>CM060700.1:240486195-241848695 GCA_030686995.1 Artemisia argyi | reverse complement strand
CATGTTCCTTCGAGTCTCGTTTGGTTTCGAGAGCCTCCCCCTCCCCGTCCCTTACTCGTCTTTTGCGTCATCCTGGAATTTTTTTCCGTATGCCGGGGAAAATGCCTCACCTTTCTACATGCATTTTTAGAAGAATTTCCTCGGGTCTCTATAAAACAGAAGGAAAAGCCCGGGTGGAAGCACAAACTAAAGGAGAGAGGAAAAGTCGAAAGGGGGGAAGAAGTCTAGTGCTAGTTCTTACTGAAACTTCTTTGATTTTATCTCACTTTCATTTTAGAGTGGTTTCTTTGTTCTCTTATTTGGATTGAAAGAAAAAACTTCCCTTTCTTTCTCTTCTTTTTTTTCCTTCGACGAATTTCAGCTATGACCAATGGACCCCTAGCTGAATAGGCGTAAGAAAGCTACCTGAAAAAAGGCAAGGTGCACCTTGGATTGAACTCGACGAATTGCGTTTTGCCAGATAGATTTTTTTAGAAGGATTCCCCATTGGTAATTAAAAAATAGAAAGAATAAAAATCTAAACTAAATACTAAATAAAGGCGCATACGCGGGAAGGGGGCCTTACTACTTCTTCATTCAGGGGGGGGGGAGACTAGCCTCATTACTTCCCACTGGGCGAGAGGTGCACCTAACCCACCTACCCACTCATCAATCACGGTGTTCAGCTGACTTGCACTGATAGACCCCTATTGTATTGGAATTAGGCGCCCATCTTTTGACTGTTGTCAACTAATCTCTTCAATGTTAGATTCTACTCTATGTTAGAACATTTCTGTGAATGCTATTCTGATCTAAGTGGTCTTATTCTGTGTCCTGTGCTAGGAAGCATTACTCCTCTTTTCATTCCAAATTCAAGAATACGACCGATACGATTGATTGGTCTGTGCGCCTCTCTTATTACTTTTTTGTATTCCCCTGTTCTTCGGATACAATTCGATCCTTCTACGGCCAAATCTCAATTTGTGGAAAGCCTTCGATGGCTTCCTTATGAAAACATCCATTTTTATTTGGGTATAGACGGTATCTCTTTATTCTTCGTGATATTGACCACATTTCTGATCCCTATTTGCATTTTAGTGGGTTGGTCTGGTATGAGAAGTTATGGGAAAGAGTATATTACAGCATCTCTAATTCGTGAATTTCTAATGATCGCCGTGTTCCGCATGCTGGATCCTCTACTATTCTATGTTCTTCCCGAAAGCGTGCTAATCCCTATGTTGTGCGGAGCTGAGCATCTTATATTCGCTGGGATAAAGCTTTTCCTCTGCAGGGGCCTTGTGCAGTAAACCCCCTACGGGCGGTCGTCCGTCGTCGTAAAGTAGTCCCCGCGAAGCTTTCGGGAAGAGGGGTAGTCTTGTGTGTAAGCATAGCATTTCTGGTCGAACCCGCCTAACCCAACTAAGAAGAACCGAACCTGACAAACACATCTTTTTCCTTTGGGGAGGGTACTCCGAGTAGTGGGTACCTCGTAGGACCTCGACCCGCCTACTCGGGTCTTGTATGGATATGCAGGAAGGGGTGCTCCTAGGTGTGTGTAGGGGTTGTGTTTGTTCGCGAGAATGGATTCCTCGTCAAGTCAGTTTGGGGAGTGTGGACACACTTGCGCGAATTCGGGTAACGGCTACAAGGGAGAAAGAAAAAGGAAACTGTACCCGACCAGGGATGGACGTAAACTCGTAAGCTACCGAGGGTAGGGATAATCGTCCAGGTCTTATTGTGAAAGAAAAAAGCCGCCCCGCCACAGCAGGCGGGTTGCTTCCTCTGTCGTCGCCGGGGAGCTCTTGGCGAGGAGACCTTAGGATAAGTTGCTAAAACAAACGGGGGGGGGGGGGGGGGGGAGGATCGACCCGTTCAGTAGAATTCCGAAGAAAGACTGTTGGCAGCAGGTGGAGACATTTCTTTTGCCCCTTCAAAAAAAAAGAAATGCGGGCAGGGTGGAGCTCGGCAGAGGGTTCGAGAATAGGGTGGGGTCCTGTTCTTAAGATTCAGATAAGAAAAAAGTTCCAAACCTTTATGCATGCACCTCCGTACAAGTGCTGCGTACAAGTTCCGGCCAGGATGATTGGGAAAGATCAAAGCAATTTGAACCGCTCACATCACAGTAGTAGTAGCGTAAAGGCCGTAAGCCGGGGGGCGGCCATAACATAAAGCTATTACTTTCACACCTCTCTCTCTTTTTAGATATCTAAAAAGAGAGAGATCCGCTGCGTGAGCAACCCGACTGTGCGTTACATGTGCTCTACAGGCTGCACTCCATCTTTCTTCCCCCTTTTTCTTTTGATTTGGAAGACGGGCGTTGCATTTGGTTCGAAAGGCATGGTTTTCAGTATGTCTCCAGATAGGCCCCCCACTAGTCCGGCTAGCTAGTGAGTGGTTCTTTCGGGCGGGAAGCAGGCCGGGCCCTACGGGCGGGCATCTCCCGCAATGCAAGCAGCATTGTTCGCCACCACCCGAGAAGCAAAAGATTCTAGAGTCCAGGCTGAAAATACATGCATAGATAGTGGTCTAATGACAAGGCCGACGACGGAAGCTCGGGACGGAGCCGTATGATGCGGAAGTCTCACGTACGGTTCCCTGAGAAGGGAGTGGCTACCTACAGGAGCTTCGACCAATCACCACCGGTCAATTCCGCTTTGGGGCCACCCCTTACTCTACCATTATTATAGGGGTATGGGGTTCGAGACAAAGAAAGATCAAGGCAGCATATCAGCTTTTCCTTTATACTTTACTTGGATCTGTTTTTATGCTATTAGCTATTCTGTTGATTCTTTTCCAAACAGGAACCACCGATTTACAAATTTTATTAACCACAGAATTTAGTGAGCGGCGCCAAATCTTTCTATGGATTGCTTTTTTCGCCTCTTTCGCCGTCAAAGTGCCTATGGTACCAGTTCATATTTGGTTACCCGAAGCTCATGTAGAGGCACCTACGGCAGGATCCGTCATCTTGGCGGGAATTCTTTTAAAATTGGGAACCTATGGCTTTTTAAGATTTTCAATACCCATGTTTCCTGAAGCGACACTTTGTTTCACTCCTTTCATTTATACTTTAAGCGCGATTGCTATAATATATACTTCCTTGACCACTTTAAGACAGATCGATCTTAAGAAGATCATTGCTTACTCCTCAGTAGCTCATATGAATCTGGTGACTATTGGTATGTTTAGTCTGAACATACAGGGAATTGGAGGTAGCATTCTACTGATGTTAAGTCATAGACTGGTTTCTTCAGCCCTTTTTCTATGTGTTGGTGTTCTATATGACCGACATAAGACTCGACTTGTTAGATATTACGGAGGTTTAGTGAGCACCATGCCGAATTTCTCTACCATTTTCTTCTTTTTCACTTTGGCCAATATGAGTTTACCTGGTACTAGCAGCTTTATCGGGGAATTTCTCATCTTAGTAGGAGCTTTCCAAAGAAATAGCTTAGTAGCCACATTAGCAGCGCTTGGGATGATTTTAGGCGCGGCGTATTCCCTTTGGCTATATAATCGTGTGGTTTCTGGGAATTTAAAACCGGATTTCCTCCATAAATTCTCCGATCTAAATGGTAGAGAAGTTTTCATATTTATACCTTTTCTTGTTGGAGTTGTTTGGATGGGTGTTTACCCCAAAGTGTTCCCGGACTGCATGCATACATCCGTAAGTAACTTAGTGCAACATGGAAAATTTCATTGAGAGGAATCAGCAAAGAAAAGAAAAAGGGTCAACATCTTAATGTGTATTTGAGAGATTGTCCTCGGGCTGAGGAGTGCCCACATCTAAATAAAGTATGAAAAAAATTAGAAAAATAAGCGAGAACTTCTTTTTCATTTTGGCAAAAAAAAGAAAGCTAAATATAGGCATTTTTTTTGGGGGGGGGGGTGGTCCACCGACAGGGGCAACTGCCAGCAATTGAAAGAAAGTTGCGAACAGACAAAATGAGGATGTTTGACACCTCGATTGTCCCGAAGCCCTCTCATGCGAATTAAATCAACTTAGTCAATGTTTTGTCCGATTTTACTGAAGGCAAAAAGAGCCTTCAATTGTCCGGCACCTTCGCGCGCATATGTACATTCCGTCGTTAAAGTGCTCCTACCTTTACTTTTCAAGGAGAAGCGGTTGAGAGCAATCGAGAAGAGCTACTCGACTCAAAGACGAGAGGAAGCGAGTGAAAAGAAAGGATAGGGGGAGGAAGATGACTATCTAAAGCCGATAGTCCAGTAGGTCCTTGTAAGGCGAGTGGAAGGAAGTGACTCGACCGATAGGTTGAGGAAGTCGGGCAGGTCTGGAGGTAGTGCCTCCTAAGAGATATGATAACTGCACCATTCAAGATCAATGCTTGCATCCGGAGATAGATGGACGAAAGCCGAGAAAGTCGATGCTCATATAGAAAGTCGATGCTCATATAACTGCATTTTGATACTCTCACTTTTCCCTTCGATGAGCTGATCTTGAATTGAAAAAGTGATAGCTTATATAACTGCATTTTGATACTTTTTTGAAGACGAGAAAGAGTTAGCAAAAGCACTTTTCATCTTCGTCACTTCGGGATGGGGGGTGCTACCCTATCTCTCGAGTAGGTCGAGTGGCTTCCTAGATAGGGAGTACGAGCGGTAGTAAATGAGAGATGGTTATTAGTAAGAATGAATCGGCTAAACGCGATTGCTAGCCTCTCCTTTGTGTTGACCTAGGGGCTTGCCTGCAAGTGGCTTCAAACACTCGCTAAGCCCCTATTGAATAGGGCGTGTAAGTCAACTATCTGTCTCAACAGGTGAGGAAGGAAAAAGCTCGCTTTAATGAAGAAGGCAGGAGAGGAAGGAAACTAGCTCGACTGAAAGGAGAGGAAGTGAACTAGCTATCTCCCTACAGGAAGTCATACTAACTAGCAAGCTGTCTGCCCCTTAGGGCGCATAAGTCAACTAGCGGAGGGTAAGGCTTTTAGTTGTTAAGGGAGAGCTAGGGGGAAGACTCGCCAGCAAGCACCTGGATAGACTAAAAACAGGGGAAAGCGTGACTTGAAGAGAGTTTTCCCGTCTATTTGATCGGTGAGGCTTTTCCTCCTAGCTGAGGGTGAGGAGCGAAGCCACTCGACCAGAGGGAGAGGAGCGAAGCCACTCGACCAGAGGGAGAGGAGCGAGAAGAAGCTCTACCAACGGTTGAGGGTCAAGCAAAGGCCCTCGCTGAGGGCTAAGAGGGGTAGCATTCCCTATATTCATGAGATAGGCAACTTGAAGGGCTAGAGGCTAAGAAGGAAACTAGCTGAGGGCGAAGGGCACACTGAACACGAACCGAAGAAACTGAAAGCTATCTTCCTTTATCTCCTATTACAGGACTGAACTTAGAAGCATTAAGGTATACCGTGAAATAGCCTATACTAAAAGAGAAGCAGCTAGCCCGTTCAATAGCCTCTCTCAACCCTCTCTCAGCACAACTTGATTGACTCGATCACATACATCCTAGGTAAGGGACCCTCTATTCTAAGCTAGTACCCTGCTATGCAGTCTTTCTTCTATAGAGCAGGGATAGCTGGGTAGAAGGAATGTAAGTACTCTCCTAACTTACTAGTGAAAGTGATGTTCAAAGAGTGTATGAATTAAGTAGTTTCAAGCTTAATTGGAGTCATCCTCAATCTTCTGTCTAAGGTGGTAGTTATACGAGTCTAGCTGTCTAATCATCTCATAGCTAAAGAGGTCTCCCCTAGCTGTCTAATCATCTCATAGCTAAAGAGGGCTCCAATTTGACATAGTTCAACTCGGAAGGATTGCTTTCTGCCCTCTCCTTCTCTCTCGTGCTATGGCTTTAGGCTCAGGGACTGCAGTCTTTCCCATCTCTCTTGTGCTTTAGGCTCTTCCAGCTCCTATGAAGAATAGGCCCAAGGGAGAACTTCAATCCACGTGGTATAGCGAGAAATTTTGTAGTACTACAGGACAAGCAAAGAACTTTAGGAAGAACCTTGAATGAAGGATCCTCTTATTGCCTGAATGATGTTAGTATATCCCACACAGCCTAAACAGAGAGAGAAAGATATTGCTCGACAGTGAAGGAGAGGAAGTAAGATAGGCCTACAACCAGAGCCAAGTAGACAGATAGCCTTGCATGGATCAATCCACCTAAGGGGAACCAATCAGTCCCCAAGCTGGTGATTAGACGTAGGTTTTGCTCCTTTCCTCTAGGCTCACCTCCTTAACAGTTGAGCTCTTTCTCTTCAATTCATAGTCCTGAAGCACTAGCCTTTCACTGAGATCACTCCCATCTTGCTTCTTGAGTACTAGCCTATCACTGAGATCACTGCCTTCTTGTGTAAGAGACTAGACAGAACCAGTTATATACTAGAGAGCACCACCTTTATGGCTGAACTGAGATCACTGACCGGTAGCAGCTAAGGAATATTCCCTTAGTAGCAGCTAACTCAATGGCAAGCAATCTTCCCGAATCAACTGAAAGCAACTAGCTCTCGCCCTGCTTCCCTCTTCCCTCTCGATAGAGGGCTAAATCACCTACTTAACACTAACCCAATAGAACCAGGAAAGCATAACACCTTTCGCAGTTCCCCTCGCCGGCAAGCACCTAGCCGAGTTCCAGAAAGCACCTAGCTGTCGAGCTAGTTTTGACTCCTTCTAATAAGCTCTTAGGCAAGCTAAGCTCCTTAAGCATAACACTCAAGCTGGCAAACTTCAAAAGTCATCTTTGAAGTCTAGCTACCTATCCGTCTCCACCTCTGGCAATAGATCTATCCCACTCTGTCCAAGCAGTCGAGTTTCGCTTCTTTCCTGTAAGTAAGTCGATCTTGATTTGTTCTCCTCTCCCTTTCGGTAGAGATCTGAACTCTATGATTCGATTCTTTATTCTATTCTCGAATTTCGCTTTATCAAATAACTGAGGATTCGAACTGAATAAGAGAGAGCGAAAGACTTTCCGCGTAAGAGCTCTTCAAACCTTGTCCTATCGAAGCAGCGCTGATACTCCTGGAAGTGTAAATGGTTTTAAAGAAGAATCATATATGAGAGAGAAAAGATTTGGCCAAAAGGATAGCCAAGAAAGATGCCTGCTTTGGCACGGGGATCCTCTGTTTTCTTTATGCCTAGTGGGCTTGTGATTGTGGGAAAAGCAAAGGCAGCCACAGGGGGATAAGAATAAGTGGGCTTAGTATAAAACTTCTGGAGAAGACTTTTCCAGAGAGCATGGGTGTAGGCATTTTTTGATTCAATAGGAAGTTGCGAGAATGCATTTTCCCCAAAAAAAGAAAGGGATAAAGGTGCGAAGCGGATTGCTTCATTTTTTTCATGAAGCATGAATATAGTTAATAAAAAAAGATGAGGCAGAGTCCACAAGGACAGCTTTCTTTATATTAGATGCCAGCCTTATAGAAGATGCGACTAGCGCGTTGTACAGGCCGTAGGGGACTCAAGCCTTCGTCGATTGAGAGGAGCCCCTCGCCTCACTCGGAAACTCTTATCACGACCTCTCTCATATATAAGGGGAAGGCTCACCGAGATGATCAAAGGCTGCCCAGAGACAGGGGGCGGAGACTAGACTAGCTTTCCAGGATAAAGAATGCAACCAAGATAGGGATGAATGACTCTACTGACAAGTTACGGGATACGAGCGTCATCCCCACCCCTGCTTATACAGAACCAGCTCAATTACATAGACCCTGTAGCGAGTTGGTTAGGAGGAAAGGAAGCCCCGTCTTTCTTATTTAAAGAGAGTGAAGGCGAGCCAGGAAAGCACCCTGAACTCATAGGGTGAAGGCAAAATAGAAGAGAGCTAGAATCCTTATAAGACTCAAGGGGACGTCCTTTCTCGAACTACTAAAAGATAGAATGTTTACACCTTAAGCTCAGCCACGCCACCGCACCCGTAAATAGTTAGTACAACCTTTCCTTTCCGACTACTAATACCTAGCCCTAGCCGATTTGTACTAGGATTGGGAACGAACACTCTTCAGACTTTGATTTGCACTTTGTCCTAATTGAAAGTCAACTAAAATAAATCCTTCAATAACAAGTGTATAAGAAAAAATTATATTACTAATGCTAAGGTGTAGCTGATACGCTCTATCGCTCGGGCTTTCCTACTGAACTCGGGTTGGCGAGAGGAAGTTTTCGAGCTTTCCTTCCCTTGAGCCTAAGACGAAATGGATTGAATGAGACTTAGAAAGCTAACCTGTAGATCACAAGAAGACTAGAAGCGATAGTGGATCCCAGAATTTGCCAGAACTATTCTTCTTCTCCGCTGTTGGGACCCCAGCCACATGCAGATAGACCCGAGCCCTAGCTGTTTTAGATGTTGATCCGGAAACAGGAATGGTAGAGGATAATAATAAGAGGGTTCCAAACCTATAGACCCATAAAACCTCAGCAACCTTTAAACAGCCTTAGAAAGCCATAAAGCAACCGACTCTTTCCAGGCTTAGTGCCGAAGCAGAAGGCACTCGCCTTTACTACCATTCAAGAGGGAGGATCACCAGATATGGCACTAAATGACCGCT
This sequence comes from Artemisia argyi, assembly GCA_030686995.1. Taxonomy (NCBI): domain Eukaryota; kingdom Viridiplantae; phylum Streptophyta; class Magnoliopsida; order Asterales; family Asteraceae; genus Artemisia; species Artemisia argyi. Next base: position 241,840,218 of record CM060700.1, on the reverse strand, counting down.
CAGTTATAAAGGAGGTAGGGTGCTGAGACAGCCCGGGGGTTTGCCTAGAAGCAGCATCCCTTGCAAGAGTGCTTAATATCTCACTGATTGAGGTTAGGGAGAGGAAGTAAGAAAGCCTAAAGTGAAAGGGCAAGAAAGAGAGAGAAGTAGAGAGATACCTTACTGGGAGAATCGATTAGCTATTACAGTAACAGAACCATCCACTCTCCTATAGGCTAAACCCTCTTTGAATGATTATGGAGCTACCCTACTTCTCTTAATAACAAGCAGGTAGTTGATTAGAATTATTGTTATAAAACACCTCAAATAAGAGGACAGTCTCAACCAGTGCTAGAATAGCTTTACCCATCCGGGCTGAGAAAGTACAAGCTGTGAAGGAGAGGAATGAAATAGCTCAACTATAAAGGAGAGGAATGAAATAGCTCAACTATAAAGGATTGGAATGAATAAGCATCCTAAACTTTAGTCATTTTTTCTAGAATCCCTGACATAGGCCTAATGATACCACAGGAATTTCTGTCATACTCTTACAGACCTTCACTTTCTGCTGCTGACTAAGAAGAACCCACCTAGCTACTACAACATCAGCAGGGCTAACAGGCTAAAACATATGAAAGGTATTCCGGTTAGTGAAAATCAGATACTAAAATGTAAGGACTTTTCTCTTACTAATCAAACTGATACCATTAGATAGTGTAAAGACCCTTCATATGAGAACAAGATAGCACCATAAGACTGACTTGAGAGCCTTCGTAGGGAATGATGATAGCACCCAAGTTCAGCGAACGGGAAGCAAAGTCTCCATATCAACATTGAAGGCTTCGCAGCTATCCAGAAGACATCCTTACTCTATAGGGGTGCTAGCGCTTGACTAATAGAAAGTCAGGCTCTTCTTCTGTTCTACGAATCTAACTAATCTATACTACTACTAACTATAGTCAGACTAGGTCTTCTAGAGTGAACTACTATAGTATAGTTTATATATTTTGTGCTACTAGAACCATAAGCCGCACTATACTATACTTGACTGAACCTCCTTACGCCGGTGCAAATAAGGCAATAAGAGAGGACTGACGCGTCAGCTTCGAGGGCGCCTTTTCCTTAAGCATTTATTTCTCCATCTAAGGTCAGGGAGGAACCTGAGGGAAAAACCGCTTTCTTACCGGAAGAAAGAGGGAGCCGCCCGTCCCGGGAAACGAAGTACGCTTTGGTAAGCGAGAAGCAGCCAGGTATAGGGGAAGGGGCGGTGGGCTTAGTAAAGATAGTATATAGTTCCACTTGGTGAATAGTGCCTCGGCTCGGTTGAGTCATTTTTTTCGCTCGGCTCGCAGCGGACTTGTTCTAGTAGAAAGCAATTTTTCTCTGGGAAAAAGACATAAGATTTGTTCGCTAGAGCTCATCACTGAAGAATGGTGGCTTTACTTTTTTGAATTAGAGAATAACTTCTTCGCGTGAGCGGCGTACGTACAAGGCTGTTCGGACTCCCCCCCTCTTGTATCAGGTGCGTTGCCATCGTCTCTTTCCCCTTTGCCAGGTTACGCGGCATGGATTCGCCGATTGACGAATCAGATCTTGGCTCGCTGTCCCACCGACGAACCAGTCTAGAAGTCGAAAGGGAAGGCAATAGAAAGGGGTCTCCCTCTCTTTGTCTTCTTCTCGCCGCTTTTCTCGTCCATCCTGCCCTGCGCCGCTTACAGATTCAGTTGCAGGTATCTAAGCATCCATTAGTTAAGGGGGTTGGGGCGCGAAGCGCAAACCGCTCTTCGATCTCCCGGTGAGTTGGACGGGAAGAGACATAGGGGGTTATCTATGAAGCATTTGAATTGCCCCTTTCTTTTGGAATAGTTGAAAGTCCTCTTCTTAGGGGATTTTCTTTTTTCTTATCAACATAGAGTTGGAACTTAGCCGATGGACGAGTGGACCAGTGTGAAGCTTTAGTTTCGTTGCCGGCCAGAGCTCCTAGCCGACGACCGGCTACCCCTTTCGAGCTCAGCTGACCCCTTCTTGATTCCGTTTTTTCCCTATTTGAGATAGATGAATCAATGGAACTTTGATCCCCGGTTCCTGCTTGGTCTAATGTCTGGGTGCGTATGGCGGTACACTGAGAGCACCTTTCAAGTCGGCTGAAAAAGAAAGAAAAAAGGCTTTCGTCGTCTTTTTCCCGCTTTCACCTTCGATTGCGAAGGGCTTTTTTTCCGGTTTTCAATTCCTCTCCGGCGAGGTTTGAACTTCGCGTGGTGGGAAGGCCTTCACGATTCGCATCTTCCCGTCCAGCAAAGAAAGTGAAGGGGAGCGGACAGCGAGTTGGAGGACGCTGCAGAGCCGCGTGATTGATCCATCTGCGCTATTCCCTAATTGAAGAAAGTTGTAAAGCCTTCAGAGCCTCAGTCCCTACCATTTTTTTGAAGAAAATGAAAGCTGACTAGCAATCGCTCGTTTTTCTTATTAGCATGGGATTGGATGTTAATAATGAAATAAAAACATATATATTAGAAGAGAAGGCAATCCCCGTGGAATTCCTATCGATTTCCGATGGATAACAATCCATCTTTCTCGCTTTCGCTCTTTCTCCCAATCAGTCGCGAGGGTTCCGGGCATGAGAACGCAAGTGCCGGAATCAAACAAAAGGTCCGAACGTCCGAGGACGAAAGAGAAAATGCTCCGCGGGGAAGTCGTTTCCATCTAGGATAGCGTATTCGTGCCGGTTAGACGTCGGCCATGAAATCCATCACTATACCGAGCAAATCATGGGCATTCACATCTCGGTCAAAGGGAACTGTGCGCGATTCTTTCGTGAATCGCCTTCAGCAAGGTATGGCATTCAGGGTCTTAACCCAGGGAGAAATCTTTCTTCATAGATACAAGACATTCGTTGCTGATCTAAAAAAGATCTTCTCCCGTGGGCGTTAGCGGACGTTTTTCATTTTTAACTCGGTCTTTACTTCCCAAAGCAAAGGTTTTTTTTAGGTTTACTTTGGAAAGGCGCTAAACAGGCCTATAGGTTCGCCTTTCTATTTATAATAGAAGAAGTCTAATATAATTAGTATAGAAGTATATATAATTAGCCAAATCGTCTGAAGCATGAACAGAATCGCCTTTGTTCCGAAGGCCTAGCGAGTTAAGCGAGTTCCTTTTTTCTTTTTTCAAAGGCAGTCCTTTTCTTTCCCCGGACCGATGACTCGCTTGTTCAGTACTGCTAACTATTATTGGAGAATTCCGTCCCCTTGGGACTACCAGTAGCTTCGGTTGTTGAATCTCGTGCAAGTTAGGTTGTGGTTGTATTGGCTGCAAGCGGAACGTAGGCGCTTTAGGTGTGTGTTGGCCATGCACTCTCGCGTCGTGTAATGTCGTATGTATGATAGAGGTGGTGTGGTGATTGACCTCAATGCTAATGGTTATCCCCAAGGTTCAACGAATGAATGAAGCTATGCAAATTAGAAAGTAGATGTGTGAAGTAGTAGTGTACAACTTTTAGTACAACTTTTAGTACAGCATTGATCTTGCCTAGTGGGAAGAAGTAGTAGCTAGAACCAGTCCTGTAGTATAGAAGAAGTTGTGAAGTAGTGAAGAAGTCGTGAAGTCATGAAGCCATGAAGAAGTCGTGAAGTCGTGAAGCCATGAAGAAGTCGTGAAGTCGTGTAGAAGTTGTGTAGTGATCGAAGTAGTGTTGTGAGATTGGTTCTAGCTACTATTAGAACTCGACATTTAGCTTAGTGTCGTTAAATGGTGTAAGCCAAAGTTGTGTACGGTTTTCTCCGCCAAAAGGGAGCTTGTTTAGTTGTGAAGAAAACTCTCGAGTAGATGACTCGGGGAGTGGAGTAGGGCAAGGAAGGTGTCCTTGTAGCCGAACCACTATAAATCATCGTGTCCGGTTTGCATTTCCTTTCTCTTATCTCTTTTCATTTATTCTTGCATTTATCGCTTTACATCTATGCTTGCCTATATGTCTTAGTTGTTGCTTATATAGTTGTGATGATTGATTGTGTTGTACATAGAAGTTAATATTGTGATTGTGTGTATAATTATATGATATAGTCAAATAGATTATTATTCACACTTCTCATATTAAGTTTAACTTGATAGATAATTTGATACAAAAAGTTTTAAGATTTTAAAAGGAAAACGTATTCACACAAAGACCGACCAAAGCTCCATTCATAAAACTAAGTTTTTCCAAAAGCTTACGTATATAATTGATCATATTGATTATATGGTGTTTTCATACTAAACTCTAATTAAAGGTTTTCCAAACAAACAATTGAATAAATTCGAATCAACATTTTGAAACAAAGTTTTTATAAAATGAAAAGGAGGGGAAAACTATTCAACCCCCCCTTCTAGTTTTCCACAATTGCTACCAGAGCCACGTCGCTCAAATTTTCAAAACAAATGGTTTTAAAAATTGAGTACGATCCATGTATCAAATTACCCATTAAGGAGGATTAAATATGAAAAGTGTTTTGTTGATTAACTTATATTAGTTTTGATGATATATACACTAATTATACTAGCTCGAAATAATATTATACTTAAAATAAGTGTTATATGTTCGGTATCAAAATCAGAAAGTTACACACTTTTCCGAAAAGTCAGAAAACAATTTTTTACAAAAAAAATGAAATTTTGAGTACCAGATGGGCGGCCCCCTTAATTGTCTGGGCGGCCCCCTTAAATACTGGGCGGTCTCCTTAATTATTTAAGGGGTCCGCCTGTCTGTTCGACAGTTTTTTGAAAACTTTGAAAAATCATATTAAATTAACCGTAGCTCCGTAGAAGTCGGGCCACAAAGCGTTTTATAGGTAATTGAGTCTACTTTCATTTAAAAATACTTACAAGTAACCATTACAAACTTAAATAAGTAAGAAAGTCAAAATACTATACGGTGGTCAAAAATTTGTGTTTCGTTTTAACGTAAAACTTTTGTTTTACCTTTTCCTTCAAGTCGGGCATTCCTAGTTGATATGATTTTGAAAAATTAAGTATTTATGTTTTCAAAATATTAATCTTAATTAAATTATAGAATGGGGAGGAAACTATTTTACTTTCAAATAAAATCGAGCTAAGTAAACATTGGTGTATATAATACAAAAAACGACGACAACTGTTTTATATGTTATGTGAACTTCTTTGTGATTTTATCTTTTGAATATATTAGATAATTGTTGCTACTTGAAATTTAGCTATTTTTATATCTAAGCATATGTGCCCTATTAGTTATAGCTAGCTTTCCGGTTTATACTTAAATAGATCTTATGCTAGATTTCTTGCGTTAGGATTGTTATAATATGCTTGCATTGCATATAGGTATAGATGGCTTAATGTTACTCAAACATCTTGTAAATGAGTTAAATCTAGTCACCTAAATATTTCAAACAATTTAATCTATTCTTCACAACACACTTAAATATTTTCAACAAATTACCTTGTTTTACCTTAGGTTGTTTGAATAAGAGAAATTAAATTATTTTAAAACATTAGCAGTTATATAAAAGAAAAAGTATTTTCAAAATCTAAGTGTGTTCATAATAAGTAATAATGAAGAGTCTTTCACATAAACAAAACATATAATAAACATGATGTAATAAGTTCAATTTCAATCATTCACTAACCTGACTCATAAATAATCTTAGGATTAATGGAACACACTATCAAAATGTCTATTTATTTTAAATGAGTGTTTGTGAGGGTCAAGAAAGATCTTGATATTATATCAATTCGTTATTCAAATTATGGTTGATATATTTATCAAATCTAATTGACACATATTTGAGTGTGGACAAGAAATTGGATTGCTATTTGTTTAGCTTCAAGATTATATCAAATTACAACAAAAGATATAGTCTTGAATCTACATACTCAATCACACTAGATTGATATGAAAATAGTTACATACTTTGTAGATGAAAAGAGTATGCATTGGATCATAACTCACACTTGTGTTGATAATGTCATATTGAATCTACTTGTCCAATAATTGTGTTCCAAATATTAGAATAACATTTTAAACACATTTATAAAATATACAATGAAGTAGGATTGACGACTTGGATGTTTCGTCCGAAATATTCAAGCAATTTACATTGCAATGCAATGGATAAATGTGTCATATCCGAAAAACCAAACATTAGCAAACTAACAACATATGTAAACTTCGCTCACACTACTTAAAATTATCACCACAAGATAAAATACATATTTAAGAATAATACACACTATATATTCTATATATTTCATTTTCTTTGTAGCATGAATGGTTGTGTTACAAGATAATGCACTACATTTTTTAAAATAATATAAGTTATTAGAATTGAAAAATAACTTGTCACAATCCATAAACAAGTAAAATTTATTTTTTCAAATACTTGTTAAAGTATGATATATAACATTAGCAAAAATCATAGAAAATAATATTTGTTTAAAAATATATTAATGTCTAGTTTTGATATCATTTGAGAATCACAAACTCATTTAAGATAAATAATCTTAATGAGATTCATTTCACCAGAGATGCTAAGGTGCACTCTTAAGTCTAGCACAATTATTAAATCAAGTAATATGTCATCAAAACCAAACAACCGGTAAATCATGAAGAAAAGATTAAAACTTTTTGTTTACTCTTATCTAAACATTAAACACGTCTCTATTAGGATCTTGAATAAAATATATCATCTAGATTTACTTTCATAAAAACATGATGTTTGAGTCACATTAAGCCAAGTATTAGTGAATCAAGCAAACTACATATTTGGTAATCTTCGATAGGTAAATTTAGGAACTCGATTTCTTCTAAAAAGAGAATGACTACTGGAGAATCTATTGACTAGAAATTCAATTTAACCTAACGGTTGAATTGCTTCTATGTGAGAAGTTGGGTGTGTGTAACCCGTAAAAATGGTCGTGTTTAGCCTGAATTGAGCATCACTAGTAATAGTCTCATACTCATTCTCCAACTTGATTAAATTGCTCTTCCTATATATACCTAACGCTAGTTTACTTCTGTTGCTCCCTTTTACTTGGTTATCAGTAACTAAAAAGGTAAAGTAACCAAGTTGTATGACTTTAAACAAAGATGTATAAAAATGATTAACAATAAGGAACATAAATATAAGAGACAATATTTTCCAACGTTTAATTCTTTATTAGAAGTTAATCACAAAGAATCGTACCCAAGTGTTTGCGGAATAACACTTGGGATTGAAAACGACAAGTATTGTATGGACTCCTCACTAAACTCAATCTATGTTGAGTGACAACTTAAATTACCCACTGAGCTATCTCAAGGGCTTGCGTTGTTCTTTGGAGGAGTAAAGTGGTTTGTGAATGCTTTGCATTAATTGCACAAACTTGTCAACATTTACTCCTCACATTTGCTTCCTATTTATACACAAGTATAGAACAACTAAATATACATTGGACCTAAAGCTTCCTTAACAATATCTTGAAAGATATTATTCTTCTGGCAAGGAACCTTCATTGAGTTAGGTCCAAAAGGCACTTTCTGATGACAGACTGGTTTTAACCATTTTGGGAAAGTTTGACATTAAAGTGATAAAGCACTTTAATAAAGCAGCTAAGACTTTCCCGCCCAGTCCCGCCAAAACTTCAGTCTTCTTGTCATCAGTCTTCAGTACAATTAAGTTGTTGAGGAGTCATGGGGTTCAGTGAGTTATTGTCATCCTCACTGAACCCATCGCCTTCTTCTTGGCTTAGATCACACTTCACTGAGTTCCGCCTCACTGAATGGAGAACCTTTCGTCTTAGGCTCGGTCTTAGCATCCTGAAGGTGACTCACTGAGTTACTGTTCACTCAGTGACTTGTTTACACTTAGGGGATTTTACGTTCAAATCCTTGTTAGAAGATTTGGGGAATTCAGTGACCCAACAATCTCCCCCTATTTGAACATACAAATAGCCTAAGTGATACTTGATTCAGCATGAGTTGTCAGGGTACATCTTCTCTTGCTGAATGTTTGTTGTAATTGTAAGTAGGACATAACTATTTAAACAAAAACATTATTTTATTTATAGCTATTACATTTTCCTACAAATTACAAACAAAATAAAGATAGTTGTTGCAGATCAAATGTTCAGATGATAGCCAAGACCCTCAATCTTAGCTTTCTTTGATCTCAGTAGGTGTTTCTCAGGATGCTTCTCAATCTTGGCCCGAAGGTCCTTGCAGAACCTTTGGTTTGCACCACTTTGTATAGGAGAAGCTAACATCAGGTACGTTACCATTGCCGTGACCCCTGCCTTGTCTATATCAGACCATCTTTGGAAAGCAAGGTCTCCATATTCATCCGTAAAGCATAGACCTCTTTCAGGGTGTTCAAGCCCAGTGTTGTTCACGAAGGTGATTCCTTCAGGAATGGACCTATCACAATCCAATCCTGGGACCTTGATCTCAGGCTCGGATTCAATGTGCTTCCTTTTTCTCCTGGTGGTAGTTGATGAAGCAGTTCCTTTTTCTCCTGTCAACCTTTCCTTCATCACCCAATGATATCTTTCAACCCTGGTCTTTCTGATTTGAGCTTGCCTTTTCAGCTTTGCTTCCCTTTCCCTTTTCAGAGCATTCATCTGTTCTTCCTGAGCCTTTTTAAAGGCTGCACCAGCTTGCTCAGTTGCTAGTGCCTCAGTATCCAGACCAATCTTTTCAGCCTCCTCATGAACAACCTGTATCAGTTCAGGCTTGCTCAATCTTTCTTCTTCAGCTGCCTTTGCCACTTTCTCAACTCTTTCCATATAATCTTGTATTTGGTCATGGGTGAGTTGATAGATTTTTCCATTGATTTCATACGGGACCCTGATTGGTTCATCAGGATCAACTCTTATCATTGTGGAGGCAAGCTGGAGCACAGTTGTAGGTTCAGAGGTGGTGGCAATGCTTTTTCCTCTGTCCTGAATGAGAGTGGAGGAGACTGGTTCCTTTTGAGGTGGAACTTCGGTGATTGGTGTGGCTTCAGTGACATACTCCCCCTCAGTGTGAGAGGGATGTCCAGCATCTTCTTGTTCATTAGTAGTAGGGGTTTCAGGAACATTCTCCCCCTCAACAATTGCCGGAGCTGCAGTGATGGCAAGTGTTGGAGTTACTGAAGATGAAGTAGATGTGCCCTTGAAGACTTGAAACATTTCCGTCATCATTGACTTGATCTCCGCAGTATCTTGATGGATGAGGGATACCTTGGAGTCAAGTGTAGCCTGAGAATTTTCAAGGGCAGTCATCCTGGATCCCATTGTCCATGCCAGAGATGTGGACTTCAGGGATTGAGCTGTCACTGATGCTTCCAACTCAGTGAAGGAAGACTTGAGAGATTCCACCGTGGAGCTGAGATTCTGAACATTTGAACCCTTTATTAAACCAAGTAACTTAGTAAGAGCCGCCGTGTTGACTTGGTATGTCTCAGATGTCTGAAGAATTTTCTTGGTGAGCTCAGGATCATCTTTGACTGATTCTTGAACTGACTTGACCCCTGTAGCCAGCTCTTTTAGGGATTCCAAAAATTGATTGATGTGTGAAGCCATTTGTGTCAGGGAGTGAGAGACAGTGGAATTTTGCTCCCTGACATCATCATTGTAATCTTCAACAGCATCTTTGAGGAGGTGATAGTGGACTGCTTGCTCAGCATGCATGTCAAACACCTCTTCAGTGACCCCCCTGTACAAAACATTGGTCATTTTCTTGATGAATCTTTTGAAGGCTCTTTCAGTGAGAGGAGTTTGAGTGTCTTCTGAGGTTTCTGGCTCGGAATGTGTTTCTTCTTCAGCATGGTTAGAGGTTTGAGGAGACTGAGTAACAGGTTCAGGGACTGTCTCCTCAACCTCTATATCATCTCCGGCCGTGAAGACTTCCTCATCACTGTTAAAATCATCATCAGAAAATAAGAGAGCCTGAGCATCTGCCAGGGAGGTAATCTGTAACATGTGGAGGTTATTCGGCTCCTCTTCATAAGAAGATTTGCCTTCGTTTTGGCCAGGTCCTGACCCCTCAAATCCGGTAGGTTGGGTTTTACCTACCTGGTCTTTAAGGCCAGTTCCCAAGTAATGCGCACCTCCGGGAGTGGTTGTGGGTTCCATATCAGCGGGTGGTGTATTTCCCTCTGAATCTTTGTCCCCCGTGACCCCTTCAGACACTGATGGGTTTTTCTCAATGTCATCCTGAGGAGTCGTGAATGTTGTGTCCCTATCAGCGGGTTGTAAGTGTCCCTCTGAGTCTTTGGGATGAGTTTTTGTGCCCTCAGACAAAAGCGTTGTTTTGCGAATGTCCTCATCAGGCACCTGAGTGGTTATGTCCCCCTTTCCAACAGGCTTGTTCTGGCCTGTCGAAGGTTTAGGGACGTGAACTCCCTGATGCTTGGGTTGTGATTTACCCGAGCCTTTAGTAGGATGTGATTGTTTGTGGACCCCCTTCTCAGTGGAGTAGTGCTGCCCCACTGAGGATTTAGGATCCCTTACTCCCTGAGACTCTGGTTGTGATTTGCCAGAGCCTTTAGCAGGATGTGAAGGTTTGGTTTGTTTTTGCTCAACTGTCTTGTTTATGACAGTAGAGTCTTTGGAAACGGGTATGCCCGAGGACACTGAGTGTGATGTCTCAGTGCCCTCCGATGGCTTTTGTTGCAGGCCTAGTGACTGGGTTATTATTCTCAGGGTGTCCGCAGTCAAGGGCGGTATTTCATGCCCCCTTTTGGTAGCCTTAGGGTCAGAGGTTTCAGTGTCGAGTGACTTGGGTTGAGCCACCTTCCTGGACCCCTGTCCCTTCTTCCTCTTCACCTTTTTGGTGGGAAAGGGAACTGGTGATATTATATTGTCACCCTGGATAGCAGTATGCATATATTGTGTCAGGGTGACTAGTGTAACCTCTAGAGGGTCACGAGAGTAATTAGCCTTGTGTAACATTTCAGGGTAGATGACTGAGGAGGTTTTTGTGAATGCGGTGGTCAGAAAGCAGTTCTGAAGGAACTTTACCACTTCCTTGTATTCAGGGAACCCTTCAGGGTAGGCAAAGTTCCCCACCACATTATTCTTGGTAAGGTCTACGCTTTCCATTTAGAAATCCACATTGGGTGCGTATTGTATGACCTTAGAGGAAGCCATTTGTGTTAGATAAAAGAAAGGTCTGGTTTTTTTTTGAAAAAAAATGGTATTTGTGAGGGAAGCACACGCAGTTTTGAAAACAATTTGCAAGAGTTTAGTTATGATTTTTAAAAGCGTGTGTGTTTTTCCCTTTTTGTGGGGGTATTTATAGTGGGAATTAGGGTAGTGATGTTGCGGATATCAAAAATTTATAAATATTCAACCGAAAAGGCATAATAATATAAGTTTGAGATCCGCATTAAATATCACGATTCCCACTACCCCTTTTTCTCTCACCCTTTGAGGTGCCTCTGCAAATAATGCACTTTTGCAGAGTGGAAATCATCACAACTTTTGTGTGTGAGGGAGCATTTAATGCTCAGTGGTGTTTGGTGAAAGAGATGAGGAAGGAGTGGATGCCAGTTGTGTAAGTGACATATATTCCTATATTTAATAGGATTCAGTTACCTACCTGGGACATTAACTAACTAAACATTTAGAGCATTTAGTTAGGGTATTCAATGCCATTTTTCATCCTGAGCCCCCTGAATGAATTATTATTCAAAAAAATTTCAAGAAGGGGTGTGATCAGGGACCTAGAGAATTTACATCATGTTGGAACACTTTTGATCAGTTCCCTGATTCTATGTCCAACATGCCCAGTTCAGCTTTCAATCTTGTGAAAGTGGGTTCATCCAAAGGTTTAGTGAAGATATCAGCTAGCTGATACTCAGTGGGGATGAAATGTAGTTCAATTTCTCCATTAGAGATATGGTCCCTGATGAAATGGTATCTGATGTCAATGTGCTTGGTTCTTTGATGAAGTATTGGATTGTTTGAGATGGCTATGGCACTTGTATTATCACAAAAGATAGGTACCATCTTATACTGAATGCCATAGTCACTCAGTTGGCTCTTCATCCATAGTACATTTGCACAACATCCTGCAGCAGCCATATATTCAGCTTCAGCTGAGGACATGGCCACTGACTGTTGTTTCTTTGTACTCCAACACACAAGTTTACCACCAAGAAATTGGCAGGATCCTGAAGTACTTTTCCTATCCATGTTACATCCTGCATAGTCAGAGTCAGTGTACCCTTTGAGATCAAATCCTGAACATTTTGGGTAATACAAACCAAGGTTTGGAGTACCCTTCAGGTACCTGATGATTCTCTTGACAGCAGTGAGATGTGATTCTTTAGGGTCAGCCTGGTATCTGGCACATAGGCAGACTGAGAATTGGATATCAGGCCTTGAGGCAAGTAAGTACATCAGGGAGCCAATCATTCCTCTATATTGGGTTTGATTCACTGATTTTCTGGTGAGATCAGGGCCAAGGTTGCTAGGAGGAACCATAGGAGTCTTTACTGAAGAGCAGTCAGTGAGCTCATACTTTTTCAGTAGGTTCCTGAGGTATTTTTCTTGACAAATGGATATTCCTTTTTCAGTTTGTTTAATTTGGAGTCCAAGAAAGTATGTGAGTTCTCCCATCATGCTCATTTCAAACTTTGTGGTCATCAGTTTTTCAAACTGTTTGCAAAGTTTGTAACTTGTTGAGCCAAAGATGATGTCATCAACATATACTTGGACAAGAATGACATCATCTTTTGTTCTGTAGATGAACAATGTGTTGTCAATTCTTCCTCTGACAAACTTGTTTTGGATCAGGAAGGCTGAAAGAGTTTCGTACCATGCCCTGGGTGCTTGTTTTAGTCCATAAAGGGCTTTGTTAAGCTTGTAGACATGGTTAGGGTATTCACTACTTTCGAAACCAGGAGGCTGTTGCACATAACCATCTTCTTTGATGTTACCATTCAGGAATGCACTTTTAACATCCATTTGGTAAACTTTAAAGTTCATGTAAGTTGCATAAGCAAGGAAGATCCTGATGGCTTCCATTCTTGCAACAAGTGCAAAGGTTTCCTCATAGTCTATACCTTCCTGTTGATTATATCCTTTGGCAACCAGTCTTGCTTTGTTTTTGATGACTGTGCCATTCTCATCGGTCTTGTTTTTAAAGACCCACTTCATACCAATGATTAAAACACCCTGGGGGCATTCAACAAGGGTCATGACATCATTTCTGTCAAATTGTTCCAATTCATCTCTCATGGCCTGAACCCAACTTTCATAAGTCAGGGCTTCTTTAACATTTTTAGGCTCAATCTCTGAGAGATAGTCAGCATAAAGACATATATTGGCAGTGGCAGCCTTAAGTTTAGCAGCCTTGCTTCTTGTGAGCATGCCTTCAGTGGGTTCACCAATGATGTTCACAAGCTCAATGATTTTGGATCAAGTCCAGCTATCCTGAGGTTTGGGATAGGAATTTGAGCTTGAGGGAGCCTGATTAGGTTCAGACTCAGGAACATGAGGTAACTCATCAATATGTGCTTCAGTGACAATTGTAGGAACAATTTGTTCTGAGGGTACCTGAACAATTTGTTCAGTTGTGTCAGTCTCATTTGAGACAGGCTGAGTTTCTATGAACTCACTGATAGGAGGTTGGGTTAGGTTGTGAGGGATGATGTAATAGGAGACATCAGCATCAGCTTGGTATTGGGTTGAGGGATTGTTCTCAGGATGATACTCATCAGGAGGATATCTTGATGAGTCATCAATACCAATTTCTTCTATTGAGGAATTTGAGAACCTGATGGATTCAGTGCTCTCATCAACAGTAATGTGATAAGTTTCCTCAGTTTGTTGTCTCCTCGTGTTGAACACCCTGAAGGCTTTAGAAACCAGGGAATATCCCAGGAAGTATCCATCATCAGCTTTGGCATCAAATTTACCTAAGTGATCCTTGTGATTATGAATAAACACAGGACACCCAAATACATGAAAATAGCTGATGTCAGGAATCATTCCTTTGAATATCTCATAAGGAGTCTTATTATGCCTTTTCACAATGATTGACCTGTTTTGAGTGTAGCAGGCTGTTTTAACTGCCTCAGTCCAAAAATGTTTTGAGAGGACTGAGTCATTCAACATTGTTCTTGCTGCCTCAATAAGTGTTCTATTTCTCCTTTCAGCTACTCCATTTCGTTCAAGAGTATAGGGAGAAGTGAAATTTTGAGAAATTCACTACATTGTCTTAAAAAAAATTTTTCGGAAAAATTATTTTTCGAAATTTTTTTTTAGAGTTTTTTTTTTCTTGAAATTTTTTTTTTCGGAAAATTTTTTTTCCAAAATTTTTTTTTTCGAAAAAATTTTTTTCGAAACAAAATTTTTTTGAAATTTTTTTTTTCGATACAAAATTTTTTTTAAAAATTTTTTCGAAAAAAAAATATTTCCGAATTTTTTTTCCGAAAAAATTTTTTTCGAAATTTTTTTTCCGAAATTTTTTTTCGTCACATGTGAAAAAAAATTTGGAAATTTTCACGAAATTTTTTTTGTCACGTGTCAAAAAAGATTCGTCACATGTGAAAAAAAAATTTTCGTCGCATTTAAATTTTTCTTCGTCACATGTGAAAAAATAAATTTCGTCACATAAGAAAAAAATTTTGGAAATTTTCACGAATTTTTTTTTGTCATGTGTGAAAAAAAAAATCGTCACATGTGAAAACAAAATTCAGTCACATGTGAAAAAAAAAATTTCGTCACATGTGAGAAAAATTTTGATATTTTCACGAAATTTTTTTTGTCACGTGTGAAAAAAATTCGTCACATGTGAAAAAAAAATTTCGTCGCATGTAAAATTTTTCTTTCGTCACGTGTGAAAAAAAATTCCGTCACATGTGAAAAAAAAAATTCGTCACATGCGAAAAAAAAAAATTCGAAAATTTTACAAAAAAATTTTCGAAAATTTTTTGAAAATTTTTCAAAAAAATTTTCGAAAATGTTTTGAATTTTTTTTTAATTTTTTTCGAAAATTTTTTGAAATTTTTCAAAAAAAATAGTTAGCTAATAATAGCCATTAGATCAAAGTTTAAGGAGGATAAAATGAGTGGCTAGGATTAGTTCTCGCGTTCTCACGAAAATTAGGTTTCTCACATGAATAGCCCCCTATATATATATATATATATATAATCTATATCAATTGAGAATGTTTTTAGATTGAGAAGTAATCTTGGCCATTAATCTCATTAAACTAACTTAAGGGTGTGATGGGTATTGAAAACATATATTCTGTTTCATATTAAATTACATTAAAAGTATACATCAATTCTCCTCCTTCAAAATTCAATATCAAAAACTTCATATTCGGATGTGAAAATTTCAAACCAAATTTACATTTAATTACTTTTTCTTTCTCCGAGCATAAGCACCAGAATTGCAATTTATATATATTTTTTTAAATTTCCATCCTCGTCATTGGTTATAACATAACTTGTTTATCTAATGATTCATGATTTATTCTTATACATAAATTATTTATGAATCTTTATTATATTAATATATGATGATTCAGAGTTTTTTTTTTTTTTTTTTTTTTGAATCATTTGTATATCATATTTAGTGATTCTGCTAAAAATGTTAGTTTAATGTTGATTTACTAGTCCATATGCGATTCAAAATAAAATACTAACAATTCTTTTAATGATTCACAAATATAATTATACGATGGATACTAATAACATTTGTATTCATTTACTTGAATATGAATTAAAATATAATGACAAGAAAACACTCCTTTTTTTAAATGATTCACTAACCCGAAATTAATTTACGGAAAACACTCGCACATTATTCTAAATGGTTCACTATATAACTATCAATTAATGATGCAAAACCCAACTGACAATGGATTAGTGAACCAATAATATAGTATATGGAAACTTAAAAAAAATGAATCATATCTAATCGAATCCAAAACCAAGTCTAATCCAGATGTAAATGGGCTTCTAAACATCGGGTAGTCCACTAACGCTCCTATGCTCTCTTCACCCAAAACCCAGCTTCCCACCTAAAACCTGCCGCGGAGAAAAGAAATGCGGCCGAGCTTAAAAATCCCAGTGAACAGATATATAACTAAACGGATAAATGGAATGAATAAAAGTATAACGAAATAAATAATAAGCTCATGCTGAAGTGAATGTCATCTGTCAAATGCATAAGAGATCAACGATCAACTGAACAAATTTCATGAGCCAAATGAATGAAGCATCATAATGATATCAAGTGGAAGCATAATCACATAATAATCAGAATCGTAGAGCACGTATCAACAAAGGCTTGTCTAACGAGATACTCGAATAGACATACGAAACATAAGAAAGCCACGAGCCGACCTAACGAGATACTCGAATAGGTCTCAAATCACATAATCACATATCCGTCAATTCATAGGGTGTACATAGAGTAGCTAGCTCCAATGTACCAGACGTGAAAGGGGTACAAGGCACGTACAGCCAGTCACAAAATCAAATCATATCATATCATATCAAACATATCCTAGGATGCATCCATACGCCCCCCACAAACAAATCATATACAAAGTTGTCAAGTGATCACATATCATATCATAAACAGACGGGGACGCCGGGGACTAATCACACCGCCCCAGATAGTGTCATGCCGTTGGTGCCTCAATGACACGCCCATGGTTCCTCCATGAGTAGACCAAAAACTCGGGCATCAGAACAGAACATATCAGAACAAACAAAGCAAGGCTATCCATAACAAAATGCTCCCAGAGCATGACAGAACAGAATGCTCCCAGAGCATAATATAACAGAATATCGCAATCACATAATCATAATCAAAGTGGATAGCAAATCAGAATCAAATCAGAGGTATCATAGCAAGGCTCATATCAAATAGATCATATCAACGAATCATATCAATCATATCAAATGGGGAACATAGCAATGGCATAACTGAAGGGAATCTTAGCAGTGTCAAGGATCGAAAGAAAGTCATGAGAAGTCCCTACTGAAAAGGAAAGAATATCTGTACCTTAAACCGCAAATGAAACCATATCAGAAACACAAGGATAGGAAGTTACTCCTTCTTCAGCGAATCTACATGAATTAATAATCCTCTTAATACTTAATACTTATAGTTAATCAGATTACACATTTGTGGTTTGATGAGTGTGTAAATACTCATCATTTTTACCTAATCTGAGCTGCCAAAACATCTAAAAACACTCAAATATGCATCATAATACTGAAAATATCCCAGGAATGTGTTTTATATGTTTCAGATGCAAAATAATCAAAACAGATGAAAAATGAACAAAGTTTGCATAATTGGCAGTTTCAGTCCCTCAACTTTCAAAAGTTGTCAAATCTAGTCCCTGGTTATTCTAAAAACTTGAAAAAATCACCAAAGGTCCTTTTAAATCAAAAAGTTACAAAATTAGTCCTTTGGTACCAAGTTTCACAAAATTGCAAGTTTAGTCCCTGAACTTTGAAAAATGACAAAAATGGTCCCTGGGATATTAAAACTTTGAGAAAAACAAATTTTGTCCTTGTACTTCTCACTTATGGCAGGATTGGTCCTTGGTTGCAAAGTTTGGTGTAATTACATATTTGGTCCCTGAAGTTTGGAAAGTTGACAGAAATAGTCCCTGGAAATTTAAAGAGTGAAAAAATCATCTAAGGTCCATGTACTATTCATCATTTGGCAAAAAATACCCTTGTGAAATACTTTGGAAAAATGCCATGTCCAACCCCCAAGAATGCAGAAATTACAAAATTGGTCCTTATGACAATACACTACCAAACCGGACCCTTAACAATATTAAATCCCAAACACCAAGTCCACTCCAATCACCCTACCCAGCCCACTCCTTATTTTGGCCCAACTCCCTCCAAAGCCCACCCACACACCCCATTTTAATATAACGCAGGGTCAAACTTTGACCCTGTGGTCAAATACCGGTCAAACCCACACCACCTTCCCTCCAAACCACTCCACCACCTCTGCAAAACCACCATATCCCACCACCACCACTTGCTAGCTTATCATCATCACCTCCCCACACCCTCTGCACCTCAAATCACCTCAGCATTAAATGCCACCACCCCTCTTGCCTATAACAGTCCAAACCCATCACCCCAATTTTCCCGCCAAAAATAACGTGGAGGAACAGGATCGATTCAGAAGGATTCAAGGGTCAGGATTAAGTGGGATATGCTCAGAAGGCTTGGAGAAACCCTAATCCACAGCTATAAATTGAAGAGAAGTCCAAGAAGAGAATTGTTAGATTAATTTTAGTATTTTTAGGTCGTATATGTAATTTTCAAATTATCTTTGTGTAATTTAGCTTTCAATTAGTGTAAACTCTGTTTTCAGTGTACCTTTAAGGTTTTCCATTAATAAAAATCAAGTTCGAAGTTATATCTTAGTTTGTGCAATTTTCAATATATTTCAAGTTTTCATTTAAGCTGTATTATTGTTGTTAGTAGAATCCATGGACTCTTAAGCTCATATAGGCTCCCAGAAAGCTGAAATAAGCTTTTAGAAACCATTAAAATACTGCTTAGATATAAGAAAATCAAAAACACAAAAATAGTCAACCAAAGTCAAAGTTGTAGGTTTTATTGAAGATTGAGCTGAAGCACAGTAAATCCTGGATGGCTGTGGGTTAGAACTCCAAGGGGAGTGTTGGGATTGATCTCATGGTCCTTGGTTCATGGTGATAAGCAGGAATGCATATTGTAAGCTTTTGAAACCCATTTCTTGATTTCTACTGTAGCTTAGCTTAATCACTGCTTATTTAACTTTTCTGTGTTTATTTAGTGATAAGTAGGGGTAATATTGCTTAAAATTCATAGCTTGTTCATTAGAAATCTTAGTTGCTTTGAATTTCATTTTCACTGTTTTAAGTAGCATAATTTGTAATCTCTGTCTATTGTTGTTATATCCTGTTCCTAAGTGCTAATTTGAGCTTAATATATCATAAGAAGTCATTTTGAATCAGTTCATAAGCCTTAAACACCCATTTGCTTTATAAATCACAAAACAGTCTACTTATAAGGTATGTTTGGATCAGGGTAATCCTAGGTGTTGTGGTGTGTGATTGTTGTTGTTCTTTGTTTACACAAGTCACATAGGACCATATGAGCTCAGAACAATCATAATAACCAGGGTTTATTCAGAAAAAAAGTCAAAATCAAACATAAATAGGTCTAATTATCCCTCTGTGTTGGATTAAGTGTGGCATATGCCCCAAATCCATTCACTTATGAGTGGTTTAGCTTAATTTAGTCTTATATTAGCTTAACTAATCAATTTCCATCAGAAAACCAAGATCAAAGTTCATCAAAGTCAATTTAAGTAGGTAATTTCAAAAAGTCAAAAGTACCTTTGTTTCAGAAATCCAAATATTGGAAGAATTTTAATGATTTTCTTTGAGCTTTTCAGAGGTTAATGTTGACATAAATAATGCCTAAAAACATTATTAACATGTTATCAATATCTCTATGTTTTAATTATCACAAAATATAAACTTATAGAACTAAAACTTGTGACATAAACAAGTATTTAGTGATTAATATCTCTCTTTACATCCAAATCACTTAAGGTATGAATAAACAAAGTGTTTAGTGCATTTTATGATCAAATGAAAGTTTAATTAAGTATTACAAAGTTTATTTAATTATATAAACGTATTATATATTTTTGAAAAACACTTTTGGTAATAAAGAAAAATGTTTTATTCATACTAAATATATGAATTAAAATAACCAAAATCAGTTAGTTTTTCACCAAATAAACTTTCCCCACTAAAAGACAAAGAATCTGGCCGTTTCAGCTGGGCGGCCCCCTTAATTATAAAGGGCGGTCCCCTTAATTTTAAGGGGGCCGACCATGATTTAAGGGGACCGGCCACGCTCCTCTGTCAGATTCTGTTGCCTATAAAAACCACCTTAAACCTGGATTTTTCTCTCACCTTTTGCACTACTAAACTTTCTGATCTAGATCCAAATCTCCATTCTTTTATCCTTTGATCATAAGTATATAAATTCTTTGTTTCAAAGTGATCCAACCTTCATCCTCTCAAGTGCAAGAGAAGAATACTTCTTGTGGAAAACTAGAAGGGGGGGGGTTGAATAGTTTTACGTCTTTTTAATTTTATTTTGAAAACTTAGTTTAGTTTTGAAACCTTGTTTGCTTTTAAAACTTTGATTCAATCTTATGTGAACTCAAATCTTGAACAATATGAACAAGTATATCTAAGTATAAACAATAATAATAATGTATACTAAGTATGTGAAATCAACACATGCATAATATAAACAATTGTAGCTATATACGAGAGATAAGTACGTAATCGTTTATTTTATAATCCTTAGTTGTATTATGTATGAAAACTATACTTGATCGAAATGATCAATTATATGTATGTAACCTTTTTAGTTTGATTGTAAAAACTTTGTTTAGTGAATAAAACTTTCGTTTGTTCTTTAAGTAAAATCAATACTAGCACTATATGAGCAACTATATATATACGTCTACGTCTACAAAATTAATAACAATATAAGCAAGATAATAAGTAAGATATGGAAAGATCTAACCGCGAGACAAAGGATTTATAGTGGTTTGGCTACAAGGACACCTTCCTTGCCCTACTCCACTCCTCGAGTCACCTACTCGAGAGTTTTCTTCACTATATCAACAAGCTCCCTTATGGCGGAGAAAACCTTACACACCAATTACACACCACAATATCTTCACACCTAGATCACAACTACTACACACCAATTCACTACTTAATCACACCACTTCTTTCACACCTATCTTCTACACACCATTAATCTACACACCAATCTTATACACACCAATACTCCTACACACCAATACTCCTACACAACAATTCTTCTACACACCAATACTCCTACACACCAATTCTTCTACACACCAATCCTAACTTATCTTTTTCACAACTATTCTCTAACAAATATTCACAACTAATCACACTATGAAATAATAATCAATGATGATGCTCAAACAACTTAGATGTGGAGATCACAACTAGTTGTAATACTTCTTGTCTTGAGGGATAGAAGTATTCTTCTCTTGCACTTGAATGAATTATGTATGGATCACTTTGAAACAAAGATTTAAGAATGTATGATCAAAGGATTTATAGATTGGAAATGGAGATCTAGAACAGGAAGTTCTGGGGTGCAAAAGGTGGGGAAAAAATCCAGGTTTAAGGTGGTATTTATAGGCAAAAGTTTCTGACAGAGGAGCGTGGCCGGTCCCCTTAAAGCATGGCCGGCCCCCTTAAAATTAAGGGGGCCGCCCAACTGTAACGGCCAGAAACTTTGTCTTTTAGTGGGGAAAGTTTATTTGGTGAAAAACTAACTGATTTTGGTTAAATATTTGAAATCATATATTTAGTATGATTAAAACATTTTTCCTTATTACCAAAAGTGTTTTTCAAAAATATATAATAAGATTATATAATTAAATAAACTTTGTATTAGTTAATTAAATACCCCTTTGATCATACATTGCACTAAACACTTTGTTTATTCATACCTTAAGTGATTTGGATGTAAAGAGAAATATTAATCACCAAATACTTGTTTATGTCATAAGTTTTAGTTCTTTGAGGTTATATTTTGTAATGATCAAAACATAGAGATATTGATAAAAACTTAATAATGTTTTTGGCATTATTTATGTCAACAATCTCCCCCTTTTTGATTATTACAAAACCTTAAACTCAAAAGATTTAAAACTTGTTATTAGACAAGTATTATAGAGTTTACCATTTCTCTTCTCCCCCTTTTTGTAAAATCAAAAAGGTTAGGCCGAATAATCTTCGTGAAAGAAGTTTAAACGGGTAGAGAACTCCCCCTTGATGTATGCTCCCCCTTGTTCGATGGCACCAAGGGATCGAGATATGGAATTCTCGCAAGAAAAATATTTGAAGCACAAGCATATATAGAAGAATATGCAATATACAAATAACAAGCATAGTAAACAAATATTCAGGATACATAACAATTAATTCAAAGTGATTATGTTAAAAGATCCTAATTTGCCAAAGAGAGCCATTGGACTTGCTTGTAACAAAAGGTTGGTTGATTCGTATTTGAAAGTGAAAATCATAAGCATATGGTATGCTTAGATGGTTGATGATGGAGTGTTTGGAATGAGGATGGTTGAGTTAGGATAAGGTTGTTGGATTAATGGAGGTTGTTGGATTAATGGAAGTATATGTTCGGGTCATGAATGTTGGATAGTTTGGTGGTGGAGAGTTTGTAGCAGAAGAGGTTGATTGAGGTTTTGGATGTTGTTCAAGTGAGGGTATTGGATGTGATCTAGTGAGAAGATATTCAATCCAAGTGTTCATTGAATGCAATGGTTTTTAGGAGAAAGATGCAACAAGGTCAATTGTTGACATGCTTCTCAAGTTGATTTATGTTGTGTGGTGATGAGGGTGATCTAGATGAAGGTGGATCCAAATTGCGTTGAGCAAGATGTAAGGCTAAAAGAGCACTAAGCTCATGGGCTTCTTTTAGCGCCTCAACGAACTTCAAGTGTTCGGAGGAAGGTGATGGTGGTGGAGCATGATAGTTGTCTTGGGTGATGGTTTGAACATGCAACATAGGAATGGCATGTGAAGTTGTAGGATGTGGTGGTGATACTCTTGGTGGTGGAGACATGTTTGAGCTTGGGTAATCATGAAAACATGATATGGGTGGAAGAGATCCTTCATGAGTGGATGGTGTTTTTGTTGAATGAGCAACATGTAAAGTGTTGGTAATGAGGTTGGGATTATTGTTTTGGGATTGTGCATGCTCATCATAAGAAGGAGCATTGGTCGAAGCACGAATGGATGATTTGTTGTTAAATGGATCATTTGTGTGAGAGTGAGGTTTAGGTGTTGGTTGATTATGAACAACATCGCTTGAGTTCTGAAAAGATTATGAGGTTTGAGTGTAATTTAGAAGGATATGGGTGAGTAAAGGTTTTTGATATGTAATGTTGGTGAGAAGGAAAGTGAGGTGTTAGGTAAGTAATGTTTGAAAACATAGGAGGAATTTGGTGTTGGATGTTTGACAACGTCATTTGGTTTGACGGAATTTTAAAGGAAGTTAGGCTTTCTTCTCCAAACAAGTTTCTTGGTGGCTTTGGTTTAATGGGAGAGGAAATGATGAGATGAGTGGAGATTGAGAGGAATGAGAGTGTTTATAGTGTAGGATTGGTGGGATCAAGGATGGATAAATATTGATGGAAGGTTTATGATAAAATAGGTTTGTGAATTTTGGGAAGTGTAGGATGAAATGGGCTAAAAAAATAGAAAAGGGAAACAACACCTTCGACCATCAGATGGCCGGTCCCCTTAATTGGAGGCCGGTCCCCTTAATAATTAAGGGGGCCGCCTTATGATTTAAGGGGGCCGCCCATCTGGTGATTCCCAGATTGCCAGAAAAGGGTTTTTGGTAGTGAATTGCAGAAAGGTTGTGTTTTTGGTTTCAAACAAGTCCAACTCTTTGAGGCAATCAAGCATATACTAATTATGTAGCCAAAGCATGTTAACCAAAGAGATTAAGTAAACAAGCAATTTCATCTAGCATGCAAACATACTCATGAAGCAAGTAAAATATAAGTGCTAGGAAACAATAAGCAACATCAAGTATTTCATAACTACATAACAATGAGGATTAATTCTAATGTGTATCAATGTGCAATAAGTGGGTAGTTATGATAGCATGTATTTCTAGACTTGTTACAAACAAAGTCTTAATGAACAAACCATGGTCCTCTTGATTTGATTTAGTTCACTTATAAGTGTCATTTATATAAATGTAGATGACAAATATGAGATCATCATGCATGATTTTAAAAGAGACGTTTTTAGCATTATTCAACAATGTTTGAAAGTAAGTTTTCACTTGGAAGTGAGAGTTATTTGAATAAAATAGATTGGGTTTTTACTTCAAAATGTGTGAATGAACGGTAAAGAATATTTTCCTAATCTTTAGTTTTGATCAAAACAAAATTGTGAATATTGATAGTGAAAACATGTTATTTAAAAGTGGGATAGTTATTTGAAAGACTATTTTCCAAAATGTGAGGTTTTTGCATATTTTTAGAGATATTAAATTTTTAACAACAAATATCATAAATCAAATATTTTAAAAAATGTTTATTAAAGATCTCATGCTCAAGAGGATTGGTTAAGCCTATTATTATCTCATGCTATCGTTTCTACATATCCTATGATCCTAAAGGAAATGAAGACGATAATTTATATGTTAGATGCGAGAGTGTTGAATGGGGTATAACCTAACATCTATAGTTCCTTTGTTTTCGCACGCTTATCTGACTTAATGTTATAGTCTACGAGAGCTTGTTTCATCCATAGTTTTCTTACGCGAGGGATCTAATCCTACTTCTATATTTACGATTGATCCACTTAACTCATTTCACTTCATCACCATGAGTTTCCTAATAGTGGATATAGAAGATTTCCATTTTCTATTTTGTTCGGCAATGAACAATTTTATCTTATTCCTAGGAAAGTCAACCAATGATATTTCTAGGTTATAAGAATATAAGCAATTATGTACTAAGCATTAATCTAACTAATCATTTATCTAAGCATGCAAATTATAGTGATGAACTTAAAAGAAACGCGTACCTTTTAGTCTTCAATGGAATATCTTCAAGCACTTCAAGTGACCATGTTGACTTATAGAAGTCATTTGTAGATGATATTCCAACTTCTTCCAAGATTGACAACTTAGCCACTTGGTCCCCATTGTCTAATTGGTCCAAAGTTGTTTGGTCCAAACATATTTAACATTTGGCTAGGATGCATGTATGGTGGTAATATTTCCCATTGTCTCATTGGTCCAAAGTTGTTTGGTCCAAACATATTTAACATTTGGCTAGGATGCATGTATGATGGTAATATTTCCCAAGGATTGTTACTTGGTTGATAATTCCACATTTGATTTCTAGTGTTATTGTAATATTGTCTATTTTGATTTCTTCTAGGTTGAGATGTTTTAGATCTTGGATGATGATTTTTAGTTTTTCTTGGTGGTGGAGTTTTAGATCTAAATTTAGGTTTAGAGGATCCTACTTCGGTCTTTAAGGATGGTTTATAAAAAGTTTTTACTTTTTCATCATTCGCAATGGGTATTTTTCTATCTTTTGTAAGTATATACTTAGGATTTGATTCTAATAATTTTTGTTTACTAGATTCACATTTAAACTTTATACTTTTATTTTCACTAGTTGAAACATTAGTTGAAGTTAATCCTAGACCGGTTTTATCTCCCGAAGTTTCTTGAGCACTTAGTATTTTCTTAAGTGGGTTATTACTATTTTTAAACCTGTCAAGTTTGAAAATTTCATCTTTAAGTTTTTCGTTTTCATTTTTAACCTCTAAGCAAGTTTTACATTTTACAAAAACTTCTTTTCCTTTTTCCAAATGTTGTAGTTTAATTTTTAATTCGAGTACTTCATTTTCTAATTGATTATTAATATGTTTTAGTGACTTATTTTTAGCTATAACCTTTTGACCTAATTTGCATAACCTATTATATTCACTATCTAGGTCTTTTTCGTCTAATGATAAATTTTTGTCACTAAAGTATTTGGTTTCGAAACGTACCTCGCTTGATGTCTTAGCCATAAGACACTTTTCTTCATTTGTGGTTTCTTTCTTGTCCTTATCGCTATCACTCCAAGCACCTCCGATAAACGCCTTTTGATTTTGATCTCTTGACATCATTGGACACTTTCCGATGAGATGATTTGGATTGCCACATTTAAAACACTTCCTTTCATTATATGGTTGCCTAACATATCTTCCTCGTCTTTTGAAGTATTTCTTGAAGTCTCGTACGGCCATATCATACTCTTCATCGTCACTTTTGGAGGTTGAGCATTCTTCGTCACTAGAGTCCTTTTTAGCTTTCAACGCAATTGATTTGCTTTGCTCCCTTTTTCCATTGAGAATCTCGGAGTCTTTCTTTATTATTGCTTCGTAGACTTTCAGGTTGCCGATCAACTCATCAAGTTGAAGAGTTAACAAGTTCTTCGATTCTTCAATCGCCGTAACTTTAGCTCGCCATTTTGGATGAAGAGCCCTAAGAAATTTCCTAACAAAATTCTTACTAGAAAAATTCTCATCAAGTGCTTTTAAACTTGTGATAATAGTGTTAAATCTAGCAAAAGCATTATCTATTGATTCCTCCTCCGGAATCGTAAATTGTTCATATTGTTGAACAAGAAGATCTATTTTGTTATCTTTAACTTGACTATTACCTTGGTGAGTGATTAGTAAAGAATCCCAAATTTCTTTTGCGGTTTTACACATAAAAATTCTTTCGTATTCTTTACGTGGTAACGCATTGTAAATAACCATTTTTGCTTCATTGTTTTTAGAAAGTCTTCTTTTTAAATCATCATTTTGTTTTTCAAAAGGTACTATTTCATCTTTATTTGTTTCGGGATTATTTTGAGTAGGTAAAAAATCACCATTAGTAATAACATGCCAAAGATCTAGATCCTTTGATTTCACATAAGTTTCGAATCGATTTTTCCAATATAAAAATCCATCACTTTCAAATAGTGGTGGTCTTTGCATAGATTGCCCTTCTAAATATTTTTCAGATTCCATAGATCGTTACAAGTTTTAAAATACAATATATTTTAAAAAACTTGCTAGACGTGGCTCTGATACCAATTGTGGAAAACTAGAAGGGGGGGTTGAATAGTTTTACGTCTTTTTAATTTTATTTTGAAAACTTAGTTTAGTTTTGAAACCTTGTTTGCTTTTAAAACTTTGATTCAATCTTATGTGAACTCAAATCTTGAACAATATGAACAAGTATATCTAAGTATAAACAATAATAATAATGTATACTAAGTATGTGAAATCAACACATGCATAATATAAACAATTGTAGCTATATACGAGAGATAAGTACGTAATCGTTTATTTTATAATCCTTAGTTGTATTATGTATGAAAACTATACTTGATCGAAATGATCAATTATATGTATGTAACCTTTTTAGTTTGATTGTAAAAACTTTGTTTAGTGAATAAAACTTTCGTTTGTTCTTTAAGTAAAATCAATACTAGCACTATATGAGCAACTATATATATACGTCTACGTCTACAAAATTAATAACGATATAAGCAAGATAATAAGTAAGATATGGAAAGATCTAACCGCGAGACAAAGGATTTATAGTGGTTCGGCTACAAGGACACCTTCCTTGCCCTACTCCACTCCTCGAGTCACCTACTCGAGAGTTTTCTTCACTATATCAACAAGCTCCCTTATGGCGGAGAAAACCTTACACACCAATTACACACCACAATATCTTCACACCTAGATCACAACTACTACACACCAATTCACTACTTAATCACACCACTTCTTTCACACCTATCTTCTACACACCATTAATCTACACACCAATCTTATACACACCAATACTCCTACACACCAATCTTCTACACACCAATACTCCTACACACCAATTCTTCTACACACCAATACTCCTACACACCAATTCTTCTACACACCAATCTTCTTCCTAACTTATCTTTTTCACAACTATTCTCTAACAAATATTCACAACTAATCACACTATGAAATAATAATCAATGATGATGCTCAAACAACTTAGATGTGGAGATCACAACTAGTTGTAATACTTCTTGTCTTGAGGGATAGAAGTATTCTTCTCTTGCACTTGAATGAATTATGTATGGATCACTTTGAAACAAAGATTTAAGAATGTATGATCAAAGGATTTATAGATTGGAAATGGAGATCTAGAACAGGAAGTTCTGGGGTGCAAAAGGTGGGGAAAAAATCCAGGTTTAAGGTGGTATTTATAGGCAAAAGTTTCTGACAGAGGAGCGTGGCCGGTCCCCTTAAAGCATGGCCGGCCCCCTTAAAATTAAGGGGGCCGCCCAACTGTAACGGCCAGAAACTTTGTCTTTTAGTGGGGAAAGTTTATTTGGTGAAAAACTAACTGATTTTGGTTAAATATTTGAAATCATATATTTAGTATGATTAAAACATTTTTCCTTATTACCAAAAGTGTTTTTCAAAAATATATAATAAGATTATATAATTAAATAAACTTTGTATTAGTTAATTAAATACCCCTTTGATCATACATTGCACTAAACACTTTGTTTATTCATACCTTAAGTGATTTGGATGTAAAGAGAAATATTAATCACCAAATACTTGTTTATGTCATAAGTTTTAGTTCTTTGAGGTTATATTTTGTAATGATCAAAACATAGAGATATTGATAAAAACTTAATAATGTTTTTGGCATTATTTATGTCAACACTTCTATCCCTCAAGACAAGAAGTATTACAACTTGTTGTGATCTCCACATCCAAGTTGTTGGTGTATCATCAAAGATCATTTACATTATTCTTTGTGAAGATTGTTGTGAATATTTGATTGTAGATAGTTGTGTTAGATATTGATTGTGTGATTAGTTAGTAGCTTGGTGTGAAGAAGATAAGTTAGGAACTAGATTGGTGTGAAGAAGATAGGCGTGGAGTAGTTAGTTGTGAAGTAGATAGATTTGAAGAAGTTGTGTAGAAGTTGTGACTTAGGTGTGACGAAGTTATGGTGTGAAAAGTGGTGTGTAGATTGGTGTGTATATTGGTGTGTACGGTTTTCTCCGCCATTAGGGAGCTTGTTGATATAGTGAAGAAAACTCTCGAGTTAGGTGCTCGGGGAGTGGAGTAGGGCAAGGAAGGTGTCCTTGTAGCCGAACCACTATAAATCGCTTGTCTCCCGGTTCGATCTTTCCATCTCTTGTTTATTTCATTACTTATCATTATAATATATTGTGTAGTATTAATTATTTATATTGTACAAGACTTGAGATCACATATTATCGAATCTAAGTTTTTAAAAGCTAAGCAGAACTTTAAAACTAATTTTTATAACGAAGTAAAAGACGTAAAACTATTCAACCCCCCTTCTAGTTTTCCACAATTGGTATCAAGAGCCACGGCTAGCAAGATTTTTAAAATATATTGTATTTTAAAACTTGTAACGATCTATGGAATCTGAAAAATATTTAGAAGGGCAATCTATGCAAAGACCACCACTATTTGAAAGTGATGGATTTTTATATTGGAAAAATAGATTCGAAACGTATGTGAAATCAAAAGATCTTGATCTTTGGCATATTATTACTTTTGGTGATTTTCCTCCTATTCAATATAATGTTGAAACTAAAATGAATGAAATTGTACCTTTTGAAAAACAAAATGATGATTTGAAAAAGAAATTAGCAAAAAATAATGAGGCTAAAATGGTAATTTATAATGCGTTACCACGCAAAGAATATGAAATAATTTTTATGTGTAAAACCGCCAAAGAAATTTGGGATTCTTTACTAATCACTCACCAAGGTGATAGCCAAGTCAAAGATAATAAAATAGATCTTCTTGTACAACAATATGAACAATTTACGATTCCGGAAGAGGAATCAATTGATAATGTTTTTGCTAAGTTTAACACTATCATCACAAGTTTAAAAGCACTTGATGAGACATTTTCTAGTAAAAATTGTGTTAGGAAATTTCTTAGGGCATTGCATCCAAAATGGCGAGCTAAGGTCACGGCAATCGAAGAATCAAAGAACTTGATGACGTTATCACTAGATGAAATAATTGGCAACTTGAAGGTTCATGAAGAAATCATAAGAAGAGATTCGGAAACGGTCAAAGTCAAGAAAGAACAAACCAAATCCATTGCTCTAAAAGCCAAAAAGGAACCTAGTGATGATGATGATTCAAGTGACGAAAGTGAAGACGAAGAATATGCAATGGCCGTAAGAGAATTCAAGAAGTTTTTCAAGAGACGAGGAAGATTCACTAGATCATCACGAGACGAAAGAAAAGCATTCCAAAGGAATAGAAGTGACAACTACGGGAAAAGAAAGTGCTTTAGATGTGGAAGTCCAAATCATCTCATTGGCGAATGTCTAAAGTCACCGGGTTATGAAAGTCAAGGTGCTTTTGTTAGTGGAACATGGAGTGATAGTGACAAAGAAGAAGTTGAAAAGCCAAAAGATGAAAAGTGTTTTATGGCAAAAGAAACCGACGAAATATGTTTAGGAATTGACTTGGAACCTGACGAATGGATCAAAGATAGCGGATTTTCGAGGCA
The DNA here is from genome assembly GCA_030686995.1 of Artemisia argyi. NCBI lineage: Eukaryota > Viridiplantae > Streptophyta > Magnoliopsida > Asterales > Asteraceae > Artemisia > Artemisia argyi. Next base: position 241,810,054 of record CM060700.1, on the reverse strand, counting down.
CATGACGGGGAATCACAATCTATTCTCTACATACAAGGCATACAATGGAGGTAACGTTATTTTCGGTAGTAACTTACGTGGAAAAATCATTGGCAAAGGTACGATCTCTCAAGACTCACTTACTATTGAAAATGTAGAGCATGTAGATAAATTAACATATAACTTGCTTAGTGTAGGACAAATATGTGATAATAAATGTAGAGTCACATTTACTGAAGATGATAGCGAAATAGTTAAGGATGGAAAAATTACAGGTAGAGGAATTAGAAAAGGTGGCATATATGTTATGAAACTAGGAAACAAACCTGAGGATAGGATATGCCTAACGACCCTAGATGAAAATTCTACACTATGGCATAGAAGATTAGGACATGCTAATATGCAACAAATACAATCTTTGGCCTCTAAGGAATTAGTTAGAAATTTGCCTAATCTAAAATATGACAAGCATTTTTGTGATGCATGTAAAATTGGAAAACAAGCTCATGCTAGTCACAAAGCCAAGAATATAGTATCCACTACTAGATGCCTAGAATTATTACATATGGATCTTTTTGGTCCATCCGCTGTGCGGAGCTATGGAGGAAACAAATATACCTTAATGATAGTAGATGACTACTCACGATACACGTGGACTAGGTTTTTAAGTGACAAGACCCAAGCCTTTGAAAAATTCGAAATATTTAGTAGAATGATTCAAAATAAATTAGGATGCTCAATAGTTGCCATTAGGCCGGACCATGGTAGGGAATTTGATAACGAAGTACAATTCGGAAAATATTGCGAGTTAAATGGAATATCTCACAATTTCTCCGCTCCTCGTACTCCTCAATCAAATGGCGTAGTAGAAAGAAAAAATAGGTCACTACAAGAAATGAGTAGAACTATGTTAAATGAACAATCCATCCCACAAAAATTTTGGTGTCACGCCGTAGATACATCAACTTATATTTTAAAATAGGGTATCAATTAAAAGAATTCTAGGAAAAACTCCTTATGAGTTATTAAGAGGTAGAAAACCAAACTTAAGCTACTTTAAGGTATTTGGAAGTAAATGCTATATTTTAAACACTAAGGACTATCTCACTAAGTTTGATCCAAAATCATATGAAGGAATATTTTTAGGATACTCACAAAATAGCAAAGCATATATAATACTTAATAAACACTCCATGAAAGTAGAGGAATCACTAAATGTAACATTTGATGAAACACCACCACCTGTGACATAAACAATGCCTAAAAACATTATTAACATATTATCAATATCTCTATGTTTTAATTATCACAAAATATAAACTCATAGAACTAAAACTTGTGACATAAACAAGTATTTAGTGATTAATATCTCTCTTTACATCCAAATCACTTAAGGTATGAATAAACAAAGTGTTTAGTGCATTTTATGATCAAAGGAAAGTTTAATTAAGCATTACAAAGTTTATTTAATTATATAAACATATTATATATTTTTGAAAAACACTTTTGGTAATAAAGAAAAATGTTTTATTCATACTAAATATATGAATTCAAATTTTTAACCAAAATCAGTTAGTTTTTCACCAAATAAACTTTCCCCACTAAAAGACAAAGAATCTGGCCGTTTCAGCTGGGCGGTCCCCTTAATTTTAAGGGGGTCGGCCATGATTCAAGGGGACCGGCCACGCTCCTCTGTCAGATTCTGTTGCCTATAAATACCACCTTAAACCTGGATTTTTCTCTCACCTTTTGCACTACTAAACTTTCTGATCTAGATCCAAATCTCCATTCTTTTATCCTTTGATCATAAGTATATAAATTCTTTGTTTCAAAGTGATCCAACCTTCATCCTCTCAAGTGCAAGAGAAGAATACTTCTATCCCTCAAGACAAGAAGTATTACAACTTGTTGTGATCTCCACATCCAAGTTGTTGGTGTATCATCAAAGATCATTTACATTATTCTTTGTGAAGATTGTTGTGAATATTTGATTGTGGATAGTTGTGTTAGATATTGATTGTGTGATTAGTTAGTAGCTTGGTGTGAAGAAGATAAGTTAGGAACTAGATTGGTGTGAAGAAGATAGGTGTGGAGTAGTTAGTTGTGAAGTAGATAGATTTGAAGAAGTTGTGACTTAGGTGTGACGAAGTTGTGGTGTGAAAAGTGGTGTGTAGATTGGTGTGTAGATTGGTGTGTACGGTTTTCTCCGCCATAAGGGAGCTTGTTGATATAGTGAAGAAAACTCTCGAGTTAGGTGCTCGGGGAGTGGAGTAGGGCAAGGAAGGTGTCCTTGTAGCCGAACCACTATAAATCGCTTGTCTCCCGGTTCGATCTTTCCATCTCTTGTTTATTTCATTACTTATCATTATAATATATTGTGTAGTATTAATTGTTTATATTGTACAAGACTTGAGATCACATATTATCGAATCAAAGTTTTTAAAAGCTAAGCAAAACTTTAAAACTAATTTCTATAACGAAGTAAAAGACGTAAAACTATTCAATCCCCCTTCTAGTTTTCCACAGTTAACGATTGCCACCTAGTCTACAAAAGCCCATAGTCAGCTTATTTTTTAGATTTTTCTACAAGCTTGTGCACTTGCTTCTTTTGACCTGCAGGGCAAGCTTATGCCCTGTGCACAGGTTTTGGCCTATTTTCCAAGTAGTTTAGTGACTCACCCAGTGGGACCCACACCCTGTAATTTATATTCTTAGAAAGCTAATAAGCTCAGTTACTAGTCATAGTGCTTATTTTGCCATTTTGAGCTTATTTGATAGGGCTGCAAGCCCTATCAAGTCTGGCCATTTTCTGAGTATACACTGATTGCTCAGTGTTTGACCCAACCTTCATTGCCCCACCCAGAGCTCATTAATAAGCAATAAGCCCTGCTTATTGGCTTATTGTGAAGCCTACCAGTCCACCTTCATAGTTCAACTTTCAATTTGGACCCCTGAGCTCTTTTGTGGACCCCACAGAGGTCCAAAACCCTTAGGTTTGGCCTGATTCGGCCTTGTAATAACATAAGTGCTTATTTGTTCCTAAATAGCTTATCCAGAGTGCTTCTTTGCTCTATTTTGCTTATTTCTAGTGTATAATCATCTGTGAGTGCTTATTTTGTCAGTTGCTTGCCTTTTCAAACATTGCTTAAGTCCTAATAAGCTTTAAGTTCACTGTTTGGATAAAGGGGGTGCACACAGCTTATTTTTAAGCTTTTGTAAAAGTTGTTTTGTAAAAGTTTCTTATTTTCAAATTTATTTTTATCTGTCAAAAAGAAAATCCAGCAAAAACCAAATATAAAATTAGTGCTAGCTTCTATTTAATAGATTTTATCTTTTTAATTTTTCATTTCAGCTTATTTATAAGCACTTCATCATTTTCATAATTTTCTTAATTTCCTGTCACCTTTAAGTATTTGTAATAATTTTCTCAGATTTTTCTCTTTTAGTTTAATAATTATTAGAATTAAAAATAGTTTAATTAATTAATTAGGTAATATTAGTAATTAAATAGTTTTCTTAAATTTTAATTAACAACAGTAGGTTTTTATATTTTTTCCTAGGTTCTATAAATCACTTAAGACTTTTAGAAAATAGATTTTTAAATTTTACTGTTCATTTTCTAATTTTCTTATTTAATTTAGTTAAACTAGATTTAAATTAATTAATAAGTAAATAATTAGTAAATTAGCCTAAATATAATTTTTAGAAACTTTTTATAATTTTTTAGGATTCCTGTGATGGTTAATTAGTTTTATAAATTTTTCTATAATTTCCTAAGTCATTTAGGTATTATTAGTAATTTAAATTATTTTAAATAGTTTAATTAATATAATTAGTTTTTAATTAATAAAAAAACCATAAAAAGACAAAAATATTTATTTTTAATTTTTATATTTTTTCTTCAAGTTCATTTTAAGGTTTAGAAAATATTTTTGCAAATTTTTAGTTTAATTTGTAATATTTATCATTTTTAGTTAATTTAAATTAGATTTAACCACTTTTTAAATAGTTTTAATTAATTAAGTAATATTTAAATATTAAAATAATCAAGTTAATAATTTCATTTTCATTTCTAATTTTCTTTTTATTTTAAGTTTGAAAAGTTTCACTTGCACCCCCTGTAGTTTGTAATTTGTTAAAACCCACTTTCTCTGTCTGTAATCTGATTTCCAAAGTTGTGTATCTGTTATTATATCTGTATCTCTGTGATTGTTAATTTTACTCCAAATTGTTCAAATACCAAGCAATCAGTAGTATAATCATTCCTCAATCATCTTGGTTACTGTCCTCAGTATCACTTATTCCTAAAAACGTTCAAAATACAATTTCAATCTCGTTGGGACTTAACGACCCGAGGATTTTCCTGTACTTCCACGGATTATAAACATTTGACTTTTCTCTCCCAGGTGGGCCTATCAACTGCACCCGGTTGAATGGTTGGTTTGGGAGGAGTCATGGTTTCTTTCTATTTTTAGTAGCTTTCCGTTTTTAGTAACTTTCCAGAATTAGTAAATTTCTATAATTAGGAACTTTGATAATTTAAGGTTCCTATTGATAATTAGGTAAACTTAAAGGCTTAAAATGACCAACATCGTAGTTTAGGGTTTAATATGTCATTTTAGCAGAGTTTGGGGTCTAATCATAATAATATTCAAAGTTTAAGGTTAAATGTGTTTAATGAGTATTAGGACTTATTATTAGGAAGACATATATGATGTATTATTTCTATCATTCTTAACAAATTCGGACTACCAAAACAAACTCGGGACGCCAAACCTTCAAATTCAATACAACCATCATGCACGCATTTAACACACTCTCGACACACACATGCATGCACACCTTATTCGATTACTCCCAAACACTCACCCATTCTACCTTTGTTTATTTCACCTCACTACATACATGTATGTAATACAGCCCAAAGATTTACCCACGTGATACTCATACCATAACATGAGTCAAACACAAAACTAAAAGACTCCATGCAATATATTTAAGTCAACACACGCACATGCACTATTTCACCAATTCCTCACCCTCGTTACATAAACACATGCCTAGGTCTTTGTTTTCAATACTCGTTAATAGTGTCATTCACATTTACACTTTCGATTACATACATACTCATCTGACACACTCGGATATGCACACACATGCACCCATCTCAATCCCATGACAAAACCGAGACCAAGCAAAACAATGACCAACATTTTCCAATCACTTAATACGCCTCTAGTCCCTTTTTACTTTAGTTTCATAACCTGTTTAATGACCCTCCTTGTTATGGTTTACTTCACATACGAAACACATGCTCCTTAGTCTTACACGATCAACTCACAAACGCAACTTAATGAGTACAAATCGTCACGCGAAACACCCTTTATTCACGTCTATAATCGTGCATGTCTCATCTTATTTTTCTTTAGGTTTATTCCAGTTTTATAGTCGTATATTTATGAGGTCATATTAGTGTTTAGATGACTAAAAATAAGTGTGCATGATGCATGATTCGAAAAGTAAAAACTGAAACAAAGATCGACCTATAAAAGTTGCATATATTCATGTTATAGATTCGTGTTAACGAGACTCATAATGTTATAGTGTATTTCATCATGCATGCCTTAAAAGAAACATATATTAACTGTTGTGATTCTATGATCACATGTGGCGTATGAGATGATAGTAAAAGATGTATACCTTCTACTTAACTGAAAGGCTGTTCGAGACTACAAGGAAATGAGCAAAAGCACATAAATAAACTCAACCACTATCAACACTCGAGTCGACGCGTATACGAATGGATGAGCCAAAAGGATCAGCTTCACAACGAGCTATAACGCACGAGCGAACCCATACCTTAAACCCGATCACGAATCGCAACCTGAACCAAGCTTGAACAAGAACAAACGAAAACCAAACTTTGGAGTACTCACGTTCATGAACGGAACTTAAACAAGATCAATGCCCAAGTGAATTTGAAGATTGAATCTGCTGCTCTTGACCTTTAGCTGATTATTAGTACGGATCAAAGAACACAAAGAACAAAACCTTCTCGAACCCAAAAATAAAACCATTCTTCGAATATAACCCACGATCACCACCTTAACAATACTCCCAGCTGATCACTAACCTACTACCCCTACGTACCTTCTTTTCTTGGGAGGAAATGGAAGCAGCCGACTTTAGATGAGTTTTAGAGTTTTATGTGTGAGTTTTTTAAAATGGTATACGGTTGTTAGATATATGTGAAATGGATGGGAATATGGGCTGGAAGTTGGCCGAGTCTTGGAGACTCATTCCTTCAATTACTTTCAAATATTTCTGTACTATATATCTTCCCAACTTATTTCATAATGTGTGAAAATGTTTAAAAGGCATAGACTAGGTCCAATTTAACATAAAATCGTGTGATATGTATATCTAGGATATATAGGTTATGTCATTACTTAAATCATGTAGTTTCTTTTTAGGATTAGTGTAGTGAAATTTTTAAACCATAACGTATTTCTTTAGGTTAAATTCGTATTAAAAAGATCAAATGTCAGTTTCGCATTTTCTGGTCGTTATAAAAGGTGTGTCTTTAAAACATGGGTGTTGAACTTTGAACATGCCCAATACATAAATTTCAAAATTTTTTTATCTCAACCTCGTTTATCCTTTTATCTAGATTGTAAAGTGATATATCTTGGAGATAAATATATAAGTATATTTGATTTGTTAAATAGAGAAAAACTTGAATTCTCAATTATTTAGCATCCACAATCGAGTTTTGGCTAACTAAGCTATTAATCTGTCATTGAATATAGATCACGTAGAATCACTAATAAGAACGACAAACAATTAAAAGCTAATAAGATTATATAAAACATTACTGTAACCAATAAATTAAACCGATAATCCAAAGAACAATAAAAGAAAATAACAAGCTAGTAACCAAAAACTGAAGAAAAACAAATAAAAAAAGAATTTCATCCTTATCTAATCCCAGGATCTTCAAATCAAAGCGACCGAAACAAACGCAGCACAAGAGAGTGCAGTTCCAAAGGTCACAGCCCGATTGACCCATCCTTCAGCAAAGGTGCCACTTGTTGGAACATCAGCCGGTTGTGGTGATGGAGCAGGTGAGGGACTTCTTGATGGAGGAGAGGAAGTAGGAGAAACATGAGAAGATGGTGTTGGTGACAATGGCTCGGGTTTTGGCGATGGAGACGGAGAAGGGACAGCAGGGGCTGGAGCGGGAATGGGAGTAGGGATGTGAGATGGAGGTGATGTCGGGCTAGCGGTGGGTGAGACCGTTGGGACGGCTGTTGGAGCGATTCTTGCTGTGCATGCGGTTGCTAAGATAGCAATAAGGAGTATCAAAAACTTCATCATTGTTGAAAAACCTTTGTGTTACGTTGTGTTTTTGTGTTTTGTGTTTAGGGTGATAGCAATAACGATTGTATGAAGAACCTATGAAGACATGTAATCTATTTATAATATTATGGTAAAGGTATGAAAGGTAATACTCTAAGTCTTAAGGAAATTATATGCAAATCATTTATGAATTATAGGGATTAGACCAAATCATCTTACATAGGTAGGTTACAACCTGTATACAGTCCAAAAATTCGTATATAATTTTCTTAACTTTAATTCTGATGTTGTTTCCTTTTATATCAAAGTTTTCTTTGTGTTTTTTAATGGTTGGTAATAATGTACTAAAATATAAGTAGATAAGGTCGTCTAATATTCGCCATGCGAAGGAAGCAAGTCGTGGAACTAGAACTTGCATGGAAGTGTTTGTGATTGCTTAACTGAGCCCAATAGCTCTGCATAACGTATGTCCAAGCCTATAAATTGCAAAAAACTAGCCCCAATTTACTAAGAGCCTGTTTAGTTTGTAGATAGGTTTATAATTTAAATTTAAATATGAGTTATGATTTAGATTTGGACTTAATGTTAGACAAAGAAAATATTTTATAAATTAAACAAATTATTGTTTTATAAAGAATTTGATGTTAAATTGATTATATCTTACAAATAGACAAAATAAAAGAATTAATATTTACATGAAGACAAAAAAATATGGTAGAAAAGAAGAAATTAAAAGGTAGGAAAATAAATGTCAAATAGAATAAAGTAAAACCTAGCCTAAAAAGGTGAGAAAATAAGGTTATGTTTGGCACAAAGCTTTTTGAAGCTTTTTTGGGCAATAAGCAGTGAACAATGAACTTTTTGATTTATAGTGTTCGTTTGGCATGAGAGCTGTGGGCTTTGCTATTTTTTTAGGAAAGCTTATTTTCCCAATGCTTCTTTATGAAGCTGCTCACAGCTACTGTTCACAGCTCACTACTACTGATCAGTGCTACTACTCACAGCTACTTTTGCCAAACATAGCCTAAATATCAAATGGAATCAAGTAAAACATGGCCTACCGCCCTACCCACCGGGATTTCTGCAATCCCTCACACAGGGGTGTGAGTCTTGATATTGAAACCCACGCGTACAAACAATTTTTAATTTTTTTTAATTTTCCATTCCTTTAACCCAAAACCCCATACCAAACCCTAAGTATTGGTGGATGCAATTATATGAATATGCAAGTAAGTTTCTAAAAACTTTACATATTTTTTCAATTTGATCTTTATAATGTCTAGTTGCATTACATTTATTAAATGTATGTGAATTTTGCAGTTATCACAATCTACTACGGATAAGAGACCAAGCTACGATGATATTCTAGGAGCTAACATTGAACCTACGACATTTTATAACATAAGTGATCTGGAAATTCAAGAAACTGATATGGTATATCAATATGCAAAAACCTATACCCATGATTTTTTCCCGCTATATTGATTTTTGGTCATTTGTTTATCGTAATTCAGTTTAATATTAAGAAAAGCCATATGTTGTTTTCCTCAAAGAAGCCTCTCAAAGGGATGATTTTCGACAATATTGTTTCTCATACTTTCTTTTGGGTAAACAATAGGTGTCGGAGTTTTAATGTTATTCGAGTTGCGTGGCTTAATTACCCGCTAAACGCTATCTTGATGTAGCTTCTTAATCTAGCTTCTTGCTAGCTCTTTTTAATAATATTCCGCCGTTTAAAAAAAATTGTTTTGGGCTGTTCCCATATCCACAGTAGATGTCTTAAAGAATTTGATGGCTTGTGTATGTTTCATCGAGATGTGTCCGTACGGATTTGTTAATATGGATGTGTTGGGTAAACCCTCAAATGTTTAGGTTGACCCGTCAATACGAGTCACGATGGGTAGACCCAGTTTTTATCCAAAAAGTTAAATTTTGTATGAACCATTAGTGTGTCTTCCGATTGAATTTGGAACTATGCATTATATTGAACAATTTTGACACGCTTGACATGTCTTTTAAGCCAAGTAATTTCATTTTACCCGTTTGAAGTGTGCATAGTTAAATGAGTTACAAACTTATAATTGTGACTTCTACTTCTATGGTTCATATCTCGATGACAAAAGAAGTTAGTTAATATTTTTCAAGGCAGATATTGGTGTCAGTGAGCCTTTTTGGTTGGACATGTTGATAAATGCAATGACATAGATATATTATGAGTAAGTTCCAATGTTCGCCTTAAATTCGCCGTCATTATATAAGTGACATTTTCATCATATGAAATAAATACCATCATCACGCTTTGTTAACAAGTCGTTAACGTATTCTTTTTGCATTGTTGTTTACATTCATGTTGGAATCAAGCAGCTGGTTTTCGGTGGATCTAAATATGAAAACTGGAGTCCAAACTTAACATCAGCTGATGAAGGTTATAATGTACACAAAATCTTAGCAACTTCATTATCTTATGTGTAATATTTTATCATTGTTGTTGTAATAGTATTACTTCTATGTTAGGTCAAGATAGTATAGGAGTATATTTTACAATATTTAACACCAATATAGAATAATAGACTTATGTCCAAATTACTATAGACTTATGTAAGTTATGTCCCTTGTGCGTGGCCCTGTTATTAGCTGCCACGTGGCATCATTTTTCACCATCGAAATAAGCTTTCTCTTCACATAAAAGGGTGTGTATTTGTTGATGAGATATATACCTAATTACAAAAATACACTAAAATAAGTTATATTTCCACTCTATGAATTGCTTGACCTAAAATTTCTAATTTATATTTATGCTATCATACAACTGTACGACTCAATATCAATGTTGACAAGTGTTTATGTGGCACGATGATGTTTTTTGTGCGCCCTAATAGTATTTTGTGCGTCCTAATATGTTTAAATATCACATACTTTGGTCTCTTATTCGTATTATGTGTTTATGTGTTTGTTTAAGCATATATATGTCTAGTTGCATTACATTTGTGAAGTGTATGTGATATTTGCGGTTATCACAATCTACTACGGATAAGAGACCAAGCTACGATGATATTCTTGGAGCAAAGATTGAACCAACGTCATTTTATAACATCAGTGATCTTGAGATCCAAGCACGGATATGGTAAATCTATATGCAAAAACCTATACACAATTTTTTTATGCTTTATTAATTTTTTTGTCATTTGTTTTTCATAAATCAATATGTTGTTTTGGGGATGTTCTCACATCCATGTACCACTAGAGTGACTTTTCATGGGCATCTAAACCGTCAAAACGGGATTTGGTTAACGAGTCAGGTTAGGTAGACCGGTAGACCCAAAACACATTCTATCCAAAATGTTAAATTTATATGAATATTTAGTGTTTTATGATTGAATTAGAAACTATACTTTGAGCATGTTTGTTAGTTGAAACTATTAAAGCATAATGATAGAAATAGACACATGGTAAGTAGTAAAATCAACGCATTTAACACACAGTTAATCTTTCATTTGAATGTAAAAGAAAGTATTGATTTCAAAGTTTTCGACATAAATCAACAATTCGGTGGACAAATATTAACAATTCAGCACCTACTCGTACTTCTCGTAACATCTATTTTCTACTGCGTCATTGATGAGAGCCTTCCAATCCCACACCGAGCGAGGTTACTCTCCTTTCTCAACATATGCATTAAACATTTTGTTGCATCTGTTAGTAACAAGTACTAATTAGAAATTTTATATGAGAAAAACCAAACTAATTTAATATGGGTGGCATACCCAAAATGCCCTTTTGGCGCGAGTCAAAGCTACATCCATCCTTCTCTTGTCACCAACAAACCTAATCCAACTTGTTTTCACACATGTGAGTCTTGTTCTTGGAAAGCGTCGATTGTATCAATAGAAATTTTTTATATGACAGCTTTCACAGGAAAAGTTCACAAAGTGTTTTACTTGACTCGTGTAGGGTGTAATTATCCCTACATGTGTCTCATTCTCCCTCGTACTAACTTCATCTTCTCTTTAGGATTATCATAAAGCTCAAAACACGCTAAACATTCTCCTTCATTATAAGGAGACGTAGAACCGGACGCATGCTGCTCTTGCCCCGTTAACAACATTATAAAATGTATACGGTTTTAAGCAATTGTAGTAAGGTTCGTCCCCTAGCTTCCTTATGACCTCGCTATCTTAGAGACGATTCATGTAAAAATGTTTTGCAGTAAACCGACTTATATGGCTAGGCATCCAATGTTGAGTTTCAAGCAAATGGGATGGGTACCCCCAATTGCAATCTCTCGAACAAGCTACGGTCATAACCTAATTGTTTAGTTTTTTGGTACATTAGTATTGCCGATAATTGTTTAAGATCCCATACTTGATCATATCGAGTAGCTTCGACACTTAGTACCAGAAGCACTCCCGCCTCATTGACTTGGGCAGCTTCGTCTACAACTAGCAGATCAAATGCCTACTAATTTAGCTTTTGTAGTATACTTTCTCTACATCCAGAGACTGTGGCGAATATGAGTTTTGCCTCATTCAAGCAACTCGCATCCAAACTTATGAAAAATTGAAACGTGACTTGTATTTTACCAAAGTCACATAGAAAAATACATTTTTCATAAGTTTTGAGGTGAGTTGCTTGAATGAGGCAACACTCATATTCACCACAGTCTCTCGATGTAGAGAATGTATAGTACAAAAGCTAAATTACAAGGCATTTGATCTACTAGTTGTAGACGAAGTTGCCCAAGTTAATGAGGCAGGAGTGCTTACGGCACTAAGTGTTGAAGCTACTCAATCTGTTCTAGTAAGGGACCCTAAACAGTTACCGGAAACATTAATATATGCCAAAAAGCTAAACAATTAGGTTATGATCGTAGCTTGTTCGAGAGATTGCAACTGGGTGTACCCATCCAATTTGCTTGAAACTCAACATCGGATGCATAGCCATATAGGTCGGTTTCCTGCTAAACATTTTTACATGGGCCGTCTCTACAATAGCGAGACCATAAGGAAGCTAGGGGACAAACCTTACTAAAAGTGCTTAAAACCATATATATTTTATAGTGTTGTTAACGGGGAAGAGCAACATGCATCCGGTTATATGTCTCCTTATAATGAAGTAGAATGTTTAGCGTGTTTTAGGCTTTATGAAAAATGTTAAAGAGAATATGAAGTTATTACGAGGGGAGAATGAGATATGTGTAGGGATAATTACACCCTACAGGAGTCAAGTAAAACGCCTTCGTGAACTTTTCCTAGGAAAGCTATCATATGAAGAATTCCAAAAACTTTCTATTGATACCATCGACACGTTCCAAGGACAAGAGTGAGACATGAGTATCCTCACATGTGTGAAAACAAACGGGATCGGGTTTGTTGATGACAAGAGAAGGATGAATGTAGCTTTGACTCGGTCCAAAATGGCACTTTGGGTATGCCACTCATATTAAATCTGTTTGGTTTTTCTCATATAACATATCAGTTTATTACTTGTTACTAACAGATGTAGCAAAATATTTAATGCAAGTGTTGGGAAGGGTGAGTAACCTCGCTGAGTGTGAGGACTAGAAGGCTTTCATCAATGATGAAATAGAAAATAGATGTTATGAGAAGTATGAGTAAGTGCTGAATTGTTAGTATTTATCAACAGAACTGTTGATGTATTTTGAAAACTTTGAAATCACTACGTTCTTTTACCTTCAAATGAAAGATTGACGGTGTGTTAAATGTGTTGATTTTGCTACTTATATCATGTACCTATTTTTATATTTATGATTTAACGGTTTCAACTAAACAAAAATGCTCAAAGTATAGTTTCTAATTCAATCATAAGATATTAAATATTCATATAAATCTAACTTGACTTTTATATAGCATATGTTTTGAGTCTCCCCAACCTGACTCGTATTTACAGGTTAACCTAAACCCATTTTGACTGTTTAGAAGCCCATCAAAAGTCACTCTAGTGGTACTTTAGGACATCTAATGTGGATATGAGAACATCCCCAAAACAACATACTGAATTATGAAAAGCAAATGACAAAATCAATAAAGGCAGGAAAAAGGCTTACCCATCAGTGTTAAGTTTATTGGGTCTCCATGTTTATCTTACCCATCAATGTTTGTGATACTATTGAAAAACTCTTAAAAGGCTTCTATATGGGTTTCATCGGCTAAAATATGTAAATTCATCTTGGTTTTGGGGCTAAGAGATAATAGTACAAGGTTCTTTTTACAAAATTCAGGATTGGAAATGGGAAAAGTGTAATGTTTGTTTGTAAATGACGCTCAAATGGTCCTTTATGTAATCATGGCATGCTCATTTAGTGACAGAAATCCTTACAACACACTCACATTCAAGGATAATGTTAAGGAGGATATTCAGTCAAATGATAATGAATAATATCATTTTATGGTTACACAGTCTTATGATAAGACTATATATGTTGGATGAGTATATGGGGTGTTTGGAGTAAAGAGGAGGTGATGATTACCAATTGCTTCATCAGTGGGAAATCTTTCTTCATTGATTGCAAATATTGGTGTTTGATGCTTTACAAAAGTAATAATATGGTACTGGTTTTTGGTGCTGCAATAAAATTTTCATCATTGATAAAAGAGCGTTTGGATAAGTGGTTTAAGATAGCTGGCTAAGGAAATACAACTGAAGCCTTAATGCATAGTCTTCATTTCCTGGTCTAGTAAAGTGTTGATTTTTGGTAGGCTTGGTAAATTTCATGAAAAAGGATGTGCCAAAATCTATGTTTCATATGTTAGTTTGTCTTTTGGCATTAAATCCCTTAACTCGATGTTTTATGTTGGATATTATATTAGAAAGTTCAGTGTGGGTGTGTTTGGGTTATTGAGTAGATGGCTAACAAACATTTGAATGAAGGCCTAGCTGTATTGAATTTCATTATCCATGATTATTGAGTGCATTGAAGATGGGTCTACTTCTCTATGGATTTGGTTTTTTCTATTCAGTTAACGTTTGTAGTTCTTATGGGTTGTGATTTCCTGCTCTTGGTTAACTGAAATTTTCTTATATCCAACAAGCTGAATTGGTAATTTGCATGAGGTATAACTTTTCTTATGGATACTTCCATTCTAAGGATATGGTCCTTCTCTGCTATTATGACATGCTGCTATGAATGGTTTGATTAAGTGAATGCTTCTTGGATTCTGGTTGTGGTGACTTTATCTGTTGTATGGTCTTTTTGGGCTACTCTTAGTATTGAAGTTCAGTTAGTGTATGTTGCTAAGATTTTTTTTGTATCAAGCCTTTAGTATTGGAATGCGCCTTTTGATTGTATGAGCTTGGGAAATGTCCAATGCCATTTAAACTTCAGGCAAAGTTTAGCTATTTAGGGACGTGTCCTAAATAGTTTTATACTTTGTGCTTTTTCTGTACATATTTTTTGGTTCTAATATATTTTACCTTGGTGGAAACAGAAAACATACATTTCCCACCGGCACCACCCATTGTCACTATGCCCACATAACTTTATAACATCACAACACCAACAAATTGAATCAAAGAGACCTAAAACCCATAAAAACTTTTGAAACCCTTAAAAAAAATTCATTTTGATTCGTTTTTTGAAACACAAACACAACACACTCATGACTATGCTCTGATACCACTTGTAAGCATCAAGTGACACCTTTCGTGAGGTCTAAGTTCATCAAAACAGATATGAAACATGATGAATTCTAGAGTGAGAAAGTAGAGATAGAAAAGTGAAAAAAAAAGTGTTTTATAAGAATGAATGAATGAAAATGCTTACACTATTTTCCCACACTCCTCATGGAGAGTCATGAAGGGTATTTATAGGCTCATTACACTAATAGTTTGCCTCGTGTACATACTTAGTCCATGCGGGCACAACTATATTACGTATCTAGTCTAATTCACGTGTAAGATGCTATCTACACAAAATAACAAAGCTTACGGAAATATCAAGGAAACACCAAATACAATAAAGTATAGTTATAATGATAAAAATGTTGACGCAAATGATGTTGGAAACATCCAGGGCCGTCCCATGGTTTTCGGTGTCCCTAGGGCCTAGGCAATAACAACAAAGAGGCCTTATTACATTTGTAAATTAAAGAGAAATTGCATATAAAATTGAATTATGTGACTTATATATGTTTAATATTATACTCCCTTCGTCCCAAATTTATTATCCACTATTAACTTTTTTAGTATTTCTTCTTCAACTTTGACCTTAAATATTTTTGTGGGTGTTATATAATATTTGATGCAAAATATATAAATAGACTGGGTTTTAAGTGTACTTTTCAATGGTATAATTTTTCATCAAGTATTATATAATAAAAAATATATACTTATGGTCAAAGTTGAACAAATTTGACTTTGAAAATTTAAACTGGACAATAATTTTGGGACGGAGGGAGTACATATTTATATGCAAAACTAATAAAAATATGGCCCATTTTAAGTGGAGGCCTTGCACGATGGAACTTGTTGCACACCACTCCGAGACCCCTCCCCCTCCCCCGCGGAAATATCCTAAACATAGAAGGTTAGGAGTGTGTGTTTATTAGGCAATGAAGTTGTTAAAAATAGATACGCAGAAGAAAAAAAAAATATACAATCCAAATGCCCTCAAAGTTGAAGTGTGTATTGTATCAGTAACGGCACGGTTCAACTGCAGGGACGAAGCTAGGAGAGTCTCGTTGTGTTGCGGGATCTTAATGAAATTTTAGTTCGCAGTGTTAACTTTCTAAAGTATTTCGGATTTTCGTAAATGCTCAATTAGTTTATTAAAAGGTAAAGATTAAACTTAAGGGATTTTTTTCCTCTAAACTTAATCGTGCTTAATTAGTTCATTAATAGGTAGAGAGTCAACTTATGTTTTTATTCTAAACTTAATTGTTTGTATTAAAATCGTGTTATTATATTTAGGGTAAACCACAACAAATGTCCAAGAGGTTTATGTTTTTTGCACTCTATGGCACTCCCAAACTTTAATAATAAAGAACCCCACCAACATTCACACTTTGTAACACTCAATGTCACTAGCTCTAACGCTCATTAAAAAATACCGTTAACTATTGTTCACGCGAGGGTATTTTGGTTATTTCACTTTTTCACTGTTAGCCAGTGTTTCGCGCTAGTTCACTTGGATTTGGTATCCCAAGAAACGTATATGTTTTTTTTTTGAACACACAAGAAACGTATATGTTCGGGGACATAATTTGCAACTATAACTTCACTTATATATAAGATACCAAATAGTCATAACATACATATATAGCAATATAGCATAGAAATGCAAAATATGCTACATAGTTCATGACAAAAGCATTTTTTGGTACCAAATTTCTTTGTTGCTTCTTCTATAAAGGTTTTGTCCATCCGATAGAACGAACTTTCGAAAAACATCGTTTCCATATTGTGAAAATCGAAAATATCAAAATATTATACGTACTTTCAAATGTTGTTCCCGTATCATAAGCTGGTAGCAACTAAATATAGATATATGTAATTATGTTCTTTACTTGTTAGGTTAATAATTCAAACATGTGCATGGAGGGAATATAATTTTACTTGGGCATCATAAAGTAGAAAGAAACATTAGACAGATTGAAATATTCTCAAACATGTGGTCTCTCATGTAACCCATCCATCTTGTAATTACTTTCTACCTTATTACTATCTTTCTCACTCTCAGTAGATGGATTCACAAAAAGGTTTCACATGAAGTCATGAATATTTCCATGTTAGAACTGTAATGTAACTGAGAACAAAAACTAAAATAAGAACTAGAAATTCAATTACGAAAAATGATCTCAGTCGTTAAGCATTTTCTGCCTCCACTACGTTGTCATTCGCTTGTCAGCTTATATTTAACTTCACTTATATATAAGTTCATTCTAGGTCTCCTAGAATATATGAGACACGATCAATTTATTATGAATTTTAAACAGTGATCTATCGATCAATGGTTCGATGTCTACTAGTTGCATAACCACAAAGTTTACCAATTTTTCCATCCATATTTAACTACGGAAAACTATCTTTTTAATTGGCCAACTTTTACAGTTGAAATATACTTATTGATTCATTTACTTTAAGACAAAGCATCTATCTATTTTTGGTTAACAACACTACACATACAACTGTCATATTCTCACAAATCAACCACGTAAAAAGATAAAACTTGAGTCTACGTGCTAGACATATAAAAATACCATAACTGCACTTATACGTTTTGCTTTTGTAGCCCCTATCTTACTAATCTTCTTCTATATAAACATGAGCACACACACAAATGCCCATAACACCTTATTTTCTTCTTGCTAATCAACTCTTCCTTCTTAAGCAGCTGTATCAAAAGTTCAAATCATGAGCCGCAACGATCAACACGGAATTCCTGGTGAGTTTGTTTGTTCACCACAACTCGCGTACTATTTACATGCATGCATGATAAAAATCTTATATTGACATTGGTATGAATTTTGTTGCAGTTGCCTATCCTCCTTCCATGACCATGGAGAAACAAGGACCACTTCCAGCTGCGCCACTTGGGTACCCAACAAGCGCTGTCGCCGAAAACCACGTTCCGGTAAAAACTCAAAGCAGGGGTGATGGATTCTGGAAAGGATGGTAAGTAAATTACCACCAGATGCTTTTTATTTGATATATCATGCCTTATATTTTGATTGAATGTGCTATAATAATGTTGGTTGCAGTTGTGCTGCGCTATGCTGCTGTTGCATGGTGGAGGCCTGCTTTTAACGTCCATCTTGATAACTGGATACTGCTATTGCCTAACGATTTTGTCCTAGTGTTTACGATTGCTTAATTACCTAGTTGTGCAATTTCTTGTTTCTGATAGTACTTTTGTTTGGATGTGTTCATTAATTCTACTGAATATGAATTCCTTGTTTCTGAGAGTACTTGTGCAAATATATATGGTATCCAAGCAACCATTTCAATGAGCCTGTAACATGTTGATACACAAAACATACCTGGTTGAAATTATATCCTGACCGAAAAAGTTGTAATTGCTTTTACTGTAGTGAACAAACCGAATTACCAAGATGACGTAGTCTCATCTTTCATGACTCACTAAACTTGATAAAAGGTAGTTCATTCCCACAGAAAGGCGTCAACAACAGCTAAGCGATCCTTCTCGTGAACCAAACTGCAGCAGACAGAACTAATCTTCGAATGATGCTTCATATGCTTTCTTGTACAAGGCGTTTTAGCCATTTGTTTTAAAGTATCTTCACAGTCCTTAATTACTGGGAAGAGACTATATTTTTTTAAACTGTTAGAACTGTAATGTAATTAAAAACAGAAATAGCTAAAACAAAGAATTAGAAAATCCGAGATGATCTCAAATATTAATGATTAGGCATCTCCACGTACAGTGTCGTTATTGGGTTGTCGTCTAAGTTCATTCTTTTTCTCCACTATTTCGTTAATGATTTGCACCTCCACTCTTAATTTGTTTAATTTTAGGACTGCATCAATCTATTTTTGGTTTACATTAGTACACACCGCGTAAAAGAAGTTAAAAACTTGAGTCCGGGGCTTATAAAAATTACTGTACCAAATTCACTTACGCGTCTTTCTTTACTAGCTCATATATCTGCTTCTTCTAGGTCAACCCTTCCATCTTTACCAGCCGTAGCAAGCTCGTATTTATGATGATTTGTTTGATGAACATTTATTTGGTATGCACAACGTGATCATCAATGACTTGTGGGATATTTGTCGTGAGAATAATGTATCATCTAATATCAACTCATCTCATATCAAGAAGTACGTTCTAATATAAACCGATATCAACTAACATTATATCAAGTAAGGAGATTAAGGATATTCTAATATCGATTAATGATATTCTACTATCTATTTTGCTATAAGTTTGACTTACACTAAAAAAGTAGTTACTTACAATTACATTGGTAGGTTTGAAGGTTCTATATTTTGACAAAGACGGCGAATACACAAAGTATACAACAAACGTTGTGTACAAGAAGTTTTATTTCGTCTATTAATAAGTACCATCTAATTTAGATGTTCTAATACCTTTCATTCTTTTTTTTACATAATAATACATGAACACTTTTATTTTGTGTTCCAATTTTTGTGTCTAAGATGTTTGCTATCATTCAATATTTATTTATGTCCAATTAAACTTCGTCAAGTAAATCTTATGAAGCTAGCCCGCCCACCCGAGCGTCCATGTGCCAAGCCTATACAAACTAATCAAGCTCATGATGGCATAAACGTACACGTCACATAAGTGTTTCTCTTCTTTTTCTCCATTATTTGATGGAGATCGGTTGTATTTACAGTTGTCAAAAGATCCGAACATTGTTGAACGAATGTAAATTATTTTATGATACGAGAATGGATGTAAATTATGGTAAAGATATGAAAGGTAATCTGATGGAAATAATATGCAATCAATTATGAATTATAGGACTAGACCAAAAATTCGGATAGAATTTTCTTAACTTTAATCCTGATGTTGTTTCCTTTTATATCAAGGTTTTCTTTGTGTTTATCTTTGTGGATGGTAATAATGTACTGAAATAAGTAGATATAAAGATATGGTCATCTAATATCAGCCATGCGATGGAAGCAAATTGTGGAACTACAACTTGCATAGCAGTGTTTGTGATTGCTTACGGGCCTTAAAGCCTATATACTAAGTACGAGGCACTTTATTTTGCATACTTATATTTTGGTAAATACGAATTGATAAATTCTCACAATTCATCTAGTTTGATCTAATGGTGGGAATTAACCTAAGATTAAATAAGACAACTTAAATTCATGTTTTTTTTCTCCAATTTTCTTTGTCTTTTTGTCTTTCTAATTATTTTTTATTTTTTATTTTTATTTTTTTTCTATTTTCTTCAAATTAAAGTTTGTTTCTTTTTTTTTCTCTCATTTTTTAACACTTTTATCACGTTTTTTTTTTTTTTTTTTTTTTTTTTTTTTTTTTTTTTTCTAATTTTTTTTTAATAATTCACTTTTTTTAGGTCACTTATTTTTTCTTTTTTTTCCTGCTTTTATACGTTTTCGCCCGTTTTCATACGTTTTTGTCTATTTTCATCAGTTTTTTTTACGTTTTTTTCTGTTATCGCCCGTTTTCATACGTTTTCACCCGTTTTCGTCTGTTTTCAAATGTTTTTGTCTCTTTCATACGTTTTCGCCCGTTTTCGTCTGTTTTCTTACGTTTTCATACGTTTTTGTCCGTTTTCAAACATTTTCGTCTGTTTTCGTTCATTTTAATACGTTTTCATCAATTTTCTTTCGTTTTCATCCATTTTTCATAAGTTTTCGTCCGTTTTCAGACGTGATTTAAGTATTTAACGCTTTCATATGTTTTTGTCCGTTTGCATACATATTCGTCCGTTTTCTTGTGTTTTCATACATTTTTTTTCGCTTTCGTTCGTTTTCTTACAATTTCGTCCGTTTTCATCCGTTTTCTTTCAATTTCGTTCATTGTAGATACATTTTCATCCTTTTTCATATATGTTTTTACGCTTTCATACATTTTCATCCGTTTTCATTCATTTTACTCTCTTTTTAAATGTTTTTGGCCGTTTTCAGACGTTTTCATACGTTTTTGAATATCACAAGAGATATTCTGTGATATTCCGTGATATTTTGAATATCACAAGTGAGTTTCTGAATATCACATGCGATATTCTTTGATTTTCTGAATATCACAAGTGATATTCTGTGATATTCAGAATATCACAAGTGATATTTTGATTACTACACTTTCGTTCGTTTTCATACGTTTTCGTCCGTTTTCTTACGTTTTCATTCGTTTTCTTACGTTTTCTTTCGTTTTCGTCCATTTTTCATATATTTTCGTCCTTTTCATATGTGTCTTTACGTTTTCATACGTTTCATCCGTTTTCATTCATTTTTGTCCGTTTTTAAATGCTTTTGGCGTTTTTCAGACATTTTCATATGTTTCTGAATATGACAAGAGATATTCTGTGATATTCAGAATATCACAAGTGATATTCTGTGATATGCTGAATAACACAAGTGTTTTTTTGAATATCACATGTGATATTCTTTGATTTTTTGAATATCACAAGCGATAAGAGTACCACGAATATCACAAGTGATTTACTGAATACCATAAGTGATTTTCAACTAATGTTTTGTAACATGAAAATCACAAGTGATATTCAAAAACCACAAGTGATAGATATTCAGAAAATCACAAGTGATATTCAGAATATCACAAGTGATATTCAGAAAATCACAAGTGATACTCTGAATATCAATTGTGATATTAAAAAACATATGGAAAACGTAAGAAAATGGATGAAAACATAAGAAAATGACAAGTGATATTAATCCGTTTTCATCCGTTTTCATACGTTTTCGTCCATTTTTCATACATTTTCGTCCGTTTTGAGACGTGCTTTTATGCTTTCATACGTTTTTGTTCGCTTTCATACATATTCGTCTGTTTTCTTGCAATTACATCCGTTTTTTCACGCTTTCATACGTTTTCATCCATTTTCTTATGTTTTCATTCGTTTTCTTATGTTTTCATTCGTTTTCATACGTTTTGACTGTTTTCATCAACTTTCTTTCGTTTTCATACATTTTCGTCCTTTTCCATATGTGTTTTTACGATTTTATATGTTTTCATCCGTTTTTGTTCATTTTCGTCCATTTTTAAATGCTTTTGGCCATTTTCAGACATTTTCATACGTTTCTGAATATCATAAGAGATATTCTGTGATATTCATAATATCACAAGTGATATTCTAAATATCACAAGTGAGTTTTTGAATATCACATGTGATATTCTTTGATTTTTTGAATATCACAAGTGATATTTTGAGTACTACAAACGATATTCTGAATATCATAAGTGATATTCAGAATATCACAATTGATATTCTGAATATCACAAGTGATTTTCAATTAATGTTTTGTAACATGAAAATCACAAGTGATATTCAGGAAACCACAAGTGATAGATATTCAAATCTCAAGTGATATTCAGAAAATCACAAGTGATACTCTGAATATCAATTGTGATATTCAAAAACATTTGAATACGTAAGAAAATGGATGAAAACAGAAGAAAATCACAAGTGATATTCAGAAAATCGCAAGTGATATTCTGAATATCACAAGTAATATTCAGAAAATCACAAGTGATATTATGAATATCACTTGTAATATTCAGAAATGTAAGAAACAGATGAAAACGTAAGAAAATGGACGAATACGTATGAAAATGGACAAAAACGTATGAAAACGGACAAAAACATATAAAAAGTCAAAAGTGGATGAAAACGGATAAAAACGTATGAAAAAGAACTAAAACGAACGAAATCGGACGAATGCATATGAAAATGGACGAAAATACAAGAAAACAGATGAAAACGTACGAAAACAGACGAAAATGTATGAAAGCGTAAAAACACGTCTAAAAACAGACGAAAACGTCTTAAAACGAATGAAAACGGACGTAGACGGGCAAAAACGTAAGAAAACGGACGAAAACGTATAAAAACGGACGAAAACGTATGAAAAGAGACAAAAACGTCAAAAAATGGACGAAAACGTAAAAAAATAGACGAAAACATAAAAAACAGACGAAAATATATGTAAACGGACAAAAACGTATGAAAACGGATAAAAACATATGAAAACGGACGAAAACGTATATAAACGAACGAAAAATGATGAAAACGTATAAAAACGGACGAAAACCTTTGAAAAGAGACGAAAATGTAAAAAAAATGAACGGAAATGTTTGAAAACACACGAAAACGTATGAAGACGGACAAAAACTTATATAAACGTATGAAAACGGACAAAAACATATGAAAACGGACGAAAATGTATAAAAACGAACGAAAAAGTTTGAAAACGGATGAAAATGGATGAAAACGTTTGAAAGTAGACGAAAGCGTAAAAAACGAACGAAAACGTTTGAAATCGGACGAAAAAAATGTTAATTATTAAAAAAGAATGAATTAGGAAAAAAAAAAAAAAAACCTTGAATTTTTTGGAAAAGAAAAGAAAAAAAAGAAAAAAAGGAAAAAAAGTTAAACAAAATAGAATTAAAAAAAAAAAGAAAAAAAAGAAAAATAGACAAAAAAAAATTAAATAAAAAATAAGAAAGAAAAAAGATAAAGAAAAATGAGAAAAAAAACATGGACTTATATTTCTATATTAAATCTTAGGTTAATCCCCTACCATTAGATCAAACTATATGAATGGTGGAGATTTGTCCATTGGTATGCACCAAAATAAAGGTATGCAATTGAATTTTCCTCTACTAAGTACATGCAAGGATAAAAAACCAAAGAGTAAGTTGCTCAGCCCATTTTGTATTAAGGCTTTGTCATTAACAATTTAACCGTTTGGATTAAAGTAAAAATTGTTAAAAAAAAACGAATGTGAAATATAAATTTGAAGAAAAACATACTTGTATTGATAAAGGTTCCACTATTGGTACCCATGGTATAAATGTTTTGTACTTTCTACTAGAGGTGATCATGGTGCGGGTTGGTGCGGTTTTTGGTAAATACAACCCGCATCCACAATTGCATTTTAAAAAAAATGAGAATCCCATGATTACCAAAAAAAAAAAAAAAAAAGAGAGAATCCACATCCACGCGATTTTACGGTTTTGGTTTTTTTTCTTCTTCAAATTATAATTTTTGGTATATATATATATATATATATATATATATATATATATATATATATATATATATATATATATATATATATATACATATATATATATATATATATATATATATATATATATATATATATATATATTTATTTTTGGTATATATATATATATATATATATATATATATATATATATATATATATATATATATATATATATATATTGCCAACAGAACCACAAAGTAATTCTAAAACCTTATTTTGACAACCAAAATGCACTAACACAGAACTTATAATAAGAATTAGCCCGTTCATATAAGTTAATCAAAAAGCAGTTATAGTAAATCCTTATCACATTCAAAAAAGATATTTCCACTCTAAACATTTTTTACTTTTCAGATGTGTATCGCTGCAAATAAAAGTGGTGGTTGTAAAATTGTAAACATTTTTTGAAAGGTAAAAGTTAAAGCCATCCACAATTTTCTTCTCAATAATTTACTTCCCTTCCAGAAACCCAAATCACCACCACCATAAACCACCCTATACCACCAATGTCCACCCAACAAGACCATAAATATATTCCTAACGATATGTATAAAGTAAAAAAAAATACAGTACATCTGATTCTAAAATCACAATCATTTGAATTACGATATTGCTTTTGTGATTCATCATTCACTTCATTTTTCACATACTTCTCACATCGTAACACTATGTAAAGTTTATAAAAAAAATTCAAAACTAACTCAAGTGAAATAAGTTGTTAACATAACCAGTAAATTATACATAGCTAAGCTTAACTCAAAAGACAAATTATACATAGCCAAGCTTAAACTCACAATCATACAGTGTATCACTCAATTTACTGCGACAATCATCAGATTCTACATTCACTTCAGTTTTACCAAAATTCTCACATATTCAATTTACTAAATATACAGTAACTTTCACATATTCCACAAGATATTCGTCAAACACAATGCATATAGAGGTACTCTAAAAACACACCGTAAACATATTCCTACTGGCACGTATACAATAACAAAATACAGTACATCTGGATTCTAAACTCACAATCATGTAACATGTCACTCAAATTATGTTATCATTCATCATTCACTTCAATTTTCGCATAATTCTCACATCGCAACACTATGTACACACTAACTTTAACAAATTTAACTAGATATTCATTATTCATCAACAACACACAGTTACTTTCAAATTACATCATCATTCATTTGATTCACCATTAGCTTCAGTATTCACCTATTTCCACATAATTGGTTAATTCCATCCATTCCCCATCTTTAGTGCAGAAAATGAGTAAAAAAGTCGTATTATTGAATTTTGAAGACGTGGCGGGCATTTATTAGTTTATTTTTTGTAGCATTTTCCTGTCTTTTTTCTCTATGGTTTACTTCTAATTCATTTTGATTCAACACTCTTTCTGTTTTTGTATTCATATGTGCAGATTTAAATTATTTATAATGTTAGAATCCTAATTATTATTGTTTATGCTTGTTTTAGGAGACAAACCATACAGTTACAAAAGTAAATTCCT
Source organism: Artemisia argyi (assembly GCA_030686995.1). Taxonomy (NCBI): domain Eukaryota; kingdom Viridiplantae; phylum Streptophyta; class Magnoliopsida; order Asterales; family Asteraceae; genus Artemisia; species Artemisia argyi. The sequence continues at coordinate 241,784,472 of CM060700.1, read as the reverse complement.
TGCTGTTTCCGCAAGAAGTCCAAAAACAAAAGTCTGAGGTGTAATCGTAGCTTCCGGTTGCTACCCTGGGGTCATGGGATGTGCGAGGGAAGGTGAATGCTGTTTTAGATTCTGTTAGTAGCTCAATGATTAGGATGCGATCCGGCTATCAGTTCTGCACTGGGAATCTAAAGGTTGGCAAAACTCCATCATCACGGAAGATGATAGAATATTTGTCAACCGATAATGGTGCTTCTGCTACTTCGTCTAATCTGTCGCTATGCTGTGTGTATCAGTCAGAAAGCCGAGAAGAGAAAAAAACTAAGAAAAATCAGAAGCAGCTTGCCAAACAACTGCATTATTTATCTAAGATGGTGGTTGTAGGCAAATGCAACAACTTCTACTTCTTTTGCATGTTACATTTGCACATGAAACTACAACAACATGATATATTCCTTGATTTGATACACCATCAACTACTTTCTGCTTAATTATACATTCACTTACATAGTTCTTTGTTTTTAGTAAAGAATCATATAGTATTTGATTTTTAAGTATAAATCACTGTGGTTATTTATATTTCAACTTTGAAGTATATGTTGTATAGGGGTACTATTCATTAGTTTGGTTTTTGGGTTTCTGGGTTGCAAGGCTAAGATTAATCGGTTTGAAAATTCATAATCAAAATTAAAACCAAACTAAAACATTTTTAGAACAGATAAAACAAACCAGAAACCAAATTAGAATTTGGTTTGGTTTACCAAGAAACACAAATTCAAGTAGACTTCGTAATATAATCTTAAAATCATAAATAAAGACCTAAAAAACAGAAAAGAAAAAAAAAGACCTAAAAATTTAAAAAATTAACAAAGTAATAGATCTCATAAATCCATAAGTGAATCAAACAAAACACAAATCTAATAAACCAAAATGTTACTCAAAATGACTGGCATATGAAATTTATAATGATCAAGTAGTTTAATTCACTCACCTGGATATGCATCATAGTCACGATGCTTGATTTCAGGATTTTTTTTTTTAAACTTAAAAGATATTTTGAGATTTTATTATTGTTTGTTACAATGACAGTTTAAACATTATATGTATAATATTTTTTTATTCATATATAGATATTCTGTTTGGTTATATTTTTGTCAAGCTAAACATACACTAATTAAAGATTTCAGTTCGGATATGTGGTTTCTCGATAATTTATTTTTTCAGTTTATTCGATGTGAAACGAAATAGTTGAACACCCTAGCCTATGGTAAAGGCTTTCTAGTCTATATTGTTCCGTTTCAAATTAAATTCTTGTTTCCAAATCTCTTGTTCTTGGTTAGAGGATTGGGTCGTTGCTTGGTTGGAGGATTTGAGCCCATTTGTTTTGTAGAAGAATAAGGTACCCAACTACCCACAAACTCATGTCTAAAATAATTATATCCATCCAACACTTTGATTCATTTGCCGGTAAATCATTGTGTTTAAATGTTTAATGACACTACTTTTTGTTACTTCTTCTATATCATTCAAGTTAGCGAGAGACAAGGGATCTTTTACAATTGCCAAATTTCTTTGGTGGTTCAAAACGGCTTTGTAAAAGTAGTTATCATGGAACAGAAAAAGTACGGCTGTTTCTATACGGGTTTGTCCTGATAAAACGAACTTTCAAAAATACATCGTTTTCATATTGTGATAATCGAAAATTTCAAAATATCATATGTACTTTCAAATATTGTTCCGATATAATAAGCCGGTAGCAACTAAATATAGATATATGTATTATGTTCTTTACTCGTTAGGTTGATTTCAGACATGTGCATGGAGGAAATATTAACTTTACTTGGGCATCATAAAGTAGATTAGACAGATTGAGATATGCTCAAACATGTGGCCTCTCATGCAACCCATCTTGTAAACTTTCTTATCTATACTACATATAATGTAAAAATGGTCAATGTGGAATGTTGAGTTTTCAACAATAGTCAAATGAGGGAGAAAGTGAAATGTAATTAATACTTTTATTAAAACATCCCAATACTTAAAATTACAATTATTTATTCATATTGTACAACCAAATTAAAGCATATCTACCAAATTAAATACAACTAATTCAAACACAAATCGGGTTGACCCGGGATGCTTCAAACCCGGCGGGTTGACCCAGCTTAATTTGACCCGTTTTTGACCCAACCAAGCAAGTTGACCCAGTTTAAATACAACCAATTCAAAGACAAATTAGGTTGAACCGGGACGCTTCAAACCCGGCAGGTTGACCCAGTTTAATTTGACCCGTTTTCGACCCAACCTAGCAAGTTGACCCAGTTTAAATACAACCAATTCAAAGACAAATCGGGTTGACCCGGGACGCTTCAAACCCGGCGGGTTGAACCAGTATAATTTGTCCCGTTTTCGACCCAACCTAGCAAGTTGACCCGGTTTAAATCGACCTACTTTTCGACTGGAACGGTTCAACCGGTTGAACCACCCGGGTCGAACCGGGTTTCAAAACATTATCCATTACTTAAAAGTACAATGATTTATTCACATTGTACAACCAATTAAAAACATATCTACCAAATTAAATACAACCAATTCAAACACAAATCGGGTTGACCCGGGACGCTTCAAACCCGGCGGGTTGACCCAGCTTAATTTGACCCGTTTTTGACCCAACCTAGCAAGTTGACCCAGTTTAAATACAACCAATTCAAAGACAAATCTGGTTGACCCGGGATGCTTCAAACTCTGCGGGTTGACCCAGCTTAATTTGACCCGTTTTCGACCCGACCTAGCAAGTTGACCCGGTTTAAATCGACCTACTTTTCGACTGGAACGGTTCAACCGGTTGAACCACCCGGGTCGAACCGGGTTTCAAGACATTATCCATTACTTAAAAGTACAATGATTTATTCACATTGTACAACCAATTAAAAACATATCTACCAAATTAAATACAACCAATTAAAACACAAACCGGGTTGACCCGAGGCGCTTCAAACCCGTTTTCCGACCAGAACGGTTCAACCAGTTGAACCACCCGGGTCGAACCAGGTTTCAAAACATTATGTTTAATTCCCAAACCTTCAAACTTTTATTATTTTTTGTATAACCTATAAACTTTTTTTTTTTTTTTTTTTTTTTTTTTTTTTTTTTTTTATCAATAAACTATATGTCGCTATAAAATCTCGTTGCTTGCGGGTTGCCCCCTCATTGCTTGCGTTTGAAAATAGGATGCCCGATTATTCTTTTAAGGAATCTCGATCCGGAAAATGGATTATGTAATGACACGAGGTTGATATGTAAATGTTTTGACCCTAATGTCATCAACGCCGAGATTGCTGTCGGGCAACACGCTGGAGTTAGAGTGCTCTTGCCAAGAATTCCTCTTGCTCCATCTGAAGAAGTCATGTTCCCTTTTAAACTAAAGAGAACACAATTCCCTATTCGCCTTAGCTTTGCGATGACTATTAATAAAGCTCAAGGCCAAACAATTCCAAATGTGGGTGTCTATTTGCCTGACTCTGTTTTCTCCCATGGCCAGCTTTATGTGGTATTGTCTAGAGGGATTTCCTGTAGAACAACAAAGGTATTGGTTAATCCAGTCAAAGAGTTCCGTCAAGCAGGAATCTACACCTCGAATGTCATTTATCAAGAAGTTTTACGCGAAGAGTAACGTGTGTTGTTAGTTTTTATTTCATAACTGATGTAATGTTTTACTTTCAATTTCATTAAATTTTTTTATATGTTGTTTGATAGATGTTAAGATTTTTTTTTTTTTTTTATATTTTAGATATCGTGTAGTACAACCGTTTGCAATTACATTCTGATCGGTTCACGTTCTATTTTGAACTCTACACAAAACACTCACCACAATATCACAAATCGTTAATTATCTGCCGCTAGGAATTCCGTTGCTATGCACGGGTACTCGCCTAGTTACCATAATACCATCTTTCTCACTTTCAATAAAAAGGTTTCACATGATTTTCTTTAATATTTCCATGTTAGAACTGTAATGTAATCAACCAAGAACAAAAGCTAAAACAGGAACTATAAAATTCAATTACAAAAAATGATCTCAGTTCGTTAGCACTTTCTGCCTCCACTACGTTTTATTCGCTTGTCAGCTATGTATAAGTTCATTATTCTAGGTCTCCTTGAATATATGAGAGATATATGATCAATTTATATGAATTTAAAGTGTGATCGATCAATCGATGATTCGATGTCTACAAGTTGAATCAAGGGCTTGCGTATGCACAAAGTTTATCAATTTTTCCATCCATATTTAACTTCGGAAAACTATCTTTTAGGCCAACTTTTAAATTTGCAATTAAAATATTTTTATTTTTTATTTATTATGAAATCTTAACTCTTAAGGGAATGCGAGGTGCGAATATTTATATAGACATGTATCTTTTATTTAGCTTGAAATATACTTACGTTTTATGTATATGAAAGGAATATTGATTTATTTATTTTAAGATAAAGCATCATCTATATATATCTATTTTTGGTTAACAATAACACGTACGTACAACTGTCATATTCAAGGCATATATTCTCACAATAAATCAACCACGTAAAAAGATAAAACTTGACTCTCTAGACATAAAAAATACCATAATTAATCTTACGCGTTTTGCTTTTGTAGCCCCTATCTTATTAATCTTCTTCTATATAAACATGCATACAAACCAATGCCCATAACACCTTATTTTCTTCTTGCTAATCGACTCTTCCTTCTTAAGCAGCTGTAGCAAGTTCAAGTCATGAGCCGCAACGATCAACACGAACTTCCTGGTGAGTTTGTTCACAACAATTCCCGATTTACATGCATGCATGATAAGTTTTTTTATATTGATATTGTTATGAATTTGTTGCAGTTGCCTATCCTCCTTCCATGACCATGGAGAAACAAGGACCACTTCCACCTGCGCCACTCGGGTACCCAACAAGCGCTGTCCCCGAAAACCAAGTTCCTTTAAAAACTCAAAGCAGGGGTGATGACTTCTGGAAAGGATGGTAAGTAAATTACCACCAGATGCTTTTTATTTGATAATGCCCAATATTTTAATTGAATGTGTTATAATAATGTTGGTTGCAGTTGTGCTGCGCTATGTTGCTGTTGCATGGTGGAGGCCTGCTTTTAACGTCCATCGTGATAACTGGATAGTGCTATTGCCTAATGATTTTGTCCTAGTGTTTACGATTGCTTAATTACCTAGTTGTGCAATTTCTTGTTTCTGATCTTTTGTTTGGATGTGTTCATTAATTCCACTGAATATGAATTCCTTGTTTCTGAGAGTACTTGTGAAAATATATATGGTATCCAAGCAACCATTTCAATGAGCCTGTAACATGTTGATACACAAAACATACCTGGTTGAAATTATATCCTGACCGAAAAAGGTTGTAATTGCTTTAAAAAAAAAACTTGGTAACTAAGAAAAACAATTTCTAAAAACTAATCATTAAGGGGTCGTTATGACATATATTAAGAAAAACCATACCCTTGAGTTGGGTATCAAATTTTCTTTTTTCTAAGAAAAGGTCAAGTATATATTAAACCAAAACACCATAACAGTTTGTGAAGGATCAAAATTTGAGCCAAGGACGTACCAAAAGCAACAACTTGACGAGAAGCTAAACTTACATAGACATACCACATCCAATTTAATACTACTACTTTGATTCTGATCCTACCAGTACATTTGGAGTTAGGACTATACCAAACCAAACACTCGTGTTACATCTTTCACAAACATTCCAAGGACAGAAAACACAACAATCTAGAAGACTAAGCACGTTTCCTTTTACTGTAGTGAACAAACCGAATTACCAAGACGAAGCAGTCTCATCTTTCATGACTCACTAAACTTGATAAAAGGTAGTTCATTCCCACAGAAAGGCTTCAACAACAGCTAAGCGATCCTTCTCGTGAACCAAACTGCAGCAGATAGAACTAATCGTCGAATGATGCTTCATATGCTTTCTTGTACAAGGCGTTTTAGCCATTTGTTTTAAAGTATCTTCACAGTCCTTAATTACTGGGAAGAGACTATATTTTTTTAAACTGTTAGAACTGTAATGTAATTAAAAACAGAAATAGCTAAAACAAAGAATTAGAAAATCCGAGATGATCTCAATTATTAATGATTAGGCATCTCCACATACAGTGTCGTTATTGGGTTGTCGTCTAAGTTCATTCTTTTTCTCCACTATTTCGTTAATGATTTGCACCTCCACTCTTAATTTGTTTATTTTTAGGACTGCATCAATCTATTTTTGGTTTACATTAGTACACACCGCGTAAAAAAAGTTAAAAACTTGAGTCCGGGCTTATAAAGATTACTGTACCAAATTCACTTACGCGTCTTATATCTGCTTCTTCTAGATCAACCCTTCCATCTTACCAGCGGTAGCAAGCTCGTATTTATGATGATTTGTTTGATGAACATTTATTTGGTATGCACAACGTGATCATCAATGATTTGTGGGATATTTGTCTCAACTCATCTCATTTTGTCTCATCAAGAGAAGTTCTAATATAAACTGATCGATAACAACTAACATTATATCAAGTAAGGAGATTATTAAGGATATTCTAATATCGATTAATGATATTCTACTATCTATTTTGCTATAAGTTTGACTTACACTAAAAAAGTAGTAGTTACTTACAATTACATTGGTAGGTTTGAAGGTTCTATATTTTTGACAAAGACGGTGAATACACAAAGTATACAACAAACATTGTGTACAAGAAGTTTATTTTGTGTTCCAGATGTTCTAATACCTTTCATTCTTTTTTTACATATAATACATGAACACTTTAATTTTGTGTTCCAATTTTTGTGTCTAAGATATTTGCTATCATTCAATATTTATTTATGTCCAATTAAACTTCGTCAAGTAATCTTATGAAGCTAGCCCGGCCCACCCGAGCATCCAAGTGCAAAGCCTATACAAACTAATCAAGCCCACGATGTCATAAACATACACGTCACATAAGTGTTTCTCTTCTTTTTCTCCTCCCATTATTCAATTCCTCCATTATTTGATGGAGATCGGTTGTATTTACAGTTGTCAAATGATCCGCACATGGTTGAACGAATGTAAATTATTTTATGATACGAGAATGGATGTTTAACTTTGAACATGCCCAATATATAAATTTCACATGAAGTTCATCTCAACCTAGCTAGTTTATCTTTTTATGTAGATGTAGATTGTAAAGTGATATATCTTGGAGATAAATATATATATATATTTGATTTGCTAATTGGTATATGGTGAAAAACTTGAATTTTCAATTATTTATCGTCCACAATCGAGTTTGGGCTAACTAAGATAATCTGTCATTGAATATTGATCAAGTAGAATCACTAGTAAGAACGACAAACAAATAAAGCTAGTAACTTTTAACATTACTAATAAGATTATATAAAACATTACTTTAACCAATATATTAACAAGCGATTAATAATAATAAAGCGATAATCCAAAGAACAATAAATTAACAAGTGATTAATAATAATAAAGCGATAATCCAAAAACAATAACATAAAATAACAAAGCTAGTATCCAAAAACTGAAGAAACAACCAAAAAAAGAATTTCGTCATTATCTAATCCCATGATCTTCAAATCAAAGCGACCGAAACAAACGCAGCACAAGAGAGTGCAGTTCCAAAGGTCACAGCCCGATTGACCCATCCTTCAGCAAAGGTGCCACTTGTGGGAACATCAGCCGGTTGTGGTGATGGAGCAGGTGAGGGACTTTTTGATGGAGGAGAGGAAGTAGGAGAAACATGAGAAGATGGTGTTGGTAACAATGGCTCGGGTTTTGGCGATGGAGATGGAGAAGGGACAACAGGGGCTGGAGCGGGGACGGGAGTAGGGGTGTGAGATGGAGGTGACGTCGGGCTAGCAGTTGGTGAGACCGTTGGGACGGCTGTTGGAGCGATTCTTGCTGTGCATGATGTTGCTAAGATAGCAATAACGAGTATGAAAAAGTTCATCATTGTTGAACAACCTTTTTTTTTTTTTGGGTAAAGGGGAGTAATCCTGCACCCTGGTAAATGTATTAAAACCAAAACGTTAAAGTACAAATGGAATGTGGCTGAAGTACCACATTAACCTCAAGCTAAAACAGCTTGATAAACAAACTACCTAGAGCTTATGACATGCCAAAAGCTCTTGACAACTCTAGACTCAAGAAGAACCTAGAACAAGAAACAGAAACTAATCAAAACTAACCAGCAGCATCCGTGAAAGATAAACTTCCACCTTTTGCAAAGTTAGGGAGTAAATTAGCTGATTCATCATATGTGTTAGGTTGTGTTTTTTTTTTTTGCGTTTAAGGTTCTTGATGAATTGAACGATTGTATGAAGAAACTATGGAGACATGCAATGTATTTATACTAGTAAATTGTAAACATAATTATGGTAAAGATATGAAAGGTAATCTGATGGAAATAATATGCAATCAATTATGAATTATAGGACTAGACCAAAAATTCGGATAGAATTTTCTTAACTTTAATCCTGATGTTGTTTCCTTTTATATCAAGGTTTTCTTTGTGTTTATCTTTGTGGATGGTAATAATGTACTGAAATAAGTAGATATAAAGATATGGTGATCTAATATCAGCCATGCGATGGAAGCAAATTGTGGAACTACAACTTGCATAGCAGTGTTTGTGATTGCTTACGGGCCTTAAAGCCTATATATACTAAGTACATGCAAGGATAAAAAACCAAAGAGTAAGTTACTCAGCCCATTTTGTATTAAGGCTTTGTCATTAACAATTTAATCGTTTGGATTAAAGTAAAAATTGTTAAAAAAAACGAATGTGAAATATAAATTTGAAGAAAAACATACTTGTATTGATAAAGGTTCCACTATTGATACCCATGGTATAAATGTTTTGTACTTTCTTCTAGGGGTGAGCATGGTGCGGGTTGGTGCGGTTTTTGGTAAAAACCAACCCGCATCCACAATTGCATTTTTTAAAAATGAGAATCCCATGATTACCAAAAAAAAATGAGAATCCACATCCACGCGGTTTTGCGGTTTCGGTTTTTTTTCTTCTTCAAATTATAATTTTTGGTATATATTTATTGTAGAACAAATATATCATAAGGTCGCATGATGTGTTGAAACATATATTCAAAATGATGTGTATTAATATGAAATTATAAATCTATACAATAGTAAAAGTCGAATGAGATGAAGACTTTAATAAACTTCGATGATAAATTGAAAGAAAAATAAAGTTGTGTTACCTAAAAACTAAGATAATTAAAAATTAAAATGTGTTTGAAATAATTTATTACAAAACCATAAACAAAAGCATTTTATCATAAAAAATTATAAATTTTAGTGTGTTATTCTAAAAAATAAAAAAATATATTTGAATATGACGAAGTGGTGCGGTGCGGTTATTTTGGTGCGATTTTTCGGTGAAAACCCAACCCGCACCGCAAAATGCGGTTTTTCTAATTTCAAGAACCGCACCATCGGTTTTTGTTGTAGATCGGTTTTTGCGGTGCGGCTTTTGCGGTTTGCGGATTCCGGTGCGGTTCCTGCTCACCCCAAAGTTTCTACCTCCTTTGTCTCCCCTTCGTGATCACGAGATACTGCCATTGCCTGATGATTTTATCTCAATATTTATGCACATGTGGCCGTTGGGTGGCTGATATGATAGATTAAGAAATGCTACCTTGTGACGGACTTTAATCAAGATTGAATTTTGCAAGAACCTAAGAATCACTTGTGGTAAATTTATTAACTAGATTGAATATTGATACATCACAGGGAAGAATGCAAAACAAACAAGAAAATATAATAATACATCCTAAAACTACATATTTACCGAAGTGTGATATGCAATCGAAGTGTAATTAAAAGTTATATCTAAACCAACTGAGCTAGCTCAGTTGGCCACCAAGGGTAACCTTGGGGAGGTTACTTTGGAGAGGTCTCACGTTCGAGTCTCATCAAAGACCTTCAGGGGCCCGAAATAAATAGAAGCAGGAGTGAGGTTTATCCCCTAAGGAGAAAAGTTCGAGGCTTGCATACTGCCTAATTGGATGTCACTGTGGGCTCGGATCACTAACTACTAACTCGCCGTTCAAAAAAAAAAAAAAAAAAAAAAAAAAAAAAAAAAAAAAAAAAAAAAGGTTATATCTAAGCTAGTTGGCTAGAATGTTAAGAAGAGAAACTCGTGTCTGAATCATTTTCCTAAAAAGTGAATCTAAGCCTACCTCATAACATCTTTTTTTAATCTCTCTATCACCATCCGTAAATCAATAGTTTTGCCCTCATTCTTTTTAACATTTTTCAGTAAAGAACGAAGTGTGCCATCTATGATATCAGCCTCCTTAATAATTTCTTGACCTTTTTCGCAACTTGGCCTACCCATTGGCATCTATTCCTACGCCTTTTCTCCGCAAGGCAAATTTAAGGATCCAGGCATCATCTTTCATTTTAACAAGCAACTCAATGAGGTGGTTATAGGAATCCAACAACCCAATCGACCCAACAAGGGCATCTTCAACTAGTTTTTTGTTCCCATATTGAAGATTAACTTGTTGGACTTGAGATGAAGCGATAAGTTCATCGACAGAAAGATACAATTCAAATAAGCATACTAGACCACTGTCGATACTTGTTGATGTATAGAAGGGTACAAGCATTCTGAGCTTATTAAGGTTGATTTCGATTTGAGATGATGTTGGGGTTAATCTAGAAGGTAAGCTAGTTGATCTTAGCTGAGATTTTAGTTAACTACATTTTTTGTCCTTGTGCTTGTATCAAAATCTAACTTTTGGTCCAATTTTCAAAATACGTGCGATTTCAGTCCAATAGTTTGCGTTTTGTTCTACTTTTGGACCAATTTTCTAACGGAGTTAGTTTAGTTGTTAAGTCTAATTGTAAAGTGGCAACATTAGTCCTTTAACTTAACTGTCGTTTGCAACGTTCGTCCTTTATACCAAAGATCGTTTTCAATGTTTGCACCTTTAGTCTTTTCAATTAGTTAGTTTTTTAAAAAAAAATTCTAAAAAAAATGATTTTTTTTTTTGGAAAAATTTTTCTTCCAAAAAAAAATTTTGAAAAAAAAAAAATTCTAATAAAAAATTTTCTTATAAAATTCGAAAAAAATTCTAAAAAAATTTTTTTTGACGAAAAATTTTGTTTCCAAAAAAAATAATTTGAAAAAAAAATCTAATAAAAGTTTTTGTTAAAAAATTCTAAAACAAAAAAATAATTTGAAAAAAAAATCTAATAAAAATTTTTCTTAAAAAATTCTAAAAAAAAATTTTTTGACGAAAAATTTTGTTTCCAAAAAAAATAATTTGAAAAAAAAATTCTAATAAAAGGTTTTGTTAAAAAATTCGAAAAAAATTGAAAAAAAAATTTTTTTGACGGAAAAATTTTTTTCCAGAAAAAAAAAATTTGAAAAAAAAAATCTAATAAAAAATTTTCTTCAAGAATTCTAAAAAAAAAAAATTTTTTTGACGAAATTTTTTTTTTCATAAAATAATTAGAAAAAAATTTTGTTTAAGAAAAAACATTTCTAAAAAAATTATTTTTATTGTATTTTCATTTCATCGTACTTTTTATGTTTAATGTAATTCGTGTTTAATATAATTTGTGTTTAAGTATACTAGTTAATGTAATTTGTGTTTTTTAGATGTTTATGTTAGTTTTTGAATTTTTTAAGAAAATTTTTATTAAAAAAATAAAAATTTTAGAATTTTTTTTTTTTTAAAAAAATTTCGAATTATTTTTTTTTTAAAAAAAATTCGTCAAAAATATATATTTTTTTAGTATTTTTTAAGAAAAATTTTTATTAGAATTTTTTTTTCAAATTATTTTTTTTGGAAAAAATAATTTTCGTCAAAAATTTTTTTTTAAACTTTTTTTCAAATTTTTTAAGAAAATTTTTTATTAGAATTTTTTTTTTCAAATTATTCTTTTTGGAAAAAAAAATTTCGGAAAAAATTTTTTTTAGAACTTTTTTCGAATTTTTTAAGAAAATTTTTTATAAGAAATTTGTATTTTCAAATTATTTTTTTAGGAAAAAAAATCCAAATAAAAAGTCATTTTTTAAGATTTTTTTTTTTTTATTTTTTTTTAGATTTTTTTTTCTAAGACTAACTGAAATGACTAACGGTGCAAAAATTGAAAACGATCTTTGGTATAAAGGACGAACTTTGCAAACGACCGTTAAGTTAAAGGACTAACGTTGCCACTTTACAATTAGACTTACCGACTAAACTAACTCCGTTGAAAAATTGGTCCTAAAGTTGAACAAAACGCAAACTAATGGACTGAAATAGCACGTGTTTTGAAAATTGAACTAAAAGTGAGATTTTGATACAACCACATACCAAAAATGTAGTTAACTCCTGATATTTGTTTGATGAACAACTCTCCATGTTTGAAATTTGGTAAGTGTACGTGACTACTTAATGCTCGTATTTATGATGATGTTTAAGCATCAAGTTGGATATATGTTATAATATCTTGTAAAAAGGTGATATTTGTCTTTTTCACATAATGGGATGTAACCAATCTCACATGAGTGTGCGTGTATGAGTTGTATTTCAAGTGGAACATTTATTACGTGATCATCAATGACTTGAGGGATATGTGTGAACGAACAACTTGGAAGAAAGGTGTGGATGAGACATGAACCATTAATAATCAAAAGTAATATGTTGTGTTCGCGAGTTTTAATTTTGAAAGAAAAAAATAGAAGAAAACAAAATAAATTCGTGTTTATGAGTTTTTTTAAAAGAGAAAAGAATAAAAGAAGAGAGTAATTTTGGATAAACTTCTCTTCAAAACTTTCTTCTAAAAAATGGGATGATTTGAAGAGAAGTTATATTAAGAAGTTTTATATAAATAAAATTACTTAAATGACCTAATATAAAACATAACTTTTATATATAACTAAGAGTATAATTGTAAAATCATATGTTATCTTTTCTTTTATCTCTTAACTCGAGAACATGATATAAAAAATTTAATTTCATTTATTTCATTTTCTTTTTTGCCCATTTTTAACTCTTCTCTTTTTTCTATCATTTCAAAAACTTAAAAACACACTGATAGAGATTAAAGTTGTTTGAAAATAGCGTGATAATTATGTTATTCGTGAAATAAAAGAAAATGAAATAAAAAAAGAGTATAAACTTAATTCGTAAATCCTTAGATAAAAAATGATTGAATATTATAATACGGTATATAGAACACTAACGAAACATACATTTGCAACCTCAAATGGTGCTCCAAAATTTTATGCGACAAAGTTAAGGGAAAGTCCTCTCTAAACCAGGGCAGCTAGATGTTACAAGCCGAATCATAACAGCCCAACCTCGACGTGGCAACATAACTAGATTAGTCTAAAATTTTATATTTAAAAATATCTAAGATTTTTTTGTTTAAAATATCCTTAGTAGGAACAATCTAGAGACTATCTAGACATTATCCTATGTAAATAGTTTAGATACTTGTATTATAATTTTCTAGAACTTGATTAGCCTTTAGTATAAATAGATCACTCTCATTTGTAATCATTCATTTTGTAACCAAAAATCCTAGTGAAATATATATGAAGTATTCTCGAGTAATAAGATTATTCATGCACTTAAATTGTTACAGAACCTGCAAAGTTTGCACATGTATACCAATAATTATCTCCTAAATCGTAAACCTATGTGATTCGTAATTTAATGCGACAATCATCTGATTCTACATTCACGTCGGTTTTACCAAAATTATCACATATTCAATTTACTAAATGTACAGTAACTTTCACATATTCCACAAGATATCCGTCAAACACAATACACATAGAGTTACACTAAAAACACACCGTAAACATATTCCTACCGGTACGTATACAGTAACAAAATACAGTACATCTGGATTCTAAACTCACAATCACATAACATATCACTCAAATTACGTTATCATTCATCATTCACTTCAATTTTCGCATAATTCTCACATCGCAACACTATGTACACACTAACTTTAACAAATTTAACTAGATATTCATTATTCATCAACAATACACAGTTACTTTCAAATTACATCATCATTCGTTCGATTCACCATTCGCTTCAGTATTCACCTATTTCCATATAATTCTCATACTTTAGCACTACATATTAGGTAAATATCACATAGTATACAGTACTAATCACAATTTAACTAGATATTCATCAACAACACACAGTATATTACTCAAATTAGACCATCATTCGCTTCAAATTCCACATAATTCTCTCATTGTAACACAGAGTAAATTTCACAAAATTAAAAAAAATACAATAATTGAAAAATTATACCAGGTGAACTCAGAACCCCCTCTCCAAATTGAACATAAACCCTACATTTTTCCAAATCATTCAACCGTGAAACTGAGATCAATTAAAGCACACAAACATGATAAACTTACTTTAAACAACATATCCCACCATTAAAATCAAACACACAGATTCAGTGGTTACTTTAAACAAGATAAACTTACGTAAACAAACACATAACATGTATCTTAAGCGTTAATATGTGGTTACGACATTCATCTATTGCCATTACACTATGGTAGAGCTCTGGAAACAATTGAGGATACTCTTGATGAACAAATCCCTCCAGTTTTTCGCGATCATACGGGTCGTTTGTGTTTTCCAAGATATGGCAATTCGTGTTTCTGACCAGCTTCAAAAAACCAGGCACAGTATCAGGGTAATTGAACAGCTTAATTTTATGGTGTTTAACACTGTGAAGCATCATCCTATCTAACCACCTTTGATCAACACCTTGTTTCCAACTCCCTAAGGGAAGGCCAAAAACTTTAGTCCCGAGCCCCTCAAACACTTTATATATGCTACGTTCTCCGGATTCTAAAACCGCGCTGACGTCTACCATAAAATCCATACGCATCATCCACTTCCAATAAAAAGGGTCCCGCAACACTTCCGAGATTTTTAGGCTGTACAAACACATGAATAAATTAGAATAATGATGTTTTAATTTGAATGTAGTATGACATAAAGTATAAACGTGTGTTACCTGGACTCTCCCACTAGTTTCATAATAAGATGGTACGCTTCTGGATTAGGGGCACGGAGTTTAGCTGCTTCATTGCCGAATCTGATCTTTAGCTCTTGCCAGGTTTGGTTTCGATTAAAACTCACACAACCCAAAAGCATTACAGCTAAATCAAATAGGTCCGATCTTATTTCTGGGTCGCCTATATACATATAGAAAACAAAATAACAATCAGTAACTTGTAAATAAATATTTAACAACAAAATAAACACAATACCTTTATTAATTCTTTTGCGTTGGCGTTTGCTACTCCCCGCCAGGCCACCAAGTTTTGCTATATAACTTGGATCATCACTGCCTCTCAAGAAGACATTGCTTGTCGTTAGGTTTCCATGTACTGTCGACCTCTTATGTAGGTATTCTAATCCCTTAATAATACCCCTGAAAACCAAAGAATATTCAATAATTTTATAGGAAACATAACCAAAAAAAAAAAAAAAAAAAAAAAAAAAAAAAAAAAAAAAAAAAAAAAAAACGATTCTTATAGTAAAAACTTACTTTAGTATCTCGACGTCTATGTATCTGTGTTTTTTTAGATACTTCTCCAAGGTGAGATGAAACCTTTCGAGAACAAGAAAGTGATAGCACTAGGTTGACTCTACGCTTAAGAGCATTAAAACGTTTTCATGTTGACACTGCATGTGAATATCTATCTTCTCATCAATGCGAGGTGCGAATAAGGGAAGTATATAGACATGTATCTTTTACTAGTTATAATACCCGTGCACGCACGGGGTTTTGATATAAAACTTTTATCATGTATTTAATACCGAATATATTGTCTTAAAATGTATTGAACTTTACATTTATTCATTTAGTATAACACATGAAACTTTTAGATGGATCATATTTACTTTAGATGTTATTGTCCGTTTTTTTTTCTTTTTTTTTTTTTTTTTTTAAATAATGTATATCAATGACGCATCTAAAGACTTGATACATAATTATTACGATCCACTGCTTATGAATCTTTTATTTTCACCCTTGTATCTTCCTTTTTTTTACACGTTAGTTGTTTTTATTGATGTAAACAAATAGCATAACACGATTTGCATTTTGATGATACCATTACAAAATGTACATATTATTTGATTGTAACTTTTTTAAAGTCGTGCGGTCCATTTGATGATTTCTCTGTCAATTATTTGTTAGTCTGTTAAAGTTGTTACGTTTGGGTTCTTATATAACTAATAGTTTTAGAAATAAGTTTTTTGCTGAAATGAATAGATGGGGAGTGTTGATGACTCGTGACATAGAGTGATAAGGTCTTATTCGCCAATGGTGATTTGTATAAATTGCCTTGCTGCCATTTTGTTAATCACCACTCATAAATTGAGTCTCTATTTTAATTTCTTAAACAAAAACAGATAGCGAAGCTTTTGGCAATACTATATTATGTTGTTAGTTATATTGTGGACTATTATATCACGCCTGTATAATATGTTGAACTATTGTAAATTGAAAGTGTAGCAATAGCACCAATAAAGTTGACCATTATGAAACAGGTCGGGAAAGTTAAACTATCATTTACAAATATTTACATAAAAAATTATGCTCGATTCAGTATTGACTTGTACAACTCTTTAGACTATATCAAAATGGACATAATAAATCTAACGTATGCCTACAGTGTGGATGTTAAAATTTTAAAAATTGTAATATCAATATACAGTATATGAAAAATGTTAATTATACTTTCAAAAACTCACTAATAACACCTCCTGAAATTAAATTTAGTTTTACAAACTATACTGAACTTCACACTTCACTTAAGATACATTGAGAATGAAACTTCAAGTAAAATGTAAGGCTTTATGTATTCTTTTGTAGAAGTACCTTTGGCGGAACATCTTTCGACTTATCCCAACGTAACCATCATTATGCAATGACAGACTCTATCGATAAAAAACACAAAAAAATTAAATTCCAAGCCCTATTTGTTAGATATTGCAATATATGATTCTCGTTTTACACGTTTAGCATTATAACATAGATCATTTAAACTTATTTTACTCGATGTTGAATGTCATTTCACGTGCTCTGGAGCCTTTCCCAAATGCCTCTCCATTAGGAAGAAGGATGTGACTGGTATAACTGTACAAAGATGTAGCTCCAGTCCCATAGCCCATACATCAGTATTCCAAGTTAAAACCTGCATTTAACTCATCTTTTACTACCGGTCTATATAAATTCCAAAATTAACGTAAGGAACATTAATAAAATATTAAAACCCACCATTTTACAAATGACCTCAAAATAGATGAATTATCATCTAAAAAAACCATTAAAACAATTCAATCTCCATAACCCGATCAAACTTAGAACTTAATAAATATTCAAGATTTAAACAAAGAATTAGATCAAATGTGATCAATAATTTTGACTTTAGAAATTCGAACATTTTGTTTATAAATCCACAACTTACATCAACATTTAGTGTCTTATTCGATGCCCATTAGTTCTGGCTTCTCAAATATTATAAAAGTATCAAAATGATCAGTAAAACACATTAATTAAAATCCAAAATTCAAAATTTTCCCCAACAACAAATTAGGGTTTTCAAATTAATCATCAAACATCAATTCACATATATATGATGCACCAAATTCAGTTCAGCTTAATTTAAATTCAAAATCTTAAATTTAAAAAAAAAAAAAAAAAAAATATATATATATATATATATATATATATATATATATATATATATATATATATATATATATATATATATATATATATATATATATATATGTTCTGAAATCTAACAACAGTCTCATTAAACTCACAGCTACTTTAAGTCATTAATATCAAATCTTAACCTATAAATTATCAGCCTAAGTTAGATTTTACCCACTTAATAATCTAATGTTCTGTAAAGTTTTTTAAAAATGTTTTCCCGGATATCCGTATATAAAATTTAAATAATAATTATATGAGTCGTTGTTATAAGTACAATCGCGTATATTTGATTGTTATACAAAATGTGCGAGTTTAGTAGCACGAGCGTTGTCGTTGTTATAAATTAAAATATATACGTATATAAACTTTTATTTAGCAGACATAGATGTTATGGTCGATGTTGTTGTTTAACTTTTAACAATTGGTATCATGTTGTACGAAATATTCGAGTTTAATAGCACATAATAAGCTGATGAAGTTAAAATATACTCCGTAAAGTTTTTTAAAAATGTTTTCAGGATATCCATATATAAACTTTAAATAATAATTACATTAGTCGTTGATATTTATATTACCGTTAATAATAATTTAGCCGTATTTAATATTCAAATTCATGTACGCATAGATTAAACTTTTAAATAGGATAACATGAGTCTTTATTTAACAACATAGTAAAAAAAATATTTTAATAGATGAAAGTTTAAAACTAATATTTATTTTAAAAATATTTAACTTATATTAAACCTAATTCGTAAATTTATAAAATTTTGTAAGTTTAATGGATGGAAGTCTCAAGCCAATACTAATATTCATGTAATTGTAAACAAATTTTATATTATAAAGTGTAGGGGGTATAAAGTATAAGTGGTTATTTGTTTATTATCTAAAGTTATTAAAAAACATGGAGATTTATAATTTTACATTTAACTCCAGATAGTATATTTAAAATTCAACCACTAATGTTTTATTAATTACCTCATCCTTTTTTTAAGTTTTTATTTTCATAAATTTGACACCTATATTTTCATGTGTTTTTTTCCATAATCAAAATTTTCACCAAATTTTTTAAAGTTTGACCAAAATTAATTTAAATTTGACTTTCTATTGACCAATCACGTTGCTCGATTTCGCCTAAGTGGCAAAATCGAGCTCTGCTATTGGTCCAATTTTTTTTTCAATGAGAAGGGATTTGCAAAAACACTCTGAAATGATGTAATTCTTTTATTATATAAAAGATTTTAGCTTGAAATATACTTACGTTTTATGTATATGAAAGGAATATTGATTTATTTATTTTAAGATAAAGCATCATCTAAACTGTCATATTAAAGGCATATATTCTCATAATAAATCAACCACGTAAAAAGATAAAACTTGACTCTCTAGACTTAAAAAATACCATAATTAAACTTACGCGTTTTGCTTTTGTAGCCCCTGTCTTATTAATCTTCTTCTATATAAACATGCATACAAACCAATGCCCATAACACCTTATTTTCTTCTTGCTAATCAACTCTTCCTTCTTAAGCAGCTGTAGCAAGTTCAAGTCATGAGCCGCAACGATCAACACAAAATTCCTGACGAGTTTGTTTGTTCACCACAACTCGCGTACTATTTACATGCATGCATGATAAAAATCTTATATTGACAAGGACCACTTCCAGCTGCGCCACTTGGGTACCCAACAAGCGCTGTCGCCGAAAACCATGTTCCGGCAAAAACTCAAAGCAGGGGTGATGACTTCTGGAAAGGATGGTAAGTAAATTACCACCAGATGCTTTTTATTTGTGCTGCGCTATGTTGCTGTTGCATGGTGGAGGCCTGCTTTTAACGTCCATCGTGATAACTGGATACTGCTATTTGCCTAATGATTTTGTCGTAGTGTTTACGATTGCTTAATTACCTGCTAGTTGTTCAATTTCTTTTTTCTGATAGTACTTTTGTTTGGATGTGTTCATTAATTCTACTGAATATGAATTCCTTGTTTCTGAGAGTACTTGTGCAAATATATGTGGTATCCAAGCAACCATTTCAATGAGCCTGTAACATGTTGATACACAAAACATACCTGGTTGAAATTATATCCTGACCGAAAAAGGTTGTAATTGCTTAAAAAAAACTTCGTAACTAAGAAAAACGATATCTAAAAACTATCATTAAGGGGGTCGTTATGACATATATTAAGAAAAACCATACCCTTGAGTTGGGTATCAAATTTTCTTTTTTGGTAGAAAAGGTCAAGTATATATTAAACCAAAACACTGTGAAGGATCAAAATTTGAGCCAAGGACGAACCCAAAATCAACAACTTGACGAGAAGCAAAACTTACATAGACATACCGCATCCAATTTAATACTACTTTGATTCTGATCCTACCAGTACATTAGGACTATACAAAACCAAACACTCGTATTACATCTTTCACAAACATTCCAAGGAAAGAAAACACAACAAGCTAGAAGACTACGCACGTTTCCTTTCACTGTAGTGAACAAACTGAATTAAAAAAGATGACGTAGTCTCATCTTTCATGACTCACTAAACTTGATAAAAGGTAGTTCATTCCCACAGAAAGGCATCAACAACAACTAAGCGATCCTTCTCGTGAACCAAACTGCAGCAGACAGAACTAATCTTCGAATGATGCTTCATATGCTTTCTTGTACAAGGCGTTTTAGCCATTTGTTTTAAAGTATCTTCACAGTCCTTAATTACTGGGAAGAGACTATATTTTTTTAAACTGTTAGAACTGTAATGTAATTAAAAACAGAAATAGCTAAAACAAAGAATTAGAAAATCCAAGATCTCAATCATTAATGATTAGGCATCTCCACGTACACTGTCGTTATTGGGTTGTCGTCTAAGTTCATTCATTTTCTCCACTATTTCGTTAATGATTTGCACCTCCACTCTTAATTTGTTTATTTTTAGGACTGCATCAATCTATTTTTGGTTTACACTAGCTAGTACAACCGCATAAAAAAGTTAAAAACTTGAGTCCGGGCTTATAAAAATTACTGTACCAAATTCACTTCACGTCTTTCTTTACTAGCTCATATATCTGCTTCTTCTAGGTAAACCCTTCCATCTAATATCAACTCATCTCATTTTATCTCATAAGATTATATAGAACATTACTGTAACCAATAAATTAACAAGTGATTAATTAATATAATAATAAAGCGATAATCCAAAGAACCAATAAATTAACAAGTGATTAATAATAATAAAGCGATAATCCAAAGAACAATAAATAAACAAGTGATTAATAATAATAAAGCGATATTCCAAAGAACAATAACATAAAATAACAAGCTAGTATCCAAAAACTGAAGATACAACCAAAAAAAAAATAGAATTTCGTCATTATCTAATCCCATGATCTTCAAATCAAAGTGACCGAAACAAACGCAGCACAAGAGAGTGCAGTTCCAAAGGTCACAGCCCGATTGACCCATCCTTCAGCAAAGGTGCCACTTGTTGGAACATCAGTCGGTTGTGGTGATGGACCAGGTGAGGGACTTCTTGATGGAGGAGAGGTAGTAGGAGAAACATGATCAGAAGATGGTGTTGGTGACAATGGCTCAGGTTTTGGTGATGGAGGCGGAGAAGGGACAGAAGGGGCTGGAGCGGGGACAGGAGTAGGGATATGAGATGGAGGTGATGTCGGGCTAGCCGTTGGTGAGACCGTTGGGACGGCTGTTGGAGCGATTCTTGCTGTGCACGCGGTTGCTAAGATAGCAATAAGGAGTATCAAAAACTTCATCATTGTTGAACAACCTTTGTGTTACGTTGTGTTTTTTTGTTTTGTGTTTAAGGTTCTTGATGAATTGAACGATTGTATGAAGCACCAATGGAGACATGTAATGTATTTATACTAGATTGTAAACATAATTATGTAAATTATATGCAATCAATTATGAATTATACGGATTAGATCAAATCAGTCCAAAATTCGTATAGAATTTTCTTAACTTTAATGCTGATATTGTTTCCTTTTATATCAAGTTTTTTTTTTTTTTGGGTAACAATGTACGTGGAACTACAACTTGCATGGCAGTGTTTGTGATTGCTTATTGATGCTTATGGGCCATAACAGATATAAAGCCTAATAGCTCTGCATACCGTCTGTACCAGCTCATATATCTGTTTCTTCTGAATCAACCCTTCCATCTTTACCCGCTATAGGAAGTTCAAGTCATGATTCACAATGATCAACGTGAAATTCCTAATGAGTTTGTTCACCCCAATTCACATATTATTTATTTGATCATTTTGTATTCATTAATATTGTTATGAATTTGGTTGTAGTTGCATATCCTCCTCCCATTACAATGGAGAAACAAGGATCACTGCCACCTGCACCACTCACTCACTCAGGTGCCCAACAACCGTCATCCCTCAAAACCAAGTTCAAGCACATGCACACTCATAGCAGGGCCTGTGAAATTTTTTGTAATTGTTGGTAAGTAAATAACCACCTATTCCATATTTGGTCATGCTTAATATTTCGATTTAATCTGTCATACTGTTGGTTGCAGTTTTGATGCGCTATGCGATTGTTGCATTTTGGAGGCCTGCTTTTAACATCCTTCGTGATCACGAGATACTGCCATTGCCTGATGATTTTGTCTCAATGTTTATGCACATGTGGCCGTTGGGTTGCTGATATGATAAATTAAGAAATGCTACTATACCTTGTGATGGACTGTAATCAAGATTGAATTTTGCAAGAACCTAAGAATCACTTGTGGTAAGTTTATTAACTAGATTGAATATTGATACATCACGTGGAAGAATGCAAACCAAACAAGAAAATATAAGAATACATCCTAAAACTACATATTTACCGAAGTGTGATATGCAATCGAAGTGTAATTAAAAGTTATATCTAAGCTAGTTGGCTAGAATGTTAAGAAGAGAAACTCGTGTCTGAATCATTTTCCTAAAAAGTGAATCTAAGCCGACCTCATAACCCTGGATATGAGAATCAAGGTTTTCTAATCTCTCTATCACCATCTGCAAATCAACAGTTTTACCCTCATTCTTTTTAACATTTTTCAGTAAAGAACGAAGTGTGCCATCTATGATATAAGCCTCCTTAATAATTTCTTGACCTTTTCCGCAACTTGGCCTACCCATTGGCAACAACTTTTGGATCAACGAGAACCCATTATCCTGTTTTGTTTTGCCTGACAAACAAATCAAAATAGCTCGGAACATGGAGATGGTGGCAGTGACGATTTCTCTTAGAATTCCAATCACTGTTGACAAATGATGATCTTCACAAACAACAGGACACGATTCTATGTCACTTTGGATTTGTTGTAATGATCTGAGGCACACTACAATGCTCTTCTTTGCAATCTTCCGTGATAGAGTGTAGTCCATTATGTGATTTGCATCTATTCCTACGCCTTTTCTTCGCAAGGCAAATTGAAGGATCCGAGCATCATCTTTCATTTTAACAAGCAACTCAATGAGGTGGTTATAGGAATCCAACAACCCAATCGACCCAACAAGGGCATCTTCAACTAGTTTTTTGTTCCCATATTGAAGATTAACTTGTTGGACTTGAGATGAAGCGATAAGTTCATTGACAGAAAGATACAATTCAAATAAGCATGCTAAACCACTGTCGATACTTGTTGATGTATAGAAGGGTACGAGCATTCTGAGCTTATTAAGGTTGATTTGGATTTGAGAAGATGTTGGGGTTAACCTAGAAGGCAAGCTAATTGATCTTAGCTGAGATTTGTTTGAGGAACTCTCCATGTTTGAAATTTGCTAAGTGTGACTACTTCATGCTCGTATTTATGATGATTTTAAGCACCAAGTGGGATATATTTTATAAATATCTTGTAAAAAGGTGATATTAGTCTTTTTCACATAATTAATGGGATGCATGTACCGAAACTCATAGGATCGAGCGTGCATGTATGAGTTGTAAATAATTGTCCATATTATAAGTATTATGCTATGATGCACCGAAACGCTTGGAAGGCTCACGTGCCCGTTTGGGAACGGCATGGGAACGGGAACGCCAAGGAAACGTCCCCGAAACGTTTCTCAGACGTAACCATAAACGTTTCTGGATTCTCAGCCGTATCTGGACACGTTTCTGTATTTACTTGCCGATTCCAAGAAGTTTCTATTGGGTTTAATGGGGGGCTGGCGGGTCCTCGACCACCCCCAACAGGCCCAACTATCTCAGCTTGTAGATTAGTTTCCGGCCTATGTTTTATAAAATCTTCAATCTTGTCTCTGTCCGTCAACCATGAAACACACATACGTTTATGGTGCTAGTGATGATAAAGTGTAAATTAATGAAGAAGATAAAAATAGGGAAGAGAGAGACAAGGTGAGTGGTCAGTATAACATGACTTCTTATCTTTACTTAATTATATTTTATTACATGTACAGTACTTTTATTTTGTGATAACTCTTGAGTACTCTATATACTCTTGTAAATTTTCTTTTTCTAATAATGTTTTTTGTAGTTGTATAGAAAATAATTATTAATAGGAGGACAAACTTGTACGTATATATTTTGTTTATGAAATTTAATCTGTTGTTCACACTATTAAGAAATATATTATTAATTTTTTATATTTTTGAGTTTACAATTTACATCAACATATATATATTTTGGATTTTCTTTAATATATTTTTATTTTTTTTTAATTTTTTATTGCCGTATCTATGCCGTTCCCGTATCTTGAATTTTTGATTTTTGCCGTTTCCCGTTCCCGTAACGTTCCCGTATCCCGTTGCCGTTCCCGTTTCCGTGCTACATAGGTATTATGGGATATTTGTGAACAACTTGCAAGAAAGGAGTGGATGAGTGACATGATTCCGGCCTTTGTGTTGGGCCAAGTGGGCGACAGCCCAAGGCAGCAAGTTGGAAGGGGGCATCAATTTGTAAGTCAATGTTTTACTAGACTAGGTTCAATTTTAAATATATATGTATGTTTTATATTTTCAGTCAAACATATAATAGGAAGTTGTAATCTTTTATATAATACAATAAAACCCTTATTGGGAATTTTCCATTTCAAAAAATGCATACATACCTTATTTAGTAATAATTTTATTTTTTTTTAAAAAAAATTATTTTTTTATTAGGTAATATTTTATATTTATTCATAACACAAGTAGAAGATAAATACAAAAAATATAGATAAGATGCAATTAAGACAAGTAGAAGATAAATACAAAAAATATAGATAAAAAATTATAATTAAACATCATAAATCAAACAAAACAAAGATTAAATTATTTGTTTTTTAATAAATAAAAATATATGATTCAAAAATTTTTTAAAAAACTCGCGCGTGCGCGGGTATTATAACTAGTTTAGTCAAACAATATAATAGGAAGTTGTATATTTAACACAATTTACCGAAGAATTTTTCAAGCCCAAGCCCATGTTACACCAACAATGTAGGACAGTTATTGACAATCAAAAAGAAGTTTTATATTTACCAAATTACCGATTGACAAAGTCACAGTGTCACGAAGGAAAAAAAACGTACGGAATTGGCAATTTAGAACTGAACTGTGGGCAATCAAGACATCAAGTTAATATTACCCGAATGTTATTCTCTCGAATCTGTTCTATGTGAAACTAATCAGGTGATATCATTCCATAATTCATCCTTATTTTTATTTATTTTTTTATTTTTACCTTTTATTGTTATCTTGCTATTATATTAGATAATTTACGCTAGAAATTATCATGTTTCGTCATCCACAACCGTCGGGTGCCCAAAATAGGAAAAGAAAGCAAAAAGAACTAGAATCTAATAAAGCTCAATTTGGGTCTTTGGAACAATTTGTTGTTAGACAAAAAAAGAAGAATAATAATAATGGTGAAGAAAATATTGAAAGTAATGAAAATCCTATAAATAATGAAAATTCAAAAAGTAACGATGCTAATGTTAATGAAAACGACGATGTTGATGTTAATGAAAATGACGATATTGATGTTAATGAAAGTTTACCTAAAGTTAATGACGATATTGATGTTAATGAAAATGAGGATGTTAATGTTGATGAAGATCATGCCGAAAAAATTAATGAAAGTCTACCTAAAGTTAATTATAATATTTTTGATGTGAGAATTTGGGATGGTTTACGTTCAAACATGAAAGACGAACTTGTAACCAAATGGCCTTTTAGAGAAACTAATATCGATTATCCAAAAGATAAAGGAGGTAGACACTTTTCTATGAATTTTATGTGCGCAAGCTACGAAACGGCGATTCTATAGATAGAAAATGGTTGGTTTACTCCAAAGAACTAGATAAGGTTTTCTGTTTTTGTTGCAAGTTATTTAAAACCGCGATATCTAAAAGTCAATTATCAAATGTAGGAACAAATGATTGGAAACATCTTAGTGTAGCTTTAAAGAAGCATGAAAATAGCTCTGAGCATATGGTTAACTTTAGAACTTGGTCTGAGCTGCGAATAAGGTTAAGTACGAATCAAACAATTGATAAAGATCTACAAGAACTTATAAAAAGAGATACCGAACATTGGAAAGAAGTTTTAATTAGAATAACTGCTGTTGTGAAATGTTTGGCTGAATATGATGTGCCTTTTCGTGGAACAAATGAAAAACTTTATACAAAGTCTAATGGGAACTTTTTGGGCATAATTCAAATGATTGCTGAGTTTGATCCTATAATGAAAGAACATTTTCGCAGAATTCTAGACAAAGAAACTCATTATCATTATCTAAGTCATAAAATTCAAAATGAATTCATTGAAATGTTAGCAGCCGATGTAAAGAATGCCATAATTAAAAAAATCAAAGAGGCAAAGTACTATTCAGTAATTCTCGATTGCACTCCCGATGTAAGTCGCCAAGAGCAAATGACTTTAATTATTAGATGTGTTGATGTGTCATGTACTCCTATAAAAGTAGAAGAGTTTTTTTTAGAGTTTTTGGTCGTAGAGGATACAACAGGATTAGGTCTTTTCAATGTGTTACAAGATGTTTTAAAATCTCTTGATCTAGATATTAAATATGTTAGAGGACAAGGGTACGATAATGGATCTAATACGAAGGGAAAACATCAGGGTGTTCAAAAAAGATTACTTGATATAAACCCAAGAGCTTTTTATATGCCATGTGGTTGCCACTGTCTTAACCTGGTATTATGTGATATGGCAAATTCTTGTTAAAAAGCAAAAACCTTTTTTGGAACATGTCAAGCTATATATACAGTTTTCTCTAGTTCTACCAAACGATGGAGTGTTTTACTTGAATATATCGATGAATTGACGTTAAAATCATTGTGTGCCACTAGATGCGAAAGTCATATAGAAAGTGTTAAAGCTATAAAAACACAAGTTTCCAAGATAAAGAAAGCTTTATTAAAATTATCCAAAGTAAGTGATGACGGACTAGTGTGTAGAACTGCTGAATCGTTGGTAAATGGTGAATTGTCAAGTTTTGAATTTGTTCTAAGTTTGGTTATTTGGTATGATATTTTATATAAAATTAATTTAGTTAGTAAGAAATTACAGTCAAGTGATATGCTACTTGATGTTGCATTAAAAAATTTAGAAGGTTTGGTTAACTATTTTGAAAAATATAGGGAAACTGGGTTAAACGATGCTATTAGTGAAGCTAAATTAATTTCCGAAACCATTGATATTGAGCCCGAGTTTACTATAAAACGTGTTCCTTGTAGGAAAAAACAATTTGATGAAATTCCGAATACCGAAAGAGAACAACAATCTGCTAAAGATCAATTTAGAACTGATTACTTTCTTGTTTTGGTTGATATGGCTCTAACACAACTAAATAGCAGATTTAAACAAATGAAATATTTTGAATCAATTTTTGGTTTCATGTTTGATGCATCAAAGTTAGCTTATTTGGATGATGACAACTTGAAAGAATGTTGTTTAAATATTGAATCTGCATTGACAAATGGTGAAGATTGTGATGTCGATGGTAATGACTTGTTTATGGAGTTACAAATTTTGCAGGTCATGTTGCCTAATGGAGCATATAATGGAGAAAGGCCTTGGTCATCTATTGAAATCATGGAGTTTACAAAAAAGATGGATATGTTTCCAAATATTTTACTTGCATACAAGATTTTATTAACCATACCAGTCACGGTAGCATCAGCGGAAAGAAGTTTTTCAAAATTAAAGATATTGAAGTCTTATTTAAGGAGTACGATGAGTCAAGAAAGACTGAACGGGTTGGCAATATTGAGTATAGAAAGTAGTTTTTTGGCAAATGTCGATTATGACAAGATAATTGATGAATTTGCTTTAAGAAACGCGCGAAGACATCGCTTTAGGTGATATAGTAGGGGCTTGTAATTCAAAATTTATTTCCTTATATCGTAACATTTTAATTAATAAATAGAATTCGGCGTGGGGATGAGCCGCCTAGCTTAATCGACTAGGTTCCAAACCCCTAAAAGATTTGTGTTTTTGTTTATAAGGGGGCATATTTTATTCAGCTCGCCCCGGGCATTAAAAACCTCAGGACCGGCCCTGGACATGAAGTATTACCTGAAGTAATGTAGATATTAAAGTGGTTTGAAAACAACATGATAATTAAGTTATTCGTGAAACAAAAGAAAATGAAATAAAAAGAAGAGTATCAACTTAAATACTTAATTCATCGATCGTTAGCTTGAAAATATTGAATATTATGATATGGTATATAGAACACTAACACTATTTTCTTGAGTTTCAAATAAATAGTAAAGAAAACAACTGAAAAGTAGCGAAACTGAAAAGCAAGAAAAGAAAAGAAGTAAAGTCAATTCATGTTTGTTCTTGAGATTGCAGAAAAGAAAAGAAACCTAACATCACATTTACATTTTTGTCCTTAATTCTGTATATGCCCCTGTTCCACGGAAACTAGATTTTTAGTGCAATCCGGTAACCAGTTTGACCTAGTCTTGGTATTTTATAAAACCCAAAATCGTTGCATATTCTTTTAAAATCTTGGAAGAAAACCTAATGAAATCACGACAAAGCCCTAAGTGAATCTCAGCTAAAACAAGGTAGAATGACGATAGTTTGTTTTGTTGAATGGAATCTTGGGAGAATATAGCCTAGAATCTTGGGTACTAAGTGTTGTGCAAATTCGGGTAACTAGGGCTCAACAAAATCACAAAGTCGGGTGATCTTGGGGACAACAAATCGATTGTTTTTCTCTTTTTCTGTTCGAACCAAAAAGACCGCAAAAACGATTAAAAAATCAAAATTTTCACGTTGTACACACGAAATCTTTTCACAAATCCCTTATACAACGAGTCAAGATTCTAAAAAATGTAATCTTCAAAAGATTTAGGCTTTAAAATTAGAACTTTTTGTTGTTTTTCGACTTAAACACCAATCTATTACATACATGTAAAAAGGATCAAAAAGAGAGCATTTTTCGTGAAATTTTTGCATAAGTTTGATCTAAAACAACTTATAACATCATAAAGGTCTCCTTTAGTAATGTTTTAGTATGGAGGGAAAAAAATATAAAAAGAAATAAAATAAAAAAACTCGAAAATGGCTTCTTTTTTGACAGTTTTGACACATTTTGGAAATCATGTAAAAATGATTTCATATCTTGCATTTTTGGACTTTTAAAGCACAGTGCTAACACACAAATGATCTAAAACATACCACTAATCCTTTATAGGTCTCTATAAGAGGATTAATGATTTCTTAAAACAAGAGAAAAAAAAAGTGAGCTTGTTTGTTGGAACTAAAATCGGTAGTTTAGAATCTTTAACAAGGACAAGTTTTTTCGACACAAACACACATCTAAACCATCATTAGGCTTTTGATCTCACTTGTAAGATTTCTTACATTGTGTTTTCAAAGAATGATTTAGAAGTTTAGAGAGAGACAGAAAGGTGGAAGGGAGAGGATAGAGAAGGTAAGTTAAATGTTTATTCCACTCACAAAAACTAACACTCACACTTGTAAAATGAACAAGTATGGCATTTTTATACAACGAGAATGGCGCCGGCCGCCGTGTTGCGGGCGGGCCTGTTTTTTTCCCCAACCAATTAGTACATGATACCAAGTAGTCATACAATAACTATTTATATACTTGCATCACATTCAACTATAACAAAGCTATAAACGAAGGTCATTATATTAGTCATAAACCATAAGTCATCATTAATGAATCTTTTGCTTTATAAGTAAAAGCAATCCATATATTGTTTGAAACGACATAGGTGAGACCAGTCTACAAGTTTAAGATAAACAAACTTTGCGTATAGACATACACAACAATTTAAAAAACAAAATCATGGCAATATGTGGTATCTCATGACCACTTCATACATGGGGTTCAACTTACACATTTACTTAACCAAATAAAATTTTCCTGTTTTGGGTTTTTAGCCATTATTATTATTAGTTTCAGTGCACATTCACCCGAGTCATTTACTAACACCAGTGATATGCCGGATAGACATGATATCAAAATTCGTTGGTGACCTGATGATGATGCTACTCGTGTTTTGGCTTTTTAGCATTACGACCAATCTCTCTTCTTGGTATGTGGGTGTGAACAATTCTTTACGAACTGGCATAGACACGGTTTCAATTTTGTGGCCTTACTTTTCTGCAGAAGAATCAGTTTCACTTTACCTATACAATAGGAATTAAACTTACTATCTGCGGCTCATAAACTCATACGGTAATAATATATGTAAAATGAAAAGACAAACACCCCTATATACAGTTGTTAGATAAAATTAGATTCTTTACAACATTCCATTATCTTTCAGGGAACGAAATTTAGATTTTTACATAAATTCATTTTGCCTGCATTATTTGCAGGTTCTATTATATACTGGTACGAAAGAAACAAAGTGGATGTTCCTGTATCAAAATCAACTGTTTGGGATGAGGATGCTTTTTCGAGATCACTTGATTGTGCAAAATTTTGGGTTAAAGATTTACCTTATGCCAAATTATTATCTGGTTATTGAAAATGTTTCCATGCTCAAAGTCCTACTGCTGCTCCTTCTGATTTTCATGATTCAGCATTTCAAGACTCTCTACATGGGAAAAAAAATACCAGGTAAGTCTACTACTGTACGTCGTTAGTAAAAAGTTACAAATGTGACTTTTTGAGTGTCAATTGAGTTTCTTTCTACATATAAGTTTTTAAAAGGAAATGTTTTCATGATAAAGATGGACTTGAGAAAAGTTATGTTGCAAACTGAAAATGGACTTTTTATCTAACCTGTATAGCAACATGCACTAAGGACGTGAACGCCAAGTGTGTGACAACCGGCAAATTAGGGAGCCATTTTGAAAACCCGCATTACGTTAAAGTTCGTTTATAAATTTTTATTTGAAATTTTATTCGTAACGAACTTGTAAGACCTATTTTATGGTTGATCATATTTAATATCGTTATGGGATTTGAGATTTATTTAATGATTGTTATGGATATATACTTGGTGATTTATTTTTGAATTCTCACTTGGTACTACGTTGACTCCGGCACTAGGATTACCTAACAGAAATGTTATGACTTGATTTTTATGAGTTCGACAATATTTATTTATTTACGGAACGTTACACGAGATATTAGACGTTTTAAAATGAGTTCGGGTTTCGGACCGTGTGTTTTACACTCACCCTTATTTACCCACTCATATTATTAGTAATATTATTATTACTACTATTATTATTATTATTATTAAAAGAAAATGATATTTTTTTTAGTAAATTACAAAAATCGGCCATGTGGTTATATCACCACACACACACATCAACACAACACTTCACCCTCACCAAATATTCTCTCTCTCTTCCCCTCTTCTAACCCTAGCCGCCACCGAACACAAATCCGGCCACCACCACCATCTCGCCGCCCTCACAACAAAACCACCACCACCATCATGTTCCTTATCGTTTTCTCTTTCATTTGGTGTATCATACGCGCCATATAACCCACCCTAACACCTCGGAATCTTATTAAATCCGACCCAACTTCATTGTTTTTACTAGATCTATTCGTTTGGAGGTTCAAGAAGGTGAGAATGCTCGATTTTGGCTTTTGGATACCTCGATTTGGTGATAAATCCATGGCTACATGGTTGTTTTTCATGGGAATCGAATTAATATGAGATGAAATGATGTTTTTGATGTTAAAAAATGGTTTGGTATCCGGGTCTTGGTGTTACTCCGATGCGTCGAGTGAACCGTGAGTCAAGGACTCACGGCTTGATGTGGGATTCGAGCCTATGGCTCGTTATTTTGACTTATTGTGGTCTTGAGTTCATGGTTTTCATGTTTTATTTGCTTGGAGTTGGTTAGACTCGATGGAGTCTTGGCCTTTGTGGCCGATTATGGTTGTTGATGCCGCGACCCAAGTGGGTCGATTGGGCAGTTTGGTGTAGCTCGTTGGAGCTTATTTTTGTGACCTCTTGGTTATTGGTTCGAGTCGTGGTGACTCGTGGTTTGAGCCGAGACTCAAGTGAGTCGAGTGGCTCGGGTTTGGCTTGGTAAACCAACCCGATATTGGTCCTTGTTGATATTTATATTTTTCTTGTTATGTTATGTGGACTTGTTATTGTTTTGGCACTTGTTGGTTTCGGCCGAATGCTTGGTTGATTCGAGATCATTTTTGGTCTCGACAAGGGATTATTGTTATATTGAGAAGTTGTTGACGAATGGTAAAGTGGGGACCGATTGTGAGACGGTCACTTAGATTGACGGAGATAGGTTAGTCGGGTGCCATAGTCGGACCCTATTGTTGTAGCACGTGTATTGGGATTGATTTGGAAGGAGTTGGATTGATTATTTATGACTTGCTTACATTATTTTGGACTTGGACAATGAGCCGAGAGTAATGACTCGGACATGTGACCATTTCGTACGACTCGATGATTATTTACAATTTAAAACGCAAATAATAAAACTCGTAATAATATTATTAGTAATATAAACGTTTATATAAATATATAGACGTGAATAACGTATATATAAATATATAAATGCGTATATTAATAATAACAAAAATCACGAGTGGTATTATAAATAATGCGACTAAATATATTATGCTACGAGAGTAGGGTAATATTATTGGAAGCATTATTATAAATAAATAGTATAAATAACGAGGGATTCTCGACGTTAACTAAATATTAAATGAAATAATATCTTTTATATATAACGAGGAAAACTATCGAGTTATACGGAGTCGTGGCCACTCGAGTCCAAATGGGTTATTGTTTTTTACTTTTGTGTTGTCACGGATATATGACGATTAATATAAACATTTTTTATAACTAAATAACTTATTTAATCGACAGGTTAAACCGAGTTATTTGGCTATACGAAATGAGTATATTAATGGGCATCGTATCCTACGACGCCTTTAGGTTGTGGTATATGTATTAGGATAATAAATCACTAAATGTATCGTGGAATCTGGCCAATTTGACGATGTATATAAGGAATTTATTAGACTACGATATATACCATATAGTATTTTTGTGCTATGTGCTTTAGGATTGGGTGTAATCTTGGAACGGTATGTTACGTAAATAAATATGGGGATTATCAAATCGACGGATTTGATAAGCTTCGATGATTTATTTAAATAATATATTGGGCTAATATTAGATCTATAGTTTGTTTTATTATTCTTTTGTGAGACTTTCTGGTTTGTTTGTGTCGACCCACCACCCGTATGGATACCAAACGTAAAACCCCAAACTAATACGAGAAATAGATTTTCGGAAAGTAAAACGGAATACGTCCGGGTTTGGGAATATTTGATTTTGAGGAAATGATTTCTGAACGAGTTGATATTGTTAGGTCGTGCCGAGTCCGTAGTTGCCGTCTTGTGAGTTACTATACGTCTTGCTTCTACCGAGTTCTTATTACTGATTTCTGGACTTGAGGTGAGTCATAGCCCCACTTTTTTACTCTTGAACTTTGTTTTCAATACTTGGCGTGAGAAACGTGCAAATTATTTTATGTGGACTATTATCGCTTTTACTCTTCAAAACTTGCTATGCTTATGGAACTAGGAAGATTTGTCTACCTTAGTCACATAGTGAATTATCGCGTGTAGACTAGTTATGGTTAGACGAATGTTACAACAACCTTAGTCACATAGTGAACCATCGCGTGTGGACTAGATTTGGTTAGATGAGTTACATCAACCCTAGTCACATAGTGAACCATCGCGTGTGGACTAAATAATGGTTGGATTACGAGATTGGCTTATTTGAGGATTTTGGATACTATAGTGTGCACCTATAGGTTATTAATACTTCGGAGGTTATCCGAGTATTTATGATATTGCGGGGGTTACCCGAATATCTATGTTGGAGCAGAGGGTATCCGTAGGTTTGTTACGGAGGGTATCCGTGTTTTATGTTGGAGAGAAGGGTATCCGCAGGTGTTTAGTGAATCCCTAGTCTAGCTAGCAAGCGTTTTGCGTATATGTCCACTATATTGAATTATGAATTTAAACCTATGATCTCACCAGCGAAAGCTGACTTTTAGCACGTTTTCTCAGGTAATTAAGTGATGATTTGGATGCATGGATTGGAAGGCTCGGCTAAGGCACCTGGTTTATGGATCTATTTTTCTAAACTCTGATATTTAATTGTGGACCTACGTATATTTCTTTTGGGCATGACTCTAAATGATGTTGGGATAAATGTAAACTTTAAAACCCCGTTTTGGTTGTGTTTTTCTTATGTTTACTTTATCTCATTCTGTTATGTCTTGTGTTGGATACCAATCCCCGTAACACCCCGAAAGCTTGTTGAATCTTCCGCTGTACCAAATTTTGGGGGTGTTACAGATTGGTATCAGAGCCAAGGTTATAGAGAACTAGGTAAATAAACACCTAAACTATAACCGATTTTTATAGAAAACTATCCTTGACCATTGCCCGCCAGCCCGCCAAGCCGATGCATCTTCGATTATTTGAGGTATTATGAGATATTTGAGATGACTTGAGATTATGAGATATATTGATTTAGTGATAAGATGGCGTTTCGAGGAACTATATGATTTATTTGTTTTAGAAATGTTTAGTAATGCGGTATTTTAAATCTTCCTTGATATATATGATTTGAAATTATATGATGAGGATTTTTGGCATGGTATTTTGAGTTTGCGATTTAGTTGTTTTGAAACACTTACACCTACCCTATGCCGTTGTCACAGACTTTGGCCTCCCATATGCCCGATGTTGTTGATGATATTCTTACTGCACCGGTATTCCCAGCACAGCTCACTATGGCACCTGATGATCCTTACCTGGTTGCCATGCATTCAGCTACTGTGTCGCCGACAGCTTCTACTTCAGCACCGCCTGCTGCATCTACGCAGGGACCCTCATCTTCTCTAGGGCTCCCTGATACATCGAGGCAGCTTACTCTTTATTAGGCTTTGGCTCATGTGGCCCCACGCTTTGCCCACCGAGCTACGGCACGTATGTCGGTACGCCCTACTTCACCACCTTTACAGATAGATGCTCACTCTCTCCTGTCAGAGGCGCCACCCGCATCATTGCGTCGTCGTCCTAGATCACCTACCCCTTCACCACATGGTTCACCTGTTAGGAGACGACGATTGATGATGTACTCTTCCGATGAGGAGGAGGAGGAGTATGAGGGTGAGGATGAGACTGATGACCCTCAGGAGGCTGAGCAGGGTGATGATGATGACCCTGAGGAGGAGGATGACCCTCAGGAGGAGGAGATGCCTGATGATGATGATGTGTTAGTGCCACCAGCTTAGGCTGAGGAGCCTGATTCACCTATACATCCTATTGAGCCTGTTTCACCTGATCATCCATTTCTGTTTGAGTTGCCACCTGGTAGTCCCGTTGAGTCGGACGCACCTTCTGAGGTTTCTGCTGAGCATGTAGAGTTAGGTGAGACTGGTAGGATGTGGGCTCAGATTACTGCACAGGGCAAGAGGATCTCGCGATTATCTGATCGACTTGAGAGAGTTATTGGAGAGTTTATAGCGGATCTGAGAGTTGATATGACTGTGGTTATGGGCAGGACGACTGAGATGAGGAGAGTTTTGATGGAGGTGCACGAGCACATTGGGAGTTTATAGCGAGGTTTTATTACAGCTCGAGAGGCCGACCGCAAGTTATGGCAGAGGAATGCCGAGCTAGAGAAGGAGGTGGCTGACCTCAAGAGAGACAGCGACACCCATAGTGTAGATTTAGGATCACTATGGAGAGAGCTTGAGAGCTTGAGGCAAGAGTTGAGAAACCTCCGCCAGCAGCGTGGCTAGATGTTTGAGCTATGTTGTCTTATTGCTTTCTTAACCGAGGAGTGTTCGGTTAGAAAAGCTAGTTATCCTATTTTGATGTATTTTCCGTTGATTATTCGTCTCGTTTGGAACGATTACTGTCTTTTGTGTGTCTTGGTAGTTGGAACGATGTTGGATCTTTATTGTATGGTTGATGGTTATTATTATATGGTATTATGTGGTTTTTGGATGTTACGGAAATAGAGTTTCTATTCGCTTTATTGATGACTTTTGGTGTATCGTTGATATTCTTTCCATGACTTGGCTTCGTTGAGTTAATTCTTGTTGAGCATATGATAAGTTCTATTGGAAACTTATGAACCTTGCATGATGTTTCAGAACAATGGCCCCATGAAGAAACCCTGTTAGAGCTACCAGAACTGGTCCTGCAGTGACTATCCCTGGTCGCCGAGGACGCCGTCCTACTCGAAATGTTGAAACCCCTACTCCTGATAACCTGGACACTACTAACCGCAACAATAGGAATCAACATGTTGATGTTCAGGGAGACAATGAACATGTTCCACTTAATGCACCTACTGTGGATCAAGCAATGATCAATCAACTTGTGGAGCAAAGAGTTGCTGAACTATTGGCTGAGTCAAATCATTCCAACAATTCTGCTGAAACTTTTCCACCTGTTCGTGCTAATGGATGTCACTACAAGGAGTTTAAGATTTGTGGACCTATTGAGTTTGGTGGAACTGAAGGAGTGGTTTACTTGGTCAGGTGGATAGAGAAGACTGAGTCAGTGTTTAATGTCAGTGGTTGTACGGAGAATGCGAAGGTAAAGTTTGCTTCTTTTACTTTCAAAGATGAAGCTTTAACTTGGTGGAACAATTACTGAAATTCGGTTGGGAGTGATGTGGCTTATGCTATGACTTGGGAGCAATTTAAGTCCCTGCTGATTCAGACTTATTGAGCTGTATACCGATGGGTTGCCTGTGGCTACAAGGAATGATGTGATTGCTGCTAGACCTGCAAACACATGAAGCAATCACAATTGCTCAACAACTAATGGATTCGTTGGAATTGGAAGGAGCTGATAAGGATAAGAATGGAAAGAGAAAGAGAGACCAGCATTCAAAGGGTAATGATCACCGAAACAAGTGACAAGCTAAAGCTTATGCTATTCGGGAGGGAAATAAGAGGAACTACAATGGTGATGCACCCAAGTGTGGTCGTTGCCATATGAATCATACAGGACGATGTAATGTGATTTGCCAGAATTGCACAAGGAAAGGACATGTAGCTAGGGATTGTAGAGTACGACCTCTTGCTATGGTTCAAGCTGCTCCTGAAACGAGAAGTAAGGCAGATGTTACTTGTTATGGGTGTGGAAAGAAAGGACATTATAGGAATGAGTGTAGAGAATCGTGGAACCGAGGAAATCAACGATCGGGTGGTAATGGGTACAATCATGGAAATCGTGGAGCTGGAGGAAACCGTGGACGACAAGATAATGGGGACCAACGTGTGGAAGCTGGAGCTGCTCAGGGAAGAGTGTATGCACTTGGGAACGAGAGAGGAGAAGATCCGAACGTCGTTACTGGTACGTTCCTTCTCAATAATCGTTATGCTTCCATACTATTTGATACTGGTGCCGATTGAAGTTTTGTGTCCACTACGTTTGCACCCTTACTAGAGAAAACCCCGATGACCTTAGGAATTGGATATGATGTAGAGTTAGCTAATGGAAACATAGAAAAGATTAAGACTATCATTCGCAGATTAAATTAGTTAAATGTAAAGTATGTAAAGATTCAAGTGTAAGGGGAATGTTCATTCCCTATGATGTATTATTTTGAATGGTAGGGTAAGAGTGTATGCAAAAAAAAAAAAAAAAAAAAAAAAAAAAAAAAAAAAAAAAAATCGAAAAAAAAATCAAGAAAAAGAAAAAAAAAAAAAAAAAAAAAAAAAAAAGAGAGAGAAAAGAAAAAGAGAAAAAACATACGGACTACCATCCCGTTTTTATTCTATGTTTATTTTATGTTTTTGTTATTTTTCATTTATTAGCTTAAGTCGAGTCTAGTCTTGGCTTAGCAACGCCATCTTGTACATGTAATTAACCAAGATTGTTAACTCGCCACCAGTAAAACTTCCTTTATCCAACAAAACCGTGTAATTCATATCCTTACACCTAACGTTATAACCCTTTAAAAGACCTCTTTGATAGTTTATCCTAGGTGCTTACGCCATGTGGTGGAGGTTTGATCCTTTCCCAAGCCTATGGTAATCTATTTTGCTATGACAGGTAGTGAGAGATATCTTCCATTTCCATAATGTTATATTACTTTATTACACCCGAGAGATGTGAGTATCTAAACACTATTTGTGAGGTGCTTGTGTATGACCTCCGTGCTTGTCTATTGGTCTTTAGTGGAACGATTATTTGTTGTAATTACTTTTATATTAGTGTTAAATGACCCCTAACTTGTCTTTCGAGTAGAATAAAAGCGCATTTGCTTGAGGACAAGCAAATCTCAAGTGTAAGGGTATATGATGAGGCGAAAAATGATCCGTTTTTAGGGGGTCATTTAAGCCCGAATCCGAATTTATTTGATCAAATATTGCCCTAAATCGTTCCTTTTGTGATTTTAGGTGTTTGGAGAGTGAATTCTGGAAAAGAAGCTATTTTGGACGTTTTTGGAGCATAAAAGTGAAGAAAACGGCAAAGTACCAAATTTCCATGCTGAAGATACAAGGTGACGGCGTCAAGACTACCATCTTGACGGCGTCAGACATGAGGAATTAAACACCGTGGGTGGTGACGGCGTCAGAAGGCATCATGACAGCGTCAAAGTGGCAAGAATAAAATACCGTGGTCGGTGACGGCGTCACATAGGCCGTCATAAGTGGATCAAGGCCGTCCGAGGAAGTATATGGCGGCGAGGTGACGGCGTCACAAGTAACTCTTGACGCCGTCAGCATACTTTTCCTATATATAGTTTTCTAGTTTTTTAATTAAAAAAAGAGAAGTTTTGGTGAAACCCTAAAGACGATTTTGGTGCCTCTTTTACAGGTTTTTCAAGGGTTCCAAACCCTTGAGACCTTGCATTGTAATTGAGATAAGTGTTCTTCCAATTCAATCAATATGTCTATGTGTTGGTTGTTTATATCTTGTTCTTGTCTCAATTCTACTATGCTAGGCTAGATCTCTTTTGTGTTTGCTTAGATCTAATGAAACCTAGATGTTGATTATGTGTTGATTACTTGTCTATTCTTGTTTTGGGTGAATGATATTATATGTTAGGCTTAAGAAAACTGGCAGATCTCCAAATGGTAACATGCTTGAACGTCTTAAGAAACATGAACCGAGGCGTACTAGGTCTTTATTGGTTGTATTTAATGCATGAGCCACTGTTTACAATCCCTATAGTTGTGCTGGGTCATGGTGTAGGAGGAGATAAGAGCTCATAGAGTTGGGGAGTTATGTATGCCACCCCACGAATGGTATTAAGGAATACAATCCGTCATCCATACAAGTGTAACAAGTAATTAACGTGTAAAAGATATCTAGGGAGTAATGAAGTCTAAGTAAACACAATTTCTCCAACCACTGCTCACAACCTTAGTATAATTTAGTTTAATTTCATTTTTAGTATTTTATTTTGATTGCATCTTAGCTTTGGGTTAGTTGAATAGCAACTAATTCCGCCCACTCTTCCAAAACCCGAGATTTTACTTGCTTTTAAAAAAATATAAAAATACAAAAATAATCATCTCTCACCTTTAGAACTATTAATTAGGTTTTCTAATCCTAGCGACACTATTCCTAAGCTGAACGATCAATTCCCCGGTACTTGTCACTATACTATACTACAATGATCAGGTACACTGCCTGGTGGGGGTTGTAAGCTTCTCAAGATCCCTTGAGAGGTAAAGCAAGGTGCGATTCCCATGCATCAAGTTTGCTTTACCTCTCAAGGGATCTTGAGAAGCTTACAACCCCCACCAGGCAGTGTACCTGATCGTTGTAGTATAGTATAGTGACAAGTACCGGGGGATTGATCGTTCAGCTTAGGAATAGTGTCGCTAGGATTAGAAAACCTAATTAATAGTTCTAAAGGTAAGAGATGATTATTTTTGTATTTTTATATTTTTTTAAAAGCAAGTAAAATCTCGGGTTTTGGAAGAGTGGGCGGAATTAGTTGTTATTCAACTAACCCAAAGCTAAGATGCAATCAAAAGAAAATACTAAAAATGAAATTAAACTAAATTATACTAAGGTTGTAAGCAGTGGTTGGAGAAATTGTGTTTACTTAGACTTCATTACTCCCTAGATATCTTTTACACGTTAATTACTTGTTACACTTGTATGGATGACGGATTGTATTCCTTAATACCATTCGTGGGGTGGCATACATAACTCCCCAACTCTATGAGCTCTTATCTCCTCCTACACCATGACCCAGCACAACTATAGGGATTGTAAACAGTGGCTCATGCATTAAATACAACCAATAAAGACCTAGTACGCCTCGGTTCATGTTTCTTAAGACGTTCAAGCATGTTACCTTTGGAGATCTGCCAGTTTTCTTAAGCCTAACATATAATATCATTCACCCAAAACAAGAATAGACAAGTAATCAACACATAATCAACATCTAGGTTTCATTAGATCTAAGCAAACACAAAAGAGATCTAGCCTATCATAGTAGAATTGAGACAAGAACAAGATATAAACAACCAACACATAGACATATTGATTGAATTGGAAGAACACTTATCTCAATTACAATGCAAGGTCTCATAGGGTTTGGAACCCTTGAAAAACCTGTAAAAGAGGCACCAAAATCGTCTTTAGGGTTTCACCAAAACTTCTCTTTTTTTAATGAAAAAACTAGAAAACTATATATAGGAAAAGTATGCTGACGGCGTCAAGAGTTACTTGTGACGCCGTCACCTCGCCGCCATATACTTCCTCGGACGGCCTTGATCCACTTATGACGGCCTATGTGACGCCGTCACCGACCACGGTATTTTATTCTTGCCACTTTGACGCCGTCATGATGCCTTCTGACGCCGTCACCACCCACGGTGTTTAATTCCTCATGTCTGACGCCGTCAAGATGGTAGTCTTGACGCCGTCACCTTGTATCTTCAGCATGGAAATTTGGTACTTTGCCGTTTTCTTCACTTTTATGCTCCAAAAACGTCCAAAATAGCTTCTTTTCCAGAATTCACTCTCCAAACACCTAAAATCACAAAAGGAACGATTTAGGGCAATATTTGATCAAATAAATTCGGATTCGGGCTTAAATGACCCCCTAAAAACGGATCATTTTTCGCCTCATCAAAAATCACCTGAGCAACCTGTCCATTATCCGTCAACACGATTTGTCTGCAACCTCTTGTTAACGATAGCCTGCAAAATGAACATACACCATATTATTCAAACAGAAAAAGTAAAACGATATAAGTATAGACTATAAGTAAATGTTGGCACCGATTAAAAAAAGGCTTTACTACAATCCTTTATTTCAGACTCCTTATCAAGGTTTCCATCTTACTAAAATGCTTTCCAAGGCATGAAAATTTTCATCTATGTGTTATCGACATAACGATATACCAAAAGAACAAAAGGTTTGCTCTTTGTTTAGAGATATCATCAAGCAGTTCTTGTACATAAAGATTAGAAAAAGGCAATTATAAATTATCATGACCAAAAAGGCAAAGAATACAAAACACTAAACTTTATACTTTTTAAACACACTAACCCTTAATCGGTTAAAGAGTATAATGGCAGATACGGCAGTGTAGATCAAGGGCAAAACATAAAAAATATTCAACGGATTAATTTCATAATCAAAAAAACTTATACTAACCAAGCTAACCAAATAAGGAATGCCAGTGTCTTCCCTAATTTCCAGTATGCAATATAATACCGTTCAATTAATGCCATAGTACACTATCTCTCTCAATATTCAGTTTCCTATCCTGCTATCCTGATATTTGGGCAGCACGCTAAGGTTGTGAACTTTTCAATATAATTTAAAGGTTTAAAACTTTTTAACCCTAATCCTAATTTGCAACATATCAAATTCATAAAAAACACAAACATAATGAAAACCGTAAAGTTAAGAATAATTATTTTTTAGAAAAAATTCAGAAAACCATACTTCCAACACCTGAAAACCCAATAACGCCATAAGCCTGATAAATAAGATGAGGCAAACAACCCCAATAATTAGATAATCAGCTACGAAATCCCAATCCCAAAAACCTCTAATTTCAAAAAAAAAATCCCAAAATTAATACAAAACCCTAATTCTTATAAATATCAAACCTGCGATTTATGATGTCCCTTTATCATCGTCTTTTGGTCTTCCTTTCACATCATTCGATCATCATCAGCATCATCAGAAGGGAGAGATATGTTTAAATGCATGATTGTGGGATGTATGAAGATGATTGTGGAAGGTTCGGGAGACCGGAGTATTGTTATCCATAAATAAAATAAGTGGGCTGGAACAAACCCGGGAGCAAAATGTACCAAAGTCACCAGGCCAAAGTATTTTTCGGCAGGAAACCCACACCAAAAAGAAACGGTGTTATTTAATAATAAGTATAATGGATGGAAACCTTCTTAGACTTGATGGGGTTTAGCCAACATGGACTATACATAACATGGACTAGCCTACTTGTACATATTCAAGTCCAAAGGCCCATATACTAATCTATACTAAGCTATTACAATGTTACAAGGTTCCTATCATATCAATGACCATCACTTCATAATATATGATCATTACTTCTTAACGCTAACAATTACCATCGTTGATATAAAAGGACTTACTGAATGGGATAGCAAGGTTATCGACCGCCATGATACTCGAAGTGATCTTTTTTAAACCATGAGATGAAATCGTGTCAAAACCACCTAAGTTACCATGTAAAACTTTAATGACATGCCTCCATATTGCGTTATGCTCCGTTAAGAAATGCCACTTCCATGTACCTATCAAACCAAGGTTTTTTGCTCGAATCGACCCAATGCCCAATCCACGGGAATCAAGACTAGAGCAAACTTTGCCCCATTTAACCCAAGTACTCCCGTTTTCCTGTCTTTTATATCCCAACAGAAACGGCTACTAATACTTCGTAGTTTTCTAAACACGTTTAATGAGGCACAAAAAATAAAAAGATAATACAGAGGGAGACTTCCAAGCACTGCTTTAGTAAGAGTTAAACAACCCCCAGTAGATAGGTATTTAGATTTCCATGATGAGAGGCGTCTAGTAAAAGAATCGATCACCTCAAACCAACTACTAGCTTTGCTCATATCTCTGCCAATGGGGAGACCTAGATATTAAAAAGGAAGAGAATCGAAGCCATAGTTAATTAAATGACCAAGATTTCCCACTTCCTTATGCGAAACACCAATACCATAGATTTTACTTTTTCAAGATTAACCTTAAAACCAGAAGCGACTTGATAGAATTTAAGGATTTTAACCAAGGATGAAGCATTACGGAACTACCATTTTCCGAAAAAGATAACATCATCCGCGTATTGAAGAAGAGATACATTAGCACCATCACCTGCTAAAGACAAACCCTTGAAAATATTCTTCATGCAAGCTTCAAGAACAATAACCTGAATAGCTTCCATCCTTTTCTTGTAACTTTATGTCATTAGTACAAGTCACTGAATCGAGTACTATAATGTATATGACCAGAGACAACAACTTGATCATCGAGAACTGGGTAAAAATATGCTCCACTGCTAAAGACAAGGTGCAAGCAGAGTTCAAGGATTTGAATTTTTCATAACAATGCACAAAGTGTAAGATGGTTAGTTGAAACAAACTTAAAATATTTTTTACTGATGTCAAACTTCAACATTTCTGATCACAAAAGTAAAACATTCAGGAGGCTGTGAATGTATCTTTGGGGAACCTATTAAGGCTGCATTTCTTTTTATTTTCAGATTCAGACCCTTATAAATAATGTGGGCCCCGTATCCCTTATTGCCTCTAGTTGGGGAGGGGAAGGCTTTTATTTACCTTGTGGATCTAGACATTCTAACATAATTGAGTAGACCCCATCAACAATAAAACATTAATTTATATACTTGGGCCCACGCTTATACCGATTCAGACCCTTATAAATAAAAAGAAACATAGCCTTACCTTTTTGTTAAAGCAGCAGTTGTGAACAAAACACTTTCTTTTGCATGTTACATTGGCACGTGAAACTACATCAACCTGACGTATTCCTTAATTTGATACACCATCAACTACTTTCTACTTATACATTCACTTACACTAGACGAGTACCCGTGCATAGCAACAGAATTTTATAGCGACAGATAGTTTATTGATAAAAAAAAGTTTATAGGTTATAAACGAAAAATAATAAAAGTTTGAAGATTTGGGAATTTAACATAATGTTTTGAAACCCGGTTTGACCCGGGTGGTTCAACCGTTCCGGTCAAAAAATGGGTCGATTTAAATCGGGTTGATGAGTGTGTAAATACCCATCATTTTTATCGTATCTGAACTGCCAAAACATCCAAAAACACTCAGAAACGCATCAAAATACAGAAATTATCCCAAAAGTGTGTTTTATATGTTTTAGATGCAAAATGTTTAAAAACAAATGAAAAATGAACAAAGTTTGCATAATTGGCAGTTTCAGTCGCTCAAGTTTCAAAAATTGATGAAACTAGTCCCTGAAGTTTTAAAATGAAAGAAAAGTCAACCCAAGGCACTTAAAAGTAAAATATTATCAAAAAAGATCCTTGGGTGAAAAGTTTTAGAAAATTACATGTTTGGTCCCTGTACTTTGCAAATGTGACAAAATCAGTCCCTGGGATTTTAAAATTGAAAAATGATCAAACAAGGGCTTATGGAATTA
This sequence comes from Artemisia argyi, assembly GCA_030686995.1. Lineage (NCBI taxonomy): Eukaryota > Viridiplantae > Streptophyta > Magnoliopsida > Asterales > Asteraceae > Artemisia > Artemisia argyi. The sequence continues at coordinate 241,739,520 of CM060700.1, read as the reverse complement.
CAATGTGGCATTAATGGTCCTTATGATATATTTTGGAAAGTTGCAGCTTCAGCCCCTGGATTTCAAAATAATTACATAAATGGTCCTTGTGCATAAATTTCATACAAACCAAACGGATCCCTTAATATTACTACTCCCACCCAATCCAAATATTAGCCCAACACCCCACAACACAACACCCAGCACATGGCCCAATCTTCACACAAGCCCAACTACAAACCAAACCTCCCACCCCGTTTTAATATTACCCCAACCTTTGACCCCCTTTGACCGTCTCCTCCACCTCATCTCTCCACTACCTGCAATAATCCAAACACACCATCATAACCCCTACACTGCCCTCACCCTCTGCAACACTCAACCCCTTCCCCCCTTGGCCTAACCAAACAAGAGCAAGACTCCAAATAACTCCCTTGGCATCAATTATATCCAAGAAAAAGCCAAAGAGAAATTGGGCACCAAGAATTTTAAACGACCAAGATCAAAGATGATAATCCAATGGTCATAACTCATGCTGGGAAAGGACAAATTGGTGCTCAGAAACCCTAATGTGGAGCTATTTAAATGAAGAGAAGCAGTGGAGCTCATAGAGTAGTTTTTAGTTTAAAAATTGTTATGTCAAATTTATGTTTTTTAGCTAAGCAAGTTGTAATTTCAGTTTAATGTTGTAAGTTTAAAGTTTTTATTTAATAAAATTCAAGTTTCTAGTTCATGCTCAGTTTTTATAATTTCCTGTTATTTGAAAGTTCAAGATAGCAAATTAGTTGTTACTTGTAACTTGTTTTTTGGGCTTATTTAGGAACACTTAAGCTCCCAGAAGCTTATTTAAGCTCTTAGAAACAATAAAATTCAGTTTAGAAGTAAAAATCAAAAATACAAAAAAGAATTCAGAAAAATAAAAAGAAAATAAAAAAATTATGAAGAAGAAGATGAGAAGCTTTGGAGCAGGGTTTATTTGGGATGGCCCTGGTTTAGAACCCCATGGGGGGGTGTTAGGAATGTGTTGTGAGTGCTTGTGGTACCACTGGTTAAGCTGGAATGCAGTTTGTAAGACCTCCTTCAATTTCTTTTAGCATCATTTGAATTTGTAGTTTCAGTAGCTATTTGAAGCTTGTTTCTGTATAATTATTAGTGTTTCAGCTTAGTATAAGTTTAAATTTCAAATTATTTGTTTAGATTCTTAATTTACTTTGTACAACTCTCTATACTAATTTTAATAGGGGTGTTTGGTTCATCACAGTTTGCTGGTATACTCACTGTTACAGAGGTATTGGGTAGTTTAGAAACATTGCTTAGGTTAAATTAGGCTTATACAAAATTAAAATCAGTAGGTCACTACATCAAAAAGTCAAATGCACCTTAAATCCCATTAACAGTTTAACTGTTGGGAATTTTTGATAACCAAATCCTCATCTTGGGTTTAGAAAGTGTTAAGGTGTGATAATTTAGCTCCATTTCAGTCTAATACATCTAATTTAGGAATCTAAGGTAGGTTTAATCTAACAAAAGTGAATTTAGATGAGATTTGAAAAAGTCAAAAGTTCATGGGTTTGAAAATGGTACAGATTTTAAGAGCTTCTCTAGGACTTATTTCTGGGTGAAATCTCAATTTACTTGTTAATTTGAGAACTTTGCTAGCTTTTTTATCCAAATCAAAAATAAAAATTCAATTTGAAACAGATTTGGTCACTTAATTTTGATGTGGAAGTTGACTGTTTGACCAAAAAGGTCCCCTGCATCCAGATTTTTGAACAAATTCAATTGACCTTAGATTGGTCAATTTTTGACCAATTGTTGTGTTTATTATTGTTTTGAGAATTTCCTTAGGTAGACTTTAAGATTGTGCTTTTAGTTTTTCCCTTGGAGCTTATTTAGTTGCTTATTTGAGCCCTCATTTGACCCCTTTGGACCACTGCACCTACTGTATGCATCTCAGTTCAGCTGAGCTTGCTTGATTTTGAAATTTTCTTGAATTTAACCTATTAAATTGTAGTTTTTAGTTGTTTACTTGAAGTTGTGTTTGTGTATGTTGTTGATAGCCTTGAGCTTTTGCTCATTGTTTTGCTTCTTTGTTGACTGCTATGTTTCAAAAGCTCATTTTAAAACAAAATACTTCCACTGTTAAGAATTTGAACTTGCATAAGCTTGTTTTAGCTCACCATTCTGTTCATCCAAACTTATCTAGTTCACCTTGAGTTTTTTTTTATAGCTTGTACACTCTTGGATTTTGCTTGTGAACTTTTGAAATTAGCTTGTACCACCCATATACTTAACTGTTTGTAACACCCCATTTCTGTCTTAAGTCCCTAGTTCATATGCTTCTAAATTGTTCTACACTTGAGCTTATCCTGAGCTTGTGGGCTTTTTGGAAAGCCCCTCAGGCCTCCTTTCTAGATTTACATTTGGTTTGGTTCCTAAGTCACTCCTGTGGGCCCCACCTTGGGCTGCAATTAGCTTGCAGGCCTGCTTGGTCATTAGTGTTGTTGGATTGCTTATTTGTTGCTTCTGGCTTACTCAGTACAACTCACCCATTGGTTTAGCTTCTTTTTGGTTCTTGTAACTTGTTTGAGGATTTAAATACCTTTGGTTCAGTAATGGGAGCTTGTTACAAGCTTATTCAAGCTTAAACTCCCACTTTGACCCACTTTTAAGTCCTAATAAGCTCAAAAGCTCATTCTGAGCTTATTTGAGAGTTTGAAAAAGATTGTTTTCACAAAAGTTGGTCAATACCAGTAGTAAATTAGTTTTGTAAAATAAAAATCAAGAAAAGACAAAAATAATTAAAGTGATAGCTTCTATTTAAGTCATTTTGGCTTATTTTCTGCTTATTTATAAGCAATTATCATTTTTAAATTTTTCTCATGTTCCTTTTTAGTTAAAATAATTTTAGGAATTTTTTCAGATTTTTCCTTGGTCATTTAGTATTTTTTTTTATAATTTAATTTAGTTTAAATCAATTAAATAATTAGTTTTAATTAATATTAAATAATTCAAAAGTAGAAAAATTAGGTTTTCTGTTTTAAAATTAGTTTTATAATATTTTAGATTTTTCTAAATTTAATTTTCATTTTTCTAGGTAATTTTCATAATTAATTAATAATTAGTGTAATTTAGTTAATTAAAAAGTAATTAATAATTAGTAATTAATTAATAGTAATTAATTAAATAGTTGTAAAAATAATTTTAATTTTCTAAAAATTTTCTTATAACATTAGGATTGTAAAAATATCATTTTCACCTTCGTAGGACTTTATTTGCTCACGTTTCACTTTTTATTTTGCGTGTTCGCGTTTATTTTAAATTCAAACGCGCTTTTTAGGTTTAACTTACGTTTTTAGATATCTGATCATCAGTAATTGTTCCAATAGTGTTTCTAAGCTATTCTCAATCATAATCTCATAATTTAATCATAATAATCAAATTCCTGATCCTCCTGTTAAATCACCCAATCACTTTAAACGTTTTTAATTACAATTGCTTACCTCGCTGGGACATAACGACCCGGGAATACACTGTACTCCTTGGTTAGTTGGTTTTAGACGTTTGACTTGGTTGACCATCACTTGGAAAACTTAGTTGACCGTTTAGGATCAATCAAAATTTTGGCGCCGCTGCCGGGGAGGTAGCTGCGTAATCAAAACGTTTTTTTGAGATTAGTGGTTTTTCATTCATCACTGTATAAATACCACCACCTTTTTGTAAATCTTAATCATAAAACAAAAACGTCATTAACACTTTTCCTAAAGTGTTAACAACACCAAAAAAATCAAAAACAAACAAAACAGATCGTTACGTTTTCTATATCGTGTTTCTTTTAAGGTGATTCTTAAAGAGATACGATTTTGGTAAACGAAACGATACCAAAAATATTGTCCAAAAGTTTTTAACCCATACACAAAAACCCAAAAACATTCGTCTCTTTCTTGTGAATAAAAATAAACCGTCGCAAACCAAGGCAGAACATCTACCAACTGGGGGTGTGAACATAATAAGTTCCCAAACAAAAGATTTAAAACTTGCCTTTGTATCCTTGTGAGTGGTGTACCTTTCTTAAAGAAGCCACTTACTTGTGATTATTGGTTTAAGTTCACTGTTGATTTGCCTCGATTTTGTTTTGATTGGTTTTATCCCTAGTGCATGCGCACTCGTTCTTCTAGGTCCACGAGTCCATTTCGTGAGCTTGTTAGGAAACCTAGAAGACCTCGTAGACGTTCAGCACCAACAGTCGGATCTGAGATCCGTACTGTTGCCACACCCACTGTCACTATGGCGGAAGACCGCCCCATGTGTGAGCTTCTCCAAGCACCCATCGAGGGTTACGGAGATGCCATTGTTGTTCCAGCCATCGTGGCTGATAGTTTTGAGCTCAAAACCGGGTTACTCAATCTTGTAACCTCAAGTCAATTCTACGGTTTTGAGAGGGACGATCCTCATGCTCATATTCGATGGTTCAATAAAATCACATCAACCATCAAGTACAAAATGTCCCCTGTGAAGCAATCAAGCTTCTTCTCTTCCCATTCTCCCTAGAGGGTCAAGCTCGGATTTGGCTTGAGAAACAACCCCCTCGATCTATTGAGACATGGGAAGACTTGGTAAAAAAGTTTGTGAATGAATTCTTCCCACCTTCCAAGACCACGAGTCTTAAGAACGAAATCACCAAATTCACTCAGAAATATGATGAATCTTTTGGTGAAGCGTGGGATCGTTTCAAAGAATTACTTCGCAAGTGTCCACATCATGGTTTCTCCGAGTTGATGCAACTTGATACTTTTTACAATGGCGTGAGCCAAGCTGATCAGGATTCGCTCAATGCCTCCGCGGGAGGTAATTTCTTGAGTAGAACCACCAAAGAAGCTTTGCAAATCATTGAAAACAAGTCCAAGGTTCGCTCTACAAGAAGCAAGCCGGTTGTTTCTCAAATTAATGCGGGTCCTTCCACTTCATCTTCTTTGAGTCAATCTAGTACGGATGCCAAGATTGACAAGCTCACTGAAGCTATTCAAGCTTTGGTTCTCGCCCAAACAAAGAAAGTTTCATTTCCACAACATCCTCCACCTGCTGAGGTTAAAAAAGTGGAAGTCTGTGTGACTTGTGGTGGGCCGCATGCCTACTACAATTGCACAGCTACTGATGGTTCCCCATATGAAGCTCATGCTATAGCCGGGTCTTCAAATCAAGGAGGCAATCAATATCGCCCTCCTATGGACCCGAACTATCGTCCTAATCCTTACCCTGGACCACCTGGTTTTAATCAAAACCAAAATGTCCAAAACCGTAACCAAAATCAAAATAGAATGAACCAAGGTTATCAAAACCAAGGTAACTTCAATCAGGGTCACGGTTTTCAAAGTCAAAACCAAGGTTTCCAAAATCAAGGAAACTTTAATCGAAACCAAGATCAGGGTAACCCCAATCAAGGGTACTTTCATGAAAACAACAGCCAGAATCAAAGGAATTTCCAACACCAAACTCAAGGGAATTTCCAAAATCAAGGTCCCAACCAAAACAATCGTGCTCCAAATGTTCCTAACAATCAAGCCATTGTTCCAACTGGGCCTTCATCTAACGAGTTGTTGAAACAATTCATGAAGTCTCAAGAAGAGTTGAACAAGTTGTTGGTCAGCCAGATTTCTGACATCAAGAAGTCTTTAAATGATCGACCCTCGGGCTCAGGTACTACTTTACTGAGCAACACGATCACTAACCCGAGGGGCGATGCTAAGGCGATCACAACACGAAGTGGTGCTTCATATGATGAACCCGCGATTCCTACTACCTCTTCTTCCTCCCCTCCAAAGGTAGTGGAACGTGAACCTGAGGTGACAAAGGACAAGGTGCAATCTAATAGTCCACGAAGTACCGCACATGTCCATCCTCAGGTTGTCCCAGAAACCATGCCGAAACCTGGAGTCGTCTTTGATCCACCTGAGACTCCAGCTGAGAACCCTAAATCCAAAACTTCTATTCCTTACCCATCACGCTTGAATGAGCAAAAGCTCCGCGAAAAGGTTAGTCACCAAATGGATAAGTTCTTCCAAATCTTTCAAGATTTGCACTTTGACATTAGCTTCGCGGATGCTATAATCTTGATGCCCAAATTTGCATCAACAATCAAGAATCTATTAAGTAATAAGGAAAAACTCTTTGAGATGGCAAGAACTCCTCTAAATGAGAATTGCTCAGCAGTTCTTTTGAAAAAGCTTCCCGAGAAGCTTGGAGATCCCGGAAAATTCTTCATTCCATGTATTTTTCCTGGGATGGTTGAATGCTTTGCCTTGGCCGATCTTGGTGCTAGCATCAACCTTATGCCATATTCTGTGTGGAAGAAACTATCTTTTCCCGAACTTACTCCCACGTGCATGACTTTAGAGCTTGCCGATCGTTCAATACCACGTCCTCTCGGCATTGCTGAAGATGTGTTCGTTAAAGTAGGAAAGTTCCATTTTCCAGCAGATTTTGTGATTGTTGACTTTGATGCCGATTCAAGGGTCCCTCTAATTCTTGGAAGGGGATTCCTTAGAACTGGGCGTGCTCTCATCGATGTATTTGAACAAGAGATCACATTGCGTGTTGGAACTGAAGCTGTAACCTTCAACCTTGATCAAAATTCGAGGTACTCCTCCAATTATGACTCTGAATCGGTAAACCAAATAGATGTCATTGATATTACTGCTGAGGAGTACGCTCAAGAGGTTTTAGGTTTCATTGATGATTCTTCGAGGGAAAACCTCCCTCAATCTTCTCATCCCATCATTGTTAATTCTTCTCCTTCCCTCACTCCGTTTGAGGGAAGTGACTTCATCTTAGAAGAAATTGAGGCCTTTCTCAAAAGTGATTCGATTCCCAATGGAATCGATAACCAAGAGATTGACCTTGAGAGGGATATTCTCTTACTTGAGAAATTACTAAACGAAGATCCCTCTCCACTTCCTGTTCTACCACAACAACTTCATAAAGAGGAAGTCAAAAATGTTGAGAAAACTGATGACTTTCTTGTGGTTGAGCTTAAGGACTTGCCGCCTTATCTTGAATATGCATTTCTGGAGGGTGATGATAAATTACCCATCATAATTGCTAAAGATTTAAGTGTTGAGGAAAAGGCTGCTCTAATAAAGGTTTTGAAGTCTCATAAACAAGCAATTGCTTGGCGACTCTCCGACATCAAGGGCATTGACCCTGAATTTTGTACTCACAAGATTTTAATGGAGGATGACTTCAAACCAGCAGTCCAGCAACAAAGAAGGGTGAATCCCAAAATTCATTAGGTTATCAAACAAGAAGTTTTAAAACTTCTTGATGCCGGATTGATTTACCCTATCACGGACAGTCCTTGGGTTAGCCCAATTCATTGTGTTCCAAAAAAGGGTGGCATTAATGTTGTCACAAATGAGGAGAATGAGTTGATTCCAACTCGTTTGGTTACGGGATGGCGTGTCTGCATTGACTATCGCAAGTTAAATGACGCCACCCGTAAAGATCATTTTTCTCTGCCCTTTATGGATCAGATGCTCGAGAGATTAGCGGGGAATGAGTACTATTGCTTCCTCGATGGTTTCTCGGGTTACTTTCAGATTCCCATTGATCCGCAAGATCAGGAAAAGACCACTTTCACGTGCCCCTATGGAACTTTTGCGTATAAACGTATGCCATTTGGCTTATGTAATGCTTCGGGCACGTTTCAAAGATGTATGATAGCCATATTTTCCGACATGATCCGGAAAACTATGGAGGTCTTTATGGACGATTTTTCGGTCCTTGGTGATTCATTTCAATCATGTCTCTCCCATTTAGACAGCATGCTAAAACGTTGTGAAGACACAAAGTTATGTCTAAATTGGGAGAAGAGTCACTTTATGGTCAAAGAGGGCAGGCCATAAAATTTCAAAGAACGGGATTGTGGTTGACAAAGCCAAAGTGGATGTCATTGCAAAATTACCTCATCCCACAACCGTAAAAGGTGTTAGGAGCTTTTTGGGTCATGCCGGTTTCTATCGTAGGTTTATTCAAGATTTTTCTAAAATCGCCCGACCTATGACCCATCTCCTCGAAAAGGATGCTCCTTTTATCTTCTCCCCCGAGTGCATCGAAGCTTTTGAAACATTAAAGAAAAAGCTTACCGAGGCACCGATTCTTGTTGCCCCCGATTGGGACTTGCCCTTCTAGCTCATGTGTGATGCTAGTGATTATGCGATAGGGGCAGTCTTGGGGCAACGAAAAACAAAACATTTTCAGCCTATACACTATGCAAGCAAAACAATGACCGAGGCTCAAAGTCATTACACCACCACTGAAAAAGAATTATTAGCTGTGGTGTATGCCTTTGAAAAATTCCGGTCATATTTGATCTTGACCAAAAGCATAGTGTATACGGATCACTCGGCTTTGAAGTACCTTTTTGCAAAACAAGATGCAAAGCCGAGACTACTTCGTTGGGTTCTCCTCCTGCAAGAATTTGATATCATAATTCATGATAAAAAAGGAGCTGAGAACCTAGCTGCTGATCATCTCTCCCATTTGGAAAACCCCCACCAAGATGTCTTCGAAAAGAAGGAAATTAATGAAACCTTCCCTCTCGAGACACTCAATGCGGTTGCCTTTCGTGGAGATTCTGTTACCCCATGGTTTGCCGATTTTGCAAACTACCTTGCGGGTAACTTTGTGGTGAAAGGGATGTCGTCCCAACAAAAGCACAAATTCTTCAAAGATGTAAAACATTACTTCTGGGACGACCCCTATCTTTTCAAAATCTGTGCGGATCAAGTCATCCGGCGGTGTGTATATGGTCAAGAAGCCACTGAAATTCTCAAGGCTTGCCATGCTGGTCCCACGGGGGGCCACCACAATCCAAACTACACCGCCAAAAAGGTGTTTGACTCCGGTTTCTATTGGCCCTCGATTTACAACGATGCCCAGGAATTAGTCAAATTCTGTGACGCGTGTCAACGTCACGAGAATATTTCACAAAAGAATGAGATGCCACAAAATGCAATCCAAGTTTGTGAAATATTTGACGTATGGGGCCTTGACTTTATGAGGCCATTTCCGTCATCTCATGGAAATAAGTACATACTCGTGACTGTTGACTATTTGTCAAAATGGGTTGAAGTGAAAGATTTACCCACAAATGATGCCCGAGTTGTTGTGAAGTTTTTTGAAAGCTCTTTTTGCTCGATTTGGAACTCCACATGCTATAATTAGTGATCGTGGTACGCATTTTTGCAATGACAAATTTGATAAAGTCATGCAAAAGTATGGTGTAACTCACCGTCTTTCTACTGCGTACCACCCTCAAACAAGTGGACAAGTAGATGTTTCCAATCGAGGCATCAAGAGAATTTTGGAAAGAACCGTTGGTGAAAATCGTGCATCTTGGTCGGATAAATTAGATGATGCACTTTGGGCTTTCCGTACAGCTTACAAAACACCCATCGGGTGTACGCCTTACAAGCTTGTGTACGGGACAGCGTGCCTGTCACACCCCCAAAATCGGGTCCAGCGGAAGCATACGTGTAGCTGGGGTGTAACTCAATTGGTATTACAACACAAGTTCAAAAATGGTTTTCACTTGAATCATTTAGAATAAAATAGTTTAATCAAAAATGTTAAATTTACATTGCTAAAAATAGTGCGGAAGTAGGCCCTTAAAATAGTTTAAAACGGTCCCCAAATTAATAATCAGAGTCTTCTATGACCATGCCATGCCCTGCCAAAACCTCCAGTAGCGTGCCATTGGTTAAAACCTGAAAATACATGCTAAAGTGTCAACACGAGGTTGGTGAGTTCATAGGGTTTGTTTAACAAGTAAAGTATATAGAAAAATGATCACACAGCAAAGGCATAATAAATCCACTCAGTTGCAAGTCCCGCCATAAGAGACTTGCAACCTGTGTGTTCACAACCCACTGCCAAAAGTTATATGTCTGGTAGTCAAGCACCTGTGGTCGATATAGTTCACAAATATAAGTACCGCATATATAATAATGTATGCCATGCAAAGCCCCTAATTAAATAATATGCTTCCCGTAACATAGTGGACGAGAGGTTGGCCGACCTCTAATAGCGCTATCCATACTACTAATAGGTGTCGAACAATGCGAATGTACGAACAGTACATCATACAACTATTATATACGATTAAGAACGCTCCAAACATGGGAGACTTAGCACGCTCCACCAATAAGGTGAGACTTTAGGGTTAAGAATGCTCCACCAATAAGGTGAGACTTTAGGTCATAGCACGTACAGTACATTAAGTTCAAAAGTTCAAGTCAAGTTCAATAGTTCAAAACAAGTTATAAGGTCAAATGAGTTCAAAGAGTCAAGTAGTAATATATGTAAAAACGAGCATGTATTCTCCCCCAAAAAGTTAACAAAACAATTTAAAAGAGTAGGGGCTATGACTCACCTGGTGCGATAGCTACAATGACACAAGTGGATACACAGAAATGAGGTTCGATCTCAAACCGCAAACTAATATGAATGATAGTGATCTACTTTAGATCATGAAATAATGAAGAGAATATGCATGCACATGATACCTATACCACTCGTAACTTGAAAATACTAGTTATAGTCAAAGTAAAATATTTTCCATACTTAGGAAAAATAAGTCCAACTAGGCTTATAAAAACTTGTCATAATATATCGTACATAAAAACGTTAGTGTTATATTCCTCGTTTTGAAAACCTTAAGATATCGTCTAGTAGTCGCATAACTAAACCTGGAGTCGTACGTATTTCGTTAATTAAAAATAAACTCCTTGAATAAGAAATCTAGAAAATATATTATTTAGTACGTAGTTATATTATTTTCTAGTAGTGACTATATATATATATATATATAGTTGTGACGATTTAAAACAAGTATAACTTGGTCGTTTTAAGCTCATTTTACTCGTTCTTTATATCCACGGATTCGTTTTAGTATATACTAATATATTTTCGATAGCTCGGTTCCTCTAGGTTACGTTTAATGCCTCTATTTGCCCGTCGAAAACTGTCAAACAGCATGCAGTTTTTCAGAAATAGTTTTCGTCGTTAAATTCGGAAAATCATATCTCCTTCGTTATTAACTCGTTTTAATCCGTTCTTTCGCCCACGGCTTCGTTTTTGAAAGTATTTTCTAAATCTTTGTTCAAAAATATCCCCTGAGTTACTGAGTTTCCCACGTTCTCACAATAAAGACAGTAGGTATTTATATAGTTTCAAAAATCATTTTCCTAGTTTCAAACTTGTTTCAACTTCAACCAAACCACTTTCAATCACCACAAATCTAGTCTAATCTTACCATACACCTTCTTAGGGTGTCATGGGTTCCTAAACATCATAAATCAAGTGGATCTAACAAGGATCTAACAATAATCTATTTCTAGGGATCAAAAGTTAGATATATATATATATATATATATATATATATATATATATATATATATATATATATATATATATATATATATATATATATATATATATATATATATATATATATATAAATGAGTGGTATAACTAACATATGCATGTAGATCTTGAATGGAAATCATATGATCACAAAGATAACATGAAGAAATTATGGAAAAGAGTTTGACAACTTACATAGAAAGATTATAGAGCTTGGATGAGTAAAACCTAAGAAACATTGAGTTTTTATCACAAAACCCAAACAAGAACAACTAAAGGAACTAGATAATGACTTGATCTTGGAAAAATGATGGTTTCTCCTTGTTTTTGTTGTTTAGGCCGAAAATGGTGAGAAGAGAAAAAGAGAGATGAAGTCTAGTGGTTTGATTTGGTGAAATGAATGAGAAAAAGTGTAATAAGTAATAAATTGTGAAATAACGCATGGACAAGATCCACCATTTAAGGAAATGAAAGGGGGGGGGGCTGCATTTGGTGAAAAAAAAGAATGAAAAATGGTGTAGTGTAAGATAGTTGGTGCATTATTAGTATTAGTATGTATATATTAATAGTTTTAGAAAATACCGGGTACCGAGTTAACTAAAAATAAATTTTAACGGAGTTAACCGGGATATAATAAAGTCGTAAAAATTGTAAAAATATGTTGGGTACAAGTATTGAGTGTTTGGATGATTATTGTTTAGTTTTTACGAAAACCGTCGTAATTATATTAAACGTATGATATCAATTAAATAAATTTCCAAAATACTGGGTAAATTAATAATAATATTTTTATATTATTATTATGAGTATAAAAATGTGTTAGGACCATAGTTGGGATTGTCGAATCAATTATTAAAAATAATAGCTCATAAGATAACGTTTATTAGGTAGATAATCGTACGTTTACAGAAATGACGCAACTCACGCATAAATGACAAATTTTCTCCGGAGGTGAATAGTGTTTTATGAATAGTAAAATTTTTGAACGCTTCTCAGAATCACACACTGACTCCGAAAAAGATGAATAGTAATGTGATGAATAGTGATTGATGAATAGTAACCGATGAATAGTAAATGTGAAAGTTCGGGAAAAGACCAGAATTTACGAGTTGTGACAGTCTCTACCCCTTAAGGGAACTTCGTCCCGAAGTTCAGCTAACGTTGGTCTCAGAAGTGTTATAAAGGTGAAGATTCATGAGATGAAATGACCAGTTGACGTGCTTCCAGGCAGCGGTTCACGAGGTGAGGAAAAGTATAAGCGTTTTGACAACGAGGGTATACACACACATAAATGAAGCATTTCGAAATTGAGTTGAGGATTCAATCCAGACAGAATTTTATTATAACCATTCTCAGTGTTGCAAAATTCATTTCTGAGTCGGATATAGGTAGTCAGCCTATGTCCCACTATCCCGGGTTGAATATAGGTGACTAGTCTATATTCCACCAAGGTTCCATAAATTTTGAAATACTCAGCTCAGTTATACTAAGACTATGTCCTTTACAAATACCAAGACGTTCAGAAAGACTAAGGCAGGTGACCAAACTCAAGGTCAAATGATGAAACTATGCAAAGAGATACATAACAGGGTGACATATATGATACGTGAACATGCTTATATGAAAGACAATTATAGAAATCAACTAGAATAAATGGATATAATAAACCAGATAATGAGACACAATTCTCATCACCTAAGTCAGCAACAAACCACAAGTGAGGCTTCAGCTTGGCAGGCAGGCACGTGACGGTCATAGGGTTAAGTTTTTCGTAAAAGTAGCTATAGTCTAGGTTTTAAAAACACTCAGTTCGCTATAGCCAAAGCTCTGATACCAATCTGTCACACCCCCCAAAATCGGGTCCAGCGGAAGCATACGTGTAGCTGGGGTGTAACTCAATTGGTATTACAACACAAGTTCAAAAATGGTTTTCACTTGAATCATTTAGAATAAAATAGTTTAATCAAAAATGTTAAATTTACATTGCTAAAAGTAGTGCGGAAGTAGGCCCTTAAAATAGTTTAAAACGGTCCCCAAATTAATAATCAGAGTCTTCTATGACCATGCCATGCCCTGCCAAAACCTCCAGTAGCGTGCCATTGGTTAAAACCTGAAAATACATGCTAAAGTGTCAACACGAGGTTGGTGAGTTCATAGGGTTTGTTTAACAAGTAAAGTATATAGAAAAATGATCACACAGCAAAGGCATCGTAAATCCACTCAGTTGCAAGTCCCGCCATAAGAGACTTGCAACCTGTGTGTTCACAACCCACTGCCAAAAGTTATATGTTTGGTAGTCAAGCACCTGTGGTCGATATAGTTCACAAATATAAGTACCGCATATATAATAATGTATGCCATGCAAAACCCCTAATTAAATAATATGCGTCCCGTAACATAGTGGACGAGAGGTTGGCTGATGCGTGGGAATCGCACCTTGCTTTACCTCTCGAGGGATCTCGAGAAGCTTACAACCCCCACCAGGCAGTGTACCTGATCGTTGTAGTATAGTATAGTGACAAGTACCGGGGGATTGATCGTTCAGCTTAGGAATAGTGTCGCTAGGGTTAGAAAGTCTAATTAATAGTTCTAAAGATGAAAGATGATTATTTTTGTATTTTTATATTTTTTATGAAAGCAAGTAAAATCTCGGGTTTTGAAGGAGTGGGCGGAATTAGTTGCTAATCAACTAACCCAAAACTAAGATGCAATCAAAATAAAATAATAAAAATGAAAATAAACTAAATATACTAAGGTTGTGAGCAGTGGTTGGAGAAATTGTGTTTACTTAGACTTCATTACTCCCTAGATATCTTTTACACGTTAATTACTTGTTACACTTGTATGGATGACGGATTGTATTCCTTAATACCATTCGTGGGGTGGCATACATAACTCCCCAACTCTATGAGCTCTTATCTCCTCCTACACCATGACCCAGCACAACTATAGGGATTGTAAACAGTGGCTCATGCATTAAATACAACCAATAAAGACCTAGTACGCCTCGGTTCATGTTTCTTAAGACGTTCAAGCATGTTACCATTTGGAGATCTGCCAGTTTTCTTAAGCCTAACATATAATATCATTCATCCAAAACAAAAATAGACAAGTAATCAACACATAATCAACATCTAGGTTTCATTAGATCTAAGCAAACACAAAAGAAATCTAGCCTAGCATAGTAGAATTGAGACAAGAACAAGAGATAAACAACCAACACATAGACATATTGATTGAATTGAAAGTACACTTATCTCAATTACAATGCAAGGTCTCAAGGGTTTGGAACCCTTGAAAAACCTGTAAAAGAGGCACCAAAATCGTCTTTAGGGTTTCACCAAAACTTCTCTCTTTTTAATGAAAAAACTAGAAAACTATATATAGGAAAAGTAGGCTGACGGCGTCAAGAGTTGCATGTGACGCCGTCACCTCGCCGCCATATACTTCCTCGGACGGCCTTGATCCATTTATGACGGCCTATGTGACGCCGTCATCACCCACGGTATTTTATTCTTGCCACTTTGACGCCGTCATGAAGCCTTCTGACGCCGTCACCACCTTCGGTGTTTAATTCCTCATGTCTGACGCCGTCAAGATGGTAGTCTTGACGCCGTCACCTTGTATCTTCAGCATGGAAATTTGGTACTTAGCCGTTTTCTTCACTTTTATGCTCCAAAAATGTCCAAAATGGCTTCTTTTCCAGAATTCACTCTCCAAACACCTAAAATCACAAAAGGAACGATTTAGGGCAATATTTGATCAAATAAATTCGGATTCGGGCTTAAATGACCCCCTAAAAACGGATCATTTTTCGCCTCATCATTGGCCGACCTCTAATAGCGCTATCCATACTACTAATAGGTGTCGAACAATGCGAATGTACGAACAGTACATCATACAACTATTATATACGATTAAGAACGCTCCAAACATGGGAGACTTAGCACGCTCCACCAATAAGGTGAGACTTTAGGGTTAAGAACGCTCCACCAATAAGGTGAGACTTTAGGTCATAGCACGTACAGTACATTAAGTTCAAAAGTTCAAGTCAAGTTCAATAGTTCAAAACAAGTTATAAGGTCAAATGAGTTCAAAGAGTCAAGTAGTAATTTATGTAAAAACGAGCATGTATTCTCCCCCAAAAAGTTAACAAAACAATTTAAAAGAGTAGGGGCTATGACTCACCTGGTGCGATAGCTACGATGACAAAAGTGGATACACAGAAATGAGGTTCGATCTCAAACCGCAAACTAATATGAATGATAGTGATCTACTTTAGATCATGAAATAATGAAGAGAATATGCATGCACATGATACCTATACCACTCGTAACTTGAAAATACTAGTTATAGTCAAAGTAAAATATTTTCCATACTTAGGAAAAATAAGTCCAACTAGGCTTATAAAAACTTGCCGTAATATATCGTACATAAAAACGTTAGTGTTATATTCCTCGTTTTGAAAATCTTAAGATGTCGTCTAGTAGTCGCATAACTAAACCTTGAGTCGTACGTATTTCGTTAATTAAAAATAAACTCCTTGAATAAGAAATCTAGAAAATATATTATTTAGTACGTAGTTATATTATTTTCTAGTAGTGACTATATATATATATATATATATATATATATATATATATATATATATATATATATATATATATATATATATATATATATATATATATATATATATAGTTGTGACGATTTAAAACAAGTATAACTTGGTCGTTTTAAGCTCATTTTACTCGTTCTTTATATCCACGGATTCGTTTTAGTATATACTAATATATTTTCGATAGCTCGGTTCCTCTAGGTTACGTTTAACGCCTCTATTTGCCCATCGAAAACTGTCAAACAGCATGCAGTTTTTCAGAAATAGTTTTCGTCGTTAAATTCGGAAAATCATATCTCCTTCGTTATTAACTCGTTTTAATCCGTTCTTTCGCCCACGGCTTCGTTTTTGAAAGTATTTTCTAAATCTTTGTTCAAAAATATCCCCTGAGTTACTGAGTTTCCCACGTTTTCACAATAAGGACAGTAGGTCTTTATATAGTTTCAAAAATCATTTTCCTATTTTCAAACTTGTTTCAACTTCAACCAAACCACTTTCAATCACCACAAATCTAGTCTAATCTTACCATACACCTTCTTAGGGTGTCATGGGTTCCTAAACATCATAAATCAAGTGGATCTAACAAGGATCTAACAATAATCTATTTCTAGGGATCAAAAGTTAGATATATATATATATATATATATATATATATATATATATATATATATATATATATATATATATATATATATATATATATATATATAAATGAGTGGTATAACTAACATATGCATGTAGATCTTGAATGGAAATCATATGATCACAAAGATAACATGAAGAAATTATGGAAAAGAGTTTGACAACTTACATAGAAAGATTATAGAGCTTGGATGAGTAAAACCTAAGAAACATTGAGTTTTTATCACAAAACCCAAACAGGAACAACTAAAGGAACTAGATAATGACTTGATCTTGGAAAAATGATGGTTTCTCCTTGTTTTTGTTGTTTAGGCCGAAAATGGTGAGAAGAGAAAAAGAGAGATGAAGTCTAGTGGTTTGATTTGGTGAAATGAATGAGAAAAAGTGTAGTTTATGTTTATATATTATAAGAAAATTTGTATAAGTAATAAATTGTGAAATAATGCATGGACAAGATCCACCATTTAAGGAAATCAAAGGGGGGGGGGGCTGCATTTGGTGAAAAAAAAAATGAAAAATGGTGTAGTGTAAGATAGTTGGTGCATTATTAGTATTAGTATATATATATTAATAGTTTTAGGAAATACCGGGTACCGAGTTAACTAAAAATAAATTTTAACGGAGTTAACCGGGATATAATAAAGTCGTAAAAATTGTAAAAATATGTTGGGTACAAGTATTGAGTGTTTGGATGATTATTGTTTAGTTTTTACGAAAACCGTCGTAATTATATTAAACGTATGATATCAATTAAATAAATTTCCAAAATACTGGGTAAATTAATAATAATATTTTTATATTATTATTATGAGTATAAAAATGTGTTAGGACTATAGTTGGGATTGTCGAATCAATTATTAAAAATAATAGCTCATAAGATAACGTTTATTAGGTAGATAATCGTACGTTTACAGAAATGACGCAACTCACGCATAAATGACAAATTTTCTCCGGAGGTGAATAGTGTTTTATGAATAGTAAAATTTTTGAACGCTTCTCAGAATCACACACTGACTCCGAAAAAGATGAATAGTAATGTGATGAATAGTGATTGATGAATAGTAATCGATAAATAGTAAATGTGAAAGTTCGGGAAAAGACCAGAATTTACGAGTTGTGACAGTCTCTACCCCTTAAGGGAACTTCGTCCCAAAGTTCAGCTAACGTTGGTCTCAGAAGTGTTATAAAGGTGAAGATTCATGAGATGAAATGACCAGTTGACGTGCTTCCAGGCGGCGGTTCACGAGGTGAGGAAAAGTATAAGCGTTCTGACAACGAGGGTATACACACACATAAATGAAGCATTTTGAAATTGAGTTGAGGATTCAATCCAGACAGAATTTTATTATAACCATTCTCAGTGTTGCAAAATTCATTTCTGAGTCGGATATAGGTAGTCAGCCTATGTCCCACTATCCCGGGTTGAATATAGGTGACTAGTCTATATTCCACCGAGGTTCCATAAATTTTGAAATACTCAGCTCAGTTATACTAAGACTATGTCCTTTACAAATACCAAGACGTTCAGAAAGACTAAGGCAGGTGACCAAACTCAAGGTCAAATGATGAAACTATGCAAGGAGATACATAACAGGGTGACATATATGATACGTGAACATGCTTATATGAAAGACAATTATAGAAATCAACTAGAATAAATGGATATAATAAACCAGATAATGAGACACAATTCTCATCACCTAAGTCAGCAACAAACCACAAGTGAGGCTTCAGCTTGGCAGGCAGGCACGTGACGGTCATAGGGTTAAGTTTTTCGTAAAAGTAGCTATAGTCTAGGTTTTAAAAACACTCAGTTCGCTATAGCCAAAGCTCTGATACCAATCTGTCACACCCCCAAAATCGGGTCCAGCGGAAGCATACGTGTAGCTGGGGTGTAACTCAATTGGTATTACAACACAAGTTCAAAAATGGTTTTCACTTGAATCATTTAGAATAAAATAGTTTAATCAAAAAATGTTAAATTTACATTGCTAAAAGTAGTGCGGAAGTAGGCCCTTAAAATAGTTTAAAACGGTCCCCAAATTAATAATCAGAGTCTTCTATGACCATGCCATGCCCTGCCAAAACCTCCAGTAGCGTGCCATTGGTTAAAACCTGAAAATACATGCTAAAGTGTCAACACGAGGTTGGTGAGTTCATAGGGTTTGTTTAACAAGTAAAGTATATAGAAAAATGATCACACAGCAAAGGCATCGTAAATCCACTCAGTTGCAAGTCCCGCCATAAGAGACTTGCAACCTGTGTGTTCACAACCCACTGCCAAAAGTTATATGTCTGGTAGTCAAGCACCTGTGGTCGATATAGTTCACAAATATAAGTACCGCATATATAATAATGTATGCCATGCAAAACCCCTAATTAAATAATATGCGTCCCGTAACATAGTGGACGAGAGGTTGGCTGATGCGTGGGAATCGCACCTTGCTTTACCTCTCGAGGGATCTCGAGAAGCTTACAACCCCCACCAGGCAGTGTACCTGATCGTTGTAGTATAGTATAGTGACAAGTACCGGGGGATTGATCGTTCAGCTTAGGAATAGTGTCGCTAGGGTTAGAAAATCTAATTAATAGTTCTAAAGATGAAAGATGATTATTTTTGTATTTTTATATTTTTTATGAAAGCAAGTAAAATATCGGGTTTTGAAGGAGTGGGCGGAATTAGTTGCTAATCAACTAACCCAAAACTAAGATGCAATCAAAATAAAATAATAAAAATGAAAATAAACTAAATATACTAAGGTTGTGAGTAGTGGTTGGAGAAATTGTGTTTACTTAGACTTCATTACTCCCTAGATATCTTTTACACGTTAATTACTTGTTACACTTGTATGGATGACGGATTGTATTCTTTAATACCATTCGTGGGGTGGCATACATAACTCCCCAACTCTATGAGCTCTTATCTCCTCCTACACCATGACCCAGCACAACTATAGGGATTGTAAACAGTGGCTCATGCATTAAATACAACCAATAAAGACCTAGTACGCCTCGGTTCATGTTTCTTAAGACGTTCAAGCATGTTACCATTTGGAGATCTGCCAGTTTTCTTAAGCCTAACATATAATATCATTCATCCAAAACAAAAATAGACAAGTAATCAACACATAATCAACATCTAGGTTTCATTAGATCTAAGCAAACACAAAAGAAATCTAGCCTAGCATAGTAGAATTGAGACAAGGACAAGAGATAAACAACCAACACATAGACATATTGATTGAATTGAAAGTACACTTATCTCAATTACAATGCAAGGTCTCAAGGGTTTGGAACCCTTGAAAAACCTGTAAAAGAGGCACCAAAATCGTCTTTAGGGTTTCACCAAAACTTCTCTCTTTTTAATGAAAAAACTAGAAAACTATATATAGGAAAAGTAGGCTGACGGCGTCAAGAGTTGCATGTGACGCCGTCACCTCGCCGCCATATACTTCCTCGGACGGCCTTGATCCACTTATGACGGCCTATGTGACGCCGTCATCACCCACGGTATTTTATTCTTGCCACTTTGACGCCGTCATGAAGCCTTCTGATGCCGTCACCACCTTCGGTGTTTAATTCCTCATGTCTGACGCCGTCAAGATGGTAGTCTTGACGCCGTCACCTTGTATCTTCAGCATGGAAATTTGGTACTTAGCCGTTTTCTTCACTTTTATGCTCCAAAAATGTCCAAAATGGCTTCTTTTCCAGAATTCACTCTCCAAACACCTAAAATCACAAAAGGAACGATTTAGGGCAATATTTGATCAAATAAATTCGGATTCGGGCTTAAATGACCCCCTAAAAACGGATCATTTTTCGCCTCATCATATACCCTTACACTTGAGATTTGCTTGTCCTCAAGCAAATGCGCTTTTTTTCTACTCAAAAGACAAGTTAGGGGTCATTTAACACTAATATAAAAGTAATTACAACAAATAATCGTTCCACTAAAGACCAATAGACAAGCACGGAGGTCATATACAAGCACCTCACAAATAGTGTTTAGATACTCACATCTCTCGGGTGTAATAAAGTAATATAACATTATGGAAATGGAAGATATCTCTCACTACCTGTCATAGCAAAATAGATTACCATAGGCTTGGGAAAGGATCAAACCTCCACCACATGGCGTAAGCACCTAGGATAAACTATCAAAGAGGTCTTTTAAAGGGTTATAACGTTAGGTGTAGGGATATGAATTACACGGTTTTGTTGGATAAAGGAAGTTTTACTGGTGGCGAGTTAACAATCTTAGTTAATTACATGTACAAGATGGCGTTGCTAAGCCAAGACTAGACTCGACTTAAGCTAATAAATGAAAAATAACAAAAACATAAAATGGACATAGAATGAAAACGGGATGGTAGTCCGTATGTTTTTTTTTTCTTTTTCTTAATTTTTTCGATTTTTTTTTTTTTTTTTTTTTTTTTTTTTTTTTTTGCATACACTCTTACCCTACCATCCAAAATAATACATCATAGGGGTTTGAGCATTCCCCTTACACTTGAATCTTTACATACTTTACATTAAACTATTCTAATGACTCGAATTAAGAAAATTAAAACACTTGGAGCACTTTTAAGATTAACGTACATATGGGGGTAATAATATTATGTTCTTCCCCATTACTCCATAAAATAAGTACTTACCCATGAGTCCCAATCGTCCCAAAACAATATGTACAAGGATATGACTCGACTTAGCAACCATGTAATCAATTAGAAAGTTAACTTAGGGTTTAACAAATAACAATAATGCACTAAAAATGAGCGCATACACGGAAGGCTAAGGCGATTTGGTTGTACATTTAAGTGGGGTGTAACAAATTCTTCCTTTAAGTAAGATGCTTAAAGTTAGAAACGAAAAGATAGGCTCGGAGGGGTGTACTAGGGGTATCGTGTACTAAAAATGAGTACAACGCAAAGGGTGTGGGAAAAATTAGTTGACTTAACTAGCCAAGTAATATGACTTAAATGGTCAAGTAATTATAATACGGGTTTAACAAAAGGGTGATCCTAATACCTCTTATCATGTAGTAAATCCTACCACACGAATGTAGTCTCACTAGCGGTCTCGGGATGCATCACTAACGCAAGTTCTAGAATCTAAATGCTACCGGTACACTCATAAGCACTAATAGCAAATGCTTTTCCTATCAAATCTAAAGGCGAACCTCACATTTTTGGGTGGAAAATTTTTCTGAATATACGGTTATGTGCTAGTCATACAATCTCCTATCCATGAGACGCTTGCTATGGCTAAAGTTTCACTCCTAAATGTTGTAAAAAATTTTAAATTTGGCGCTAAAATTACACTAACAAGTATTTCTCATAGTTTTATTACACATCTACTATCAAACAAAACAAACTCAAGCGAAAGTGCATATGTAAGGTATCATCTTTTTACCCTCCCCTTACACTTAGGATGAACATTGTCCCCAATGTTCAAGTAAAGAATGTAAAAGTTAAGAGGTAAAGAGAATGAAATCAAATACTCCCCTTATTCGCTCGGTATGGATTATAGGTTGGCCAGGTTAAATCTTCCTCCAAGAAAATGAACAATCAAAGCTTCCCTTCCAGAATATAAATCATCTTCTTGTCATAAATAACCTGTAAATCCTGACAACAATAGACAAGGCAACCTCGCGTAAAATCGGCGACATCCTATATAAGTTATTAAATCCTAGAAAACAAAGTAAGATATAATGCTTGTGGAATGAAGTTTGCAGATTTCCTGGAGATTATAAAACTTAATAATTCACAAAAACCATAAGACTCCGTTAGAAAAACAAAATCGGTAAAATTTCCAGATTTTAACTCCTGACGCCGTCAAGAGCAATACTCTGACGCCGTCAGAATGGACCTGCAGAAATTCTTATGTTAAGTTTCCGGAAAATTTCTGGAAAAACTTTGTCCTACTTCCTGGAAAATTTTGCAAAACTTCATTATGACTCAATACAAGCATTTGACTCTAACAAATACGAATATACATGTCCATTTATTATTGTTGAGAATCATGATCGGTTTGTTTCTTAAAAACATATTTGGGGTTTCCCCTTACACTTATCTTTTGCAAAAATACCTTTAGGTTGAAGTTAAGACTAGGCCAAACAACATAATAAAGTATTTCCACATTTTAGTTGAGAAACATGATTAACCAACAATAAAAATAAAACATGCATACGGAAACAAATAACAATCAAACAAATAAAATCACACAAAACATGGCTTGCCTCCCAAGAAGCGCTTTTCTTTATTTACGAGTCTTGTAGCTAGACTCAAAGTCATGGGCTATCGTGTATCGCTTATGCTCACGTAACCAAGTGTGAGCCATCTAATAGTCGCCTCATCTTTCTTATATTCGTCTCCTAACTCTAAGCACCCGCGATAATATCTTTTATTCTTTTCATGCGTGTACTTAAGTCCTTTTCTCTTATCATTCTCACTTAGCATTTCCATAGGCGGATACCTACTACACTTTTCCATGGAGAAATCCTTGAACCTAGGGTGTGTGCGGGGCATTTGATAGACAAATTCTTCATCCCCACCCGAGAATGTAATTAACCCTTCTATGAGTTTTTCATCGAGGTTGGTCAACCGTTTGAAAGGTTTTCCAAACACAACTTGGGTCAATTTATCATCAATAAATTCTCCTAGATTCTCCATAACCATGAACTCAACAAGATAAACCAAACTCCCTACAAACACATGCAATGGTATAGCCCTAGCCACAATGTTTTCTCCTTTGTATTCCAACTCATCTACCATGATTTTATTGTACTCATTACGTGAGATTATGTTCATTGGAAGAGATGAGTTGAGATAGGCGTTAAAGCTTTTAAATCCAATCTTACAAGGGAATTGCATGTTAAATGAACTATCACACTCAATCCTAGTTCTAGGGTCAACATACCTAAGAGGGTTTATTTCCTCTTCCATACTATCCACATTAATCACGTCACCATCATCAAGATCCTCATCGGAGTCTAAATAGTAAAAAGGACTAGCCCTATGGTCATCATCATGATCAGACTCTTCTAACTCAGAATTATTGTCAAAGTGGTGGTTGGGTGAGAGGTTAGGTGGGTTCTCATTTTCTGCTAAAGGAAGTGGGGCGGGCATTTGGAAAATCCTACGACGAAAAACACGAATAACAGGAATCGAGCGATCAATGTTATTGTTATCCATCGCAATTGTTTACGAACAAAGAACACAAAGAAATAAGATAGACTAAAGAAGACCTAAAAATAAAAATAAAAATCTTACTAGAAAGGAATCTAGCAAGTAGACCTAATAAAAAGAAATCCTAACCTAGACAATAACTATTCCCCGGCAGCGGCGCCAAAAACTTGATGCGTGGGAATCGCACCTTGCTTTACCTCTCGAGGGATCTCGAGAAGCTTACAACCCCCACCAGGCAGTGTACCTGATCGTTGTAGTATAGTATAGTGACAAGTACCGGTGGATTGATCGTTCAGCTTAGGAATAGTGTCGCTAGGGTTAGAAAATCTAATTAATAGTTCTAAAGATGAAAGATGATTATTTTTGTATTTTTATATTTTTTATGAAAGCAAGTAAAATCTCGGGTTTTGAAGGAGTGGGCGGAATTAGTTGCTAATCAACTAACCCAAAACTAAGATGCAATCAAAATAAAATAATAAAAATGAAAATAAACTAAATATACTAAGGTTGTGAGCAGTGGTTGGAGAAATTGTGTTTACTTAGACTTCATTACTCCCTAGATATCTTTTACACGTTAATTACTTGTTACACTTGTATGGATGACGGATTGTATTCCTTAATACCATTCGTGGGGTGGCATAAATAACTCCCCAACTCTATGAGCTCTTATCTCCTCCTACACCATGACCCAGCACAACTATAGGGATTGTAAACAGTGGCTCATGCATTAAATACAACCAATAAAGACCTAGTACGCCTCGGTTCATGTTTCTTAAGACGTTCAAGCATGTTACCATTTGGAGATCTGCCAGTTTTCTTAAGCCTAACATATAATATCATTCATCCAAAACAAAAATAGACAAGTAATCAACACATAATCAACATCTAGGTTTCATTAGATCTAAGCAAACACAAAAGAAATCTAGCCTAGCATAGTAGAATTGAGACAAGAACAAGAGATAAACAACCAACACATAGACATATTGATTGAATTAAAAGTACACTTATCTCAATTACAATGCAAGGTCTCAAGGGTTTGGAACCCTTGAAAAACCTGTAAAAGAGGCACCAAAATCATCTTTAGGGTTTCACCAAAACTTCTCTCTTTTTAATGAAAAAACTAGAAAACTATATATAGGAAAAGTAGGCTGACGGCGTCAAGAGTTGCATGTGACGCCGTCACCTCGCCGCCATATACTTCCTCGGACGGCCTTGATCCACTTATGACGGCCTATGTGACGCCGTCATCACCCACGGTATTTTATTCTTGCCACTTTGACGCCGTCATGAAGCCTTCTGACGCCGTCACCACCTTCGGTGTTTAATTCCTCATGTCTGACGCCGTCAAGATGGTAGTCTTGACGCCGTCACCTTGTATCTTCAGCATGGAAATTTGGTACTTAGCCGTTTTCTTCACTTTTATGCTCCAAAAATGTCCAAAATGGCTTCTTTTCCAGAATTCACTCTCCAAACACCTAAAATCACAAAAGGAACGATTTAGGGCAATATTTGATCAAATAAATTCGGATTCGGGCTTAAATGACCCCCTAAAAACGGATCATTTTTCGCCTCATCATTGGCCGACCTCTAATAGCGCTATCCATACTACTAATAGGTGTCGAACAATGCGAATGTACGAACAGTACATCATACAACTATTATATACGATTAAGAACGCTCCAAACATGGGAGACTTAGCACGCTCCACCAATAAGGTGAGACTTTAGGGTTAAGAACGCTCCACCAATAAGGTGAGACTTTAGGTCATAGCACGTACAGTACATTAAGTTCAAAAGTTCAAGTCAAGTTCAATAGTTCAAAACAAGTTATAAGGTCAAATGAGTTCAAAGAGTCAAGTAGTAATTTATGTAAAAACGAGCATGTATTCTCCCCCAAAAAGTTAACAAAACAATTTAAAATAGTAGGGGCTATGACTCACATGGTGCGATAGCTACGATGACAAAAGTGGATACACAGAAATGAGGTTCGATCTCAAACCGCAACCTAATATGAATGATAGTGATCTACTTTAGATCATGAAATAATGAAGAGAATATGCATGCACATGATACCTATACCACTCGTAACTTGAAAATACTAGTTATAGTCAAAGTAAAATATTTTCCATACTTAGGAAAAATAAGTCCAACTAGGCTTATAAAAACTTGTCGTAATATATCGTACATAAAAACGTTAGTGTTATATTCCTCGTTTTGAAAACCTTAAGATATCGTCTAGTAGTCGCATAACTAAACCTGGAGTCGTACGTATTTCGTTAATTAAAAATAAACTCCTTGAATAAGAAATCTAGAAAATATATTATTTAGTACGTAGTTATATTATTTTCTAGTAGTGACTATATATATATATATATATATATATATATATATATATATATATATATATATATATATATATATATATATATATATATATATATATATATATATATATATATAGTTGTGACGATTTAAAACAAGTATAACTTGGTCGTTTTAAGCTCATTTTACTCGTTCTTTATATCCACGGATTCGTTTTAGTATATACTAATATATTTTCAATAGCTCGGTTCCTCTAGGTTACGTTTAACGCCTCTATTTGCCCGTCGAAAACTGTCAAACAGCATGCAGTTTTTCAGAAATAGTTTTCGTCGTTAAATTCGGAAAATCATATCTCCTTCGTTATTAACTCGTTTTAATCCGTTCTTTCGCCCACGGCTTCGTTTTTGAAAGTATTTTCTAAATCTTTGTTCAAAAATATCCCCTGAGTTACTGAGTTTCCCATGTTTTCACAATAAGGACAGTAGGTATTTATATAGTTTCAAAAATCATTTTCCTATTTTCAAACTTGTTTCAACTTCAACCAAACCACTTTCAATCACCACAAATCTAGTCTAATCTTACCATACACCTTCTTAGGGTGTCATGGGTTCCTAAACATCATAAATCAAGTGGATCTAACAAGGATCTAACAATAATCTATTTCTAGGGATCAAAAGTTAGATATATATATATATATATATATATATATATATATATATATATATATATATATATATATATATATATATATATAAATGAGTGGTATAACTAACATATGCATGTAGATCTTGAATGGAAATCATATGATCACAAAGATAACATGAAGAAATTATGGAAAAGAGTTTGACAACTTACATAGAAAGATTATAGAGCTTGGATGAGTAAAACCTAAGAAACATTGAGTTTTTATCACAAAACCCAAACAAGAACAACTAAAGGAACTAGATAATGACTTGATCTTGGAAAAATGATGGTTTCTCCTTGTTTTTGTTGTTTAGGCCGAAAATGGTGAGAAGAGAAAAAGAGAGATGAAGTCTAGTGGTTTGATTTGGTGAAATGAATGAGAAAAAGTGTAGTTTATGTTTATATATTATAAGAAAATTTGTATAAGTAATAAATTGTGAAATAATGCATGGACAAGATCCACCATTTAAGGAAATCAAAGGGGGGGGGGGGTGCATTTGGTGAAAAAAAAGAAAGAAAAATGGTGTAGTGTAAGATAGTTGGTGCATTATTAGTATTAGTATGTATATATTAATAGTTTTAGAAAATACCGGGTACCGAGTTAACTAAAAATAAATTTTAACGGAGTTAACCGGGATATAATAAAGTCGTAAAAATTGTAAAAATATGTTGGGTACAAGTATTGAGTGTTTGGATGATTATTGTTTAGTTTTTACGAAAACCGTCGTAATTATATTAAACATATGATATCAATTAAATAAATTTCCAAAATACTGGGTAAATTAATAATAATATTTTTATATTATTATTATGAGTATAAAAATGTGTTAGGACCATAGTTGGGATTGTCGAATCAATTATTAAAAATAATAGCTCATAAGAAAACGTTTATTAGGTGGATAATCGTAGGTTTACAGAAATGACGCAACTCACGCATAAATGACAAATTTTCTCCGGAGGTGAATAGTATTTTATGAATAGTAAAACTTTTGAACGCTTCTCAGAATCACACACTGACTCCGAAAAAGATGAATAGTAATGTGATGAATAGTGATTGATGAATAGTAACCGATGAATAGTAAATGTGAAAGTTCGGGAAAAGACCAGAATTTACGAGTTGTGACAGTGCCATCTTCCGATCGAGCTTGAGCATAAAGCCTATTGGGCTCTCAAGCATGCAAATTTTGACCTAAAAACTGCGGGTGATCATCGGAAAGTTCAATTGAATGAATTAAATGAACTTCGTGATCAAGCTTATGAGAACTCTTTGATCTATAAAGAAAAGACAAAGAAGACTCATGACTCCAAAATCAAAAACCGCGCTTTCAACGTTGGTGATCGAGTTCTTCTTTTCAACTCTAGACTTAAGATCTTCTCGGGAAAGCTAAAAACCCGATGGACTGGTCCATTCACTATCGTTAAAGTTTATTCTTATGGCACCGTCGAGTTATCACAAAATGACGGTCCTAATTTCAAAGTGAATGGACATCGTTTAAAACATTACTTTGGGGAGGACATACCATCCAAGGTTGTCCCGGATCTCCAAACATTCCCCAAGGAAAATTGAATTCGGGGATCGAGTCAATCTAGCGACTCGACAAACAAAAACAGTAGCAACAACATGGGTTTTCACCCATGTCTCTGATTTCTTTCTACTTTCTAACACCCTAGTGTGGGGGAGTGGCTGTCCCCTGCAGCTATTTGAAATGTATATATCTTGAAAAAAAAATGTGTGATTGTATGTACAGATAAATAAAGTGAAAATTGCAAAACGATATTTCCATAGTTAGCTTATAATATTATCTTTTTACGTTCAAAGAGTCGGCATAATAGCCGGGACTTTGAATATTGAGGACAATATTCAATTCTAAGTGTGGTGGGGAAAATTCTAGCGAATTTTATCACATTATATCCTCTAGAACCCCCGTTTTTGGCCCAAAATTTTCAAAATTTTTTCACTTTATTTCAAAACGACAAAAGGATTGGCTAATCCAGGAGCAAACGGCTCTTGGTAAAGATATCTCAAACCCATTGATGGCTTGCAATTTGACAAAGATTGTATGGTAAATCAACTTGCCATATCCAAAAAACTAAATGAGTTGGCTAGCCCACAAGATTATGGCTTGTGGTAAAGGCAGTGGAAAAACCATAATTGGTAATCTGCTCACCAAGATGTTGACTATTCCATCAAGAGTTGGCTAGTCCGGAAGCAAACGGATTTTGGTAAAGGCAAATCAAATCCGTTGACAGCTGGTGGTTTGCTCAAAATCACATGGTTATCAGGTGGACCATAGTTCTTACTTGAATCGATACATCTGGCTACTCCAGAAGTGATGGCTTTTGGTAAAGAGTTTCAAATCCATTAAGTTTTTCTCAAAAGATTGCTAGGGACTAGCAATAGTTTAGTGTGGGGGATTGATGAGTGTGTAAATACTCATCATTTTATCGTATCTGAACTGCCAAAACATCCAAAAACACTCAGAAACGCATCAAAATACAGAAATTATCCCAAAAGTGTGTTTTATATGTTTTAGATGCAAAATGTTTAAAAACAAATGAAAAATGAACAAAGTTTGCATAATTGGCAGTTTCAGTCCCTCAAGTTTCAAAAATTGACAAAACTAGTCCCTGAAGTTTTAAAACGAAAGAAAAGTCAACCCAAGGCATTTAAAAGTAAAATATTATCAAAAACAAGCCTTGGGTGAAAAGTTTGAGAAAATTACATGTTTGGTCCCTGTACTTTGCAAATGTGACAAAATCAGTCCCTGGGATTTTAAAATTGAAAAATGATCAAACAAGGGCTTATGGAATTACAATGTGGCATTAATCGTCCTTATGATATATTTTGGAAAGTTGCAGCTTCAGCCCCTGGATTTCAGAATAATTACATAAATGGTCCTTGTGCATAAATTTCATACAAACCAAACGGATCCCTTAATATTACTACTCCCACCCAATCCAAATATTAGCCCAACACCCCACAACACAACACCCAGCACTTGGCCCAATCTTCACACAAGCCCAACTACAAACCAAACCTCCCACCCCGTTTTAATATTACCCCAACCTTTGACCCCCTTTGACCGTCTCCTCCACCTCATCTCTCCACTACCTGCAATAATCCAAACACACCATCATAACCCCTACACTGCCCTCACCCTCTGCAACACTCAACCCCTTCCCCCCTTGGCCTAACCAAACAAGAGCAAGACTCCAAATAACTCCCTTGGCATCAATTATATCCAAGAAAAAGCCAAAGAGAAATTGGGCACCAAGAATTTTAAACGACCAAGATCAAAGATGATAATCCAATGGTCATAACTCATGCTGGGAAAGGACAAATTGGTGCTCAGAAACCCTAATGTGGAGCTATTTAAATGAAGAGAAGCAGTGGAGCTCATAGAGTAGTTTTTAGTTTAAAAATTGTTATGTCAAATTTATGTTTTTTAGCTAAGCAAGTTGTAATTTCAGTTTAATGTTGTAAGTTTAAAGTTTTTATTTAATAAAATTCAAGTTTCTAGTTCATGCTCAGTTTTTATAATTTCCTGTTATTTGAAAGTTCAAGATAGCAAATTAGTTGTTACTTGTAACTTGTTTTTCTGGACTTATTTAGGAACACTTAAGCTCCCAGAAGCTTATTTAAGCTCTTAGAAACAATAAAATTCAGTTTAGAAGTAAAAATCAAAAATACAAAAAAGAATTCAGAAAAATAAAAAGAAAATAAAAAAATGATGAAGAAGAAGATGAGAAGCTTTGGAGCAGGGTTTATTTGGGATGGCCCTGGTTTAGAACCCCATGGGGGGGTGTTAGGAATGTGTTGTGAGTGCTTGTGGTACCACTGGTTAAGCTGGAATGCAGTTTGTAAGACCTCCTTTAATTTCTTTTAGCATCATTTGAATTTGTAGTTTCAGTAGCTATTTGAAGCTTGTTTCTATATAATTATTAGTGTTTCAGCTTAGTATAAGTTTAAATTTCAAATTATTTGTTTAGATTCTTAATTTACTTTGTACAACTCTTTAATAGGGGTGTTTGGTTCATCATAGTTTGCTGGTATACTCACTGTTACAGAGGTATTGGGTAGTTTAGAAACATTGCTTAGGTTAAATTAGGCTTATACAAACTTAAAATCAGTAGGTCACTACATCAAAAAGTCAAATGCACCTTAAATCCCATTAACAGTTTAACTGTTGGGAATTTTTTATAACCAAATCCTCATCTTGGGTTTAGAAAGTGTTAAGGTATGATAATTTAGCTCCATTTCAGTCTAATACATCTAATTTAGGAATATAAGGTAGGTTTAATCTAACAAAAGTCAAAAGTTCATGGGTTTGAAAATGGTACAGATTTTAAGAGCTTCTCTAGGACTTATTTCTGGGTGAAATCTCAATTTACTTGTTAATTTGAGAACTTTGCTAGCTTGTTTATCCAAATCAAAAATAAAAATTCAATTTGAAACAGATTTGGTCACTTAATTTTGATGTAGAAGTTGACTGTTTGACCAAAAAGGTCCACTGCATCCAGATTTTTGAACAAATTCAATTGACCTTAGATTGGTCAATTTTTGACCAATTGTTGTGTTTATTGTTGTTTTGAGAATTTCCTTAGGTAGACTTTAAGATTGTGCTTTTAGTTTTTCCCTTGGAGCTTATTTAGTTGCTTATTTGAGCCCTCATTTGACCCCTTTGGACCACTGCACCTGCTGTATGCATCTCAGTTCAGCTGAGCTTGCTTGATTTTGAAATTTTCTTGGATTTAACCTATTAAATTGTAGTTTTTAGTTGTTTACTTGAAGTTGTGTTTGTGTATGTTGTTGATAGCCTTTAGCTTTTGCTTATTGTTTTGCTTCTTTGTTGACTGCTATGTTTCAAAAGCTCATTTTAAAACAAAATACTTCCACTGTTAAGAATTTGAACTTGCATAAGCTTGTTTTAGCTCACCATTCTGTTCATTCCAAGCTTATCTAGTTCACCTTGAGGTTTTTTTTTTTTTTTTTTTTTTTTTTTTTTTTTTTTTTATTATTTTTTTTTTATATATAGCTTGTACACCCTTGGATTTTGCTTGTGAACTTTTGAAATTAGCTTGTACCACCCATATACTTAAGTGTTTGTAACACCCCATTTATGTCTTAAGTCCCTAGTTCATAAGCTTCTAAATTGTTCTACACTTGAGCTTATCCTGAGCTTGTGGGCTTTTTGGGAAGCCCCTCAGGCCTCCTTTCTAGATTTACATTTGGTGTGGTTCCTAAGTCACTCATGTGGGCCCCACCTTGGGCTGCAATCAGCTTGCAGGCCTGCTTGGTCATTAGTGTTGTTGGATTGCTTATTTGTTGCTTCTGGCTTACTCAGTACAACTCACCCATTGGTTTAGCTTCTTTTTGGTTCCTGTAACTTGTTTGAGGATTTAAATACCTTTGGTTCAGTAGTGGGAGCTTGTTACAAGCTTATTCAAGCTTAAACTCCCACTTTGACCCACTTTTAAGTTCTAATATGCTCAAAAGCTCATTCTGAGCTTATTTGAGTGTTTGAAAAAGATTGTTTTCACAAAAGTTGGTCAATACCAGTAGTAAATTAGTTTTGTAAAATAAAAATCAAGAAAAGACAAAAATAATTAAAGTGATAGCTTCTATTTAAGCCATTTTGGCTTATTTTCTGCTTATTTATAAGCAATTATCATTTTTTAAATTTTCTCAGGTTCCTTTATAGTTAAAATAATTTTAGGAATTTTTTCATATTTTTTCTTGGTCATTTAGTATTTTTTTTATAATTTAATTTAGTTTAAATCAATTAAATAATTAGTTTTAATTAATATTAAATAATTAAAAAGTAGAAAAATTAGGTTTTCTGTTTTAAAATTAGTTTTATAATATTTTAGATTTTTCTAAATTTAATTTTCATTTTTCTAGGTAATTTTCATAATTAATTAATAATTAGTGTAATTTAGTTAATTAAAAAGTAATTAATAATTAGTAATTAATTAATAGTAATTAATTAAATAGTTGTAAAAATAATTTTAATTTTCTAAAAATTTTCTTATAACACTAGGATTGTAAAAATATCATTTTCTCCTTCGTAGGACTTTATTTGCTCACGTTTCACTTTTTATTTTGCGCATTCGCGTTTATTTTAAATTCAAACGCGCGTTTTAGGTTTAACTTACGTTTTTAGATATCTGATCATCAGTAATTGTTCCAATAGTGTTTCTAAGCTATTCTCAATCATAATCTCGTAGTTTAATCATAATAATCAAATTCCTGATCCTCCTGTTAAATCACCCAATCACTTTAAACGTTTTTAATTACAATTGCTTACCTCGCTGGGATATAACGACCCGGGAATACACTGTACTCCTTGGTTAGTTGGTTTTAGACGTTTGACTTGGTTGACCATCACTTGGAAAACTTAGTTGACCGTTTAGGATAATCACGGGTCAACTTGTTAGGTTGGGTCGAAAACGGGGCAAATTAAACTGGGTCAACCCGTTCGGGTTTGAAGTGTCCCGGGTCAACCCGGTTTTTGTTTTAATTGGTTGTATTTAATTTGATAGATATGTTTTTAATTAGTTGTACAATGTAAATAAATCATTGTACTTTTAAGTAATGGATAATGTTTTGAAACCCGGTTCGACCCGGGTGGTTCAACCAGTTGAACCGTTCTGGTCAAAAAATGGGTCGATTTAAACCGGGTCAACTTGCTAGGTTGGGTCGAAAATGGGTCAAATTAAACCGGGTCAACCCGCCGTGTTTGAAGCGTCCCGGGTCAACCCGGTTTGTGTTTTAATTGGTTATATTTAATTTGTTAGATAAGTTTTTAATTAGTTGTGCAATGTGAATAAATCATTATACTTTTAAGTAATGGGGTGTTTTAATAAGGTCCTACTAAATACACCAAAAAAATATTTAAACATTGATAATTATGTTACTTTATTTTACTCGTAAATTGCAACAGTGAAATGTAGGGATGGCAATGGGCGAGAAAAAACCACAACTCGCGGGTACCCGTCATAAATGGGTGGGTAAACGCGTCAATTTTCACCCACAGGTGGGTTCTGGGTGAAAAGTTTTACCCATCAGTGGGTGGCGGGTGGGTGACGGGTGAGGCATACCCATCGCGGGTAAACCCATGAAACCCATTTAAAATACCCACGGATATACCCGTCAAAATACCCCGTAGGTGTACCCATAAACCCATGTTAAAATTAATTATACTAATTAAAATCTTTATTATGTTGCAGGTATACATTTAACAGTTACTACCAAGTCTCAAAAAAATACATTAACCTAAAAGTTTGTTTGAGTTTTGAAACTAAAAAGAGAGTGAAAGATCAAATAATCAAAGTTGTATTTGGAAAATTGATTGGTGTACTATTACGCAATTTTGTAGTTAGTTTTCATATCATCGTTTTGTAATTTTGTTGCATAACACTAACCCATGGGCAACAAATACCCACGGGCAAGGGCATGGGTAGAAATTTGTACCCATTGGTGGGTGACGGGTGGGTAATGGGTGAGAAAAAAACTACATGGGCGGGTGACGGGTTAAAAGTACCCGTGCCCATTACCCACGGGTGCCATCCCTAGTGAAATGAAGTAATTAAATTCCAACATAATCGCATGAATATATTTACTAATTTTAACTTAAGAATATTTAATGCATACTTCATTTTTTTTTCCTTTCACGACTTTTACTAGATGTTAAACATATCTTTTTTCTTTTATTTTTTTTTTCTTTTTTTTTTTAATTTACAAAATGTACCGCTACTAGATACATGCGATGTTTTGTTTTAACATAAGTTAAGAAAATGTTACAGTATTTTCTGCTTTCCTAAGGCCCTTTGTAAAGTAAAAAATAAAATAAATAAATAAAGAAACAAAAAACAAAAACAAGAAATGCCTTAAATTACGATTTCAAGAAGTATCAGGATTATATTGACACGTCTAGCAATTAAAGGATTTGCATACAATTTGCTACACGATAATGCATGTTGGCACACTTTATATATCTTGTACTAGTTATAATGCTCGCGCACGCGCGAGTTTTTTTTTTTTTTTTTTTTTTTTAAATTTTTTGAATCATATATTTTTATTTATTAAAAAATAAATAATTTAATCTTTGTTTTGTTTGATTTATGATTTTTAATTATAGTTTTTATTATTAAAGATAATTATTTAAAAATTTTAATCCTATTGTTAATTGCATCTTATCTATATTTTTTGTATTTATCTTCTACTTGTGTTATGGATAAATATAAAATGTTAGCTAATAAGAAAATAATCTTTTTTTTAATAATATTATTACTAAATAAGGTATGGTTTAGTTTTTTTGAAATGGAAAAGTCCCATTTGGGTTTTGTTTTATTATATAAAAGATGCATTAAGATCTTTCAATAACGTGCAAAAAAATCATAAAGAACGGTTTGCCCATCATCGTTAAGCCATCCACTTTGGATTACATATAAAAATGAAAATGCAACTGGATAGGAGGACACATATTTTAGTTGTTAAAATGCGTTTTGGGAATATTATTATCGTATTTCGAAAAATATTGACTTAACAATGTAATTATGTAATGTTCTTTATATTGTATTTCTAATTATTTACTTTAAATAAAAATTGTACTGTTTGTTCACTTACATATAAGTATGTATATGCATATATGACATATATGTATATGACAAAATTAAAAATAACTACAAAAATAAATAAGCAAGAAAAACAATTTTAAAAATAAATAGTGAATAACTAATAATAACAAAAAGATAAAAGTTAAAAAAAAAAAAAGTCAATTATTTTAATTTGGTAAAGCAAGTTAATGATTAGTAGAATCATTTAAGTGTGTAAATAAGTTAATTAATGATTGTCATTTTGGTGTCTCAAGTCAATGATTAGTGAATCATTTTAGTGTATTTAGACTTACCCTTTAATAAGAGTATTAAATGCATTTCAATATTTCTTTATATACATTTTTAACATTTCAATTTTTCACTTTTATTGACTTTTTCACTTTCACCTTTGACCATTTTTTTCTTTATATATAGTAAAGATAGTTCTTTGTTTTTAGTAAGGAATCATATAGTATTTGATTTTGTTGTATAGGGGTGTTCATCGGCTTGGTTTTCGGGTTTCTGGCTTGTAAGGTTCAAGTTTATTGGTTTGAAAACTCATAGCGTCAAAAGCGAAACCAAACTAAACCAATTTTATAACGGATAAAATCAAACCAAAAAGCAAACCGTACACTAATTAAAGATTTCAGTTCGCTTTTATTTGGTTTCTCTGCAATTTATTTTTCAGTTTATTCGATGTTAAATGAAACACCCTAGTCTATGGTAAAGGCTTTCTAGTCTATATTGTTCTGTTTCTAATGAAATAAATACTTGTCTCCAAATCTCTTGTTCTTGATGGGAGGGGATTGGGCCGTTGCTTGGTTAAAGGATTTGAGCCCATGTGTTTAATAGAATAAGCCCATAAGGTACCCACAAACTGACAAACTCAAGTCTTAAATAATTAATATCGATCCAAGACTTTGGGTCATTTGCTGGTAAATCATTGTGTTTAAATGTTTAATCTTAACGACACTACTTTTTGTTGCTTCTTCTATATCATTCAAGTTAGCCAGAAACAAGGGATCTTTCACAATTTGCCAAATTTCTTTGGTAGTTCGAAAGGACTTTGTAAAAGATGTAGTTATCATGGAAGAGAAAAAGTACTGACTGTTTCTATAAGATTTTGTCCATCTGATAAAATGAACTTTCAAAAATACATCGTTGTTTTCATATTGGAAAATCGAAATGTACTTTCAAATATTGTTCCCATATCATAAGCCAGTAGCAACTAATATTAGTTCACATATAGATATATGTATTATGTTCTTTTCTCGTTAGGTTGATAATTCAAACATGTGCATGGAGGAAATATTAATTTTATTTGGGCATCATAAAGTAGAAAGAAACATTAGATAGATTGAGATATATGCTCAAACATGCATGTGGTCTCTCATGCAACCCATCTTGTAAACTTTCTTATTATCTTTCTCAATTTCAATAAAAAGGTTTCACATGATTTTCTTTGAATATTTCCATGCTACAAAAGCTAAATCAAGAACTAGAAAATTCAATTACGAAAAATGATCTCAGTCGTTAAGCATTTTCTGCCTCCACTACTATACGTTTTTTTCTCGCTTTTCAGCTATTTATAAGTTCATTCTAGCTAGGTCTTCTTGAATATATGCCTATTGAATATATGAGACATGATCAATTTATATGAATTTAAAGAGTGATTGATCAATCGATGATTTAAAGTCTACAAGTTGAATCAAGGGCTTGCATATGCACGAAGTTTATCAATTTTTCCATCCATATTTAACTACGAAAAACTATCTTTTACAGTTAAAATATTTTTAAATTTTATTTATTATCAAAATCTTAACTCTTAAGGGAATGCGAGGTGCGAATAAGGGATGTATATAGACATGTATCTTTTATTTTACCTGTAAGCCTTTTTAGTATATGAAAGGAATCTTTTATTTATATAATAAAACAAAACTCCTAGTGAGGACTTTCGTATTTCGGAAAAAAGATTATTTTCTTATTAGGTAATATTTTAATTATTATTTTTTAATTTAAAAATTTATTAGTATGATTAAACTGTTTTAATGATTATCTTTAAAAATAAAAAACTATAATTAAAAATCATAAATAAAATAAAATAAAGATTAAATTATTTGTTTTTTAATAAATAAAAATATATCATTAAAAAAACATTTAAAAAAACTCGCACGTGCGCAGGAATTATAACTACTATTAATTTACAAAGTATTTATTTTAAGAAGATAAAGCATCTATATAGAAGGTTAGGAGTGTGTGTTTATTAGGCAATGAAGTTGTTAAAAATAGATATGCATAAAAACAAAATACACAATCCAAACGCCCTCAAATTGAAGTGCGTATTGTATCAATAAAGGCCGGGTTCAACTGCAAGGACGGAACTAGGAGAGTCTCGTTGTGTAGCGGGATCTTGATGAAATTTTTGTTCGTAGTGTTAACTTTTCTAAAGTATTTTGGATTTTCGTAAATGCAAATGATCTAAAAAAATTTGTGTTTACTTGCTCAATTAGCTTATTAAAAGATAGAGAGTAAACTTAAGGGATTTTTTTTCCTCTGAACTTAATCGTGCATAATTAGTTCATTAATAGGTAGAGAGTAAACTTAAGTTTTTATTCTAAACTTAATCGTTCGTATGAAAATTGTGTTATTATATTTAGGTAAACCACAACAAATGTCCCTGAAGTTTCTGTTTTTTGCACTCTATGCCACTCCTAAACTTTAATTATAAGGAACCCCCACAAACGTTCACACTTTGTAACACTCAATGTCACTAGCTCTAACGCTCGTTAAAAAATGCCGTTAACTATTGTTCACGCGAGAGTATTTTGGTTGTTTCACTTTTTCACTGTTAGCCACTGTTTCGCGCCAGTCCACTTGGATTTGGTATCTGAAGAAACGTGTATGTTCATGGACATAATTTGCAACTATAACTTCACTTATATATAAACCACCAAATAGTCATAACATACATAGCAATATAGCATAGAAATGCAAAATATGCTACATAGTTCATGACAAAAGCATTTTTTGGTCCAAATTTCTTTGTTGCTTCTTCTATAAGGTTTTGTCCATCCGATAGCAGAACGAACTTTCGAAAAAACATCATTTTCATATTGTGAAAATCGAAAATATCAAAATATTATACGTACTTTCAAATGTTGTTCCCGTATCATAAGCTGGTAGCAACTAAATATAGATATATGTAATTATGTTCTTTACTTGTTAGGTTAATAATTCAAACATGTGCATGGAGGGAATATAATTTTACTTGGGCATCATGAAGTAGAAAGAAACATTAGACATATTGAAATATTCTCAAACATATGGTCTCTCATGTAACCCATCCATCTTGTAATTACTTTATTATTACTATCGTTCTCACAGGGCATGTTTGGCAGGAGCTTTTTGAGGAGCTGTTAGGCTTTTTTTTTTTTTTTTTTTTTTTTTTTTTTTTTTTTTTTTAAAAAAAATAATCTCTTCTAAAATAAATAGCTTCGTTTGGATACATTAACTTTAAGCTTTTATTTAAATCAAATAGCTCCTAAATGAAAAGCTGATCCATGAAGTTTTTTAAATATTTTAGAGCTGTTAAAACTTTAAATTACTAATATACCCTTCAAACATTTATTTACAATTATAAATATGTCATTTTACATCTTATAACTACATTTAACAGCTAACTTACTAAACACTTTTATTAAAAAAAAAATGATACAGCTTGTACCTCATGTTAATAGCTTTGCAATTTACAGCATACAGCTTACAGCTAATTTTGCCAAACATACCGTAGATGGATTCACAAAAAGGTTTCACATGAAGTCATGAATATTTTCCATGTTAGAACTGTAATGTAACTGAGAACAAAAACTAAAACAAGAACTAGAAATTCAATTACGAAATATGATCTCAGTCGTTAAGCATTTTCTGCCTCCACTACGTTGTCATTCGCTTGTCAGCTTATATATAACTTCACTTATATATAAGTTCATTCTAGGTCTCCTAGAATATATGAGACACGATCAATTTATTATGAATTTTAAACAGTGATCTATCGATCGATGATTCGATGTCTACAAGTTGCATATGCACAAAGTTTACCAATTTTTCCATCCATATATATTTAACGAGTTAGAATTAAATAGGAAGAATAATTAAAATAGGAAGAATAAGAAGTAACTACAACCACACATTCTAGATGCACCTACAAAAATGGATGCATCTTCATTCAAATTTTCCCTCCCATATAAAAATGTGTTGATAGAATTACTTCTTACCCTTCTCATATTGGATCCCTACCCTATATTTTGGGTAAAAAAAGGTCAAAAGACCCGGTAAATATTCCCTACCCTATATTTAACTAGGGAAAACTGTCTTTTTAGTTGACCAACTTTTACAGTTGAAATATACTTACCTTTTATATGTTTATGGAAGGAATATTGATTTATTTACTTTAAGACAAAGCATCTATCTATTTTTGGTTAACAACACGACACATACAACTGTCATATTCTCATAAATCAACCACGTAAAAAGATAAAACTTGAGTCTACGTGCATATAAAAGTGCCATAATTGCACTTATACGTTTTGCTTTTGTAGCCCCTATCTTATTAATCTTCTTCTATATAAACATGCATACACACCAATGCCCTCTTCTTGCTAATCAACTCTTCCTTCTTAAGCAGCTGTAGCAAGTTCAAGTCATGAGCCGCAACAATCAACACGGAATTCCTGGTGAGTTTGTTTGTTCACCACAACTCGCGTACTATTTACATGCATGCATGATAAAAAAACTTATATTGACATTGGTATGAATTTTGTTGCAGTTGCCTATCCTCCTTCCATGACCATGGAGAAACAAGGACCACTTCCAGCTGCTCTACTTGGGTACCCAACAAGCGCTGTCGCCGAAAACCATGTTCCGGTAAAAACTCAAAACAGGGGTGATGACTTCTGGAAAGGACCACTTCCAGCTGCTCCACTTGTAGTGTTTTGTTTATTTTTGAGTTTCTTTGTCGTTTCCTGTACCTTTTCCCCTGCACCCTCTTCGACTCCTATTTTGTAGTTTTTGTCTATAATATCTTCTTAGCTTTTCAAAAATAAATAACCTAAACTCGTATAAACCGTACCCGAATAACCCGCATCTTATTAGGGTCAGGTACAAGTAAAGTTTCTTTTCCTAAAAACTCGATTAACCCCTGACTTGCCTTAGTTGCAATGTTCTTAATTTTTATATTGCAAATATATACAATTTAAATACTACGTTCGTCCCAAAAGAAGTGTTCAGTTTGACTTTTTAGAGTCAAACTAGTTTAACTTTGATCTTGTCTATTTCTGCGGATGTTATATAATACTTGATGTAAAATATATGAATAGGTTGCGTTTTAAGTGTATTTTTCATTTGTATAATTTTTCATCTAGTATTGTGTGTGTGTATATATATATATATATATATATATAGTCAAGCGTTCAAATGAGAAGGCTTATTTTTGTGAGAACGCGAGAAGAGATCTGGACCGTAGGATCAAATCAATCTCATCATAATATGAATTTGGGCGGAATGACATTTTTGTAAATATTGACTGAAAATTATAGGGGGTCTAAGTGAATTATTGCCATTTGCTTCCGCACCCTAAAATAATTATACCGCATTTTCTCTCTTTCCTTCAAACACACACATAATAAACACACGCAAAAAAACACAGCAACCGCAACTGAATATTAACACCATCACTACCATCACCATCATCACCACCATCACTATCATCACCACCATCACTACTATCACAATCATCACCACCGATCACCACCATAACCACCATCACCATCATCACCATCGATCACGACCATCACCATCATCACCACCATCACTACCATCACAATCATCACCACCGATCACCACCATAACCACCACCATCATCATCACCACCGATCACCACCATAATGAATCCGTCTGTTAATCATTTGGAGCAGTTTTCTGTGGATTTGAATGCTAATATTGGTACTTGTTTTCAACTAATAAATATTTTTACTGTTTGTAGTTATAAAATATGTGTGTTTGTACTGTGTATCTATTGCGTCACATGTCAATATGTTATATGATGCTCTATGTAATTAACTGATTAGATATGTTGCATTTTTGTTTTGATTTTAGTTGAAATTTAGTGTCCGGTTAGTTGTAACCCTAATTTACGGCGTTTACTGTGGTATCCAGTTAGTTTTTTTTCTTTTAGGCATTATTGACATTACTGTGACGGTGTATCCAGTTAGTTTAAACTGAATGCACATCAAAATTAGTTTTGGAAAATGTTGATTTGGTAGGGGCTTCTCACTTGAATTCGCCAAAATTGATATCTTCACATGTGAAGAAATTAGGTATCGAATACCTTCACATGTGAAGAAATTCACATGTGAAGAAATTAGGTGTCGAATACCTTCATGTGAAGAAATTAGGTATCGAATACCTTCACATGTGAAGAAATTAGGTATCGAATACCTTCACATGTGAAGAAATTAGGTGTCGAATACCTTCACATGTGAAGAAATTAGGTATCGAATACCTTCACATGTGAAGAAATTAGGTATCGAATACCTTCACATGTGAAGAAATTAGGTATTGAATAAGCCTTACTTTGAATAAGATATTGCATTATATGCGTCAAATGGCAGTTATTACTCCGTATGCTCAGTTCATGTTCCGATTTCTCTTTCCAGCCTTGCCCATTGTTACAGTGACACCCCAAGAGCAAATGCATTTAAAAGAAAGTTTTAATAGTTTCTTTTAGCTGTATTAATTACGCGAGGGACTGTGATACTTAACATGTCAACTAATGCTACTTTTCCTTTGAATTTTTGAAGTAAAAATGTCAGCATAAGTTTTGCTAGAAGGACGGATGTAACGCCAGCAGTGCCTCTTGAAACAAAGCACCATCCATCAGCAGTTGATTTGCTTCTCATCAAACGTCTAATTGCTGAAACTTCAAAGCCGCACCTTTTGTAGTTTCTTCAGCATGAATTCGTTAATATTGGGAAGGCACATGCTGAATGATTAATAGGTATCAATCATCACCACGCACTTGTATGACAACACAATTAGACAATAGAATAGCCATGCTATGCAAACAACACATATATAAATGCATGCACACTTCAGTTGTGATACTTGATGTTAATAAAAGATAATTATTACCTGACATAACCACTATAGCGATTCAGATTATTCTTAGACCTTCGCGTAATAACAACACTTGGCATGCTCAATTCTTGTTCGGGTTTTAGAATCAGCTAGTTTTTATCATATCTATGTGGAAACTTTTTTACTTTCTGTTACTGGTTTTTAAATTTGTTTGAAACTGATTGTATCATTGTTACAGGAGAAATGGGTCCAGATTTCACCTCCAAAACAGCAGTCAAGTCACTGACTTCACAGCAAATTGTTCGCATGCATCAGCTCTTTCGGCAAGCCAAGTTTGATGATCCTAGCGGTGATGTAAGATTATCTTCATACTGCTTTTTCTAGCTATTTATTTTGAATAATTTTGGTAATTGACTCATTGAGTGTTCGATATTAACAATGGTCCTTTATAGTGTCTTAGTCCTGCAGGAGAGTACAACCTTCGCTTGGGTATAATAAAGGAACTGCACCCTGACATGGTTGCCACTTATACTGCAAGGTAATTTTCGTGACTAAAACGCGAAAAGCTAATATATATGAGTACTCCAAAATTAGTGCAAAATTGAACACATTTGGAACTTCTGTCTGATTGTAGTGCCCAAGTATTTGAAGGACACCCGTTTATCGTGGAAGCTGGAGTCAGTTTAGGCAGAAAAGATGTCAAACAAGTAAGTTTGTAACTATATTCTGGATCTATATTCTCTTGGTGGATACAATATATCTGAAGAATTTTTGTGTAGGGTTTAATTTTTCTTCTTTCTTTTAGGTAACTTCTTGTAAATTAATGTTTAGTTTCATTTTGCAGCATATCCACTCGACAGCAGTTTTGACCTATGGGCATAAGACAACAAACTGGTCCTCTAATTGTCTACAGCCGAGTATCTATTTGAGCCGATAAACATGACAAGTGAGTCGGCTCATTGCTTTGTTATGGTAGAAGAAGCGTTGAAATGTAAAATTCAAACATGGTATTTATGTGGTTCAACACTTTGCGTGTACTTAAAGTCGTCACTAGGATTCTTAGAACATCTATTGTGATAGGTTATAAAGGTCTAAATTAGAAGTAAATGCCCATAATTTTGTGAACCTTATTTAAGTTATGGGTCATGCTTATTTGACATGAAAATGTTTAGGATTACTGAGAGATTAGCTAATTTAAAAGTTACTTTGTAAATTCTTCTATATGTTTTTCTCGATCAGTATCTAACAAGTATCTTTTTAGATCTGATAGTGTTTGGTAAAATGACGAAAAAGCTAAACGTTAACGCAAAATGCTTCTTCAAGTAGCATTTGAAAACTAATGTTTAGAAAACATAAACGCTCGAGATTTTTATTCAAAATGCTAAATGATAACTGCTAGACGCCCCTAAATGCGCCTTACCAAACATACCCTTGAGCTTATAAAGTTCATAAGCTCATAAGCCCAAAAGATTAAGCTTATGAGATTAGCAATTTCTCAATAAGCTTATAAGCCCATCAAGTAAGGTTAGACAAACACTCGCTATATGTACGGCATGCAAATTGAGACTTGTTTTGACGTGACTCTTATATGTAGTGTTTTCAACTGTGTTTTGTGGTTCTAGCTCTTACTTCGCGTTAAAACGTTTGCTTCTAGGTTGAATTGTTTGTTAAGTATCAGCTTGCATACAAAAGTTTCTAGTTTGCTATCTGATTCTTTTTGTGGTCATAATTTTATTGCTATGTGTTTACGTTATGTCATTACTTTATATTGTATTGGTTTATTGAATATATGGATTGATGTTTCTTGTGATCTTTGGTACTGCCTATGATTCTATGTGAGTGTGAACAATATAATGCCACATTTTTTTTCCTTTATACACCAAATAATTTACAAACATGCCTTTGAAGTTTATGCCAGCAGTGGAAAAGGCTCAAACCCATGGTCTCTTTTAATTATTTGCTAAAGCCTTACCGATTGCATTCATATGTGAAGTTTATATTCTAAATCTATGTTTCATTTCATTTGTCTATGTATCGGGAGTGTAGATGTCTTTCATTATGGAGTTTGCCGAGAATTTGATTTTGAGGATGATGGAGGACCCAGTTGAAAGAGACCGAAAATTCAGAGAACACACATATCATATGAAGGAGCGTTGCGCAAAGACTAAGGAGATGTGGAGCTATCCCATCTGTCCGTATGGTTTCTGGACATTTGACCATCACAATGCTCAGATCTTCTGGGATGCTCGG
Source organism: Artemisia argyi (assembly GCA_030686995.1). Taxonomy (NCBI): domain Eukaryota; kingdom Viridiplantae; phylum Streptophyta; class Magnoliopsida; order Asterales; family Asteraceae; genus Artemisia; species Artemisia argyi. Next base: position 241,694,686 of record CM060700.1, on the reverse strand, counting down.
ATCAGTCAGGTTGAAGGTTGTAGGGACCCTTATGACGACCTTCTTCAAGACCATCAAACTGAAGCATCTTCTTCCTCCAAGTAATTGTAAGTAGCTTTTCCAAATGTCACGTGATGATACTCTTAGCTGTAACTTTATGTGCTTCTTGTTATACTCATGTGTTAAAATGTTTTTGAGATTGATAATTTTTTTATAAATTTGTTCTCGAATTGCTGTCATCATGTATAGTTCTCGTACGTCATGACTCTCTGATTAGTGAGCGGTGTGACACTTGATTACTGTCATTATATGTAGCATGACAGGAAGTAACGATTATAGTAAGTGCCCCATTTTAGTGAATCACTATGAAGAGAGGAATGGGAGGATTCCCATACGACTTAGACATATGGATGGAAAAGCAGATGTTTCTCTGAATAATTACTTCTCTAGTTTTAGCCTCATTGTAGTTGTTCATAACCGAAGATAGACCCTGTTTAGAATGGTATAAGAACACTAGTTTTAGCCTCATTGTGATTGTTGATAACCGAAGATAGACCCTGTTTAGAATGGCATAAGAACACTGTAAATATTACATCTGATTCCATCTGATAATGGTCATGAAGATAGATATAGAACATGGGAATCAGGAACTGAGTTATATTTTTTTATTCTAATAGTCTATAGAAGGAAAAGAGGGACCATTTAAGGAACAATTGAGTAGGACTAGGTCTATTTCAAGTAACCTATGCTTTTAAATATAGTAAATATGTACATTATAATTTAATTTTAGTATATATTATTGAGTAGTATAATTTTAAATTGAGTAGAACATAGTATATAATTTTAGTATATATGTACATTAGGTGTTCAATGAAATATGTAGTTTTTCTTCACATGTGCAATTTTTTTAATGCACATTAGGTGTTCAATGAAATATGTAGTTTTTCTTCACGTGCAATTTTTTTTAATGCACATTAGGTGTTCAATGAAATATGTAGTTTTTCTTCACATGTGCAATTTTTTTAATGCACATTATGCACATTAGGTGTTCAATGAAATATGTAGTTTTCTTCACATGTGCAATTTTTTTAATGCACATTAGGTGTTCAATGAAAATTAAGTTTTTTTTACTAGTATTAAAATATGACTGGTTTTTGGAGTGATTGATACTTGAATAGTCAATTTTTAGAATAGTCAATGTGACAATTTTTAGAAGAGTAAAAAGATGAACTTTGTTGCTAATTGGAAGAACTATTCATCTGTTTGAACTATGTAAAGTGATGTACACTTTTTAGAATAGTCAATGTGACATTTTTATAGTTGTGTGTCATTGGGTTGTTTCTTTCCCATGATACAAGAATTTAAGTCATATGTTGATGTTTTATGCTATGTAGCAAAGTAAGTACATTTTATCTTTTAACAATTGAGGGTTAGCCAGGTCAAGCACCTTGAATACCATCTTTTGGTACAGTTCTTGTACAGCTATGTTGTTCCTGTGTACATGCACATAAACTTGTTCAAGACCTGTCATTCATAAATTAAACCATTAGTCGTATGGTTTTTTTTCCTAAAGCATATATATGTTAGTATCTTAGTGTTACAGATAATGAAACATCACCATCTGATATAGCAGACTCGATGGCAAAATGTAGCATGTTTCTTGCAATACCCTGACGATGTGCTGATTTAGCTACACATAAGTTTGAAATGTAACCATATCGGTTTTTGGCTTATTTTCTCTCTCCGGTGTAGAAAATTGGTGCTTTACATATTTCCTGAAATTCAGTTATGCTTGTTAAGATACAGTTGTCATTGAAATGGGTTGTCCTGTGTGTTTTTGAAAGGAAGTTTTATTAGACAAAAGAAGGCTGATGCTGTTCCAGTTGACAATATACTTTTCCAGGTTAAGTTGTAAGAGAGTGCATTAGTTGTTGAGTTGCTTCTTGTTATGCTTCATAAACATGTTACTCAATTTATCCTTCCAACTTGTGATATGGTTTTCTCAGAGTGTATGCTATACATTAACCACCTGCTATATCTGTGTGTAGAACCATAATTTACTAAATTAAAAAGCTCTAGTGGTTATATTGTTGTATTTTTTATGTAGTTAAAACTTATTTGGATTTGTTCAGTGATTTGTTGAACTTTATATGATATGAACTTAAGATCTTCATGTTATGCTGATCATTCTATCTCGTTCAATGATGTTTGATTCGCAACTCCAATAACTTAATGTGTATGTTTGGAAACTGCATTTGTATGGCCAGGAATATAAATTTAACTCTTACTCAGATTTAAATTAAATCACGATCATGCTTAAAAAGGCATGCTTGTAACAATTGGAAGTGACACGGTTGTGGTGAATGTCCAATCTTTAACGAGGAGATGGAGGATTGTTACACGCTGCTAAAAGGAAATAATAGATTCATAAATGCTTACGGGTCAGCAACGAGTCGTGGCTAGTTACAGACACATGTTTGTGATGTTCAACATTTTCAAATTGAATATTACTAATTATCTTGGTTAGGGGTTCTTAAGGCATACCTTTGTGGAGTATTTGTTGGATGCCACACTGTTAAATTGTTTAATAATTTAGTTTCCAAATTACTCTAAACTATTAGATGGTGGTAGTTATTTATTTCAGAATTTGCAGCTGTCGAGTTGATTTCTTTTTCACTTATCTTGTGTATTAGGGATCAGATGTTCTGTTCACTCTTTTATTAGATTCGGGCTTAGATATAGCACCATCTTTGGGTAACATGTGTTAAAGATATTGGTATGCAGATGATCTGATTTGACTTCTTGCTTTGTTGAATTAGATATTTCTAGTAGTTCCTTCGTTCAGTTTCTTGATGAAAATGCTTTGAAATGATAGATGTGGACACTGAATAAGTGTTGGTTAATACTATGTTAATCTTTGTTTGATGGTACACTATATAACCACATGTGGGACAGTAGTAAGATGCTGGTAAATTGGCATGTGGTAAACATATTCTAAATGGTTGTCATTGCCATTGGTTTACTGTGTGTTATCTGTAACTAAAAATTATATATCGGGCGCAAGATGACATGCTACTTCAGTTGACACTTTAATGTCCCAGGTTAAGTAGTATGACCCTTAAGTGTATTTGCTGTCACTTCGTTTTTTGCGGATGTGCTTTACACATTTCTACCCTTCCAACTTGTGATATGTATTCTGGTGGGGTGTTGTTATTCATTAACCAACTGTCACTTGTATGTAGACTTGTGATGTTGCAACCTCCAGATAAATTTCATTGTATATGACTAATAAAACATCTTTCCCAACTCCCTAAAGAGAAAAATGATATCCACTATAGGAGTTGATGAGATGGCCTTTTATTTTCGTCTAGTGATCAACATTTTCCATTTGAATTCTGGTGATAATTTGCATTATGGGTTCTCAAGGCTTATATTTGTGGGGTCCTTGTTGGATGTATGCTGGATTGATTTGGTGCTCCCATGATGTTGATAATGCATAATGTATATGTCTTAATACTTCTGGAGCTGTAATTATTGAATTGGTAGCATCTGTCATGGTGGAAGTTGAATATGCCAATTACACGTTGATAAGTGGGAACATACCTGTTTTAGGGATTTTATTCGCATTTTCGCTTCAGAAATAATATCTAAGCATATGTGAACACAATATGGTTAACAGCTAGCTTATTTAGGAGAAACTCAATTTAGATATCGCACTATTTTAGCAGACTCTCAATTTAGATATCGCACTATCTACTATACCGTCATGCATGTTTGCTAATTTGACTATCGTCCGGTATTTGTAGCAGGTTCCTCTGTTTTGTTTCTTGATCAACATGGCACACTGCTATGAAATCATATATGAAGATCCTGTAATAGTTTCGAGCAAATAGATTTTACCAATCTATGTTATGGTTATCAGTGATAAATAAACAACCAACTCTCTGTTACATGGCAATGATATATTTACCAGTTGTGATATTAGTATATCTTTTTAAGGGATTGTTGGTATTAATCTCCTAACCTTATGAATGATTAGAATAGATCTGTTCATGATGCATTCTAGCCAGTCGCCTATTTTTTCCTAAAATACTACAGCTGTTTTCATGATGCAGATCTCCATATTGGCTAGAGATTTCTTACTTTATAGAGCTTGTATGACCCTTGCCTCTTTAAAGAACAAGGAGGTATCCATCTATATAGGTTTTTATATGCATTGATTCTCTCACCAAATGACTGTTAATTAGTGCTCACTGCATCATAATGTTGGTTGCAGGTTGTGTCGCTAATAGCAACAGCTGTGGAGCATCTTGTTACAGGAGAGACGATGCAAATGAGCACATGGGCAGAGCAGCACATGTGAAGGTATTTATTGAAAAATTTAGTCTCAAAAAATTTCAGGCACATGTGAAGGTATTTATTGAAAAATTTAGTCTCAAAATTTTGGAACTAAGCTTTGAAAAATTTAGTCTTATAAAATTTCAAGCTAGTATTTACTTCTAGCGAGTAGATCAGTATATGTATTGGAGAGACTTAGTTCGAACTAAGTTATCTTTATTTTATATTTTAACCAATTTTATCACATGAGACTAATGCAAATGGGTAACTATGTTGGTAACAGCTTAAAATACCAATAAGTTACTTGTGGTGATAAATTCATCCAAAATCTGCACTCCATTTACGTGTTCATAATGCTTTTTAAACTTGAGTTATTGATTATCAAGGAAGCTAGGAGCAATGGTTAACATCTATATGATTAAAGTAGGAATTAACTAGTATAGTATTATGATGTTGAGGTTCATGTTCACTATTGGAAAATATCACTTTAGCAGAAGAAGCCGGTTTGCTTTAGAATGACCATATACTTGCTTGGGTGTAGGCTCTATAAACTTCCTGGGCATATTCTTGCTTGGGAGAATCCTTAAAGCGTAAAGCTGCATCCTGTAAGCTTACTGGTCTAGTGTGAGCATGGTGAGTAAAATGTTAAAATGTTTATGTTGGCAACTAAGTGCGATTTTTTTGGGGCATCGATTGAAGTGAGTGCGATTTTGTTGAGAGAGCAGCTTTTGTCTTCCCTTATCATCTCTCTCCAACTTAACACAGAAGGGTTCAATAGAATATTGATTTCAGGCAAGCAAGTATGTTATTACTAGTCTATTGTGGTTTAATGTTCTCATATTAGATTTTACTACATATTAAACGGATCATAACTTCATGTTTTATGTTTCTGAATTTTGTTTTTATGTTTTTCTTAAAGGTTCTAATTTGGTGGTCTGGCTTATGAGAGGTGTTGTGTCTATGGCTATTGCTTATAACCAGGTATGTGACTGGTGCCCTTATGTCTCTGTGAATATAGGTTAGTTCGCACCTATTGTTAGCTTATAGGTCTTAGAAAGTTAGCTCAAGTATAAAGCGCCGCGTATGGAAACAAAAGAAGTGTCGAAATTAATCACTGTGGACAAAATCTTTAACAAAGCTCAGTTATTTTTCTAAGTGAACAAGTTTTTTTTTTTTTTTTTTTTTTTTTTTTTTCCCACATGTGGACAACCTTCAAATCACATTCGTACAAGTTCAAATTTCTTGTGAAAAGACATATTGTTTTGTGTATTTATCTGATGGCAATTCACTGATTTTTATTAGAAGTTTTAAGAGTGTGAGTGTATCATGGCGATTTGAGCCAAATTGTGGAATTAGAGATTCTTTTGTTGTGAGGTCATTGAGCGATCACTTAAACAAATAGAGGACATCGCTGACGGTATCTTGCATCAAACATAAAAACAAAAGGAATTGGATAAATGACACACCTGGCTTTCAACCTCTTGGTTGTTTTATTAACTGAATTTCTCATCATCAGTCTCATTTATATCTTGGGCTTGGAAGGGATGGCTTGCTACATGCTATATTTGCTCGTGCTTATCCAACACGGCACACTTCTATTCAGTCTTAGATATAGGTAGGATTTATCACATGTGTCTTAGTTGGGCTGCTTTACGTGCACTTTCTCTTACATGTTCTCTCAGTTAGTTCACTAGTATGTTGTCTCAGCTTTGATGTCACATAAGATGGAAGGCATCATATGTATAACTCTGATTGCTGCTGGAATCCTTTTTGGTTATATTGTTTCAGCTCTTTGTACTTATTTCTGATTGTACAAGTAACTATGGCAGTTCTTGCTGCTTCTATTCTCTGATTTCGACAGGTAATTTGAAATGCTAATAGAATTAAACACGATAAGTGGAAAAATGAATAGGTTAGATTGTTTAATTGGTTTGTTTGGAACCGGTGATTTTATTTTGTCTCTTTAATGTACATTTTGTGTTATGATCTTGTAGGTACAGATGGATCCACCAAGTTTCCCTTGCCCATGGGTTCCAATAGTGCCTGCTCTTTGCATCTTAGTGAACATATTTCTTTTTTATCAGGTTTGCTTCCGAAATCGTTACAACTACTAGATCTAGAAGTCACTTTGTTTGCATATCTTGCAGTACTTTTTCTTAATGCAAATATTAATCAATATTGTTTGCATGTCGCATCATTGATATTAATTTAAAACGAGTCTTATTAGCAGCTCAAGCTTTACTGTGATAGTTTACTGAAAACTTTGCAAACAAGGTTCGTGCCACCTTACTGTGATAGTTTACATTCGAGTCTTTGTGTACTGAGGTAAGGTGTAGTTAAAGCCAAAGAAAATACACGACTAGGTATAGTCCAGTGACAGGTTTTCTGACTGAGAAGGTGGAGTTCTCATTTGATCGATCACCTTACTAAATAAGTTATCTTAAGTTATTTAATATTGTAATTGTGAACCACGTTGATTCAGTTTCTCATTTGATCGTTTACCTTACTAGCTAAGTATGACATTTGTCTGACCCGTAGAAGGCGTGCATACATAATACAAGAATCTAATTTCCTCCTTGTAAAAGGTTTTAGCGGTGCTACTGATCCTGTTAGTAATATAGGTCTCTCGTGTCACTGTTGTCATCGACTGTGTGATCTTATCTCAACCATCTTAAAGCTGAGACTTGGCATAGGTATGTGCTGTCATGTGTCACAGTTAGTTAAGGAGTTAGAAATTATGTATAGTTAGAAGTTAGGTTGATGTTTCAGTTAGTCGCTCTATAAGTCTTGAACATTTGAACTTGTCCTACGTCCTATGATGTTTTGGTCACGGAACACTTTGATATAAACTCACTTGCTTTTATCGAAAATCATATTTCAATATTTTGGGCGTTACCTATATAGATTGATCATTTTCCCTTGGGATGACAGAAAAATCAGGCATTGATCAGTTGCTAATTATATATTTATGCTTTTTGTAGGTTTAGAAAGTAACATGTTAAGCCTTGTTTGCCAACTTGCAGTTTGCAGTCTACAATATGCTAAGTATGGTGTTAAAATGTATTACAAAGCTCATGGTATAATGGATACAAGAAGTGTAGAGAGATTAAGGTGGCTGATGGAAGAGGTTATTTGAAAAAGTTGGCTTGTGCTTTCTTGATTGGAAGAGCTTGGCATTGATCAGAATAATAAAAACTTAGCTTATGTATAGCGGTTGAAAACTAGAACAATCATATTAATGTCATTGTTCTTGGTGTAACTTTTATTTTGCCTTAAAAAATTAGTAGTGCTATCATGGATAAATGTACTTGTATTTACTAGTGAATAAAATTTTATTTACACACGAAGAAAAAAGTTTATAATTGTACGTGTATTCAGAAAGTTTATTCACACATGAGGGAAAAAGTATATGATCATGTACAAATGTATATATATTTAGTAGTGAAGAAAGTTTATTCACACGCGAAGAAAAAATATATGCTCATGTATAAATGTCCATGTATCTAATAGTGAAAGAAATTGTATTCACACGCGAAGAAAAAAGTATATGCTCATGTATAAGCGTACATGTATTTACTAGTGAAAAAAGTTTATTTATACGCGAAGAAAAAAGTATATGATCATGTATAAATGTCTGCGTACTTAATAGTGAAGAAATTTTATTCACACCCGAAGAAAAAAGAATATGCTCATGTAAAAATGTACGTGTATTTTCTATTGAAGAACGTTTATTCACGCGTGAAGAAAAAGTCATATGGTGAAGAAATTTTATTCACTCAGGAAGAAAAAAATATATGCACGTGTATAAATTTACGTGTATTTACTAGTGAAGAAACTAATTCACACGCAAAGAAAAAAATATATGCTCATGTATAAATGTCCGTGTATTTAATAGTGTAAAAATTTATTCACACACGAAGAAAAAAGGATATGCTCATGTATAAATGTACGTGTATATACTAGTTAAGAAAGTTTATTCACACGCGAAGAAAATGTATATGCTCATATATAAATGTCTATGTATTTAACAATGAATAAATTTTATTCACACGCGAAGGAAAAAGTATATGCTCATGTATAAATGTCTATATATTTAACAATGAATAAATTTTATTCACATGTGAAGAAAAAAAAAATCTAAAATTTTAAATTTGGAAAAAAAATTCAGAAAAATCTTTTTCGAAAATTTTAAATTTTCACAAGTGAATTTTTTTTTCACATGAAATTGAAAATTATCACATATGAAAATTTGTGAAATTCTTTTGCATTATAATATAGTATTAAGAAAATTTTCACTTGTGAAAAAGTTTTAAAAAAAATTTCTAAAATTCACATGTGACGAATTTTTTTTTTCACATTTGAAGAAAAAAAAATTCGAAAATTTTTAATTTGAAAAAAAAAATTGAGAAAAAATCTTTTTCAAAAATTTTAAATTTTCACAAGTGAAAATTTTTTTTCACATGAAATTGAAAATTATCACATAGTGAAAATTTGTGAAATTCTTTTGCATTATAATATAGTATTAAGAAAATTTTCACATGTGAAAAAATTTTAAAAAAAAATCTAAAATTATTCACATGTGACGAATTTTTTTCACATGTGAAGAAAAAAAAATTCTACAATTTTAAATTTGGAAAAAAAATCAGAAAAATCTTTTTCGAAAATTTTAAATTTTCACTTTTTTCACATGAAATTGAAAATTATCACATGTGAAAATTTGTGAAATTCTTTTGCATTATAATATAGTATTAAGAAAATTTTCACATGTGAAAAAGTTTTAAAAAAAATTTTAAAATTTTTCACATGTGACGAATTTTTTTTCTCATTTGAAGAAAAAATATTCAAAAATTTTAAATTTGAAAAAAAAAATTGAGAAAAAATCTTTTTCGAAAATTTTAAATTTTCACATGAAATTGAAAATTATCACATGTAAAAATTTGTGAAATTCTTTTGCATTATAATATAGTATTAAGAAAAATTTCACATGTGAAAAAATTTAAAAAAAAAATCTAAAATTATTAACATGTGACGAATTTTTTTCACATGTGAAGAAAAAAAAAATTCTAAAATTTCAAATTTGGAAAAAAAAAAATCAGAAAAATCTTTTTCAAAAATTTTAAATTTTCACAAGTGAATTTTTTTTTTCACATGAAATTGAAAATTATCACATGTGAAAATTTGTGAAATTCTTTTGCATTATAATATAATATTAAGAAAATTTTCACATGTGAAAAAGTTTAAAAAAAAATTCTAAAATTTTTCACATGTGCCGAATTTTTTTTTCACATGTGAAGAAAAAAAAATCGAACATCTTAAATTTGAAAAAAAAAAATTCAGAAAAAATCGTCTTCAAAAATTTTAAATTTTCACAATTGAAAATTTTTTTTCATATGAAATTGAAAATTATCACATGTGAAAATTTGTGAAATTCTTTTGCATTATAATATAGTATTAAGAAAATTTTCGCATGTGAAAAAATTAAAAAAAAAATCTAAAATTATTCACATGTGACGAATTTTTTTCACATGTGAAGAAAAAAAATTATAAAATTTTAAATTTGGAAAAAAAAAATCAGAAAAATCTTTTTCGAAAATTTTAAATTTTCACAAGTGAATTTTTTTTTTCACATGAAATTGAAAATTATCAAATGAAAAAAGTATATACTCATGTGAAAATGTACGTTTATTTACTAGTGAAGAAAGGTTATTCGCACGCAAAGATAAATGTATATGCTCATGTATAAAATGTACATGTATTTACTTGTGAATAAAGTTTATTCACATGTGAAGATAAATGTATACTAATGTATGTGCATTTACTTGTGAACAAAATTTATTCAAACGAAGATAAATGTATGTGCTCATCTATAAATGTAAATATTTGTACTAATTAAGAGAGTTTATTCATACGCGAATTAGAAAACATATGTTCATGTATAAATGTACGTGCATTACTAGTAATTAAAGTTTATTCACACGCGAAGGAAAAAGTATATGCTCATGTATAAATGTGTGTGTATTTATCATGTATAAATGTACGTTACGCGAAGAAAAAGGTATATTCTCATATATAAATGTACGTGTATCTATTAATGAAAGAAAGCCGTTTCACATGCGAAAAAGAATATATGCTTATTTATGAATGTACGTGCATTTACTAATGAAGAAAGTTTAATAACGTGTGAAGAAAAAAATACATGTTTATCTAAAAATGTACGTGTATTTACTAGTGAATAAAGTTTATTCGCACAGAAAAAGAAAAAAGTTTATGGAAAAGCTATGTCATAGGCATTCGTAAGACAAATTCATCATAGGTGTATAGTAGGTTTTTAAGATGTGAAAACAACTATAGTCACATGTGAAAATTAATAACTGTTACTAGTATAAACTTATCTAGTTATGAAAAGTTATGAGAAATTACTAGTGAGAGCAAAATAGTAATAGTAATAGTAATAATAATAATAATAATAATAATAATAATAATAATAATATCGACTCCAAAAATAGTCATTGTTACAAGCAATTGCTCCATTATTCATATGAGTTATTATAGGTGCAATATGGTTTGAGAGCTAAAGACATGCTTGCACCCACACAATAGCTAAGCTAATGTTATTCTTTATATAAGTGCCATGACTTCCAAAGCAAAATGCTTTGGCTTCTGATCACAATCGTAATAAATTATGAATCTAGTGCCCTCACAACTTGTGCTAGTTATTCTGTGTTAATGTGCTTTGACTTCCTAGAACATAGACTTATTCAACGGTAAATCTTCCAGCAATTCTATGTCAATCTTTTTTCAAACAGAAAAATTAGTCAAAGTAATAAAAACTCGAAATAAAGAACCTTTTATTATTAGAAATAGTAAAAGCAGTTAAGAACATGTAAAGCATCCCTGAAACCTAAAATGTAAGAGATATCTTTCTGGATTTAAGAATGTCAGAAAGCATGATAGCTAACCAACCTTGAGAAATTGGTACAGAAGATGGCCCATAATCATCACAAATACGAGAAAGAATTTTTATAGCAGAAGACCTGCTAGCATCAGATGAAGTCTCCCTGAACACCCACGGAAGCAGAATGGAAGACCAATTTTGTCCCTCCTCAAGGGACATATGCAAATCCCCTGAATAAAGTGATTCTAGACCTTTTGCCAGTGCTTCTTGAATAGACTCGTGATCCATTGTCCGTTTAGCAGTTTCCCTTAGTAAATGAAGACTTTTTTCCATAACAGCCTTTTGAGCCAGGTGACTCCTCTCGATAGATAGTAAAAATGCAGATAAAGCGACACGAGTCAAAGAGATGTTATCCATTTAGCTTGCTTGTGAAACGGTCTTAAGAAGGGTAGAACTCCAACTGCAGATAAAATCATTTGTGGGAACATTTTGATCTTCTAACAACAACCGAGCAACTTAACTCCCATGCCATTTTACAGACCTCTCAGGGGCCACCAAAGCTGACATGATAGCATGACCGTCTCGGTCAAGTTCTAGATATGAGATCTGTTCACATCTGATGCCATTGCCCAATTTGCTAAAGCCCATGCAGCGAAAGGAACAACAACATGTTGGGAATGCAAATCATCCCACTATCCAGGGACAGTTGGAGATTTATTATCTAATTTATTAAATGGAAGAAGAAGATATACTTTTTCTCTCATGTGTGAATAAACTTTCTGAATACACGTACAATTATAAACTTTAGTACCTCCAAGAACCTTATAAGATTCCTCCAACTCCATTGACCCGTTACTTCTAGAGAAACCCACAACTGTAGTACCTCCAAGAACCTTAATTCCAATTCCCTTCAAACCAGTTCCACCATCATCATCGTCCTGATTATCGGGTGGCTCATCCATGTGTATGCCACCTTCTTCAACAACCTGATGTGCGGCAGCAATATCCCGCATTGTAGCTGTACCGGAGAGCATGGGTTTAATCTTGATCTTTTCAACATTATCACAATTGGAAGTGACGAACCTTAAGACCAAATGGGTGATTTTGCTAATTTCATCACCCAAAGTCACCCATTTCAGCCGACAAACACACCCAGTTCAGCCCATATTTCAGCACAAACCACACGTATTGTAGCCCCCATTTCAAGCGCCAAACACACACCAACTTCAGCCCCCAAACTAACCCATTCTAGTACCCAGTTGATGCTCCAAACACACCCAATTCAGCGCCATTTCATCTTACCCTGACAAACTCGACAAATGGGAAACCTATAAAGCAATAGTTTCAATTCTATAGACATTAACAATCAAACAAATCATTCAATTTAATCATGTATATTATCTCAACTGTTGCTATCCCGAGTCCAAGACAACAAACTTAAGACTCTTTTTCATTTTCACTTCGAATCAAGGACTTAAAACCACCGAATTATTTCCTAGGAGTTCAGATCATCAGATATATAGAAAAGTCTTTCTATTAAAAATCAGAAAAGTAATTTTCCTATCTTAAGAGGGGAAATGATCTTGATCGCAAGAAAATAAGCAACTCGTTCGGCTAATGAATTATCTTACAGTGACACGTCGACACAGCTGTAGAAACTCTTCCCATAAGAAAGTCAATAACCGTTCCTGAAATTCCTTTCTCAGCCGGTGCTTGAACGTAGACGGGTGGGCCTTTAAGGAGAATCATGGAAAGCTCAGCTGATTGTTGGGTTGGGTACTGTAATGTAGAGTTTGAGTAGACACCATGTGTCATAGTGGACCCGAGAAGACGAAGCCTCTATGAAACACTTGGCCGTTCCACGATCAGCAGTCGTCTCTAAAAAAATAAACATACATAAGATTAGAGTGTAGCATAAAGTATAATTAAAGCTGATAAATAATAAAGAACAGTCATCACCGGTTCTTGTGAATTGTCGAAGGTGACAAAGGGTACTTCGCTTCATTTTTTGGTACAATTGGAGACCCACGAACCTGCAATATGTAAAAGTTAGATTTCTAATTCGAAGCACTTACATGGATTTGCTTATATACCCTGCTTATGGGCTTATATAAATTTGGAAAATCCGATAACATCACTTTTTATATAATATAGCTTATGAGATTTATCAATTTGAGCTTATGTACTTAAATAACCCATAAGCTGGTAAGCTTTTGAAATTAAATCAGGCATAAGCTCAACTTAATAAGCTATACAAAAAGTGAGTTTAGCCAGGGGTCATTAAGAGAGATTTATTTTACTATTCTTAAAACTCCATACATCTACCTGGATCACTGCATCAGGGTCATAATGATATTAAATTTACTAATTTCTAGTTGACTCGAGGAGGAGGAAGCTGTTGGGGTTTGTGAGAAAAAGGCTGCATTTGTTTCAGTCAGCCATGAATATAAAATATGTTAATCTTTCTAAATATAGTTTAAATTCCTTGTTTTATGTCGTCAAGAGTGCTTTTTCACACTAACAGAAATCTGTACTTGTGGTTGTGGATACACAGGCATATGGTAATAATAGAAAAATTACCGCTTTTATGGGTAGTGTTGATGTCATTGACGGTTGATCTGATACACAGTATTTAAGGACGACATTCACCAACCTACAGCATCTGTGAATGGCCATAACATCTCATCTTCCATTCTGTGACCATAAGCATAATAAATAAGGTAAATATTAACTACGAATATAACAAAAAAGGTTCTGATTATTAAGTCAAGAACAAAAGGCCCAGGGCAGCCATGGCATGACTTACACCGCAAAATAGATGGTCATGCTGCAGATGATGTTCTACTAATTCAACTCCCGTATTCTCCTTTCTTTTTCACCTGCAAAAAGAAGGTTCAGTATCTGATCATCTAAACAGTAGTGGTGATGACCCCTGTTCAGATGTAATCTGACCCAAAAAAAAACTACCTAAAACATGTAATCTGACCCCAAGACAATCACATAACTAAATGCAGAACCTGCGTATCTCAACATTGAAAAGTGAGTATTGATCTATTTCAATAAGCTAAGTTGTTCCAAACGAACATCCAAACACCCAGATGACTGGAGAAAGTAAAAGTAGAGCTCAGGATTTGTAGGAGGTTGAACCTTGAAGGTACTGACAAAGTGATAAAGTTAAGCCTAAAACTGCATGGAGGTGTAAGCATCATGAGCTAACATATCAAAAAGATTTCTGGTCACTTGCCATCAACAGAGTAAATTAGTTGATCTAACTGATATTGATTAGTTCGCTGGAACAAATTTTGGTTTATCAGTAAAGGTCAACGGGAACTATCATTGTTGTTGAAAGACTAAGAGTAAACATATGTTGTGGTTTCTGAGATGCAAGGACAAGAGTAGGAAGACTGATTCATGATTCAAGCGAGAATGATGTCAACTTTTGACGATTACTCTAAATGAGAATGTTTTGAGTGTGTGATCCTTTTCCTGAATTATAATGCTCAAGTATGGATAAGTAGGATACCTTTAACATGTCAAAACATCTGAGCCATTTTAAGTTTGATGATAAACTAACCAATGAAACTATGAACGCATAAACAGCTAGCTAGAAATTTTTGGTACCCATCCAAATGATGTGATGAAGTTAAGATAATAACATACCATCATGATGCAACTTGATTAGTTTAACCAGTTAGTGGTTACATGTTGGACCCTTTTTTAATATGTCCTCGATGTAGATACAACGTTTTGTCACGTCCTCCTTGGAAAAGTGCTCCAAAAGACTAGCTTTTAACCTTCATCAGTAGAAGAGTATTAAAATAATAAAAATAAAAATAAAAATAAAAATAAAAATAAAATAAAATAAAAAATCAAAAAAACATGATTAACCAACTTGATAATTTGGAGACGTAATATCTACAACTCCAACTTAATTATGACACAGAAAATATGCTGAGTGTATGCTCTTATATCTTTTAACAAAGTATCATCTCTTATGGTTTTTCAATTCCTTACCTTAAAGGAAGTGCGGCTTCAGAACTTTGAACAGCACTTTCCACCTCTTCTATAGCTTCCTTGACTTGATCCCCAAGAAGTAGCATCTGCCAAAACTTAAACCTCACAGAATATTCTTCTACATAAATTAGACAAAATTTATAAAATGTTGCTTGCCTTTATTAAAGGAAGTAAAGCCTCAAAAGCTGGTGGAGTAGAATGAAGAGCGTTCTGTAAATACTTCACTGCAGCCTTATAGTGATCATTCTTTATTCTCCTTTGAAGAGCGACAAAATCATTAAATGTAATTGTACTTGGATATCTAAAAGGCATCAAGAAAGTTTCTAGATCTGTAGCAAAAAATGCAACAATGTCAGCTAATCAAAAAATATTAAATTACCCAGGTTACCTACTAATTATTCAAATTCTGGATACTACTATTATTAGAGATCAGGTAATTCGAGTCGTTTGAAAATAGGAATTCAGTAATATACCATTTGTTATTACGACATGTGCTCAAATAAATCAACTAAAGAAAATCTCCTATAAAGATGAAAACTCACCACGAGCATAAAATACAGAACCAAATCGCCTGTTACCAGTATAGGGAAACTGCAATACGTTACCACTTTGATCACTCTCATCAGAGCTCATATAAATATCCTCATACTCCTCTTCAGGCTCAATTAGTTTGGAAAATCTTATGGAGGTGTTTGCATCCGATTGGGAGTGAGAACCAGAATCTAGCACTTCAAAAGCACTTCGACTATTTGACTGATTGATTGAATCATGGAATTGCATCTCTATCTGTATGGAATTGCACCTCTATCTAAATTTGCTTTTGGATCACTCGAGTAGTTACTCTGTTGTAAAAGGCTGATACAAGACAACTTAACTTCATTAGAATCTATGCCTCATCTGTACCAATTAACATAAGAAGAAAGTTAAGAAGCAAGATAGCATAATGTGACAAGTTATCATAATAATTGCCCATAAATATATTCTAAAAACGTTTGTTTATATAGCTGGTATATCTAATTTAAAAAGGTATTTTTTCTACACCACACAAAATCTATTTGCTTGCACATACACACACCCACACCCACACCCACACACACACACTTGCGGCCTTGCCGGAGGTCTTTCTGGAAACGTGCAGTCCCTTTACCCTTGGGTGGGGGTGTGATTGTCTACATCTCACCTCCCCCATACCTCGCTCCGGCGGGATTGGGTATTGTAGTTGTTCTTTTTTTTTTAAACCATACTACCATATCTCATGTTTCCAGAATCTCAAATGATTTAAAGCATGTTCCTTGTCACTAATAAATCACTTAAGAATAGCACGCGTCAAAACAAGAAGTGATATTGTAAAGAAGTAGGGTACTTTCACAAGCGCAGGCTTTATATCACCTACAGTAATAGAATTTATAACCAAGAAATGTAACAACAGATATATGTAAACCTTATAATAGCCTCGTATGCCCAGTCATTATTGCCTTTTGAAACAGAATAAAAATGAACTCTAACAGAACATCGAACGTACCCTGCAAATAATGAACTTCAGTAAAGATTCGACGCCCAAAATGCTTATAGTCATCTTTATCATAGTACTGGGTACACACCTCGACACCAACAATGTTTCTTGGTTATATACTAAAATTAAACCGAACATCTTTTTGTTCATACCCAAAGACAACCATTTAAAAACAACAACAACAACAACAACTAGGCTTTTTAACAAGAAGTTACTTACAAGAGGGAATTATTAGCGTCTTATATAACCTTCAAGATTTTCTGATAGTTCTTCTTCCATTTCGTCCTTCTCATCTGATTATGTAAAAGAAATTAATACTTATATCATATCATATATAAACATATTCTTCACATTCAAAGATAATCTAACTAATCTTAAATACACTAATAACCTCAAAAATTCATTGCTTACTGATATTCTTCACATGCGAAGATACTCTAACTAAACTTAAATCCGTTAATAACGTTAAAACTTTTTTCCTAACTAATATTCTTCACATGCGAAGATACTTTAACTAAACTTAAATCCGCTAATAACATTAAAACTTCTTTCGTAACTAATATTCTTCACATGTGAAGAAACTCTAACTAAACTTAAATTCACTAATAACCTCAAAACTTCGTTACTTACAGATATTTTTCACACGCGAAGATAATCTAGCTAAACTAAAATCTGCTAATAACGTCAAAACTTCATTCCTAATTGATAATCTTCACATGTGAAGATACTCTAACTAAAATTAAATACATTAATAACCTCAAAACTTCTGATATTTTTCACACGTGAAGATAATTTTACTAAACTTCAATCATCAATAATTCCGCTAAAAACATCAAACTTAATTTCTTATGTACGAATTAAACATTTATAACAATTTTAAACACATAATAATTATGAATTATACAATAAAATTTAATAAAAAATAACAGAAGTAATAGTTACTATCAATTTCTGTATAGTCTGAATGGACAAGTTATCTTCTTCATCAAACTCAGCTACTGTTGACCTAATTTCATTGATATCTTCTTCTTCATCAGTCATATTTGTCAAATTTTATGTTTTTATGACCAATTAATATTCTGGTGATGATTCCGGTAGCGATTCCGGTAGAAGACGTTGTTTGATGTTGTTTGAAGGTGAACGACGGTGTTAGACGGATGTAGAAGCTGACGTGGTGAAGCAATAATATATTTGGCGGTTGTATTTGGCGGTGAAGCGGTGGTTTGAATGGTGGTGGTTGTGATTGGAGATTATTGAAGTTAGTTGTATTAGAGAGGATAGGTCTGTGTTTTCACGTTCAGTTATGAGGATGTGTGTTTTTTTTCTATATGTATTAGATGTGAGGTTGGTAATTACAAAAATACGGATAGGGCAAATGGGGCTAATCTTAGCCGTTAGATCTAAAAAAAGGAAGGGACTAGATGGAGGGCTAGGATCTCTTCTCGCGTTCTTACAAAAATTAGATTTCTCACATGAATGGCTCCATATATATATATATATATATATATATATATATATATAAGGTAAAAGTTGAATCAGTTTGACTCTGAAAAGTCGGAGGGAGTAGTCACTAAATTTGTATTGAAAAAAATTAACTCGACGATTCACTATCGGCAAGCGACATGAATTAATTCAGATATGGTCAACCAACTCATAAGATTATTCTACGTTTGTAAAACGTTTATTTCAAAGTTATTTAACTTTTTTATGTCAACTTCTTCATTAATATACTTTTATTTGCAGCTAGACGAGTACTTATATATAGCAACGAAATTTTATACCGGTAGATAGTTTTAGTGATAAAAAATTGTTTATGGTTATAAATAAAAAATAATAAAAGTTTGAGATTTGGGGATTAAACATAATATTTTGAAACCCGGTTCAACCCAGGAGCCGGTTGAATCATTCCGGTGAAAAAATGTGTCAAATCAAACCGGGTCAAGGGTTTGAATCGTCCCTGGTTAACTCAGTTTTTGATGTGTATTAATAGTTTTTTATTTGAAACATATGTTTTCAATTTTTTTTTCTTTAGTTTAAACTTTTCATGCCTTTTTATTTTTTATTTTTTATCTTTTTTTTATTTTTTAAGATATAGATAGGTATTAGACTCGGTCAGATTAGGTGTAGCTTTAATGAATTGAGAAAATGGAGGGAATATGTAAATGTGGCGCAAAATATGTCACATTGATTACGTGGTTAGATAAGATTAGACCACTACTCTAATTTATAGGGAAAAATCGAGGGAATGTGTAAACATGTGGTGCTAAATCTTTCAAGTATTGCAGAGTATTTGGGTGCTAGTAAATTAATTTGAATAATAGAGTAAATGTACAATATAAGTGGCACCAATTATTTTACATTCGGTAAAATATGATACTTCCTCCGTCTCATATTAAGTGTCTGCTTACATTATACGCAAAGTTTTAATAAATTCCACTAACTACACTCTCCACTAATCAAATATCATTTTTATCCACTAAACTCTCATCTCATTGGTTGAAATAAAATATGAACACTTAATTTGAGACATCCAAATATTTTATTGTTAACACTTAATATTGGACGGAGGGAGTAAAAGTATTAAGATGGAAGTTAGAGGCATACTGAAGAAAAGAACCGAATACACATAAAGGGAATGCCATAAGATATAACTCATATAAAAAGAATTGCAAACATTTCTTGTAATGTATGTGAGCCAATCTGTAGCGTTTTAAAATTTTGTAATTGTACTATACATTATCCTAGTATATGGTACAATAACTTAAAAACAAATTGTTGCTCTTAATTCTTCATGAATCTTGTACTTTTTATTTAAACATTTTGTAGAGTTACCGAAAAGTTACATCACTTTAGATTAAATGTTGCCTTTGAGTCTTTACAAATGTAACACTTAATAAAGTGTTGCAATAGATTGTAAAATTAACAACACTTTAGAAAATGTGTTGCTTTAGAGCTTTAAATGCAACACTTGATTATAAACTGTTGCCTTATTACAAATTCTAATAAAAAGGCAACACATTTTGGAAGTGTTGCTTGAAAAATGTTGCATTAGGCTTGTTTTGTAGTAGTGTATATATATATCTAATTTTGGTTAAAAATAACGTACAACTGTCATATTAGAGGAATATATTCTCATAGTAAATCAACCCACGTAAAAAGATAAAACTTGACTCTCTGCCAATCATATACTGCATTCTTTTGCAACCAGCCACTAGCAGCAGCCTTCAACGACCGGCTTAACATACTACGTATATGACAATTTGGTGAGAAGGTGGCAAGGTGCCATGATGTTTGTTGTTTTGGTATTTATTGTGTTATTTTCAAACTTTTGAATTATTCAATAAAAGGGAAGTTTCATATACGCTATAGAACAATCAACAATTTGTGTGAACAATTTGTCTACTACAATAATAAATTAAATGCAATTACCAGACTTCCATACGTTAAAGATAACAAGGAACCCACATCTTCTATATAAACATGCATACACACCAATATCCCATGCATAACCACTTATCTTCTTTTTACTAATCAACTCTTCCATCTGTAGCAAGTTCAAGTCATGAGCCGCAACGATCAGCATGAAATTCCTGGTGAGTTTGTTCACAACAACTTGCATACTAAATATTTACATGCATGATAAGTTTTTTTATATTGATATTGTTATGAATTTGATTGCAGTTGCCTATCCTCCTTCAATGACCATGGAGAAACAAGGACAACTTCCACCTGCGCCACTCGGGTACCCAACAAGCGCTGTCCCCGAAAACCAAGTTCCCGCAAAAACTCAAAGCAGGGGTACTGTTGGCTTCTGGAACGGAAGGTAAGTACTAAATTACCACCAGATGCTTTTTATTTGATCATGCCTTATACTTTGATTGAATGTGTTATAATGTTGGTTGCAGTTGTGCTCATCTATGTTGCTGTTGCTTAGAGGCCTGCTTTTAACGTCCATCGTGATAACTGGATACTGCTATTGCCTAATGATTTTTCCCTAGTGTTTACGATTGCTTAATTACCTAGTTGTGCAATTTCTTGTTTCTGAGAGTACTTGTGCAAATATATGTGGTATCCAAGCAACCATTTCAATGAGCCTGTAAAATGTTGATACACAAAACATACCTGATTGAAATTATATCCTGACAGAAAAAAGGTTGTAATTGCTTAAAAAAAAAAACTTGGTAACTAAGAAAAACGATATCTAATAACTGTCATTAACGGGGTCGTTATGACATATATTAAGAAAAACCATACCCTTGAGTTGGGTATCAAATTTTCTTTTTTCTAAGAAAAGGTCAAGTATATATTAAACCAAAACACCATAACAGTTTGTGAAGGATCAAAATTTGAGCCAAGGACGTACCAAAAGCAACAACTTGACGAGAAGCCAAACTTACATAGACATACCACATCCAATTTAATACTACTTTGATTCTGATCCTACCAGTACATTAGGACTATACAAAACCAAACACTCGTATTACATCTTTCACAAACATTCCAAGGAAAGAAAACACAACAAGCTAGAAGACTACGCACGTTTCCTTTCACTGTAGTGAACAAACTGAATTAAAAAAGATGACGTAGTCTCATCTTTCATGACTCACTAAACTTGATAAAAGGTAGTTCATTCCCACAGAAAGGCATCAACAACAACTAAGCGATCCTTCTCGTGAACCAAACTGCAGCAGACAGAACTAATCTTCGAATGATGCTTCATATGCTTTCTTGTACAAGGCGTTTTAGCCATTTGTTTTAAATTATCTTCACAGTCCTTAATTACTGGGAAGAGACTATATTTTTTAAAACTGTTAGAACTAATGTAATTAAAAACAGAAATAGCTAAAACAAAGAATTAGAAAATCCGAGATGATCTCAATTATTAATGATTAGGCATCTCCACGTACAATGTCGTTATTGGGTTGTCGTCTAAGTTCATTCTTTTTCTCCACTATTTCGTTAATGATTTGCACCTCCACTCTTAATTTGTTTATTTTTAGGAATGCATCAATCTATTTTTGGTTTACATTAGTACACACCGCATAAAAAAGGTTAAAAACTTGAGTCCCAAATTCACTTACGCGTCTTTCTTTACTAGCTCATATATCTGCTTCTTCTAGGTCAACCCTTCCATCTTTACCAGCCGTAGCAAGCTCGTATTTATGATGATTTGTTTGATGAACATTTATTTGGTATGATCATCAATGACTTGTTGGATATTTGTCGTGAGAATAATGTATCATCTAATATCAACTCTCATTTTATCTCATAAGATTATATAGAACATTACTGTAACCAATAAATTAACAAGTGATTAATTAATATAATAATAAAGCGATAATCCAAAGAACCAATAAATAAACAAGTGATTAATAATAATAAAGCGATATTCCAATGAACAATAACATAAAATAACAAGCTAGTATCCAAAAACTGAAGAAACAAACAAAAGAAAAGAATTTCGTCATTATCTAATCCCATGATCTTCAAATCAAAGCGACCAAAACAAACGCAGCACAAGAGAGTGCAGTTCCAAAGGTCACAGCCCGATTGACCCATCCTTCAGCAAAGGTGCCACTTGCTGGAACATCAGTCGGTTATGGTGATGGAGCAGGTGAGGGACTTTTTGATGGAGGAGAGGTAGTAGGAGAAACATGATCAGAAGATGGTGTTGGTGACAATGGCTCAGGTTTTGGTGATGGAGGTGGAGAAGGGACAGCAGGGGCTGGAGCGGGGACGGGAGTAGGGATGTGAGATGGAGGTGATGTCGGGCTAGCCGTTGGGACGGCTGTTGGAGCGATTCTTGCTGTGCATGCGATTGTATGAAGCACCAATGGAGACATGTAATGTATTTATACTTGACTGTAAACATAATTATGGAAATTATATGCAATCAATTATGAATTATACGGATTAGACCAAATCAGTCCAAAATTCGTATAGAATTTTCTTAACTTTAATGCTGATATTGTTTCCTTTTATATCAAGTTTTTTTTTTTTTTTTTTTTTTTTTCTTTTTTTTTTTGGTGGGTAACAATGTACTAAAATAAGTAGATATGGTCATCTAATAAGCAAATCGTGGAACTACAACTTGCATGGCAGTGTTTGTGATTGCTTACTGATGCTTATGGGCCATAACAGATATAAAGCCTAATAGCTCTGCATACCGTCTGTCCAAGCCTATAATTTTGTAAAAGACTACCCCAATTTACCAAGTACATGCAAGGCTAAAAAACCAATGACTTAGTTACTCAACCCATTTTGAATTAAGTCTTTGTTAGTTTAACCGTTTGGGTTGGAGTAAAAATTGCTAAAAAAATGAATGTACAATATGAATTTAAAAGAAAAAAAACTACTGTTAAATAATGTAAACCTTTTAGGTTATAATTTTTATTGAAGCACAATATATAATTCTTAACCTTATTGTTTCGCAAGTCATCGAGATAAATAGGACAATTCCTCTTCCAGTGACCCATCACCTTGCAGTAATGGCATCCTTGATCCTTCTTTGGATTATTCTTCACAGGAGGGTTCTTCTTAGGTTGATGATGAGGCGAAAAATGAACCACTTTTAGGGGGTCATTTAAGCCCGGAATTGAATTTATTTGATCAAATATTACCCTAAATCGTTCCTTTTGTGATTTTAGGTACTTTGGGAGAGAAATCTGGAAAAGGAAGCTATTCGGACGTTTTTAGAGCATAAAAGTGAAGAAAACGGCAAAGACTTAATTTTCCATGCTGGAAACAGTGTATGACGGCGTCAAGAGGAAATATTTGACGGCGTCAAGAGTAAAGTCCATGACGACCCAGAAGAAACGTGAAGGCGTCACAACAAGAGCGTCAAGAGTTAAAATCATGACGGCCTGCATAAGGTGTACACATGACGGCGTCAGACCCAGATCTAGGCAGTCCGAGGAACTATTTGGCAGCGAGATGACGGCGTCAGACATTTGTTCTTGACGCCGTCACCTCCTAAACTCTATATATAGTTTTCTAATTTTCATTCATTAAGAGGAACTTGTGTGGAGAAACCCTTGGGCCGAACTTTGTGAACCCTAGCTCGTATTTTACAGTAAATTCAAGGGTTTTCACCCCTTGAATCATTTCATGTACTATTAAGATAAGTCTTCTCTCTAATTCAATCAATATGTCTATGTGTTGGTTGTCTATATCTTGTGCTTGTCTTGATTTCATCATGTTAGGTTAGATCTATCTTGTGTTTGCTTAGATCTAATGAAACCTAGATGTTAATTATGTGTTGATTACTTGTTTATGGTTGTATTGGATGAATGGTTTCAATGTTAGGCTTAAGAAAACTGGCAGATCTCCATTTGGTAACATGCTTGAACGTCTTAGGAAACATGAACCGATGTGTACTAGATTTTATTGGTTGTATTTAATGCATGAGTAAATTCTAATGATCCCATGTTAGGAGCTTCTTAGCCGGCTCGACATAGGAGTGAAGTAGGCACTCATAGGATTGGGGAAGTAAGTACGCCACCCCATGAATGGTATTAAGGAATACAATCCGTCATCCACGCAACTATAACAAGTAATTAACATGTAAAAGATATCTAGGGAGTAGTGAAATCTAAGTAAACACATTTTTCCCACATATTGCTCACAACTTTAGTTAAGTTAGTTTTATTTCATTTTTAGTATTTTATTTTGATTGCATATTAGTATTGGGTTAGTTGACTAGCAACTAATTCCGCCCAAATCCTTAAAACCCGAGATTTTAATTTGCTTTCTAAAAAATATAAAAATACAAAAAGAATCATCCCTCATCTCTAGACCTAGTATTTAGGTTTTCTAATCCTAGCGACACTATTCCTAGCTGAACGATCAATCCCCCGGTACTTGTCACTATACTATACTACATCGATCAGGTACACTGCCTGGTGGGGGTTGTAAGCTTCTCGAGATCCCTCGAGAGGTAAAGCTTGGTGCAACCCTACGCACATCAAGTTTTTGGCGCCGCTGCCGGGGAATAGTTATTGTTTAGGTTGAATTTGATTTTTATTAGGTCTACTCATTAGATTCCTATCAAGTGAGATTTTTTTTTCTTTTTTATTTTGTAGCTTTCTCGTAGTCTAACTTTTCTTTGTGATTTTGTTTGTAATTTGCTTCAAATGGACTTTACACTTAGACTTCTAAGATTGCAAGATAAGGTTGAGTGGCTAAAACACCAAAGAGTTCAAAATACCTCATTTAGAGACACCTATGAATCATATGAGCCTTCATCTAGGATAGATTCTTATGAACAACCTCCATGTTTAAGATCTAGTTTTAGTGAGGCCAATAGGAAATGCGACCTAGTTTGCCAATGAATTATGGAGAGAGCCGCTGCAACAAATCATAAGTTGGATGAAGCACTAGGTTTGCTTTTATCACTACCTAAGGAAACAATTGAGGAGGATTTAGCCGAACATGATCACATTGATCAAAGAGACCTAGGTTTTATGATCGATGATGAAGAATCTCAAGAAACAGATGATGAATCGTTTGGGCAATTTGTATATAGCAGTCAGAATATTGAGGATGATCCTTATGATTCGGACATAGAAGTTGAGATGCCTAGAGAAGCATGTGAGATACTTGGGAAAATGTTAGGGTTAGATTATAATAAAACACATGTTGAGGATATAGGTGATCTTGACACATGGAATGATGAGGTCAATAACATAAGCCCACAAAATACTCAACCATCATTTGAGGCACACACACCGCCCGTGAATTACCCGGAAGAAGTAGAAGAAACTTTAGGAATTCCGATGGAGATAGAACCCTTGGACCAGGCACCATTAGAGGATATAGGTTTGAATACTTGTAGTGATAACCTTACTCCTAGTTCTAGGGAATTTCCTAATGTTGATGAACCGGAACCTCAACCTTTACACAACTTTCCATCCTTAGATATACATCTAGGAGACAAAAGAGGAATCGACCCACCCATCAACCAATATTATCCGGGTAGTTTTAGGATGAAGGAAGCCATTCACTCACCCCCTTCACCTCACGTGGCATATTTCCACCCTAAGGGTGTGTATCGCTACTTCCACCCGCACTTAATCCTAAGTGTAGGGAAAACCTCCCCTATTTCTGTTAAATAAGGGTAGAGTCAGGCTCGTGACTCGAACAAAAACAAGCGCTTATTGGGAGGCAACCCAATCTTTATTTATTTGTTTGTTTGTTTGTTTGTTTGATTTTATTTGTTTCCGTATGCATGCTTTAATTTTATTGTTTGTGGCTCATGTTTCAAAATAAATTGTGAAAATGCTTTATTTTGTTTTTAACTTCGTCTTAATTGCATATAAAGGTATTTTGCAAAAGATAAGTGTAAGGGAGATCCAAATTTGTTTATAAGAACGAAATTGAGCAAGAACCACAACAATATTAAATGGACATGTGTGTTAGTACTTGTTAGAGTCAAATGCTTGTATCGAGTCATAATGATGTTTTGCAGGATTTTCCAGGAAGTAGGACGAAGTTTTTCCAGAAATTTTCCGGAAACTTAACATAAGAATTTCTGCATGACACTTCTGACGGCGTCATGAGTTTCCTCTTGACGGCGTCACGTGTAAAAATCTGAAAATTTTACCGGTTTTGTTTTTCTAACGGAGTCTTAAAGTTTTTGTTGAATTATTAAGTTTTATAATCTCCAGGAAATCTGCAAACTTCATTCCACAAGCATTATATCTTATTTTGTTTTCTAGGATTTATTAGTATATGTAGATTGCCGCCGATTTTATGCGAGGTTGCCTTGTCTGTTTTCTCAGGATTTACAGGTTATGTATGACAAGAAGATAATTATTTTCCTGGAAGAGAAGCTTTGATTGTTCATTTTTTTGGAGGAAGATTTAACCTGGCCACCTTATTATCCATACCGAGCGAATCAGGGGAGTATTTGATTTTATTCTTTTTACTTATTTCACTTTTACATTCTTTACCTGAACATTGGGGACAATGTTCATCTTAAGTGTAAGGGGAGGGTAAAATGATGATACTTTACAGATACACTTTCGCTTGAGTTTGTTTGTTTGATAGTAGATGTGTAATAAAACTATGAGAAATACTTGTTAGTGCAATTTTAGCGCCAAATTTAAATTTTTTTTACAACATTTAGGAGTGAAACTTTAGCCATAGTAAGCGTCTCATGGATAGGATATTGTATGACTAGCACAAAACCGTACTATTCAGAAAAATTTTCCACCCAAATATGTGAGGTTCGCCTTTAGATTTGATAGGAAAAGCATTTATTATTAGTGCTTATGAGTGTACCGGTAGCATTTATATTCTAGAACTTGCGTTAGTGATGCATCCCGAGACCGCTAGTGAGACTACATTCGTGTAGTAGGATTTACTACATGATAAGAGGCATTAGGATTACCCTTGTGTTAAACCCGTATCATAATTACTTGACCATTTAAGTCATATTACTTGGCTAGTTAAGACAACTAATTTTTCCTACACCTTAGCGTTGTACTCATTTTTAGTACACGAAACCCCTAGTACACCCCTCCGAGCCTATCTTTTCGTTTCTAACTTTAAGCATTTTACTTAAAGGAAGAATTTGTTACACCCCACTTAAATGTACACCCAAATCGCCTTAGCCTTCCGTTTATGCACTCATCTTTAGTGCATTATTGTTATTTGTTTAAACCCTAAGTTAATTATCTAATTGATTACATGGTTGCTAAGTCGAGTCATATCCTTGTACATATTGTTTTGGGACGATTGGGACTCATGGGTAAAGTACTTATTTTATGGAGTAATGGGGAAGAACATCATATATTACCCCCGTATGTTCGTTAATCTTAAAAGTACTCCAAGTGTTTTGATTATCTTAATTCGAGTCATTAGTTTAGTTTATTGTAAAGTATGTAAAAATTCAAGTGTAAGAGGAATATTCATTCCCTATGATGTATTATTTTGGATGGTAGGGTAAGAGTGTATGCAAAAAAATAATAATAATAGTACTAAATAAATAAATAAATAAATAAATAAATAAAAGAGAAAAAAAACATACGGACTACCATCCCGTTTCATTCTATGTTTATTTTATGTTTTTGTTATTTTTGATTTATTAGCTTAAGTCGAGTCTAGTCTTGGCTTAGCAAAGCCATATTGTACATGTAATTAACCAAGATTGTTAACTCGCCACCAGTAAAGATTACCTATATCCAACAAAACCGTGTATTTCATATCCCTACACCTAACGTTACAACCCTTTTAAAAGACCTCTTTGATAGTTTATCCTAGGTGCTTACGCCATGTGGTGGAGGTTTGATCCTTTCCCAAGCCTATGGTAATCTATTTTGCTATGACAGGTAGTGAGAGATATCTTCCGTTTCCATATTGTAATTTATACCTTATTACACCCGAAAGATGTGAGTATCTAAACACTATTTGTGAGGTGCTAGTATATGACCTCCGTGCTTGTCTTTGGTCTTTCGTGGAACGATTATTTGTTGCAATTACTTTTATATTAGTGTTAAATGACCCCTAACTTGTATTTTGATTAGAGTAAAAGCGTATTTGCTTGAGGACAATCAAATCTCAAGTGTAAGGGTATATGATGAGACGAAAAATGAACCACTTTTAGGGGGTCATTTAAGCTCGGAATTGAATTTATTTGATCAAATATTACCCTAAATCGTTCCTTTTGTGATTTTAGGTACTTTGGGAGAGAAATCTGGAAAAGGAAGCGATTCGGACGTTTTTAGAACATAAAATTGAAGAAAACGCCAAAGACTTAATTTTCCATGCTGGAAACAGTGTATGACGGCGTCAAGAGGAAATATTTGACGGCGTCAAGAGTAAAGTCCAGGACGACCCAGAAGAAACGTGAAGGCGTCACAACAAGAGCGTCAAGAGTTAAAATCATGACGGCCTGCATAAGGTGTACACATGACGGCGTCAGACCCAGATCTAGGCAGTCCAAGGAACTATTTGGCGGCGAGATGACGGCGTCAGACATTTGTTCTTGACGTCGTCACCTCCTAAACTCTATATATAGTTTTCTAATTTTCATTCATTAAGAGGAACTTGTGTGGAGAAACCCTTGGGCCGAACTTTGTGAACCCTAGCTCATATTTTACAGTAAATTCAAGGGTTTTCACCCCTTAAATCCTTTCATGTGCTATTAAGATAAGTATTCTCTTTAATTCAATCAATATGTCTATGTGTTGGTTGTCTATATCTTGTGCTTGTCTTGATTTCATCATGTTAGGCTAGATCTATCTTGTGTTTCCTTAGATCTAATGAAACCTAGATGTTAATTATGTGTTGATTACTTGTTTATGGTTGTATTGGATGAATGATTTCAATGTTAGGCTTAAGAAAACTGGCAGATCTCCATTTGGTAACATGCTTGAACGTCTTAGGAAACATGAACCGATGTGTACTAGTTTTTATTGGTTGTATTTAATGCATGAATAAATTCTAATGATCCCATGTTAGGAGCTTCTTAGCCGGCTCGACATAGGAGTGAAGTAGGCACTCATAGGATTGGGGAAGTAAGTACGCCACCCCATGAATGGTATTAAGGAATACAATCCGTCATCCACGCAACTATAACAAGTAATTAACATGTAAAAGATATCTAGGGAGTAGTAAAATCTAAGTAAACACATTTTTCCCACATATTGCTCACAACTTTAGTTAGTTGACTAGAAACTAATTCCGCCCAAATCCTTCAAACCCGAGATTTTAATTTGCTTTCTAAAAAATATAAAAAGAATCATCCCTCATCTCTAGACCTAGTATTTAGGTTTTCTAATCCTAGCGACACTACTCCTAGCTGAACGATCAATCCCCCGGTACTTGTCACTATACTATACTACATCGATCAAGTACACTGCCTGGTGGGGGTTGTAAGCTTCTCGAGATCCCTCGAGAGGTAAAGCTTGGTGCAACCCTACGCACACCAGTTGAGGTGGTTGATAAGCCATAACTTGCTTATTCTTATCAGCCTTCTTCTTACCCTTACCCTTCTTCTTGTTCGCATTTGGCTTGTTAATTCTACCCCCTTGAATAGCAAGTACTTGGGGTGTAGGAGCCTTTGGTGTTAACCCTTTCTCATAATCAATGAGCAGTACGTGCAATTCACTTACTGTCTTCCCCACGCAATGCATATTGAAGTTCCTCACAAAACCATTAAAATCCTTGTTAAGGGATCTATTGATTAAGTTCATAGCCATATCATTGTCATAGGGTTTCTTAAGTGTTTGTAGTTGATGCATGAAACTTTTCATCTTCAACACATGAGCACTCACAGATTCACCATCACCCTGCTTACAACCATGTAGAGCCTCCATCAAATCGTAAATCTCTACATTTGATGGTTTCTCATATAGTTTCTTGAGTTCATCAATCATGGTCAAGGGGAAATACTCTTCAAACTGCCTTTGAAGAGGTGTGGACATTGCCCCTAACATCATTGCGGCCACATCAATATGTTCCTAACAAGCAATATTCCATTCAGCCTTGGCAGCCTCAGTAGCTGCAGGGCCTTCAGGTTCAGCAGGACAAGGCATTTTCAAGATTTCAAGTTGACCGGTCACTCGCAGGACAATCCTGAGTGAACGATACTAATCATTGAAATTTTCTGAGCCAGTCATTTTTTCTCGTTCAAAATAAGTTTTGAACACAGAACGAAAGTTGGTGTTATCAGTTTGAGCCATTTCTACAGATAAAGAAAGTTCAAAACATTAGTATTTTTGATAATACAATTTTTCAAGAAAATTAAAATACCCAAGGAAATCATATCCATAGAATAATCTTGAAAACTAGGATCCTCCATAAACATAGTTTCATCACATTAGTTGATCTGCTAGTAATGAAAGTATAATATGAGGTAACTTGTCGTACAATTAATTGGCATAACATTTGTCCAATTCCTAGATTTATGGGATTTACAATCACAAAACATTTGTATTGTAAGCATGTTTAATCCCCATCTTAATGCCTTGAGTCCAAGATCTCACTTACTACTCAATTTAAGTCGTCTAACTTAAAAACTGTAAACTCACAAATCCATCACATCAGTTGATCTGCTAGCAATGAATTTATGAAATTTATCTCTCCATTGCAATCTCGCCAAGTTCTCACATGACGTTAATTACAACTTCAAGTGTTCTTAATTAGATGGCATTTGACTTAATTTTATAAGGGTATTAATTTTGATGTGATCAAAATAATGTATGAAGAAGCATGCATACAACTTCATAACATTGGTTTTACAAAACATTTTTATTACCAATTTGCTAAGAGTAATATAACAAAGTTTTGATTGAGATATCGGGTTCACCAATTAAATAATTACCAACAATTATCGTCCACTATATCATACTTTTGCATAAGCCCAAAAGCTTAGTGTTTCGGATAATCATTGTGGAATTGTGGTTAATTCACCTTTAAGATGACAGTGTACGTAATATAGTGATATAGGTAAGTCTAGGGTCGGCAACCAGGCAGTTATAGAGAACCGGTAGGTGCATGAGCTTTAAAAACCCCTCTCTACAAGTACGTTAGATGGCAAACTTCGGTCCGCCTTTCGCACACTATGTACAAAAACATCAATCAACCAATCCTCCGAAATTTACTCTTAAAACCAAAACAATTTCTCCATTTATTTAGTCCGTATTATTTTTCTATTCAATAAATTACCCTTTTCGTTTATAAACATGTCTAACATAATAATAAACAAAAACAAGTAATGTAAAATAAAAAATAAAACAACTAAATAAACAAATATACATAATCATAACAATTAAATATGTATAAAACATGTAGCCACATGCAAATCTTATTCAATAGTCCTATTAATAATCAAATTTAGGTGTATAACGTATTTATTTAATCAAGGCTTTCTTCTTCTAGGAAAAAGAGCCACATACATCGATAAATCGATTGCGTAAGCCCGAACAAGAATCAAATTGCAATCTTCAATCAAGAACCCTAATTAGGGTTTATGTGGATTACAAGAATGACCCCTTACCTCTTTTGTAATTCAATCCAAGAATCAAACAATAGTGTGTTTAATTCACGTTCTTGTACACATGTACTAATTCAAGAAAAAGTTTATGCAAGTAATTAAACACAAAACTTGTTTTGATCAAGAAAATCGAATCCCTAAAGGGATTAGTTTGATGGATCGACTAGGGACAAGAAGAAGGAGAGAAAACACCAAGATGTGTGTGTACAAGTTATGAGAAAACAATGCATCTTGGGTTTGCTTATATACTAATTGAAACTTGGAGCTCAAGGCACAAAGGAGGTGGGATACCCCCTATGGCCGATCGGTTTGGAGTCCCCCTAGGGGATTCCGGAACCTTCCCTTGTTTCTAAATTTTCATTAGTATTACTTTCTTAATCTTCGTCAATAGGTCATTAGTCATTTTTCATTAAATACTAATTACTATTACTAGTTTTGTGTTTATTAATAATTACTTATAACATTTATAAATAATTATTTCTTTTTCTCTTCATACGTATTATGTGCAATCCCGTGATCTCGAGTTCGATCCTACACACGACTATTATTATAATGTCTATAAAACCAACATACCCAATCCACGGGAATCAAGACTAGAGCAAACTTTGCCCCATTTAACCCAAGTACTCCCGTTTTCCTGTCTTTTATACCCCAACAGAAATGGCTACTAATACTTTGTAGTTTGCTAAACACGTTTAATGAGGCACAAAAAATAGAAAGATAATACAGAGGGAGACTTCCAAGCACTGCTTTAGTAAGAGTTAAACAACCACCAATAGATAGGCATTTAGATTTCCATGATGAGAGGCGTCTAGTAAAAGAATCGATCACCTCAAACCAACTACTAGCTTTGCTCATATCTCTGCCAATGGGGAGACCTAGATATAAAAAAAGGGAGAGAATCGAAGCCATAGTTAATTAAATGACCAAGATTTCCCACTTCTTTATGCGAAACACCAATACCATAGATTTTACTTTTTCAAGATTAACCTTAAAACCATAAGCGTCTTGATAGAATTTAAGGATTTTAACCAAGGATGAAGCATTACGGAACTACCATTTTCCGAAAAAGATAACATCATCCGCGTATTGAAGAAGAGATACATTAGCACCATCACCTGCTAAAGACAAACCCTTGAAAATATTCTTCATGCAAGCTTCAAGAACAATAACCTGAATAGCTTCCATCCTTTTCTTGTAACTTTATGTCATTAGTACAAGTCACTGAATCGAGTACTATAATGTATATGACCAGAGAAAACAACTTGATCATCGAGGACTGGGTAAAAATATGCTCCACTGCTAAAAACAAGGTGCAAGCAGAGTTCAAGGATTTGAATTTTTCATAACAATTCACAAAGTGTGAGATGGTTAGTTGAAACAAACTTAAAATATTTTTTACTGATGTCAAACTTCAACATTTCTGATCACAAAAGTAAAACATTCAGGAGGCTGTGAATGTATCTTTGGGGAACCTATTAAGTTACCTTTTTGTTAAAGCAGCAGTTGTGAACAAAACACTTTGTTTTGCATGTTACATTGGCACGTGAAACTATATCAACCTGACGTATTCCTTAATTTGATACACCATCAACTACTTTCTACTTATACATTCACTTACATTAGACGAGTACCCGTGCATAGCAACGGGATTTTATAGCGATAGATAGTTTATTGATAAAAAAAAGTTTATAGGTTATAAACGAAAAATAATAAAAGTTTGAAGATTTGGGAATTTAACATAATGTTTTGAAACCCGATTCGACCCGGGTGGTTCAACCGTTCCGGTCAAAAAATGGGTCAATTTAAATCGGGTCAACTTGCTAGGTTGGGTCGAAAACGGTGCAAATTAAACTGGGTCAATCCGTTCGGGTTTGAAGCGTCCCGGGTCAACCCGGTTTTTGTTTTAATTGGTTGTATTTAATTTGATACATATGTTTTTAATTAGTTGTACAATGTAAATAAATCATTGTACTTTTAAGTAATGGATAATGTTTTGAAACCCGGTTCGACCCGGGTGGTTCAACCAGTTGAACCGTTCCGGTCAAAAAATGGGTCGATTTAAATCGGGTCAACTTGCTAGGTTGGGTCGAAAATGGGTCAAATTAAACCGGGTCAACCCGCCGTGTTTGAAGCGTCCCGGGTCAACCCGGTTTGTGTTTTAATTGGTTATATTTAATTTGTTAGATATGTTTTTAATTAGTTGTACAATGTGAATAAATTATTAAACTTTTAAATAATGTGGTGTTTTAATAGGTCCTACTAAATACACCAAAAAAATATTTAAACATTGATAATTGTGTTACTTTATTTTACTCGTAAATTGCAACAGTGAGATGAAGTAATTAAATTCCAACATAATCGCATGAATATATTTACTAATTTTAACTTAAGAATATTTAATGCATATTTCATTTTTTTTTCCCTTCACGACTTTTACTAGATGTTAAACATATTTTTTTTCTTTTATGTTTTTTCAATTTTTTTTTAATTTACAAAATGTACCGCTACTAGATAGATGCGATGTTTTGTTTTAACATAAGTTAAGAAAATGTTAAAGTATTTTCGGCTTTCCTAATGCCCTTTGTAAAGTAAAAAATAAAATAAATAAATAAATAAAGAAACAAAAAAAGCCTTAAATTACGATTTCAATTTGTAACCCAAACTTTTGATGAAAAAAAACAAAAAAATAAAAAACCAACCACTATGTCACCCAAAATTGAGTGGCCCATGCCATACCCGACATCGATGTAAGTACGTCCCTGCTTGTATATAAATGCATAAGCCTTAACGCGAGAGAGAGAGAGAGAGAGAGAGAGAGAGAGAGAGAGAGAGAGAAAAGAAGACCAATCACTAAAGAATAACTAAAAATAAGTATCAGGATTATATTGACACGTCGTCTAGC
This sequence comes from Artemisia argyi, assembly GCA_030686995.1. Classification (NCBI taxonomy): domain Eukaryota; kingdom Viridiplantae; phylum Streptophyta; class Magnoliopsida; order Asterales; family Asteraceae; genus Artemisia; species Artemisia argyi. The sequence goes on along the minus strand of CM060700.1, from coordinate 241,660,044 downwards.
AATTAAAGGATTTGCATACAATTTGCTACACGATAATGCATGTTGGCACACTTTATATATCTTGTATGTATTAAGATCTTTCAATAACGTGCAAAAAAAACCATAAAGAACGTTTCGCCCTTCATCGTTAATTCATCCACTTTAGATTACATATAAAAATGAAAATGCAACTGGATGAGAGGACACATATTTTAGTTGTTAAAATGCGTTTTGGGAATATTATTATCGTATTTCGAAAAATATTGACTTAACAATGTAATTATGTAACGTTCTTTATATTGTATTTCTAATTATTTACTTTAAATAAAAATTGTACTATTTGTTCACTTACATATAAGTATGTATATGCATATATGACATATGTATATGACAAAATTAAAAATAACTACAAAAATAAATAAGCAAGAAAAAGAATTTAAATAAATAGTGATTAACTAATAATAACAAAAAGATAAAAGTTAAAAAAAAACAAGTCAATTATTTTAATTTGGTAAAGCAAGTTAATGATTAGTAGAATCATTTAAGTGTGTAAATAAGTTAATTAATGATTGTCATTTTGGTGTCTCAAGTCAATGATTATTGAATCATTTTGGTGTATTAAGACTTACCTTTAATAAGAGTATTAAATGCATTTTAATATTTTCTTATATACATTTTCAATATTTCAATTTTTCACTTTTATTGACTTTTTCACTTTCACCTTTGACCCTTTTTCCTTTATAGATAGTAAAGATGGTTCTTTGTTTTTAGTAAGGAATCATATAGTATTTGATTTTGTTGTACAGGGGTGTTCATCGGCTTGGTTTTCGGGTTTCTGGCTTGTAAGGTTCAAGTTTATTGGTTTGAAAATTCATAGAGTCAAAAGCGATCCCAAACTAAACCAATTTTAGAACGGATAAAATCAAACCAAAAAGCAAACCGTACACTAATTAAAGATTTCAGTTCGCTTTTATTTGGTTTCTCTACAATTTATTTTTCAGTTTATTCGATGTTAAATGAAACACCCTAGTCTATGGTAAAGGCTTTCTAGTCTATATTGTTCTGTTTCTAATGAAATAAATACTTGTCTCTAAATCTCTTGTTCTTGATTGGAGGGGATTGGGCCATTGCTTGGTTAAAGGATTTGAGCCTATTTGTTTAATAGAATAAGCCCATAAGGTACCCACAAACTGACAAACTCAAGTCTTAAATAATTATATCGATCCAAGACTTTGGGTCATTTGCTGGTAAATCATTGTGTTTAAATGTTTAATCTTAACGACACTACTTTTTGTTGCTTCTTCTATATCATTCAAGTTAGCCAGAAACAAGGGATCTTTCACAATTTGCCAAATTTCTTTGGTAGTTCGAAAGGACTTTGTAAAAGATGTAGTTATCATGGAAGAGAAAAAGTACTGACTGTTTCTATAAGGTTTTGTCCATCTGATAAAATGAACTTTCAAAAATACATCGTTGTTTTCATATTGGAAAATCGAAATGTACTTTCAAATATTGTTCCCATATCATAAGCCAGTAGCAACTAATATTAGTTCATATATAGATATATGTATTATGTTCTTTTCTCGTGAGGTTGATAATTCAAACATGTGCATGGAGGAAATATTAATTTTACTTGGGCATCATAAAGTAGAAAGAAACATTAGATAGATTGAGATATATGCTCAAACATGTGGTCTCTCATGCAACCCATCTTGTAAACTTTCTTATTACTATCTTTCTCAATTTCAATAAAAAGGTTTCACATGATTTTCTTTGAATATTTCCATGTTACAAAAGCTAAATCAAGAACTAGAAAATTCAATTACGAAAAATGATCTCAGTCGTTAAGCATTTTCTGCCTCCACTACTATACGTTTTTTTCTCGCTTTTCAGCTATTTATAAGTTCATTCTAGCTAGGTCTTCTTGAATATATGCCTATTGAATATATGAGACATGATCAATTTATATGAATTTAAAGAGTGATTGATCAATCGATGATTTAAAGTCTACAAGTTGAATCAAGGGCTTGCATATGCACGAAGTTTATCAATTTTTCCATCCATATTTAACTAAGAAAAACTATCTTTTACAGTTAAAATATTTTTAAATTTTATTTATTATGAAAATCTTAACTCTTAAGGGAATGCGAGGTGCGAATAAGGGATGTATATAGACATGTATCTTTTATTTTACCTGTAAATATACTAGCCTTTTTAGTATATGAAAGGAATCTTTTATATAATAAAACAAACTTTCTTATTTCGGAAAAAAGATTATTTTCTTATTAGGTAATATTTTATTTATTATTTTTTAATTTAAAAATTCATTAATTTGTTTTGTTGATATACTACACAAGTAGAAGATAAATACAAAAAATATAGATAAAATACAACTAGCAATATGATTAAACTGTTTGAATGATTATCTTTAATAATAAAAAACTATAATTACAAATCATAAATCAAATAAAATAAAGATTTAATTATTTGTTTTTTAATAAATAAAAATATATCATTAAAAAACATTAAAAAAAAAACCCGCGCGTGCGCGGGAATTATAACTACTATTAATTTACAAAGTATTTATTTTAAGAAAATAAAGCATCTATATAGAATGTTAGGAGTGTGTGTTTATTAGGCAATGAAGTTAAAAATAGATATGCAGAAAACAAAATACACAATCCAAACGCCCTCAAATTGAAGTGCGTATTGTATCAATAAAGGCACGGTTCAACTGCAAGGACGGAACTAGGAGAGTCTCGTTGTGTAGCGGGATCTTGATGAAATTTTTGTTCGTAGTGTTAACTTTTCTAAAGTATTTCGGATTTTCGTAAATGCACATGATCTAAAAAAATTTGTGTTTACTTGCTCAATTTGTTTATTAAAAGATAGAGAGTAAACTTAAGGGATTTTTTTTCCCTCTGAACTTAATCGTGCTTAATTAGTTCATTAATAGGTAGAGAGCAAACTTAAGTTTTTATTCTAAACTTAATCGTTCGTATGAAAATCGTGTTATTATATTTAGGTAAACCACAACAAATGTCCCTGAAGTTTCTGTTTTTTGCACTCTATGCCACTCCCAAACTTTAATTATAAGGAACCCTCACAAACGTTCACACTTTGTAACACTCAATGTCACTAGCTCTAACGCTCGTTAAAAAATGCCGTTAACTATTGTTCACGCGAGAGTATTTTGGTTATTTCACTTTTTCACTGTTAGCCACTGTTTCGCGCCAGTCCACTTGGATTTGGTATCTGAAGAAACGTATATGTTCATGGACATAATTTGCAACTATAACTTCACTTATATATAAACCACCAAATAGTCATAACATACATAGCAATATAGCACAGAAATGCAAAATATGCTACATAGTTCATGACAAAAGCATTTTTTGGTCCAAATTTCTTTGTTGCTTCTTCTATAAGGTTTTGTCCATCCGATAGCAGAACGAACTTTCGAAAAAACATCGTTTTCATATTGTGAAAATCGAAAATATCAAAATATTATACGTACTTTCAAATGTTGTTCCCGTATCATAAGCTGGTAGCAACTAAATATAGATATATGTAATTATGTTCTTTACTTGTTAGTTTAGTAATTCAAACATGTGCATGGAGGGAATATAAGTTTACTTGGGCATCATGAAGTAGAAAGAAACATTAGACAGATTGAAATATTCTCAAACATGTGGTATCTCATGTAACCCATCCATCTTGTAATTACTTTCTTATTACTATCGTTCTCACTCTCAGGGCCTGTTTGGCAGGAGCTTTTTGAGGAGCTGTTAGTTTTTTTTTTTTTTTTTTATATAAAAATAATCTCTTTTAAAATAAGTAGCTTCGTTTGGATACATTAACTTCAAGCTTTTATTTCAATCAAATAGCTACTAAATGAAAATATGATCCATGAAGCTTTTTAAATATTTTGGAGCTGTTAAAACTTTAAATTACTAATATACCCTCCAAACATTTATTTACAATTATAAATATGTCCTTTTATGTCATTTTACATCTTATAACTATATTTAACAACTAACTTACTAAACACTTTTATTAAAAAAAAAAAATACAGTTTGTAGCTCATGGTAACAGCTTTGCAGTTTACAGCATACAGCTTACAACTAATTTTGCCAAACATACCCTCAGTAGATGGATTCACAAAAAGGTTTCACATGAAGTCATGAATATTTTCCATGTTTGAACTGTAATGTAACTGAGAACAAAAACTAAAAGAAGAACTAGAAATTCAATTACGAAATATGATCTCAGTCGTTAAGCATTTTCTGCCTCCACTACGTTGTCATTCGCTTGTCAGCTTATATATAACTTCACTTATATATAAGTTCATTCTAGGTCTCCTAGAATATATGAGACACGATCAATTTATTATGAATTTTAAACAGTGATCTATCGATCGATGATTCGATGTCTACAAGTTGCATATGCACAAAGTTTACCAATTTTTCCATCCATATATATTTAACGAGTTAGGATTAAATAGGAAGAATAATTAAAATAGGAAGGATAAGAAGTAACTACAATCACACATTCTAGATGCACCTACAAAAATAGATGCATCTTCATTCAAATTTTCCCTCCCATATAAAAATGTGTTGATAGAATTACTTCTTACCCTTCTCATTTTAATTATTCTTCTTATTGGATTCCTACCCTATATTTAACTACGGAAAACTGTCTTTTTAGTTGGCCAACTTTTACAGTTGAAATATACTTACCTTTTATATGTTTATGGAAGGAATATTGATTTATTTACTTTAAGACAAAGCATCTATCTATTTTTGGTTAACAACACTACACTTACAACTGTCATATTCTCATAAATCAACCACGTAAAAAGATAAAACTTGAGTCTACGTGCATATAAAAGTGCCATAATTGCACTTATACGTTTTGCTTTTGTAGCCCCTATCTTATTAATCTTCTTCTATATAAACATGCATACACACCAATGCCCTCTTCGTGCTAATCAACTCTTCCTTCTTAAGCAGCTGTAGCAAGTTCAAGTCATGAGCCGCAACAATCAACACGGAATTCCTGGTGAGTTTGTTTGTTCACCACAACTCGCGTACTATTTACATGCATGCATGATAAAAATCTTATATTGACATTGGTATGAATTTTGTTGCAGTTGCCTATCCTCCTTCCATGACCATGGAGAAACAAGGACCACTTCCAGCTGCTCCACTTGGGTACCCAACAAGCGCTGTCGCTGAAAACCAAGTTCCGGTAAAAACTCAAAGCAGGGGTGATGAGTTTTGGAAAGGACCACTTCCAACTGCTCCACTTGTAGTGTTTTGTTTATTTTTGAGTTTCTTCGTCGTTTCCTGTACATTCTCCCCAGCACCCTCTTCGACTCCTATTTTGTAGTTTTTGTCTATAATAACTTCTTAGCTTTTCATACAAACATTGGGAGCTAAAAAAAAAAACCCCTAACAAAACGATTCTCTCTGGCGATTGAAAAAAAAAAAAAAAAAAAAAAAAACCCTACATCCCTACATCGACTTTTCTCAAACGATCTTGCATCTAATTCTTGATCTCCAAACGATCTTGCATCTGATTCCTGATCTCTGAGTAATTGATCTCTTAGGGTTTTTTTTTTTTTTTTTTTTTTTTTTTTTTTTTTTTTTTTTTTTCTGGAATTGTGGTTCTGTGGATCTAAGGTAACATCGACTGTCTATCACGCATTCATTATTATTTGTTTATCGATTCTGTCCGAATTAATCTTTAATCGGTTCTAAGAGGTTTATCCTTGGGTATTTATTTGGTGGTCGAATCGAATATGGTTGGTGGTTAAGGTGTGGTGCGATTGTGTGTAAACCCTAACTGTTATAGTTAGGGTTTGTCCCTGGTTGATCGATTGTTTGGTTTGGTGTGAGAGGGTTTACGGGAGAGATGAATAAAGGTTTTCTTAGCAATAAGAATGTGTCTACTGTACCAATTGTTACTATGGGTACTCCTCAAGTTCGACAAGATGCTAAGGTGTTGGAGAACCCTAGTCTTGAATCTGGTATGATTGATAATGACTTGGTTGGGAGCAAACAAGACCTGGTAGAGTCGGTTTCACTTGGTAATATTCAAAAGGCCACTACTAGTTTTGGTGAGTTGAGTACACCCTCAATGATGAACCCTAGTAGTGTTAGTTTGAATGTGGATGATGCAACTGATTGTTCTATGAATGGTACTCAGAAAGTGGAGCCGATTCCACTTATGAAAGATACATCACTTGGTGACGACTTGGAGCGGGTTACAAGTGCTGATTTTGTGAAACACTTGATTGATAATGCGCATCAGAATTTTGATGATGCCATGAATAAAATTCAAAGTGAGATTGGAGCTAATGAAGTTAATATTACTAGTACTCCTCCTTCGCTTGGGATAAATGTGAATATGAATAAGAGTGTTACTTCTTGTCCTAATGCTCACAAGGTTGATACTACTAATGGTACGGGAGTGAAGTTGGTTTCTTATGCGGGTGCTACTTCTAATGAACCTCTGAAACATGTTTCAAACTTTCGTAGGTTGGAATGTAGCAAGAAGAAGGCTGATGTTGATCTGTCAGTCCCAATGAATGTAGTGCAAGAGGTTAACATGAGGTTTGAGAATACTCTCCACGGATACTTGATACTTCCTTGGTCAACGCCTTGCTTTTCCTGTTGTTGATTATTATGTTCGCAGTGCGTGGGCTAAGTTTGGTTTACAAAAGGTTATGATGAATGCTAAGGGTTTCTTTTTCTTCAAGTTTACTTCGAAGAAAGGTGTCGATGATGTCCTTGACAATGGTCCTTGGTTGATTCGTAATGTCCCTATTATCCTTAAACCATGGACATTGAACACCAACTTGCTTAAAGAGGATTTGACTAACATTCCGGTGTGGGTTAAATTCCATGATGTTCCTTTAGCTATGTTCTCTGATGAAGGGCTTAGCCTTCTTGCTACAGTGATTGGGACGCCCAAAAGGTTAGATGCCTTTACTAGTCAAATGTGCAAGGAATCTTGGGGCCGGAGTAGCTTTGCTAGGTGTATGATTGAAGTAAATTCGGATGAGGTACTAAAGGACAGTCTCACTGTTGAGATTCCTCTACTTGATGGTACGGGTTCGACTATTGAAAAGATCCGGGTAGAATATGAGTGGAAACCGCCTCTCTGTGATAAATGTAAGGTATTTGGACATACTTTGGTTGAGTGCCCTAAGGTTGTCATACCGAATGCTCAACCTACTATGAATGCAAGTGATGGGTTCCAGCCTGTTAACAATAAGAAGAAAGGAAAGCAAGTTGGTTCAAATCCGGGTCGAGGAGGTTTTACCAAACCTGTGGTGGGTAAGCATTTTGAATATCAGCCCAAAAAGACTCTTCCTGAACCAAAGAAAGCTAATGTCAGTAAGAAGAAGGCTTCTGATGTGGCTAGTACGAGTGGAACCAAGATCACTACTTCTAATCAGTTTGATGCTCTTAATATGGATGATACAGATGGTTTTGGTATTCCTGTGGTTGTTACTAACAAGGATGTGGATGCTGGCAGTACAATGGAAGTTAATAAGGATGAGTCGGTTAAGACTAGTACTACATCACAAGTCCCTCTTGTGAGTGATATGCAAGAACCGCTTGTGAGTGACTCTATGGGAACAATGGAAGTTGGTTCTTGATGAGGCAAAAAATGAACCACTTTTAGGGGGTCATTTAAGCCCGGAATTGAATTTATTTGATCAAATATTACCCTAAATCGTTCCTTTTGTGATTTTAGGTACTTTGGGAGTGAAATTTGAAAAAGGGAGCAATTCGGACGTTTTTGGAGCATAAAAGTGAAGAAAAAGCCAAAGACTTAATTTTCCAAGCTGGGAACAGTGTTTGACGGCTTCAAGAGGAAGCATTTGACGGCGTCAAGAGTAAAGTCCATGACGAACCAGTACAAACATGAAGGCGTCACAAGTAGAGAGTCAAGAGTTAAATGCGTGACGGCTTGCAAAAGAGGACTACATGACGGCGTCAGATGTAGATCAAGGCAGTCCGAGGAATTATTTGGCGGCGAGATGACGGCGTCACAACTTTGTTCTTGACGTCGTCAGCCTCTAAAATCTATATATAGTTTTCTAATTTTCATTCATTAAGAGGAACAAGTTTGGAGAAACCCTAAGGCCGAACCATATACGTATTTTACAGCTTTTTCAAGGGTTTTCAGCCCTTGAACACTTACATGTGTAATTGAGATAAGTCTTCTCTTAATTCAATCAATATGTCTATGTGTTGGTCGTCTATATCTTGTGCTTGTCTTGATTCCACCATGTTAGGTTAGATCTATCTTGTGTTTGCTTAGATCTAATGAAACCTAGATGTTAATTATGTGTTGATTACTTGTTTATGGTTGTATTGGATGAATGATTTCAATGTTAGGCTTAAGAAAACTGGCAGATCTCCAATTGGTAACATGCTTGAACGTCTTAGGAAACATGAACCGATGTGTACTAGGTTTTATTGGTTGTATTTAATGCATGAGTAAATTCTAATGATCCCATGTTAGGAGCTTCTTAGCCGGCTCGACATAGGAGTGAAGTAGGCACTCATAGGATTGGGGAAGTAAGTACGCCACCCCATGAATGGTATTAAGGAATACAATCCCTCATCCACGCAACTATAACAAGTAATTAACGTGTAAAAGATATCTAGGGAGTAGTGAAATCTAAGTAAACACATTTCTCCCACTTATTGCTCACAACTTTAATATAATATAGTTTAATTTCATTTTTAGTATTTTATATTGATTGCATCTTAGTATTGGGTTAGTTGACTAGCAACTAATTCCGCCCAAATCCTTCAAACCCGAGATTTTTACTTGCTTTCTAAAAAATATAAAAATACAAAAAGAATCATCCCTCATCTCTAGACTTAATCTTTAGGTTTTTTAATCCTAGCGACACTATTCCTAGCTGAACGATCAATCCCCCGGTACTTGTCATTATACTATACTACATCGATCAGGTACACTGCCTGGTGGGGGTTGTAAGCTTCTCAAGATCCCTTGAGAGGTAAAGCTTGGTGCAACCCTACGCACATCAAGTTTTTGGCGCCGCAGCCTGGGGAATAGTTATTGTCTAGGTTAGAATCTCTTTATATTAAGTCTACTTGCTAGATTCATTTCTAGTAAGATTTTATTTTTATTTTTAGGTTTTCTTTAGTCTATCTTATTTCTTTGTGTTTTTGTTCGTAACCTTTCACCACCCGACATCATGGACGATGGGAACATCTTTGAACCCGTCATCCCACCACAACAAAACCCACCACTAGAACCTCTTAGGCCCCGAACCTTAGGAGAGTATTCCCGACCTAGCTACCAAGGCTACCGAAACACCATTGAGCTCACCGGAGCCAATGTGACCCCCTTGCGATCCGACACCATCTAGTTTGTGCAAAGCGGATGTGCATTCCATAGACTTCGTTCCGAAGATCCAAACCAACATCTTAAGGACTTCCTTAAAATTGTATATTCCATAGACTTAGATGTTGCAACTAGAGAGACAACCCGATTACGCCTATTCCAATTCTCTCTACGTGATCAAGCTAGTCAACGGCTTGAGCGTTTACCCGCGAGATCCATCACCACATGGGATGATCTCACCACTCGTTTCCTTGCTCAATTTTTCCCACCGGGGAGAACTACTAAGCTTAGAAATGACATCTTGATGTTCCAACAACGTCAAGGTGAAACCTTTTACGAAGCATGGGCTCGATATAAAGACCTGCTCCGAAAAGTCCCTCATCATGGCATAGATCTTTGGCTCCAAGTCCAAATCTTTTATGACCATATCGTTCTCTCCACGAGGCGAGCCATTGACCAATCGGCCGGTGGTAAGCTACGTGATCTAAGTGCGGAACAATCATGGGAATTCATAGAAGATCTTGCTCTCTATGACAACGAAAGTTGGAATGATCCCCGTGATTTGAACAAAACGGTCAAGGCAATATCTTTGCCTTCGAACAACTCTAGCACTCCCGACCAAAGGATCATACAACTTGAGGACCAAGTCAAGTTTCTCATGAAATCTTACGAAGCTCCTAAGCCCTCAAGCCAAGTGAACAAAATCACTTCTTCATGCAAATTATGTAGTGGTCCCCATGACACTCGTGATTGTGTGGAACTCCTCGAAACAGCTTTTGCGGACTACGCATCCTCGCGTACCGACGAAGCGGGAGATAAGTGGTACACTTTCAAACCCGAGACAAACCCTTACGGTGATTCATACAACCCCTCTTGGAAAAATCACCCAAACCTTAGGTGGAAACAAAATCAAGCCAATTCTTCCAATCCGCCTAATCGTTACCAACCAAACGGTCCACCCTCCAACCGTACTTTCAACAACAATCCTTCTAACAACTATGGTAGTACCAACAACCTTGAAGGATTGATGTCTAAGTTCATGGCATCTCAAGAAGCTCGCATAGCTAGGTTTGAAACTGAATTCAATCAACAACAAACGGAGATGACCAACAAGATAGACAACTTGTTGAAGGCCCTCAACAACCAAGCGTTAGCCACACCTAGGAAGGACACTAGGGACACCAACAACGGAATCCAAATTAAGGACCCCTCATCATCCAAACATGTCCACTTTGTCAATGTTGTCACCATTAAGCCAATAGATAAGGAGATAGAAGAAAGTGACAAGGATGAAGTTGGAGTAGAAACCGAGACTAGGGATGAAAGTAGGGAAGTTGAGGTTAATAGGGGAGAGGAATTAGAGGAGTTAGAGACTATAGAAAAGCACTTTGATAATTTGCCCACCAAGGAATAACGGGAATACCATAAGGATTTATTCGATAGTCCCGAGAGACCATATATCCTTGGCACACCCCTTATCAAAATGGGAGACCCCTCTAGCATCAACATACCATGCAACATCGGGAACATGCATATATGGAAAGCTTACATCGATCCTAGATCTCCCGTAAACATCATGACTAGGACTTATTACAATTGGGTAATGAAGAAGCAACTTGATTATAGGATGATGCCCAATAAGAATTTGATAAGTAATTTTGTAGGAAGAGTGAAGGGATTGCATGTGATTATAGGTAATTTCACTTATGAGATCGATTTTATGATAGTAGAAGACACTCGTCCGGTGATAGATGATTGCCTAAGCCAAATAATATTCGGAAAACCATTTGTTGAGGTCACTAGGATGAGTTATGATCCGACTTTAGGGATAGTTAGATTCAAGGAAGAGAATGATGAGATTGCCTACCAAATGCCCTACAAGATTGAGCAATACCGCCTCCTCTCTAATTTAGAAAAGGAACACAAACAAGCGGCTTATTATAGGAATGATAAGGATAGACGTAGAGGAGTAGAGTATGTGAAGAATAGGATGCTTGGTTTCTACAAAGAATGCTTGCAACTAGGTCCGGAATACAAAACTGGTTTAGAAGACGACCTAGAGAGTGAAACCAACGATGAGGTCACGTAGTAACCCATGACCTTGAGTCTAGCTACAAGACTCGTAAATAAAGAAAAGCGCTTCTTGGGAGGCAACCCATGATTTTGTGTGATTTTTATTTTTGTTTGTTTGTTATTTGCTTCCGTATGCATGCTTTATTTTTATTGTTGGTAGATCATGCTTCTAAACTAAATAGCAGAAATACTGTACTTTGTTGTTTTGGCCTAGTCTTAACTTCACCAAAAGGTATTTTTGCAAAAGATAAGTGTAAGGGGAAACCCCAAATATATTTTTAAGAAACAAACCGATCATGATTCTCCACAATATTAAGTGAACATGTATATTCGTAATTGTTAGAGTCAAATGCTTGTATCGAGTCATAATGAAGTTTTGCAGGATTTTCCAGGAAGTAGAACCAAGTTTTTCCAGAAATTTTCTGGAAACTTAACATAAGAATTTCTGCAGGTCACTTCTGACGGTGTCATGAGCTTGCTCTTGACGGCGTCACGGGTAAAAATCTGGAAATTTTACCAGTTTTGTTTTTCTAATGGAGTCTTGAAGTTTTTGTTGAATTATTAAGTTTTATAATCTCTAAGAAATCTGCAAACTTTATTCCACAAGCATTATATCTTACTTTGCTTTCTAGGATTTAGTAACTTATGTAGATTGCCGCCGATTTTATGCGAGGTTGCCTTGTCTGTTTTCTCAGGATTTACAGGTTACGTATGACAAGAAGATGATTATTTTTCTGGAAGGGAAGATTTGATTGTTCATTTTCTTGAAGGAAGATTTAACCTGGCCACCTTGTTGAACTATAGACCTTGATAGATCCTTTTGAGCACTCTAGAATCGTTAGTAATGTCACTGTAATCAATAACACACTAATAGACAATCTCTGCAACTTGTATTTATAAAGCGGAAACAAAACACAAGCTTGATACTAAGAACTCTTGATCCTCTATGGATCTTTTAATTATAATAAGAATTTTCTAAAAGTTATTCAATACATAAACCATGTGTTCCTTTTATACTCAAGGAACCCTAAACCGTTTCACAAGAAACGTATATTCTAAAACTTCTAAAAGATATGCATTATCACTTCCTAAATAAACTCATGCATATCCAAACTACATTACATAAAACACGGAAATACTATATCCGCAGAAACTAGTCTTCAGCAGATATGCTGCTTCAGCAGAAACCAACTCTTCAGCAGAATCCTTTCAGCATAAACAGCAGCAGAATTCTTACTACACAGAATTCCCAACAATCCTCCCCTAATCTTGAATTTAAGTTCAAGATTCTTGATAGATCTTTAAAGCAACATACTAAGAGGATTGTAAAATAGCACCAGCAAAGAATCATCTTCAGCAGAATCTCTATGATCAGCAAATACTTGAAAGCTCCATTCTTTGCAGCAACAAATGACTTAATGTACATCAAAACAAATTAGTTGCATACTATTCTCATCACTTCCAGGTGTGTTAACTCCTGAGAGAGGTGAATCATTGAAAATAATGGATTTGATGTCTCTTTACCAATAGCCATCACTACTGGAGTAGCCAAGTGTTCAAAGGTACACTGATAACCACATGATTTTTAGCAAATCATCAGCTATAAACGGATTTGAGATGTCTTTACCTGTAGCCGTTTGCTCAGGACTAGCCAATTATTTTGATGAAAATCATCTTGGTTAACTGATTACCAAATATGGTTTTCACTGCCTTTACCACAAGCCATATACATGTGGGCTAGCCAATTATTTGGAATCCAACTCTGAACTTTCCATTTCTGATTATTCTTCCAGATATCATAACTTGCACCAGTGGGAGTAGAAGAATCAAACAATACTTGAAGATCACCCAACAGATACAATCCAAAACCTTCAGGAGTATGAGTGGCATAATACTTAATAACCAACTCATATAGAGTGACCAAATCTTGATAATTGACAAGATGAAGAATCTGCTGAAGATATACAAAGGATATGGAAGTATTATCCAATCTGTAAATGGTATTAATTTGACCATCTTTACTTAACTCCCAACTCACCAGAACAACTCTAGTTCCTTCTGGCCAATCATCAGATGATCCTTCCCTTATAAATGAAGCATCAGTATCATTCACATTAATTAAACTTTGTTTTGAATGTGATGATCCTACTTTAGCCATTCTCTTGCCTCTTCTTCCAGGAATATAAATAGCAGCAAGAACTTCTGTTTCAGCAGATTCACCTCCTGCAACATCAGTTTCCACTGAAGGATTATCCATTTGTTCATCAGTAGACTCTTGAGAAGATTCAAGTGCAGCAGAGGCATATTGTTCATCCATAGCCTTCCTTATCTGTTTGTTTCTAGCAGCTTGAATTTCAACTTCTCTTGTCTTCAGTTCATGAAATCTGGCAAGCTCATCTTTTTGTTCATCTTTTTGTAACTCATCTAACTTCCTAGCAGCTTCTTCACCCAATCTATCCTGCTCCAATTGTTTCCTAGTTCTTTTTCTAGTTGGAGGATCTGCTGTTATTACTTTTGCTTTACCTTTATCCACAATCTTCCTAGTTGGAGGATCTGAAACAACATGAGGTACATCAGCAGAAGTATCAGGTAAAGATACTTTCTTAGTAGCACTAGTATCAGCATTGAGGAGAGGAATATTCTTGGAAGCACCCAATCCTTCTTTATCATTCTTAGTCTTGATTCTGTTATAAATCTCAACCAGTTTTTCAAATGGAAGTCCCCACACCTGTTGCTTAGACCAAGCACTATTAAATAAAGAACTGCTTTGATTTCTCACATATACTCTCATATAATCTCTCTGCTGTGCTTGAGTCATAGGTTTATCTCTTTTAGCTTTAGCTTTCAACTCATCAGCTGCCTTCTTCCTCATCTTTAACATACTCACAATCTCAGATTCATAATCTTGTTTCTCTACTTTCTTACCAATCAATTCAGCAGTGACAGTAGGATTAGCAAGCATCTGTTTCCCAATCATCTGCCAGTCTGACTAATCAAACTCTAGAACTGCTGCATCCAATTCCCTTTGTCTTTCAATAGGTAATGTAGAAACATATCTTTGAGTCTCTGAATCTAATTCTGCATCAAACTTAGCTTGTACTTCCTCAGCTAGATTGGTACACTTCATATAATTTTCCCATTCTTGTAATAATTTACCTTGTTCAGCCCTATCTTCAGCAGTTACAAGCTCATCCAAATTATCATGAGGAACATTATCTACAGCAACATCAGCATTAGACACATGCACATCTGCCATAGGTTCATCATGTAAATCTTGAACCTCTCTATCATTAGAAACTTGTGGATTCTCTGATGAATGATGAACATGAGAATTCAAGTATTCTCTTCCAGCTACAAAGTATGTTTCTCCTGATGTATTTCCTTTGTCAGCAGATTTATCAGTAGCAACCTTACTTAATGTTTGTTTCTCCTGAAGTATATCCACAGCTTCAGTCATCAGCACATCATTATCACCACCAGATACTTTTGAGGCTTCAGCAGCTTTCCTTGCCAAATACTGTCTTGTACTTCTTCTTTGAACTAGTATTATTGGTTTAGATTGAGGTGCTGTAGCAGCTTTAGGAGGTACAACATGAGATTGTCTAGCAACTTCAGCTAGAATCTCAAGAGAATCCAAATTAGTAGAATCTAAATTTGCCTCCTTTGCTACTTCAGTAGAATCCAATCCATCATTGCTTTGCTTCTGCTTACTTAGCTGTGCCTCCAAATCTTTGACTTTGCTTTTCAGACTTTGAATTTCATTACCAAGAGTAGTCTTGGTCTCAGCAAGTTCCATTTGGAGATCCTCAGTCATTTTCATGTACCTGGTAAGAGAATCATGTACAAATGTGAGAGTAATAAGGTCCTCTGCTCTACCAGCAGATTGCTCAGTAGTATGAGGAGCTTCATTGAACCCTGCAGGATAAACAGACTCATGTACAACATTAGGAGAACCTACATTAATTTGCTCTCCCAAAGAACTAGGTGAATGTAGTCTAGTAAGATCAGGTTCAAGAGTCTGTAAGTCATCTTCAAACTCCTGATTTTGCTCAACTGGAGCATCTTGAACTGGTGAAATGGTAGGACTTGTTGGCATATGTACAGGGGTAGGTGGTGGTAAGTCAGTAGAATCAGGTAAAGATTCAGCAGTTGTAGCTGGCACCTCCTCCATTACCACTGAAGTATTACCATCAGCAGCAACACCAGAAGATGATGGATTACCATCATCAGCAGCATTAGGAGCAGGCACATTACCAGCATCATCACCCTCAACTACATTGGCATTGCCTTGAGGCAACATGGCTTCCAACATAGGGTGATGTTCCCCAGTATAATTAGTTTTCATTGAGGCAAACAACTTAGAACCTAGACTTTTAATGGGTATATGGGTTCTATCTTCAGTGGTTATATCTAAAATTATTTGTAAGAATCTAGGGTACATTAAAAACTTATGTTGTTCCTTATCTATATTTTCTAGCATATTTTCAAAAATAAACTTAGAAAAATTATAAGTTTCACCCTTAGAAAGACAAACAATACCACAACCCAATTGCAGAGAGAACTGATTCCATCCACCACACTTGTTGCTTATACATTGAAGCAGCACATGCACCAAATACCTCCACTTCGGACAAAATTGATTCTTGTGCCACTTGGATGTGTCAGTACTTTGATATCCAGCTTCTCTTAGCCCAGCAAGAATCTCTGCAGTGTTGGAATGATACACACCATTTTCATCATCCAGCTGAAGCTTTGCCCTTATCAACCCTTCTGTCACCACATATTCTACACCATCTATTTCAGCTACAATCTCTGTAGCAGATCTCTTAGTAGCAGATGCCCAAAATTGTTTCACCAAGGATTCACACACCAAATTGGGACAATAAGTCAAAGCATAATGAATCTTCGACCTTTGTAGAAACTCCACCATCAAATCGAATTCTTCATGTCCCTTCTTTGTTTTCAGAATAGCATATTTGTTATGGTCGCCCTTCAATTCAAGTTGAGCCATTTGACTGAATGTGTGTGAGATGGTTATGAATTACTCCAGAGAATAATGGGTTTATTTGAAGTGATAAGCGAATAATTTTGATTCGAAAAGATATGCAGAGTGAGTTAAATTTGGAAGTTCCCCAATCGTGGTCAAAATTATCGGAACAACTTATTGACCAAGTCTGACAAAACTTCTAATTTGAAAATTTTCCCTTCAGCAGAAATGAAAGTCAAATCTGCTGAAGTATAGTCAACCATCAGCAAAATCAACAAAAGGTAAAAATATCTTCAGTCAATATCTTGGTTTTACTGTGCCACCCAACTCGCATTAAATACCGTAACTCCTAAAATTGGCTTATTTAATCACCTCAGATAACACATCTCATTCATCAATCTTCCCCAAATTGTCTTTCAAACCCTAATTTTTTTTTTTATTAACCCCAATTCTTCATCCAAATTATGTCATCACCCCCAAAAACCTCAGATCCAAATTCTTCTTCTCCATCAGCAGAAGAAGATATACCACCATATCCATGGGGGTTTGAAGGTTCTGACTTTGAAAGGGCATTGGAGAACCGATGGGATGCACAAGAAAGACAGTGGAATGCCCATTTGAAGGGTGAACCAAGCAATGTACCCAATCCTGCTGAGAGAGAACTTGTCTCTCCTTTCATCTACACCTCTGATGAAGACTCTTCAGATGAGGAAAATGAAGATCCAACCTTCCTTCCTCCATCTACACCAGAGAGATCCCAACCAAGATCAATTAAGAGGGATCCATCTCCTCCAACATCATAAAATTTGATGTTGGATCTTCCTGCTCCAGAACCTGGTCTTCCACATCAAGAACATATTGGACAGAGCAAGAAGACTGAGATCATACGTAAGGGAAAGGAGAAGCTGAAGTAGGTGATTGAGGAATGTAACCATGAGGCAAAGTTCTTGAGTATTCTCTTGACTTTAATTCATGAGCATCTTCCCAATCTTCCTTCTCTTCTTTTTCCATTTTCATCTTCAGCTTCTTCATTGTACTTGTCATAGCCTCAAGTATTTTGTAATAATTGATAGAAGCTAGTAGTACTGAATTAGCCAATAGTTTAGGAATGATCATTGTATCTCAATTGTAACATTGGATGTAAGCTGTAACTTGTTTCAATGAATGAATGAAAAGATCTTATTTGAATTTATCCATTGTGTAAGACCTTCAGCATGTTTCAATTGATCAGTAGAAACCATGTTCAGCATATTGACCACATTCCTTTGACTTTAGCTCTTGGTGACATTAATCATGGGACTTTCATTCTCAGAAAATCTGCAAAACAACCATCAAACAAGCAAATACACCAAGCAACTTGCACAACTGTAAGAGGGTTAGTGTTAAAAACTTGTTAAAAACTCAGAAATTATACAACTTATACAAATATTACAAAGTTTACAGTCATCATCCTCCCCTGAGGCATATGCCTCCCCTGAGGCTTATGCCTCCCCTTAAACTTTGCAGTTAAGGGTTTAGCATTCCAATATGGACCACCAAATATTGAAACCTTGGTCCATCAAATGCCTTGGTTAATAAATCTGCCACATTTTCATCTGTGTGAATTTTGACCACTTTAACCAAATGTTTCTCATAAGCATCTCTTATAAAGTGATGTCTGATCTCAATATGTTTGGTTCTATTATGAAAAACTGGATTTTTAACAATGCATATGGTACTTTGATTGTCAATGAAAATGGTAGTACTCATGAAGTTATACCCATAATCCAGTAATTGATTCTGAATCCATAGAACCTGACCACAACAATTTGCAGCAGCAACATACTCTGCTTCAGTAGTAGAGGTAGCAACAATGGTCTGTTTCTTGCATTGCCAAGAAATCAGTCTTCTTCCAAGAAATTGGCAACCTCCAGTTGTGGATCTTCTATCCAAATTGGCACCAGCATAGTCACTGTCACTATAAGCTGCTAGCTGAAATGGAGACTCTTTGGGATACCAAAGACCTAAGTTTGGCTGGCCTTTAAGATACTTAAAAATCTTCTTGACAGCATTCAGATGAGAAGTAAGTGGAGTGACTTGATGTCTTGAACATGCACTCACAGCAAAAGTAATGTCAGGTCTTGAGGCAGTCAAGTACATCAAAGAACCAATCATAGATCTGTATAAATGAACATTCACAGGAAGATCAGGAGTAAGATTGTTCTTTGGTTTGGGAGCCTCATATGGAGTAGTGGCAGTCCTGACATTCTCCATAGCAAACTTGGACAACATATCTTTTACATATTTCTCCTGATGTATAAAAATACCATCAGGTTTCTGCTGAACTTGTAAACCCAGAAAGAAAGTGAGTTCTCCCATAGCACTCATCTGAAATTCTTCCTTCATCAAATCCTCAAACTCTCTACACCAGGCTTCTTTGGTAGAACCAAAGATAATATCATCCACATACACCTGCACAAGAATAATATCCCTAGAATCTTTCTTAAGAAATAAAGTCTTGTCAATGGCACCTCTTCTGTAGCCATTCTTCAGCAGAAATGTGGAGAGTCTAGCATACCAAGCTCTGGGAGCTTGATGCAGTCCATAGAGAGCTTTGACAACTTTGTACACATACTCAGGATGATCAGGGTCTTCAAATCCCTTGGGTTGAGTCACATAAACCTCCTCTTCAATCTCTCCATACAAGAAAGCACCTTTAACATCCATCTGATAAACCATAAAGCCCATGTAAGAGGCATAGGCCAAAAATATTCGAATTGCTTCAACTCTGGCCACAGGTGCAAAGACCTCAACATAGTCAATGCCTTCCTCTTGTCTAAAACCTTGAGCCACTAGTCTTGCTTTGTTCTTCACCACAATACCCCTGGCATCTCTTTTATTCTTCAAAATCCATTTTGTCCCAATGGCATATTTCCCATCAGGAAGAGGAACTAAAATCCATACCTGCTGATTCTTAAATTGCAGCATCTCCTATTGCATTGCCTCAAGCCAACTTGAATCAGCCAGTGCTTGAGGAACACTATTTGGTTCAATCTGAGAAAGAAAGCATGCAAACAAACAATGTTTGAAGTCTGTGTGATTGTTCCTCTTTTGATTGTAGACATAAGAGATAAAAGCAACTTCTCCATATTTTGTATTCTTTACAGTGCTTCTAGTACGAACAGGGTCTTTAGGATCACCAATAATCTTGGATAGGGGATGAGCATTGTGAATCCTTTTGGTAGCTGTAGGTGGAACATCAATGGTGGCATCAATGTTGGTGAGTGTAGGCCCAAACTCAGTATCATATGAAGCTGAGTTAAACAAGCCAGGCTTTGGTTGATAATTCCCAAGATCAGAAGGACTTGGAAATCTGGTAAAGGGCTTATCAAAATCTGCAGAGACTTCAGTAGAGATGGGAGAGTGAACATCAGCAGAATCAGCATCTTTGACATTATCAGTGGGAATAGGTGTGCCTTCAGCAGTATCCTTGTTGCCACTGACTGCTTGTGTTGACGGATGTAGGATAGCCTCAGTCTCTTGTGTAACCTTGTCATTGAGTTTCTGAGCTTCCTTAGTAGCAGCATGTTCCTGCTTCTGCAATCTTGCAAAATCTTCTGCATAATGTGACTCATCATCTTGTTCAGCAGCAGAGTGATTACCTACAAAATGGTTAGGTGGAAAAGATGGTACAACAAAAGTATTCTCTTCTAGCTCAGACTCACATTCTGAGTCATCATCCATAGAACCTGCAGGGTGAGAACTTGAATCTTTGGTACCTGCATCAGGATTAGAAGCATGCCTAGTATAACCCAAATAGTCAGTCAAATAGTCTAGGTCAAAATACCAAGAATGGCCTTGTCCCTGAATATTAGGCGGATCTTCAAGAAATCTCAGATTAAGGGTCTCTTCAATCTTTTTAGCATTCAGATTATAAACCCTATAAGCCTTGCTATGAGCTGAATACCCAACTATATATCCCTTATCAGCTTTCCCATCAAATTTACCCAGTATATCAGCAGTATTCAAAATAGTCACTTTACATCCAAAAGGCTTAAGGTAATGGATGTGTGGAACTTTCCCAGTGAGAAGTTAATAAGGTGTCTTGACATGAAGTCTAGTGATGGATACCCTGTTCAAGACATGACAAGCAGTACTGACTGCTTCAGTCCAAAACATGGTGGGGAGTTTGGAGTCTGCAAGCATTGATCTTGCAGCCTCAATCAGGGTTCTATTTTTCCTTTCAGCAACCCCATTTTGTTGTGGAGTTCTTGGAGTACTATAGTCCCTTCTAATCCCTTTAGACTTACAGAATTCTATGAAGACAACATTTTTGAATTCTGTACCATTGTCACACCTAATTCCTTTCACCTTTTTATTCAGCTGGTTCTCAACTAAGATAATGAAGTCTTTCAGGATTGGAGTTGTTTCATCCTTAGTTTTGAGAAAGAACACCCAGCAAAACCTGCTATAATCATCTGTAATAACAAGGCAGAAGTACTTGTGATCAATACTTCTAATGGGGGTTGGACCAAAGAGATCCATGTGCAGCAACTGAAGAGGTTCTGAAATGATGCTCACTGCTTGGACTGTTTTGTAAGAGGCTCTGTGTTGCTTTCCCTTATTGCAAGCAATACAATTGTGTTCATTGGTGAAGAGTTTAGAAGGAAGGCCTTTAACAAGACCAAGTTTGGATAACTTGTTGATGGTCTTGTAATTCACATGTGCCATTCTTCTATGCCATTTAGTGGATTCATCCAGGGAAGCTTTGGCTACCAAACATGTTAGATCACCTTCAGGCTGAACATCATTCAGATTGAATGTGTATAGGTTGAAGGTTCTAGGAACTCTCAGCAATACAGTTGTGTCTTCTGGGAGTTTGAAGTCCTTGGAAAGTACAAGACACTCATCTTCTGAGAAGAAAACCTTATGCTTAGTGTCACAAATTTGTGATACTGAGATTAGATTAAAGTGCTCCAGTTCCTTCAAATAGTAAACATTTTCAAAATCTAACAAGGGTGTCTTAATGGTTCCTTTCCCTGTAATTTTGCCATCTCCACCACCAAAGGTTACAGTGCCTCCTCCTTCAATGGGCTCAAAGTCATGCATCTTATCCTTGTTCCCTGACATACTTCTAGAACAACCACTATCCACAATACCAACTTCAGTACTTTTCAAAGGATGTTCCTACAACAATAACAAAATATACAAAATTAGTACACATTGGAGACTCAAGTCATTGCTGACTTGAGCCTGCCTTGTGGATCATAAGTAACAGGCCATGTAGATGTTTTAGATCAACCATTGTTCTTGGGCCTATAATACATATTAGGTCCCTTCTTTGTCCAAGAACAACCTGCTGAGGGCTTCACAGCAGTATTCCATTTCCCACCACCATTACACATTAAGTCAAAGTGATTAGGCCAATAACCTTTATAAAAGAAAGAACTAGTGGGTCGAACATATAATCTAGTACTGGTTCTTCTCCATGGTAAATGAGATTCAGCAGAATTAGGTTTCTGCTGATGTGGAACAAAAGATGGTATTTCACTAACATTTTTCCACATTTGCCTAGTTTTTCTTTGACTACCACCTGCACCCATTCTTTGCTCATGATATGTACAATCCTTAATCAAGTGATATTTGCTTCCACACACAAAACACTTCTTCCTTTTAGAAGATGTATTTAAACCAAAAGAATTTCCATAACATGAAAAAGTATTCAAATCACCATGACAAACAGAATTGTTTTTAACAAAGCCAAAAGTATTATTATGCAAAGAATTTAAAAACAAGTCTTCAGTAGAAATTGTCTTGTTATCAGCAGCAACTCTAGAAGGCTTGTGAGGGGTCTTGGGTGATGTCTTTGGTATGGTTTTGGGAGTGGTCTTGGGCATGGTCTTGGGCAGGTCCGACTTCTCACTTGAATCACAGCTAGCAAATGAGGTAGACCCTTCATCAGAAGACTTGTCACTGTTACAACAAGAGACAAAGTCATTAGATTTCACAATAGGGTCTTGCAAGTCAGTTGACTTTTTGCCATATAAATGATGTGATCCATCAAAGTCAACAGGTTTGGACAAATCTATAGGCATGTGTTCCCCTCTTATAGGTCCAGGCACTGCATTCATTCCCCCTTCCTTAACATATTTAACAGGTGTTTGATAAGCTAAGGCTGGTTCAGGGTCAAAAACACTAGACATATCAGGATAGGTTAGCTCTTCAGGGTCTATATACTTCTCATATCCTAATGCCTTTCTAGACCTAACAGATTGACGACCATCAATTAATTTACTCAAATTAGATGCCCCTTCCTGCCATTTCATACGACCAGCTATCTCTTTATCTAATTTAGCTTGTAACTATTGTTTTTCTTTTTCTACATCAGATTTTTCTTTTTCAATTCTCCTTAAATCTATCTTTGCACATTCTAAATCACTTTCTAAAACTCTTATCTTTTCATCATATTTAACTTGATTCTTTTGAAACCATACTTTTTGTTTCTCTAATGTTTTTAAAGCCATTTTATAAGACTCTACTTCAACATAACACTCATTGTATTTAGGTTTCAATTCATCAAATTCTTGTTTAAGCTCATTGTATCTTACACTACATCCAAACACACAGTTGGTTACCTGAGAAATTCCCATCAAGGAGACTTGCTCCTTCTTGTCTTCTGAAAGTGTGAATGCCAGCAGATTCACTTGTGAAGAAGTAGAAGCTTCCTCTCTAGCAGGTTCATGATCAGCCCAATCAATTTGGTGATCTAGAGTCACCATTGCCTTTGAAGGTACAGTCTTGTTATTCCCTGCTTCCAATGGATAAGAACCATATCTAACTTCATCTCCAGCCTTTCTATCTTTGCATTCTCTTGAAAAATGTCCCACTTGACCACAAGTGTAGCATTTAACCTTTCTTCTATCAAACCTTGCTGCTTCTTTTCCATTAAAACCAAACTTTCTTCCAGACTTGGCTTCAAATCTTCTGATGTTCATTGAGATCATGGCAAGCTCCCATTTCAAGTGCATCTCCTCCATTTCCAATGGATCTAACTGTTCAAAGTCCTCATAAGCAATAAACTGTTGAGGTTCATATTCAGCCACAAATGAATGAATAAGATCCTCCAACACATTACTTGATCTTGATTTAGGAGCAGTTTGATTATAAGTTTGAGAAGATGCTCCTGATGAATATGAACTTGAGGCTTGATGCACAGGTTTAGTAGAGGCACTAACAAATGCAGAATGAGTGGATGGACGTATGGGACTTCTAACATCAGGCTCAAGTGATTTAAGCCTATTGTAGAGGTCATCAAAAGACATCATGTCCAACCCACCTTTGGTCTTGAGAGCAATACAAACTTGTAACCAAGATGGCGGCAGAAATCTCAAAAACTTAGAATTGCAGTCTTCATTGTCGGGTCTAGCCTTCAACTGATTAAGTTGACTCAATATTCGATGAAATCTGTCATAACCCTTATGAATTCCCTCTTCTTCAGATATCTGAAATTCTTGGAATTTCTGCTTCAGCATAGACTTCTGCAATCTTCTTGATTCCTCATTCCCACCAAATCTTGCTTTTATAGCCATCCAAATGTCCTTGGCATCCTCCATAAAATGGAAGTCACCCATATGGTCATCTGGAATAGCTTGGAGCAAAATAGTTCTGACTTTACTCTCCCTCTGCACAGCCAGAATCTCTTCAGCAGTTTTGGGTCCTACAATAGTAACAACTCCATCAGCATCTGTAACATGCTTCTTCAGACTATTCCCTTTCTCAACAACCTCCCACAGATTCCAATCAATGTTTGTGATCCAGTTCTGCATCTTCATGGACCACAGATGATAATCTTCTGCATTCTTCAAGTATGGAAACTTAGCATTACTGTTGGAGAGATTGAGTTGTTGAAGAGAAGTGGTGTTAATGTTCTGGGTTGTATCTACTTCATCATCTGTTCCAGGCATGTTAGTTGATTTGTTTGGATTTGAAAAGGTGTAAGATTTGTGTTTCTTAGTATGGCAGAGACTCTCTCGAGGCTTTGATACCACTTGTTGAACTATAGACCTTGATAGATCCTTTTGAGGACTCTAGAATCGTTAGTAATGTCACTGTAATCAATAACACACTAATAGACAATCTCTGCAACTTGTATTTATAAAGCGGAAACAAAACACAAGCTTGATACTAAGAACTCTTGATCCTCTATGGATCTTTTAATTATAATAAGAATTTTCTAAAAGTTATTCAATACATAAACCATGTGTTCCTTTTATACTCAAGGAACCCTAAACCGTTTCACAAGAAACGTATATTCTAAAACTTCTAAAAGATATGCATTATCACTTCCTAAATAAACTCATGCATATCCAAACTACATTACATAAAACACGGAAATACTATATCCGCAGAAACTAATAAAGCTGAAACTAGTCTTCAGCAGATATGCTGCTTCAGCAGAAACCAACTCTTCAGCAGAATCCTTTCAGCATAAACACCAGCAGAATTCTTACTACACAGAATTCCCAACACACCTTATTATCCATACCGAGCGAATCAGGGGAGTATTTGATTTCATTTGTTTTACTTATTTCACTTTTACATTCTTTACTTGAACATTGGGGACAATGTTCAACTTAAGTGTAAGGGGAGGGTAAAATGATGATACCTTACAGATACACTTTCGCTTGAGTTTGTTTGTTTGATAGTAGATGTGTAATAAAACTATGATAAATACTTGTTAGTGCAATTTTAGCGCCAAATTTAAATTTTTTTACAACATTTAGGAGTGAAACTTTAGTCATAGCAAGCGTCTCATGGATAGGAGATTGTATGACTAGCACATAACCGTACTTTTCAGAAAAATTTTCCATCCAAATATGTGAGGTTCGCCTTTAGATTTGATAGGAAAAGCATTTACTATTAGTGCTTATGAGTGTACCGGTAGCATTTAGATTCTAGAACTTGCGTTAGTGATGCATCCCGAGACCGCTAGTGAGACTACATTCGTGTAGTAGGATTTACTACATGATAAGAGGCATTAGGATCACCCTTGTGTTAAACCCGTATCATAATTACTTGACCATTTAAGTCATATTACTTGGCTAGTTAAGTCAACTAATTTTCCCACACCCTCAGCGTTGTACTCATTTTTAGTACACGAAACCCCTAGTACACCCCTCCGAGCCTAACTTTTCATTTCTAACTTTAAGCATTTTACTTAAAGGAAGAATTTGTTACACCCCACTTAAATGTACACCCAAATCGCCTTAGCCTTCCGTGTATGCACTCATCTTTAATGCATTATTGTTATTTGTTAAACCCTAAGTTAACTATCTCCTTGTACATATTGTTTAGGGACGATTGGGACTCATGGGTAAAGTACTTATTTTATAAAGTAATGGGGAAGAACATCATTTATTACCCCCATATGTGCGTTAATCTTAAAAGTGCTCCAAGTGTTTTGATTATCTTAATTCGAGTCATTAGATTAGTTTATTGTAAAGTATGTAAAAATTCAAGTGTAAGGGGAACATTCATTCCCTATGATGTATTATTTTGGATGGTAGGGTAAGAGTGTATGCAAAAAAAAAAAAAAAAAAAAAAAAAAAAAAAAAAAAAAAAAAATCGAAAAATCAAGAAAATAAAATAGAAAAAAAAGAAAAAGAGAAAAAAACATACGGACTACCATCCCTTTTCATTCTATGTTCATTTTATGTTTTTGTTATTTTTCATTTATTAGCTTAAGTCGAGTCTAGTCTTGGCTTAGCAACGCCATATTGTACATGTAATTAACCAAGATTGTTAACTCGCCACCAGTAAAGACTGCCTATATCCAACAAAACCGTGTATTTCATTTCCCTACACCTAACGTTACAACCCTTTAAAAGACCTCTTTGATAGTTTATCCTAGGTGCTTACGCCATGTGGTGGAGGTTTGATCCTTTCCCAAGCCTATGGTAATCTATTTTGCTATGACAGGTAGTGAGAGATATCTTCCGTTTCCATATTGTAATTTATACTTTATTACACCCGAGAGATGCGAGTATCTAAACACTATTTGTGAGGTGCTAGTATATGACCTCCGTGCTTGTCTTTGGTCTTGAGTGGAATGATTATTTGTTGTAATTACTTTTATATTAGTGTTAAATGACCCCTAACTTGTATTTTGATTAGAATAAAAGCGCATTTGCTTGAGGATAAGCAAATCTCAAGTGTAAGGGTATATGATGAGGCGAAAAATGAACCACTTTTAGGGGGTCATTTAAGCCCGGAGTTGAATTTATTTGATCAAATATTACCCTAAATCGTTCCTTTTGTGATTTTAGGTACTTTTGGAGTGAAATCTGGAAAAGGAAGCAATTCGAACGTTTTTAGAGCATAAAAGTGAAGAAAACACCAAAGACTTAATTTTCCAAGCTGGGAACAGTGTTTGACGGCGTCAAGAGGAAGCATTTGACGGCGTCAAGAGTAAAGTCCATGACGAACCAGTACAAACATGAAGGCGTCACAAGTAGAGAGTCAAGAGTTAAATGCGTGACGACCTGCAAAAGAGGACTACATGACGGCGTCAGATGTAGATCAAGGCAGTCCGAGGAATTATTTGGCGGCGAGATGACGGCGTTACACCTTTGTTCTTGACGCCGTCAGCCTCTAAAATCTATATATAGTTTTCTAATTTTCATTCATTAAGAGGAACAAGTTTGGAGAAACCCTAAGGCCGAACCATATACGTATTTTACAGCTTTTTCAAGGTTTTTCAGCCCTTGAACCCTAACATGTGTAATTGAGATAAGTCTTCTCTTAATTCAATCAATATGTCTATGTGTTGGTTGTCTATATCTTGTGCTTGTCTTGATTCCACCATGTTAGGCTAGATCTATCTTGTGTTTGCTTAGATCTAATGAAACCTAGATGTTAATTATGTGTTGATTACTTGTTTATGGTTGTATTGGATGAATGATTTCAATGTTAGGTTTAAGAAAACTGGCAGATCTCCAATTGGTAACATGCTTGAACGTCTTAGGAAACATGAACCGATGTGTACTAGGTTTTATTGGTTGTATTTAATGCATGAGTAAATTCTAATGATCCCATGTTAGGAGCTTCTTAGCCGGCTCAACATAGGAGTGAAGTAGGCACTCATAGGATTGGGGAGTTAAGTACGCCACCCTATGAATGGTATTAAGGAATACAATCCGTCATCCACGCAACTATAACAAGTAATTAACGTGTAAAAGATATCTAGGGAGTAGTGAAATCTAAGTAAACACATTTCTCCACTTATTGCTCACAACCTTAGTTTAATATAGTTTTAATTTCATTTTTAGTATTTTATTTTGATTGCATCTTAGTATTGGGTTAGTTGACTAACAACTAATTCCACCCAAATCCTTCAAACCCGAGATTTTTACTTGCTTTCTAAAAAATATAAAAATACAAAAAGAATCATCCCTCATCTCTATACTTAATCTTTAGGTTTTCTAATCCTGGCGACACTATTCCTAGCTGAACGATCAATCCCCCGGTACTTGTCATTATACTATACTACATCGATCAGGTACACTGCCTGGTGGGGGTTGTAAGCTTCTCAAGATCCCTTGAGAGGTAAGGCTTGGTGCAACCCTACGCACATCAGTTCTACTCCTATTGTTGAGAAAATTAGTAAGCTTGAAAAGCTACTGATCGATGGGAAAGCTACTCTTGTGGATGATGCTGGTCATCCTATTCCGTCTACCTCTGTCACTAAGAGGGCTAACCCATTTTCAAAGGTGGGTGAGGTTGTGGTTTCTGATAGTGATGAGGATGAGGTTCTTAACACGTTCGACGAATCAGCAAATCTTTTTGGTGGTGGTCATGAGCGTGAAGATGAGTATGACTATGATGATTATTCGAAGCAAATTTATGATTTTTCCAGGGGAATTGGATGCTCTTAATGCCATTTATGGTTTTAATCTCCAAGGTCGTAGGAAGTAGTTTATCTTTTGTCAGAGTCACTACTATCATGTGAGTAATGGTTTGTTTTCTTGTTTTGAAAATAGAAAGTATCTTGTTATGTAAGCTTTTCGCCTATGTAACGGGCTGATATATGTGATTCACCCATATCCGTTGTACTTAAACGCTTTTTGGAGTAATATATTTACCGGGTCGTTGACCTTTTACCAAAAAAAAAAAAACTTCTTAGCTTTTCAAAAATAAATAACCTAAACTCGCATAAACCGTACCCGAATAACCCGCATCTTATTAGGGTCAGGTACAAGTAAAGTTTCTTTTCCTAAAAACTCGATTAACCCCTGACTTGCCTTAGTTGCACTGTTCTTAATTTTTATATTGCAAATATATACAGTTTAAATACTACATTCGTCCCAAAAGAAGTGTTCAGTTTGACTTTTTAGAGTCAAACTAGTTTAACTTTGACCTTATCTATTCATTTTGACTTTTCAGAGTCAAACTAGTTTAACTTTAACCTTATCTATTTCTGCGGATGTTATATAATACTTTATGTAAAATATATGAATGGGTTGAGTTTTAAATGTATTTTTCATTTGTATAATTTTTCATCTAGTATGGTATAACACAAAATATATATATATATATATATATATATATATATATATATATATATATATATATATATATATATATATATATATATATATATATATATATAAGGTAAAAGTTGAATCAGTTTGACTCTGAAAAGTCAAACTTGACAATTAGTTTAGAACGGAGGGAGTAGTCACTAAATTTGTATTGAAAAAAATTAACTCGACGATTCACTATCGGCAAGCGACATGAATTAATTCAGATATGGTCAACCAACTCATAAGATTATTCTACGTTTGTAAAATGTTTATTTCAAAGTTATTTAACTTTTTTATGTCAACTTGTTCATTAATATACTTTTATTTGCAACTAGACGATTACTTATATATAGCAATGAAATTTTATAGCGGCAGATAGTTTTAGTGATAAAAAATGTTTATGGTTATAAATAACAAATAATAAAAGTTTGAGATTTGGAGATTAAACATAATATTTTGAAACCCGGTTTGACCCAGGTGCCGGTTGAATCGTTCCGATGAAAAAATGTGTCAAATTAAACCGGGTCAAGGGTTTAAATCGTCCCTGGTTAACTCAGTTTTTTATGTGTATTAATAGTTTTTTATTTGAAACATATGTTTTCATTTTTTTTTTGTTTAGTTTAAACTTTTCACGCTTTTTTTTTTTTTTATTTTTTTTTTATTTTTTATTTTTATTTTTTTTTTTAAGATATAGATAGGTATTAGACTCGGTCAGATTAAGTGTATCTTTAATGAATTGAGAAAATGGAGGGAATATGTAAATGTGGCTCCAAAATATGTCACATTGATTACGTGGTTAGATAAGATTGGACCACTACTCTAATTAATAGGGAAAAATCGAGGGAATGTGTAAACATGTGGTGCTAAATCTTTCAAGTATTGCAGAGTATTTGGGTGCTAGTAAATTAATTTGAATAATAGAGTAAATGTACAATATAAGTGGCACCAATTATTTTACATTCGGTAAAATATGATACTTCCTCCGTCTCATATTTAGTGTCTGCTTACATTATACACAAAGTTTTAGAAAATCCACTAAATACACTCTCCACTAATTAAATATCATTTTTACCCACTAAACTCTCATCTCATTGGTTGAAATAGAATATGAACACTTAATTTGAGACATCCAAATATTTTATTGTGAACACTTAATATTTCTTGTAATGTATTGCAAACATTTCTTGTAATGTATGTGAGCCAATCTGTAGCGTTTTAAAATTTTGTAATTGTACTATACATTATCCTAGTATATGGTACAATAACTTAAAAACAAATTGTTGCTCTTAATTCTTCATGAATCTTGTACTTTTTATTTAAACATGTTGTAGAGTTACCGAAAAGTTACATCACTTTAGATTAAATGTTGCCTTTAACTCTTTACAAATGTAACACTTAATAAAGTGTTGAGTTAACTACATTTTTGGTCGTCGTGGTTTACCGGGTATAATGGTTTTGATCCAATAGTTTGAAACGTAACAGATCCAGTCCAAGATCCGACGACCCGTAACACTTTTGGTCCAAATTTTTGTTGACTGTTAGTTTGACCAATTAAGACGCGTGAAATGACTAGAATACCCTCATCTTAATGGACTAAAAGTGTTACATTTAGCAAACCATAAGGACCAAAAATGTAATTAACTCATAAATTTATAAAACCAAAAAAAAACTTTTAACAGCTAAAAACTTTTATAGAGATTAAAAACTATCTAAAAATTTCGAAATAAATTATGAATACAGCTAAACTTAATTAAGAACTAATTTTATTTTTAGAAAGAAAGTGAATTTTAAAACTTACAAAAATATTTTTAACAATTTTAAGTGACTAAAACTGCTTATAAGTTGACAGAAATTTGAGAACTAATTTTCTTAAAATAAAAAAAAAAAAAAAAAAAAAAATCTTTTCTAATTACTTTCAAAATTTATACAAGTTTTTATATACGTTTTATTACACGTTTTTATATAGGTTTTTATGCATCTTTTCATTTAAATTTTTATACACGTTTTTATATACGTTTTAATCTATGTTTTTATCTAGGCTTTTATATATGTTTTTATATGCGTTTTATCTACAATTTTATCTACGTTTTAATCTACATTTTTATCTAAGCTTTTATATACGTTTTTATCTATGTTTTATATACGTTTTTGTCTATGTTTTTAAAAACGTATATAAAACGTAGATTAAAACGTATATAAAACATATATAAAAGAGTAGATAAAGTTGTATATAAAAATGTATATAACAACGTTGATAAAAACGTAGATATATAAAATAAAAAAAAATGCATGCAAAAACGTATAATATAACGTAGATAAAAACGTATTTAAAAGCGTAAATAAAAACATAGAGAAAAATGTGTGTATAAAACGTGTATAAAATTGTGCATGAAAACTTTTATAAAAACGTAGATAAAAGTGTAGATAAAAACATGTATAAAATGTATATAAAAGCCTAGAGAAAAACATATATTAAAACGTAGATAAAAACATAAGTAAAAATGTATATAAACATGTGTATAAAAACTATTGGACTAAAAGTGAAACACACGACAAACCACAAGGACCAAAAATAATGTAGTTAACTCTTTTATTTAACAATATAAATGAAAAGACAAAAATGCCCTCAGATTTAACGGTCAAAATTGGTCAAACAAACGGTGGACCAAAATTTGGACCAAAAGTGTTACGGGTCGTCGGATCTTGGACTGGATCCGTTACGTTTTAAACTATTGGACCAAAACCGTTATACCCGGTAAACCACAAGGACCAAAAATGTAGTTAACTCTAAAGTGTTACAATAGATTGTAAAATTAACAACACTTTAGAAAATGTGTTGCTTTAGAGCTTTAAATGCAACACTTGATTATAAACTGTTGCCTTATTACAAATTCTAATAAAAAGGCAACACATTTTGGAAGTGTTGCTTGAAAAATGTTGCATTAGGCTTGTTTTGTAGTAGTGTATATATCTAATTTTGGTTAAAAATAACGTACAACTGTCATATTAGAGGAATATATTCTCATAATAAATCAACCCACGTAAAAAGATAAAACTTGACTCTCTGCCAATCATATACTGCATTCTTTTGCAACTAGCCACTAGCAGCAGCCTTTAACGACCAGCTTAACATACTACGTATATGACATGCAATTTGGTGAGAAGGTGCCATGCATGATGTTTGTTGTTTTGGTATTTACTGTGTTATATTCAATAAAAGGGAAGTTTCCTATACGCTTATAGAACAATTTGTGTGAACTTAATAGTACTTCAAAAAGTCAATAGTCTACTACAATAGTAATAAATAAATGCAACTGCCAGACAATACGTTAAAGATAACAAGGGACCCACATCTTCTATATAAACATGCATGCACACCATATCCCATGCATAACCACTTATCTTCTTTTTACTAATCAACTCTTCCATCTGTAGCAAGTTCAAGTCATGAGCCGCAACGATCAGCATGAAATTCCTGGTGAGTTTGTTCACAACAACTTGCATACTATATATTTACATGCATGATAAGTTTTTTTATATTGATATTGTTATGAATTTGATTGCAGTTGCCTATCCTCCTTCAATGACCATGGAGAAACAAGGACAACTTCCACCTGCGCCACTCGGGTACCCAACAAGCGCTGTCCCCGAAAACCAAGTTCCCGCAAAAACTCAAAGCAGGGGTACTGATGTTGGCTTCTGGAGCGGATGGTAAGTACTAAATTACCACCAGATGCTTTTTATTTGATCATGCCTTGTACTTTGATTGAATGTGTTATAATGTTGGTTGCAGTTGTCGTCTAGTATGTTGCTGTTGCATGATATGCATGGATGATGCCTAGTTTTCATGACAACTGGATACTGCTATTTCCTAATGATTTTGTCCTGGTGTTTATGAATGTTTAATTATATGTTGTTACCTAGTTATGCAATTTTCTTGTTTCTGAATGTACTTTTGTTTGAAGGTGTTGATTAATTCTATTGAATATGATTTCCTTTTTCTGAGTTTATTACTTGTGCGAATATTGTATCCAAACAAACCATTTAAATGATCCTGTAACATGTTGAAGTTGATACACAACATACCTGGACACCTGGTTGAAATTATATCCTGATCGATCGAAAAAGGTTGTAACTGCTTTAAAAAAAAATTTGGTAACTAAGAAAAACGATACCTTAAAACTATCATTAAGGCCTTAAGGGGGTCATTATGATATATATAAGAAGAGAAATTACAAAACCTGTCCTTGTGGTTTGGCGAAATTTCATGTTTCGTCTATATGGTTCGGAAAGTGCAAGTGGCGTCTTTGTGGGAAAACATTAGATCCGATTCCGTCCTTCCTTAAAATGAAATTACTAAAATACCCCTTTGTTCTTCCTATTTAAGAAGGAAGATGATGTGGGTATTTTAGTAATTTCAGTTTCGGGAAGGACGAAATCGGACCCAAGGTTTCTCCAGAAAAATGACGCTTGCACTTTCCGAACCATACAGACAAAACATGCAATTTGGCTAAACCACAAGGACTATTTTTGATATTTACTCTATTAAGAAAAACCATACCCTTGAGTTGGGTATCAAATTTTCTTTTTTCGTAGAAAAGGTCGAGTATATATTAAACCAATAGTAACTGTTGTGATGTTTGTGCCGGTGGTATGTGGAATAAGGTTTGGTCCGGTGGTATGTAGAATAGGATTTGGTTCGATGATAGACGGGATAGGAGTTAGGCCAGTAGGCTGGACAGGTGTGGGGAGTGGGTCGGTGATATGCAATGTTTTGTAAACCGGGTTCAGAATCGACCCGGTCGAGTCAACGGGGACCGGGTCAACTGGTTCGACCAGTTGGACCGCCGGGTCAACCCGGTTTTGAATTTATTATATTTTTATTTTTTTGACCGGGTCAACCGGTTCGACCACCGGGTCAACCGGTTCAACTGCCGGGTCAACCCGTGTTAACCCGGGTTTTTATTAAAATTTTTTGAAAAAACGAAACCCGGCCGGGTTTCGAGAACCGGGTTGACCCGGGTCACTTAAAACCCGCCGGGTCACACCGGTTAACCCGGTTTTAGAAACCCGGGTTTTTTTTCCCCTTTTTTTGCTGGAACCGTTCGAACCGGTTAACCCAGCCGGGTCGACCCGGGTTTCAAAACATTGGTGATATGAGAAAGGGGAGTTGGGTCCGTGGGCTGAACATATGGTGTTAGGCCGATATGAACTGGTGTGGTGGTTAGGCCGATATGAACTGGTTTGGTGGTTAGGCCAATGGTATTTGGAATTTTTGCCCGGTTATTTACTTTTCTCTTTTTGCTCATTTCCTCTCCTTGTCTCCTTTGTTTTCTTACTTTTGTTTGCCTTTTTTGTACGTGATTCTTAGCCGTTTCTTTTTTCGTTCGGTGGGTTTCAAAATAGGGAAATTACCAATGAAATACTTGGGAGTGCCTTTGATTACTAAAAAGTTGGGAATTAAAGAATGTAAGCA
Organism: Artemisia argyi; assembly: GCA_030686995.1. Classification (NCBI taxonomy): domain Eukaryota; kingdom Viridiplantae; phylum Streptophyta; class Magnoliopsida; order Asterales; family Asteraceae; genus Artemisia; species Artemisia argyi. Next base: position 241,625,573 of record CM060700.1, on the reverse strand, counting down.
GCTTATGGATAAGGTGAAGAATAGAATTGAAGATATTTTTCGGTAATATAACCAATAGAAAGATTGTATTGTATTTGTATTTGAGATATTTTTGGAAATTGTTAATGATTTTGAGGAGTTGGGCCGGTGGTATTTGGGTTAGAGGTTGGTAGTCGGAGAACATGGTGAGCGATAAGGTTTGGAGCGATGTCGAAAAAAGTTTAGGAAGGGGCATCATTAGGTGTGACGGACCTGAATTGAAAAATGGTCTCAACAAAGGTGACATTACGAGAAATAATGATTTTGTTCGTGAAAAGGTTAAGGAAACGAAATCCGGCAGTGGTTTTAAGGGTAGCCAAGAAATATATAAGGAGTGGATCAAGGGTCGGGTTTTTGATTATAGTATAGGTGAGCATAGCACAAACAACCAAAAACACGCAATGACATGTAGTTAGGTTTCGTGTTATAAAGGAAAAAATGAGGCATGTCATTGTTTATAGTGGTGGATGGCAAAATGTTTAAAAGGTGGTGGCCATGTGACATGCCTCGACCAAAAATGATGAGGAAACTGGGCTTGAAACAGTAAGGTACGGATAAGGTTGTTGATAGTCCGAATTATACGTTCGGATTTACCATTTTGTTGAAGTACGGGGATACGAGAAACTTGTGTGAATGCCGTGTTTGGTAAATTATCGGTGAAAGATGGTGTTGTCAAACTCACCACCATGGTGACATTGAAAAGCTTTAATTTCCTTATTAGTTTGAGATTTTACAAAAAAATGGAATTCAACAAACTTAGCAAAAGTGTCAGATTTGTTAAGCATATGATACCTCTTTGACTCGGAAGTGGGGAAGTCCACAAATCCGAATGCACAATATCAAAAGCAAAATTAACTACAAGATCGGAAACAGAAAATTGAAGTCTCACATGCTTGCCAAGTTGACAAGCATGACAAAGATTAGGAGACTTCACTTTATTACACAAAATAGCATTATTAGAAAGTAAAGAACATAGCACTTCATTAATTTCCCGGATGTCCAAGTTGTTGGTGCCACGTGTGATGACTAGCAAGAAAAGCTTGTGGGTAAGATGTAGGCGTGGTCATAGGATATAGGTCCCCGGTGCTATCTCAGTAGCGGAGAATTTGCTGAGTCAAATAGTCCACTCGTCAAATTCATTAGAAACTTCGTAATCACGGGTAAACTAACGAGCATAATTTAAAATTTTGACAATATAAGGCAGGAGTGATGGACTTGAACTAGTTGCAGGAGCTGGACTTGTCCTAAACTATATATGTTATTAAGTCCAAACGACCCAGCAATTTGGTTACGTATTATATAGAAGAGGCATATTATTCACCATGTGTGTTTCATGTGTAGGATGACCCACCAATTTGATTATTACGTACGTGAATAATCTATTTTTGGAAAAAGTAAAAAAGATAATGAAAGTGGGACAGTATGACTGTGGATAATTTATTTTTGGAGAATTGATAATAATGATGACCCACAGTTTGGTTGTGACGTGAATTGAATGACGTAAAAAATTAGCAGAAAATTGACACGTGAATATATCTCTGATACCATGTCAAACCGCGAATAATGAGTTTGAATACAGTAATAATAATGCTAAATGATCAAACGGGTTTGACTCGTTACAAACAATGTTAACACTAAATACTAGTCAACTAACATAATTGATTCAGATCCTACCAGTACCTTAAACTTGATAAAAGGGTCATCAGCAGCTAAGCGATCCTTCGTGAATCAAACTGCAGCAGACAGAACTAATCTTCAAATGATGCTTTCTTGTACAAGGCATTTTAGCCATTTGTTCTATAGTATCTTCACAGTCTTTAAACTGGGAACTATGTTTTTAAAAACAGTTAGAACGTTAGACGGATTGAAATATTCTCATCCATGCTGTCTCCCTCGCAAACTCTATTCAGCTAATTATCTTTCTCACTTTCAGTATGGATTCACATGATATTCTTTGAATATTTCCATGTTAGAACTGTAATGTACGTAACTGAAAACAGAAATCTCAATTATCAATGATTAAACATCTCCATTGTGTTGTTATTGGGTTGTCCCCACTATGTCATCAATGATTTGCGTCTCCACTATTAATTTGTTTGTTTTTGGTTAACATAAGTACACAAAACATACCTGTTTGAAATTATATCCTGACCGAAAAAGGTTGTAATTGCTTTAAAAAAAACTTGGTAACTAAGAAAAACGATATCTAAAAACTATCATTAAGGGGGTCGTTATGACATATATTAAGAAAAACCATACCCTTGAGTTGGGTATCAAATTTTCTTTTTTCTAAGAAAAGGTCAAGTATATATTAAACCAAAACACCATAACAGTTTGTGAAGGATCAAAATTTGAGCCAAGGACGTACCAAAAGCAACAACTTGACGAAAAGCTAAACTTACATAGACATACCACATCCAATTCAATACTACTTTGATTCTGATCCTACCAGTACATTAGGACTATACAAAACCAAACACTCGTATTACATCTTTCACAAACATTCCAAGGACAGAAAACACAACAAGCTAGAAGACTACGCACGTTTCCTTTCACTGTAGTGAACAAACCGAATTACCAAGATGACGTAGTCTCATCTTTCATGACTCACTAAACTTGATAAAAGGTAGTTCATTCCCACAGAAAGGCGTCAACAACAACTAAGCGATCCTTCTCATGAACCAGACTGCAGCAGACAGAACTAATCTTCGAATGATGCTTCATATGCTATCTTGCACAAGGCGTTTTAGCCATTTGTTTTAAAGTATCTTCATAGTCCTTAATTACTGGGAAGAGACTATATTTTTTAAAACTGTTAGAACTGTAATGTAATTAAAAACAGAAATAGCTAAAACAAAGAATTAGAAAATCCAAGATGATCTCAATTATTAATGATTAGGCATCTCCACGTACAGTGTCGTTATTGGGTTGTCGTCTAAGTTCATTCTTTTTCTCCACTATTTCGTTAATGATTTGCACATCCACACTTAATTTGTTTATTTTTAGGACTTCATCAATCTATTTTTGGTTTACATTAGTACACACCGCGTAAACGAAGTTAAAAACTTGAGTTGCTCCAATTTTTGTGTCTAAGAAATTTGCTATCATTCAATATTTATTTATGTCCAATTAAACTTCGTCAAGTAATCTTATGAAGCTAGCCCGCCCACCCGAGCTTCCAGTCCATCTTATGAAACTAATCAAGCCCACGATGGCATAAACATACACGTCCACATAAGTGTTTCTCTTCTTTTTCTCCTCCCATTATTCAATTCATCCATTATTTGATGGAGATCGGTTGTATTTACCAAGGTTTTTAAGATACCGATGATCGTTTTCATCTTTGCAAGATCGTGATCGTAAGATCGGATTGGGATCGTAAGATCGGATCGGGATCGTAAGATCCTACTCTAATGTTATTTCTTAATAGTTTTTGTAATATTATACAAATTTACAACTTATTATACATTATAAACACAAAATATTATGAATGTTTCATAGAAATATTGTCCTAAATTATGATTATGAAATGTTTAGAAAGATTAACATGTTGTTTTTTGAATTCTACAAAAAACAACCTATAAATTTATAGTTTTTTAGTTTGTAATCCGAAAAAAGTAAGATCGAATCGGATTAGATATTAAGATCGGGATCCATAAGATCTTAAGCTTACAAAGATCCTATATAAGATCCAGATCGTTTTTGCTTTGCAGTATCGTAAAATCGTAAGATCCTAATATCAAAATCGGGATCCTGACAACTATGGTATTTACAGTTGTCAAAAGATCCGCACATGGTTGAACGAATGTAAATTATTTTATGATACGAGAATGAATGTTTAACTTTGAACATGCCCAATGTATATATTTCACAAAAATTTTATCTCAACCTTGTTTATCATTTTATGTAGATGTAGATTCTAAAGTGATATATCTTGGAGATAAATACATATATTTGATTTGCTAATTGGTATATAGTGAAAAACTTGAATTTTCAATTATTTATCGTCCACAATCAAGTTTGGGCTAACTAAGATAATCTGTCATTGAATATTGATCAAGTAGAATCACTAGTAAAAACGCCAAACTAAAAGCTAGTAACTTTTAACATTACTAATAAGATTATATAAAACATTACTTTAACCAATAAATTAACAAGTGATTAATTAATAATAATAAAGCGATAATCCAAAGAACCAATAAATTAACAAGTGATTAATCCTGTTATTGTTTCCTTTTATATCAAGGTTTTTTTTTTTTTTTTTTTTTTTTTTTTTTTTGGATAAGTAGATATGGTCATCTAATAAGCAAATCGTGGAACTAGCTAGGTTGCTTACTGATGCTTATCGGCCATAACAGATATAAAGCCTAATAGCTCTGCATATCGTATGTCCAAGCCTATAATTTGTAAAAGACTACCCCAATTTACCAAGTACATGCAACGCTAAAATACCAATGAGGCAATGACTTAGTTACTCAACCCATTTTGAATTAAGTCTTTGTTAGTTTAACCGTTTGGGTTGAAGTAAAAATTGCTAAAAAAATAATGTAAAATATGAATTTAAAAGAAAAACATACTACTGTTAAATAATGTAAACCTCTTAGGTTATAATCCCTCCTTCCCAATTTTATTGTCCACGTTTTCTTTTTGAGATGTCCCAATTTAATTGTTCACTACTAAAAATAGATAAGGAAGTTTAACCAAGTGTACTATATCACCCTTGTTTAAAATTATTATTACATATCTTAAAGAAGACTTTAATTAATTACCTAAGGGCAAAATTGTCATTCTGTTAAAAAGTAAGAAAGAGAAAGCTGTAATAAATGTACCTTTTTTAAACTGTGTGTTTTTTATCAGAAAACAATAATTTTGAAACTCAGAGAGTAATTTTAATTGAAGCAAAATATATAGAGGTTACAAGAGAGGAAACCTAGAAACCCTAAACCCACAAACGAGTTGTATAAATAATATTATGACAATGTTAACAATAAAAACTACAAAAGACCATTTTAGAATTTAAAAAAAAAAAAAAAAAAAAAAAAAAAAAAAAAAAAAACTTAAAAAGTAGCTGGTGTTTGTATTCGATTTAATTGAATTAATTGACTTTATATGAAAAAAAACTGAATTCAGAAAGTAATATGCAAATTGTTGGTTCATAATTAACTTAATAGACAAAGATTACTGAATATATAAAGTAACAGAACTGAGGGTGTCTGCCAGTGTTTTGAAACCCGGGTCAACTCGGCCGCAGGGACGGAGCCAGGGGGTTCCCGCGGGTGCCCGTGCATCTCATGGAATTTTTCGATATAGTATTAATTTTGGAAAAAACACCGATTTTTCTTAAAGTCACTTTAAATGCACCTGGTCCATCGAAATGTGTTTCTAGTATTATTGTTCAAATTTTTTTGTGCACCCAGTTATATTAAGTCCTGGCTCCGTCCCTACCCGGCCGGATTAACCGGTTCGACCGGTTCCGGCCATGCCTTGGAATGCTCAGTATATCCAACAAAGATGCATTCAATGCCTCTTTCACCCAAAGTTTTCTGTTTTGGATCAGGGAGTCTTACAACAGCCCTACAACCCCAAACCCTGAGAAAGTTCAGGTTGAGTTTTCTTTTAGTCCAGAGTTCATAAGGTGTAACCTTGTTCCTTTTATTGGGAACCTTATTTAGTAAATAGCAAGCTGTTAACATAGCTTCACCCCAGAACCCTTGACTCAGCCCTGAATAGGACAACATGGAATTAACCATCTCGTTCAACACCCTGTTTTTCCTTTCAGAAATATCATTTTGCTGAGGAGTATAAGGGGTAGTCATTCCATGGATTATACCAACAGACTAAAAATACAAAGTATCCATGTACTCACCTCCCCTATCAGTCCTAAATCTTTTGATTAGAGACCCTTGTTGCAGTTCAACTTCAGTTTTAAATACTTTAAATTTATCTAATGCTTCATCCTTAGTATGTAACAAATAAACGTAACAAAACCTAGAAGCATCATCAATAAATGTCACAAAGTATTTCTTGTTCCCCAAAGAGGGAGTAGAATGAAGATCAAATAGGTCACTATGAATCAGCTCCAAAACTTCATTTTCACGTTTTACACTTTGAAATGGTTTCTTAGTAATTTTGGTCATCATGCAAGTTTTACACTTTTCAGTGTCCATATCAAAGGCTGGAATTAACCCATCCTTAGACATATCTCGCATTCTTTTAAAATGTACATGGCCAAGTCTTGCATGCCATAGGTTTGAATCATTAAGTTTAGAGGTTGAAATAAAAGCAGAATTAACATTATCATGAACAATATTAAGTCTGAACATTTGATTACATAAATAACCAAAACCAATAAACACACCATGTTTAGATAGAATAAACTTATCAGATTCAATCACTTGTTTATAACCACAATTATTCAAAACACTACTAGAAACCAAGTTCTTCCTGATATCAGGAACATGTAAAACATTAAATAAAGAAACAATCTTTCCAGAACTAAACTTGAAATCAACACATCCTTTTCCATGCACCAGGGCAGTTGACTTGTTTCCCATGTGAAGAATAGAACCATCATTCATTGACTCATAGGTCTTGAACCAGCTTCTATCTTTACACACATGAATTGTTGCTCCAGAGTCAACCCACCACGCAACATCATCATCCTGCACAAAATATATTTCAGATATATATGTAACATAATAAATCTCAAAAGACTTATTAAATATATTCTGACCTTTCAGAGAATTGGTGTTACCATTCCCTCCACTTGTGCCTGATCCATTGGTTTTATTGCCAATCTTAACACCTTTACAATCCTTCCTGAAGTGTCCAGTTTTACCACACTTCCAACAAGTCACTTTTGGTTTCTTGTTAATATCAGATTTGGTGTTATCTTGATGCTTACGCTTACCCTTGTTGTCATTGTTCCTGGAGGAGTTGTTATGCTCCACCATATTGACAACTGATGGACCAGTAGCATTGCTACTCTTCTTGTCAATGTCTTGTGCTTTAAGTGAATCCTTAATGCGCAAGTGACTGCCCAACTCAACAAGAGTTAACTCCTCATTCTTATGTTTCAGCATATGCTTGAAATCTTTACAAGAAGGAGGTAGTTTTTCGATGATACAAGAGACTTAAATAGCCTCATCCATGTTCATCTTGTGTTGTGTAAATCGACCAAGTATACTAAGAAGTTCATTGTATTGTTCCATGACAGGTCTAGAATCAACCATTTTGTAATTGTTAAAATTACTTACAAGGAACTTCTTACTTGATGCATCCTCAGCCATATATTTGGCTTCCAAGGAATCCTATAGTTCTTGAGAAGATTCAACATTCTGATAAATATCAAATAGAGAATCAGACATACCATTGAGAATTAAACCCCTGCAGACATAGTCATCATTCTCCTAATTGCTTTTTGCCCTCATCTGTTCCATAGTAGCGTCATCCCCAAAATCTTCAGGAATAGCAGTAGTCAGAACATACACCACATTCATGCTTGACAACAAGAAGTGCATCTTCTTTTGCCATCTTCTGAAATCAATACCTTCAAACTTTTCCAACTTGGAAAAGTTAGCAGCCATTTGTCTCATAGCAGCAGCCATTGATTATCACTAATAGTTTCTATTGATTGTTGGTTATTATGTGTTTGAGGGTTCCCAGATTAGGGTTAAGATAATCAATAAGGTACCGGATATTCACTTGAAATCGTGGTATCACTTTCAAATAGAAACTATTCGACCCTATGCCTGGGTTACACGAATATCTCTATAGGATAAGACCAAGTGAGGTTCTTGTTTTAGGCACAAATCAAGAACAGAATAGTATTCAAGTGTTTAGGGTTTATGTTATATCGTTCTCATGCAGAATGTTATGACCTCTATTTATAATAGAGAATACTCAAATCCTAACCCATGGAATTATGTATAATTAACGGCCCATTAATTATATCATAATACTTTTCATAATAGCAGGAATCAGTGGTTAAACCCGAGCAGTACTTTGAAAAGAAGTACTTTGAACAAGCAGTACTTTGAACAAGCAGTACTTTGAACAGCAGGATCTACTAGCAGCAGAATCTGTTCATAACCACTATTGAGTCAGGGGATTCAGTAACCAAATGGGTGTACACTCCGTACCTCCAAACCCATTATCAGGTGTGAATTAATCCCTCAAGTGCACTAAATTTTCCAACAAACATGTGGTCTCTCATGCAACCCATCTTGTAAACTTTCTTTATCTTTCTCACTTTCAATAAAAAGGTTTCACATGATTTTCTTTGAATATTTCCATGTTAGAACTGTAATGTAATCAACCGAGAACAAAAGCTAAAACAGGAACTATAAAATTCAATTACGAAAAATGATCTCAGTCGTTAAGCATTTTCTACATCCACTACGTTTTTATTCTCTTGTCAGCTATTTATAAGTTCATTCTAGGTCTCCTTGAATATATGAGAGATATATGATCAATTTATATGAATTTAAAGAGTGATCGATCAATCGATGATTCGATGTCTACAAGTTGAATCAAGGGCTTGCGTATGCACAAAGTTTATCAATTTTTCCGTCCATATTTAACTTCGGAAAACTATCTTTTCGGCCAACTTTTACAGTTAAAATATTTTAAAATTTTATTTATTTTGAAATCTTAACTCTTAAAGTCTTAAGGGAATGCGAGGTGCGAATAAGGGATGTATATAGACATGTATCTTTTATTTTTGCTTGAAATATACTTACGTTTTATGTATATGAAAGGAATATTGATTTATTTATTTTAAGATAAAGCATCATCTTTCATTTTAACAAGCAACTCAATGAGGTGGTTATAGATTAGGGATCCAACAACCCAATCGACCCAACAAGGGCATCTTCAACTAGCTTTTTGTTCCCATATTGAAGATTAACTTGTTGGACTTGAGATGAAGCGATAAGTTCATCGACAAAAAGATACAACTCAAATAAGAATACTAGACCACTGTCGATACTTGTATGTATAGAAGGGTACAAGCATTCTGAGCTTATTAAGGTTGATTTCAATTTGAGATGATGTTGGGGGTTAATCTAGAAGGTAAGCTAGTTGATCTTAGCTGAGATTTGTATGATGAACAACTCTCCATGTTTGAAATTTGGTAAGTGTACGTGACTACTTCATGCTCGTATTTATGTGATTTTTAAGCACCAAGTTGGATATATACTATTATAATATCTTCTAAAAAGGTAATATTTGTCTTTTTCACATAATGGGATGTAACCAATCTCACATGAGTGTGCGTGTATGAGTTGTATTCCAAGTGGAACATTTATTTGGTACGCGCAACGTGATCATCAAGACTTAAGGGATATGTATGAACAACTTGGAAGAAAGGTGTGGATGAGAGACATGAACCATTAATAACCAAAAGTAAAAAAAAAATAAATAAAATAAATAAATAAAAAAATAAAAAGGAAGAAAACAAAACAAATTCATGTTTCTCAGTTTTTTTTTGAAGAGAAAAGAATAAAAGATGAGAGTAATTTTGGCTAAACTTCTCTCCAAAACTTTCTTCTCAAAAGTAGGATGATTTGGAGAAAAGTAAGGTCCGTTTGGTTTGTAAATGGGTTTGGATTCAGATTTGGATTTGGTATAGAAGTTGGACTAATTATAATACCCGCGCACGCGCGGGTTTTTTTAAATTTTTTGAATCATATATTTTTATTTATTAAAAAACAAATAATTTAATCTTTGTTTTGTTTAATTTATGATGTTTAATTATAGTTTTTTATTATTAAAGATAATTATTTAAAAATTTTAATCCTATTATTAATTGCATCTTATCTATATTTTTTGTATTTATCTTCTACTTGTGTTATGGATAAATATAAAATATTACCTAATAAGAAAATAGTTTTTTTTTAAAGAATTATTACTAAATAAGGTATGAATCCATTTTTTTTAAATGAAAAATTACAAATAGAGGTTTTGTTATATAAAAGATTTAAGGCGGGTTTCGGAGAGAGAGATATTATATGTATTTAAATATATTTTATAATAAATTTTAAATATAAAATTTTATTTAAACAATAAAATAATATAAAATATGAATTAATATAGAGATTGTCTCACATATAATAGAGAGGAGAAAAAAATAGGGCCCATAAAAATAACAAAAACCAACCAATACCCACCAAATTAGTATACTATCATATTTTAATTCCATCTATCACTCCCGCCATCAAAAGATTATACCAAACAAGTTTTTTATACGTGGAGCCCACCAAAACCCATTCAAAATCATGAAATAAACGCACCCTAATATTGGGAAGCTTTAAATAAATAAAATTACTTAAATAACCTAATATAATACATAACTTTTATATATAACTAAAGGTATAATTGTAAAATCATATGTTATCTCTTCTTTTCTCTTCTAACTCGGGAACATGATATAAAAAATTTAATTTTATTCATCTCTTTTTCTTTTTTGTCCATTTTTAACTCTTCTCTTTTTTTCTTGCATTTCGAAAACTTAAAAACACATAGATTAAAGTGGTTTAAAAATAGCGTGATAATTATATTATTCATGAAATAATTGAAAATGAAATAAAAAAAAGAGTATCAACTTAATTCATAAATCCTTAGGTAGAAAATGATTGAATATTATGATCAGTATATAGAACACAAAAGAAACATACATTTGCAACCTCAAATGGTGCTCCGAAATTCTATACAACAAAGTTAAGTGAAAGTCTTCTCTAAACTAGGGCAACTAGATGTTACTAGCCGAATCATAACAGCCCAACCTCGACGTGGCAACATAACTAGAATAGTCTAAAATTTTATATTTAAGAATATCTAAGGTTTTTTTTCTCTCTCTCTCTCTCTCTCTCTCTCTCTCTCTCTCTCTCTAAAATATCCTTAGTAGGAACAATCTAGAGACTATCTAGAAATTTTCCTATGTAAATAGTTTAGATACTTGTATTATAATTTTCTAGAACTTGATTAGCCTTTAGTATAAATAGATCACTCTCATTTGTAATCATCCATTTTCTAACCAAGAATCCTAGTGAAATATATATGAAGTATTCTCGAGTAATAAGATTATTCATGCACATAAATTGTTACAGAACCTGCAAAGTTGTCACATGTATTCCAATACTTATTTCCTAAATCGTAAACCTATGTGATTCGTAATTTAATGCGACAATCATCAGATTCTACATTCACTTCAGTTTTACCAAAATTCTCACATATTCAATTTACTAAATGTACAGTAACTTTCATATATTCCACAAGATATTCGTCAAACACAATACATATAGAGTTACACTAAAAACACACCGTAAACATATTCCTACCGGTACGAATACAGTAACAAAATACAGTACATTTGGATTCTAAACTCACAATCACGTAACACATCACTCAAATTACGTTATCATTCATCATTCACTTCAATTTTCGCATAATTCTCACATCGTAACACTATGTACACACTAACTTTAACAAATTTAACTAGATATTCATTATTCATCAACAACACACAGTTACTTTCATATTACATCATTATTCATTCGATTCACCATTAGCTTCAGTATTCACCTATTTTCGCATAATTCTCATACTGTAACACTACATATTCAGTAAATATCACATACTATACAGTAATTATCACAAATTTAACTAGATATTCATCAACAATACACAGTACATTACTCAAATTAGACCATCATCGCTTCAAATTCCACATAATTCTCTCATTCTAACACACAGTAAATTTCACAAAGTATAAAAAAAATACAATAATTGAAAAATTATACCAGATAAACTCAAAACCCCCTCCCCAAATTGAACATAAACCCTAAATTTTTCTAAATCATGCAATCGTGAAACTGAGATCAATCAAAGCTCACAAACATGATAAACATACTTTAAACAACATATACCACCATTAAAATCAAACATACACATTCAGAATCAATTATCCCCAAATCGACCTAAAACCCTAAACTTCGAGAATCATGTAAATGAGTTTCTGGGTTTAACTAGATGTTTGATTTATGCTTACAGTGACATTAATAACATTTTCCCTCAAGAAAATCATGCAAATGAGTTTCTGGGTTTAATTATATCACATTTTCAGGTCTTATCGGGGTTAACCCGATAAGATAAATAATTCAACCCTAGCACTGCCCGATAACAATATTGGGTTATCAGGTTCAGGTCAAACTAATCCGATAAGCTTTCTAGACCCGAGAAATTCCAACCCTATAAGTCTTGCCGGGTTCATGTACCGTATTGTGGTGGTTTTTATATTTCATATAAAAAAGTAAAAGACTTGCTGATGCGTGGGAATTGCACCAGGCTTTACCTCTCGAGGGATCTCGAGAAGCTTACAACCCCCACCAGGCAGTGTGCCTGATCGTTGTAGTATAGTATAGTGACAAGTACCGGGGGATTGATCGTTCAGCTAGGAATAGTGTCGTTAGGATTGAAATTAATCTAACTAGGTCTAAAGGTGAAGGATGATTTTTTTTGTATTTTTATATTTTATGAAAAGCAAGTAAAAATCTCGGGTTTTGGGAGAGTGGGCGGAATTAGTTGCTAATCAACTAACCCAAAAGCTACTATTTAAACTAATTAACAAGAAAAGTAAACTAGGGTTCTACAAGATAAGTGAAGCATGTCTACCTATGATATGTTACTCCTTGCTAGCTATCCAATCCTACCTATTGAATTGTAACCTTGTTTTAATTGACGGGTTGTATTCCTTAATACCATTCATGGGGTGGTGCACTTAACTCTCCAATTCTATGAGCTCTTATCTCCTCCTATACCATGCCCAACACAACTATAGGGATTGTAAACAGTGGCTCATGCATTAAATACAACCAATAAAGACCTAGTGCACATCGGTTCATGTTTCTTAAGACGTTCAAGCATGTTACCATTTGGAGATCTGCCAGTTTTCTTAAGACTAACATATAAATCATTCAATCAAAACAAGAATCAATAGGAAACAAGAATTATAAACTAAACCAACTAGATCTATTGAAGTTGTCACGCCTTAATTGATGGAGATAGACACACACATCAACAAGAAATCAATGAGATCTAATCAATTATATACAAGTTTCACATAATCACAAGTAGACGCAAGGTGAATTAGCAAATCATAATCAAAGAAGGACAATCAACAAGAATAATGAAAAACATAGTTGAGATAGAATCATCAAACCAATACATGATGTTTATGGAGTGATTGAAACCCTCTAAGTTGCTGGAAAAACACCCACCTAAACCCAGGAATCGACTTTAGGGTTTAGGGCTTACAGAAAGTGAAGTTATGAAGTTATATTTATAGGCATGTTTTCTGTCGGCAAGGCTTGACGGCGTCAGCTCGTTCTCTTGACGCCGTCACGACCATTTTTTCACCAAATTGTAGATCTCTTCGTCCTTTTTGCGTGGGCTTTTGAATCACCTAAATCCGAGTTCGTATGCAAAAGTTATGACCAAAACAATATCAGCTACTCCGCGCGCAAGTTTTGACAAGTTAACACGTGACGGCCTTGGGTGACGCCTTCACATTCTCTCTGGGCCGTCACCACTTTTACTCTTGACGCCGTCACCAAAATTCTCTTGATGCCGTCAGGTACTGTTCTCAGCATGGAAAATTAAGTCTTTGGCGTTTTCTTCACTTTTATGCTCCAAAACGTCCAAAATGCTTCCTTTTCCAGAATTCACTCCCAAATGACCTAAAATCACAAAAGGAACGATTTAGGGCAATATTTGATCAAATAAATTCGAATTTGGGCTTAAATGACCCCCTAAAAACGGATCATTTTTCGCCTCATCATATACCCTTACACTTGATATTTGCTTGTCCTCAAGCAAATGCGCTTTTATTCTACTCAAAATACAAGTTAGGGGTCATTTAACACTAATATAAAAGTAATTACAACAAATAATCGTTCCACTAAAGACCAATAGACAAGCACGGAGGTCATACACAAGCACCTCACAAGTAGTGTTTAGATACTCACATCTCTCGGGTATAATAAAATGTAAATTACAATATGAAAACGGAAGATATCTCTCACTACTTGTCATAGCAAAATAGATTACCATAGGCTTGGGAAAGGATCAAACCTCCACCACATGGCGTAAGCACCTAGGATAAACTATCAAAGAGGTCTTTTAAAGGGTTGTAACGTTAGGTGTAGGGATATGAAATACACGGTTTTGTTGGATAAAGGAAGTTTTACTGGTGGCGAGTTAACAATCTTGGTTAATTACATGTACAATATGGCGTTGCTAAGCCAAGACTAGACTCGACTTAAGCTAATAAATGAAAAATAACAAAAACATAAAATGAACATAGAATAAAAAGGGACGGTAGTCCGTATGTTTTTTCTCTTTTCTTTTTTTTTTCTTTTTCTTTTTCTTAATTTTTCGATTTTTTTTTTTTTTTTTTTTTTTTTTTTTTTTTTTTTTGCATACACTCTTACTCTACCATCCAAAATAATACATCATAGGGAATGAATATTTCCCTTACACTTGAATCTTTACATACTTTACAATCAACTATTCTAATGACTCGAATAAAGATAATCAAAACACTTGGAGTACTTTTAAATATTAACGCACATATGGGGGTAATATATGATGTTCTTCCCCATTACTCCATAACACACGTACTTTACCCACGAGTCCCAATCGTCCCAAAACAATATGTACAAGGATATGACTCGACTTAGCAACCATGTAATCAATTAGATAGTTAACTTAGGGTTTAACAAATAACAATAATGCACTAAAGATGAGCGCATACACGGAAGGCTAAGGCGATTTGGGTGTACATTTAAGTGGGGTGTAACAAATTCTTCCTTTAAGTAAAATGCTTAAAGTTATAAACGAAAAGATAGGCTCGGAGGGGTGTACTAGGGGTTTCGTGTACTAAAAATGAGTACAACGCTAAGGGTGTGGGGAAAAATTAGTTGACTTAACTAGCCAAGTAATATGACTTAAATGGTCAAGTAATTATAATACGGGTTTAACACAAGGGTGATCCTAATGCCTCTTATCATGTAGTAAATCCTACTACACGAATGTAGTCTCACTAGCGGTCTTGGGATGCATCACTAACGCAAGTTCTAGAATCTAAATACTACCGGTACACTCATAAGCACTAATAGTAAATGCTTTTCCTATCAAATCTAAAGGCGAACCTCACATATTTGGGTGGAAAATTTTTCTGAATATACGGTTATGTGCTAGTCATACAATCTCCTATCCATGAGACGCTTGCTATGGCTAAAGTTTCACTCCTAAATGTTGTAAAAAATTTTAAATTTGGCGCTAAAATTGCACTAACAAGTATTTCTCATAGTTTTATTACACATCTACCATTAAACAAAACAAACTCAAGCGAAAGTGCATATGTAAGGTATCATCTTTTTACCCTCCCCTTACACTTAAGATGAACATTGTCCCCAATGTTCAAGTAAAGAATGTAAAAGTGAAAAAGTAAAGAGAATGAAATCAAATACTCCCCTGAATCACTCGGTATGGATAATAAGGTGGCCAGGTTAAATCTTCCTCCAAGAAAATGAACAATCAAAGCTTCCCTTCCAGAATATAAATCATCTTCTTGTCATACATAACCTGTAAAACCTGACAAAATAGACAAGACAACCTCGCGTAAAATCGGCGGCATCCTATATAAGTTACTAAATCCTAGAAAACAAGATAAGATATAATGCTTGTGGAATGAAGTTTGCAGATCTCCTGGAGATTATAAAACTTAATAATTCACAAAAACCATAAGACTCCGTTAGAAAAACAAAACCGGTAAAATTTCCAGATTTTTACACCTGACGCCGTCAAGAGTAAACTCCTGACGCCGTCAGAATTGACCTGCAGAAATTCTTATGTTAAGTTTCCGGAAAATTTCTGGAAAAACTTGGTCCTACTTCCTGGAAAATCCTGCAAAACTTCATTATGACTCAATACAAGCATTTGACTCTAACAAATACGAACATACATGTTCATTTAATATTGTGGAGAATCATGATCGGTTTGTTTCTTAAAAACATATTTGGGGTTTCCCCTTACACTTATCTTTTGCAAAAATACTTTTAGGTGGAGTTAAGACTAGGCCAAAACAACAAAGTAAAGTATTTCCACTTCTTAATTTAGAAACATGATCAACCAACAATAAAAATAAAGCAAGTATACGGAAACAAATAACAATCAAACAAATAAAATCACACAAAACATGGGTTGCCTCTCACGAAGCGCTTTTCTTTATTTACGAGTTTTGTTGCTAGACTCAAGGTCATGGGTTACTACGTGACCTCATCATTGGTTCCACACTCTAGGTCGTCTTCTAAACCAATTTTGTATTCCGGACCTAGTTGTAAGCATTCTTTATAGAAACCAAGCATCCTATTCTTTACATATTCTACTCCTCTACGTCTATCCTCCTCATTCCTATAATAAGCCGCTTTGCTTGTGTTCTTTTTCGAAATTAGAGAGAAGGCGGTATTGCTCAATCTTGTAGGGCATTTGATAGGCAACCTCATCATTCTCCTCCTTAAATCTAACTATCCCTAAAGTCGGATCATAACTCATCCTAGTGGCCTCAACAAATGGTTTTCCGAATATTATTTGGCTTAGGCAAGCATCAATCACCGGACGAGTGTCCTCAACTACCATAAAATCGATCTCATAAGTGAGATTCCCTATAATCACATGCAGTCCCTTCACTCTTCCTGCAAAATTACTTATCAGATTCTTACCGGGCATCATCCTAAAATCAAGTTGCTTCTTCATCACCCAATTGTAATAAGTCTTAGTCATGATGTTCACGGGGGATCTAAGGTCGATGTAAGCTTTCCATATATGCATGTGCCCGATATTGCATGGGATGTTAATGTTAGAGGGGTCTCCCATTTTGATAAGGGGGGTGCCAAGGATATATGGTCTCTCGGGACTATCGAATAAATCCTTATGGTACTCCCGTTCTTCCTCGGTGGGCAACTTATCAAAGTATTTTTCTATAGGCTCTACCTCCTCTAATTCCTCATCCTTATTAACCTCAACTTCCCTACTCTCATCCTTAATATCGGCTTCTACACTAACTTCATCCTTGTCACTCTCCTCAATCTCCTTATCTATTGGCTTGATGGTGACAACATTGACAAAGTGGACATGTTTGGATGATGAGGGGTCCTTAATTTGGCTTCCGTTATTGGTGTCCCTAGTGTCTTTCCTAGGTGTGACTAACGCTTGGTTGTTGAGGGCTTTCAACAAGTTGTCAATCTTGTTGGTCATCTCCGTTTGTTGTTGGTTGAATTCGGTTTCGAACCTAGCTATGCGAGCTTCTTGAGATGCCATGAACTTTGACATTAATCCTTCAAGATTGTTGGTACTACCATAGTTGTTAGAAGGATTGTTGTTGAAAGTACGGTTGGATGGTGGACCGTTTGGTTGGTAACGATTAGGCGGATTGGACGAATTGGGTTGATTTTGTTTCCACCTAAGGTTTGGGTGATTTTTCCAATAGGGGTTGTATGAATCACCGTAAGTGTTTAGCTCGGGCTTGAAAGTGTACCACTTATCTCCCGCTTCGTCGGTACCCGTGGATGCGTAGTCCGCAAAAGCTGTTCCGGGGAGTTCCACACAATCACGAGTGTCATGGGGACCACTACATAATTCGCATGAAGAAGTGATTTTGTTCACTTGGCTTGAAGGCTTAGGAGCTTCGTAAGATTTCATGAGAAACTTGACTTGGTCCTCAAGTTCCATGATCCTACGGTCGGGAGTGCTAGAATTGTTCGAAGGCAAAGATATTGCCTTGACCGTTTTGTTCAAGTCACGAGGATCATTCCAACTTTCGTTGTCATAGAGAGCAAGATCTTCTATGAGTTCCCATGATTGTTCCGCACTAAGATCACGTAGCTTACCACCGGCCGATTGGTCAATGGCTCGCCTCGTGGAGATGTCGATATGGTCATAAAAAATTTGGACTTGGAGCCAAAGATCTATGCCATGATGAGGGACTTTTTGGAGTAAGTCCTTGAAACGAGTCCATGCTTCATAAAGATATTCATTTTGACGTTGTTGGAACATCAAGATGTCATTCCTAAGCTTAGTAGTTCTCCCCGGTGGGAAAAATTGAGCAAGGAAACGAGTGGTGAGATCATCCCATGTGGTGATGGATCCCGCGGGTAAACGCTCAAGCCATTGACTAGCTTGATCCCGTAGAGAGAATTAGAATAGGCGTAAACGGGTAGTCTCTCTAGTTGCAACATCTAGGTGTATGGAATCTACGATTTTGAGGAAGTCCTTAAGATGTTGGTTTGGATCTTCGGAACGAAGTCCATGGAATGCACATCCGCTTTGCACCAACCGGATGGTGTCGGATCGCAAGGGGGTCACATTGGCTCCGGTGAGCTCAATGGTGTTCCGGTAGCCTTGGTGGCTAGGTCAGGAATACTCTTCTAAGGTTCGGGGCCTAAGGGGTTCTAATGGTGGGTTTTGTTGTGGTGGGATGACGGGTTCAAAGATGTTCCCGTTGTCCATGATGTTGGGTGGTTACGAACAAAGGCACAAAGAAATAAGATAGACTAAAGAAAACCTAAAAATAAAAATAAAATCTTACTAGAAAGGAATCTAGCAAGTAGACCTAATAAAAAGAAATTCTAACCTAGACAATAACTATTCCCCGGCAGCGGCGCCAAAAACTTGATGCGTGGGAATTGCACCAGGCTTTACCTCTCGAGGGATCTCGAGAAGCTTACAACCCCCACCAGGCAGTGTACCTGATCGTTGTAGTATAGTATAGAGACAAGTACCGGGGGATTGATCGTTCAGCTAGGAATAGTGTCGTTAGGATTGAAATTAATCTAACTAGGTCTAAAGGTGAAGGATGATTCTTTTTGTATTTTTATACTTTATGAAAAGCAAGTAAAAATCTCGGGTTTTGGGAGAGTGGGAAAAATTAGTTGCTAATCAACTAACCCAAAAGCTACTATTTAAACTAATTAACAAGAAAAGTAAACTAGGGTTCTACAAGATAAGTGAAGCATGTCTACCTATGATATGTTACTCCTTGCTAGCTATCCAATCCTACCTATTGAATTGTAACCTTGTTTTAATTGACGGGTTGTATTCCTTAATACCATTCATGGGGTGGCGCACTTAACTCCCCAATTCTATGAGCTCTTATCTCCTCCTATACCATGCCCAACACAACTATAGGGATTGTAAACAGTGGCTCATGCATTAAATACAACCAATAAAGACCTAGTGCACATCGGTTCATGTTTCTTAAGACGTTCAAGCATGTTACCATTTGGAGATCTGCCAGTTTTCTTAAGCCTAACATATAAATCATTCAATCAAAACAAGAATCAATAGGAAACAAGAATTATAAACTAAACCAACTAGATCTATTGAAGTTGTCACGCCTTAATTGATGGAGATAGACACACACATCAACAAGAAATCAATGAGATCTAATCAATTATATACAAGTTTCACATAATCACAAGTAGACACAAGGTGAATTAGCAAATCATAATCAAAGAAGGACAATCAACAAGAATAATGAAAAACATAGTTGAGATAGAATCATCAAACCAATACATGATGTTTATGGAGTGATTGAAACCCTCTAAGTTGCTGGAAAAACACCCACCTAAACCCAGGAATCGACTTTAGGGTTTAGGGCTTACAAAAAGTGAAGTTATGAAGTTATATTTATAGGCATGTTTTCTGTCGGCAAGGCTTGACGGCGTCAGCTCGTTCTCTTGACGCCGTCACGACCATTTTTTCACCAAATTGTAGATCTCTTCGTCCTTTTCGCGTGGGCTTTTGAATCACCTAAATCCGAGTTCGTATGCAAAAGTTATGACCAAAACAATATCAGCTACTCCGCGCGCAAGTTTTGACAAGTTAACACGTGACGGCCTTGGGTGACGCCTTCACATTCTCTCTGGGCCGTCACCACTTTTACTCTTGACGCCGTCACCAAAATTCTCTTGACGCCGTCAGGTACTGTTCTCAGCATGGAAAATTAAGTCTTTGGCGTTTTCTTCACTTTTATGCCCAAAAAACGTCCAAAATGCTTCCTTTTCCAGAATTCACTCCCAAAGGACCTAAAATCACAAAAGGAACGATTTATGGCAATATTTGATCAAATAAATTCGAATTCGGGCTTAAATGACCCCCTAAAAATGGATCCTTTTTCGCCTCATCACTTGCGTTTGAACTAACCTCAAAACTAGAGATCGTCTCACCTAAGGCTCTTTTTTCATGAAATTTGGTGCATTTGGGGCAGTCACATATACCATTGCACCGGGGGCACGACCATTGATGGCATCTGGAGGAGCAAGCTCGTAACGATTTAGAAGGTGTCGGTGGCAAAAGGTTAGCTTACACAATTCGCATGTCAGCTCTACAATGGTTTGCTTCCTGCAAGATGGCAATTTTTTATAGAAGCTTCCAACAACTCCTCAGTCGCTACATGTCTGACTTGTTTTTTCTTGCGAATATCTTTTTTTTTTTGCTCAAACTCTTGTTAGGGCTCAAACTCTTGTTGGGGCTCAAACTTTTATTGGATGTACATGTTCTACTTTTGCGGGTGGAGGCCATGGTAACCTAATATAGAAAACATAAACCGCGAATCAGGAAACCACATGAACAAAATAAACTAATTTTTTATATCGAATATAAACATATTAGCAACTTAGTATAAAACACTTTAAAAAATGCAGATTTTTGGGTATCGAAAATTCTATCACTAGACAAGTTACTCAAAACAAATATTACTTTAATAACAAACATCTAGAGTTCATATAACAAAATCAGATAAAGTAAACAGTTACCTTTACCAAGCTTTGAATTCCACCAGAAATTTAGCGAAACGTAAACAGACACAGAACATTCTAAAGTATATATGTATAACAAAAGAACCACAAAGTAATTATAACCTTATTTTGACAACCAAAATGCATTAACACAGAACTTATAATAAGAATTAGCCTGTTCATATAAGTTAATCAAAAAACAGTCATAGTGAATCCTTATCTCATTCAAAAAGATATTTACACTTTAAACATTTTTTACTTTTCAGATGTGTATTGCTGCAAATAAAAGTGGTGGTTGTAAAGCTATAAACATTTTTCAAAAGGTAAAAGTTAAAGCCATCCACAATTTTCTCCTCAAAAATTTACTTCCCTTCCAGAAACCCAAATCACCACCACCATAAACCACGCTATACCACCAATGTCCACCTAACAAGACCGTAAACATATTCCTAACAATATGTATACAGTAGCAAAATACAGTACATCTGATCCTAAAATCACAATCATTCGAATTACGATATCGCTTATGTGATTCATCATTCACTTTATTTTTCACATACTTCTCATATCGTAACACTATGTAAAGTTTATAAAAAAATTCAAAACTAACTCAAGTGAAATAAGTTCTTAACATAACCAGTAAATTATACATAGCTAAGCTTAAACTCACAATCATACAGTGTATCACTCAATTTACTGCGACAATCATAAGATTCTACATTCACTTCAGTTTTTCCAAAATTCTCACACATTCAATTTACTAAATATACAGTAACTTTCACATATTCCACAAGATATTCGTCAAACACAACACATATAGAGTTACACTAAAAACACATTGTAGACATATTCCTACCGGTACGTATACAGTAACAAAATACAGTACATCTAGATTCTAAACTCACAATCATGTAACATATAACTCAAATTACGTTATCATTCATCATTCACTTCAATTTTCGCATAATTCTCACATCGCAACATTATGTACACACTAACTTTAACAAATTTAACTAGATATTCATTATTCATCAACAACACACAGTTACTTTCAAATTGCATCATCGTTCATTTAATTTTAGTTTCAAATTACATCATCATTCGTTTGATTCACCATTCGCTTCAGTATTCACCTATTTCCACACAATTGGTTAATTCCATCCATTCCCCATCTTTAGTAAAGAAAATGAGTAAAAAAGTCGTATTATTGAATTTTGAAGACGTGGCGGGCGTTTATTAGTTTATTTTTTATAGCATTTTCCTGTTATTTTTCTCTATGGTTTACTTCTAATTCATTTTGATTCGACGCTCTTTCTGTTTTTGTATTCATATGTGCAGATTTAAATTATTTATAATGTTAGAATCCTAATTATTATTGTTTATGCTTGTTTTAGGAGACAAACCATACAGTTACAAAACTAAGTTCCTTGTTGTCTCCGCAAGAAGTCCAGAAACAAAAGTCTGAGGTCTAACCGCAGCTTCCGGTTGCTACCCCGGGGTCATGGGATGTACGAGGGAAGGTGAATGTTGTTTTAGATTCTACTAGTAGCTCAATGATTAGGATGTGATCCGGACATCAGTTTTGCACTGGGAATATAAAGGTTGGCAAAACTCCATCATCATGGAAGATGATAGAGTATTTGTCAACCGATAATGGTGCTTCTGCTGCTTTGTCTAATCTGTCGCTATGCTGTGTGTATCAGTCAGAAAGCCAAGAAGAGAAAAAAACTAAGAAAAATCAGAAGCAGCTTGCCAAACAACTGCATTATTTATCTAAGATGGTGGTTGTAGGCAAATGCAACAACTTCTACTTCTTTTGCATGTTACATTTGCACATGAAACTACAACAACATGATATATTCCTTGATTTGATACACCATCAACAACTTTCTACTTAATTATATATTCACTTACATAGTTCTTTGTTTTTAGTAAAGAATCATATAGTATTTGATTTTTAAGTATAAACCACAGTGGTTATTTATATTTCAACTTTGAAGTATATGTTGTATAGGGGTACTGTTCATTAGTTTGGTTTTCGGGTTTCTGGGTTGCAAGGCTAAGATTGATCGGTTTGAAAATTCATAAAATCAAAATTAAAACAAACTAAACCAATTTTAGAACATATAAAACAAAACCAAACACCAAATTAGAATTTGGTTTGGTTTACCAAGAAACAAAAATTCAAGTACACTTCGGAATATAATCTTAAAATCATAAATAAAGACCTAAAAAAATGAAAAGAAAAAAGATCTAAAAATTTAAAAAATTAACAAAGTAATAGATCTCATAAATCCATAAGTGAATCAAACAAAACACAAATCTAATAAACCAAAATGTTACTCAAAATGACCGGCATATGAAATTTATAATGATCAAGTAGTTTAATTCACTCACTTGGATATGCATCAAAGTCACGATGCTTGATTTCATGAATTTATTTATTTATTTATTATTTATTTATTTATTTTTTTAACTTAAAAGATATTTTGAGATTTTATTATTGTTAGTTACAATGATAGTTTAAACATTATATGTATAATATATATTTTTTCTAATTTAGATATAGATATTCGGTTTGGTTATATTTTTGTCAAGCTAAACCATACACTAATTAAAGATTTCAGTTCGGATATTTGGTTTCTTTATAATTTATTTTTTCAGTTTATTCGATGTGAAACGAAATAGTTGAACACCCTAGCCTATGGTAAAGGCTTTCTAGTCTACTAGACGAGTACCCGTGCATAGCAACGAGATTTTATAGCTATAGATAGTTTATTGATAAAAAAAGTTTATAGGTTATAAACGAAAAATAATAAAAGTTTGTAGATTTGGGAATTAAACATAATGTTTTGAAACCTCGTTCGACCCGGGTGGTTCAACCGGTTGAACCGTTTCGGGTGAAAAATGGGTCGATTTAAACTGGGTCAACTTGCTAGGTTGGGTCGAAAATGGGTCAAATTAAACTGGGTTAGCCCATCGGGTTTGAAGCGTCCTGGGTCAACCCAGTTTGTGTTTTAATTGGTTGTATTTAATTTGATAGATTTGTTTTTTATTGGTTGTACAATGTAAATAAATCATTGTACTTTTAAGTAATGCATAATGTTTTGAAACCCGGTTCGACCGGTTGAACCGTTCTGGTCAAAAAATGGGTCGATTTAAACCGGGTCAACTTGCTAGGTTGGGTCGGAAATGGGTCAAATTAAACTGGGTCAACCCGCCGGGTTTGAAGTGTCCCGGGTCAACCCAGTTTGTGTTTTAATTGGTTGTATTTAATTTGGTAGATATGTTTTTAATTGGTTGTACAATGTGAATAAATTATTGTACTTTTAAGTAATTGGGTGTTTTAATAAGAGTATTAATTACATTTAACTTTTTTTCTCTCATTTGACCATTATTGAAAACTCAACATTTCAATTTAAGATATTGTTTTGTTTCAAATAAATACTTATTTCCAAATCTCTTGTTCTTGGTTAGAGGATTGGGCCGTTGCTTGGTTGGAGGATTTGAGCCCATTTGTTTTGTAGAATAAGGGTTTGTTTGGTAGGACGAAATGAAATGTTAAATGAATAGAATGACCGATGTAATGGAATAAGTGGTGTAATGTAATGAGGCATTACCATTATTTATCATGTTTGGTTTGTTTGATAAGACGTAATGGAATCATAATAAAAAGACTAAAATGCCCATTATTGATGAGAAGCTTCATTAATATGGTTAGTTAATGGTGGAGTTTTATGTAATTTTTAGGCCAAAATGTATATTAGTACCCTGAATTTGGTTAACCGGGTCCTCTAGTACCCTGAACTCTTAAGGGTGTAGAATAGTACCCTCAACTTGGAAAATTGGATACCTTAATACCCTGACTCAGTTTTACTTGGTCACATGATTTGCACATGACTTTTTGTGTTAGTATTTTTGACTAAAATAATAAAAGGAAGTTATTATAAAATTAAAATCAAAATAAAAGATAGAAACCAAAAGACGCCTTTCCCATTCCAAACACACCTAATCACTCGTGGATCAAAATTATCAGGTGAAAGGTAACTATTTGATTTTTTTTTCTTGTACAATTCTATAAGATATTATTTATGTCTATTCCTTTTAAACACAATGAAGTGTTTGTTTCGTTTTCATGGTGATGTTTGTTTGGTCACATACTGGTGTTTGTTCTGTTTTCATTATTTTTTTTTTCTCTTTGAATTCAATAATTACAATATGTATATACTCTTTTATGCAGAATGGATTATAAAAACAAAGGAGATGAAACATATGAGGAAGTGGAAGGGTATGGTGAAGAAGATGGGTCTAGTTCATCAGAAGAATATGACCTTGAAGATGATTGTGAAGCTGAACTTAATGAAATAACTGAGACACTAGATCCCCATCGAGACATAGAGGTTGCTGTTGGTATAGAGGCAGTGATAGAGCATTACAGAACGGAAAACCAAAAAAGAAGAATGGCTCCTATCAAGAACCAAGAGAAAGTATTAGAGCAACATGGCGATGGAGAGGAAAACAACTTTAATGATGGTAAAGAAACTTATCTTGACAACTCTCATGTTGATAGTTTAAACGAAGAGATAATAGAAGATGGAACTGTTGAGTTAAGGAGAACACAAGTTAGATTCCCTAGGTACGATGAAAATTGTAGGACTGTAACTTTCTCCATTGGTCAGTCGTTTACTGATCATAAACAATTTAAGAGAGCTTTGTTGAAATATGCTATGCAAGAAGAGAGAGACTACATATTTAGAAAAAATGCTAATTACCGTGTTAGAGTAAAGTGCATAGATGAACACTGTGAGTGGATGGTGTATGCTGCAAATGAAATACATGATCGAAAAAAGTATTTTCTTGTGAAGACATTAAACGACAGGCATACTTGTTCACAGGTGTTCCAAATTTCACATGTCAAGTCACCTTGGATTGCAGAGCAATATGAAGCTATGATCTATGCTCACCCAGGTATTAAGCCTACTTATATTCTAGATACTATTAAAGCACAGGTGGAGATAGAAGTAACTAGAAACCAGTGTAAGAGAGCTAAGTCGATAGTCATGAAACAGTTAGAAAGAGATGTGCTACATGAGTATAAAAAGTTGAATGACTATGCATGCCATATATATGCAAATTGGTATTCAGATTTTCGGGGTGATCTATGGTTTTTATGTTGCATTCTATATATCAGGTGATCTATGGTGCTCAGGTATTTGTTTACAGATTGTTCATGCCAAATTCCAACGGGAAAGTCATGTGCAAATCATGTGACCGAGTAAAACTGAGTCAGGGTACTAAGGTATCCAATTTTCCAAGTTGAGGGTACTATTCTACACCCTTAAGAGTTCAGGGTACTAGAGGACCCGGTTAACCAAATTCAGGGTACTAATATACATTTTGGCCTAATTTTTATTCCATTACAGGACGTAATGAAAAAAAAGTAGGGGGCCCCTAAGGAATGGTTTTAGTGTAATGAGTCATTCCTTGTAATTAATTACTCCGTATTACATTACATAAATATAAACAAACAACATTTTTTCATTCCATCGTAATAATCCTTTCCATTCCCCCTTTGATTACGATATACGAAACCCTACGTAAGGTACCCACAAACTCATGTCTAAAATAATTATATCCATCCAACACTTTGATTCATTTGCCGGTAAATCATTGTGTTTAAATGTTTAATGACACTAGTTTTTGTTACTTCTTCTATATCATTCAAGTTAGCCAGAGACAAGGGATCTTTCACAATTGCCAAATTTCTTTGGTGGTTCAAAACGACTTTGTAAAAGAAGTAGTTATCATGGAAGAGAAAAAGTACGGGTGTTATACGGGTTTGTCCTGATAAAACGAACTTTCAAAAATACATTGTTTTCATATTGTGAAAATCGAAAATTTCAAAATATCATATGTACTTTCAAATATTGTTCCGATATAATAAGCCGGTAGCAACTAAATATAGATATATGTATTATGTTCTTTACTCGTTAGGTTGATAATTCAAACATGTGCATGGAGGAAATACTAATTTTACTTGGGCATCATAAAAAGAAACATTAGACAGATTGAAATATGCTCAAACATGCATGTGGTCTCTCATGCAACCCATCTTGTAAACTTTCTTATTACTATCTTTCTCACTTCCAATAAAAAGGTTTCACATGATTTTCTTTGAATATTTCCATGTTAGAACTAATGTAATCAACCGAGAACAAAAGCTAAAACAGGAACTATAAAATTCAATTACAAAAAATGATCTCAGTTCGTTAGGACTTTCTGCCTCCACTACGTTTTATTCGCTTGTCAGCTATTTATAAGTTCATTCTAGGCCTCCTTGAATATATATGGGTCAAATGATATTAAAAGGTAATATACTTGCCACAAATTCATCGAATGGGTAGTGAACTATTTTTTTTTTTTTTTTTTTCATTTTGAGGGTAATTTTCTTTCAAATTCATTATCTTTAGGGTATTTTGCAAAATTTTAGGACAATTTTGCCCTTCGGGAAAAAAATTTTGTATTAGCTATGAGGGGCAAAATTGTCCAAAATTTTTACAAAATACCCTAAAGATGATGATTTTGAAAGAAAATTACCCTCAAAATAAAAAAATAAAAAATAGTTCACTACCCATTCGATGAAATTGTAGCAAGTATATTACATTTTTTTTATTATTTGCCCATATATATATGAGAGATATATGATCAATTTATATAAATTTAAAGAGTGATCCATCGATCGATGATTCGATGTCTACAAGTTGAATCAAGGATTTGCATATGCACAAAGTTTACCAATTTTTCCATCCATATTTAACTTCGGAAAACTATCTTTTCGGCCAACTTTTACAGTTAAAATATTTTAAAATTTTATTTATTTTGAAATCTTAACGTACTCTTAAGGGAATGCGAGGTGCGAATAAGGGATGTATATGGACATGTATCTTTTATTTTTGCTTGAAATATACTTACGTTTTATGTATATGAAAGGAATATTGATTTATTTATTTTAAGATAAAGCATCTATATATATCTATTTTTGGTTAACAATAACACGTACGTACAACTGTCATATTAAAGGCATATATTCTCTCATAATAAATCAACCACGTAAAAAGATAAAACTTGACTCTCTAGACGTAAAAAATACCATAATTAATCTTACGCGTTTTGCTTTTGTAGCCCCTATCTTATTAATCTTCTTCTATATAAACATGCATACAATCCAATGCCCATAACACCTTATTTTCTTCTTGCTAATCGACTCTTCCTTCTTAAGCAGCTGTAGCAAGTTCAAGTCATGAGCCGCAACGATCAACACGAACTTCCTGGTTAGTTTGTTCAAAACAATTCGTGATCTATATATTTACATGCATGATAAGTTTTTTTATATTGACATTGGTATGAATTTGGTTGCAGTTGCCTATCCTCCTTCCATGACCATGGAGAAACAAGGACCACTTCCAGCTGCGCCACTTGGGTACCCAACAAGCGCTGTCCCCGAAAACCATGTTCCGGTAAAAACTCAAAGCAGGGGTGATGACTTCTTGAAAGGATGGTAAGTAAATTACCACCAGATGCTATATATCATGCCTTACATTTTGATTGAATGTGTTATAATGTTGGTTGCAGTTGCGCTGCGCTATGTTGCTGTTGCATGGTGGAGGCCTGCTTTTAACGTCCATCGTGATAACTGGAGACTACCATTGCCTGATGATTTTGTCTTGTGTTTATGATTTCTTAATTTTATATTGATACCTACTAGTTATGATATACACTAGTTGTTAAATTTCTTGTTTCTGAGAGTACTTTTGTTTGAATGTGTGTTCATTAATTCTATTGAATATGATTTCCTTTTTCTGAGTTTATTATTTGTGCAAATATTGTATCCAAGCCAACCATTTAAATGATCCTGTAACATGTTGAAGTTGATACACAACATTCCTGGACACCTGGTTGAAATTATATCCTGATCGATCGAATAAGGTTGTAACTGCTTTAAAAAAAAACTTGGTAACTAAGAAAAACGATGCCTTAAAACTATCATTAAGGGGGTCATTATGACATATATTAAGAAGAGTAAATTGCAAAAACCCGTCCTTGTGGTTTGGCGAAATTGCATGTTTTGTCCATATGGTTCGGAAAGTGCAAGTCTTTGTGGTGAAACCTTAGATTCGATCCAGTTCTTCTTTAAAATAAAATTACTAGAATACCCCTTTATTTTGCCTATTTAAGAAGGAAGATGATGAGGGTAGTTTAGTAATTTCAGTTTAGGGAAGGACGAAATCGGGCCCAAGGTTAACCCACAAAAATGCCGCTTGCACTTTCCGAACCATACGGACGAAACATGCAATTTGGCTAAACCACATACCCTTGAGTTGGGTTTCAAATTTTCTTTTTCCGTAGAAAAGGTCAAGTATATATTAAACCAATAGTAACTGGTGTGACGTTTGGACCGGTGGTATGTGGAATAAGGTTTGGTTCGGTGGTATGCGGAATAGGGTTTGGTCCGGTGATAGAAGGAATAGGAGTTAGGCCGGTAGGCTGGACAGGAGTGGGGAGTGAGTCGGTGGTATGAGGAAGGGGAGTTAGGCCCATGGGCTAGACATGTGGTGTTAGGTCGATAGCCCGATATGAACTGGTGTGGTGGTTAGGCCGATATGAACTGGTGTGGTGGTTGGGTCGATGGTATTTGGAATGGGAGTTGGGCCGGTGGTATTTGGGTTAGAGGTTGGTAGTTGGAGAATATGGCGAGCGATAAGGTTTGGAGCTTTGTCGAGAAATGTTTAGGAACGGGCATCATTAGGTGTGACGAACCTGAATGGAAAAATGTCTCATCAAAGGTTACATTACGGGAAATAATGATTTTGTTGGTGAAAACGTTGAGGCAACGAAATCCGCGGTGGTTTGATGGGTAGCCAAGAAATATAAAAGGAGTGGATTGAGGGTCGGGTTTGTGATTGAAGTATAGGTGAGCATAACACAAATAACCAAAAGCATGTAATGACATGTAGTTAGGTTTTGTGTTATAAAGGAAAACATGAGGTATGTCATTGTTTATAGCGATGCATGGCAAAATGCTTAAAAGGTAGGTGGCTATGTGACGTGCCTCGACCAAAAATGATGAGGAAGTTGTGCTTGAAATAGTAAGGTACGGATAAGGTTGTTGATAGTCCGAATCATACGTTCAGATTTGCCGTTTTGTTGAGAGGTATGGGGATACGAGAAACATGTGTGAATGTCGTGTTTGGTAAATAATCGGTTAAAGATGGTGTTGTTATACTCACCACCATGGTGACATTGAAAAGCTTTAATTTCCTTATTAATTTGAGATTTTACAAAAGAACATAATTCAACAAACTTAGCAAAAGTGTTAAATTTGTTACGCAAATGACATACCTACAAGTAATGAGAACAATGGTCCAAAAAAAATAACAAAGTATTTAATATCACTTTGACTCGGAAGTGAGAAGTCCACAAATTCGAATGCACAATATCAAAAGAAAATTAATTACAACATCGGAAACACAAAATAGAAGTCTCACACAGTGACGAAACCATGATTTTATATACGGGTGAACCAAATATCAACGTAGCAATTAATTAAAAGAAAGTTGTCGCGATAAAATAATTGAATTGTGGTTTTCTATTTAAAATACATTGATACTACACAACATGACTTGCCTAATAAAACTTGAATCCTATATGTAATAAGATTTGGATCTAAAAATTGGACTAAAATGTAACGAAATATGCTTTCAAATTAATTTCAAGTATCTAACAAGAGATAATACCTTTAGATATCATACAAGTGAAAAACAAAAATAAATGAAAGATTATAATAAATGTGTGCTACAATTGAAATTAAATTATATTTGTTTTGAGTTTTTATCCTCATCTTAAGTGGGTGGGCCAATTTATCTATTAACAGATTAATACTAAATCAATAGTATATATATGTTGTAAGTTGTAACTCCCAGGATTTTGGGGTGGGCTTTGGCCAACCCAAAGCTATACGTAGCTCCGTTTCTGGTCTCATATGCTTGTCAAGTTGACAAGCATGACAAAGATGAGGTGACTTCACTATATTACACAAAATAACATTATTAGAAAGTGAACAACGTAGCACTTCATTAATTTCCCGGATGTCCAAGTCGGTGTAATGACTAGCAAGAAAAGCTTGTGGGTAAGATGTAGGCGTGCTCGTAGGATATAAGTCCCCGGTGCTATCTCAGTAGAGGAGAATTTGCTCAGTCAAATAGTCTTTGACAATAGAAACTTCGTTATCACGGGTAAACTGACGAACATAAATTAAAATTTTGACAATATAAGGCAGGGGTGTTGATGGGCCTGAACTAGTTGCAGGAGCTGAACTTGTCCTAAACTATATGTGTTACTCCCTCCGTCCCATATTAAGTGTCCACTTACCAAATGCACAAAGTTTAGATTCCACTAACTACACTCTCCACCAATCAAATATTATTTTTACCCACTAAAGTCTCATCTTATTGGTTGGAAGATACAAATGGACACTTAATTTGGGACATCACAAGATTTTATTGTGAACACTTAATATGGGACGGATGTAGTATCAATTTTGGTTATTATATTGAAGAGGCATATTATTTACCATGTGTGTTTCATGTGTAGGATGACCCACCAATTTGATTATTACGTACGTGAATAATCTATTTTTGGAAAAAGTAAAAAAGGATAATGAAAGTGGGACAGTATGACTATGTGGATAATTTATTTTTGGAGAATTGATAATAATGATAACCCACAGTTTGGTTGTGACGTGAACTGCATGACGTAAAAAATTAGCAGCAAGGAAAATTGATACGTGATTTTGGAGAATTAGGGTTTACAGTAATTGATTAGACATCTCCACTATGTCGTTAATGATTTGTGTCTCCACTATTAATTTGTTTGTTTTTGGTTAACATTAGTACACACTGCGTAAAAAAAAATTAAAAACTTGAGCCCGGGCTTATAAAAATGACCCAATGTACACTTACTCGTCGTGCTTTACTTGCCCCTATCTGCTTCTTCTAAATCAACCGTTCCATCTTTATTAGCCGTAGCAAGTTCAAGTCATGAGCCACAACGATCAACATAAGACTCCTGGTGAGTTTGTTCACCACAATTCACATAGTATTATTTATTTGATCATATTTAAGTATTTAATATTGGTATGAACTTGGTTGTAGTTGCATGTCCTCCTCCTCAGATGACCATGGGGAAAGAAGAACCATGGCCACCTGCGTCAAGCGCTGTCCCCAAAAACAAGGACCTCGGCCACCTGCATGACCATAAAAAACAAGGACGCGCAAAAAGGAGGGCTTGTGAAGGTTTCTGTAATAAGTGGTAAGTAGATTACCACCTATTACATATTTGGTCATGCTTTATTTTGATTTAATCTGTCATAATGTTGGTTGCAGTTGTAAAAGCAGGGACTGTGAACGTTTCTGTAATACCTGGTAAGTAGTTTACCACATATTTATTTGGTCATGCTTAATATTTTGATTTAATCTGTCATACTGTTGGTTGCAGTTGTGAATGCAGGGCGTGTGATGATTTTTGTGATACCTGGTAAGTAGATTACCAAATATTATTCCATATAATTTGGCCATGCTTAATATTTCGATTTAATCTGTCATACTGTTGGTTGCAGTTGTATTGGGCAATGCCAATGTTCCATTTTGGCGGCCTGCTTTTAACATCCTTCGGGATCACGAGATGCTGCCATTTCCTGATGGTTTTGTCTACAATTATATGTAATAATAGTAATAATATAAACTAGTTAGGCAGATTTCTGGTTTATGTAAGCACTTTTGTTTGTAAGTGTTCATGAATTCAGTTAAATATTATAACCTTTTTTTAAGTATACTACTTGTGCAAATAATGTATCTAAGCGAACCATTTAGTGAACGCGTAACTGAAAATATAACAAAGACCACTGCACCAAAGGCCTGTTGTTGGACCGGAGGGCCTAGCCTGTTTGGTTGTCGTCGTGTAACCCGAACCCGGGTTGTATGGACTGAGACACATTGGTCCTGGAAGACTGAAAGTACCATGGGTGTTCATCGGTTCGGTTCTCGATTAATCGGTTTATTCTGTTCGGGTTGTTCGGTTAAAAAAAATTTTTGGTCATAACCGAACCGATCCGAAAATATCTATAACCGAACCGAACCGAAGGTCGGTTCGGTTATGGGTCAAAACCGAAAACCAAATTTTATACTTGAATTACACTATTTATATATTTTTTAAATTTAATTATATATATTTTTGGCAAAAAAATATATATATTTCAAACATAAAATAGTGTTTTTTATATTAGTATACAATTTTAGTGGACATTTTATATATATAAAATAATATAAATATATAAAAAAATATATATTTATATAAATTCGGTTTTCGGTTCAGATAGCCAAACCCATATCCAAACCGAAAACCGAATTTTTAATTCGGTTCGATTCGGTTTTAACAAGTTCGGTTCGGTTATATGTTCGGTTTGGTTTTTTTTCGGTTCGGTTTTTGGTTTATTCTGTTTATTACCCTACCCATGAACACCCCTAACTGAAACTGGTGTTGTTGGGCTTGGAGCATTCACTAGGCGTCTAGGCCTGTGTTATATTTTCAGAAAGTCCATATTGGGCCAGGAGTCTTTGTTGGGCTGAACTTGTTGCCGGAGTTGTACATGTCCTAAACTATACTCCGTATTGAAAAGGCATATTATTCAACATGTGTATTTGATGTGTAGGATGACCCACCAATTATAAATGTGAATACAGTGAAAATAATGTTACATGATCAAAAGGTTTGGCCCAATACAAACTATGTTAAGTTTGTTAACAATAAATACTAGTCTCATTTTCATGACTCACTAAAGTTGATAAGAGGTAGCTCACACACAAAAGGCGTCATCAACAGCTAAACAATCCTTCGTGAATCAAACTGCACCAGACACAACTAACTAATCTTCAAATGATGCTTCATACGCTTTCTTGTAGAAGGCGTTTTAGCCTCTTGTTCTATAGCCATTTGTACAAGGCGTTTTAGCCATTCGTACATATAAAACATGCATCTCATTTCTTGAATCTTGAATTTCTTAAACTTAATGTTGACTTTATTGACTTTTGAGCCGAATATTTCATATTAATGAGCAGTGGAATTTTTCGTATCTGAGTTAGTAGTTTTCATGATTTGGCAAATGAATTTTGACTTTTGGTCTATTATATATGGTGAGATGAAAGAATTTTTATATTTGCAAATTTGAATTTATTTACTTACGGATGCATATTTTAAACTTGCCGCTAAAAATTTTGTTCTATACACGGGTATTCGTCCGGTGTTTTTAAAAACAGTTAGAACATTAGACGGATTGAAATATTCTCATCCATGTTGCGTTTCTTGTAAACTCTCTTTAGCTAATTATCTTTCTCACTTTCACAAAAAGGTTCACATGATATTCTTTGAATATTTCCACGTTAGAATAATGATTAGACATCTCCACTGTGTCCTCACTTTGTGTTGTTAATGATTTGTGTCTCCACTATTAATTTAATTTGTTTGTTTTTGGTTAACATTTGTGTCTGCTTCTTCTAAATCAAACCTTCCATCTTTACCAGCTGTAGCAAGTTCAAGTCATGAGCCACAACCATCAACGTGAAATTCCTGGTGAGTTTGTTCACACCAATTCACATATTATTTATTTGATCCTATTTTAGTAATTATTAGACGAGTACCCATCCATAACAACGGGTCAACGGGATTTTATAACGGCAGATAGTTATAGTGATATTTTGGTTACACAAAACACTTAACCAAAATATCATTAGGGGGTGGAGTCGGCAAAGGTCGGCATCATGCGGCAAATCTCGGCATCTCCATTGCCACTTCCTCCGCATGACACAATCGGAATGTGCAGCGGTAATCCACACCGACTCGGTGTGAAAGGAAGCTTTGAATTTTATGACCGTTGGGGCATTAATGTCTCGACCGTTTGTGGTGTTTTTCAAAAAAAATAAAAAAATAAATAAAAAATTAGGCATGGTTAGGCATCACATTGCCACTAAAAATAAGTAGTTAGGCATGATTAGGCATGAAAAGTGTTGTATTGATTCTATTGGCTAATCACAAATTATTTTGAGTATTTGTTAGGCAACATTGCCACCCCCTTATAATTGTATGCCGATATAAAATCTCGTTGTTATACACGGGTACTCGTCATGTTACCACAAAAGTAACAAAAAGGTTATGGTGTTTGTATAGTATAGATTAATTAATATTGTTATGAACTATTAAGTTTTCAAAAAATAGAATTTAAGATGGGAAAAAGGTAAGTTGGTTCCTGCTCTTCTACAACATAGTGATTAAAGCTCACATTCAATTAATAAAGGGGTATTACAGATGGTTTTGTGGTGGTGGTGGGAATGTAACAGTGTCTCTTATTGCACTTCTCTGAATTGTGCAAAATTTTATGCAAACCATTCAGTGTATAAGACTTTGTATCTTGGAGTCTTATTGGTGTGACTGTATCTATTGTGGCACATTATACTTGCAAAACTTGGCCTTGGGAGGAAGTTTGGTGAGTATATGAGGTCACAATAGGAGGTCTAATTCATAAAGATGTACCATAAAGTACGATTATACATTGAGAAGGGTAATGGTTTGGCGGGTGATGTATGATAGATTGAATAGAGAGTAATGAAAGATGATCCTTCTTGGTCTTTCCAATACATCATCAAGGAGGAATGGTTGGCTTCCCTCAAGGTGTGCGTTCCCATGTATCTGAAGCCATTCTAAGAGATGAAAATGTAGGATGCATGGCATAGCCCTTGATTGGAAGGGTAAAGGTTCCTAGTGATGTTTTTTATCTAATCTGCTATGGTTATTGTGGGTGGCTGGTTGAATGATCATGGTGGATAGATATAGAGGAAATGTAGCTAGATGGTGGTGCATAAAAGGTAATCTACAACTGGTTTCTATGATGGAAGCAGTTGTGATTTGGAAAGTATAAGTCTTGTTGAAGAATATGTTTCATCAGAGATATAGAATAGATATGTCAGATATTGAGCAATATTAGTTTAGTTTGAATCTGTCATTGGGTTTGTCCAAGTTGACAGTGTGATTACTTATAATGTACATTTGGTTGATGAACTAATATAAATTTACCTTTGCACAAAAAAAAAAAAAAAAAAAAAAAAAGTTTTCAAAAAATAGCTTAAATGTTTAGTATAGATTAATTAATATTGTTATGAACTTGGTTGTAGTTGCATATCCTCCTCCCATGACCATGGAGAAACAAGGACCACTGCCAACAAGCACTGTCCCCAAAACCCAAGTTCGAGGAGGCACTAAAAGCAGGGCCCGTGAAGATTTATGTAATACCTTGTAAGTAGATTACCATATATTCCATATTTGGTCATATGCTTAATATTTCGATTTAATCTGTCATACTGTTGGTTGCAGTTGTGTTGCGCTATGTGATTGTTGCCTTTTGACGGTCTGCACGGCGGTCTGCAGTTAACATCCTTCGTGATCACGAGATACTGCCATTGCCTGATGATTTTGTCTCAATGTTTTTATGATTGTTGAATTATATATTAATACCTACCAACTTAGAGGTTGCAGGTTCAAGCCTCGCTGGACGCATTTGTGGGATACCAGATAAGTGTTAAGAGGGTTTATGTAAGACCTTTTGTTTGTAAGTGTTCATGAATTCAGTCAAATATTATAACCTTTTTTTAGTATACTACTTGTGCAAATAATGTATCCAAAATAAAAAGAGATGATATTTTAAGACTAAACTCATTTGAAACAAGGCAATTTATGATATCAGATAAGTGTTAAGAGGGTTTATGTAAGACCTTTTTTTAGTATGCTCGTATTTATGATGATTTTAAGCACCAAGTGGGATATATTTTATAAATACGGAGTATCTTGTAAAAAAAGGTGATATTAGTCTTTTTCACATAATTAATGGGATGCATGTACCGAAACTCACAGGATCGAGCGTGCATGTGTGAGTTGTAAATAATTGTCCATATTATAAGTATTATGGGATATTTGTGAACAACTTACAAGAAAGGAGTGGATGAGTGACATGAAGTATTACCTGAAGTAATGTAGATATTAAAGTGGTTTGAAAACAACATGATAATTAAGTTATTCGTGAAACAAAAGAAAATGAAATAAAAAGAAGAGTATCAACTTAAATACTTAATTCATCAATCGTTAGCTTGAAAATATTGAATATTATGATACGGTATATAGAACACTAACACTATTTTCTTGAGTTTCAAATAAATAGTAAAGAAAAGAACTGAAAAGTAGCGAAACTGAAAAGAAAGAAAAGAAAAGAAGTAAAGTCAATTCATGTTTGTTCTTGAGATTGCAGAAAAGAAAAGAAACCTAACATCACATTTACATTTTTGTCCTTAATTCTGTATATGCCCCCTGTTCCACGGAAACTAGATTTTTAGTGCAATCCGGTAACCAGTTTGACCTAGTCTTGGTATTTTATAAAACCCAAAATCGTTGCATATTCTTTTAAAAACTTGGAAGAAAACCTAATGAAATCACGACAAAGCCCTAAGTGAATCTCAGCTAAAACAAGGTGGAATGACGATAGTTTGTTTTGTTGAATGGAATCTTGGGAGAATATAGCCTAGAATCTTGGGTACTAAGTGTTGTGCAAATTCGGGTAACTAGGGCTCAACAAAATCACAAAGTCGGGTGATTTTGGGGACAACAAATCGATTGTTTTTCTCTTTTTCTGTTCGAACCAAAAAGACCGCAAAAACGATTAAAAACTCAAAATTTTCACGTTGTACACACGAAATCTTTTCACAAATCCCTTATACAATGAGTCAAGATTCTAAAAAATGTAATCTTCAAAAGATTTAGGCTTTAAAATTAGAACTTTTTGTTGTTTTTCGACTTGAACACCAATCTATTACAAACATGTAAAAAGGATCAAAAAGAGAGCATTTTTCGTGAAATTTTTGCATAAGTTTGATCTAAAACAACTTATAACATCATAAAGGTCTCCTTTAGTAATGTTTTAGTTTGGAGGGAAAAAATATAAAAAGAAATAAAATAAAAAACTCGAAAATGGCGTCTTTTTAGACAGTTTTGACACATTTTGGAAATCATGTAAAAATGATTTCATATCTTGCATTTTTGGACTTTTAAAGCACAGTGTTAACACACAAATGATCTAAAACATACCACTAATCCTTTATAGGTCTCTATAAGAGGATTAATGATTTCTTAAAACAAGAGAAAAAAAAAGTGAGCTTGTTTGTTGGAACTAAAATCGGTAGTTTTGAATCTTTAACAAGGACAAGTTTTTTCGACACAAACACACATCTAAACCATCATTAGGCTTTTGATCTCACTTGTAAGATTTCTTACATAGTGTTTTCAAAGAATGATTTAGAAGTTTAGAGAGAGACAGAGAGGTGGAAGGGAGAGGATAGAGAAGGTAAGTTAAATGTTTATTCCACACATAAAAACTAGCACTCACACTTGTAAAATGAACAAGTATGGCATTTTTGAACAACGAGAATGGCGCCGGCCGCCGTGTTGCGGGCGGGCCTGTTTTTTCCCCTAACCAATTAGTACGTGATACCAAGTAGTCATACAATAACTATTTATATACTTGCATCACATTCAACTAAAACAAAGCTATAAACGAAGGTCATTATATTAGTCATAAACCATAAGTCATCATTAATGAATCTTTTGCTTTATAAGTAAAAGCAATCCATATATTGTTTGAAACTACATAGGTGAGACCAGTCTACAAGTTTAAGATAAACAAACTTTGCGTATAGACATACACCACAATTTCAAAAACAAAATCATGGCAATATGTGGTACCTCATGACCACTTCATACATGAGGTTCAACTTACACATTTACTTAACCAAATAAAATTTTCCTGTTTTGGGTTTTTAGCCATTATTATTATTAGTTTCAGTGCACATTCACCCGAGTCATTTACTAACACCAGTGATATGCCGGATAGACATGATATCAAAATTCGTTGGTGACCTGATGATGCTGCTACTCGTGTTTTGGCTTTTTAGCATTACGACCAGTCTCTCTTCTTGGTCTGTGGTGTGAACAATTCTTTACGAACTGGAATAGACACGGTTTCAATTTTGTGGCCTTACTTTTCTGCAGAAGAATCAGTTTCACTTTACCTATACAATAGGAATTAAACTTACTATCTGCGGCTCATAAACTCATACGGTAATAATATATGTAAAATGAAAAGACAAACACCCCTATATACCGTTGTTAGATAAAATTAGATTCTTTACAACATTCCATTATCTTTCAGGGAACGAAATTTAGATTTTTACATAAATTCATTTTGCCTGCATTATTTGCAGGTTCTATTAAATACTGGTACGAAAGAAACAAAGTGGATGTTCCTGTATCAAAATCAACTGTTTGAGATGAGGATGCTTTTTCGGGATCACTTGATTGTGCAAAATTTTGGGTTAAAGATTTACCTTATGTCAAATTATTATCTGGTTATTGAAAATGTTTCCATGCTCAAAGTCCTACTGCTGCTCCTTCTGATTTTCATGATTCAGCATTTCAAGACTCTCTACATGGGAAAAAAAATACCAGGTAAGTCTACTATTGTACGTCGTTAGTAAAAAGTTACAAATGTGACTTTTTGAGTGTCAATTGAGTTTCTTTCTACATATAAGTTTTTAAAAGGAAATGTTTTCATGATAAAGATGGACTTGAGAAAAGTTATGTTGCAAACTGAAAATGGACTTTTTATCTAACCTGTATAGCAACATGCACTAAGGACGTGAACGCCAAGTGGAACTACTCAATCTTTCCTAGAACGAAAAAAGGGCATGACAACTTGAGCACAGACAATCACAGGATCCAAAAGCTCTATACTCTCTTGGAGGGCCTTCACATAAGTACATTATGCATTAGGAGCTGACATCTCATAACGGTAAGTGAATGACGGGAAAAAAAAGTTTGGCGGGTTATTGCATACTACGTACCTGCATGTGCAGCTGTTCTTGATGTTCGTACAACGCGTCTTTGTGGAGGTACTGACTGTGGCCCTCTTGTTGTCTGTGCAACTGCTGTCATTGGAGGGGTAATGTGTGACCAGGACATGCCTACGATGACAATTACATTAGATGTTTAGTAAGAAGCCATTCGACACCATATGTATATTTTACAGTATTTGATCACTTAGTACTATTATATGCTGGCTCGATTAATATGGGGTTACAAAACTGCAATATAGAAAAGTAATAACTGTTGCGTCAACCTGTTCGTATAGCCAGTGGTGCGGAGGCTGTAGGAGTGCGCGTTACCCCAAAAAAAAGTAACAACAATATAAGGCTAAGGAAGATGGAAGACAACAAATTTTGTGCGATTTTCATATCTAAAAAATGAAAAGTAAACCTAACAATTCACAGCCTATAGGCTTTATAATCAAAAGTAGATATCACTATTATATCTAGATGCTTAAATTTCTAAATCTGATATTCTTAGCTTTTAGAAATTTTCAGCCGTTAACAATGTTAGCTACTTTTTTTCTAATCCTCTACTGATAGCTTGTAATTCTTCTGTCAAGTAATTCCTTTATAAAATATTTAGTAGACCCATTTTGATCTGTACTAAACTGTAACTATATATCTAAAATAAAAAGAGGAGCACATGACCTTTTGGTACATTGCTATAGCAGAATCAGGAACATCTTTCTGGATACCATTTTGAAAAATTCCGTTAATTGTGCCTCAAAGACCATTTAATCATTGTATGGAATCCAATATATTCATCCACTTGCTTCTCACATCAGGTGCAAGTTGAAAATCATCCAAACCCTACAAATCAAGTAACAGCAACTGTCAGCAATTTCGCATGCTTAGAAAAACTTTAAAGTTTAAACCCCTTTTCATAATATCACCACAGGTTTTAATCATACCAAAAATTGAAAGACTGATAAGCGAAAAAAAAGTAACACGTAAATTGTATGTATATATATGGCTGCAACACGGTTGCCATAAAACATAAAAAATAAACCACTGAATTACCACGGGACGTTGAACGGCTGCGTCTATGATTTTCATGTAGACCACTACAGCCTGCCACTTCCCGTTCATTTGCACCTTAAACAACAACCGTTATTGTGTTATTAAGTAAACCACGACAGCTACATTGTTCAAAAGAATTACATTGTTACATGATCTATAGGGTGGCCGACTTCGGACAAATGAAAAGATGTCCACAAGTGAGTTATGATGTACATTCTGAAATGGGTACGTCATACCTATAAAAATAATATAGTTTCAAAGGTTACGATGACATAAAGAACCGTCGATAAGATATACAAAAATAATTGGTCACACAAACTTGTAGCGCAGAATGGTGGCATCTATCATTCTTGTGTGAGCTACTACTGTTAGTTTTAACGGATAAAAATTAATGAATATGTCCGGACTCGTACTCGAGACTTCGGGATTGCACACTTTACGTATGAGTTTCAATTAATTAATAATTATTGTTTTAGTGACGAATAATTATTAAATTCACGAAATGAGCATTTAACGGTACCTAATGACCGTTAGACGAAAGAAGAAGGATTAGATTTGGAAAAGAGTGAAAGTTAGGTTCGGGTTGGGCTTTGTGAACCCATGGCCGACCACACACCCCTTCCATAGGGTTTGGGATGGCTTTTGATCCAAGCTTCTTGATTAGTATATAATGAGACCCCTCTCATTCATTCTAATCATCCCTTGATTCATTTGCAATCTAATTCTTCTTCTTCTTTTATTAAGCCTAGAAATCGAACTACACCCTTATAGGGTTCCTACTAGATTTCCTAAGATCAAATCCATTCTAGTTTAGTTGATCAACTACACCCTTCTAGGGTTCCTACGCAATCTTCTAAATATTGTGTTTGGATTGCTTATGAATTAAGAACCTAGCTTTTCTAATTGAAACGCTAATAGTACGTGTGTTCGAGAACGAAGTATTAGCATACTTTTGCTAACAAGGTGATTTGCCCTATTCGACTACCCTAGTCGATCCACCATTAAACCCTAATTAGGGTTTATAGTTCTTGTTCATTGATTTCTTGTTATTGCTAGAAATCACAAAGAGGTACGCATCCTTTTATATTCGGTTAATTTATTTACATGTATTTGATCTTTTCCGTTGCGTACTCTTTGATGTTTATGTGTTTATATTAGTTTTATGATTCACATATTCCAACAGTGGCATCAAGAGCCGTTAATACATTGTATTTAATTACCGAAACACATAAAATTGAATCGTTATGATTATTACATGCTTAGTGTTCTT
This sequence comes from Artemisia argyi, assembly GCA_030686995.1. NCBI lineage: Eukaryota > Viridiplantae > Streptophyta > Magnoliopsida > Asterales > Asteraceae > Artemisia > Artemisia argyi. The sequence continues at coordinate 241,583,337 of CM060700.1, read as the reverse complement.
ATGTTTTTAAATTTTTCATAAACCCTAAAAATTATTTTAATTTTTGTCGAATTTTTTTTTTTTTTTTTTTTTTTTTTTTTTTTTTTTTTTTTTTTTTTTAAATATGTCGAATTTTATTTTAGTAAAATTAGGGTTTTGGAATTTTTGGATAAAAACTTGTAGAAACCCTAGGTTGCATGTAATATTTATGTGTATATAAATGGATATTGGTGATATGCCGTTTGGTTGCGTTCCTGATTGACTTGATTATATGTTTCTAATATGTGATATTTGGGCATCCATGACAAACCATGCATGTGTTGTCTTGGATTATGATGATTTGGTTTTAAGATTTCATGCTTATTATGCGATTCTATTATAATTGATATGTTTTTAGTAAATATTATGACTATAAAGATTACTAAAATTTGATTAATTATAAAATTAGGGAAGACCCTATTAATCGTGTATTAAATCAATTGTGTGTTTTAAATTGATTTTAATTTGCATGTCCATTATTGTTGTTGTTTGTTTATTTTATTTTAATTACTTTTGTTTTTATATGTTGTATGACATGATAGTAAGCGAAGGGTAATTTCATAAATAAAATATTAAACAGACTTAATAATGGTGAAATCTTGTTTTGAGCTTACAAAAAATCTTGAACTTTTGATTGATTGATCGCGACTGTATTAAGTGGTTGAAAGGTGAGACTATTTTGACAAACTATTAAAGTGGGTATAAGGTTGGCTTCGCATTAAATTGCGGCCTTAGATATCCTCCATTCTGGCTTAACGCTCGCCTGTGAGTCAAAATTTAGTTTTACCCAACAATCATGATAACTACGAAGCACTTAAGGCAAAGTTGTAAGTTTCTCAACGCCTCAATCAAAACTTTGGAGATTTAAGCTCTTAAAGAAACTAATGTGTAAAAGTTTTTACGTGAAACATATGCTACAAGATGAATGCATGACATCTTTGTACATATATTTTGGTTACACACATCAAATTTACTACCCTTAAAATTTAAGTTATATGCCATCCAATGAAAAGGAAACACCTAAAATTGGGTCTACGTCAGGGCGTAACCTGGCTAGATTGCAATGGAGGGCAAATTACAATGATTTCATCACTAGCAGATCAACTGGTGTGATGGAATTATGTAAGTTTGATGTTTCTTAAATTGGATAACTTAATTGAGTTGATAGTGGGACTGATCACTCAAGGCATAAGAAAATGGGGATAAAACATGCTTACATTGCAACTGCGGTTGGCAAATATGTAAATCCCATCGATTCTAGGAATTGCAATTGAATATTGGCAATTGGGACTCGTCTCGTACCTTATTGAATACCGTCATCACTAGCAGATCAACTGATGTGATAAACCTATGTCAATTTGGATCCTAGTTTTTTAGTGAAAATTAAATGGTTATATGATTATGAACCATGGGTATTTAATTTTCTTGAAAATTTAATTATCGAAAATACTAAAATTGAATTTTGTTATTCCTTTTAATGTATTAATGCAAAATTAAAGCCGTAAACGTGGTTTGGTCTTAAATTGGTAAATTGATCTAATTCTGCTTTCAAACATAATGTTTGATTGAGAAAATTTTACTATAAAGAAACAATGTCTATTTTCCATGAGAGAAGAATAAGACTCAATCCTATTCATTTTCATGATTAAGAAAGGTATGATAGGAACATTAGAATTTTCTACATTCTAATATATAACTCATAGCAATCTTTCATACTTAAGAGTATTGCACATCCTATTTTCCATAAGAAATTTCATTACCCTAATTTGGTGAATGAATTCTTCTATAACAAACAAGGCTTTTGGTTAAATGGAAAATATGAGTTATTAGAAGCTAGACAGATTACCGCAAAATTGGTAAAAGGAAAGCTAGTATTTTATCTAGTTGTTGTGCTTTAAAGGTTCTACATACCATTATGGGGATGGTAGGCCTATTAAGGAAGAAGCTGCATGCCAAAATTCTTCAAGTTAATATCATGATGGATAATCCATCATATACATAGTAGAATACACATTTTAGAACCTAAGTAATTATTACGTATGGGTTTTTCTAAATGTGTAGGAAAGTAAAAACAAGCAAATTGTTTTCACTGGTTTTGAAACACGTACAATGTTGTCAAATCCAGTGGGAGCGTTGTGTTGTGTTACTGAATATGGAGTTATTGTTATGTTCTCTAATTCAGTGGGAGCTACAAGATTTAATTTCTGTGTAGTAGCCCAGATTATCTTCAAGATAATTACTTTCCAATTGTAGACACTCATGTTCTTAGGATAGTCATATGCGTTTCCTGATAAGACAAAGTAGTCCTACATCTACTTATGACACAAATCATATTGAATCACATAAACAAACGTATGTTGTGTTGTTTATATACTACATGATATTGTTCAATGCACAAGTGGGAGAATTGTTTGTTGTGTGCAAAGGAACAATACATAGAAATATGATTATAGAATTCTCTTAATTGCAAGGTAAGAGATCTATGTTCTAATAGGATGTATACATTTAATGTGTAAGATTATCTTATGTAGAACATGTGTCATGATTATAACAAAGGCTACTTTTATGTCTTATGATATTCAAATTAAAAGAAACACTTGAAATTACAATTTACGTCAGGGTGTAACCTGGCTAGATTGCAAGGAAAGATAAACTACATGATTTCATTACTAGCAGATCAACTGATGTAATGGAATTATGTGAGTTTGCAGTTTCTTAAATTGGATAATTTGTAAAATGACATAAGCAAATGGAGTAGTAAATTAACTTGAAATTACTATTGAAACCAAATGGTGGTGTTCACAAATACTTTAGTTATATATGTTTATATCTTATTATAAACATAAAGTCTTTTAACTATTACAAGACTTATAATAAAGTAAGACGTTAAAACTTGTTATGTTTTAAACAAGAAATCATTGAGTTGATCAATGATATATAACGTATAGTGGGAATATAACAGTTTATGTCTTCTTAAGACATGAACATGAAGTAACTTGTTCAAAAGATACTTATGTTATATAACATGCAATTGGCTTGGAAATTCTATTGTACCATTAAGATTGACTTAGTTGGTAAATAGGTAAGCCAAAAGGAGTATAAGTTTATCTTACATATTGTTAGTTTGTCTCACAATATTAGTTCTAATGAAACATCACAAGTTGGTGGTGTGTTCAGTTAGGAAAAATCAAACTCTTGTTATATTGTTTGATTAAAAGATAAACATGACTTCTTTTCTTCCAAAAGTTATCAAGGTTAGAAAATTGAGTGTGGATTGTATATACTCAATAAGACTCCAACCTAGAAGATTAAATAAGACATTATGGAATGTGATAAATCACATTAAAGTCTTAATATGATGTCCTGATTTTGTTAATAAGTAGTTTTAACACACAAGAGTCAGGAACTGTAAAATGTTTTGTAATATCCCAAAAGAGAACGATTAAGTGTTGCTCAACTTGCTAAAGTATTTATAGATAAATTACTAAAGGCAAGTGGGAGTTTTATCTTGAAAAGATAAAATTACAAGATACATAATCTTCTAAAACTACACTAGTGAAAATCATGATGAGGCTTGAAATGTAAAGGTTAAACCTCAACATGATGAAATTCTCATTCATAGATCCGTAGGATGTCTCAGATATTTGATTGATATGCTGAGTAATATGAATTACAGGATCAAAGTAAGTCTGTTAATCATAATGACGCATTTACTAATTATGGTAAATTGCTCATACTATGAATGTTAAGATGTTGTCCATAAAGATAAGTCAACTTTGAAACTTGGTTTATCTTAATGAAGATGAGTTTCTTCAAGAGAAGGAAAACCCTATGTAATGAATCATATGGACGAAATTGTATACATATTTTAATGTATGTCTTATGACAAGATTATTAATCATACTTAAGTAATTAACTATGATTGAACACTCTTTTCTAAGCACATTAAAATACAAAGATGGTAATTGTCATATTCATTTTTATGAATATGGAATTTGACAATGGATTATAAAACTCTTTCTTGTATAATTACTTAAGCGAGGACGATAAGTAATTAAGAGTTTATGAATTCATGTAATCTTTGAAAGTATACAAAATGCAAGAATCCAAGTATGGATAGATGCATGCATCAAGGAGATAAGTCTTATGTTTAAAATATTAAATCCATGTTTGATGTATAATTTAAAATAAGATAACTCCTAAGTAATTCGGAAAGCTAGTGGGAGTATTTTTTTTACTTACTTAAATCATATATGTTGTATAACATATAGGAAGTAACATTCTATATAAGTTAAATGTTAAGTCATAACTTGGAATGAAACTTTACTTGAAAGATTTAATAAGTAAAACATACAACCTTAAATATATGTTTATTGATGTAAACATGTGCGGTAAATGAATCTAATAGAACATGATATATCATTTAGAAAGTTTAAATGGATATGTAGTACATGAATGAAATTTAAGTTGAACACAAGAATTTTTCATGTACATCATGTTGTTGTTATATCATGCTTTGATAAAAGATGGTTTGAAAATATTGATATCTAATTGAAAGATATTAGATAAGTTGTGTAATGAATATTCTAAAGGAATATATTTTGATATAGAATCACATCCTCAGCCTGGAATAATTTCTGGATTCTATAGATGAACAATTTGTCAAAATTGTCATAGCCAACAAACTTGAAAGTTTGGAAGGCATAAAATATTACACATTAAGGTTTACGGAAAATAGCATATTGTTGTTTTGCATACAATGATGCTAATATAATTGAGATGACACTCAATACTAGTCATGGAAGGATTTCATCCTTGTTAATAGCCATGTGTACTAGTTATGCTTAACTAATAGCATAGTTGCATTATACATTAAAGAATAAGAATACTTTAAACTTTAAAGGGTTTGAAAGTTTAATTATCATAAATTGAGTGCTGAGGATGTCACACACTTTATGATGTATTATGTGGTTATATCAATTTATTTGAATGCACATATACAAGAACTTCACTAATTGAATTCTTGAAATAAGTATTCTCAAAATTCCGATAGATCAAAGTTAGTTGAATAATGCCTTGTCAGCAAGTATAATTACTTGAGGCATAATTGTCAACAAGTATGATTGATATTACTTGGGACAAAATTCATTAACGAGAATTTTCATGCATTGATCTATTTAGTATTTGGATAAGGGATGTTAAGCAATTATTATTTAATAATGAATTAAAGTACTGAGTACGTTTGTTTTCATTAATAATAGATTGTATCCCATATTTGCATGTTTAATCCATGAATAACTTATGTTATGTTATTCTAAATAGTCCGTTGTCAATTAATGATATGGGAGTATCATTGAACTAAGACAAATCTGAGCTTTGGTATAATATATTTAAATATATTGATGCGTAGACATGCCAAATTCACATGATATTCAATAATTGAAAAATTGAATATAGGACCAAATCCCAAATGCATGATTGTACTTATGGATGTTGTCATTATAGTAAATCATGAATATTTATCCTCAGACTTGAGATACCAGGTAACTACTGTGGATTTAGCTCATTTTCTGTGAGATAATCTAACGCTATCCGTAACTGGTAGTTATAAGGATTATTTTCAGAGGTGATGCGAAGTTCATAGGTTATGCTTGTAGTCAATACAGGATTTGGTTCCTTCAAATTTGTTTTGAAGTTTAATACTGTTTGGCCACTCGTAGGATTGACAAGATGTTTGCATGGCCATGCCCAAGGTCTATCTGGAATGCGTTCAGATGAATTGGTAATCTTGCTTGATCATAAATGACGAGAAACACTAGTTAATTATGGAATGACTTTAATCCATATCCATATTAACATAGTATTAGAATCAAAAGGATAAGTATGATGATGAATCATCAAAGGTGGTTTTTTCCAGGAAACCATACTTGAGATCGTTCTGGAGACATTGGCATATTATGCTAGACTAACCATTGTCATTATTACATTAATGTATATCCGAGTGGGAGCTGTTAGTTTTAACGGATAAAAATTAATGAATATGTCCGGACTCGAATTCGAGACTTCGGGATTGCACACTTTACGTATGAGTTTCAATTAATGAATAATTATTGTTTTAGTGACGAATAATTATTAAATTCACGAAATAAGCATTTAACGTTACCTAACGACCGTTAGACGAAAGAAGAAGGATTAGATTTGGAAAAGAGTGAAAGTTAGGTTCGGGTTGGGCTTTGTGAACCCATGGCCGGCCACACACCCCTTCTATAGGGTTTGGGATGGCTTTTGATCCAAGCTTCTTGATTAGTATATAATGAGACCCCTCTCATTCATTCTAATCATCCCTTGATTCATTTGCAATCTAATTCTTCTTCTTCTCTTATTAAGCCTAGAAATCGAACTACACCCTTATAGGGTTCCTACTAGATTTCCTAAGCTCAAATCCATTCTAGTTTAGTTGATCAACTACACCCTTCTAGGGTTCCTACGCGATCTTCTAAATATTGTGTTTGGATTGCTTGTGAATTAAGAACCTAGCTTTTCTAATTGAAACGCTAATAGTACGTGTGTTCGAGAACGAAGTGTTAGCATACTTTTGCTTACAAGGTGATTTGCCCTATTCGACTACCCTAGTCGATCCACCATTAAACCCTAATTAGGGTTTATAGTTCTTGTTCATTGATTTCTTGTTATTGCTAGAAATCACAAAGAGGTACGCATCCTTTTATATTCGGTTAATTTATTTACAAGTATTTGATCTTTTCCGCTGCGTACTCTTTGATGTTTATGTGTTTATATTAGTTTTATGATTCACATATTCCAACAACTACAACCCGCAGCTGCTCCTTAATTCATACCTAAAACAACAGTAACCATCAGCATATTAGTATCGGTTTAGCCACAGCTCATATATTGTTTGAATTTTGATCAGGAAAAAGAACCTAATTGTATCCATGTCTATTTGTCAAGGTACCCGTAGCCAATGATTGTAAGCGCTTGTTGGTTTGAAGCGGGTAACCGAACCAATTTTGCACAGACTCATTTATCCTGCCAAACATCGTTACTTATCAAATTTATATATAAACGAACCCAAATTAAGAATATCTTACAAAGATTAAACAGTTACAGATTTCACCAGTCGGGAAGCTTTTCATAAAGAAGCAGACATATAACATGTATTTTATAAAATCACCTGAGCAACCTGTCCATTATCCGTCAACACGATTTGTCTGCAACCTCTTGTTGACGATAGCCTGCAAAATGAACATACACAATATTATTCAAACAGAAAAAGTAAAACGATATAAGTATAGACTATAAGTAAATGTTGGCACCGATTAAAAAAAGGCTTTACTACAATCCTTTATTTCAGACTCCTTATAACGGTTTCCATCTTACTAAAATGCTTTTCAAGGCATGAAAATTTTCATCTATGTGTTATCGACATAACGATATACCAAAAGAACAAGAGGTTTGCTCTTTGTTTAGTGATATCATCAAGCAGTTCTTGTACATAAAGATTAGAAAAAGGCAATTATAAATTATCATGACCAAAAAGGCAAAGAATACAAAACACTAAACTTTATACTTTTTAAACACACTAACCCTTAATCGGTTAAAAGAGTATAAAGGCAGATACGGCAGCGTAGATCAAGGGCAAAACATAAAAATTATTCAACGGATTTATTTCATAATCAAAAAAACTTGTACTAACCAAGCTAACCAAATAAGGAATGCCAGTGTCTTCCCTAATTTCATGTATGCAATATAATACCGTTCAATTAATCCCATAGTACACTATCTCTCTCAATATTCAGTTTCCTATCCTCGACACCTGCTAACCTGATATTTGGGCAGCACGCTAAGGTTGTGAACTTTTCAATAGAACTTAAAGGTTTAAAACTTTTTAACCCTAATCCTAATTTGCAACATATCAAATTCATAAAAAAACACAAACATAATGAAAACCGTAAAGTTAAGAATAATTATTTTTTAGAAAAAATTCAGAAAACCATACCCGCACATCAGCTGTCCAACTTCCAACACCTGAAAACCCAATAACGCCATAAGCCTGATAAATAAGATGAGGCAAACACCCCCAATAACTAGATAATCAGCTACGAAATCCCAATCCCAAACACCTCTAATTTCATAAAAAAAAAACCCTTAAATTTAAATGAAACCCCCATTTCACAAAAATCCCAAAATTAATACAAAACCCTAATTCTCCCTTTATCATCGTCTTTTGGTTTTCCTTTCACATCATTCTATCATCATCAGAAGGGAGAGATATGTTTAAATGGATGATTGTGGGATGTATGAAGATGATTGTGGAAGGTTCGGGAGACCGGAGTATTATTATGCATAAATAAAATAAGTGGGCTGGAACAAACCCGGGAGCAAAATGTACCAAAGTCACCAGGCCAAAGTATTTTTTGGCGGGAAACCCACACCAAAAACAAACGGTGTTATTTAATAATAAGTATAATGGATGGAAACCTTCTTAGGCTTGATGGGGTTTAGCCAACATGGACTATACATAACATGGACTAGCCTACTTGTACATATTCAAGTCCAAAGGCCCATATACTAATCTATACTAAGCTATTACAATGTTAAAAGGTTCCTATCATATCAATGACCATCACTTCATAATATATGATCATTACTTCTTAATGCTAACAATTACCATCGTTGATATAAAAGGACTTACTGAATGGGATACCAAGGTTATCGACCGCCATGATACTCGAAGTGATCCCATGCCAAGTGCCTTTTTTAAACCATGAGATAAAATCGTGTCAAAACCACCTAAGTTACCATGTAAAACTTTAATGACATGCCTCCATAATGCGTTATGCTCCGTTAAGAAATGCCACTTCCATGTACCTATCAAACCAAGGTTTTTTGCTCGAATCGACCCAATACCCAATCCACGGGAATCAAGACTAGAGCAAACTTTGCCCCATTTAACCCAAGTACTCCCGTTTTCCTGTCTTTTATACCCCAACAGAAGCGGCTACTAATATTTTGTAGTTTGCTAAACACGTTTAATGAGGCACAAAAAATAGAAAGATAATACAGAGGGAGACTTCCAAGCACTGCTTTAGTAAGAGTTAAACAACCCCCAATAGATAGGCATTTAGATTTCCATGATGAGAGGCGTCTAGTAAAAAAATCGATCACCTCAAACCAACTACTAGCTTTGCTCATATCTCTGCCAATGAGGAGACCTAGATATAAAAAAGGGAGAGAATCGAAGCCATAGTTAATTAAATGACCAAGATTTCTCACTTCCTTATGCGAAACACCAATACCATAGATTTTACTTTTTCAAGATTAACCTTAAAACCAGAAGCGTCTTGATAGAATTTAAGTATTTTAACCAAGGATGAAGCATTACGGAACTACCATTTTCCGAAAAAGATAACATCATCCGCGTATTGAAGAAGAGATACATTAGCACCATCACCTGCTAAAGACAAACCCTTGAAAATATTCTTCATGCAAGCTTCAAGAACAATAACCTGAATAGCTTCCATCCTTTTCTTGTAACTTTATGTCATTAGTACAAGTCACTGAATCGAGTACTATAATGTATATGACCAGAGACAACAACTTAATCATCGAGGACCGGGTAAAAATATGCTCCACTGCTAAAACCAAGGTGCAAGCAGAGTTCAAGGATTTGAATTTTTCATAACAATGCACAAAGTGTGAGATGGTTAGTTGAAACAAACTTAAAATATTTTTTACTGATGTCAAACTTCAACATTTCTGATCACAAAAGTAAAACATTCAGGAGGCTGTGAATGTATCTTTGGGGAACCTATTAAGTTACCTTTTTGTTAAAGCATCAATAGTGAACAAAACACTTTCTTTTGCATGTTACATTGGCACGTGAAACTACATCAACCTGACGTATTCCTTAATTTGATACACCATCAAGGCATAAACTACTTTCTACTTATACATTCACTTACACTAGACGAGTAACCGTGCATAGCAACGGGATTTTATAGCGACAGATAGTTTATTGATAAAAAAAAAGTTTATAAGTTATAAACGAAAAATAATAAAAGTTTGAAGATTTGGAAATTTAACATAATGTTTTGAAACCCGGTTCGACCCGGGTGGTTCAACCGTTCCGGTCAAAAAATGGGTCGATTTAAATCGAGTCAACTTGTATAACACCCCCATTTTAGGATCGCAGCGGAAAGGGACATGGGGTGCTATACATCGATCACATCGTACAAATATAGTAAACAACTTTAAAACAAAGTCGTTTTTAATAAAAGTTCATACTTCACATTCGATAATATATCAGAGTTAACAAAGGTCCCAAAAGGTTTTACATAGTACCAAGATACATAAGTTTGAAAATTTGAACATTATCGAATGAAAAGATTTTATTTAAACATGGGCCATCAAGTAGATATCCATTCTTTGCGCCGCCCATCCAAGCTGAAGCTACTTACGGACCTGAGATAAACATGCTAAAAAGTCAACATAAAGTTGAGTGAATTCATAGAGTTTAATAAGTAATCAGTTGAATACAAGTATTATTTATCGGGCGACAAGTATTGCAATTACATGTCGGTTTATTTGATTATAGTATTGAGTTCATGTAACCGAACCTTGACGATTTTTAATAATGCCCCAGAAAGGTAAATTTTTGCCGTTTACCACAATTCTAACTATTATGTGTCCGTATCCCGAACAAGGCCCGCCAAGCCTAATATGCATATCCATAATACTAGCGTTTACTACTCGAGTAATTAACGGTTCATGAGGGGACTTAATTGGCAAAAAGCATTCAATATCTATGATCATATGATCGGGTCCAGCATACCAAAAACTACTTGTATTCAGTTTGTAAAAACTAGCATGTATCCCCCTCGCGAGGTTTATAAAACATTTAAGTAAGTAAAGGCGAGGCTATGAACTCACCTTAAAGTAAGGAAAATAGCAATGAACAAGCGAACGAAGGAATAGCCACAAAAGCTCTACGATGAACCTAATTAATATACGTTGTCTTAGTTTATGAAAATAGATATCAATGTACTTTTGATTATACAGATTATGATCTTACTTAAGCTTGGTACAATGTTCCTAGATACATCACAAGGTTTTTGTTAAATTACCTACAAATTATCCAAAACTATACTCTTGCATTTATATAAGTATGAAACTTACATTTGACCCCAAGTTCAATTTAGATGTAAAAGTTCAAATTAGTTCTAAGGTTCAAATTTAGTCCATGGTCAAGTTTTTGGTCAAAAAGGTTCACTTTAAGCCTAAGGGTTCAAAAATATATTAGGGGGGTTCAAAATGTTTTAAAGGTCCAACATTATAAAGTGTAAAATACTTTATACTCATTTTATACTTAGTGCTGTTAGAAATTTAATAACTTGTCTATGTTTAGAAAAATCACCATTTGCAAACCGTAAGTCCACAAGTCTCGTTCTTTATATTCCCGGAAAGGTCTACTTCTGTACTAACGAGATTTGTGGGTCCCACTTGGCCAAAAATTACATAACCTTAGTAAAACAGTCCATTTACCCAAACAATCAATCCATTCAGCTTTCAAATTTTCAATGGTCTCACGAAAAGTGCGATATCTAGAGTTTTACTAACCCGATTTATTCCCCGTTTTCGGACACGTTTAAGTTAAGATGTCCTCTAAAACTTTTATTCTTTGAGTAACAGAGGGTTATAAACAAAAAAAAATGACTTTTTCACGTTTCAAATCTGTTGATCAGATTTTGACTAGTTTCACCAAAATAATTTTAGTTTAATCATCGTAAGGAGTTATTCGACGAAATACCCGTCAAAATGACCACAAGACATAGGGCTACAACTACATATTTTTATTTTATGTCCATTGTCTACTGATTAGAGCAGTTTAATACTTTTATACACGGATCAAAAAAAATACAGTTTCATGTTTAGCCTTTCTATTGTTTTAAGGTTTTCTAACTTAAGTACCAAGCTTAACTAAGCATTATAACTTATATAATGTTCAAATACATCAAGATAGTGAATAAATGGAAGTATGAAAAGATGAAAAATATAACTTGAAGCTTACAAGTGAGGTGATGAGGTTTAAGGTAACAAGGTTTCCTAATACTTCCTAGTTTTTATTTCAAAACTAGAACAAGAAGTAAACTAGGTTTAATAAACTTGATAAAATCTTGATTCCTCCTTCTTGTTGTTGTGTTTTGCCGTCCACCCCAAAAGAAAGAAAAGAAAAAGAAAGCTAGCTAGTTTGCTTATATAAAATGAGCTCAAGACTTTAGTTTTGATATGTATTATTTTCTAGACAAACAAAGGACAAGTAATAAATGAAACAAGCAAATTTTCAAGGTTGTAAGATGATTGAAGTGGGGGGAGGCGTGGGTTTGGTGATGGAGTGGATGAATGTGTAAGTAAATTTTGACTTTGAGTATTATTTAGGTAGATTTTGGCTAGTATAATGTGTTATCGGGTACCGAGCTTGCTAGAAATAAAATTTAACTGTACTAAATAAAGTGTAAAACTTGTGAAAATATTAAAACTAGTTTTCATGATGAATTTTTGAAATATAGATGAGTGATGAGATTATCGGAGGATTTATTTGAGGTTAAAACGTGAAACACGAATTTAAACCGCGCGATAAAAATGAAAAGTGGACGTAAAAATGAAATAAAATGGATAGTGACTTAAAATAAGATTGAAATACAACAATGGTGTATAGGAAACGTAGACTGAGCATAGTCTAGTCGCGATAGAATTTATTTAAACGTACGCGGATATCTTCCGACTCAGTAAATAAATTAAAATAGATTATTTAAATAATAAACCATTAAAATAATTGATATGAAATTTTTAGAAATGTCACAGCACGTACCCCTTAAGAGAGCGACGTCCCGGCGCTCAGCTAGCTTTAACTCCAAACGGTTCACTCGTGAAAAGATGGGGATACTTTCTCTTGATCTGGTCTTCGCGTTCCCATGTGAAATAAAAACAAGAAGGAGGAATCAAGATTTTATCAAGTTTATTAAACCTAGTTTACTTCTTATTCTAGTTTTGAAATAAAAACTAGGAAGTATTAGGAAACCTTGTTACCTTAAACCTCATCACCTCACTTGTAAGCTTCAAGTTATATTTTTCATCTTTTCATACTTCCATTTATTCACTATCTTGATGTATTTGAACATTATATAAGTTATAATGCTTAGTTAAGCTTGGTACTTAAGTTAGAAAACCTTAAAACAATAGAAAGGCTAAACATGAAACTGTATTTTTTTTTATCCGTGTATAAAAGTATTAAACTGCTCTAATCAGTAGACAATGGACATAAACTAAAAATATGTAGTTGTAGCCCTATGTCTTGTGGTCATTTTGACGGGTATTTCGTCGAATAACTCCTTACGATGATTAAACTAAAATTATTTTGGTGAAACTAGTCAAAATCTGATCAACAGATTTGAAACGTGAAAAAGTCATTTTTTTTGTATATAACCCTCTGTTACTCAAAGAATAAAAGTTTTAGAGGACATCTTAACTTAAACGTGTCCGAAAACGGGGAATAAATCGGGTTAGTAAAACTCTAGATATCGCACTTTTCGTGAGACCATTGAAAATTTGAAAGCTGAATGGATTGATTGTTTGGGTAAATGGACTGTTTTACTAAGGTTATGTAATTTTTGGCCAAGTGGGACCCACAAATCTCGTTAGTACAGAAGTAGACCTTTCCGGGAATATAAAGAACGAGACTTGTGGACTTACGGTTTGCAAATGGTGATTTTTCTAAACATAGACAAGTTATTAAATTTCTAACAGCACTAAGTATAAAATGAGTATAAAGTATTTTACACTTTATAATGTTGGACCTTTAAAACATTTTGAACCCCCCTAATATATTTTTGAACCCTTAGGCTTAAAGTAAACCTTTTTGACCAAAAACTTGACCATGGACTAAATTTGAACCTTAGAACTAATTTGAACTTTTACATCAAAATTGAACTTGGGGTCAAATGTAAGTTTCATACTTATATAAATGCAAGAGTATAGTTTTGGATAATTTGTAGGTAATTTAACAAAAACCTTGTGATGTATCTAGGAACATTGTACCAAGCTTAAGTAAGATCATAATCTGTATAATCAAAAGTACATTGATATCTATTTTCATAAACTAAGACAACGTATATTAATTAGGTTCATCGTAGAGCTTTTGTGGCTATTCCTTCGTTCGCTTGTTCATTGCTATTTTCCTTACTTTAAGGTGAGTTCATAGCCTCGCCTTTACTTACTTAAATATTTTATAAACCTCGCGAGGGGGATACATGCTAGTTTTTACAAACTGAATACAAGTAGTTTTTGGTATGCTGGACCCGATCATATGATCATAGATATTGAATGCTTTTTGCCAATTAAGTCCCCTCATGAACCGTTAATTACTCGAGTAGTAAACGCTAGTATTATGGATATGCATATTAGGCTTGGCGGGCCTTGTTCGGGATACGGACACATAATAGTTAGAATTGTGGTAAACGGCAAAAATTTACCTTTCCGGGGCATTATTAAAAATCGTCAAGGTTCGGTTACATGAACTCAATACTATAATCAAATAAACCGACATGTAATTGCAATACTTGTCGCCCGATAAATAATACTTGTATTCAACTGATTACTTATTAAACTCTATGAATTCACTCAACTTTATGTTGTCTTTTTAGCATGTTTATCTCAGGTCCGTAAGTAGCTTCAGCTTGGATGGGCGGCGCAAAGAATGGATATCTACTTGATGGCCCATGTTTAAATAAAATCTTTTCATTCGATAATGTTCAAATTTTCAAACTTATGTATCTTGGTACTATGTAAAACCTTTTGGGACCTTTGTTAAATCTGATATATTATCGAATGTGAAGTATGAACTTTTATTAAAAACGACTTTGTTTTAAAGTTGTTTACTATATTTGTACGATGTGATCGATGTATAGCACCCCATGTCCCTTTCCGCTGCGATCCTAAAATGGGGGTGTTACAGAATGGTACCAGAGCTTTAGTTATAGCGAATTAGGTCGTTTTCAAAACCTAAACTATAACTGATTTTCGAATTTTTTTTAAGTCTTTCACCATTGTTCGATATCCGCGTACGCTTGCTCCCAGGTAACTTATATGCTCTATTTTACATTCATACTTCTATTATATGACTAAGGAATATATCCCCTAGTCATGATTTTGCTCTCTCATGCCTACTCTTACATTCTTGTAATCTATGAAACTTTTTCAAGACATTGTAGGTGATTACAATGGTCTCTAAACTCTTTCACAACCTTATATACTATCATTACATCTGATGGCGAAACTCGTTACAAATTATCAATTCCTCTTGATTTCTTTACTCCCCCGTAAACTTATATTTTCTGAACATTTCTTGCTTATTTTCTTAAGCACCGCTATTGATACTAATTATATAAAACACTATCTATATACACTTGATTTTCTCTTGACTATTTATACCTATTTACAAGAGCGTTACTTTTATTTGTATAAGGATATTTATTATAAATGTTTTATCCGACTCTTTACACTCAGCCTCCAAAGCATCATGTCAAACCCTACCTCTCTTAATTATATATGTTTCACCACATTACTAAACCATTAAATATATATTTATTAATTTTGTTGATCCCCTAAAAAAAAAAAAAAAAAAAAAAAAAAATTCTCAAACACTGTGGGTGACACAGTGGTCTCATCCATTTTTCCAAAAATCATGAGCAATGCTATGATCTTTAAAATCTTTTCATTACTTTACACAACGGTATTTTATATAAAACCCGTCACATTCTATTTATTTACCTTGGAAATTTCACTACCATTTTATAAACAACTCCTTTATTATCATATAAACTATTTTTCATTATATTATCAAATGGATTTACTACTCTCCAAAGAGTTACCTTACTAATACTTTGAAAACATATATGTTTATCAAATAAACTATTCTATTAACATCTCACGAATCGTTCTATCATTCACCTTATACCAAAAACCTTCACCACCCTATAAGCCATTTTGGTATTTTCTTACAAATCAGAACTATCTTGTTATTATGTTATCATTCGTCATACTACTATAATTCGTATAAACCGATTCATCATCTACAAAAGCTGAAGTTCAGCAACTTTCTCTACATTCATCAAGTTCTCTTCAGAAACCTTCATTGTTAAAGTTCCGTGATTCTGGCCTGGTGTGGACAACGGACATATTACAGGTATAACTAAGTTGAGTATTTCAAAATTCATCAAGCCTCGGTTAAATATAGGCTGGTCACTTATATTTAACCTAGGGACAGTGGAACATGGACTGACCACCTATGTTCAACTTAAAAATGAATTTTAAGATACTGGAAATAGTTATATTAGGACTATGTTCTAACTTGGTTTTCAAGAATCACAAAATTCTTACGCGAGTATAAACGATTCAGCGATATTCATATAATCGAGCACAACAACTAAGCAGATTCTTACTCTATCTTTACTCCGTATAATCAACCTTACCGTACACCGTATTCTGAATCAATAAAAATCGAACGACATCACATATTATTCAAGACTTCATTTCTTTACGAGTAACCACACCTCTTCACTGACACCACTTCGAAGGATAACACAGACTGAATCTCGGGACGAGATTCCAATTAAGGGGTATGTACTGTAACCATTGGTAAATTTCGCCTTGTAATTAAATTAATATAATATTCTAATGAAAGAATACTTATCCATTTTCTACGTCTATTTTTTTTTACCAAGAGAATCTAACCGCGTATGTCGTAATGCGTACCCGTAATTTTTTTCGGAAGCATGTTAATAATAAATTATACTTATTATTACTTATATTTCATTTTTGAACTGTTCCGAACTCATTCGATTTGAAAACGATAAATTATCTCGCAATAAGTGAAAAACTACACACAGCGCGTACTGACATGATAATAATTAATTTTATATTTTATTATCATAAATTATTTTAATAAACATATTAAAATAAGTTATTTATTATTTTATAAAAACGTTTTCTATAAATGCAAATTTTCGGGTTTCTTTTATATTTTTACGGACCAAGCATACCCGTAATACCGTGTATACACTTAAAAAGAAAACAAAATACGATAACCTAACAATTTTAATTATTTTAATATCGGTTCGGATATTTATATTTTTGGAACGTCTTCGGTTCGAGAAAGTTGATTTGTTATTTAAGGTTTCGGGTTTGATCCGTGTATTTACACCGGGCTACTTAACCCACCTTACCACTAATATTAATATTATTATTATTATTATCATTATTTTTTTTTAGTAATACAAAAATCGTCCTTGTGATAACCTGGACAAACAAACACAACCAACACCCTCATCATCTTCACCACTCTCTCTCTCTTTTTAATATATCACCACCACCGCCACTTTAAACCACCAATAGCACCACCACCGCCACCCTCACACCAAAAATGACACCACCATCTTAACCATCTCTTCACGATCTATCTTTTGGTACAAACCACGAGCGTTTTGGACCACTCTAACATCTCGAAATCATCACCACCGCCCCTAAACACCATCCTTTTCATCTTTTTCTTGTTGGGTTTTTGAAGAAACATAGTTTTGAAGTCTTTTTGAAGGTGGGTGACACGAGTTTCAACTCGTTTGTCTCGATTTGGTACCCAAAATCGTGGGTACACTAGTTTTCTTGAATGGGTTTTGTAAAATAATGATGGGAAATGAAGTTTTGATAATAAAAATCCGTTTGGTATCAAGGGTGTGATTGTGACGAATTTCGTGGGTTTATTGGAGAGGTTGTTGCATGTGTTCATCTTGTTTTTGTAAGCTTGTTGAAACCTTTTTCAATACCTCTTTGTTATATTTATATGTATTGTTTGTTTTCACTATTTTGGAATCCATATGATCGTGTGTATAATAGTTTTGAGCTATAGAAATTGTTGGTTTAACCAGTTAGATGATGGGGAGTAGGATTGATGACACTTTTGTGAAGTTGTGATGTTGATTTGATGAAGTTTTAATGAGAATTACAAGTTTTGAAAGAGTTAACTTTTTGCAGAAATTTTTAGCGCCTCGTTCGGGTGTCGTGAAAATATTTTTATAAAATTTAGGCTTTGAAATATGTTAGTATTCATCGAGACGATCATTTTAAAAAAAAAAATTGGACCCGTAACTCTTAAAAACGAAGTTTTTATGGCCGTCCGAAGTTTGGAAAATGGTTGTTTTAAAATTCTGGACTTTTGAAAATGGGTAATTTCTGGCAGAACTGAAATGGGTCGTTTTGGGCACCTTCTGACCCGTTTCGGCCTTCGGCCGAAACACGAAAGTTGTCCAAAACAACGTTTTTAGTCTACCGTGAGGAATTTGGGGTATGAAAGTTCGAAAAGGAGGGTGATTTTGATTAAAATCAGTTCTACATTTTTCATTTAAAAATGACAGCACTTGTTTATAAAAGTGAGCTGATGCAGTTTTTAAACGAGGTTTTGAGCCTTTTCTGGTCCGAACCGGCCTTCCGTTAAAACATGAAAGTTACTTAGTTTGATGATTTACATAAAAACTCGGGAAATCTTGGTATGAAAATGCTAGACGATAGGAAATTTTTGGGGGTGTCACAACTTGCTAGGTTGGGTCGAAAACGGGGTCAACCCGTTCGGGTTTGAAGCGTCCCGGGTCAACCCGGTTTTTGTTTTAATTGGTTGTATTTAATTTGATAGATATGTTTTTAATTAGTTGTACAATATAAATAAATCATTGTACTTTTAAGTAATGGATAATGTTTTGAAACCCAGTTCGACCCGGGTGGTTCAACCAGTTGAACCGTTCCGGTCAAAAAATTGGTCGATTTAAACCGGGTCAACTTGCTAGGTTGGGTCGAAAATTGGTCAAATTAAACCGGGTCAACCCGCCGTGTTTGAAGCGTCCCGGGTCAACCCGGTTTGTGTTTTAATTGGTTATATTTAATTTGTTAGATATGTTTTTAATTAGTTGTACAATGTGAATAAATAATTGTACTTTTAAGTAATGGAGTGTTTTAATAAGGTCCTACTAAATACACCAAAAAAATATTTAAACATTGATAATTGTGTTACTTTATTTTACTCGTAAATTGCAACAGTGAAATGAAGTAATTAAATTCCAACATAATCGCATGAATATATTTACTAATTTTAACTTAAGAATATTTAATGCATACTTCATTTTTTTTTCCTTTCACGACTTTTACTAGATGTTAAATTGTGTAAACTTTTGGTGGGTGTAGCACACCTCTATTTTAATTTGGTAAAACAAGTTAATGATAGTAGAATCATTTAAGTGTGTAAATAAGTTAATTAATGATTGTCATTTTGGTGTCTCAAGTCAATGATTAGTGAATCATTTTGATGTATTTAGACTTACCTTTTAATAAGAGTATTAAATGCATTTCAATATTTTTTTATATACATTTTCAACATTTCAATTTTTCACTTTTATTGACTTTTCCACTTTCATCTTTAACCCTTTTTACTTTATAGATAGTAAAGATAGTTCTTTGTTTTTAGTAAGGAATCATAGAGTATTTGATTTTATTGTATAGGGGTGTTCATCGGCTTGGTTTTCGGGTTTCTGGCTTGTAAGGTTCAAGTTTATTGGTTTGAAAATTCATAGAGTGAAAAGCGAAACCAAACTAAACCAATTTTAGAACGGATAAAATCAAACCAAAAAGCAAACCGTACACTAATTAAAGATTTCAGTTCGCTTTTATTTGGTTTCTCTGCAATTTATTTTTCAGTTTATTCGATGTTAAATGAAACACCCTAGTCTATGTATGGTAAAGGCTTTCTAGTCTATATTGTTCTGTTTCTAATGAAATAAATACTTGTCTCCAAATCTCTTGTTCTTGATTGGAGGGGATTGGGCCGTTGCTTGGTTAAAGGATTTGAGCCCATTTGTTTAATAGAATAAGCCCATAAGGTACCCACAAACTAACAAACTAAAGTCTTAAATAATTATATCGATCCAAGACTTTGGGTCATTTGCTGGTAAATCATTGTATTTAAATGTTTAATCTTAACGACACTACTTTTTGTTGCTTCTTCTATATCATTCAAGTTAGCCAGAAACACGGGATCTTTCACAATTTGCCAAATTTCTTTGGTAGTTCGAAAGGACTTTGTAAAAGATGTAGTTATCATGGAAGAGAAAAAGTACTGACTGTTTCTATAAGGTTTTGTCCATCTGATAAAATGAACTTTCAAAAATACATCGTTGTTTTCATATTGGAAAATCGAAATGTACTTTCAAATATTTCATAAGCCAGTAGCAACTAATATTAGTTCATATATAGATATATGTATTATGTTCTTTTCTTGTTAGGTTGATAATTCAAACATGTGCATGGAGGAAATATTAATTTTTCTTGGGCATCATAAAGTAGAAAGAAACATTAGATAGATTGAGATATATGCTCAAAAATGCATGTGGTCTCTCATGCAACCCATCTTGTAAACTTTCTTATTATCTTTCTCAATTTCAATAAAAAGGTTTCACATGATTTTCTTTGAATATTTCCATGTTACAAAAGCTAAGTCAAGAACTAGAAAATTCAATTACGAAAAATGATCTCAGTCGTTAAGCATTTTCTGCCTCCACTACTATACGTTTTTTTCTCGCTTTTCAGCTATTTATAAGTTCATTCTAGCTAGGTCTTCTTGAATATATGCCTATTGAATATATGAGACATGATCAATTTATATGAATTTAAAGAGTGATTGATCAATCGATGATTTAAAGTCTACAAGTTGAATCAAGGGCTTGCATATGCACGAAGTTTATCAATTTTTCCATCTATATTTAACTACGAAAAACTATCTTTTACAGTTAAAATATTTTTAAATTTTATTTATTATGAAAATCTTAACTCTTAAGGGAATGCGAGGTGCGAATAAGGGATGTATATAGACATGTATCTTTTATTTTACCTGTAAATATACTAGCCTTTTTAGTATATGAAAGGAATCTTTTATATAATAAAACAAACTTTCGTATTTCGGAAAAAACATTATTTTCTTATTAGGTAATATTTTAATTATTATTTTTTAATTTAAAAATTTATTAATTTGTTTTGTTGATATACTACACAAGTAGAAGATAAATACAAAAAATATAAATAAAATACAACTAACAATATGATTAAACTGTTTTAATGAATATCTTTAATAATAAAAAACTATAATTAAAAATCATAAATCAAATAAAATAAAGATTAAATTATTTATTTTTTAATAAATAAAAATATATCATTAAAAAACATTAAAAAACTCGCGCGTGTGCGGGAATTATAACTACTATTAATTTACAAAGTATTTATTTTAAGAAGATAAAGCATCTATATAGAAGGTTAGGAGTGTGTGTTTATTAGGCAATGAAGTTGTTAAAAATAGATATGCAGAAAAACAAAATACACAATCCAAACGCCCTCAAATTGAAGTGCGTATTGTATCAATTAAGGCACGGTTCAACTGCAGGGACGAAACTAGGAGAGTCTCGTTGTGTAGCGGGATCTTGATGAAATTTTTATTCGTAGTGTTAACTTTTCTAAAGTATTTCGGATTTTCGTAAATGCACATGATCTAAAAAAATTTGTGTTTACTTGCTCAATTAGTTTATTAAAAGATAGAGAGTAAACTTAAGGGATCTTTTTTTCCTCTGAACTTAATCGTGCTTAATTAGTTCATTAATAGGTAGAGAGTAAACTTAAGTTTTTATTCTAAACTTAATCGTTCGTATGAAAATCGTGTTAT
Source organism: Artemisia argyi (assembly GCA_030686995.1). NCBI lineage: Eukaryota > Viridiplantae > Streptophyta > Magnoliopsida > Asterales > Asteraceae > Artemisia > Artemisia argyi. Next base: position 241,561,493 of record CM060700.1, on the reverse strand, counting down.
TATATTTAGGTAAACCACAACAAATGTCCCTGAAGTTTCTATTTTTTGCACTTTATACCACTCCCAAACTTTAATTATAAGGAACCCCCACAAACGTTCACACTTTGTAACACTCAATGTCACTAGCTCTAACGCTCGTTAAAAAATGCCGTTAACTATTGTTCACGCGAGAGTATTTTGGTTGTTTCACTTTTTCATGTTAGCCACTGTTTCGCGCCAGTCCACTTGGATTTGGTATCTAAAGAAACGTATATGTTCGTGGACATAATTTGCAACTATAACTTCACTTATATATAAACCACCAAATAGTCATAACATACATAGCAATATAGCATAGAAATGCAAAATATGCTACATAGTTCATGACAAAAGCATTTTTTGATCCAAATTTCTTTGTTGCTTCTTCTATAAGGTTTTGTCCATCCGATAGCAGAACGAACTTTCGAAAAAACATCGTTTTCATATTGTGAAAATCGAAAATATCAAAATATTATACGTACTTTCAAATGTTGTTCCCGTATCATAAGCTGGTAGCAACTAAATATAGATATATGTAATTATGTTCTTTACTTGTTAGGTTAATAATTCAAACATGTGCATGGAGGGAATATAATTTTACTATATCATAAAGTAGAAAGAAACATTAGACAGATTGAAATATTCTCAAACATGTGGTCTCTCATGTAACCCATCCATCTTGTAATTACTTTCTTATTACTATCTTTCTGACTCTCAGTAGATGGATTCACAAAAAGGTTTCACATGAAGTCATGAACATTTTCCATGTTAGAACTGTAATGTAACTGAGAACAAAAACTAAAAGAAGAACTAGAAATTCAATTACGAAATATGATCTCAGTCGTTACGCATTTTCTGCCTCCACTACGTTGTCATTCGCTTGTCAGCTTATATATAACTTCACTTATATATAAGTTCATTCTAGGTCTCCTAGAATATATGAGACACGATCAATTTATTATGAATTTTAAACAGTGATCTATCGATCGATGATTCGATGTCTACAAGTTGCATATGCACAAAGTTTACCAATTTTTCCATCCATATTTAACTACGGATCGAAAACTGTCTTTTTAGTTGGCCAACTTTTACAGTTGAAATATACTTACCTTTTATATGTTTATGGAAGGAATGTTGATTTATTTACTTTAAGACAAAGCATCTACTCCGTATCTATTTTTGGTTAACAACACTACACATACAACTGTCATATTCTCATAAATCAACCACGTAAAAAGATAAAACTTGAGTCTACGTGCATATAAAAGTGCCATAATTGCACTTATATACGTTTTGCTTTTGTAGCCCCTATCTTATTAATCTTCTTCTATATAAACATGCATACACACCAATGCCCTCTTCTTGCTAATCAACTCTTCCTTCTTAAGCAGCTGTAGCAAGTTCAAGTCATGAGCCGCAACAATCAACACGGAATTCCTGGTGAGTTTGTTTGTTCACCACAACTCGCGTACTATTTACATGCATGCATGATAAAAATCTTATATTGACATTGGTATGAATTTTGTTGCAGTTGCCTATCCTCCTTCCATGACCATGGAGAAACAAGGACCACTTCCAGCTGGTCCACTTGGGTACCCAACAAGCGCTGTCGCCGAAAAAAAACTCAAAGCAGGGGTGATGACTTCTGGAAAGGACCACTTCCAGCTGCTCCACTTGTAGTGTTTTGTTTATTTTTGAGTTTCTTTGTCGTTTCCTGTACATTCTCCCCTGCACCCTCTTCGACTCCTATTTTGTAGTTTTTGTCTATAATATCTTCTTAGCTTTTCAAAAATAAATAACCTAAACTCGCATAAACCATACCCGAATAACCCGCATCTTATTAGGGTCAGGTACAAGTAAAGTTTCTTTTCCTAAAAACTCGATTAACCCCTGACTTGCCTTAGTTGCACTGTTCTTAATTTTTATATTGCAAATATATACAATTTAAATACTACATTCGTCGCAAAAAAAGTGTTCAGTTTGACTTTTCAGAGTCAAACTAGTTTAACTTTGACCTTATCTATTTCTGCGGATATTATATAATACTTGATGTAAAATATATGAATGGGTTGAGTTTTAAGTGTATTTTTCATTTGTATAATTTTTCATCTAGTATTGTATAACACAAATATATATATATATATATATATATATATATATATATATATATATATATATATATAAGGTAAAAGTTGAATCAGTTTGAGTTTGAAAAGTCAAACTTGACAATTACTTTAGGACGGAGGGAGTAGTCACTAAATTTGTATTGAAAAAAATTAACTCGACGATTCACTATCGGCAAGCGACATGAATTAATTCAGATATGGTCAACCAATTCATAAGATTATTCTACGTTTGTAAAATATTTATTTCAAAGTTATTTAACTTTTTTATGTCAACTTCTTCATTAATATACTTTTATTTGCAACTAGACGAGTACTTATATTTAGCAACGAAATTTTATACCGGCAGATAGTTTTAGTGATAAAAAAATGTTTATGGTTATAAATAAAAAATAATAAAAATTTCAGATTTGGGGATTAAACATAATATTTTGAAACCCGGTTCGACCCAGGTACCGGTTGAATCGTTCCGGTGAAAAAATGTGTCAAATTAAACCGGGTCAAGGGTTTGAATCGTCCCTGGTTAACACAGTTTTTGATGTGTATTAATAGTTTTTTATTTGAAACATATGTTTTCAATTTTTTTTTCTTTAGTTTAAACTTTTCATGCTTTTTTTTTTTTTTTTTTTTTTTAAGATATAGATAGGTATTAGACTCGGTCAGATTAAGTGTAGCTTTAATGAATTGAGAAAATGGAGAGAATATGTAAATGTGGTGCCAAAATATGCCACATTGATTACGTGGTTAGATAAGATTAGACCACTACTCTAATTAATAGGGAAAAATCGAGGGAATGTGTAAACGTGTGGTGCTAAATCTTTCAAGTATTGCAGAGTATTTGGGTGCTAGTAAATTAATTTGAATAATAGAGTAAATGTACAATATAAGTGGCACCAATTATTTTACATTCGGTAAAATATGATACTTCCTCCGTCTCATATTAAGTGTCTGCTTACATTATACACAAAGTTTTAGAAAATTCCACTAACTACACTCTCCACTAATCAAATATCATTTTTACCCACTAAACTCTCATCTCATTGGTTGAAATAGAATATGAACACTTAATTTGAGACATCTAAATATTTTATTGTGAACACTTAATATTGGTCGGAGGGAGTAAAAGTATTAAGATGGAAGTTAGAGGCATACTGAAGAAAAGAACCGAATGCACATAAAGGGAATGCCATAAGATATAACTCATATAAAAAGTATTGCAAACATTTCTTGTAATGTATGTGAGCCAATCTGTAGCGTTTTAAAATTTTGTAATTGTACTATACATTATCCTAGTATATGGTACAATAACTTAAAAACAAATTGTTGCTCTTAATTCTTCATGAATCTTGTACTTTTTATTTAAACATGTTGTAGAGTTACCGAAAAGTTACATCACTTTAGATTAAATGTTGCCTTTTAGTCTTTACAAATGTAACACTTAATAAAGTGTTGCAACAGATTGTAAAATTAACAACACTTTAGAAAATTTGTTGCTTTAGAGCTTTAAATGAAACACTTGATTATAAACTGTTGCCTTATTACAAATTCTAATAAAAAGGCAACACATTTTGGAAGTGTTGCTTGAAAAATGTTGCAATATGCTTGTTTTGTAGTAGTGTATATATCTAATCATGGCCGGCCCTGAGTGTTTTGATGCCATGGGCAAGATGATTGAAAAATGCCCCTCAAAAAGTCGTAAACAAATGAACGCACTATGTACAATGTGTTTGACGCGTAAATTATATGAGTATCATATGTCTTTTTTATGATCACAACATCATCTTCCTTACATAAAGCTACCACTAAATTTACTTTGATTCTTCAATCTACTTTAGGCACATTTCAACAGCAATATTAGTTTTTGTATTTAGTTTCAAATTTTAATACATCTTCTAACTTTCTTTTTTCTTTCTAAAATAAGGTATTATGTTTTAAAAGCCATTAGACAAAACTCCTAAAGTTCAAATTATTAGTTTCGGTATGAAGCAATGTGGTACTTCATAATTTATTTATTTAAAATCAGCAAACTAATGGATAACTTTCTCAATAGCATTTTAGGAAAATATAGTCTTTTTTTAGAATTTACACCAAAGAACTATGAGCCATACATTTAAGTTTTAAACTTATAAAACTTATAAGGTTTAAGGGTGTAAATGAGAACATTACATAACAAGAAGGTAAAAAAAAAAACGTCTTTGGTGGTCCCACAAATACCCTGGGGTCATCTTCCTCAAAGTCATGTTTTATCTTCCTGTCTAAAACCCAACTCCATTAAAAGACCAACCAAAGCTCTATCTTTTTAAGGCTTCAATAATGAGTTTCTGAGCAAATAAAATGCATGCTCTAATCCATGCCTTAAAACCGATTCAAAACATCGTCAAATTTGATGCCCCCAAATTGTTTGATTTTGGTTAAAAATAACGTACAACTAACTGTCATATTAGAGGAATATATTCTCATAATAAATCAACCCACGTAGAAAGATAAAACTTGACTCTCTGCCAATCATATACTGCATTCTTTTGCAACTAGCCACTAGCAGCAGCCTTTAACTACGTATATGACAATTTGGTGAGAAGGTGCCATGATGACATGATGTTTGATGTTTTGCTATTTATTGTGTTATTTTCAAACTTTTGAATTATTCAATAAAAGGGAAGTTTCAATTTGTGTGAACTTAATAGTACTTCAAAAAGTGAATAGTCTACTACAATAATAAATGCAACTACCAGACTTCCATACGTTAAAGATAACAAGGAACCCACATCTTCTATATAAACATGCATACACTGTGTAGCAATATCCCATAACCACTTATCTTCTTTTTACTAATCAACTCTTCCATCTGTAGCAAGTTCAAGTCATGAGCCGCAACGAGCATGAAATTCCTGGTGAGTTTGTTCACAACATGCAACTTGCATACTATATATTTACATGCATGCATGATAAGTTTTTTTATATTGATATTGTTATGAATTTGATTGCAGTTGCCTATCCTCCTTCAATGACCATGGAGAAACAAGGACAACTTCCACCTGCGCCACTCGGGTACCCAACAAGCGCTGTCCCCGAAAACCAAGTTCCCGCAAAAACTCAAAGCAGGGGTACTGTTGGCTTCTGGAACGGATGGTAAGTACTAAATTACCACCAGATGCTTTTTATTTGATCATGCCTTATACTTTGATTGAATGTGTTATAATGTTGGTTGCACTTGGTCTCTATGTTGCTGTTGCATTGAGTGCTGCTTTAATTAAGATACTGCTATTGCCTAATGATTTTGTCCTGGTGTTTATGACTGTTTAATTATATGTTGTTACCTACTATAGTTATGATATGGCATGTGATATTCACGCCGTCCCTATATGGTTATACAAGCCCTCCCTAATAACATAATAACATAGGGTACTTTTGTGTTTTTTTTTTGTCATTTTCCCTTTTTTGTCGTTTTTGTTTTTGTTTTTTGTTTTTTTTTTTTTTTTTTTTTTTTTTTTTTTTTTTTTTGTCTTTTTTTTTTTAAATAGAAAGGAGTATGCAGGTATAATATTGTATTGTATATGTATAATGTTTGGTATATTTGTGTTTAATAATGGTTTGTATATGTATAATGTTTTGTATAATAGCACGTTAAATATTACCACATTAAATAACTGCAACAACAACTGTTATTATTAAATTAAACGACAATGTTATACATATTATTTAAAAAACAACAACATCTACGACATATGAAGATTATTCATTTCATTTAAAAGATCATGGAGCCTTGCACCCGACTGACAAGCGTGATCCTCATGATTCCTTGCCAATTCTAACTCCATCTTCAGCGTCTTTATTCTTGCCTTCAACAACTTGTTCTCATTATCTTTAGCAACGCAGTTTGAGCACTGCCTTGAAGAAGAGGCTGTTGAAGAAGAGGCTTGATTAAAGTACTCTTCTTCATATTCATCTTTCCACCTGAAGTATCGACACCCATAGTCTTTTGTACCTGGCTGTTACATGTTAAGAAAATAATAAGAAATGTATTTTTAACAAACAAATTATTTACATAACTAAGCAAACGTATGATTATTTACCACTGAAACAGGACATGCATAAAACTGTCGCCCATGACTACCATCTTGTCAGGATGTCCGTTCTACAATAAATCATCTATCACATCGACACCAGAAAGGATTTCTTTGGCCCACCTGACAAAAGAATTTGCATAATCAATCAATAATGTTATTTACTAATTTAAATAAATATTTAATCATTTACTATATAATACTAACAGTTATTTACAATATAAATCAATAATTATTTACAATGTTTTACAAATACAAAAATTACATTTTTACAAATACAAATAACTTATACATATGATTCACTATGTTTTGTCGGTACCTCTATTATTTACAACATAAATCAGTAATCATTTACAATGGTTTTGTCGGTATCTCTATTATTTACAACATAAATCAATAATGCATTAATCGATTTTGATAAAAATTTTCCCATTCGGCTGCAATTGGCTCTCTGAAAGTCCTCCATTGTGGGTGGATATGTGGAAGTGGAGAATCTCTGTCTAGAGTCAGTAAAATGTAGTGAGCACCCACACGGGCAATCACAAGGGGGTCGGTTCCATGTGATAAGTTTGGCTTGGTAAAAAGCGGAAAGCATGTGTTCTAACCTTGCTCGGATATAAATACAACAGGTCGATGAATTACTGAAGCGATAACCAGCCCCGTGATTGGCATCAGCATCCAGCGATAATTAGGTGCGGGTCCATCGGACCAGTCTATTGTATACGAAAGTAGGTCAAAGTCATGTTGGAGGTTCTTTCCGCAAGTTCGGGACTTTTGTAGATCTTGAATTTGTACTTCTTCGGTGATCTACGATTGGTACTTCATCCAAGTCAGGGACTTCATTCAAGTCTGGGACTTGTGTAGCCTTGCCCTTTTTATCCTTTGCGCTCGGACGTCCACGTGTATTTTTTTGAATAGCGGGTTCACGTGTGTCAACAGATTCAGGCTGGAATATATCTCTCAACTTCGTTAACATATTTTTCTTGACAAACGACGTTGATTTGCTAAAAATATTCTTGAATTGTCGCACGCCATCGTTATCATCATCATCATCATCACCAGGTTCACTGGAAGAGCCATCTTCAGGCGGGGGCCTATTGATAACAGTCCATGGAACATATATGGTTCTCCAAAAAATAGGAATTTCATCCAGTGAAATGGGGCGTCCTGAATTCAGTAAAAGTGACTTATGTAAATTACTGATAATAGTGGGGGGAAACAACTTGATAGTTATAAATTTAATATACTTACCATTATATACATAGTATTGCATGATGTGAAAGCATGGTAGTCCATAAATTGACAGCAACTTATGGCTACATTTGTCTGGGGTGATCGACAGTTGGAGTTCTCTGAACATGAGATTGAAAGCATGTTTGGAAACTTTATACACAATTCTTCAAATAGTGATACATTACAATGATTTAGTTTCTTGTTGATGCTTCTATTAAAACTCTCTTTTATCGCAGTTTCTTGCGAAATGTGAATCTTATCGATCGACCATAACAACCTGTCTAATTTGGAATGTGTGCCGTCCAAATATAATTTCAACAACGCGTGGTGAGCCTCAACTCTACACGTTGTTGTCTGGCCTTAAGAGCGATATTGGTCGGTAATATAAGAGACAAACTTGGGTGAGTATTGTCGCAGCCACGTGTTATACAGATACACATCGACATCTGAAAAAAACAATGAATTAATAAAAGGTCATTCGGGTGCTTTTTTATTAAAATAATTAAAAACAATGAATTAATAATTAAGTACCCGGATGGTTGACCAATTGCTGTTGTAGGCGTTGATAATGTTGCTTGAACGATTCCAATGTCGGAGCTTTAACCATCGAATCCCATCGGTGTTTAACGGACTCATACTCTTTTTGGTCAGTGAATTTATTTTTGCAATACTTAAGCAGATTTTGTTGTATATGCCATCGACAGAGTAAATGGTGAGCGTCAGGAAATTCTGCTTCGCATGCTCCAACCAACGCTAAATCTCTATCAGTGATGATAACACGTGGGTAATATCGTTCGTCCATGACATCCTTCACACGTTGCAATACCCATTGAAATTTATGCCCTTGTTCACTGTTTAAAAAGCTATACGCCATTGAAAATGTTTTATTTGTTGAAGTTACTACAACAATTTCCATCAACGGCAATTTAAACATCGTGGTATTGTATGTGGAGTACATCAGCATGATTTCAGGGAATGTACACCATAGAGCATACGACGTGGGGTGCACAAAAAATAGCTCCTCAAGCTCGTTGGTATGCTCATTTACCCTCGGGTACCATTATATCCTGAATCCCTCAATTGCGAGTAAAGGACTTGAATTGGAGTTCTATCACCTACTCTGGCTCTGTGGATCTTATTTCGTGCGTTATATATAGTTCTAACGCTAGACACGTTATCCGGATTACGACCCTGTATTGTCGAAAGTATAATACGTGGTCGTACGGTATAATCTGTCAATTCTTTGACCAAACCGAACTCATCATCCTTTAATCGCATTGCATATGGTAAACCATGCAACGAATCTAGCAAATCATGATTATGCATATCATCCTTCACCCTCAAAATCCAATTATGTTTTGTTTCACGATATTTTGCCACCAATTTGAATGGACAATTTGTTTTAGAGGTACTGGTTTTCCGTTTTCCAGCACCTTCAGGTTTATAATTCCCACTCTTTGAACACCTGTAATTTATTTCGTACAAATAACCCTTTTCTGTTTTGGTTCTGCCTTTAACAATGACAAAACCAAGCCCGCGAGCTATATTATGCACCCAAGCCGTTAGTTGCTCGTCAGAACCGAACGTCTGAAAATACATCACAAATTTTACAACATTTATAACTTATAATTACTACTATTTTTTTTTACAACTTTTTAACTTTTTTATAACATTTTTTTTATAACTTTTTAACATCTACAAACTTTACATTTTTTATAACTTTTTAACATTTACAACTTTTTAACATTTACAACTTTTTAACATTTTTATAACTTTTTAACATTTACAACTTTACATTTTTTTTTTAACTTTTTAACATTTACAACTTTACATTTTTTTTAAAACTTTTTAACAAAATAAATTTACAACTTTACTTAACAAAATAAAATTAAAAAAAAAAGAGATAAATACGCAAAAAAAAAACGCGTTTATACCCCGGGTATAAAACACGTTTTCTCTCTCTCTTTTCTCACACCTGTGTGTGTGAAACGTGTTTATCTCTCTCTCTTTTCTCTCCCTTTATTAGATCTAGAAATATTTTTGTTGTGATGGATTTGTGATATATTGATATGTGATATTATGTGATGGATTTGTGATATACATTTATAACTTATCTATCTTTTCTTTCTCTGTTTTCTGTTGTTTTTTGGATTTGTGATGTGTGATATTCTGTGGTGGGTGATTATGTGATACGTTGGTGGGTTGGTGGTTCTGGGGTGGGTGATTATGTGATGTATGATACTTTGTGATGATTTATGTGATAGATCTGTTATTTTTATGTTTTCAAAAAAAATAGGGTTTCAAAATATTTTTGGGGTTTTCCCAAATTGGTTTGATTTATTACAATTAAACATTCTTAATTGCAAGATACGTTATCTAATTGAGCCGATCTATAAGTTTTTTTTGAAATGCCTAATTTGTTAAAAATTAGGGTTTGGGTTGGTGTTTCTGTGGTGGGTGATTATGTGATACATTGGTGGGTTGGTGGTTCTGGGGTGGGTGATTATGTGATGTATGATACTTTGTGATGATTTATGTGATAGATCTGTTATTTTTATGGTTTAAAAAAATTTAGGGTTTCAAAATATTTTTGGGGTTTTTCCAAATTGGTTTGATTTATTACAATTAAACATTCTTAATTGTAAGATTCGTTATCTAATTGAGCTGATCTATAAGTTTTTTTTGAAACGCCTAATTTGTTAAAAATTAGGGTTTGAGTTGGTGTTTCTGTGGTGGGTGATTATGTGATACGTTGGTGGGTTGGTGGTTCTGGGGTGGGTGATTATGTGATGTATGATAATTTGTGATGATTTGTGTGATAGATCTGTTATTTTTATGGTTTCAAAAAAATTAGGGTTTCAAAATATTTTTGGGTTTTTCCAAATTGGTTTGATTTATTACAATTAAACATTCTTAATTGTAAGATTCGTTATCTAATTGAGCAGATCTATAAGTTTTTTTTCAAACGCCTAATTTGTTAAAAATTAGGGTTTGGGTTGGTGGTTCTATGGTGGGTGATTATGTGATACGTTGGTGGTTCTGGGGTGGGTGATTATGTGATGTATGATACTTTGTGATGATTTATGTGATAGATCTGTGATGTATGACCATTTAGGGGGGGGGGGCGTGGATATCACATGCCTTATTTATGTGGTGGATTATATGTTGTGGGTGGTTCTGTAGTGATTATGTGGGTAGGTTAACACCTTGATCTGCCACCTTTGAGAGGTATGAATACCTGCTCTGGCCTACCCCATTCCCCATGGTGGTTCTGTGGTGGGTGATTATGTGATGGATTATATGTTGTGGGTGGTTCTGTGGTGATTATGTGGGTAGGTTAACACCTTGATCTGCCACCTTTGAGTGGTATGAATACCTAATCTGGCCTACCCCATTCCCCACAGGCTTGATTTTGGCAATGATGATTTTATAAAGAAAAACTTGATTTTGGCATGGCATTTCCAAATGGAAGGCAAAAAAAAAATTGATTTTGCAACATTTGATGTTCCAGCCAAATATGAAAGCAGTTTTGTTATAATCTGAGCCTTTACCTGAGTTGTGTAAAATTGTGAATTCGACATTTGTTGATATGTTCCCAGTCCTCCCTAAAATGTTATCCAAGCTCTCTCTTTGGTGGGTGATTATGGTTGGTGGTTCTGTGGTGGGTGATTATGGTTGGTGTACTTCTTGATGGTGGATTATGGTTGGTGGTTGTGTGGTGGGTGATTATGTGATGGTGGATTATGGTTGGTGGTTTTGTGGTGGTTGATTATGTGATGGTGGATTATGGTTGGTGGTTCTGTGGTTGTTCTATGGTTCTGTGGTTCTGTGGTTGTATTTGATATGGTTGTAGTGTTTGTTGTGAGCTTTGTTTCTGATTGAGCTTTGTTTATAATCAAGCAAAGCTGCAGTTTGGGAATCTTACTGTTGGGCTTATTTGTTTTTTACAGGCTGTAACCCTTTACAGGCATGCAGTTTGGGAATCTTACTATTTTGTGACATGCTTGTATCAGCTTGTGATTGTAGAATATGCTTTTGTGGATTGTGTTGGATTGTGTTAACAATCTGTGATATCCAGGCCCTCCCTATTTGGTTATAACCCTTGTGTTTGTGTGGAATCTGCACTTGGACAATGGTTTTAACTTTGTGTTTCACTTTTGGTTATAAGGCGATGACGAATGGTTTTTAAAACCCGAATGTATGGCGAAGTGATATTTTTATTACTTTCGCAACATTCAAATCCGAGCCTTACTAAAAATCTACATTTTTTTCGATAACGTTTTCAAATCTGAGCCTATAAGGCGATGACGAAATCTGTGTTGTGTGGAATCTGCACTTTTAACTTTGTGTTTCACTTTTGGTTTAAACTTTGTGTTTCACTTTTGTGTTTGTGTGGAATCTGCACTTGGACAATGGTTTTAACTTTGGTTTGGTGTGGAATCTGCACACTTGGACTTGGACAAAAATTACATAGACAAAAAAAAAAGTTATTACTTTAACTTAAAAAAAAAAAAAAAAAAAAAAAAAAGGACAAAACTGACAAAAAAACAGAAAAAAAAAATGACAAATAGTACCCAAATAGTACACTATAACCCATAGAGAGGGCGGAGATAACACAACCCTTATGATATACACTAGTTATGCAATTTTCTTGTTTCTGAATGTACTTTTGTTTGAAGGTGTTGATTAATTCTATTGAATATGATTTCTTTTTTCTGAGTTTATTACTTGTGCGAATATCCAAGCAACCATTTCAAGCAACCATTTCAATGAGCCTGTAACATGTACACAAAACATACCTGGTTGAAATTATAGGAAACTTTGAAAACACACGGTTTGACACGCAACACAAATCAGTTTGATTGTACTGAAACATAGCAACACATTTAATCCTTAATCATTAACTTAAAACTAACGAGATTGGCTACAGTCCGCCGCGTTGCGGCGGGGCGCCGATTAATACTTAGTCAACAAAGTTACACAACCTTGACCAATGTATGCAACCAATTTGAGTACATGGTACTGTATAATAGATTACATATATACAAACTATATCTGGAAAGAGAGCAATGATGGTTACCAGTATACCACCACATCTGCAGTTATCCAAAACAATAATATTTCACCATTTAGCAATCTTTGCTTCTTAGGAAAAGATATCGCAAGTAATTGCTTTTGAACCATTAAGAACGATCAAAGTCTGCAATCTGCAATGTGGAAAAGGTGCATTTAATTATAGTGACATAGAAAAGAGGAAGTACTAAGAAAAGAAGGCCAACTTTCGTCACCATAAAAATCGTTGTCGCTGAAATCAACTATGTATCCCATTTTGTACTTCCTACGATCTTCCGATGGCCGAGTAGCAAGATCTCTTCCATCGTCGGTGTTGTCGTTGCCCTAGGAAGTTGTGGCAGAGATAAAATGAGACAAATTATGAGTGTCACAACTTTTCGTTCCACCTAAATTTACATCATTAGTGAATGGCCAAGTGTTTTCCTTTAAAACGTATTTGGCCTTAAATCAAGTATGTAACAGGTCTCTGTTTTGTCTACTTTTCTTGAATGCCAACCCACTACAAAATTAATCTATAAATTGTGCACACACCTTTTAGTCTTTTGCATTCACAAAGTCGCATTGATTTCAGATCTTGGTGTCGTGTTGTTACAAAAAAACGTATGTTGCTTACTGCTTCATAATTAAATCCATATAATTCGTTAAAGCAATCCTAAACCATTTATACAATTCCATGACCATTCATACAGTTGTAAACCATTAATTCAGTAACATAGCCACCCTAAACCATTTAGACAACTTAGAGTATACGTGAATTACGAAAGAATTGAATTTTAAAATCAAGAAAGTATTTTTCTTATCAGTACAAAAACTTTTAAAATGTAGTGATTATGTGAAAGTTCCAAAGTACCAGACAAATATATGTAAAATCATGAGTGTGTTATTCAAGATAAACTGTTGCTATGCTACTGAATGGTAAAATTTTAGAATACAACAAAGAGAATCCAGTTGTGGGAACCAACTTACCTGTATATCGCAGGTTGATAAGCTCATAAGCATACACATGAAAGCACTAACATGTACTGAATCTGTAAGGCCGCCCTGGATTTTCAGTTGAATAATAAACAAACAGTATTGACAACTCCGTATCAGAAAACAAATCAAATGTAAATAGATTAGCAACCTCAAGCACCTTGGACGGCTTGAATTTCCCCTGACCTCTAACTTTCAGTACTTTTTACGGTTTTTCAGAGGTGCTACATGGCTCAGGCTGGGCCGTTTCTTCACATTTTCCATTCCCAGCATTGTATAGGAAAATTAATAATAATATTGGTGCTTTCATTTAAATTATTAGATAGGCTGTTCAAATAACGTTTCCCGCAAACAATATTTCACCTACCAAACCTCTTATTCATCTTCCTTAAGTTTTAACTCTTTCAGCTTAATAGATTCTTCTAGCTGCTATTTTTGAAGATCATTTAGCTGCCACAAATAGAAACTTATTAGTATATCAGTATATGTGTTACAATATATATATATATATATATAAAAAAAAAAAAAAAAAAAAAAAACTCATGATACTATAGATTACAGTTCATGTTTGCATACCTCAAAGGATTCCCGATTTTTACGTACCTCCCATCCTTAGCCACCAGTGGATGCAATCTTAGCATCAACTCATTACTTTGAACAGTTTCCATGCCCGTATCTGAAAGGAAAACACGGGTGTTGGCTGCAACCATAACGTCTATCAGTTTGCGTCGCCCAAATACCGGTGTCATACTATCTATTGTAGGCCGAGGTCAGCGTCGTCATTTAGACATATAAAGGTGGTTGCTTATTAAGCAAACAATAAAGTAATTTCTACCGGCGACATATGACAAAAGCACCCCAAAATCACAGAAGCATCTACTAACCCGAAAATCTGGCATAGTGGTTCTGAGAAGTTATTATAAGTCATCGCACGGATCTTGTCATAATAACCCAATTGAAACAAACAGTGATAACCCAAAATACCTTTTCAGTAACCTCCATGGCTGCGGCACAATAAACTCCCAGCCAAGATAATGCCTTTTTCAGAAGCAAGTGTTGCAGCTCGCAAAAAAATGACACAATATTCAACCCATCTAAATTGGTAAAACACATAAACCAATAGCACGCACGACACATATATAAACATATAACGACTGACTCTCATTGGCAATAGGAATGAAAGAAGTACTGGTGCCTTTTCCAATGTCAACTGAAACAATAAGGTTAAAAGGAAAATTACTATCTGAAACAACAAACATAGTTAGAGTGAAAAAAATGAGTCAACCGTGTAGCGAAGGTACCATAAGCAAACGGAAAACGTAACACAAATGTCATAAACATGAATAACAGAGACGCACAATAGAGCAAAAGTTTGTGCAGGTCATGTAATAAAAAAATTTACTACTATTGTGCAGGTCATGTAATAAAAAGTTAAAACCATTGAATTATTAGATGTATATGCTAAAGTTTTACTACTATTAAAGCTATAATCTTTTTGCTCAAAAGGTAAGAGTTGTAATAGTAAGTAAAGCATATGATCTATCCTACATATGATCTATCCTACATAGGGCACTATTAAGAATTCAGAACTCGGAAAGATTAACAATTGAAGCATAATGTCAAATAGGTTTGGGCAAGTTAAAAATGAAATATGAAGTTGTAACACCCCAACCCGATAAGGGTAGAAGTATTACATTACAGTGACATATCAGAACAAACACAAGCATATGATTCATACATACAAAGAAATTCAGGGTTACAAATGAAAATCTGAAACTACAAGGTTACAAAACAATAAATACTATGTCTAATAAAGTGAAACTTCAACTAATCGTCTCTAGTCCAAAGCATAGTCTTCTAAGTCCAGTCACACTCTCTTCCCATAACCCAGCTTCCTACTCAAACCTGCCGCAGGAAAAGGAAATGCGGTTGAGCTTAAAAAGCTCAGTGAACAGATATATAAACAAAGTAATGATGATGAAACAGAATTGAAATATAGTGCATTGGGAAAATAGAATAAGGAATAGATAAAAGAGTAATAGAATATAAAGAAGAAAGGATAGTCATCTACCACGAGCCCAGAAACATATCATATCACATAAGCCGTCAATACCATAATTCTTCATAATCATATAGAGGGGAGTCCTCTCAGATAATCAGATAATATGAGGGGTGTCCTCATTCTTCAAATGGGTGGAGTAGCGAACTCCCAGAAATTGTGAAAGGCATGTATAGCACACAGTACCAGTCACCAGACATATATCATAATCATAATCATAGTTAAATCCACTAAACAGAACAGATCTAGGATGCATCCATACGCCCCCGCAGAAATCATAGTGGCCATAACAAATCATATCATAAAGCGCGCATATCATATAACAGAAAGGGGACGGTGTAGCCAAATCACTAGGGCCACACACTAGTCATGCCAGTGGTGCATCACAGACACGCCTATGGTACCTCCATAGGTAGGGAAACAGAAATGGCTCGGGTATCAAACTAAGAGTCAGGTCTCATATCATACAAAAGGTCATATGGCAAAGGTGTATCTCAGAATCATATCAAAGGTTCATAATAGCGGTTCATAACAAAGGGTTCATATCAGAAATGGTATTCAAGGTCCAATCAGAGTTTATCAGGTCAAGGTTCATATTCAAAAATCAATTCATGGTTCAGTTCAAAAGTCCGTTTCAAAAGTTTCTATTAAAAGTCCAATTTAAATAATCTTTTAAAACAGTCTTCATAAAAATGGTCTTTCAAAATATAGTATTCATGAAAGTTAAATAACCTTTCTTTCAAAAAGAATTTTAACATCATTTATAAATATCTTTTCAAATCGGTTCTTCTCAAAACATTTCCATGGCATAATTAAAAGGTTTTCATAGCATGGTTTCATAACGGAGGTCATATCAAGTGGGATCAACAGAGAAAGTTCAAGTAAAGGGGATCATAGCAATGGCATCAATTCGGAAACTAACGGATCAGAATATGAAAGAGATCATGAGAAACCTTTTGAGAAAGGTCAGAATATCTGTACCTTAAACCGCAAGTGCAAACATGACAGAAAACATAAAGGTCGGAAGCAAAACTCCTTCTTCAGCGAATCTACACAAATTAATTGTCGGCTTGTTGTTAATAACTTATTCAATTTAGATTTCTTATTTTAGTCGGCTTTCCAGTTTTAGGAACTTTCCATTTAAAGTGACTTTCCACTTTTAGCAAGTTTCCCGAATTAGCAAGTTAACATATTTAGTAAGATTCAAGTTTTAAAAATAGAAATTTCATAATTTACCATTCGAATACTTTATTTTCCAGAATTACACTCTTAGCCTCCAAGTTTCCAATATTTACAATTTATACCCCTTTACTTTATTAGTTTACAAATTAACCTTATACTTACATAATTACAATTTAACCTTTACAATATTCATGTTACACCTCCAGTCCCTTTTATTTCTTCAATTTACAGAAATTTACCTTCAATATAATTAAGTTACAAACAGCCCTCAACTTTCGGTAATTACACATTTGGTCCTTTTACTTATTTAAAATTCAATTCGATTTACATAATTTGCCATAATTACATATTAAGCCCATAAATACTCAAATTCACACATTTCACCCTTTATATTATTATTTACACCGAGAACCCTTGAGTTTCCAGATTTTACATTTTCAGTCCCTCAATTTATATTTGTTTTCAATTCGCCACATAAATTACAATTTAAACCAATTTCTCGCCAAATTTACATATAAGACCCTCATGTTATATTTTTTTATATCTTTCCCCTGATCTATAAAACATTACAAAAATATCCCACAAGTTTTAATAATTATGAAACACACCCTTAACTATTATTTTTCAATCGTTAATTTATAAAATAAACCAAAACCCTAACATATATCCCAATCATTACACCATCATTTCCAACAACCTTAAACTCATCATTAAGGACCAGAATATTAAAACAAACCCTAATCCTAATCGAATTACACTAGGGTTTTTATTTTATTTTCTTTCTTTTCTTTATTTTTCATAAATCCGGTTTTACAAATAATTCCACCACGACTTTTACAGGCCATGTAAATTTGAATGGGCATTTTTACCAGGTTATATGGATTATATAGAGCTCAGAAAAATTTAGTCTTGCACCCAGAAAATTCGTACATGATTATTTAGTATTTTATCACGTTTTTAAGGTTTAATTCGCAAATAATTCATAGAGCATGCATGGTTCGGTTTTAGCATTTTATATTGGTCTTATATGATGTAAGAGACGTGAGAAAAATACCAGACCAGATCTGGGACGAGTAGAATAGGCTGGGCGAAAATACTTCTCTCGGATTGAATAAAACAACACCAAAATTCCCACGACCACAAACGCGACCAACAACCCTTGGAATCAATTTTCCCAGATCATATATGATGTAAGAAACTCAGGAAAAATAGAAAACGAATTTTACAAGGGTCGCAGGGATCAGAATGAATTTTTACCTCACTTGAGAACAAAACTCGACAATGAAAGATTCAGGCTTTTATAAATCGAGTGGCTATTTTTCTTGACTTCCTAGCACGACAATGAACTCAGGAAAATTAGTCTTGGACCTCCAGAAATTTGTATGAATGAAAGTCGAATTATTTTGTGTTTAGGGTTTACTCGGTTTCAAAAATAAAAGGATTTGGCTAAATAAAAGGATAATGCCGAGTTTAGGGGAGGGAATGGGCAAGATTTTTGGTTCAATGGAAGACTCAATCAATTTGGATTGATTTGATTTAAATTTACCATGTATAACACCCTTTTTAAATAATTACCTAATTTTAATTGTATTTTTAATATATAATTCGGCTCTAGTAACTTTTAAGGTGCCAGAATAACATTTTTAATGTGTCACAATATTATTTAGGTGCTTTAGTGTTGTATTGTTTCATAGATTATTTGTTTACAAGGATTTGGGATTAATTTGGAGCTTCAAGGACTTATTAATTTAAAATTTTAGATTGTAGGGGCATTTTGGTCATTTCACATGTTCTCAGATTTTAGGTGTTACAGAAGTAGATCTTACAATCTTGTGGGGAGGACTTCAACATGACCAAAGAAACTGACAGGAAATACAACGTCGTGCTCGCCAACTTCCCCACTCAATTCATAAGGGTTGGGGATGGATAGAACCAATCAGAAGTAAAAGTCGCACTGAGGGTTAAATTTCTGTAAAGTAGCAGAAATATTAGAATATACTCAAATTATAAAATTAAAGTCGCAATTGAATTGCAAACCTCAAGCCAATTAGGAAGTTTTATCTTTAAAAGTGCAAACAGGCCTCCAACCTGTAAGCATACAACCACGAAAATCATAAAACAACATTTGCTAAATTCAGTTTGTCTTCAATAGCATGGAAATATCACTAAAAAGGCAATACCATGAAAGAAGTTCATGCCTTGAGTCCACAACTTTTTCACTTTCACTTTTAAAAGACGATGGATACCTCTGATTACAACCTTATGGCCAGTGCTTCGCATCTCTAGAACTCATCTCAGCAATTAAGTATTTCCTTCATTCGTAAGCAATCTGAACTGCACGCTCAACAGCCCAGCAAATCCTGTAAGCTTCTGCAAGCTTCATAGTCACATTTTGCCCATGTGTAGTCATTATTGTTCCGCCGCCACCTGTTTGCACATCACCCCCTGAAAAACGCTTAGATAATATACATACAAAATTAGAATTTTTCGAGTTATATAGCCTTTTATGTGATTTATATACCGAAATGTTACTACATATTTCTCGAGCCAGGGTCATGCTAATACACTACTAAATGAGACCACTTCATATCTAAATAAGCACATACGTAGCTGCTTTACAACCACATGTGTCATACGCAGAACATATAAAGTGAATAATGATAACTAAACATAAATTACGAACCATACCGTCCCTATCAATAAACTCTGTTATAGAGTTGTGGGTCCATAGAAAAGCACCAGATACCATGTACCACCACACGTGTGTGCCTGTTTTAAATTTCATAACAAATGATTAATTGGCATTGTAAAAGATAAGTTCTAATCTTTTTAGGAATGGGCTAAACAGGTCGAGCGGTAAAACATCACCTTAAGTTATTCAAAAGGGTAAAACCTCCTAATTGTTACATAAAATTAAAATACCCCTGTAATAATAAAAGTATCCAAACACACTCAAACTATCCTGAAGTTTCCCTAAGATGATTCTTATATTCTAATTCTAGGCATGGCTAGCAATAATCATTAGTGAGTAAAAATTTTCTGATTTTGTAAATAAGTCAGTGTTTGTTATGTTGTGAGATAAAAAAATTGAGAAACTTAATATTGGAGATGTATAGATAAACAAACCACAAACAATATTGATGTACCAACTCCTTCAATACCAATTCATTAACTTGAAAAAAGGCATAATCATCAAAACATGGATAAATCATAATCATACCAACCATTATGAGATTTTAAACCAAAACCAAATCATACCAACAATATCTTACAAATCATAAGCTTTTTCTTAACAATAAGGATCATAAAAGGTATTACCTTAAAAAAAATCAAACAAATCGGACCGCAGGGAAACATGATGCTTCATTCTTCTCCGATCCCTATCTTCTGTTTATCTGCCAAATTTATGCTCCAAATCTTTTGTAGAATTGCTTTGTGTTGTTTTGTGGAGTGGAATAAGCTTCGGGAGATAACACCGCCTCTTGAACTATCTAGCTTCTTCTTCATCGTATCATATTCCTGGGCAAAAAATACAGATGGATCGAGCCCAAGGTAGTAGGCCAAAAAAAAACGCGTGGAGCCCAATATGATGAACGGCGTCGTTTTAAACGACAAATTATATATACAGTAATTAAGGAATAATTTTATTGCATATAACTCCAGAAAAAATTTATGAAAACAGTTACTGTACATGATATCATTATCATGGCTAGCTTTTGGGCAAGTTAATGTCTAGCTTTTATTGTGTTGGTTAGGAGACTTCACTTTATTACACAAAATATCATTATCACAAAGGAGGAGAATTTGCTGAGTCAAATAGTCTTTCACAGAAGAAACAAACTCATCAAATTCAATAGAAACTTTATTGTCACGAGTAAACTGGCGAACATAAATTAAATTTTTGACAATATAAGGACTAAACATTGTGAAGGTGAAGGGGACGATGAGGGTTAGGCAACAAGCTATGGCCCGTGGTCGGTGACACGTATGGATTTACCGTCACCAATAAAGAAAGACTGATAAATTCTTTTATTTTAAACAATACTAAGGTTATTTGAATGTGAATTTAAACGGGAAGACGCACATGTGTCCATGTTCCACCCGGACTCGCCAATATCCTGTTGTTGGACCAGTGGGACTGGGCCGAACCCGGGCTGTGTGATTGAGACACATTGGTCCTGGAAGACTAAAACTGGTGTTGTTGGGCTTGGAGAATTCATTTTCAAAAAGTTCATATTGGGCTAGCAGTCATTGTTGGGCCTGAACTAGTTGCAGGACCTGTCCTAAACTATATATGTTGTTATTGAGTCCAAAAGACCCAGCAATTTGGTCATTTTATTGAAAAGACATACCATTTGTATTTGATGTATAGGATGACCCACCAATTCAATTATTATGTGAATTGGGAGAACATTATTATATATACTAAAAGGGGGAACTTGCATGCTTCAAAGAGTTGTAAGAAACAGTTGACGAAACAGTGATCCATGCTTCAAAGTAGTTGTACCCTCCAATACACACACACAGACACAAACTCTATCTCTCGCTCTCTCTAGAAATTTCAATAACAACAATAATCCTAAACAAATTTTATACAGCAGTACAGCACCGCTTCAGCATCTCCAACATATAATCTAAAACCCAGTTTTTCCCTATTGATAACTCAGATTCGAGAACCCTCTTCTCCCCCTCCCCACACACACAATACCGTTAACGCATAATTAAATTGCACATTCCAAACACTACACTGAGTCACAATCACAACCAATATTCCAGCTTCATGAGATCATCTCAACGCTCCTCTCATCAAACCCAGATACAAAACCAAACGCCTCTAAGAAAATCAATTAAAAAGTTGAAGATCTATTGATGTCATTGGAAATCAAGACGATTGTAAGTGTTTTTAGCGCTTAATCTTTGTGATATTTTTTTGACATTCACTTTTTCATACACATAAAGATTGATACTTTAGTTTTTCGTTATATTTTTTTTCCTTCTTCCTTTTTTTTCGATTTAGGGATACGGTTCCCAAATTTGGGCGATGTCAATGGGTCAAAATAAGTGTTTTGTGGATATATGAAAAGAAGGAGATTGGGATTCAAGGTTTGGAGAAGAAATTGTTGAAAGAAGGTGACGGGTGTGATATACTTTAATTTTTTATGTTGTTTGTTGTTTTTGGTAATAGGACTTTGGTATATATTTAACAACTAAATTTGTGTATTGAGATTTGATCTAATAGGATTTTATAGGATTGGTGGGATGGATAGGCGTAGAGTAGGGAGGCCTTCACTGAGATTAACGACACTTATCTTGATCTGCAGCGAATGAACAACATAAAGTTACGATATGAACCTTAACCTGTTCAAAGTTTCGTATTTAACTTTCATTTTAAGGGTCATATGCTTCTGTTTAAGTTACATGCTCGACTAATATAGATGCAGAACTTTTAGAACACCTAAATAACATCCTACACTTATTAAGAATATGATTCATTTGTAAAATGTAAAATTCAATTAAACGGACAAAAATGTGTGTGGATAACTTCAACCCTTGGTCATG
Organism: Artemisia argyi; assembly: GCA_030686995.1. Taxonomy (NCBI): domain Eukaryota; kingdom Viridiplantae; phylum Streptophyta; class Magnoliopsida; order Asterales; family Asteraceae; genus Artemisia; species Artemisia argyi. Next base: position 241,539,210 of record CM060700.1, on the reverse strand, counting down.
TCTGATGAGACAATATGTTTCCGTTGAACCTGATGTTACCTTTGTGTATATATTATGCAGGAATCTACAAGTGGATTTGCAAGATCAGGACCGTGCTCTATAGGTGAATTCTTATTTTGTTATCGGCTTATGGAAATTTGGAAAGTAAGTGTTTATAAATGATTTTGGTATGTTCGTATATATGTGGTATATATGTGGCAGGATCTTATACTCTTGGATCAGCCATTGCAACACACCGCGGTATACTAATTGAAGAGGAACCATCGGTTTTTGATGCTCGGATGGGTTATGCTGTCAAAGAATTGAAGCTTGCGGTCTCTTTTAGGTAAGATTTTTTTTTATGATAATCGTATCTTAGTGAAACTAACGTGCTCCGTTTGATCATTGATTCTTCATTTACTATAGGGGGATGTCGAGGTTCAAAAAAAGGTGAATGATTTACTTTGAGTTAAGGCGGCTATTGTCAAGATCCGAGAATCCTTTTGCTAAAATTGCTCTTAAACGTGGAGTGACTGATGTTGTTCAAGTCACTATGTCACCGAAAGTAATCTCCAATTTCTCTTGGGTTTTGTTTTTTTAATATGAATTGGTGGTTTGCGTTTTTTTTGATTGAATGTATGCTAATTATAATGTATTTGCTTCGTTTGCAGGTAAGCCAGGGAAACAATGGAGGGAGTTCCTTGATAGCAATGAGAATATCAGGTTTGTATTTCATGTGATTTTTCGGTTCCCTGTTTTCTAACGGAGTATTTGGACTTAGTTTTCTTTATTTACTTGCTCATATATGCATTGTGTTGCAGGATGATGCAAAGATAGACAAAAATGCTAAAACCAGATATTCAGGTGTGCTGATATACAAGTTGTTTAAGTTAGGCTTAACCATTACTGTTGTACTTTGCTAATGTATTATCTTCTAAACTGTTGGGGTCCTGTGTTTAAACATCAATTGTTATGCTGTCCAAACAGGACATGAAAGGTGTAAAATAACATCATCTAAGCCTGTCCAAACAGCCATGTTTGGTGATGTCCAAACAGCACATAGGAAGTGTAAAAAAAACATTTAAACCTGTCCAAATAGCATTTAAAGCTGTGAAAACCTATAAAAATCCATACGCACTAGCATAGAAAGGCGGTGGTAACACAAGGGTGATTGTGTGGCTAGAATTTTGTGGTGGTGCCGCTACATTGTTTTCACGAGCAGAACTAGGAAAGTAACACAAGTGGGAAAATTAAGTACTACCAAATATTATGTTTGGACAGCACCAAACATGGGTGTTTTGATAGGCTTTTATAGTTATTCAGTTTTTTTCTTTCTTTTTTTCTTTTTTTTCCCTACACTTATGTTTAATGTTATGCGGCAAGTAAAATATGCTGGCCTCATTTGGAATTTTGGTGCAGTAGCCTTTTACACCAGGGTAGCATATCATTAGTAAAGGTAATATTTTTGGAGTATGAGTTCCGTAAGCAAACCTAAACACCCCTGTATAAGCAGTTACAATAAGCGACCACAATTCACAAACAGCCCTTTTGCACTTGAACATGAAGGTGAGCTTATTTGGTCTTTGTGTTTTCTAAAAGAATACAAGTACTTTCAAGTATTAGGTTAGTCTTTGTTTTGAATTGACACAAGTCACACAACATATGTAAGGATACGCAGATGCTTGACCTTCATGTCTGGTAGTGAACGAACTGCAGTACACATCAGCAACATGGTAATGATAAAGAGAATCATGTTGGGAATTATACTAACAGTTACCACGGCTAAGAGAAGATGTTACAACTGCAGAAGATTGTACTTGCAGTGGAAACTCATTACCACTGCAAGAACAATATATTACCACTGCTTATTAGATAACTGTTACGAAACGCGTCTAGATAAATATAGAATAGATCTTGTGTATATCTTATTCTATTAGATTTATACTTATCTTGTAGAAGAGGATTCCTTGTTCTATAAAAGGAGATCCTAGGTTAAAGGTTTGATATACGTTTCTAGAGCTTCAAGGTGTAACCCTAGTGATATCAAGATCACTCGTATTATTATCATTAATAATATTGGAGCTAATAGTTTGTTTACATATATTGTTTATATACAACTATCTTACTCACAATCAACCTTCTAAGTGTTACTAAGTAGATTCCGCATACTTAGTGATATAATTCAAAGTATCAATCTAATACAAGTTCAAAGTGTTTAGATCCATCAAATGGTATCAGAGCCAGGTTATGATACTTTGATTTAGAAGACTCAAGTTCACTCAGAAGAATCAATGGAGACAGAAACCAGTAACTCAAACATTGCTGCTAAGCTTCCAAAGCTTAAGTTGAATGACTTTAAGATGTGGAGGCTAATGATAGAACAATTCTTTATGGTCCAAGACTACACACTCTGGGAGATCATTATGGTTGGATATTCTTTCAAACCAAGTTCTACTTCAGAGATGGTTGGTGGCAAGGAAGTAATTAAGGTCAACACTGGACCTGTTACTAATGATGAAAGACTTCAACTAAAGAATGATTTGAAGGCCAGAAGTCTTTTGCTGATGACACTTCCCAGAGATCAAGTTGTAGCATTCAGCAAGTTCAAGACTGCAAAGACTCTCTTTGATGAGATCTGTGAAGTTTTTGGTGGTAATGATTCCACCAAGAAGACTCAAAAGACCCTGCTGAAGCAAACTTATGAAAACTTTGGTTCATCAAGTAATGAATCTCTTGATAGCATCTTCACAAGGCTACAAAAGATTGTTTCTCAACTCACTGTTTTTGGAATTGAGGTGGAAAGGGAAGACCTAAATCTAAAGTTCTTAAGAAGCTTACCCTCTGAGTTTGGAACCAATGTGGCTGTGTGGGAAGATAAGCCAGAGTTAGAGACCATGAAACTTAATGACTTGTACAATAACTTCAAGGTTATTGAACAAAGATTGAAGAAAGCTGGCAAAATAAGTTCAAGTTCAGGAAGTGTAGCACTTATATCATCATCTCTTGATGATAGTTCAGATGAAGAAAGTGATAGTGATGATGACAGTGCTAACATTGTTGTTTCCACTGGTAGCTCAAAGAGACAGATTGCAGGGTCCGTTTTTCCAAGGTCCGTTTTTTCACGTTTTCGTCCGATTTTTCACCTTTTCGTCTGATTTTTTTACGTTTTCGTCCGATTTTTTACGTTTTCGTCTGTTGTTTTACGTTTTCGTCCATTTTTTCACGTTTTCGTTAGATTTTTTTACGTTTTCATCAGATTTTTTACGTTTCGTCAGTTTTTTTACGTTTTCGTCTATTTTTTCACGTTTTCGTCCGTTCTTTCACGTTTTCGTTTGATTTTTTACGTTTTTGTCTATTTTTTACATTTTCGTTCATTTTTTTTTACATTTTCGTCAGATTTTTTACGTTTTCGTCAGTTTTCTTACGTTTTCGTCTGTTTTTTCAAGTTTTCGTCCGTTTTTTCTTGTTTTCGTCCGTTTTTCACGTTTTCGTCCGATTTTTTATGTTTTCGTCCGATTTTTTACGTTTTCGTTTGTTTTTTTACGTTTTCGTCTATTTTTTCACATTTTCGTTAGATTTTTTCACGTTTTCGTCAGATTTTTTTTACGTTTTCGTTAAAAATTTGACAAAACCGTGAAAAACAGATAAAATCGTAGAAAATCTGATGAAAATGTAAAAAATCTGAAAAAAAACATTATCAAACAGACGGAAATGTGAAAAATCAAACGAAAACGTAAAAAACCGTCGAAAACGTTAAAAAATGGAAGAAAACGTACAAAAAACAAACGAAAACGTAAAAAATCTAACGAAAACGTGAAAAAAATGAACGAAAACGTGAAAAAACAGACGGAAACGTAAAAAATCTGATGAAAAGATGAAAAATCGAACGAAAACGTGAAAAAACAGACGAAAACGTGAAAAAATGAACGAAAACGTGAAAAACTGGACGAAAACGTGAAAAAACAGACGAAACGTAAAAAAAGTACGAAAACGTAAAAATTGGACGAAAACGTGAAAAATCTGACGAAACTTGAAAAAACGGATGAAAACGTGAAAAATTTGACGAAAACGTAAAAAATCGGACGAAAACGTGAAACATCAGACGAAAACGTAAAAAATCGAACGAAAACATGAAAAATCGGATGAAAACGTGAAAAATGGACGAAAACGTGAAAAATCGGACGAAAACGTGGAAAACCCGATGAAAACGTATTAAATCGGACGAAAACACTATAATTTAGTGGGTGGACCCGACCCAAACCGTCTGACCCATGACCCGTTAGACCCATTTTTAAAACATGACCCATTTGACCCATGACCCATTTGACCCATGACCCAAATATATTATATTAACACGAGTATTCAACTGGGTCTGACTCAAAAGAAAAAAAACAAAAAAGCAAAACGTCTGCCCACCTCTTTCTGGTAAAAGTAAGAGGGCTAGTAAGACATTTTTTAAAAAAACAAACACACCCTACGTTTCCTTTCACTGTAGTGAACAAATTACCGAATTACATAAAAGGGAGAGCTAGTATTTTTATGTCCTTAGCATGCAGATGTTGTAACACATTGTGTGGACCCCAAACCAAAAAAAAAAAAAAAAAAAAAAAAAAAAAAAAAAAAAAAACACATTAATATATGTAAAGGTTCCACCCATGTTACCATTCACATCTTTTATAAGAAAAAGAAACAGGACCTAAGCCATTTGTTCTATAGTATCTTCGGTCTTTAAACTAGGAAGATACTATGTTGGGGTCGTTTCTTTTTTTCTGTTAGCTAAGGGAAGTGTGGGGCCAATCCATGTAATATTATTTGTTTTGTAAGTGGGGTCCATTTGAACCCTTGTTTCCTCTATCTCCATGGGAGTAATTAGGGGTGTCATAAATCCCGACCCGACCCGGACCCGAACCCGAATAAGGATACTCGGGTCGGGTTACTCGGGTCCAAAATCTTAGTCGGGTCAATCGGGTCAACCCGACTAACCCGATTACGAACTGGGGTCGGGTATCGGGTTTAAAATACGTGTCTATTCGGGTTCGGGTCAACCCGACGATTTTTTTTTTTTTTTTTTTTTTTTTTTTTTTTTTTTTTTTTTTTTTTTTGTCTTTGTTCAATTGAAAGGCCCAAGTTAAATTAAGTGATCCATTTAGTAAACTTGGCCCATTTTCTATATAATTTTTAGTGTGATTTTTTGCTTGAAAACTTTGTAGGTCTAATACGTACGTATCCTAGAGTAAACTATATCATCATATCGTGAGTCATCATTTCACATGAATTGTATACTTTAATAATAAGAATATAAGAATGTGTATGGAAATGCATATTACAAAATGGTATGTTTCTGATTTGTTGTTCCGAGACGAAAAAAGATTATAATTGACTTGCAGAAGTTGCGTATAGCCTGGACATCAATGTTGGCTTAGGTCCAACAAAAATATCAATGTGCAATTACTTACATGCTCATGTGTTTATATACTGTAATATGTTTAAAATCTAAGTGATCTATTCGTTAAATCAAATACTCATTTAACAATTGCTAAGTTTTCTTACTTTTATTAGTTCATAGAAACAATTGTTACATAAAATGATTTTAAAGACTAGTTTTGATATATACTATGACAAGAACAATATAATAACTAAGTAGACTTTCATATACAATTTATGCAACAAATTACTACATTTTAACTACTAAGTTTAAGAAATAAAATTATGTGATTTTGTAAATTGGACAAACCCGAACCCGACTTGACCCGACCCGATTTGACCCGAACCCGACTAACCCGAGTTCAAATAGGGTCGGGTTCGGGTATATTATTTTTACTTTCGACCCAACTTGGACCCGACTCGTTTGACTCGAACCCGACCAACCCGACCCGAATAGCACCCCTAGGAGTAATATAAAGGGACTCTCCCCATCCAGACCCACTAACAGCCATGGGTCCCACATGAGCCCAAGCATCCCTTAGCTAACAAAAAAAAAATAAACACCCCCTAAAACAGTTAGAACATTAGACGGATTGAAATATTCTAATCCATGTTGCGTCTCTTGTAAAGTCTCTTCAGCTAATTATCTTTCTCACTTTCACAAAAAGAATTAGAAAATCTGAGTATGAAATGATCAATGATTGGACATTTCCTGTGTCGTTATTGGGTTGTCCCCACTATGTCATTAATGATTGGCAGGTGTTGACCGGACCCTCCCCTATTTTTTATCCGGACCCCCCCTATTTTTTTTATTTTTTTTTTATTTTTTTTTATTTTTATAATTTTGTTTATATCAAAAAGCTATAAACCTGAAAGTGCGGAACAGAAACTATAAAGTTTAATATGTCAAACGCTTAAAACTGTCAAAAATACAGAACAGAAACTGACAAAAAGCTGTGCTGTACTGGAAGAAAGTGGGGGACAACATGGGGGACAAGAGGGACAGGGGTGGGCCACCCCCCGTCCGGTTAAACTAACCCTAATGATTTGTGTCATTTGTTTGTTTTTGGTTAACATCAGTACACACCGCGTAAAAAAAAAAAACGTTAAAAACGGGCTTATAAAAATGACCAAATTTACACTTACGTGTCTTGCTTCACCAGCCCCTATCTGTTTCTTCTAAATCATTCCATCTTTACCAGCTGTCAGTGGCGGAGCTATGTGGGGGTAAGGTTGGCCATGGCCCACCACAAAGCCCTAAAAATTGTACATATGTATTATGTAAAAAGACTAATATTGTAAAATGTAACTAATATTATTTTTTTGGCCCATCTTATATACTCATAAAGTCCATGTAGGAATACTAATTGTTGTAAAACTGATATGTCGCCCCTTATTAATTCATGTATAAATACTTTAGATTCACTTTTAAATGATTTTAATGATGCGGATGAGCGCCGTGTACAACTAAAGCGCTAAATGAACAAATTCGTTGCAACATTTTTACATAGTTATATATTATAATGTTTTGTTTTTGCACTTGCTAACGTCCATTAATTTTTTTTTGGCCCCCCAAAAAACAAATTCAAGTCATGAGCCACAACGATCAACATAAGAATCCTGGTAAGTTTGTTCACATGTTATTTATTTGATCATATTTTAGTACTCTGTTGAAGCATATTTCTGCTGGGTTGGTTTTGATGACCCTCACGTGCCATTGTTCCTTGTCCCGAGCCTAGAAGTTGAGCTGTCAACAAGAAAGAACCCGTTAGAAGGGGTCCCGAGGCCGAAGCCCCGGGAACCACCCTCCGACGGTCAAGTCAGTACCTCGTGTATAGAGGATTTAGTATGAATGTAGGTCGTATGTTTAATATGTGAGATGAGGGAGAGAAATATTGTGTAGAGATAAGTAAAATGTATATAGAGAGAGTGATGAACCTGCCTTGTGAGGGAGAGAGGTTTGGCTATTTATAGCCAAACTTTTGTACAATGTCTGTTGGATAATAACCTGCTTGGGTAATAACGTGTTCGTGTCTCGGGAAGGAACATGCCGGCCTACACCTTTATGGTCGTTCGACACATGCCCCACGGACAAGAGTAGCATTTGCCTTCTGGTGATTCCCTTCGGACTGACGGAGACCCTTCGGTCCGGCACGTGTCGTCCGGACACATACATCAACATGTCCCCCCAGTATTGCAGTATCGGTTGAAGACCGATGGTGCAATACTTATATAATATATTTATGCCTTTCGGCACACGTCGTCCGGGCACATACATCAACATGTCCCGCAGTATTGCATTATTAGTAAAAGACCAGTGATGTGATACTTAAAGAATACCTTTATGGCCTTTCGCCATGTCATTCGGACAAGTTTAGTATCGTATGGCATTTCGGCCTTTATCATTCGGACATGCCTTCCATCCAACGACCATCTTAGAGTAGTTCACCAAGTGGCCAATAAGTCGGTGCTTCATAAGGCGAGTTGGGTCTCTCAGACCACACACGCCATCATGTCCACCCAGTATAGTATTGTTGACCTATGGTCAATGATGCTATACTTAAATATTGTTTGATCCGAAAGCGAGACATGACTTTTCCATCATCCATTTGTTTCCTGCACAAATAAAACAGAGCCTTTCCCCCTATAATCATTATTTTTGTGAAGTATCATTTGTTCTTTAAATTGATGACGGAGTGTTTATGCACAATTCCTTTTAATGTTTAGACGGAGTGCTTCTTCACGATCCGTATAACAATGGAGTGCTCTTCACTACCCGTATGAGGACGGGGTGTTATTTAATATCCATTTAATGATTGGAGTGTTCGTCACTATACGTATAAGAACGGAGTGTTATGCACGACCAGTTTGATGACGGGGTGTTAGTCACGATCCGTACGAGAACGGAGTGTTATGCACGACCCGTTTGATGACGGGGTGTTAGTCACGATCCGTACGAGGACGGAGTGTTATGCACGACCCGTTTGTTGATGACGGGGTGTTAGTCACGATCCGTACGAGGACGGAGTGTTATGCACGACCCGTTTGATGATGACGGGGTGTTGGTCACGATCCGTACGAGGACGGAGTGTTATGCACGACCCGTTTGTTGATGACGGGGTGTTAGTCACGATCCGTACGAGGACGGAGTGTTATGCGCGACCCGTTTGATGACGGTGTAAATTAACGACCCGTATCATGACGGTGTAAGATAACGACCCGTTTGATGACGGTGTAGATTAACGACCCGTATCATGACGGTGTAAGATAACGACCCGTTTGATGACGATGTAAATTAACGACCCGTATCATGACGGTGTAAGATAACGACCCGTTTGATGACGGTGTAAATTAACGACCCGTCGACCCGTATCATGACGGTGTAAGATAACGACCCGTTTGATGACGGTGTAAATTAACGACCCGTATCATATTCTTGTAATTGTTATGCATGTGGAACCTCATGTCGTTTATTCCTGCACAATAAGACACGAAAGATCTTTGCCTTTTCCCGTTAGATATAACAAATAAAACATTTTCATGTATCAATAGAAAGATTGGGTTAAAGCCGAACCGTAACATAACCGATGGGGGTATCATACCACTATTATCCCCCCATTTCAACGGTGCTAATGTTTATTAGTATCGTTGAACTTAAATAAAAAAAGGGTATTAGATAACATAATAAACGATTAATAACAATTGTTACCCATGCGTGTTAAACATCAAGCATGTGATGTTTATAACCCTCATTGACCACGCTTTATGAAATCATCGCCTTATGTTTGCTAGTCCTGTAGGATAAAACTTGAAAGCTTTTTCACTTTCTTCCGTTAAATATGACAAACAAAATATTTCACTTGTATCAATAAATAAATTGGTCACAACGGAATCGTAACGAAACCGATGGAGGTGTCATACCACTATTATCCCCCAGTTCGACGATACTAAATCTTTTTAATATCGTTGAACTTACATACGCAATAAGCTTTTATCATAGTGAGAAAGTAACATTAATGTTATTTGAACATTTTAATAATTAGTCATACACCATCTTAATGTATAATAATCAGATGCTAGCTATAGTGATCAAGATTCATATGGTCAAAGATCTATACCATACCGTCCAAATATAATATAAGTAACTTAAAGTGACATATAAGTAACTTGACCGAAGGAAATTATACCGGACGGCCCTGAGTCGGTTCATACTGTCCGTCTATACTTGGTGTCCATACCGAACGTTTACCGCATGTCCATAAGCGGACTGAAAATGTGACCCGCCATTCTTAGCTATCGGTAGATTGAATAACGGGTCCACAGATGGCGCCAATTTGTTGAAGCATATTTCTGCTGGGTTGGTTTTGATGACCCTCACGTGCCATTGTTCCTTGTCCCGAGCCTAGAAGTTGAGCTGTCAACAAGAAAGAACCCGTTAGAAGGGGTCCCGAGGCCGAAGCCCCGGGAACCACCCTCCGACGGTCAAGTCAGTACCTCGTGTATAGAGGATTTAGTATGAATGTAGGTCGTATGTTTAATATGTGAGATGAGGGAGAGAAATATTGTGTAGAGATAAGTAAAATGTATATAGAGAGAGTGATGAACCTGCCTTGTGAGGGAGAGAGGTTTGGCTATTTATAGCCAAACTTTTGTACAATGTCTGTTGGATAATAACCTGCTTGGGTAATAACGTGTTCGTGTCTCGGGAAGGAACATGCCGGCCTACACCTTTATGGTCGTTCGGCACATGCCCCACGGACAAGAGTAGCATTTGCCTTTTGGTGATTCCCTTCGGACTGACGGAGACCCTTCGGTCCGGCACATGTCGTCCGGACACATACATCAACATACTCCTTAATTAATATTTTGATTTAATCTGTCATACTGAGGGTTTGTGATGCTTTCTGTGATACCTGGTAAGTAGATTACCATATATTCCATATTTGGTCTTGCTTAATATTTCAATTTAATCTGTCATATTGTTGGTTGCAGTTGTGTTGCGCTATGCGATTGTTGCCTTTTGACTGTCTGCACGGCGGTCTGCAGTTAACATCCTTCGTGATCACGAGATACTGCCATTGCCTGATGATTTTGTCTAAATGTTTTTATGATTGTTGAATTATATATTATTACCCACCAACTTAGAGGTTGCAGGTTCAAGCCTCGCTGGAGGCATTTGTGAGATATCATATAAGTGTTAGAGGGTTTATGTAAGACCTTTTGTTTGTAAGTGTTCATGAATTCAGTCAAATATTATAACCTTTTTTTTAGTATACTACTTGTGCAAATAATGTATCCAAAATTAAAAGAGAGGATATTTTAAGACTAAACTCATTTGAAACAAGGCAATTTGAGAGATTAGCATTACCACAAAACAAAGTTCAACTTCAACCAACCAAACACTTAAAAGGAAGGTTTATTTACCATAATCTACTTAACCACCTCCAGAGGTTAGTTTGTTTACAACATGATCGAATTTGGCTCATTCAGCTGCTTCTTTAATATTTGGCGACAAAGAATCAGACCGCCTTCTTTTGGGCTCATTATCCCCCAAATGCAGTCCAAAACCAAGATCCTCTTCATCTGTTCCACCGTTCAACAATGCACTTAGATTCTCAGACTCCGCCCTAGACCGACGCTCATTTCGATGCAGCGGCGATTGCCCATTGAAAAACTGATGTTCGATACTTGGTCCCACACAAGGCCCATCTTCCAAAATGGCTTCATTTTCCGTAGGGGACAAATTCATATCAGGACCAGCTGCTTCTTCTGATGGGATATGCTGTTGGATGTGAAGTCCCAATGGTTCTGCTTTGTCTTTCGGAAGCACTATTTCTGGTGGTGAAGAGTCGCCACCTGTCGAACCAACCCCTGTTGCTGAAGCTGCTATTTGTTCTTGCACCGCGCCTGTTCCGAAAAACATGCATCAACACGTAATCTTGGCTTTTATTTCAAGACAAGCCAAAGTACTTTTTCATTTGTTCCATTCAAGTTAATATACTATTTTTGCACATCCCAGTCATTAAAAGATGGCTTTGTGTCCTGTGTGGGTCATTTTGTAACCCGTAATCTTAGCATTTTATATATGATTTAACATTTAATGCAAATCTAACGGGATACAAACCCCACAATTTAACATTCTATCTTATAATGACTCGTATATACAAAAAAAGAAACACGGTGACTAAAACATGACAAATGATAAGTCGTATTTTATGCAAAGAAAACCTGATAATCTTCTGGTGCAACAGTAAAGCACAAACCTTTTAGTGCATCGCTCGTTGTTATAAGATCAAGTTCAAGAAGATTGAGTAGACGTCCAAGATCAACACCACTTGTCCAATTCTCGGGAGGCTGGCCAAATTTAAGCTTAAGTCGGCCCCTATTTGCCGTCCCTCCCCATATGATTCCAATGGGTCTCGGTTTCTCATCATTTTCACCCTTCATCACAATTAGACTTCCACTGTCACCTTCAAGATCAAAAGTTTGTTGGTTCTCTCCAACAACAAGAAAATCAGTAAAGAAACAAATCCCCTTTTCGTCATTATATTCAAGGGCATAAGCCAAGACTGTCCCTTTAGTCAACCCTGAACTCCTCCCGACTTTCATCACTTTCTTACCGATAAGACTGTTGATGGGAGACTGTAAATCTATGATTTTCACATCTCCAATCTCTCCAACATCTTTTACAGATGTAGTTACAGTCGACATGTCAAAATCATCACTAAAAGGGATGAATGCGCCATCTGCTCTTACAAACGTCTCTGAATGTGTGCACCAAATTCAATAAAACAACAAATAAAGTTAGATACGTGTGGCCAATCTGCCTGCCTCAACACTGGCTGTCAGTAAGAATTATGTGCTAACCTGGGTTAACGCCAGCAAAGATGCCATACCAAAGGTCATCTGTAATAAATGAAGTAGCTCTCTCCACTGCACCAAGATATATCCCAGGTCCAAGTGTCGGTGGTAAAGGATGAAACATCTTCTGATTTGGATAATCTAGATTCACAGCAACATGGCGGTTTGTGAGAAAACCAACTTGTCGGTTACCTGTTTGGCTTCTCACAATAGCGCCCAACGTCCCATATGTCTCTTGACTTGCTACCTAAGATCCGTAAATGATAAACCTCTTGGTATATCCATATATGCATGCCCAACTTAAAAGTAAACATGACATGGAAATATAAATCTAAACGTAGATCCAGGATGTGTATAAGTAGAATCTTCAGCTTTTTTCATAAAAAGTTAACTATCAATAACAGTGGGTGATGTTGCTTTAAATCACATCCTACTAGTAAAGAACTAAAGATTGCGTAGAATCTAATAATACCTGAGAACCTGAACCGATACACGAGCCACTTCCACGTAGATCGTCCACAATTTCAGTGTACAACTGTTCTTTGCTTGCTCGTTCGGGTGCACCAAAGTATGAGAATTCCACAACATCCATGTCACACCACACACTCCCTGGTCCCTATTGGATTACAAAGATAATCATATAGATGCATAACTAGCACAACAGGAAGATAAAAACCAAGGGTGCCATTCCTTACCTCTAGAATCGTGGGTAGACACTGAATGGGAGTTAACCATTGCTTATGAACTTTGCGCGAAACAAACACCAGAATTGCAGGTATATCAGTCAACACACCTTGACGAATCCTAAACCCAATTGCAGTTCCAAGACTGTAACATCGCAAGATCTTACTATGAGACGCCTGAATAGTCATTAACTCAAGCAAAGTAGTTGCTTGATGTCCTTTCGGCAACCGGCCTATAGACTCAGGTAAAACACCCTTTTGTAAGTTTATAAAATAGTTAGTCCTCTCTTCAGCAGCATCACTTAGTCTACTAGATGTCGGCCAAGAAAAGTACGCAGCGTTGCTCTCTGAGTGTTGTCCACCAGACCAGGGACGGAGCCAGAAAAAATATGACCGGGTGCACAATTTTTTTTGAACCGTAATATAATATAGTTAAGAAGTTGATTAAAACAAATATTTCATTAAAACGATAAATAAATGAACATATTACCTTCTAATTAGTGATTCTACGATCTCTCATGGAAAAAAAAAAAACGCTTACGTACACCCTCATTTTTAACATTAATAATTTCTTCTTTCTCTATAGCACAAGTTAAAGCGCCGTTAAAATAATCATCACCCATCCAATTACGCAAATCAGTTTTAATGAGTTTCATTTTTTAAAAACATCTTGCAACTGTAGCGGTAGCAACAGGCAACATTAAAGCCAACTTCAACAACTAATAAACCAAAGGATGAGATGTATGCTTTTTCTTATCCACCATCTTCTTAGCAAGTATGACAATACTATCCAAGTTAGCGAAACCTTTATCATTACGCATGATCTGATAATAGACTCCAAGTTTCGTAGGAAGACTTAACCTTTCCTTATAAGTAAAATCATGTGGATACATCTCACTAAGTTTCACTAACTTTGATACACTAAATTCTGAAAATGAATCATGTGGACTCAACGCCGCCATACAATCAAGTCAATCAATGCTTTTCATATTATCATATATATGTTACGACTTAAACAAATGAAAGATATATAATAAACAAATGAAATATATATTAAGCACTACTTCTCAATTAACAATAAACATAATAAACAAATGTAAGATATATGTTAGTTATGACTCACACGATTACGAACCTGTTTCATCTTTGTCACCTTGTGGTGTCCATTAAATTTTGGATTTTGAAAATTGTTAGAATGATGAATAAACTTGTTTCATTAATAAAACCTATTTCATCTTTGGGCTTTTGTGCTTTAATTTATTAAACTTGATTCATCTTTGGACTTTTGTCATATTGAGGCTTTTACAAATTTTATATTTATTTTTTATTTGTAAGTATACCAACTAAATAATACTAAAGACACATTTTGATGTACCGGGTGCATTTAAGACACATTTAGGAAAAATCGATAATTTTTTTAAGGATTAACACTATATCGTAAAAATCTATGGGGTGCACGTGCACCACCGGGCACCCCCTTGGCTCCGTCCCTGCACCAGACGTATATGGTTGAAGAGTCGCTTGATTAAACGAAGGAAGATTATTGTTATTAGACTGACTATAACTCTTCGTGTCGGATCCATATGCTAAATAACTTGTTCTTAGCTCAAAGGCTGTATCAAAAATCAACACCAAATGGACAAATCATAATATAACATATGGAAATGAACTGAAAATGGAAAATTTAAAATAAAAATCCAATCTTTAACTTAAAAAAGCAAAAATGCATTAAATTGACAATCTTTATTAGCACATGATCTGGACCATGCACTATAAACCCTTTATGATTCAAAAGCTCATTTTTTCTGGCTTATATTTAAACTTACGCGCTGATATAAGCTTATCATGATAGCCTGATAGGAGTATAAGAAGCTTACATAAGCCGATAAAAAGTTTCAAAATAAGCCAGAAAAATTGTGCTTATGATATACTGTATTATTATATAAGCTGAAATGAGACAAGCCCAAAAAAAAAGCTTAAAACACCCCTTTAGACTAATACCCTAACCAGTTTTTCACCTATGCAATTCCCTAAAGCAAAGCAAAAAATAAAAACTTGAAGCATAAAGACTAAACTTTTTTATAAAAAGAAAAAGATCAAACATGGAAATACTGTATTATTATCGAAAGGACTTTGTAAAAGATGTAGTTATCATGGAAGAGAAAAAGTACTGACTGTTTCTATAAGGTTTTGTCCATCTGATAAAATGAACTTTCAAAAATACATCGTTGTTTTCATATTGGAAAATCGAAATGTACTTTCAAATATTGTTCCCATATATATCATAAGCCAGTAGCAACTAATATTAGTTCATATATAGATATATGTATTATGTTCTTTCTCGTTAGGTTGATAATTCAAACATGCGCATGGAGGAAATATTAATTTTACTTGGGCATCATAAAGTAGAAAGAAACATTAGATAGATTGAGATATATGCTCAAACATGCATGTGGTCTCTCATGCAACCCATCTTGTAAACTTTCTTATTATCTTTCTCAATTTCAATAAAAAGGTTTCACATGATTTTCTTTGAATATTTCCATGTTACAAAAGCTAAATCAAGAACTAGAAAATTCAATTACGAAAAATGATCTCAGTCGTTAAGCATTTTCTGCCTCCACTACTATACGTTTTTTTCTCGCTTTTCAGCTATTTATAAGTTCATTCTAGCTAGGTCTTCTTGAATATATGCCTATTGAATATATGAGACATGATCAATTTATATGAATTTAAATAGTGATTGATCAATCGATGATTTAAAGTCTACAAGTTGAATCAAGGGCTTGCATATGCACGAAGTTTAACAATTTTTCCATCCATATTTAACAACGAAAAACTATCTTTTACAGTTAAAATATTTTTAAATTTTATTTATTATGAAAATCTTAACTATGTATATAGACATGTATCTTTTATTTTACCTGTAAATATACTAGCCTTTTTAGTATATGAAAGGAATCTTTTTAGTAGATGATTGTGACAAACTGATGTATTATTGTATTTTATTAGGCATCTTTAGTCAACTCATAGATTGAAAAGTGTATACATGGAAGAATGCAGTTTTTTTAAGGGATGCCCTATAAAGACGGGGGGACAAGGGTGTCAGCCCCTTGTCTCCTTGTTTTGTCCCCCTTTTTTCCCAGCGCAGCCCAGTTTCTGTTCCGTATTTCTGACAGTTTTAACAGTTTGACATATTAAACTTTATATTTTCTGTTCCGCACTTTCAGGTTTATAGCTTTTTGATATAAACAAAATTATAAAAATAAAAAAAAAATAAAAAAAAAAAAAAAAAAAAAAAAAAAAGGCACAAAATGCCAAAAAAGTCAAACCCCCGTTAGAATAAAAAAAGTACCCCCGTCCTTATAACTCATGCCTTTTTTAAATGAATCATTATTTCACCTAACACCTTGTGTTCAAATTAGGTTCCACGATCCCAAATGCACATGTATGACAGATTGACAGTAGAATACTCACATAAACAATACAGATATAAAATATTAATATGTACAAATAACACACGTAAAATGAAGAACACTATAAAGAATTCTACTGTTATGATATTATAAAAGTCATAAACTTGTCGCTTCGATAAATAAAATTTCATTTTAGCTTGAATTTGGCTTAATTTTGGCACCATTCAACCTACAAATTAAAGTTAAATTTGATAAAAGAAACTAAAATACAATGTAATTTGAATAACAACTTGATTTTTTTTTTTTTTTTTTTGACTAACAATTTGAATAACAACTTGATTATATAATCATTCAAGTATTAAAAGAAATCGGTGTTTGATTTTAGTATATTGTGACAAAGATTAATCTATATTCAATAAGTTAACACGCAATTGTCTTCTTTTATGGTCCTATTATATTAATTTGTTATCGTTGACTATGATTACCATATAATATCATGTTGTAGTTAATTACTAGTTATAAGCCCCGAGCACGCGCGAGTTTTAAAAAAAAAATTAATGATTTATTTATTTTATTAAAAAATAAATAATTTAATATTTTTCTGTTTGATTTATGAATTTTAATTATAGTTTTTTATTATTAAAGATAATCATTAAAAAAATTTAATCATATTATTAGTTGCATCTTATCTATATTTTTTGTATTTATCTTCTACTTGTGTAGTATATCAACAAAAGAAATTTATAAATTTAAAAATAATAATTAAAATATTACTTAATTAGGAAATAATCTTTTTTTCGAAATACGAAAGTCCTCACTAGGGGTTAGTGGGGACTTTCGTATTTCAGAAAAAAAATTATTTTCTTATTAGGTAATATTTTAATTATTATTTTTTAATTTAAAATTTTATTAATTTGTTTTGTTGATATACTACACAAGTAGAAGATAAATACAAAAAATATAGATGAAATACAATTAACAATATGATTAAACTGTTTTAATGATTATCTTTAATTATTAAAAACTATAATTAAAAATCATAAATAAAATAAAATAAAGATTAAATTATTTGTTTTTTAATAAATAAAAATATATCATAAATTTTCACAAAAGCAAAATAATCAAAGAGACCAAAACCCCTAACATTACAACCTACAGTCCATATTGAAATAAATACAGTATTTAAAAACAACGATGCCAAAACATACTTCAAGCATTAAACATAACACAAAATGTAACGAAGGAACAAAGAACCCGTTGCAGTACTAAAGGTATGAACACATTCTACCCAACAAGGCGGATACTTCCTGCTTGAGTCAAACAGCTCTTTATCAGAATGCTCATGACTCATGCTATGCATTTTTCATCCTCTTCATGCATTTCTAACTGCAAGCCCGCATGGGCAAAGAGATACATACTAAAGATCTTTGGTTCCAACTTTCTTCTATTTGGCAAGTGAATTGGCATCAAAACACTCATTAATGTATTATGATCTAAGCAACACAACTTGATGTTTATATCAACTTCCTGCCCTTAACATGTTAAAGGTGAAAGAATAATGAAATTCAAATGTTAATTGTGACAAAATATGCCTAACTGTATTGGTTCATAAGCCTAAAACCATTTGATTGAGCACCAATAATAGAAAATTATAAGGCTGGCCACAGTAAGGCGACCCAATCCCCCTCTTTTTCCTTGTCACGTCAGCTTTCTCTCTCCAGTGACCTGCAGGCGATTCGGTGCCCCAGTAAGGGCGACCAAGTTCATTTTTTTTTCAACTAAAGAAATTTAATTCTAAAACATTACAAAAATAAATTTTGTAAAAAGGTAAACTTCATCTTTTGTCATCATATATGCACCCTCAATAAAATAAATAAATAAATAAATAAATAAATAAAAGGCAAACTTCATCTTCACACACACCGAAAACACACACACACTAAACACACAGTCATAACACACGCAAGAGGGTAACATGGATCAAAAAGCCAAACAAAATGGAAATGGGAATAGGTCGTGACCCCGACCCATTTTGTGTTTTGTCGTCGAGCGACCGAGTAACCACAGCAAGGACCACCGACCTCGACCGAGTTGGTCGACCTCCTTACTGTTGCTAGCCTAATTGTGACATCAAGATTAGTTGATGAAATGATCATACTCATCTTATATAACATCAAGATTAATAAATAATTTCTAAATCTGAAAAAATATATATGATTTGTGAGAATTAAGTTGTCAAATAAAAAAAAGATGCATGACATAAACAACTTAATCTTCAAGTACTGCAGAACCCTGTAAAATTTCTTGTAATTAAATCGTTAATAAATAAATAATCATTCGTTATCGTTACTAATTCCCATTTTCTCGAAAAAATTTAAAATTTTTCTTATTATATTATTTTGACGATTATCACAAAATAATATAATTCACGAAATGACGGAATTAATCCTCGACACGTTACTCGAAACCTAAACTTTTCATTTAATCCTAAACATATTTCCTAATCCTAATTATATTTCCTAAATATAATTAAAATTTCTAATTACACTAATTAACCAAACGGACCCTTAATTACTTTAGCCCAACACCCTCGTTACTATTCATAAGCCCATCAACCAAAGCCCAAAATCCAAAACATTATTTTCATCCTATCGACTAGCTTCAAACCCTCCCCAAAACGCCTCGTTTAATCTAGTTCCTTACACACGACCCCCCAATATTTTTGCACCATCTCGTTAAACACCTAGCCAAATAATAGTGTGTCAAATTCCAAGTTCATTGGACGACGTTTGATACGTTTTTAAAAGGCAAAGTGCTCGACCCATACTCAACCAAATCGAATTGTAATTTATTCAAAACTTAACCGTTTTGATTCCCGTTTGTTTCTAATTGTTCCTAATAATATTTCTGAGATGATTTTATGTTCAAATGTCGAAGATGACCAGTTATATGCAAGTAGTATACGATTTGGTAAATTGTATATATAGATATATACTTGGTCGACATATAGCATGAATCACCACAACATCTCCCATATTTTGTGCTCTCTCATCTTATTTTATAGCAATATAAAATCACCTAGAAGCCTAGTTCACTGACATGGAATAGTGTATGAAGGTTTCTTTGAAAGTTTCTCACTTACGTGTTATATATTGAAGCCATATATAACGTACATGCATGCACTTACTCTTTACCATTCTCATACTCTTTCACCTATTTATTTCGTCCTATAAAGTACTCTTACAAGACCAGGATCGATTGTTATATTGGTTGGAAGCAAGAAAGGGAATATCGGGTTTGATTTATATGTATAACGTTTGGGTTATATTTCGAACGTGATAAATTCTTGTGTTACATCCATTCTCTCTCGACTCTCTACCACCTCTAAGGTGTTGTAAGTCATTTTTACTCATTTCCATTCCAAATCACACGTTAAATTATTGTCATGCACCATATTTATTTTGTTTCGATCGTATCTCATTTTACATATATATATATATATCACGCATATATTGTTACTTAGTACACAAATCGTGACTAGCCTCTATCTTGGAAGGCCTAGGAGTCACGTAGCACACCAAGTTCCCTTTAGTTTAAAAGTTACATGCATTTCACGAACCCATTTTAAACCATATCCATCGTATGAAAATTTAGTATAACACTTAGTAACATTTTCAAGTTTTTCAAAATATATAATCGGTTCATACATGCTACAAACTACACGTATAACTTAAAATTTCACTTAACAAGAGTACAATATTATTTCACGACTCAATAGACCACCTAGAAAACTATCAATTTCGTTTATACAATTTATGAAAATACTCACGTTTTGACACTTAAATCGAGTCATATTGAATCGACAGGAACCAAGTTTTCAACTTCAAAATTCATATAAAAACTTAATATTTGTCGAGTGGGCTCAATCCAAGCCCAATAAGAATTTAAAATCCGTAAGCCCACTGGGCCCATATGAAATGTTTTTAGAATCCTAAAAATAGCCCAAAGCCAAGCCCAAAACATTTTCCATGCCCTCGCCTCCAAAACTCTTAATGGGCCTTGTATTGTCTCGTTAAGGGCCCATAAGCTAAAAAAAATAAGCTTTTCAACAAATAAGCAGTTAAAATAAGCTTATTACTTATTTAATAAGCCTCGGAAAATTTTAGAAAAATTTTATAATTATTTTTGTAATTTTGGACTAAAAATGTAACGCGACGACACCTAGAAGGACTAAAAATGTAAATGTTGAAAAGAAAGGACTAAACCTGTAAAAACATAAACTTAAGGGTAAAAATTGATAAAAGTTAATATTCTAAGCTTAGTAATGATTATTGGACAAATTAGAGGACTATAGTTGAAATTATTTATAAAAAGGACTAACGGTGAAACGCAAATGTCGTTAGAGTAAAAATGGTAAAATTAGAAAAGGAGACAAAGACTAAACATAATTTATTTATCATTCTTATTTATTTTCTATTTTCGTAAATTTATTTCATATGCATCTAAACTTCATTTTATATATATACGAGACATGCAGAACCCGTGCTACGCACGGGCTAATAATCTAATTGTTAATCGTGTATTCTTTCTGTATATTGGCGAGTGTATACTTAATTATTGTTTAGTATGTTGTATGAAATGTTTTAACTTTCTTGTATAAAAATTTAAAAGTGTTTGATGTTGTTTTGTTTTTGTGGTGTTGTATTTTATATATGAGCTTTTGGTTATTAAGTTGTGATGGCTTTATTTCTTTTGGCCTATTACTTATTTGCATGATAAAAAAATAGCTTTATTTTTTTTGGTCTATTACTTAGCCCAACAATACTTGTTCATTAGATAGTTTTTGCATGGTAATATGAAGCACACATGGTCTATCTAATTGGTCATAGTTTAATGTGCGTGAAATATTTTCTTTCTTAAGTTTGTAAGTTAAAGTTTATGTAATAATGTATATATAATAATGCCACATAAACTGTATAAAAATTGTTGCAAACCTTTTTAGCTTCATCTCATTTTATTGTACAACTAATTTATTGAAAATTAACATTGAAGTCTAGCTAATATTAATAAATTTTATCAATAAACTCAATTTTAAATAGCTAACTAAATGAATATTAATTAACACACTATTAATAATTCCTAAAACCTTTGTACTCCACTATTATGTCTTAAACTTGATTTTTTTAATTTACAAATGGGTTTGAGCAAAAATTATGTACTTTTTCTTTTATATTTATTATTCAAGTTGCATGCTTATATAAACTAATAATGTTAAAAAGTATCATTTAACCATTTAAATGTTGCTTTACATACATGCTCGTGCTCATTTTCTTTAATCAATTCGCACATGTGAGCTACATCAATAGAAAACACACATAAATTACTTGTATATGAAAATGCATTAACATAATACATATACCTATATATATTGCATTAGGTTAAATCATCAATTATTCTTGCAACATTTTCAACTTCATCTCAATCAATAACCGACTTTTAATTCTATACTAATTACTAAATATCATGTGATAAATTCCGGCAAGCCTTGCACTTCCATCTCGATGTTGTATAAACTTCACATTAAATGCACTGGTTTTGTTTTTCGATAAAAGTTTGAACTTTTGCTTATGTTTAAAACTCAACTTTTTTATTTGATATTATAATTTACAAACGGATTTAAGTCAAAATTATGTATTTTTTCCTTTATATTCATTACTCAATGTGATATTTTTAATATGTCGTATCTTGCTATTATGGCAAACTCATTTAATGGGCGTAAATATTGGTTTCTCACTAATGATTCTACATATAGGAAAAGAAAACACTTTGCGCTGCGCGGTTTCTCACTAATGATTCAATTGCACACGATAAATTCATTCTAATATTTCTCAAAGAGCATTCGAAAGCAACTACTTACATAAACTAATCACGCTAAAAATTATCATTTAACCATTTAGATGTTGCTTTACATACATGCTCGTGCACATTTTCTTGAATCAATTCGCAAATGTGAGCTACATCAATAGAAAACGCACATAAATTACTTGTATATGAAAATGCATTAACATAATACATATATCTCTATATATATGCTTATCTATAACAACCACTTAAATATGTAAGAAACAAAGAAAATAGTTGGTATCCCAATCTTTGGTTCCATTTATCTGAGCATGCATGATCTTGTGTGATTTTCATGGTACCTGCGTATGATAACTAAATTAAAAAAAAACTTAATTACAAAAATCTAAAAGATGTGTGAATCATCTCCAAAATATTGCAAAAGAGAATTTACATACCGCTACCAACAATCAAAGATCTAAAAGATGTGTGAACCATCTTCAAATGTACATACTAAATGTGATTTTGGCCGGTTTATATAGGCATGAATTAGGTTAAATCATTAATTATTCTTGTAACCTTTCGCAACCCTTGCACTTCATCTAACCGACTTTTAATTCTATACTAAATGTCATGTGATCAATTCGGGCAACCCTTGCACTTCATCTCCTTTCATGATAGTATAGTTATTATGAGGCTGCATTGAATTTCGAGTATTAGCTATCTTGTACTCTATGCAACTACTAAACGACTCCAACTTGTTTCTAACTCTAAAAACTCTATCATCATAACTCCACATTAAATTTAGGGACTGGATCTTATAGTATTATATATATATATATATATTATTTAACGTGACGTTAATAATATATATAACGATATTTCAAAAGTTAATATTTTACTTACGATTAAAAAAGGTAAAACTTCGATGGATAATTTAAATATCATATTTTGTCATATCATGCATATCACAAGAATTACACTGCACATCACTTATTCGTCATAACGAATATTTAATATTCGTTATTCCTTCGTATTTACCAAATAGTTTTTGGTCAAGTTCTCAGATAAATTTATTTATCAGGTTGTGTTTCGAAGCCGTTATCATAAATTCGTCCGATTTTATTTTCTTCATTTCAGTATCAATCTAAGGTGAGTCATAGCCTCACATTTACTTATTTTCAAAACTCCGTGAGGGGGATACATGTTATAAACAGATCGCAAGTATTTTTCTGTATGCTTCCTGACTTGATATATGCCTAAGTTAGCTATTGCCAAAAGACCCTTAATCATGAGCCATTAATCACTGTTATGTGAACGCGAATATAATGAATAGATCTATTTAAGGTTTGACAGCCTGTCCCATTAATACTTGACGGAATGCCATTATGCATGTGGTTAGTCGTATTAGTCGTGATAATTATATTTGACTAAAAATAGGAATTGGCAAATCACCTATTACACGAGGGCAAAATTATCATTGATTTGATAAACACCTCCGTTTTTATGGTATTTGTTAACGTTTGCGTGTCATGAGACTTAGAGCAATATATATAAACTGCAATATCAATATTTTCAAACTGATTGTATTTTCCAATACAATCTTACTTGTGTATCAAAATGATTATTAAATTCAAACTCTATGATATCACTCAACATTTTTGTTGACTTTTAAGCATGTATCTCAGGTATTTAGCAGGGGAAGCAAGCATGGAACGGGCGGCAAAAACTTCAAAACTTATCTACTTTATTTAAATAATGGTGTAAAATAAAAGATGTTTGATTTAGTTCAAAACATCAAGACTTTTATATAATACTCTGATAAGGACCTATTGTATTTGAATTTTTATAAATGAATTTATGTTTTAAAACGTCTTTTTCGAGCCGTTTTCTATCATTATGACTTCGATCCTCACCGTAACACCCTAATTACTATTCCGCTGCCACATTTCAAATTAGGGGTGTTACAAGTACCATTCTAGTAATTTGATAGAATAGCTACTGCGTCAATCTCATGTGGTGTTTTACAAAAAACCCATCTTAGTTTGACTTTCTAGTCTGGCTTTAACTTTTAACTCTAGAAGTGACAAAAAAATAACATCATCTACAAAGAAAATGCAACTAAATTTTATATATGCCATTAGGCAAGGCATGGTGAAAATGTTAATCAAGAATATTGTTTCTTTGTATGTTACCTATGTAACCCATCGTATAATATTTCTATTTACATGGCTGGCAAAGTTTGGTCAACCATACGTGATGCTCTAGTTAAGCCCTCGTATCAATATACAAGATATAGAAATAAAAAAAATCCTAGTTGCAATACTTGAGTATAAACAGAGTAAACCAGGCACAGATTAAATAATTCTTTTTCTAAGAACAAAGAAACGTACCTCTTATTAAAAGGATTAGGCCAAAAAATTGCACTCTTCAAGTTGATGCCTGAATTAACATCTACAACCAAGAAATGTAACCCCTTCATAACATTTAAAATCTAATTATAAAAAAAAAAAAAAAAAAACCGGGAGTATCCCGAATTAAGAGGTTCGGAACCTAACAAGAGGGGAAGAATATTGAAAGGATTTTATGGATAAACAAAACGGGAGTATCCAAAGTAATTACCTGAAATTTCTTTGGTTACACATATTATTTTTTTTATCATCAACATCTTCTTTCATCACAACTCCTTGAGTGCAAGCTTCATAAACTAAAACCCAGAAAATTCAAAGAAAAAGGAAAAGAAAGCAACAAAGAAAATAGAGCAAAAGACTAACCTTATAAGGCAGCAAAAATATGACCCGAATTAATTTTTGATTTGGTTATGTCATAATTCTGAGATGGAAATGAAAGAAAATGAATATCCAAAGTTTTGAATTTGAATTTCAAATGAAAATATAGAGAAAGAAAAAGCACTGTTTCCTTGAAACTCTAAAAAAGCAGTAAATCAGTTGTAAAATAAAATTCTTATGGTATAAGAGAAATAAAATTAAAATACAAAGATGATGTCATAAATCTATCAATTGAAGGCCTAATGTAATTACATGACACCTCAGATTCATGATGTCATCCAAAAGTCCTTTTTAAAAGATAGTATAGATATATTCTCATAATAAATCAACCCACGTAAAAAGATAAAACTTGACTCTCTGCCAATCATATACTGCATTCTTTTGCAACTAGCCACTAGCAGCAGCCTTTAACTACCAGCTTAACATACTACGTATATGACAATTTGGTGAGAAGGGAAGTTTCCTATACGCTATAGAACAATTTGTGTGAACTTAATAGTACTTCAAAAAGTGAATAGTCTACTACAATAATAAATGCAAGTAGTATGCAACTACCAGACTTCCATACGTTAAAGATAACAAGGAACCCACATGCATCTTCTATATAAACATGCATACACACCAATATCCCATAACCACTTATCTTCTTTTTACTAATCAACTCTTCCATCTGTAGCAAGTTCAAGTCATGAGCCGCAACGATCAGCATGAAATTCCTGGTGAGTTTGTTCACAACAACTTGCATACTATATATTTACATGCATGCATGATAAGTTTTTTTATATTGATATTGTTATGAATTTGATTGCAGTTGCCTATCCTCCTTCAATGACCATGGAGAAACAAGGACAACTTCCACCTGCGCCACTCGGGTACCCAACAAGCGCTGTCCCCGAAAACCAAGTTCCCGCAAAAACTCAAAGCAGGGGTGGTGGTGGCTTCTGGAGCGGATGGTAAGTACTAAATTACCACCAGATGCTTTTTATTTGATCATGCCTTATACTTTGATTGAATGTGTTATAATGTTGGTTGCAGTTGGTCTGTATGTTGCTGTTGCTGTCAGTGCTTGAGCTTGTTTTCTTCATGACAACTGGATACTGCTATTGCCTAATGATGTTGTCCTGGTGTTTATGACTGTTTAATTATATGTTGTTACCTACTATAGTTATGATATACACTAGTTATGCAATTTTCTTGTTTCTGAATGTACTTTTGTTTGAAGGTGTTGATTAATTCTATTGAATATGATTTCCTTTTTCTGAGTTTATTACTTGTGCAAATATTGTATCCAAGCAAACCATTTAAATGATCCTGTAACATGTTGAAGTTGATACACAACATACCTGGACACCTGGTTGAAATTATATCCTGATCGATCGAAAAAGGTTGTAACTGCTTTAAAAAAAAATTTGGTAACTAAGAAAAACGATACCTTAAAACTATCATTAAGGCCTTAAGGGGGTCATTATGATATATATAAGAAGAGAAATTACAAAACCTGTCCTTGTGGTTTGGCGAAATTTCATGTTTTGTCTATATGGTTCGGAAAGTGCAAGTGGCGTCTTTGTGGGAAAACATTAGATCCGATTCCGTCCTTCCTTAAAATGAAATTACTAAAATACCCCTTGGTTCTTCCTATTTAAGAAGGAAGATGATGTAGGTATTTTAGTAATTTCAGTTTCGGGAAGGACGAAATCGGACCCAAGGTTTCTCCAGAAAAATGACTCTTGCACTTTCCGAACCATACGGACAAAACATGCAATTTGGCTAAACCACAAGGACTATTTTTGATATTTACTCTATTAAGAAAAACCATATCCTTGAGTTGGGTATCAAATTTTCTTTTTTCGTAGAAAAGGTCGAGTATATATTAAACCAATAGTAACTGTTGTGATGGTTGGGCCGGTGGTATGTGGAATAAGGTTTGGTCCGGTGGTATGTGGAATAGGATTTGGTTCGATGATAGACGGGATAGGAGTTAGGCCAGTAGGCTGGACAGGTGTGGGGAGTGGGTCGGTGATATGCAATGTTTTGTAAACCGGGTTCAGAATCGACCCGGTCGAGTCACCGGGGACCGGGTCAACCGGTTGGACCGCCGGGTCAACCCGGTTTTGAATTTATTATTTTTTAATTTTTTTGACCGGGTCAACCGGTTCGACTACCGGGTCAACCGGTTCAACCGCCGGGTTAACCCTTGTTTTTATTAAAAAATTTTGAAAAAACGAAACCCGTCCGGGTTTCGAGAACCGGGTTGACCCGGGTCACTCAAAACCCGTCGGGTCACACCGGTTAACCCGGTTTTAGAAACCCGGGTTTTTTTTACCCGTTTTTTTTGCCGGAACCGGTCGAACTGGTTAACCCGGCCGGGTCGACCCGGGTTTCAAAACATTGGTGATATGAGAAAGGGGAGTTGGGTCCGTGGGCTGAACAGATGGTGTTAGGTCGATATGAAGTGGTGTGGTGGTTAGGCCGATATGAACTGGTTTGGTGGTTAGGCCAATGGTATTTGGAATTTTTGCCCGGTTATTTACTTTTCTCTTTTTGCTCATTTCCTCTCCTTGCCTCCTTTGCTTTCTTACTTTTGTTTGCCTTTTTTGTACGTGATTCTTAGCCGTTTCTTTTTTCGTTCGATGGGTTTCAAAATAGGGAAATTACCAATGAAATACTTGGGAGTGCCTTTGATTACTAAAAAGTTGGGAATTAAAGAATGTAAGCAGCTTGTGGATAAGGTGAAGAGTAGAATTGAAGATATTTTTCGGTAATATAACCAATAGAAAGAGTGTATTGTATTTGTATTTGAGATATTTTTGGAAATTGTTAATGATTTTGAGGAGTTGGGCCGGTGGTATTTGGGTTAGAGGTTGGTAGTCGGAGAACATGGTGAGCGATAAGGTTTGGAGCGATGTCGAAAAAAGTTTAGGAAGGGGCATCATTAGGTGTGACGGACCTGAATGGAAAAATGGTCTCAACAAAGGTGACATTACGAGAAATAATGATTTTGTTCGTGAAAAGGTTAAGGAAACGAAATCCGGCAGTGGTTTTAAGGGTAGCCAAGAAATATATAAGGAGTGGATCAAGGGTCGGGTTTTTGATTATAGTATAGGTGAGCATAGCACAAACAACCAAAAACACACAATGACATGTAGTTTGGTTTCGTGTTATAAAGGAAAAAATGAGGCGTGTCATTGTTTATAGTGGTGGATGGCAAAATGTTTAAAAGGTGGTGGCCATGTGACGTGCCTCGACCAAAAATGATGAGGAAACTGGGCTTGAAACAGTAAGGTACGGATAAGGTTGTTGATAGTCCGAATTATACGTTCGGATTTACCATTTTGTTGAAGTACGGGGATACGAGAAACTTGTGTGAATGCCGTGTTTGGTAAATTATCGGTGAAAGATGGTGTTGTCAAACTCACCACCATGGTGACATTGAAAAGCTTTAATTTCCTTATTAGTTTGAGATTTTACAAAAAAATGGAATTCAACAAACTTAGCAAAAGTGTCAGATTTGTTAAGCATATGATACCTCTTTGACTCGGAAGTGGGGAAGTCCACAAATCCGAATGCACAATATCAAAAGCAAAATTAACTACAAGATCGGAAACAGAAAATTGAAGTCTCACATGCTTGCCAAGTTGACAAGCTTGACAAAGATTAGGAGACTTCACTTTATTACACAAAATAGCATTATTAGAAAGTAAAGAACATAGCACTTCATTAATTTCCTGGATGTCCAAGTTGTTGGTGCCACGTGTGATGACTAGCAAGAAAAGCTTGTGGGTAAGATGTAGGCGTGGTCATAGGATATAGGTCCCCGGTGCTATCTCATTAGCGGAGAATTTGCTGAGTCAAATAGTCCACTCGTCAAATTCATTAGAAACTTCGTAAAAATTTTGACAATATAAGGCAGGAGTGATGGACTTGAACTAGTTGCAGGAGCTGGACTTGTCCTAAACTATATATGTTATTAAGTCCAAACGACCCAGCAATTTGGTTACGTATTATATTGAAGAGGCATATTATTCACCATGTGTGTTTCATGTGTAGGATAACCCACCAATTTGATTATTACGTACGTGAATAATCTATTTTTGGAAAAAGTAAAAAAGATAATGAAAGTGGGACAGTATGACTATGTGGATAATTTATTTTTGGAGAATTGATAATAATGATAACCCACAGTTTGGTTGTGACGTGAACTGCATGACGTAAAAAATTAGCAGCAAGGAAAATTGATACTTGATTTTGGAGAATTAGGGTTTACAGTAATTGATTAGACATCTCCACTATGTCGTTAATGATTTGTGTCTCCACTATTAATTTGTTTGTTTTTGGTTAACATTAGTACACACTGCGTAAAAAAAAATTAAAAACTTGAGCCCGGGCTTATAAAAATGACCCAATGTACACTTACTCGTCGTGCTTTACTTGCCCCTATCTGCTTCTTCTAAATCAACCGTTCCATCTTTATTAGCCGTAGCAAGTTCAAGTCATGAGCCACAACGATCAACATAAGACTCCTGGTGAGTTTGTTCACCACAATTCACATAGTATTATTTATTTGATCATATTTAAGTATTTAATATTGGTATGAACTTGGTTGTAGTTGCATGTCCTCCTCCTCACATGACCATGGAGAAAGAAGGACCACGGTCACCCAAAAACCAAGTTCAAGGACGCACTAAAAGCAGGGCCAGTGAAGGTTTCTGTAATACCTGGTAAGTAGATTACCGCATATTCCATATTTGGTCATGCTTAATCTTCGATTTAATCTGTCATACTGTTGGTTGCAGTTGTGCTGTGCTATGCTATTGTCCAAGCACTACAAGCAGGGCCTGTGCAAGTTTCTGTACTACCTGGTAAGTAGATTACCACGTATTCCATATTTGGTCATGCTTAATCTTCGATTTAATTTGTCATAGTGTTGGTTGCAGTTGTGCTGCGCTATGCAATTGTTCACGCACTACAGGCAGGGCCTGTGACAGTTTCTGTACTACCTGGTAAGTAGATTACCACGTATTCCATATTTGGTCATGCTTAATATTTCGATTTAATCTGTCATACTGTTGGTTGCAGTTGTGCTGCGCTATGCGATTGTTGCATGTCGTTGGTCTGCTGTTAACATCCTTCGTGATCACGAGATACTGCCATTACCTGATGATTTTGTCTCAATGTTTTTATGATTGTTAGATTATATATTATTACCTACTACCCAAGGCCTTTGGTCCAGTTGTATGTGAGTTGCCACCAACTTAATTAGAGGTTGTGGGTTCAAGCCTCGCTAGATGCATTTGTGAGATATAGGGTTTGAAAAAAATTGTCGTTCAAAAATAGTTAGGCAGGTTCTGGTTTATGTAAAGCACTTTTGTTTGTAAGTGTTCATGAATTTAGTTAAATATTACGGAGTATAACCTTTCTTAAGTATACTACTTGTGCAAATATGTATCCAAGCGAACCATTTAGTGAACGCGTAACATGTTACCAATACACAAAACATACCTGGTTGAAATTTGAACTGATAAAAGCTAATTGCACAAAAATAAGTTTGATAGCTAACAAACATGATTCTGTTTTGGTGTGTTAAGTTATTATCATTTGGAAACTAGTGACTCATGAAAGTTAGGACTACTTTGTTCATAACCGAGGTCAAACAATTGGTTTGGTTGTCTATGAATCAGGAAGTATGTTTTGTGATAGGAAGTACTGTCTTGTTGTATGCAGCTGGTATGGTGCTAGTAGTATGGTTTGGAATTTTTGTTTAGTCAATGTATGTTCTCATTATTTGGTTCATAGTTAGTACTTAGTAGTATACTTTGGGGTCTGTTCAAACTGTGTCTAAATGGGCTTGTATATGTTTCTGGCAACTTCACTTTTTTCACCAAAAAAATTAATGAAAAAAAGGGAGGACACTTTAATACTAAACTCATAAAGGAGCCATAAGAAAAGCTTGTGGGTAGGATGTAGGCGTGGTCACAGGATACAGGTCTTCGGTGCTATCACAACGGAGGAGAATTTGCCGAGTCAAATAGTCTTTCACAGAAAAACCAAACTCGTCAAATTCAATAGAAACTTTGTTGTCACGGGTAAATTAACGAACATAAATTAAATTTTTGAAAATACGAGAAGTAAACATTGTGAAGGTGAAGGGGACAATAAGGGTTAGGCAACAAGCTATGGCCCGTGTTGGTGACGGGTATGGATTTACCGTCACCAACAAAGATAGACGGATAAATTCTTTTATTATAAACAATACTAAGGTTATTTGAATGTGAATTTAAATAGGAAGACGCACCCGGCCTCACCAACGTCATGTTGTTGGACCGGTGGGACTGCTTGTTGGGCTGTGTGGACTGAGACACGTTGGTCCAGGAAGACTGAAACTGGTGGTGTTAGGCTTGGAGCATTCATTTCAGTAAGACCATATTGGGCCGGGACTAATTGCAGGACCTGTCCTATATTATATATGTTGTTATTAAGTCCAAAGGACCCTGCAATTTGGGTAGGGTTGTGTTAACCATACCCTCTTGTCCCCTTGTCCTTTTCCCTTGTCCCCTCAATTTATTTCAGTACAGTACAGTTTTTTGTCAGTTTCTAAT
Source organism: Artemisia argyi (assembly GCA_030686995.1). Taxonomy (NCBI): domain Eukaryota; kingdom Viridiplantae; phylum Streptophyta; class Magnoliopsida; order Asterales; family Asteraceae; genus Artemisia; species Artemisia argyi. The sequence continues at coordinate 241,507,621 of CM060700.1, read as the reverse complement.
CCGTATTTCTGACAGTTTTAAGCATTTGACATATTAAACTTTATATTTTCTGTTCCGCACTCTCAGGTTTATAGTTTTTTTGATATAAACAAAATTATAAAAATAAAAAATAAATAAAAAAAATAAAATAAAATAAAAAATGGGGGAGGGCGCGGCTAACATTTTTGGGGAGGGTGGGGATAACAGCCCCCTTTGGGTATTATATTGAAGAGACATACCATGTGTATTTGATGTATATGATGACCCACCAATTCAATTACTACGTGAATTGGCTGATGTATATGTGGATAATAATGATTTTTGGAGAATTGATAATATTTGGGACAGTTAGGGTATATCTTTGATACCATGTCAAACATATATACCACATCCAATTTAATACTACTTTGATTCTGATCCTACCAGTAAATTAGGACTATACAAAACCAAACACTCGTATTACATCTTTCACAACCATTCCAAGGACAGGAAACACAACAAGCATGGAGACTACGTTTCCTTTCACACTAGTCTCATCTTTTATGACTCGCAGACAGAACTAATCTTCAAACGATGCTTCATATGCTTTCTTGTGCAAGACGTTTTAGCCATTTGTTCTATAGTATCTTCACAGTCTTTAAACTGGGAAGATACTATATATGTTTTTAAAAACAGTTAGAACATTAGACGGATTGAAATACTCTCATAGTTGTTGTCCCAAACTAGATCAATATCATATAAGTTGCAAAGTAAATGAATAAGTAAATTGTATTATTATGTTTCTAACTTGTCTATCCATTGTTTCGAATGAATTACATATGTATAGATAGGTTTGAATCGACATGACCCAACCATTGTGACCCTTCGGTTTTAGTCCCAACCGATTTAACTAATAACTAACTTATGTAACTAACTTTCGGTTACAAAGTTTCTAACTAACATATTTGGTCCTTCGAGTTTTAAGAAGCAATGGAGCGAGATTACTTGGTTCACATTCTCCTCCTTAATCTTGATCGTTGCTTCTTCCTAAATCTTGAACTCCGAGCATTTGTCGCATTGTTGTGAACTTCAATCTTGGTAGAGCCTTTGTTAGTATATCTGCTCTTTGTAGTTCTCCGCTAACATGTTCCACATTGATGTGCCCATTCTCTACGCATTCTCGAATAAAATGATAGCGAATGTCGATGTGTTTACTTCTTCCATGAAAAACTGGGTTCTTGACAAGTGCTATTGCTGAAACGTTATCTACCTTCAACGTTATCTTCTTTTCTTCACTTCCAGTTAATTCACTAAGTAATCTTTTTAACCATAAGGCTTGACATGCTGCTGCAGTAGCCGCCATGAATTCTGATTCACATGATGATAGCGCCACTGTTGGTTGCTTCTGAGTACACCAGGTAATGGGTGACTCTCCAAAATAAAATACTATCCCAGTAGTTCCTTTTCCTTGATCAGTGTTGATTCCATAACTACTGTCGCTGTAACCTGTAATCTTGCAGCCGCCTTCTTTCTTGTAAATTATGCCATGCTCCTTTGTTCCTTTGATATATTGGATTACTTGCTTTACCGCCTTCAGGTGATGTTCCTTCAGGTCTTGCATCCATCTGCTTAGTAGTCCGACTGAATAACTAAGATCTGGTCTTGTATGCAGTAAGTACCTGAGACTTCCAATTAAGCTTCTGTAGTAAGTTGCGTCAACTGAGTTACCATCTTCCGCCTTGACCAACTTAGTACCGGGATCCATTGGTATCTTCGTATCATTACTATCCATCATACTTGTTTCCTTCAAGATCTTGTTAATATAACCTATTTGCTTGATTGTAATCTCTCCTCCTGTCTATGTAACTTCTATCCCTAGGTAATAAGCTAACAATCCTAAGTCGCTCATTTCAAACTTTTCTTCCATATGGGATTTAAATACTTCTAATTCCTTCCTTGGAATGCCCGTGATTATCAAATCATCTACATAAACTCCAACTATAATCGTAGAAGTCTTGTTTCTCTTTGTATAAACTGCTTGTTCGAGATTACACTTCTTAAAATCTAATGACTTTAACGTTTTATCAAGCTTCACATTCCACGCTCTCGGTGCTTGTCTTAAACCATATAAAGCTTTAACAAGCTTATATACTTTTCCTGAATTTCCTGGCTTTATAAATCCTTCAGGTTGTGTAACGTAGACTTCTTCCTTTAAATCTCCATGTAAAAATGCTGATTTTACATCCAAGTGATGAACTTGCCAACCATGATATGCTGCTAATGCTAATATCAACCGTACCGTTTCTATCCTAGCAACTGGGACAAATACTTCATTGAAGTCTATTCCTAGTTCTTGTACATAATCCTTTTGCTACTAAACGTGCCTTATATCTAACGATCTTTCCTTGTGCATCCCTCTTGGTTTTAAAAACCCATTTGAGTCCAATTGCCTTCTGATTTTCTGGCAATGTAGTAAGAATCCATGTGTTATTCTTATTTATCGAATCTAATTCAATTTCCATGGCCTCAATCCATTTCTTATCTACTGATGCTTCCTTATAGTTACGAGGTTCTTCTTCTGTGAAAAATAAACTTGGTGTTTCCACTATACGTGCAGTTTCGTAGATTTCTGCTAAACCTTTCAATCCTCGTACTGGTCTATGATTATATCTTTCGTCTGAGCTCTCTAATGAACTAATAGTAGCCTCTTCTTCTTCGTCTGAGTTAGGTGGTGAGTATATGTTGGTGGTGTAATTGGTGTAACTGGATCTGGTATTGCATCTGATTCCTGATACGTATTATCAATGTTATCATTGATTTCTATGTTGACTGGTGTAACATTCTCATTGTCAACTCCTTCTACCACAAAACTAGCCCAAAATGTGTCTTGTGTATTCGTATCTTCTCCATCCTTACCCCAATTCCACGGTTTCATTTCCATAAACTTAGCATCCCTACTAACATGTTTCTTTTTTGCTATTGGATCATATAACATACATGCTTTTGATCCTTCCTCTACTCCTAAGTAAATCATTGGTATGCTTCTGTCATCCAACTTCTTTAAGTGATGTATCGTTATCTTTGCATAAGTTGTGCATCCGAATATTCTTAGGTTTTCCAAGTTTGGTTTTCTATTGTAGAGTGCCTCATATGGAGTTTTATCTATCAGGGCTCTTGTAGGTACCCTATTGAGTATGTAAATGGCATGTTTCACTGCTTCCGCCGAAAAAGTTAAGGGTAACTTCATGAATTTCATCATACTCCTAGTTGTTGATAACATTGTCCTATTTCTTCTCTCCACTACTCCATTCTGCTGTGGTGAGTAAGGTGCTGTCAACTGTCGTGCTATTCCATTCTCTTTACAGTAATTTGTGAATTCATTAGATGTAAATTCACCCCCTCTATCTGTTCTTAGCATCCTCACTTTCATACTCAGTTCCATTTCTATTTTATGTCTAAATTCCTTGAAAGTACTAAGTGCTTGATCTTTCGATATAAGAAAATAAGCCCACATAAAACGTGTACAATCGTCTACTAACAAGAATATAAGTTTCTTGCCTCAGTGTGTTACTGGACTAATAGGACCACAGAGGTCTCCATGTACTAAGTCTAATGGGTTCTTTGATCTGAATTTAGCTTGGTTTGGAAATGGTGTTCTACTGTGTTTTCCTAATAAACATGCATCACAAATATGTCCGGCATGATTTATTCTTGGTATTCCTTCCACTAGACCCTTCCTAGTCATCTTGTTGATATCGTCAAAGTTCAGATGACCTAATCTAGCATGCCATAACCATGCTTGGTTATCTACGTTTGCTAAGAGACATATAGGTGTGTCTATCTGTAGTCTAATACTGTAAAGTCTATTCTTAGATCTTTCTACCTTCATCAACAATTTCCTACTCTTATCATACAAAGTCAATTTATCTCCGTCCATTATGACCTTACAACCTATCTCCGTAAGTTGTCCTAGACTTAGTATGTTGCTCTTAAGGTTTGGTATATAGTATACATCCGATACTACCTTCTGTTCATGGTTTCTACAACCTAACAATATAGAGCCTTTTCCCTTTATCTGTACATACGATCCAACTCCAAAACGTACTCGTCCTGTTACGCTCTCATCAATATCCTTAAAATGACCCCTAGTACCCGTCATGTGGTTACTTGCACCGTTATCTAAATACCATATGCTTGCATCCTTTGAAGCATATTTCCCTGGTTGAATTTGGCCTTCATTCAACAACACTTCCTTGTGTTCGGTTTCGTGCATTGTCATTAATAGTGATGGTTCATCGTCTTCTAAGATAAGGTTTGATTGTTCCTGAGCTGTTGATTTTACTCTACAAGTACTCATATAATGTCCAAGTTTGTTATATTTAAAACATTTAATGTTACTCAAATCCCTGATACTTGTGTTCCTATTTGGGTTTCCTTTATGATTTGAGTTTCCTACTTGTGAGTTATTTTTGTTTTTATTATTTCGCCAGTTTCCTCGTGAATAATTTGATCTACCTTCGCGCTTATTAAATCGCTTTCCTTTTCCCGAGTGTTCGCCATGTGCGAATAGTAAGTTCTCCTGGCTTTCAACTTGTCCTCCCTTCCGGAGTTTTATTCTTTCCTCAAATGCTTTGAGTTTTCCAGTGATCTCATCTAGGGTGACGTCGTCTAGATCACTTGTCTGTTCTATGGATGCTACTATCTGAATGAATCTATTGAGTGTGGAGTCTAATAGTTTTCTAACTAAAAGTGATTCATCTATTGTTTTCCCTAGTTCCTTTGCTTTCGTGACATATCCGTTTAACTTGTCTGCAAATGCATCCACCGTCTTATCTTCTTTCATCTGAAGTGAGTGAAATCCAATCATCAATGATTGTAATCGTGCTTGCTGCACTCTTTCTTCTCCAATGTGTCGTTTCTTTAATGATTCCTATAATTCCTTAGCCGTTTTACAACCCGCTACTTGTAAAATCACATCTTCGGTCAACGCTTGATATAACAAAGCCGTTGTTGCCTTATCTTTCTTATCATCTAATTGCGTGTTTTCCTTAGGTTCTATTGTTTCCCACAAACCATGTGCTTCAAGTATAACTTTAATTTGTATAGCTCATACCGTGTAATTTGTGTTTTTCAACTTAGGGCATTGGTATTGTGCAATAGGTGTTAAGGGTTTTAATGTGGTTGATGTGCTTGTATCGTCACCAGCCATCTTAAAAGTATTAATTATCTTCACTTTCTTGTGCGTATGGGAATTATTCTTCCTAGTATGGTATCTCTTCTACTATGGGAATATATATATAGTTTCCGGGAATCCTAATAATATTGGATCAATAATAGTTTTCGGGATTTCCTAATAGTATAAACTAATATATCTATACTATTCTAATGTAATTAAAATCCAAAAAAAATAACTTGTGACCTCGTTATTGTGTTGAATACAAGTTGTATTCCCTTGTCTCGTTAGTAAGAATTGTTCACCAACGTTTGTTATTTCCTTCGTTCTTTTGTTTTTCTCCTGCCTCGTTGCCTTTTTCCTTCCAAATTCGACTTCTAACTTCAACAAATCTTTCTGATTTCTTTGCCTTGCTTCTGTTTTGATTCGAACCAAAAACAGAAACACCAAAGTGCCTTCTTTTCTCCTTGTCGAATTGTTGTTGTTGTTTTTTTAACCCAACGAGTCTAAACAAAATTCCAACGCCTCCTTGCCTTGTTCAAATCTTTCTTGAATCACAAACAAGTCTCGGCCTGTTTTTGTTTTGTTGTTGTCGAATGTTTGTTAATAATTCGACACAAACAAAACCAAACTTGTACCACACTACACGTTCTCTTTTCCTTTTGTGTGTTGTTCTTGATTTCAGTCCCTTCGAAATTCCTAAGAATCTTTATACACACAATATTTGGTACCACACCGTGGTAACCAAATCGATCCAGAAATAAGTCCTTCGTTTCTGAATTCGTTCCAATGAAACAAAGCAGTCCTTCGTTTGTTTCTTCCTTCGTTGTTGTCGTTCTTGTGTCGATCTAACACATACTCCACACACTTTCCTTGAGTACTCCTTCTTCGTTCTACGTATACGTTTTTCTTCCACAATAACGTTTCATGCGCTTCTAGAATCTGCGTCTTATAATGCTTTGTGCTTTTGTCTTCAAACCGGTTTACACAAAGTCCTTCAATCTTCCTTCCCTTCGTTGTTTCCAACAAAGTTTTATCCCACCAATATCGTTTGATGTGTACGCTTGCAACTTCTAACGCAAAACAGATCGTACACTATCTCTTCTACGTTTCTCCTTATTCACACTTGTTTGTTTTCCTTGGAAGATTAAAGAAAACAAATCATTCCTCGCAGAAAAGAAAAAATCATCGGTGTTTCTTCTTTTCTCTGCATCTCTCTTGGCTTCTCGTTAATGGTTTTGTGATATAGAAACAGAATTTGTTTCGATGTATGAACCCTTGCTCTTGATGCCAATTGTTGTCCCAAACTAGATCAATATCATATAAGTTGCAAAGTAAATGAATAAGTAAATTGTATTATGTTTCTAACTTGTCTAACCATTGTTTCGAATGAATTACATATGTATATATAGGTTTGAATCGACATGATCCAACCATTGTGACCCTTCAGTTTTAGTCCCAACCGATTTAACTAATAACTAACTTTTCTATAACTAACTTCTGTAACTAACTTTCCGTTACAAAGTTTCTAACTAACATATTTGGTCCTTCGAGTTTTAAGAAGCAATGGAGCGAGATTACTTGGTTCACAATAGTCTCATCCATGTCGCGTCTCTTGTAAACTCTCTTCATCTATATATATATATATATATATATATATATATATATATATATATATATATATATATATATATATATATAAGAATCCTGGTGATTCTGTGTGGCGGTGGGTTCAAGCCCCGTGAATTAGTCAGCCAAAAGGTCGGAAATCATGGTTACACAAAAAAAAAAAAAATCCTGGTGAGTTTGTTCACCACAAGTCACATATTATTTATTTGATCATATTTTAGTACTCGGTAATTAATATTGGTATGAACTTGGTTGTAGTTGCCTATCCTCCTCCCATGACCATAGAGAAACAAGGACCACGGCCACCTACGTCAAGCACAGTCCCCAAAAACAAGGACCACGGCCACCTGCATGACCATGAAAAACAAGGATGCCCAAAAAGCAAGGCTTGTGAAGGTTTCTTTAAGTGGTAAGTAGATTACCACATATTTCATATTTGGTCATGCTTAATATTTTGATTTAATCTGTCATACTTTTGGTTGCAGTTGTGAAAGCAGGGCGTGTGATGTTCTCACTTTTCAGTGATACCTGGTAAGTAGATTATAAGATATTCCATATTTGGCCATGCTTAATATTCCGATTTAATCTGTCATACTGTTGGTTGCAGTTGTGCTGCCCTATGCCAATGTTCCTTTTTGGCGGCCTGCTTTTAACATCCTTCGGGATCACGAGATGCTGCCATTGCCTGATGATTTTGTCTCAATGTTTTTATGATTGTACAATTATTGAATTATATGTTATTACCTACTAATGGTAATGATATAAACTAGTTAGGCAGATTTCTGGTTTAAGTAAGCACCTTTGTTTGTAAGTGTTCATGAACTCAGTTAAATATTATAACGTTTTTTAAGTATACTACTTGTGCAAATAATGTATCCTAGCGAACCATTTAGTAAACGTGTAACATGTTAATACACAAAACATACCTGGTTGAAATTTGAACTGATAAAACCTAATTGCACAAAAATAAGTTTGATTAGCTAACAAACATGATTTATTAATTTTGTGAAGATTCAAGGTTGGGTCTGTTTTTGTGTGTTAAGTTATCATTTGTAAACTAGTGACTCGTGAAAGATGGACTACTTTGTTCTAACCGAGGTCCAACAATTGGTTTGGTTGTCTATGATTCAAGAAGTATGTTTTGTAATAGGAAGTGTTGTTGTATGCATTTGAATTTAAATAGTACTAAGGTTATTTGCATTTGAATTTAAATAGGAAGATGCACCTCTGTCCATGTTCCACCCGACCCGACCTCACCAAAGTCCTGTTGTTGAACCGGAGGGCCTGCCTGTTTGGTTGTCGTCGTGTAACCCGAACCCGGGTTGTATGGACTGAGACACATTGGTCCTGGAAGACTGAAACTGGTGTTGTTGGGCTTGGAGCATTCGCTAGGCCTGTGTTATATTTTCAGAAAGTCCATATTGGGCCAGGAGTCTTTGTTGGGCTGAACTTGTTGCCGGAGTTGGACATGTCCTAAACTATATATATGTTGTTATTAAGTCCAAAAGATGTGATCGGCTCAAAAGGGAACTAACTAATCTTCAAATGATGCTTCGTACGCTTTCTTGTACAAGGCGTTTTAGCCTCTTGTTCTATAGCCATTTGTACAAGGCGTTTTAGCCATTCGTACATATAAAACATTGAATCTTGAATTTCTTAAACTTAATGTTGACTTTATTGACTTTTGAGCTAAATATTTCAATGTTAATGAGCAATGAAATTTTTCGTATCTGAGTTAGTAGTTTTCATGATTTGGCAAATGAATTTTGACTTTTGGTCTATTATATATGGTGAGATGAAATAATTTTTATATTTGAAAATTTGAATTTATTTACTTACAGATGCATATTTTAAACTTGCCGCTAAAAATCTCGTTGTTATGCACGGATATAAAATAATCAATGATTAGACATCTCCACTGTGTCGTTATTGGGTTGTCCACTTGTCCCCACTATGTGTTGTTAATGATTTGTGTCTCCACTATTAATTTGTTTGTTTTTAGTTAACATTACTCCACGTTAACATTTGTGTCTGCTTCTTCTAAATCAAACCTTCCATCTTTACCAGCTGTAGCAAGTTTAAGTCATGAGCCACAACCATCAACGTGAAATTCCTGGTGAGTTTGTTCACACCAATTCACGTATTATTTTATAACGGCAGATAGTTATAGTGATATTTTGGTTACACAAAACACTTAACCAATACTTAACCAAAATATCATTATAACTATATGCCGATATAAAATCTCGTTGTTATACACGGGTACTCGTCTTGTTACCACAAAAGTAACAAAATGGTTATGGTGTTTGTATAGTAGAGTTTAGGATAATTATTTGAAAGTATTAAATATAAGTTTATGGTGTATGTTTAAGTTTTTTAAACCGTGTATGTTTAATTTGTATTTGTCTAACTTTCCATTTGCATTTTGCAAACCGTGTATATCTAATGAATTCGAGTTTCCATTACATTTACGGAGGGTGTTAAGGAGATGAACTATTCAGTATTAATCACGCTATTAGTTTCTAATTTTCATTTCAAAGTACTAATTAGAGGTATTAAGGAGGGTAAATCAGACAATTAGATTTACTCCTTTTTTGAGAACTATTAAGTTTTCAAAAAATAACTTAAATGTTTAGTATAGATTAATTAATATTGTTATGAAGTTGGTTGTAGTTGCATATCCTCCTCCCATAACCATGGAGAAACAAGGACCACTGCCAACAAGCACTGTCCCCAAAACCCAAGTTCGAGGAGGCACTAAAAGCAAGGCCCGTGAAAATTTATGTAATACCTTGTAAGTAGATTACCAAATATTCCATATTTGGTCATATGCTTAATATTTCGATTTAATCTGTCATACTGTTGGTTGCAGTTGTGTTGCGCTATGTAATTGTTGCCTTTTGGCGGTCTGCCACGCGGTCTGTAGTTAACATCCTTCGTGATCACGAGATACTGCCATTGCCTGATGATTTTGTCTCAATGTTTTTATGATTGTTAAATTATATATTATTACCTACTACCCAAGGCCTTTGGTCTAGTTGTATGTGTGTTGCCACCAACTTAATTAGAGGTAGTGGGTTCAAGCCTCGCTCTATGCATTTGTGAGATATAGGGTTTGAAAAAAATTGTCGTTCAAAAATAGTTAGGCAGGTTCTGGTTTATGTAAGCACTTTTGTTTGTAAGTGTTCAGGAATTTAGTTAAATATTATAACCTTTATTAAGTATACTACTTGTGCAAATAATGTATCCAAGCGAACCATTTAGTGGACGCGTAACATGTTAATACACAAAACATACCTGGTTGACGTTTGAACTGATAAAACCTAATTGCACAAAAATAAGTTTGATTAGCTAACAAACATGATTTATTAATTTTGTGAAGATTTAAGGTTGGGTCTGTTTTGGTGTGTTAAGTTATCATTCGGAAACTAGTGACTCGTAAAAGATGGACTACTTTGTTCTAACCGAGGTCCAACAATTGGTTTGGTTGTCTATGATTCAAGAAGTATGTTTTGTAATAGGAAGTGCTTGTTGTGTACATTTGAATTTAATTAGTACTAAGGTTATTTGCATTTGAATTTAAATAGGAAGATGCACCTCTGGCCATGTTCCACCCGACCCAACGTCACCAAAGTCCTGTTGTTGGACCGGAGGGCCTAGCCTGTTTGGTTGTCGTCGTGTAACCCGAACCCGGGTTGTATGGACTGAGACACATTGGTCCTGGAAGACTGAAAGTACTAGGGGTGTTCATCGGTTCGGTTCTCGGTTAATCGGTTTATTTTGTTCGGGTTGTTCGGTTAAATTTTTTTTTTGGTCATAACCGAAAACCGAACTGATCCGAAAATATCTATAACCGAACCGAACCGAAGTTCGGTTCGGTTATGGGTCAAAACCGAAAACCGAATTTTATACTTGAATTACACTATTTATATATTTTTTTAATTTAATTATATATATTTTTGGCAAAAAAAATTATATTTCAAGCATAAATAGTGTTTTTTATATTAGTATAAAATTTTAAAGGACATTTTATATATATATATATATATATATATATATATATATATATATATATATATATATAATAATATAAATATATAAAAAAATATATATATTTATATAAATTCGGTTTTCGGTTCAGATAGCCAAACCCATATCCAAACCGAAAATCGAATTTTTAATTCGGTTCGGTTCGGTTTTAACAAGTTCGGTTCGGTTATATGTTCGGTTTGGTTTTTTTTCGGTACGGTTTTCGGTTTATTCGGTTTATTACCCGACCCATGAACACCCCTAACTGAAACTGGTGTTGTTGGGCTTGGAGCATTCACTAGGCGTCTAGGCCTGTGTTATATTTTCAGAAAGTCCATATTGGGCCAGGGGTCTTTGTTGGGCTGAACTTGTTGCCGGAGTTGGACATGTCCTAAACTATATTGAAAAGGCATATTCTCTATATATATTAATTGTGTTGATATGTGTTTAAAAATAGTTTTTTTGAGGCCTTATGTTTGGTCTCCTTTTAGCCCATGGCCGGCCTTTTTTTGTTTCCATGTTGTAGTCTATATTTTACATGTATGTTTTAGTGACTTTGCATGTGGTGAGTCCACAATGACCAAACTATTAGTAAAAAAGAAAAACTTACAAAACACACCCTGAACTTCTTAATATTTACATATTTTTTATATAACAAACTTTATTTGCTAAATATCTAACAGACATTTAGCGGTTTCTTGAAAAAAAAATACTAGCAAAAAGGCCTCTCGATGACGAACAAAACAAGCCCTATATTGATATGTTTTTGATGCACTTACCGTTTTATAAAAAATTTCAAAGTGTATTATATATAGTTTCTAAATAAGAGAACTTTCATAATGCACCCTTAACCTATGAAATGACTTTAAAATTATTCTAAATTTTTTTCAACTATAACGGTCAAAATTAGCACCGCCACAACACACCGGTGCCCGGACGTCGTACGACAACTACAGATATAGCTTCACACAACATTTGTTCCAATCAAATACAACACGTGTCAACAAAAAACATACCACGATCTTACAACGAGAAGCCCCACCCAAACACCCAAACATTATTCGTAAATAATTATCACAAAAAAAAAGTGTATTTTTAAATGTGTTTTTCTTTAGCCAATCGTATATCTCATTGTTTTATGAAAATTATTTCATATTGTCTTACGAAAGAGAAAAGCTATAGCAAAAAATACTATGAGGAAGTGAATATTGGTGATTTGCCTCAAATTTGCTTAAAACAGGTGCAAACTTCACGCATCGTAAAAAAGAATTTGCAAAAAAAAGCCTCGCCGCAACGCGGCGGGCATTACATTCCTTGTTATTCACCATGTGTATTTGATGTGTAGAATGACCCACCAATTATAAGTGTGAATACAGTGAAAATAATGTTACATGATCAAAAGGTTTGGCCCAATACAAACTATGTTAACAATAAATACTAGTCTCATTTTCATGACTCACTAAAGTTGATAAGAGGTAGCTCACACACAAAGGCGTCATCAACAGCTAAACAATCCTTCGTGAATCAAACTGCACCAGACACAACTAACTAATCTTCAAATGACGCTTTCTTGTACAAGGCGTTTTAGCCTCTTGTTCTATAGCCATTTGTACAAGGCGTTTTAGCCATTCGTACATATAAAACATGCATCTCATTTCTTGAATCTTGAATTTCTTAAATTTAATGTTGACTTAACTGACTTTTGAGCTGAATATTTCATATTAATGAGCAACGGAATTTTTCGTATCTGAGTTAGTAGTTTTCATGATTTGGCAAATGAATTTCGACTTTTGGTCTATTATATATGGTGAGATGAAATAATTTTTATATTTGAAGATTTGAATTTATTTACTTACGGATGCATATTTTAAACATGCCGCTAAAAATTTCGTTGATATGCATGGGTATTCGTCACAGTTGGAACATTAGACATCTCCACTGTGTCGTTATTGGGTTGTCCACTATGTCGTTAATTAATGATTTGTGTCTCCACTATTAATTTGTTTGTTTTTGGTTAACATTACTCGACATTAACATTTGTGTCTGCTTCTTCTAAATCAAACCTTCCATCTTTACCAGCTGTAGCAAGTTCAAGTCATGAGCCACAACCATCAACATAAGAATCCTGGTGAGTTTGTTCACACCAATTCACATATTTTTTATTTGATCATATTTTAGTAATTACTAGACGAGTACCCGTCCATAACAACGGGTCAACGGGATTTTATAACGGCAGATAGTTATAGTGATATTTTGGTTACACAAAACACTTAACCAAAATATCATTATAACTATATGCCGATATAAAATCTCGTTGTTATACACGGGTACTCGTCTTGTTACCACAAAAGTAACAAAAACATTATGGTGTTTGTATAGTAGAGTTTAGGATAATTATTTGAAAGTATTAAATATAAGTTTATGGTGTATGTTTAAGTTTTTTTAAATCGTGTATGTTTAATTTGTATTTGTCTAACTTTCCCATTTGCATTTTGCAAACCGTGTATGTCTAATGAATTCGAGTTTCCATTACATTTACGGAGGGTGTTAAGGAGATGAACTATTCAGTATTAATCACACTATTAGTTTCACATTTATTAGCTTAAATGTTTAGTATAGATTAATTAATATTGTTATGAACTTGGTTGTAGTTGCATATCCTCCTCCCATGACCATGGAGAAACAACGACCACTGCCAACAAGCGCTGTCCCCAAAACCCAAGTTCGAGGAGGCACTAAAAGCAGGGCCTCTGAAGATTTATGTAATACCTGGTAAATAGATTACCATTGTGACAACTGGCAAATTAGGGAGTTATTTTGAAAACCCGCATTACATTAAAGTTCGTTTATAAAATATATTTGAAATTTTATTCGTAACGAACTTGAAAAACCAATATTTTGGTTGATTATATCTAAAACTTTTATGGAATCGAATTTGGTTTATCGATATGAAGTTTATCACGTCCTTGTATTGTGAATCGAAGGTAAGACGAGTCACATGTGGTTTGCGACTCGTATTTGGATGAAACGCGACCTAAGGGGTCACGAGTTACCTTTCTTTGGTTGGGTTTTGGTTAAAAACGTGATATATAAATGGGTTTTTGAATAAAATGTGATGAATCTATAGTTTGGTATCCGGGTTTCACGTTTTGGTGCTGGTCGAGGTGAAACCGAGAGCCCATGCTCTCGGCTTGTGTTTCTCTTTAAGTTTTTGTGTGGGATTTTAATTCTTGGTCTTGTGTTTTTGTCATCGAGGGAATTGGTGATGCGTTTCTAAGATATGGTTGATTTTCGGCCAAGGATTTATAAGATGTTGAGGTTGTTTGGTTGTTACCATGACCCTTGGGGTCGGTTTGTATTTGTGTCGAGCTCGGAAGAGCTAGCCGAGACCATGATGGTCTCGGGTATGACCTTTTGTGATTCATGATTGAGCCGAGGCTTAAATTGAGTTCCTCGACTCGAGTTTTGACTTGGTAAGTCAACTGGAATGACATGATATATGTGGTAATCTTATTTGGCTCATTGTTATATTTTTCTAGTTGTCGCTATTGTTTTGTTGTTGAGATGTTCAACCTTTAGCAGTGTTGTGTTGTTGTCGTTGCTTGTGAGCCGAGAACGAATGAGATAATGGTTATTGATATTGGAGTTGTGTTGACGATATGAAATGGGGACCGATTGTGAGACGGTCAACTAGAATGACGGAGATAGGTTAGACGGGTGCCGTAGTCGGACCTTATTGTTGTAGCACGTGTTTTGGGAACTGTTGGACGGAGATTGATTACTTGAATTTGACTTGGTTATATTTTTATCTTGGACTTGGACAATGAGCCGAGAGTGATGACTCGGACATGTGACCATTTCGTATAACTCGATGAATATTTATAATTAAACGCAAATAATAAAATTCGTAATAATATTATTGGTAATATAAACATTTATATAAATATATAGACGTGAATAACGTATATATAAGTATATAAATGCGTATATTAATAATAACAGGATCACGAGTAATATTATAAAAATAACGTGACTATAAATATTATACTATGAGAGTAGTGTAATATTATTGGGAACGTTATTATGATTAAATATTATGAATAACGAGGAAATCTTGACGTTGAATAAATATTAAATAAAATAATCTCTTTTATATAATTAAGGAAAACTATCGAGTTATGCGGGGTCGTGGTCACTTGAGTTCAAGTGGATTATTATTTGTGACGTTTGTGTTGTCACGGATATATGACGATTAATACATTCACTTTCAATAACTACGTAACTTATTTAATCGACGGGTTAAATAAGAGCTAATTAGTTATTTAAATTGAGTATATTAATGGGCATCGTATCCTACGACGCCCATAGGTTGTGGTATGTGTACAAGAATAATAAGTTACTAAGTATATCGTGAGATTGCCAAATTGACGAATTTGGTAAGCTTAACGGTATAATTAGTGAATTTATTAAACTTTGATATATATCATATAGTACTTTATGTGCAATGTGTGGCCTAGGATTCGGGTATAATCTTAGAATGGTATATTAAGTAAATAAATATGGGGGATTACCAAATCGACGGATTTGATAAGCTTCGATGATTATTTAAATGATATATTGGGCTAATATTAGACCTATAGATTGTTTTATCATCCTTTTTGTTGTGACTTCTTGGTTTGAGTTGTGTCAACCCACCACCCGTATGGATACCAAACGCCAAACTCCAAACTAATACGAGATAATACGAGAAATGGATTTTCGGAAGTAAAATGGAATACGTTCGGGTTTGGGAATATTCGATTTTGAGGAAATGATTTCTGAACGAGTTGATATTGTTAGGTTGTGCCGAGTCCGTAGTTGCCGTCTTTTGAGTTACTATACATCTTACCTCTACTGATTTCTTATTGCTGATTTCTGGACTTGAGGTGAGTCATAGCCCCACTTTTACTCTTGAACTATGTTTTCAATACTTGGGGTGAGAAACGTGCAAATTATTTTATGTGGACTATTATCGCTTCTATATTCTTTCTAAAACTTGCTATGCGTATGGACTAGGATATATTGTTAGCTTTAGTCACACATTTTGTGTGTACTATTCAAGGTTGGCTTATTTGGTTAGTGATGGATTGTCAGCTTTAGTCACATAGTTTTGTGTGTACTATTCAAGGTTGGCTTATTTGGTTATTGTTTGGAATTGTCAGCTTTAGTCACACGGTTCGTGTGTACTATTCAAGGTTGGCTTATTTAGATACTATAGTGTGCACCTATAGGTTATTAATACTTTGGAGGTTATCCGAGTATTTATTGGTATTGCGGGGGTTACCCGAATATCTATGTTAGAACGGAGGGTATCCGTGTGTTAGGTTGGAGCGGAGGGCATCCGCAGGCTTTTAGCGAATCCTTAGTCTAGCTAGCAAGCGTTTTGCGTATATGTCCACTATATTGTTAGATGAATTTAAACCTATGATCTCACCAGCGAAAGCTGACTTTTAGCACGTTTTCTCAGGAAATTAAGTGATGCTCTATGGATGCTTGGATTGGAGGCTTGGCAATGGCACCGGTTATGGATCTACTTTTCTAAAACTCTGATAAACTATTGTGGACCTATGTTTATTTCTTTTGGGCCTTACTTTGGATAATTCTTGGGATAAATGTAGACTTTAAAACCCGTTTTGGTTGTGTTTTTCTAATGTTTACTTTATCTCGTTCTTTTATGTCTTGTGTTGGATACCAATCCCCGTAGCACCCCGAAAGCTTGTTGAGTTTTCCGCTATACCAAATTTTGGGGGTGTTACAGATTGGTATCAGAGCCAAGGTTATAGAGAACTAGGTAAATAGACACCTAAACTATAACCGATTTTTATAGAAAATGATCCTCGACCATTGCCCGCCAGCCCGCCAAGCCGAAGCATCATTATTATTATTGAGGTATATTGAGATGATTATTAGATATGGGATTCTTAGGATGATTTGAGGATTTGAGGTTTATTGATTTAGTGATGTGATGATGTTTTGAGGAATTATATGCGTTTTGAGGAATTATATGGCTTAATTATTTTATGAATGATTTTAGTAATGCGGTATTTGAAACTCTTTACTGAGATTATATGATTGGGAATTATATGATGATGTTGATATGGTATTTTGAGTTCACGGTTTAGTTGTTTTGGAACACTTACACCTACCCTACGCCGTTGTCACAAATTATAGCCTCCTTTGCACGTGTTGTTGTTAAGAATTGTTATTGCTAGTACGCGTCGCCCATCGTAGATCACTATGGCCCCTGATGACCCATACGTGATGGTCATGCGTTCAGCCACTACTACTTTATCGTCCCATTGTCGCCCTAAGTCGCCGACTTTATCGCCTCGTGGTTCGCCTGCTCGGAGATGACGAGTGATGGAGTACCCCTTCGACGAGGAGTACGCGGGTGAGCAGGATGATAACCCTCAAGATGAGGAAGAGAATGATGACCCTCGGGATTGGGAAGAGGATGATCCTCAGGAGGAGGGTATGCCTGATGATGATGGGTCGCTAGCACATTCAGTTCATTCTGCGAAGCCCGATTCCCCGATACATCCGTTAGAGCCGGTTTCACCTGATCATCCGTTTTTGTTTGATTCACCACCTGGTAGTCCTGTGGCGTCGGATGCACCTTCTGAGGTTTCTGCTGAGCATGCAGAGTTAGGTGAGACTGGTAGGATGTGGACTCAGATTACTGCACAGGGCGAGAGGATCTCGCGGATGTCTGACCGACTTGAGATGGTCATTGCTGAGTTTATTGTTGAGTTGTTGCGGATTTGAGGAGTCTACGCCAGCATCGTGGCTAGATCGATTTGGAATCAGGTTGTTGTGTTGCTACATAAGCCAATGAGTATTTGGTTAGGAGAGCTAGTTAGTATATCTCTTATGTCATGATAGTCGGATTGTACGTTCGTCTCGTATGGAACGATTAGTATCTATTATGCATGTTGGTAGTATGGAACGATGTATTGATCACTACTTATGGACGATGGTGAGCTCGTATGATATTTTACGGTTTTTGGCGTACATGGAGAATTGTGTTCCTATTTGCGTGGTTGATATTGTCTTGGAATTATATTAATGGCTGTACGACGAAACCCTGTCAGAGCTACCCAAACTAGTACGGCAGCGACAACCCCTGGTCGCCGAGGACGTCGTCCTACTCGAAATGTTGAGACCCCTACTCCTGACAACCTGGACACTACCAACCGCAACAACAGGAATCAAAATGTTGATATTCAGGGAGACGATGATCATGATCCACTTAATGCACCTACTGTGGATCAAGCAATGATCAATCAACTTGTGGAGCAACGAGTTGCTAAGCTACTAGCTGAGTCAAATCATTCCAACAATTCTGCTGGAACATTTCCACCTGTTCGTGCTAATGGATGTAACTACAAGGAGTTTAAAATTTGTGGACCCATTGAGTTTGGTGGAACTGAAGGAGTGGTCTGCTTGGTCAAGTGGATAGAGAAGACTGAGTCAGTGTAAAACCCTAAAATGTGAAACCTAAAATGAGGTCTAATTTGAAATATTACAAAGTCAAGGGACTATTTTGCAACTAAACATTTAACCTTATGTTATATAAAAATAAATAAATAAATAAATAAATATAATCTAAAGTATGGAAAGTATCCTAATATGTTTTGTACCCTTAAAAATCTCAACCAAGACTTTTGTGATACAAACTATACGCCTAGATAACTTCAAGATGGGACAAGATAACTACAAATAATATGGTTCCAATCAAATATTGTGTTGCCAAAATTATGTACACGCCTTTCCCATCCTAACACACGGCATTCTTTTGTTTCCCCTCTCAAATAAATACACGTATTCTCTCATAATCCTCGAAATAAAAAAAAAAAAAAAAAACCTAAAAGTCTAAACCTCTCTCAAAATATACGCTGCTACCTGTTGTCCTTGTTCTTTTCCATTCGAAATCAAGGAGTGCCAAAAGGGTTTCTATATCGTGAGTTGTGGAAGCTATTCGAAGGAGTATTTGTTTGGTGTTTCGGCTAGAATACATTGATTCGATCCTTGTTCTTTTGTCACGCATCAAGGTAATATCGATCACACCGTTATTTGAATCTCTTTGATATGTTTTGGTTATCATTCTTCTTGTTTAATTTGGTCTCCTAATCGAATTTTAACACATAAAATCATAACTATCTCACATAAAATAACGAATCTTGGACTCATAAAATCGACACATAATCTGGTGCTTTTGTTTCTGTTTTAGTCTCGGTGGTCTAGGGGTGTGGGTTTCGGCTTATATGAAATCTTAACATGTGAATTCGTTTGTACGTGTCGCGTATAGTCATGCATTAAAACCTATAATCGAGTCGATCTATAAGCTTTGTCGCGAATCAGTTTTGCTATGTTGTTGATCAATAAAATGCTTCATGAACATATTAAAAACCATACTATATAACCTTTTATAATCATGCTTATATATTCCTTGTTTTCTCGTTAATAAGCATACATAAAATCATAAACACATGTGCCTTTATGTCGTGGTCTTGGTGTCGGTTTGTGACTGTTTTTTTATGCTCTTTTTCCAGCCTTATGTCATCGTGTATATAACTTTCTTCAAGCTCTAAAAATCTGTTGATTAATAATCATTATATGGGGCGTGTTATGTGGGGCGTGTTTAAGTGAACAGGAGGTTTATGAAGTCTAGCTGGTCTCGGATTAAATTGTGTATAGTTGCGTAGTATGCATGGAGTTACACTAATAACTAATATACATTTATATACAAGAGAAGAGGAAGATAGCATGCATGTACACGTATGAAATTGGTCTCATGGAATCATGAATCTCACATAAAATAATGACTAGGAAGCTTAAACAAATCAATCTATAACTGTTGCTTTGGAACTGTTGAACATGTTATTGCCTATATATATACTAGCTTCAAGACCCGCCCGATGGGCGGGCTAGCTCTATGAATTCATTTTAATGAATATTATTAGAGTAACTTATACGGTTGATTATCTCAAAAGACCATAACAAAGATAACAAATATGCAATGAGTTACACGAATATATAAAAAGATAGAATGTATTTAAGGAATAACAAAAACAATGAATACCAAAGAAAGGGTAATATTTAGAGTCTATGCAATACTTCTTTATAGACAACATTAGTGGTTGCGTAAGTGTAGTTGGAGTCCATGTCGCAACAAAGGTAATTTAAGTCCTTGCTTATTTTTTACTCTTGACACCGTCATATATAGCTTACCGTGTGAAAAATGACGGCGTTGTAGAAACAAACCAACCTGAGACAACGCTTGCCTTGGATTTTATTTATAGTTGTAGCGAAACAAACCAACCAGATACCAACATAAAAAAGAATCATGTTAGTTGTCTTGGTAATTCCGGGACAATGATAGTTGGTATGTATGATACATTCGTCCAAACAACCACCAAAAAAGGAACACTATAATCTACAATAAGTCCCCTTTGCCATCCTTGAAATAAAAACCAAAGTCAATAAAGTTCATAGTAACAAAAAGATTCAAAATAAGATATAATGTCAAAACTACCTGTAACATAGCACCATGACCTTGCTTTATGGCTTTTAAAAAAGTTAAAAGCAAACCAAAAGACAGGCCCAATGCAAACATTCAATTTCCAAAACATCATCAAGTTTGAAGTGCAGATTAGGATTTTTCACTTTTTGGTATACCAAACTAATGAAGTTCACTTATGAAATTTATATATTTATGAAATTTACCTATTTTCTTAAAACTTCCGTTTTTAGAATTAGCAAACCTCAAACGTTAAACCCTTGATTTGGGAAAAAGTACATGTTATATCCATATACAACTAATACCACCGCCTATATATCACTGATATCTCCTTATCACATTGTTAACTCCCTTAACTTTTCTACTTGCATCAAAAGATAATTGGTTCCTTGCTAATGAAACAAAACAGCAAGATATATAATTAAACATCTCATTTACCTCACCAATTTAGTTAATTTCTTGTAATTCATGATCTCTTTCCTCAAGTACAGCCTCATTAGATGCAAACTCATTGACCAACAACATTTTATTGTATGGGACAGTTAAAGATTTCATCCAAACAATACATGCTATAAGGATATATAAACATATATAAAAAAATAAGAACAAATCCAAACAACCTGTTGTATGTATAACATAAAAAATAAAATAAATCAAATATTGTATAACAATTGCTTACTCATCTAAATCATCATAAATAATGTTAATAATAAACAATAAATATAAAAAGTCAAACTATCTAAACCAATCATGAAAGGATCAGGTAGACTTCTTAATACAATAAAATCAAATGAGAAAGGATCAGGTTGAATTAATGTATATTACGGGCCACCCAAACTACCAAAGTATGTTCACCCCTGTACCATTCCATATATATACATCAAAAGGATCAAGCCAATTAACCTTTTGCCATCACAACGGAACTTTCTGTTGTTGTGAACACCAATTATTGATAACGGCCTTAAGTAGGGAAATTGATCAGGTGAAAGAAGTTTAAAAAACACTTAAACAAAAGAAATGGAAAAACACAACCATAAGAAGGTAAACATTGTCGTAGAGAGTCTTGGTGGTGTCTGATGTTAACAAATTTCCTAGAGATTTCTCCAGTGGATTAGATCGATTCATACTTTGAATTTGTCATACTAAAAATTTTTATTATTCTTTATGAAGATAATTCCCGAAATGATTATGTAAATAACAACTACTCACCACTCACCAGCGAAAACCCGAGTCGTCCATTGAAATACCACAACCACTCACCAGCAAAAACCCGAGTCGTCTTGCTATCTCACTCGTCATCGGGCTAGTGTTTGCAATCCGTGTGGGACAGCTATCAGTAATTATTGATACACAATTTTGATAAGTGTCATGGGTCCCTAACATGATATTGTATGTGACAACACACCGTTTGCTCCAGGGTGCGTTTAGAAATGAATTTATATAATAATTTCCTCATTCAATATATTTTGTTCCTACAAGAAGGCCGCCATTATTGAAGATATAACACGCAAAGTTTTAATATTACAATATTTTGTTATTGCATGTATTGAAAAAATAAATAAATAAAATAAAAATAAACAAATACTTGAAAAGAATCTGAAATCAACATACTTACCCGAGGTATGCTTTGATGAAGTACTTCAGAGAGTGGCTCACATTGGCCATAATACAGTATCATTGTGGAGGGTATAACGAGGTATCCCTACATACACAAAAAGGATTTGTTAAAGTGGAAAATGTAGAATCAATATGCGATAATAAATGTTGAGAGGATGCGAAAATAATAAACCAATTCCTCAGTTAAAAGGCAATGTGTGGTTGTGCGTTTTGCATGCATACCATTAGCATATACTAATCAAGATTTAAGATTATCATGCAAGCTGATCCATGATTACACTATCCCAAAAAGCGAATGTGAACTCATTGACAATTGCAAAGACACAACAATCACCAAAAGAAGCTAAAACATAGGATGTGAAAAAAGATCTTCATGTTGACGCATAACTTCATCAGATGACATCCAACAACAGAAGTTATCTACTTTCAGAACTTTCAAAAAGATACTTTTTAACTAACCTCTGCAGATGAAAAATGGTCTCACCCCCTTTTTCAACATCACTAAGATACATCAGAACAGTCCTATGCGGTGTCCACCACGTGCAACATTTACAGGGTAGCCGAAGCAATCAAAGTGGGGGTCGTGTGTTTGACCAGACTCTTATCTCAGTAATTGTATGTCCTCACCGTTTTCTGAAAGAAAGAAATTGGTCATTACAACATACATGAAGTAACCAGTAAAACGTTCAAGTGTATTTATTGCTAGAATCCCAACAAAAGAAATGACATTTATAGTCATGTATACACCCACACCTAGTTTTTAAGTTTCAGTTAGCCTTTTAATATCAATCCAAACAGCGTACATCAGTTTTAATTAGCATTTTAGTTATCAATCTAAATAGCTCCCAACAACTTTAATTAGCCTTTAATTATAAATCCAAACAACCCATAGTAGAGCTAATAAGCCATTATTTCAGCTTGTGAGCTTATTAACATGAAATTATGAATTCAAAAATGCCATATAGGCTCATAAGTCGAAAATGCGAACCAAGTAATTTTTGTCCAAACACCCCCTGAAATCGAACAAAAAAAATTTTCTAACCCGCTCCTTTGAATCATTACACTACATGCACAACCTGCCCATTTTTCCACTTCTACGTAAGACAAAATAACATACCTTTAGTTAACTGAAGGATACGCATACCAAATCTTTCGGCTGAAAGTCTCATAAGAGTGCACCTCCCATCTTTGAACAAAAATCGGTTCGCACAAGAATGTATTGGAACATAAAATAGTAAGGATTTACCTGCCATTAGACGAAGTTAGTACCTACATTTCATCATCAAGAATTGCAACTCCAATTTTATCAGAAATAACTCTTTTTGGTATTAGTTTTTGAAAAAGTGATATTGAGAGTATAAATTAAACCATGTTTGTGAAGAAAAGTAGCAGCAGTAGCTGCTCTATTTGCACCTACGCCAATCTTCACAAAAACTCCATTATAATGTCTTTGAAGCATTATAGCTTCATCAACACCATCAACCATCATAACTCTGCCAATGATAGTGATGTAAAATTAGATAGATTAAACCATGATAATAAACCAGTAGTTAAAAAATTTATGTGATTGTTCCCATTTGATGGTTTGCTATAACATGATAATGGTTATATGATAGCTAATCTTCCTTTATGGATATTATACAGGAAAACAAAGAGATTACTATATAATGGTACGTTAGCAGCCTCACTTTCCATCTTCAAGAAATGCTATTTGAGCATTATAACAGTTTGGTTTCTGTAATGTTATCTGATATATGTAAACACGGATGGACTTTGAATTTTGTTGCTTAAATGATAGATTAGTGATGTAAGGGGTTAATAATATTTATAGCATAAACCCTCCTAAATCAACCTGTCAAGTCTCTAATAATCTTTATCATCGGCATAAACTTCTAACTCGACAATACATCTATTCAATATTCTGATGCACCACATATTTAATACCTATAAATTTCCCTATCAATATTATTTATAAGAGACTAAATATGTGTAGTACCTTGATAATATTTGTTCTTTCTCCTAAGCACTGTAAATTAGAGAGTTAGCTTCCTTCACCTCTGCATTTCTTTAAAAATAAAAAAATAAAAAAATATATATATATATAAAATAAAGCTTCCTTCATCCCTTAAACCCTACAGAACATTAACAAAATTCTTGTACCATTACCTTAAGTGGATTTGACTGCTTAGAGAGTGACATAACAGCTGGGCTCGATGCTGAAGTGGCTGATGGAGTTGATATGATATAAAAGTCTCTCGGATTGATAGATCAGAACATGCCATTTTTTCTAGCCAACTTTGCAATAGCCTCATTTGTTGTAGTACAGATTGGTACCTTCATTAACAGTAGCTCCAACATATAAAAAGTAAAATTTATAAGAAAAACAGAAAGAGGGTGTAACCATAGAACTCGAAGCACAATAAATATTGGTTGTGATCCATCTAATACCTTCTGCATTCCTCTTTGTCCATGGACAACTGCTTCTCAAGCTCTTCAATTTTAGATTTTAGACTTTTGGCTTTTTGGGTACTTTCTTCCAAATAAATCTATGCACCATTACATTAATTAGAGTGTATGCAATAATTCTTCGAAAAAAACATAAAAGTAGATAGACATAACAGTCCACAGGCCCAAGAAAAGCAATGATTTGTTTGCATAACAAAGACGACATGAATTAAGTAACATTCATCTAATTCTAGTGCAAGATAATCTGAATGCATCTCTATTACACTAATTAAAGGAATTCCATGGATTTCTTCTATAAATACGAAAGATAAACAAACAAAAGATTGCCCACAGGGCCAAGAATAGAAAAACAAAGAGACGAACTCACCTGCAGTTGCTCCTTGTGATCTTCTAACCAATCAATTTCAGATCGCGCTTACTTCAACTACAACATGCGTTTAGAAAGAAATACGGAAAGGTAAGTGATGAGAGCTCAACCTTTATAATCAACCAAAACACATTAGTGACATACAAATAGAATATACCTGAGCATCATGAACAACTTGAAATTTTGTGGATGAAGGTTTTCTGTCTCTGGATTGTCGTTCGGTCCAATCTGATACTCTCAAGCTTCCAGAATAATCACTTTCACCATCAAACCGCTGTCTTTTTCTGTGATCCTGATCACTGCGATAAAAGCATGAAATACATAAATATGTAACAAATATTTTATATCATATGGGTCGAATAGGTGAGATGACCGCTAGTTATATCGTATATCCGCCTGTTTTGCACCTGTAACATCAAATATTTCTAGGATTTATCGCATATAAAAAGCACAATCTTGAGCTTGTGCCACTGTCCTCTCCTGTTAATGTTAATCACAAGCAAAATATAAGCATATAACAGACTACAAATTCACATATAGTAAAATAAAAGGAGCTGTTACCTGGTAAGAGCTGTTTCAAGGTCTGATTCTTCTTTGTAGTTGAAGGCTTCATCAAATCCAATCATATCACATGTCCAACAGGTAATATAACGAAAAGCTAAATCATATAACAGCTATCGATACGATATCGTATAATCGACTATTTACCGTCACAAACAAAAAGAGCCTAATCTCAAAAATAACATCTATAAACACGGAAGGTCAATTATTTTAATTGTCAAAGAGAATATACGAATTCGATATTTGATCTATGAGATTAACTACAACAATGAATTGATATGAATAGATTAAATAAAAACTGTACGGAATCGATTGGTGAAACCGATATACCTGAAGAAGTGGTTATAGATCTGTGACGGTTACGATCAATTAGAAACAATTATATCAAGAGAAGAGAGGAGAATGATTGTATGATAATGAGATTTGTGATTATAGATAGGCATGTTAACAAAGTGTGTGTGTGCAACCCTAAATCAATAATCAAAATATGTAAAAAAATCATAATTTTGCTTTACTGATTGTTTCAATTTTTGTTTGTGATGTGAGGTGAAGCCATGAAGGTATAATAAAAAGAGATATATGCTTTTGAAGTTGGTTCTGATTGTTTGCTTAATTTCAGGGATTGATGATTTGAATTTTTATTCTCAAAATCTTTTCATATTTTTTGTAATCTTTCTATTTCGGGGGAGGTTTCCAGGTGGAGTTTTTATAGAATTTTGGGATACTTTTGCTTCTAAAAATAGCAATCACACTTGTGCTATATATAGGTTGAGATATTTATATAAAATCTGTAAAATACATGTTTTGCTGGTCACATTTAGATAAGATGAGATATGGCCTACTTGTTTTATTTAATTTTTTTTATCTTGAACCAGGAAGGGATAAAGTGATGCGAATTGTTTTGTGTCACAAAGAAAGTGTATCTAGGCTCATTTTTAAATCAAGGAAAGGTGTTTGTTCGGCCTATTTTAGTAACAAAAGGAGTGTTTATCTCGGCCTAATTCTAAGTCCTACATGATTTTATAAAAATCTTGGGTCGTCGAGGCATAAATATTAAGATCATAGGTACATTAATAAATTATATAAAATTATAACGACGGGTCCAAAATTATTATCCTAATATTAATTTATTAAAATAAACTTTCAAATAATTTTATTTGACATTTTAATATTTAATTTTGACGATTTACTTTTTGACCCTAAACTTTACTAAATTGACATAATTAACTCTAAACTATTGTAATTGTCATTGTAACCCTTAAATATTATTAATTGCCAATTATACCCTCAAAATATTAAATTTGCTATTTCGGGAAGTTATTAAAAACGGAAATCGTACTAGAATGAGTAGCCTAATTTGGAATCACATTTATAACCTAATTAAGTTATGCATTAATTAATGGAACCCTAAACCTATGTTTTGAACATTTTAACCTAAATAAACCCTAAATATGAAGATGTAATTATAACAATCATTAAAAATCCGTTATAATATTAAATAAGCGTATAAGTAATATGTAATTATAATTCGTGTAGGTTCGGTGAAGAAGGAGTGATCCACTTTTCCTTGTGTTCTTTTCCATTTGCTTTCATTTCCTAAGGTACAGATATTCCGCCTTTTTAATAAAGGCCATCTTTCTCTCTTTTGTTTAATATTTCGATTATGATCCCTTCAGTTAAGCCATTGCTATGTTCCCTTTGTTTGATTCGTGTTTGTTGATACTTGATATTGATATGAGCTTGACATTCGTTTGCATGCTATATTTCATTTCTATAGCATTCTTAATTCTATGCCCATTATGTGTTACATGTATATGATTTGATTAATTTGTAGCCAGTCATGGGGAGTCCATGGCCTTGCCACTGATGCACCAGTGGTATTGACACTATCTGTGGAGGTGGGTTTTTGTCCACAGCGTTCCCTTTAAGCTAGCTATTCAGGCCTATAATTATTATTGTATATGTTTACTTAGCCTAGAGCTTTGTGCATATATATCTGTTTTGCAGGGGGCGTATGGATGCATCCTAGGTACTTTGTTTTGTATTATTTGGTGAATGGTTTAGTGTGTGCAATACACTCCATTTCACACTAGTACATTGGAGTTGCAAATCCTTTGTGCAATTTGTATGATTATCTGGGCATTTCTTTGTTATCATTTGACATCCTTATATTTCTATGCTCTTTATGCTTATTATACGTTTGTATTCTCTTTGCTTATGATTATATCCGTTTCATAATTCTTTTAATGAATCCTTGATTCATTATCACATATGCTATGTTTCGTTGACCTTTATCTTTGCAGATTCTCGTGGACTCTTATTTCATCTATTCTTTTCGTTTATGCTTATTACCTATCTTTGTTTATATCTGTTCACTGAGCGTTAGCTCAGCCGCATTTTCTTTTCTCTGCAGCAGGTAATAAGCGGGAAGCGGGGCTTTGAGTGATGAGTGTAGGATGCTAGAAGACCTATACTTAGTGTTTCCCCATTGTTATGGATTTTCAGACTTAGTACTTTGAATTGTCACTTCCTTTAGACTTATGCATTTCGAATTATTTTCTTTCCTTTGTTTAACCCTGGTTAAGGCTATACTTTATAAGTCATCGTTTCATATGACTTGTTATTTATCTTTTAATAAAGACTTCCGCTTGCTTTGCTTTGTTCTGATTACACACCATAATGTTACATTCTAGCCCTTTTCGGGTTGGGGTGTTACAATTATGGTATCAGAGACAGGTTTGCGACTCTTAGAGCTTAGGCTAGTGACCTGTGAGGATTTGGGTAGACATTAGGCTTCTTCTGCTTTGACTGTTTCCTTCATTTTGTAATTTTCATTTTGATCTGTCTTCACTAATCCGTTTATTGATCTTCTAGATGGTGAACACACGTAACACTGGTGATGAAGCTGCTTTCAGCGCGGCTGTGGCTCAGGCTGTTGAGGCCTTGATGCCAGAGATTAGGACCCGACTTTTTGATGAATTTCGTCAGGCTCACCCGGGTTCTAGCAGTGGTGGGGATGCTGCACCTACCATACTTGGGTGGTTGGAGAAATTTGGGAAACAAAAGCCCAAGTCTTTTAGCTCAGCTAACTCTCCTGTGGATGCTGAAAACTGGGTAGCCCACATTGAGAAAATCTTCGAGGTGCTTGGGTGTGGTGACGAGTTTAAGGCTCGTCTTGCTAGTTATAAGCTGGAGGGTGACGCTTTGAGTTGGTGGAAATCTTATAAGCAGGTGAAAGGTGATGACTTTATTGCTACTCTGACTTGGCAGTCATTTCGTGAGATATTCTATTTGCAGTATTTTCCTCGTTCTGAGCAGCAAAAGTTTGAACGTGAATATCATAACATCAAGCAGTTCGAGAATGAGTCGTCTGGTGACTTCATGAGGCGGTTTTTGTGTTTGGCTAGCTTTTTGGGCACTCGGGCTGGTAATCAAGAGGAGCAAGCTATGAAATTCAAATGGGCATTAAGTGACTGGTTCTTGGAGAGCCTTGTGAATACTGACTTTACTGACATTGCCAAGGTTGCTGATGCAGCCCGCAATGTGGAGATCTTAAGGGAAAGGACCAGGAGTAACAAACGTAACAGAGATGGCGATAGGATTCAATATTCTGGGGCAACCGGTTCTGGTCAGGTTCAGAGGAGTCAGGGTCAAAGGGATCAGGATCGTAAGGGAAATGGTAACGGTAGCGGTGGTAGTAACAGATATGGTGACAGGAACAACAACCAGAGGTATGGGAACAACAGGGGTCAGCAGTATGGTAACTCATCTGGGTATAAGTCGAATTATGGGCCTGGTTCTTCTAACCAGAAGAGGTTTCCGGATCAGGCTTCTTCTCCACCATGCTCTACTTGTGAAAAGATGCATCCCGGAAAACCGTGTCATCGTCTTACAAGAGGATGCTTTATTTGTGGTGTTGTGGGACATCGAGCTAATGAGTGCCCGAAGAACAAGAACAAGGGTGGTACTGGGACTCAGTCAGCTGCTTCAGGTCGGGTGTTTTCTATGACTCATGAGCAGGCAGCAAGAGCATCAGGTACCATTACGGGCTCTTTACATATGTTTGGTCGAGTTATTTTCGTATTATTTGATACTGGTGCCACTCATTCCGTAGTATCTATTTCTTTTGCTAAACACATAACAATTCCACCAACATTACTTGAATATACCTTATCAATATCCACCCCTATGAAAAACCAAGTAATCATTAACCATGAATTTAAGAATTGTCCTATACGTTTTGACGACAAGATTCGTTCTGCTAATCTTTTTCCGTTGGAAATGTGCGACTTCGATATCATTCTTGGCATGGATTGGTTGACGGAACATCGAGCTACGATCGACTGTCACACCAAACGTGTTATCTTTGGTGATTTGAATAATCCTGAATTTGTTTATCAAGGTTCTCGACCTGTCAAACCCATGAAAATCATTTCTGCTTTGAAAGCCCGTACTTTAATCTCACATGGTTGTGAGGGGTTCTTAGCCTCAATCAAGGACACTGCTGTTAATGAGACTCGCCTTGAGGATCATCCTGTTGTCCGAGATTTTTCTGATGTCTTCCCTGAGGAACTTTCGGGAATTCCTCCTGAACGTGAAGTGGAGTTTAGTATTGAATTAATCCCTGGTGCTGAACCTATTTCAAAAGCCCCTTATTGTATGGCCCCTATTGAATTGAAGGAGTTGAAAGAACAACTTCAAGAGCTACTGGAACGTGGGTTCATTCGTCCGAGTGTTTCTCCATGGGGTGCTCCTGTTCTTTTTGTGAAGAAGAAAGACGGTAGTATGAGGTTGTGCATTGACTACCGCGAGCTTAACCGTATTACAATTCGTAACCGTTATCCTTTGCCTCGCATCGACGACCTTTTTGATCAACTTCAAGGTGCGAAGTTCTTTTCCAAAATCGATTTGAGATCTGGGTACCATCAACTACGGGTGAAGGAACAAGATGTTCCTAAGACAGCATTCCGTACTCGTTATGGTCATTATGAATTTTTGGTGATGCCGTTTGGTTTGACCAATGCTCCAGCTGTGTTCATGGATTTAATGAATCGTGTCTTTCATGAATTCCTGGACAAATTTGTTATCGTTTTCATTGATGATATCCTTGTTTACTCGAAGACGAAGGAAGAGCATGAGGAACACCTTTGTATTGTGTTGGGGATTCTACGTCAGAAGCAGTTGTACGCTAAGTTTTCGAAATGTGAATTTTGGTTGGGTCAGGTGGCATTCTTAGGTCACGTTGTTTCTGCAGATGGTATTACCATGGATCCTGCAAAGGTCGAGGCAATCACTAAATGGCCAAGACCGACGACTGTGACAGAAGTTAGGAGTTTCTTGGGTTTGGCTGGTTACTATCGGAGGTTTGTGGAAGGATTCTCACGTTTGGCTCTACCATTGACTAAACTTATGAGGAAGGGTGAGAAATTCATTTGGGGTGATGAATGTGAGGAAAGCTTCGAGGAATTGAAGAAGAGATTGGTTTCCTCTCCTATTCTTACCTTACCTTCTGGGTCTGGTGGATTTCAAATCTACAGCGATGCTTCAAAGAAGGGTCTTGGTTGTGTATTGATGCAGCATGGAAAGGTTATCGCCTATGCATCAAGACAGCTGAAACCTTATGAAGTAAACTATCCTACACATGACTTGGAGTTGGCTGCAGTTGTGTTTGCTTTGAAAATCTGGAGGCATTATCTTTATGGGGAATCTTGTGACATCTTTACCGATCATAAGAGTCTTAAATACATCTTTACTCAGAAAGAGTTGAATATGAGACAGAGACGTTGGCTGGAACTTCTTAAAGACTACGACACGAACATTCAGTATCACCCAGGCAAGGCGAATGTGGTTGCTGACGCTCTTAGTAGAAAGTCTGGGATTTTGGCTAGTCTTGATATTGCTCCTAAGATTATCAATGACTTGGAGCTTTTAGAAGTGGAATTTTGTATTCGTGGTCGTGACGGATATTGGGCGAGTTTGAAGATCGAACCTAACCTTATACTTAGAGTTAAGGAAGCGCAGAAAGACGATGGTGAGCTTTGGTCTATAATTCAGAATTTGGAGGAGGGTAAGCAGACGGAATTTCGGGTTGATGATGATGGTATTGTATGGCACGGTGATCGTTTATGTGTCCCTAGTGATCCTTCTATTCGAGAAGCTGTGTTATCTGAAGCACACAGTTCTCCGTTTACTATCCATCCTGGTTCAACCAAGATGTATAGAGATTTGAAACAAAACTTCTGGTGGAATGGAATGAAGCAAGATGTGGCTACATTTGTGGCCAAGTGTTTGACATGTCAGCAGGTGAAAATTGAGCATCAACGTGCTAGTGGCCTTTTACAACCATTAGAGATTCCTACTTGGAAGTGGGATCAGATTTCCATGGATTTTGTGACGGGTTTACCAAACACACAGAAGAGGCATGATGCTATTTGGGTTGTGGTTGATCGTTTAACCAAGTCAGCCCACTTCTTGCCTATCCGTAAGGATTATTCTGTTAGCAGGTTGGCTGAAATCTTTAGACAGGAAATTGTTCGGTTACATGGTACTCCTGCAGCTATTATATCCGACAGAGATCCGCGGTTTACTTCTAGATTTTGGAAGGGTTTGCAAAAGGCGTGGGGAACTAGACTTAAGTTTAGCACGGCCTTTCACCCTCAGACAGATGGTCAGACTGAGCGTACGATTCAGACCTTGGAGGATATGTTGAGGTCTTGTGCCCTTGAGTGGACTGGTAACTGGGATGAGTATTTATGTCTGGTGGAATTTGCTTATAACAACAGTTGGCACGCCAGTATTAAGGCTGCTCCGTTTGAACTGTTGTATGGTCGTAAGTGTAGGGCACCAATTTGTTGGAACGAGGTTGGAGAAAGGCTTATTGAAGGGCCTGAGTTGATTGAGGTGACCAATGAAAAGGTCGCCATTGCTAAAGAGAAACTCAAAGAGGCTAGGTCACGACAAAAGAGTTATGCGGACCGTCATAGGAGAGATTTGGAGTTTAATGTTGGTGATCGTGTATTCCTTAAGGTATCTCCGTGCAGAGGTGTTAGACGCTTTGGTATTAAGGGCAAGCTAAGTCCGCGTTTCATCGGTCCTTTTGAAATCTTAGAGCGCGTTGGTGAAGTCTCTTACCGTTTGGCATTACCTCCCCAACTATCTCATGTGCATAACGTATTCCACGTATCCTTATTGAGAGGCTACAACTATCATCCGCTGCATGTAGTTTCGTATCCATTGGAGCAGATTAGTGCTGACTTGTCTTTGGCCGAAGAGCCTGAGGCTATCTTAGATCGTCAGGAAAGAGTCACGAGAAATAAGGTCATTCCGTTTGTCAAGATTCTTTGGAAGAATCATCCCGAGCGCGAAGCTACTTGGGAGACCGAAGAATCTATGCAAACTAGCTATCCGCAATTCTTTCTTTGATATGGTACGCTTTTGTTCATTCTTTTCATTTCAATTTCGCGGACGAAATTTTCTTTTTAGGAGGGAAGAGTTGTAAAACCCTAAAATGTGAAACCTAAAATGAGGTCTAATTTGAAATATTACAAAGTCAAGGGACTATTTTGCAACTAAACATTTAACCTTATGTTATATAAAAATAAATAAATAAATAAATAAATATAATCTAAAGTATGGAAAGTATCCTAATATATTTTGTACCCTTAAAAATCTCAACCAAGACTTTTGTGATACAAACTATACGCCTAGATAACTTCAAGATGGGACAAGATAACTACAAATAATATGGTTCCAATCAAATATTGTGTTGCCAAAATTATGTACACGCCTTTCCCATCCTAACACACGGCATTCTTTTGTTTCCCCTCTCAAATAAATACACGTATTCTCTCATAATCCTCGAAATAAAAAAAAAAAAAAAAAAAAACCTAAAAGTCTAAACCTCTCTCAAAATATACGCTGCTACCTGTTGTCCTTGTTCTTTTCCATTCGAAATCAAGGAGTGCCAAAAGGGTTTCTATATCGTGAGTTGTGGAAGCTATTCGAAGGAGTATTTGTTTGGTGTTTCGGCTAGAATACATTGATTCGATCCTTGTTCTTTTGTCACGCATCAAGGTAATATCGATCACACCGTTATTTGAATCTCTTTGATATGTTTTGGTTATCATTCTTCTTGTTTAATTTGGTCTCCTAATCGAATTTTAACACATAAAATCATAACTATCTCACATAAAATAACGAATCTTGGACTCATAAAATCGACACATAATCTGGTGCTTTTGTTTCTGTTTTAGTCTCGGTGGTCTAGGGGTGTGGGTTTCGGCTTATATGAAATCTTAACATGTGAATTCGTTTGTACGTGTCGCGTATAGTCATGCATTAAAACCTATAACCGAGTCGATCTATAAGCTTTGTCGCGAATCAGTTTTGCTATGTTGTTGATCAATAAAATGCTTCATGAACATATTAAAAACCATACTATATAACCTTTTATAATCATGCTTATATATTCCTTGTTTTCTCGTTAATAAGCATACATAAAATCATAAACACATGTGCCTTTATGTCGTGGTCTTGGTGTCGGTTTGTGACTGTTTTTTTATGCTCTTTTTCCAGCCTTATGTCATCGTGTATATAACTTTCTTCAAGCTCTAAAAATCTGTTGATTAATAATCATTATATGGGGCGTGTTATGTGGGGCGTGTTTAAGTGAACAGGAGGTTTATGAAGTCTAGCTGGTCTCGGATTAAATTGTGTATAGTTGCGTAGTATGCATGGAGTTACACTAATAACTAATATACATTTATATACAAGAGAAGAGGAAGATAGCATGCATGTACACGTATGAAATTGGTCTCATGGAATCATGAATCTCACATAAAATAATGACTAGGAAGCTTAAACAAATCAATCTATAACTGTTGCTTTGGAACTGTTGAACATGTTATTGCCTATATATATACTAGCTTCAAGACCCGCCCGATGGGCGGGCTAGCTCTATGAATTCATTTTAATGAATATTATTAGAGTAACTTATACGGTTGATTATCTCAAAAGACCATAACAAAGATAACAAATATGCAATGAGTTACACGAATATATAAAAAGATAGAATGTATTTAAGGAATAACAAAAACAATGAATACCAAAGAAAGGGTAATATTTAGAGTCTATGCAATACTTCTTTATAGACAACATTAGTGGTTGCGTAAGTGTAGTTGGAGTCCATGTCGCAACAAAGGTAATTTAAGTCCTTGCTTATTTTTTACTCTTGACACCGTCATATATAGCTTACCGTGTGAAAAATGACGGCGTTGTAGAAACAAACCAACCTGAGACAACGCTTGCCTTGGATTTTATTTATAGTTGTAGCGAAACAAACCAACCAGATACCAACATAAAAAAGAATCATGTTAGTTGTCTTGGTAATTCCGGGACAATGACAGTTGGTATGTATGATACATTCGTCCAAACAACCACCAAAAAAGGAACACTATAATCTACAATAAGTCCCCTTTGCCATCCTTGAAATAAAAACCAAAGTCAATAAAGTTCATAGTAACAAAAAGATTCAAAATAAGATATAATGTCAAAA
Organism: Artemisia argyi; assembly: GCA_030686995.1. NCBI lineage: Eukaryota > Viridiplantae > Streptophyta > Magnoliopsida > Asterales > Asteraceae > Artemisia > Artemisia argyi. The sequence continues at coordinate 241,472,709 of CM060700.1, read as the reverse complement.
CTACCTGTAACATAGCACCATGACCTTGCTTTATGGCTTTTAAAAAAGTTAAAAGCAAACCAAAAGACAGGCCCAATGCAAACATTCAATTTCCAAAACATCATCATGATTGTATGATAATGAGATTTGTGATTATAGATAGGCATGTTAACAAAGTGTGTGTGTGCAACCCTAAATCAATAATCAAAATATGTAAAAAAAATCATAATTTTGCTTTACTGATTGTTTCAATTTTTGTTTGTGATGTGAGGTGAAGCCATGAAGGTATAATAAAAAGAGATATATGCTTTTGAAGTTGGTTCTGATTGTTTGCTTAATTTCAGGGATTGATGATTTGAATTTTTATTCTCAAAATCTTTTCATATTTTTTGTAATCTTTCTATTTCGGGGGAGGTTTCCAGGTGGAGTTTTTATAGAATTTTGGGATACTTTTGCTTCTAAAAATAGCAATCACACTTGTGCTATATATAGGTTGAGATATTTATATAAAATCTGTAAAATACATGTTTTGCTGGTCACATTTAGATAAGATGAGATATGGCCTACTTGTTTTATTTAATTTTTTTTATCTTGAACCAGGAAGGGATAAAGTGATGCGAATTGTTTTGTGTCACAAAGAAAGTGTATCTAGGCTCATTTTTAAATCAAGGAAAGGTGTTTGTTCGGCCTATTTTAGTAACAAAAGGAGTGTTTATCTCGGCCTAATTCTAAGTCCTACATGATTTTATAAAAATCTTGGGTCGTCGCGGCATAAATATTAAGATCATAGGTACATTAATAAATTATATAAAATTATAACGACGGGTCCAAAATTATTATCCTAATATTAATTTATTAAAATAAACTTTCAAATAATTTTATTTGACATTTTAATATTTAATTTTGACGATTTACTTTTTGACCCTAAACTTTACTAAATTGACATAATTAACTCTAAACTATTGTAATTGTCATTGTAACCCTTAAATATTATTAATTGCCAATTATACCCTCAAAATATTAAATTTGCTATTTCGGGAAGTTACTAAAAATGGAAATCGTACTAGAATGAGTAGCCTAATTTGGAATCACATTTATAACCTAATTAAGTTATGCATTAATTAATGGAACCCTAAACCTATGTTTTGAACATTTTAACCTAAATAAACCCTAAATATGAAGATGTAATTATAACAAGCATTAAAAATCCGTTATAATATTAAATAAGCGTATAAGTAATATGTAATTATAATTCGTGTAGGTTCGGTGAAGAAGGAGTGATCCACTTTTCCTTGTGTTCTTTTCCATTTGCTTTCATTTCCTAAGGTACAGATATTCCGCCTTTTTAATAAAGGCCATCTTTCTCTCTTTTGTTTAATATTTCGATTATGATCCCTTCAGTTAAGCCATTGCTATGTTCCCTTTGTTTGATTCGTGTTTGTTGATACTTGATATTGATATGAGCTTGACATTCGTTTGCATGCTATATTTCATTTCTATAGCATTCTTAATTCTATGCCCATTATGTGTTACATGTATATGATTTGATTAATTTGTAGCCAGTCATGGGGAGTCCATGGCCTTGCCACTGATGCACCAGTGGTATTGACACTATCTGTGGAGGTGGGTTTTTGTCCACAGCGTTCCCTTTAAGCTAGCTATTCAGGCCTATAATTATTATTGTATATGTTTACTTAGCCTAGAGCTTTGTGCATATATATCTGTTTTGCAGGGGGCGTATGGATGCATCCTAGGTACTTTGTTTTGTATTATTTGGTGAATGGTTTAGTGTGTGCAATACACTCCATTTCACACTAGTACATTGGAGTTGCAAATCCTTTGTGCAATTTGTATGATTATCTGGGCATTTCTTTGTTATCATTTGACATCCTTATATTTCTATGCTCTTTATGCTTATTATACGTTTGTATTCTCTTTGCTTATGATTATATCCGTTTCATAATTCTTTTAATGAATCCTTGATTCATTATCACATATGCTATGTTTCGTTGACCTTTATCTTTGCAGATTCTCGTGGACTCTTATTTCATCTATTCTTTTCGTTTATGCTTATTACCTATCTTTGTTTATATCTGTTCACTGAGCGTTAGCTCAGCCGCATTTTCTTTTCTCTGCGGCAGGTAATAAGCGGGAAGCGGGGCTTTGAGTGATGAGTGTAGGATGCTAGAAGACCTATACTTAGTGTTTCCCCATTGTTATGGATTTTCAGACTTAGTACTTTGAATTGTCACTTCCTTTAGACTTATGCATTTCGAATTATTTTCTTTCCTTTGTTTAGCCCTGGTTAAGGCTATACTTTATAAGTTATCGTTTCATATGACTTGTTATTTATCTTTTAATAAAGACTTCCGCTTGCTTTGCTTTGTTCTGATTACACACCATAATGTTACATTCTAGCCCTTTTCGGGTTGGGGTGTTACAGTCAGTGCTTAATGTCAGTGGTTGTGCGGAGAATGCGAAGGTAAAGTTTGCTTCTTTTACTTTCAAGGATGAAGCTTTAACTTGGTGGAACAATTACCGTAATTCGGTTGGAAGTGATGTGGCGTATGCTACGACTTGGGAGCAATTTAAGTCTTTGCTGATTCAGACTTACTGCCCAAGAAAAGAGGTTAAGAAGCTGGAGATTGAGTTTTGGAATCACAAAGTGAAGGGTACTGATATGGCGACTTACAATCGCCGTTACCAGGAGTTAGCCTTGCTTTGCCCCGATATGGTTAGAACTGAGACTCAAAAGATTGAGCGGTATACCGATGGGTTGCCTGTGGCTACAAGGAATGACGTGATTGCTGCTAGACCTACAAATATCCATGAGGCCATCACAACCGCTCAACAATTAATGGATTCGTTGGAATTGGAAGGAGCTGATAAGGATAAGAATGGAAAAAGAAAGAGAGACCATCACTCTAAGGGTAATGATCACCGAAACAAGCGACAAGCTGTTGCTAAAGCTTATGCTATTGGGGATGGAAATAAGAAGAACTATAATGGTGATGCACCCAAGTGTGGTCGTTGCTACAGGAATCATACAGGGCAATGTACTGTGATTTGTCAGAATTACTCAAGGAGAGGACATGTAGCTAGGGATTGTAGAGCTCGACCTCTTGCTATGGTTCAAGCTACTCCTGAGACTATGAGTAAGGCAAATGTTTCTTGTTATAGATGTGGAAAGAAGGGACATTATAGAAATGAGTGTAGGGAATCATGGAACCGAGGAAATCAAGGATCGGGTGGTCATGGGTACAATCATGGAAATCGTGGAGCTGGAGGAAACCGTGGACGTCAAGACAATGAGGACCAACGTGTGGAAGCAGGAGCTGCTCATGGGAGAGTGTATGCACTCAGGAACGAGAGAGGAGAAGATCCGAACGTCGTTACTGATACGTTCCTTCTCAATAATCGTTATGCTTCCATACTATTGGATACTGGTGCCGATAGAAGTTTTGTGTCCACTACGTTTGTACCCTTACTAGAGAAAACCCCGATGGCCTTAGGAATTGGTTATGATGTAGAGTTAGCTAATGGGAACATAGAGAAGATTAGGACTATCATTTGCGGTTGCACGTTAAACTTTCTAAATCGTCCTCTCAACATAGATCTTCTACCCGTCACGTTAGGAAGTTTCGATGTCATCATTGGTATGGATTAGTTGTCGAAGTATCGTGCTCACATACTTTGCGATGGGAAGATCGTGCGTGTGCCTTTCGGAAAGGAGATTCTAAATATACAAGGAGATCGAAAAGGTTCGAGGAGCACATCTCGATTAGCGGTCATTTCTTGCACTAAGTTACCAAAGTTGATGGAAAAAGGATGTTGTCTTTTCTTAGCTCAAATCTCTGAGAAAGGAGGGAAGGAGAAGAAGGAAAGGTGCATTGGAGATGTGCCTATAGTTCGTGATTTTCCTGATGTATTTCCCGATGATTTTCCGGGAATCCCGCCTCCTAGACAAGTAGAGTTTCAGATTGAGTTGATACCTGGTGCTGCACCTGTAGCACGAGCGCCTTATCGTCTTGCACTTACTGAACTGGAAGAGTTGTCGAAACAATTAGCAGAGTTAGCCGAAAAAGGATTTATAAGACCAAGTCCTTCACCTTGGGGAGCCCCGGCCTTATTTGTGAAGAAGAAGGATGGATCGTTTCGTATGTGTATTGATGACCGAGAGCTGAACAAGTTAACGGTGAAGAATAGATACCCGTTACCGAGGATCGACGATTTGTTCGATCAGCTTCAAGGATCGAGTGTGTATTCGAAGACCGATTTGAGATCGGGATATCATCAGCTCCGAGTTCGCAAGAAAGATATTCCGAAAACGGCTTTCAGAACCCGTTACGGGCATTACGAGTTTCAGGTGATGCCGTTTGGGTTGACTAACGCACCGGCGGTATTCATGAACCTCATGAATCGGGTGTGTAAGCCTTACTTAGATAAGTTTGTGATTGTGTTCATCGATGACACTCTAATTTATTCGAAGAGTGAGAAGGAGCATGAGGAGCATCTAAGACTTATATTAGAATTGCTCAAGAAGGAGAAACTGTATGCAAAATTTTCTAAATGTGAATTTTGGATTCCGACGGTACAATTTCTGGGTCATGTGATTGATAGACAAGGAGTTCATGTTGATCCTGCTAAGATTGAAGCGGTTAAAGATTGGACTGCACCTGCGACCCAACAGAAGTTCGTCAATTTTTGGGATTAGCCGGTTATTACCGAAGATTCATTGAGGGATTTTCGAAGATAGCAAAACCGTTGACCAAATTGACTCAAAAGAGTGTTAAGTACGAATGGGGAGATAAGGAAGAGGAAGCATTTCAGTTACTTAAGGAGATGTTGTGTAGTGCTCCTATCTTACCGTTACCTGAAGGTAACGAGGACTTTGTCGTCTATTGTGACGCTTCGCATAAAAGTTTAGGAGCTGTGTTAATGCAACAAGAGAAAGTGATAGCTTATGCTTCCCGACGGCTCAAGAAGCACGAGAAGAACTACACCACCCATGATTTGGAGTTAGGTGCTGTGGTTTTTGCTTTAAGGATATGGAGACATTACTTGTATGGAACCAAGTGTGTAGTGTTTACCGACCATAAAAGTCTGCAACACATCTTGAATCGAAAAGAGCTCAACATGAGACAACGACGTTGGATTGAGTTGCTAAGCGATTATGATTGTGAAATTCGCTACCCTCCCGGTAAAGCAAACGTTGTTGCTGATGCTCTTAGTCGAAAGGAGAGAATACTACCGTTATGAGTTAAGTCATTAGGAATGACTATCGTATCGCCATTACCGTCTCAAATATTAGAAGCTCAAACGGAAGCGTTGAAAGCAGAAAATCGACCTGCTGAGAAAATATTTGGGATGGCAGAAAATGAGAAGGGATTTGTTAAGCGTTCTGATGGAGTATTATGTTTTAGAGAGCGAAATTGGGTACCTTTGTATGGAGGAATTCGAGAGTTGATTATGCACGAGTCGCATAAGTCAAGATACTCTATTCATCCTGGGTCTGACAAGATGTACCAGGATTTGAAAAAGTTATATCGGTGGCCAAATATGAAGGCAGAGATAGCGTTGTATGTTAGTAAGTGTTTGACTTGCTCTAAGGTTAAGGCAGAACATCGAAGACCGTCAGGATTATTGACGCAGCCGGAACTCCCAGTTTGGAAATGGGAGCGGATTACAATGGACTTTATTACCTAATTTACCTAAGACAGCTAGCGGTTGTGACGCTATCTGGGTAATTGTGGATCGATTGATTAAGTCTGCTCATTTCCTGGCGATTAGTGAAGATGATAGTGTCGAAAAACTTGCGAGGTTGTATGTGAAGGAAATTATTTCTCGACATGGAGTCCCGATATCGATTATTTTTTATCACGATAGCCGCTTTACGTCAGCTTTGTGGCGATCACTTCGAACCGCTTGGGGACGAGACTTGATATGAGTACTGCATATCATCCCCAAACCGATGGTCGAAGTGAGAGGACTATTCAGACTTTGGAGGATATGCTTCGTGCATGCATCATAGACTTTGGTAAAGGCTGGGAGAAATATCTACCCCTTGCGGAGTTTTCTTACAATAATAACTACCACACAAGTCTTAAAGCTGCACCATTTGAAGCTTTATATAGTCGTAAATGCCGTTCGCCTATTGGTTAGGCTGAAGTTGGAGATAGTCAACTCACAGGCCCTGAGCTTATTTTGGAGACTACTGAGAAAGTGACTCAGATTCGTGATCGGTTGCAAGCAGCTAGAGATAGGCAGAAAAGTTACGCCGATCAGAGACGTAAACCCCTAGAAGTCCAGGTTGGAGGCAAAGTGATGCTGTAAGTCTCGCCTTGGAAGGGTGTGATACGTTTTGGGAAACGTGGGAAACTTAATCCCCGCTACATTGAACCATTTCTTATTTTGGAAAGAATTGGGCCCGTGGCTTATCGGTTGGAATTACCACATGAACTGAGTAAAGTTCACGATGTGTTTAACGTTAGTAATTTGAAGAAATGCCTTTCTGATGAGATGCCGGTTATCCCGATGAAAGATATTCGAGTTGATGAGAAATTGAACTTTGTGGAAGAGCCGATTGAGATTTTGGATCATGAGATTAAGCGACTCAAGCGAAGTCGCATTCCACTCGTCAAGGTTAGTTGGAATTCCCGACATGGACCGGAATTTACGTGGGAACGTGAGGACGAGTTCCGAAAGAGATATCCGAAGCTTTTCACTTCGTTGATGGATTGTTCCGAGAGAAACCCGGGACGGGTTTCTTCTGAGGCTGGGAGGATGTGACAACTGGCAAATTAGGGAGTTATTTTGAAAACCCGCATTACATTAAAGTTCGTTTATAAAATATATTTGAAATTTTATTCGTAACGAACTTGAAAAACCAATATTTTGGTTGATTATATCTAAAACTTTTATGGAATCGAATTTGGTTTATCGATATGATGAGAATTTATTTCGAGATTTTTATTGGCACTACGTTGACTCCGGCACTAGAATAACCTAACATAAATTTTATGTCTTGAGTCTACGGATTCGACTATATATATATTTATTTATTGAACGTATTGTGATATTTTTGGGAACGAGCTCGGTCCGAGAAAGAGTTGAAGTATTTTATAAGTTACGGGTTTTGGTCCGTGTATTTTACACCTAGTCACCTTACCCTAAATATAATAATACTTATGTTATTATTATTATTATTATCATTATTATTATTATTAGTATTATTGTATAAGTAAAAATAAAAATAAAAAGAGTGAGTATATCATATATGTATGGTCCTTGTGATGCGTCTGGAAAACACAAACAAACACAACTCATCACCATCCTCTCATTTCTCTCTCTCTAATCATCACCAACCCTAGCCGCCGCCTATATTTCCGGCCACACCACTGCTCCACCGCCGATCTTACAACACAGCCATCACCACCATCTTCATCCCCTCCTCTCGATCTTTCTTTTGGCGTACCTCACGCGCGCCTTTACACCCCTATTTCGTCTCGATATCACCACAAAACCGCCACCATCTTCCTTGTTCATGAAGTTTATCACGTCCTTGTATTGTGAATCGAAGGTAAGACGAGTCACATGTGGTTTGCGACTCGTATTTGGATGAAACGCGACCTAAGGGGTCACGAGTTACCTTTCTTTGGTTGGGTTTTGGTTAAAAACGTGATATATAAATGGGTTTTTGAATAAAATGTGATGAATCTATAGTTTGGTATCCGGGTTTCACGTTTTGGTGCTGGTCGAGGTGAAACCGAGAGCCCATGCTCTCGGCTTGTGTTTCTCTTTAAGTTTTTGTGTGGGATTTTAATTCTTGGTCTTGTGTTTTTGTCATCGAGGGAATTGGTGATGCGTTTCTAAGATATGGTTGATTTTCGGCCAAGGATTTATAAGATGTTGAGGTTGTTTGGTTGTTACCATGACCCTTGGGGTCGGTTTGTATTTGTGTCGAGCTCGGAAGAGCTAGCCGAGACCATGATGGTCTCGGGTATGACCTTTTGTGATTCATGATTGAGCCGATGCTTAAATTGAGTTCCTCGACTCGAGTTTTGACTTGGTAAGTCAACTGGAATGACATGATATATGTGGTAATCTTATATGGCTCATTGTTATATTTTTCTAGTTGTCGCTATTGTTTTGTTGTTGAGATGTTCAACCTTTAGCAGTGTTGTGTTGTTGTCGTTGCTTGTGAGCCGAGAACCAATGAGATAATGGTTATTGATATTGGAGTTGTGTTGACGATATGAAATGGGGACCGATTGTGAGACGGTCAACTAGAATGACGGAGATAGGTTAGACGGGTGCCGTAGTCGGACCCTATTGTTGTAGCACGTGTTTTGGGAACTGTTGGACGGAGATTGATTACTTGATTTTGACTTGGTTATATTTTTATCTTGGACTTGGACAATGAGCCGAGAGTGATGACTCGGACATGTGACCATTTCGTATAACTCGATGAATATTTATAATTAAACGCAAATAATAAAACTCGTAATAATATTATTGGTAATATAAACATTTATATAAATATATAGACGTGAATAACGTATATATAAGTATATAAATGCGTATATTAATAATAACAGGATCACGAGTAATATTATAAAAATAACGTGACTATAAATATTATACTATGAGAGTAGTGTAATATTATTGGGAACGTTATTATGATTAAATATTATGAATAACGAGGAAATCTTGACGTTGAATAAATATTAAATAAAATAATCTCTTTTAAATAATTAAGGAAAACTATCGAGTTATGCGGGGTCGTGGTCACTTGAGTTCAAGTGGATTATTATTTGTGACGTTTGTGTTGTCACGGATATATGACGATTAATACATTCACTTTCAATAACTACGTAACTTATTTAATCGACGGGTTAAATAAGAGCTAATTAGTTATTTAAATTGAGTATATTAATGGGCATCGTATCCTACGACGCCCATAGGTTGTGGTATGTGTACAAGAATAATAAGTTACTAAGTATATCGTGAGATTGCCAAATTGACGAATTTGGTAAGCTTAACGGTATAATTATTGAATTTATTAAACTTTGATATATACCATATAGTACTTTATGTGCAATGTGTGGCCTAGGATTCGGGTATAATCTTAGAATGGTATATTAAGTAAATAAATATGGGGGATTACCAAATCGACGGATTTGATAAGCTTCGATGATTATTTAAATGATATATTGGGCTAATATTAGACCTATAGATTGTTTTATCATCCTTTTTGTTGTGACTTCTTGGTTTGAGTTGTGTCGACCCACCACCCGTATGGATACCAAACGCCAAACTCCAAACTAATATGAGATAATACGAGAAATGGATTTTCGGAAGTAAAATGGAATACGTTCGGGTTTGGGAATATTCGATTTTGAGGAAATGATTTCTGAACGAGTTGATATTGTTAGGTTGTGCCGAGTCCGTAGTTGCCGTCTTTTGAGTTACTATACATCTTACCTCTACTGATTTCTTATTGCTGATTTCTGGACTTGAGGTGAGTCATAGCCCCACTTTTACTCTTGAACTATGTTTTCAATACTTGGGGTGAGAAACGTGCAAATTATTTTATGTGGACTATTATCGCTTCTATATTCTTTCTAAAACTTGCTATGCGTATGGACTAGGATATATTGTCAGCTTTATTCACACATTTTGTGTGTACTATTCAAGGTTGGCTTATTTGGTTAGTGATGGATTGTCAGCTTTAGTCACATAGTTTTGTGTGTACTATTCAAGGTTGGCTTATTTGGTTATTGTTTGGAATTGTCAGCTTTAGTCACACGGTTCGTGTGTACTATTCAAGGTTGGCTTATTTAGATACTATAGTGTGCACCTATAGGTTATTAATACTTTGGAGGTTATCCGAGTATTTATTGGTATTGCGGGGGTTACCCGAATATCTATGTTAGAACGGAGGGTATCCGTGTGTTAGGTTGGAGCGGAGGGCATCCGCAGGCTTTTAGCGAATCCTTAGTCTAGCTAGCAAGCGTTTTGCGTATATGTCCACTATATTGTTAGATGAATTTAAACCTATGATCTCACCAGCGAAAGCTGACTTTTAGCACGTTTTCTCAGGAAATTAAGTGATGCTCTATGGATGCTTGGATTGGAGGCTTGGCAATGGCACCGGTTATGGATCTACTTTTCTAAAACTCTGATAAACTATTGTGGACCTATGTTTATTTCTTTTGGGCCTTACTTTGGATAATTCTTGGGATAAATGTAGACTTTAAAACCCGTTTTGGTTGTGTTTTTCTAATGTTTACTTTATCTCGTTCTTTTATGTCTTGTGTTGGATACCAATCCCCGTAGCACCCCGAAAGCTTGTTGAGTCTTCCGCTGTACCAAATTTTGGGGGTGTTACAACCATATATTCCATATTTGGCCATGCTTAATATTTCTATTTAATCTGTCATACTATTGGTTGCAGTTGTGTTGCGCTATGTGATTGTTGCCTTTTGGCGGTCTGCACGGCGGTCTGCAGTTAACATCCTTCGTAATCACGAGATACTGCCATTGCCTGATGATTTTGTCTAAATGTTTTTATGATTGTTCAATTATATATTGATACCCACCAACTTAGAGGTTGCAGGTTCAAGCCTCGCTGGAGGCATTTGTGAGATATCAGATAAGTGTTAGAGGGTTTATGTAAGACCTTTTGTTTGTAAGTGTTCATGAATTCAGTCAAATATTATAACCTTTTTTAAGTATACTACTTGTGCAAATAATGTATCCAAGCGAACCATTTAGTGAACGTGTAACATGTTAATACACAAAACATACCTGGTTGAAATTTGAACTAATAAAAGCTAGTTGCAAAAAAATAAGTTTGACAGCTGACAAACATGATTTATTAATTTTGTGAAGATTCAAGGTTGGGTTTATTTACCATAATCTACTTAACCACCTCCAGAGGTTAGTTTGTTCCGCTACAACGCTTGCTTACAACATGATCGCATTTGGCTCATTCAGCTTCTTCTTTAATATTTGGCGACAAAGAATCAGACCGCCTTCTTTTGGGCTCATTATCCCCCAAATGCAGTCCAAAACCAAGATCCTCTTCATCTGTTCCACCTTTCAACAACACACTTAGATTCTCAGACTCCGCCCTAGACCAACGCTCATTTCTATGCAGCGGCGATTGCCCATTGAAAAACTGATGTTCAATACTTGGTCCCACACAAGGCCCATCTTCCAAAATGGCTTCATTTTCCGTAGGGGACAAATTCATATCAGGACCAGCAGCTTCTTCTGATGGGATATGCTGTTGGATGTAAAGTCCCAGTGGTTCTGCTTTGTCTTTAGGAAGCACTATTTCTGGTGGTGAAGAGTCCCCACCTGTCGAACCAACCCCTGTTGCTGAAGCTGCTATTTGTTCTTGCACCGCACCTGTTCCCGCAAAAACAAGGACCACTTCCACATGCGCCACTCGGGTACCCAACAAGCGCTGTCCCCGAAAACCAAGTTCCCGCAAAAACTCAAAGCAGGGGTGATGACTTCTGGAAAGGATGGTAAGTAAATTACCACCAGATGCTTTTTATTTGATATATCATGCCTTATATTTTGATTGAATTTGTTATAATAATGTTGGTTGCAGTTGCGCTGCGCTATGTTGCATGGTGGAGGCCTGCTTTTAACGTCTATCATGATAACGGGTCCGGGATACTACCATTGCCTGATGATTTTGTCTTGGTGTTTATGATTGCTTAATTTTATATTGTTACCTACTAGTTATGATATACACTAGTTGTGAAATTTCTTGTTTCTGAGAGTACTTTTGTTTGAATGTGTTCATTAATTCTATAGAATATGATTTCCTTTTTCTGAGTTTATTACTTGTGCAAATATTGTATCCAAGCAACCATTTAAATGATCCTGTAACATGTTGAAGTTGATACACAACATACCTGGACACCTGGTTGAAATTATAAGGTTAACTGCTTTTTTTAAAAAAAAATGGTAACTAAGAAAAACGATACCTTAAAACTTTCATTAAGGGGGTCATTATGACATATATTAAGAAGAGAAATTACAAAACTTGTCCTTGTGGCTTGGCGAAATTTCATGTTTTGTCCATATGGTTCGGAAAGTGCAAGTGGCGTCTTTGTGGGAAAACCTTAGATCCGATTCCGTCCTTCCTTAAAATGAAATTACTAAAATACCCCTTTGTTCTTCCTATTTAAGAAGGAAGATGATGTGGGTATTTTAGTAATTTCAGTTTCGGGAAGGACGAAATCGGACCCAAGATTTCTCCAGAAAAATGACGCTTGCACTTTCCGAACCATACGGACGAAACATGCAATTTGGCTAAACCACAAGGACTATTTTTGATATTTACTCTATTAAGAAAAACCATACCCTTGAGTTGGGTATCAAATTTTCTTTTTTCGTAGAAAAGGTCGAGTGTATATTAAACCAATAGTAACTGTTGTGATGTTTGGGCCGGTGGTATGTGGAATAAGGTTTGGTCCGGTGGTATGTGGAATAGGATTTGGTTCGATGATAGACGGGATAGGAGTTAGGCCGGTAGGCTTGATAGGTGTGGGGAATGGGTCGGTGATATGAGGAAGGGGAGTTGGGTCCGTGGGCTGAACAGATGGTGTTAGGCCGATATGAACTGGTGTGGTGGTTAGGCCGATATGAACTGGTTTGGTTGTTGGGCCAATGGTATTTGCAATTTTTGCCCGGTTATTTAGTTTTCTCTTTTTGCTAATTTCCTCTCCTTGCCTCCTTTGCTTTCTTACTTTTGTTTGCCTTTTTTGTACGTGATTCTTAGCCGTTTCTTTTTTCGTTCGGTGGGTTTCAAAATAGGGAAATTACCAATGAAATACTTGGGAGTGCCTTTGATTAATAAAAAGTTGGGAATTAAAGAATGTAAGCAGCTTGCGGATAAGGTGAAGAGTAGAATTGAAGATATTTTTCGGTAATATAACCAATAGAAAGAGTGCATTGTATTTGTATTTGAGATATTTTTGGAAATTGTTAATGATTTTGAGGATTTGGGCCGGTGGTATTTGGGGAGGTTGGTAGTTGGAGAATATGGTGAGCGATAAGGTTTGGAGCGATGTCGAAAAAAGTTTAGGAAGGGGCATCATTAGGTGTGACGGACCTGAATGGAAAAATGGTCTCAACAAAGTTTAGGAAGGGGCATCATTACGAGAAATAATGATTTTGTTCGTGAAAAGGTTAAGGAAACGAAATCCGGCAGTGGTTTTAAGGGTAGCCTTGAAATATATAAGGAGTGGATCAAGGGTCGGGTTTGTGATTATAGTATAGGTGAGCATAGCACAAACAACCAAAAACACGTAATGACATGTAGTTAGGTTTCGTGTTATAAAGGAAAAAATGAGGCGTGTCATTGTTTATAGTGGTGGATGGCAAAATGTTTAAAAGGTGGTGGCCATGTGACGTGCCTCGACCAAAAATGATGAGGAAACTGGGCTTGAAACAGTAAGGTACGGATAAGGATGTTGATAGTCCGAATCATACATTCGGATTTACCATTTTGTTGAAATACGGGGATACGAGAAACTTGTGTGAATGCCGTGTTTGGTAAATTATCGGTGAAAGATGCTGTTGTCAAACTCACCACCATGGTGACATTGAAAAGCTTTAATTTCCTTATTAATTTGAGATTTTACAAAAAAAAAAGGAATTCAACAAACTTAGCAAAAGTATCACATTTGTTACGCAAATGATACACCTACAAGTAGTAAGAACAATGTCCAAAAAAATAACAAGTATTTAATACCACTTTGTCTCGGAAATTGGGGAAGTCCACAAATCCGAATGCACAATATCAAAAGAAAATTAACTACAGTGTCGGAAACAGAAAATGAAAGTCTCACATGCTTGCCAAGTTGACAAGCATGACAAAGATGAGGAGACTTCACTTTATTACACAAAATAGCATTATTAGAAAGTAAACATAGCATTTCATTTCTCGGATGTCCAAGTCGTTGGTGCCACGTGTGATTACTAGCAAGAAAAGCTTGTGGGTAAGATGTAGGCGTGGTCATAGGATATTGGTCCCCGGTGCTATCTCAGTAGCGGAGAATTTGCTATGTCAAATAGCCCACTCGTCAAATTCATTAGAAACTTCGTTATCACGGGTAAACTAACGAACATAAATTAAAATTTTGACAATATAATGCAGGAGTCTTGATGGGCCTGAACTAGTTGCAGGAGCTGGACTTGTCCTAAACTATATATGTTATTAAGTCCAAACGACCCAGCAATTTAGTTATTATATTGAAGAGGCATATTATATTCACCATGTGTGTGTCATGTGTAGGATGAGTGAATGACCCACCAATTTGATTATTACGTACGTGAATTGAATGATGGAAAAAGTAAAAAAGATAAGGAAAGTGGGACAGTATGATTATGTGGATAATTTATTTTTGGAGAATTGATTTGATAATAATGATGACCCACAGTTTGGTTGTGACGTGAACTGAGTGACGTAAAAAATTAGCAGCAAGGAAAATTGATACGTGATTTTGGACAAGGCATTTTAGCCATTTGTTCTATAGTATCTTCACAGTCTTTAAACTGGGAAGTATGTTTTTAAAAACAGTTAGAACGTTAGACGGATTGAAATATTCTCATCCATGCTGTGTCTCCCTCGCAAAATCTATTCAGCTAATTATCTTTCTCACTTTCAGTATGGATTCACATGATATTCTTTGAATATTTCCATGTTAGAAATGTAATGTACGTAACTGAAAACAGATTTAGCTAAAATAAAGAATTAGAAAATCCGAGTATGAAATGATCAATGATTAAACATCTCCAATGTGTCGTTATTGGGTTGTCCCCAGTCCCCACTATGTCGTCAATGATTTGCGTCTCCACTATTAATTTGTTAGTTTTTGGTTAACATTAGTACACACTGTGTAAAAAAAATTAAAAACTTGAGCCCGGGCTTATAAAAATGACCCAATGTACACTTACTCGTCGTGCTTTACTTGCCCCTATCTGCTTCTTCTAAATCAACCGTTCCATCTTTATCAGCTGTAGCAAGTTCAAGTCATGAGCCACAACGATCAACATAAGACTCCTGGTGAGTTTGTTCACGACAATTCACATATAATTATTTATTTGATCATATTTTAGTATTTAATATTGGTATGAACTTGGTTGTAGTTCTGTCTGAGGAAGTATAAGTCTGCTAGAATTTAGTAGTATCTGTTATCAGATAACATAGAGTTGTGTTAGTCTGAATTGTATCTGTTTTCTGTTTGAATGCCAAGATTGGGGTTGTCCAATGCTTGTGCTACTCTTATATTTGTAATTCTGTTTGGAGATTAATATTAATATTCACCATTTGCACCAAAAAAAAAAAAGAACTTGGTTGTAGTTGCATATCCTCCTCCCATGACCATGGAGAAAGAAGGATCATGGCCACCTGCGTCAAGCGCTGCCACCAAAAACAAGGACCATGAAAAACAAGGACGCCCAAAAAGCAGGGCCAGTGAAGGTTTCTGTAATATGTGGTAAGTAGATTACCACATATTACATATTAGGTCATGCTTAATATTTTGATTTAATCTGTCACACTGTTGGTTGCAGTTGTAAAAGCAGGGACTGTGAACGTTTCTGTAATACCTGGTAAGTAGATTACCACATATTTATTTGGTCATGCTTAATATTTTGATTTAATCTGTCATACTGTTGGTTGCAGTTGTGAAAGCAGGGCGTGTGATGGTTTTTGTGATACCTGGTAAGTAGATTTCCAAATATTATTCCATATTTGGCCATGCTTAATATTTCGATTTAATCTGTCATACTATTGGTTGCAGTTCTATTGGGCTATGCCAATGTTCCATTTTGGCGGCCTGCTTTTAACATCCTTCAGGATCACGAGATGCTGCCGTTGCCTGATGGTTTTCTCTCAATGTTTTTATGATTGTACATTTATATGTTATTACCTACTAATAGTAATGATATAAACTAGTTAGGCAGGGTCTGGTTTATTTTGTTTGTAAGTGTTCATGAATTTAGTTAAATATCATAACCTTTTTTACGTATACTACTTGTGCAAATAATGTTTCCAAGCGAACCATTTTGGGTCTGTTTTGGTGTTTTAAGTTATCATTTGAAAATTGTTCAAAAAAAAAGTTATCATTTGAAAACTAGCGAGTCATGAAAGATGAGGGTTACGCAATAAACTATGACCCATGTTGGTGATGGGTATGGATTTACCGTCACCAACAAAGACAGACGGATAAATTCTTTTATTATAAATAGTACTAAGGTTATTTGCATTTGAATTTAAATAGTAAGATGCACCTGTGCCCATGTTCCACCTAACCTCACCAAAGTCCTGTTGTTGGACCGGTGGGCCTGCCTATTTGGCTGTCGTCGTGTAACGGGCCTGCTGGGGAGGGACTGGGCCGAACCCAGGTTGTGTCGACTTGTGACACATTGGTTAGGTTGAAGTATTGATTCACCAAACCAGATGTATCCAACATAAGCAAAATCATATATAGGTTAGGTTCATGACAAACTAAAACTCAAACCACATTAACTGTAGATTTTCAATAGCTAAAACAAACTACTACTTGTACTTCCTTACAC
Source organism: Artemisia argyi (assembly GCA_030686995.1). Taxonomy (NCBI): domain Eukaryota; kingdom Viridiplantae; phylum Streptophyta; class Magnoliopsida; order Asterales; family Asteraceae; genus Artemisia; species Artemisia argyi. The sequence continues at coordinate 241,456,122 of CM060700.1, read as the reverse complement.
AAATAGATCTTTCGGGAGAAAATGACTCAGATCTTCGTTAAAATCAACTCTTTGCAAAGAACTCGCGCAACTTTTGAAACTTGGTGTCTTCTTCATCAACTCACGCAGCATCGCCATTTTGAACACGAATGGCACGGAATCAAGGAGAGTAAAACTTGTGTCTTGAAGGCGGACAGTTGGTGGAATAAAATAGCAGCTGTGAAAGAAAGGATGTTGAAGCGCCTGAATGACTGTCGGCCTATAGCTGGGTTCCCATGAAAGGAGTGTAGCAACAAGATTCACCAACTCCGGGCTTGCATTTGGTAATAAATCAGAAACCGCACACCAGGAAGATATGGAAACCGATAACCCATATTCTTTGCAAGATCAAGTCCTCCGGGCCATGTAATTCTGTTGCGGTGCCTAAAATACTGCAAATCTTATACATCACATCTGCTTCAGAAGAACCTTCAAATATTTGTGTGAGGGTGAATAATTCAACTATTATTGCACCCATTGCCCACATATCAACCGCAGAATTGTACACTGGCGAATGTTGAAAAACCTCAGGGGCACGATAGCAAATTGTTGAAACATTATAGGTGAATGGTTGTTGAGCATTCATCTCATGAGCTTGACCAAGATCTGCAATCTTAACTATATCCTTGTTTATAAGAAGGTTCTCAGGTTTGAGGTCACGATGAAAGTAGCCGCAGTGATGCATGTATGCAAGACCTTGAAATACTTGGAAGCACATGTTTCTAATCTCGGTTTCTGAAAAGGGCTTCTCATGTTGTATGATACGTTGGTAGAGAATGCATTCCATGTATTCGAATACCAAGAACACTGTGTAGTTTTCGTTGATGCACATAGTACAAAGGTTTTCATGCATGCTTTCGATATATATGCAATTATGCATTTTCGGAATAATATATATGCGAAAACCCCTAAAAATATGGAAAGATGAATTTTAATATATATTTTTTTATATACGTAAATAATTATGTAAAAAAGTTACTTTTCTTTTGTTTTTTTTATATCAACAGATTTTTATATATTTTTCATTTGTGGAACCAACTTTTCTATTCCTCCAAAATTTGATTCAATAATTCATCGACCATAACATTTTTAAGATTTCATCAGTCTCGCTTATGATTATGAAAAACCATGCTTTGATTCTAATGAGAGAAATCTCTAATGTTCTCCCAAGAGAGCAGACACTCTTCTAAACACGCATGCCGGTGAGTTAGCTTGAATATTAACGTCTTTCACATATTGTCTTTAAAATAGGTGTGTGGTCGTTTATCGTTGCTGGTTAGCAAAATATTTGAAGTTTCAAATATTGTTTTTGACTTTATTTGTTACCATGAAGCTTGCATTTAGTATGCTCCGAAAAGTTTAGTATGTTAGATATATATTTGTTACCATGAAAATTTGCACACTCACATTTTTAATTGCAACACTCAAGTATCCCTATTCTAAATTACTGCGTATATTCTTCAAACCTTTCACCATCCTATTTGTAAATATAACATTTACCAGGATATGCTTTAGCCATTTGCTACTTCCACACTTTGCGGTACATACCATTGAGCATACATTACTTCCCAAAATTGCTTCCCTTCCACATTTTTGATCTTGCTACAGTTGTTTGTGTGTGGGTGTACAGGAAAACCTACAGTGAATTCCTACCATCAACCTTCTTCTCCCACTCTCACATATAACAAAACGCCTCCATTCTCCTTTCCAGATGATTCTCGTAGATTATGCAAGCTAAAAACACACACACACACGCACTAGGTGCGGTCTCATTTTGTGATACAGAAAAAAAAATTCCAGCGTTATTGTTTTAAGAAGGTTTGGATTTGTTATTGTATTTTCGCTTTTTTTTTTTTTTTTTTTTTTTTTTTTTTTTTTTTTTTTTTTTTTTTGCTATTCATAAGTTCCTGATGTTACATCTGTTAGTCGTATGTATTAAGTATTTGAGTCCATGTAATACTCGTATGGGCTCAAGCCCGAAGTCTAGAATATTCTTGCAAAGGTATTTATATACCACGTTTATGATTAATGCAATATAACGATTCATTCCATTAACTTACAACATCTAGGGTTTTAATTGATTAAATTGTGATTAATATTATTGTCGCCCTTTATGCAAGTAGATTAGGGTTTTTAATTTTAGGGTTGCGCCTTTGTTTGATGGTAGTGGTTTTGGTGGAAGGATGCTTAATGATCCAAGAAGTAGTTCATATTGTTGGGGATTTGGTTGCCGCTACTTTTGCTGCTGACTACTTCTTGGGCTTAATAAGCTTTAAATAAGGAAGGTATTATTATAACAATTATTTAGTGGTGGTTTCATTGATCTGTTAAAAGATATGTAATGATGTTTCAGTTGATGATTTTGAGGGTTAATGGTTATTTTAACTTTTTCTGTGATTAGAATTGTTTTCTTAAATCGCTTTGTGTGGTCTATTTGATTAGTTGATTTCTAGGCTCTGATTTATGTGTAGTTTGGTTAAAGGATGTATTTTTGAATGATTGATTTGGATTTCTTATGTTAATGTTGTCTATGATGAGTATCATTTGTGATTAGGTTGGTGGTCATTTTGAGAGGTTAGTTCTCAGTTGCTTTTCCTTAGCTTTTTTATGGCTCTTTTATGAAGATGTGCTTCCTTTTTTACACCAGCTTCTAACTTTTGTTGCCTTTTTCTTCCCTCCTTTTTCCTCTCTGTTTGCAATTCATCATTTGAAAATGCATTTGTTGGTCATGATAACTAATTACGGAGTATAAACGGTTAGTGATTTTTCTTTGCTTAACTTTTTCCTTTCATCTCATCGGTCTTCGTGTTGCTCTTTCTGATTATGAAACAAAAATTTAAAATTGATACTCAAAATATTGACATCCCAGTCCCTCAAAATCCACAACTATCCAATGCCACCACTATACATGGCTGTGCCAACTATGAGATGTAAGATAGCATTAGACAGAACGTGTCTCATTCTCAGTCAGTTACACCGTTTTATTTTAATACCGCTGATGATCCTCCCCTGAGACCAAACGTTGGTTCATCCGACGGTTAGTTCATTCTACATTCTCCATGCACTTATGATTGCTGCTTTTTATGACATCCACAAGTCACCGTGCTAATTTTTTAGCCTCATTTTTGCAGATGCTTTTCAGCAACAGAATTGGAGTAGCACAGACCGTCAGCTTCGTATCACCATACTGGTAGTCGCAGTCAGCCGGCAGCACCATTGGCCAATTTTTTTTAGTCCTCAGTGCCTGGAACGGTCTAATTTACCCGATAAATTTGGTTAGTGTTTATTGAATCGTGGTTAACTTATTAACAAAGTTTCTATCCTTATAGTGATGACAGCAATTGTACAAGCTGATATTGATATACCTTTTTTTCAAAATGCAGCCACGCCTACGCGCAAAAGGCAACGGAGGGCCAAAAATGCTCACCATGATGCAACCACCAGTGCCACGTGTCCTGTTGCCACCAGTAGTTTGCAACATGATTCAGGGAGCCGTGCTACTGCAAATGAAAATGACTTAATCGATAATGTACCTAAAGGTATTAGAATAAATTCTATTCTAAAAGAAGTTTACCTTTTAATTTAACCACCTGCTTCTCGCCTAAATGTATTTGATACAAAAAAGTAATAACCAACGCTTTCCTTTTGTCTTATTCACAGCATCGAACACAATATCTGTGCACCAAAGTCAACAGAGTGAACCATCAGGAGGTGAGGCTGATGAATGCAACAACATTCTCCCAAGGGTAGTTTCCAAAACAGTATGGATCATCATGTCTTTCCTATTGGTCAAGAGTTTATGTGTGGTGTAACTCAACATAAGCCTGTTAATTCTCTTTCAAGACAATTACAACTTTAAATTACCAGTCAATTTGTTGTCTAATATTTTAACACCAAGTTAATTACACACAACATTTAATTACCTTTTGACAATGTTTTCCCGTGACAACAGGAATGCCTGCACATGATGCCGATGAATCAAGTTCTATAAATAATAACAGACAAGTTCAAAAAAACCAGGAGAAGAAGTGACACAACGACAACCGTGCCCGTCAAACTCCCCAATGTAAGTATTTATTATGTGATTTCTATTTCTCCTGAAACTGTGCAGTTGAAGAGAGGAGTGGATATAGTCGTGGGAGCAGTCGGTCGTGTTAAGGTATTAGTTTTTTGTGAAGAGTCAATTTTTATGTCAGTATTATCATTTAGAACCAGCATATCAAATGGCCTTTAGTTTAATGGTATAATGAATTCACAGAAGCCCGTAAATTCATAGTTCAGGTAAGCTTTGTATGTGCACCAGTGTATTAATTTGTTGCTGATTCAGTTTAAAGTACAGTGAACTTATCATGTAATATGATAATATGTAGGATCACATAGAGAGGAGAAATCTTTATTTCAGTTCATTGAAAGTACGAATCCTTGATGAAGCATTTGAACATATCGGACGGATCGTTACAAGTTGGGAATAGAGGGCATTTGAACATTTGGAAGGATCCTTGATGAATGATGAGGCGAAAAATGAACCACTTTTGGGGGGTCATTTAAGCCCGGAATTGAATTTATTTGATCAAATATTGCCCTAAATCGTTCCTTTTGTGATTTTAGGTACTTTGGGAGTGAAATCTGGAAAAGGAAGCAATTCGGACGTTTTTGGAGCATAAAAGTGAAGAAAACGCCAAAGACTTAATTTTCCAAGCTGGGAACAGTATGTGACGGCGTCAAGAGTAACATCCTGACGGCGTCAAGAGTAAATTGCATGACGGCCCAGTACAGAAATGAAGGCGTCACAAGGAAGAGCGTCAAGAGTTAAATACGTGACGGCCTGGAAAAACTTAATACATGACGGCGTCAGATGTAGATCAAGGCAGTCCGAGGATTCTTTTGGCGGCGAGATGACGGCGTCACCCCTTTGTTCTTGACGCCGTCAGCCTCAGTTTTCTATATATAGTTTTCTAATTTTCATTCAAAAAAAAAGAGAGAAGTTTTGGAGAAACCCTAAGGCCGAACCACATACAAATTTTACAGGTTTTTCAAGGGTTTTCAGCCCTTGAACCCTTACATGTGTAATTGAGATAAGTGTTCTTCTAATTCAATCAATATGTCTATGTGTTGGTTGTCTATATCTTGTGCTTGTCTTGATTCCACCATGCTAGGCTAGATTTATCTTGTGTTTGCTTAGATCTAATGAAACCTAGATGTTGATTATGTGTTGATTACTTGTTTATGGTTGTATTGGATGAATGATTTCAATGTTAGGCTTAAGAAAACTGGCAGATCTCCAAATGGTAACATGCTTGAACGTCTTAGGAAACATGAACTGATGTGTACTAGGTTTTATTGGTTGTATTTAATGCATGAGTAAATTCTAATGATCCCATGTTAGGAGCTTCTTAGCCGGCTCGACATAGGAGTGAAGTAGGCACTCATAGGATTGGGGAGTTAAGTACGCCACCCCATAAATGGTATTAAGGAATACAATCCGTCATCCACGCAACTATAACAAGTAATTAACGTGTAAAAGATATCATGGGAGTAGTGAAATCTAAGTAAACACATTTCTCCACTTATTGCTCACAACCTTAGTTTAATTTAGTTTTATTTTCATTTTTAGTATTTTATTTTGATTGCATCTTAGTATTGGGTTAGTTGACTAGCAACTAATTCCGCCCAAATCCTTCAAACCCGAGATTTTTACTTGCTTTCTAAAAAATATAAAAATACAAAAATAATCATCCTCCATCTTTAGAATTAGTATTTAGGTTTTCTAATCCTAGCGACACTATTCCTAGCTGAACAATCAATCCCCCGGTACTTGTCACTATACTATACTACAACGATCAGGTACACTGCCTGGTGGGGGTTGTAAGCTTCTTGAGATCCCTCGAGAGGTAAAGCCTGGTGCAATCCCCACGCATCAAGTTTTTGGCGCCGCAGCCCGGGGAATAGTTATTGTCTAGGTTAGAATCTCTTTTTATTAGGTCCACTTGCTAGATTCCTTTCTAGTAAGATTTTAGTTTTATTTTTAGATTTCTTTAGTCTATCTTATTTCTTTGTGTTTTTGTTCGTAACTCTTCACCACCCGACATCATGGACAATGGGAACATCTTTGAACCCGTCATCCAACCACAACAAAACCCACCACTAGAACCCCTTAGGCCCCGAACCTTAGGAGAGTATTCCCGACCTAGCCACCAAGCCTACCAAAACACCATTGAGCTCACCGGAGCCAATGTGACCCCCTTGCGATCCGACACCATCCGGTTGGTGCAAAGCGGATGTGCATTCCATGGACTTCGTTCCGAAGATCCAAACCAACATCTTAAGGACTTCCTAAAAATCGTAGATTCCATAGACCTAGGTGTTGAAACTAGAGAGACAACCCTATTATGCCTATTCCAATTCTCTCTACGGGATCAAGCTAGTCAATGGCTTGAGCGTTTACCCGCGGGATCCATCACCACATGGGATGATCTCACCACTCGTTTCCTTGCTCAATTTTTCCCATCGGGGAGAACTACTAAGCTTAGAAATGACATCTTGATGTTCCAACAACGTCAAAATGAATCTCTTTATGAAGCATGGACTCGTTTCATGGACTTACTCCAAAAAGTCCCTCATCATGGCATAGATCTTTGGCTCCAAGTCCAAATCTTTTATGACCATATCGATCTCTCCACGAGGTGAGCCATTGACCAATCGGCCGGTGGTAAGCTACGTGATCTAAGTGCGGAACAATCATGGGAACTCAAAGAAGATCTTGCTCTCTATGACAACGAAAGTTGGAATGATCCCCGTGATTTGAACAAAGTGGTCAAGGCAATATCTTTGCCTTCGAATAACTCTAGCACTCCCGACCGTAGGATCATGGAACTTGAGGACCAAGTCAAGTTTCTCATGAAATCTTACGAAGCTTCTAAGCCTTCAAGCCAAGTGAATAAAATCACTTCTTCATGCGAATTATGTAGTGGTCCCCATGACACTCGTGATTGTGTGGAACTCCCTGGAACAGCTTTCGCAGACTACGCATCCTCGCGTACCGACGAAGCGGGAGATAAGTGGTACACTTTCAAGCCCGAGCCAAACCCTTACGGTGATTCTTACAACCCCTCTTGGAAAAATCACCCAAACCTTAGGTGGAAACAAAATCAACCCAATTCTTCTAATCCGCCTAATCGTTACCAACCAAACGGTCCACCCTTCAACCGTACTTTCAACAACAATCCTTCTAACAACTATGGTAGTACCAACAATCTTGAAGGATTGATGTCAAAATTCATGGCATCTCAAGAAGCTCGCATATCTAAGTTTGAAGCCGATTTCAAACAAAAGCAAAGCGAGATGACCACCAAAATTGACGCATTGTTAAAAGTTCTCAATGACCGAGAAATGGGAGCACTCCCAAGCGACACGGTCAAGAATCCGAAACTAAACGTTAATTCCATATCTTCAGTTTCGTCTCCCATTTCGTGTCCACAATACTACTCGGTCAAATCAACGAGCATGTGTTTCAACCAAAACCAAATTCTTCAAAAGGACCAACCAAATAAAACACCCGATATAGAACCGGTCAAAAGTATAGTTGAAACACCTCCTACGCAAGACCTTGATGATGAATTCAAGGAACTTCACCTTGAACGTCCCGTCATTGATGTCTTAGCTCGTGCTCCCTACTATAGTGCCCTCCTATAAAAATATGAGAAGTTTAAACTAGGTAAAAATGGGACCGCCTTCGTTCAAAACAAGTTGCCTAAGAAGCTTGATGATCCGGGTATATTTGTTTTGCCTTGTAAAATAGGAAGATCCGACGCTTTTGACACACTAGCCGACTTAGGGTCAAGCGTCAACTTGATTCCCTTATCCCTATTCACCACTCTTAAGCTAGGAAAGTTAGAGGAAATGGAGGTGTTGATAGGTCTAGTGGATGCAAGTATTGCGCACCCCGGTTGGAATGATTAAGGATGTAGTTGTTCACGTAGGAAAGTTAACTATCTTAGCGGATTTTCACATCCTAGACATGGTTAGTGACACTACATGCCCATTATTAGTAGGAAGAGGATTTTTAGCAACCGCTAGCGCCATAATAGATTGTAAGGAGTCTAACATAGCGGTAGGTGAAGGCGATACTTGGTCGGTGTACGATGTTAAGAAGCATAGTTATGATTGTGATGATGAACCGACACCGCATTGGGTAGAGATGTATAGGAGACCATCTAGATATGGACCTTGGATAGAAAGGAATTTTATAGGACCTCAATGCCCATTCTATCTAGAAAAAGATTTCGTTGAAAAGACACATTCGGTAGAACAACTCATAGCTAGAGATGAAGAGCTAGATCCCTTTGAGGACCCCTTAGTCTTTTGGAAGATGATTGAGTTCTTGAGCGTAATGCCTATGAATATAGAGATGAATAAGTGGAAAAGAGAGGGAGACAAGTGTAAATGGAGGTGGGACAAGCCACCTAAAGAAGGTGACGGATCATGGCATATGAGGATGACTTTGTATGATCCGGATGGAGAAAAGTTTGAAAGGTCATACCATACTAAGGAAACCGATAGGAAGTTGAAACCTAAGTTTGATCCCAAAGATGTCCTCAATGAGGAACTCACCCGTATCACGTAGTAACCCATGACCTTGAGTCTAGCTACAAGACTCGTAAATAAAGAAAAGCGCTTCTTGGGAGGCAACCCATGCTTGGTGTGATTTTATTTTGTTTGTTTGTTATTTGCTTCCGTATGCATGCGTTATTTTTATTGTTGGTAGATCATGTTTCTAAACTAAAAAGTGGAAATACTTTACTTTGTTGTTTTGGCCTAGTCTTAACTTCACCTAAAGGTATTTTTGCAAAAGATAAAGTGTAAGGGGAAACCCCAAATATGTTTTTAAGAAACAAACCGATCATGATTCTCCACAATATTAAGTGAACATGTATATTCGAATTTGTTAGAGTCAAATGCTTGTATCGAGTCATAATGAAGTTTTGCAGGATTTTCCAGGAAGTAGGACCAAGTTTTTCCAGAAATTTTTCAGAAACTTATCATAAGAATTTCTGCAGGTCACTTCTGACGGCGTCCAATGTTCTGAAAGGCTCAAGGCGCACTAAGGCGCAAAGGGGATTAAAGAGCCTCGAGTCGAGGCGCAAACCAAGGCGCGGGATTCATAAATATGAGGCGCACTATACATTTAGGTTTTTTTATAACATATGTGACAACTTATGCTGCTTAAATAACACAAAATTATCAATATTCAATGCATAATGCCATTTAATAGTTATTACATTGCATTTAAACCCAAAATATTAAGTAGGCAACATATCAAAAATCCATGAACTACCCTATATTCCTGAATATACATTACAATATATGAGTTTATGACTTATAAAATTTAACAAATTACCATGTATCAAACTATCAACTATCAACAACATAAAAACTATGTTTGTTTGGTAACACTTAATACTAAAGAAACAACATTTGTATCTGTTAATAAGCTAGTATTCTTAGTCATTAGATTACAAAAAAACATAGTTCTTTGTCGATTGTGTGTTTTATTTATTTTTTAAAATATTAGGGTTATTAGATACTTTATAACTTAAAGGGCCAAATGTATATAACATGTAAGCCCAAAATGTATCTTACTATTAAGAAAAAAAGGCCAAAACCCCGTTACATCTTCTAGGCGCACAAATCCCCAAGGCGCTAAAGCGCAAAAATCTCCAAGGCGCTGCGATTTTTACGGGATTCATGCATGTCGTGAGCCTCGATCTAAAAAAATCCCAAAGGCTGGAGCCTCGTGGGATTTAGGGAGTAGGCGCGCCTTAGGCGCGATTTTTAAAACTATGACGGCGTCACGAGTTTACTCTTGACGGCGTCACGTGTAAAAATCTGAAAATTTTACCGGTTTTGTTTTTCTAATGGAGTTTTAAAGTTTTTGTTGAATTATTAAGTTTTATAATCTCCAGGAAATCTGCAAACTTCATTCCAGAAGCATTATATCTTACTTTGTTTTCTAGGATTTAGTAACTTATGTAGATTGCCGCCGATTTTATGTGAGGTTGTCTTGTTTTTTTTCTCAGAATTTACAGGTTATGTATGACAAGAGGATGATTTATTTTTCTGGAAGGGAAGCTTTGATTGTTAATTTTCTTGGAGGAAGATCTAACCTGGCCACCTTATTATCCATACCGAGCGAATCAGGGGAGTATTTGATTTCATTTGTTTTACTTATTTCACTTTTACATTCTTTACTTGAACATTGGGGACAATGTCCATCCTAAGTGTAAGAGGAGGGTAAAATGATGATACCTTACAAATACACTTTCGCTTGAGTTTGTTTTGTTTGATAGTAGATGTGTAATAAAACTATGAGAAATACTTGTTAGTGCAATTTTAGCGCCAAATTTAAAATTTTTTACAACATTTAGGAGTGAAACTTTAGCCATAGCAAGCGTCTTATGGATAGGAGATTGTATGACTAGCACATAACCGTATATTCAGAAAAAATTTCCACCCAAATATGTGAGGTTCGCCTTTAGATTTGATAGGAAAAGCATTTACTATTAGTGCTTATGAGTGTACCGGTAGCATTTAGATTCTAGAACTTGCGTTAGTGATGCATCCCGAGACCGCTAGTGAGACTACATTCGTGTAGTAGGATTTACTACATGATAAGAGGCATTAGGATCACCCTTGTGTTAAACCCGTATCATAATTACTTGACCATTTAAGTCATATTACTTGGATAGTTAAGTCAACTAATTTTTCCCACACCTTAGCGTTGTACTCATTTTTAGTACACGAAACCCCTAGTACACCCCTCCGAGCCTATCTTTTCGTTTCTAACTTTAAGCATCTTACTTAAAGGAAGAATTTGTTACACCCCACTTAAATGTACACCCAAATCGCCTTAGCCTTCTGTGTATGCGCTCATTTTTAGTGCATTATTGTTATTTGTTAAACCCTAAGTTAACTATCTAATTGATTACATGGTTGCTAAGTCGAGTCATATCGTTGTACATATTGTTTTGGGACGATTAGGACTCATGTGTAAAGTACTTATTTATGGAGTAATGGGGAAGAACATCATTTATTACCCCCATATGTACGTTAATCTTAAAAGTACTCCAAGTGTTTTGATTTTCTTAATTCGAGTCATTAGATTAGTTTATTGTAAAGTATGTAAAAATTCAAGTGTAAGGGGAATTTTCATTCCCTATGATGTATTATTTTGGATGGTATGGTAAGAGTGTATGCAAAAAAAAAAAAAAAAAAAAAAAAAAAAAAAAATCGAAAAATCAAGAAAAAGAAAAAGAAAGTAGAAAAAGAAAAAGAGAAAAACATACGGACTACCATCCCTTTTTATTCTATGTTTATTTTATGTTTTTGTTATTTTTCATTTATTAGCTTAAGTCGAGTCTAGTCTTGGCTTAGCAACGCCATATTGTACATGTAATTAACCAAGATTGTTAACTCGCCACCAATAAAGACTGCCTTTATCCAACAAAACCGTGTATTTCATATCCCTACACCTATCGTTACAACCGTTTAAAAGACCTATTTGATAGTTTATCCTAGGTGCTTACGCCATGTGGTGGAGGTTTGATCATTTCCCAAGCCTATGGTAATCTATTTTGCTATGACAGGTAGTGAGAGATATCTTCCGTTTTCATATTGTAATTTATACTTTATTACACCCGAGAGATGTGAGTATCTAAACACTATTTGTGAGGTGCTTGTGTATGACCTCCGTGCTTGTCTTTGGTCTTTAGTGGAACGATTATTTGTTGTAATTACTTTTATATTAGTGTTAAATGACCCCTAACTTGTATTTTGACTAGAATAAAAGCGCATTTGCTTGAGGACAAGCAAATCTCAAGTGTAAGGGTATCTGATGAGGCGAAAAATGAACCACTTTTGGGGGGTCATTTAAGCCCGGAATTGAATTTATTTGATCAAATATTGCCCTAAATCGTTCCTTTTGTGATTTTAGGTACTTTGGGAGTAAAATCTGGAAAAGGAAGCAATTCGGATGTTTTTGGAGCATAAAAGTGAAGAATACGCCAAAGACTTAATTTTCAAAGCTGGGAACTGTCACAACTCGTAATTTCCGGTCATTTTCCAAACTTCGATAATCTACTATTCATCAGTTACTATTCACCGGTTACTATTCATCAATTTACTATTCATCATTTTTGAGGTCAATTTGATATTCCGAGAAACGTTCAGAAAATTTACTATTCACATGACACTATTCATTTCCGAAGAGAAAACACTATTCACGTGCATTACTCATTTCATCGTAAATTTAGTTTACGAGTATCCAAATTCGAGTAACCGTATTGGTTCAGGAGCGAATTCATGCATTATTATTAAGGACATTTCATACGGACTAAAAATAGTCTGCATATCATCATTAGGGCACTTGCATACTATTCCACTCCTAGGATAATTAAATTAATACTTTTGGTATAATTAACTTCTACGTATAATTATTTCTATATAAACGTTAACAAACGATCAATAATGTGACTAACACGTCCGACACTCCCGACTATGATCCCAATATATTTTTATACTCGTTTTTATAATATAAAAATTATAATATCAATTTACCCGGTGTTTTGGAAATTTATTTTAATTATTATCGTAAGGTTACTAAAATTACGACGGTTTTCATAGAAATTAAACAATAATTATCTAAACACTCAATAATTATACCCGACTTATTTTTACAATTTTTTTTACGACTTTATTATGTCCCGGTTAACTCCGTTAAAATTTATTTTTAGTTAACTCGGTACCCGGTACACCTTAAAACAACTAATAAACACATAATACTACACCCACTACACCAACTCTCTTACAATGTCCAAGTTTTCTTCCTTTCACCCATTTTGTTGCCCCCCCCCCCCCCCCCCCTCCATACTACATTCTTACACATTGAATTATTTTCCTACTAACTCTTAATTACTTGTACTTCTTGTTTAAAGGAAATATATTTTATACCAAGACTATTATTTTCACCTCATTATCTCACGTCAAGCAAAGTTTTTATCTTCTCTCTTTTCTCTCTTTTGGTTCACGGCAAAACAACAAGGAGCAAGAAGAAATCTTAATTTTTCAAGAACAAGAAATTTAACAAGCTTAGATTGTATACCTTTTTGAGATTTGAAAGATAAACTCAAGGTTTACTTAGGTTTTTCATCCTCAAATCTCATTCATCTTTCAAGTAAGTTTACAAAAATTATTTTTATCATTTCTTCAAGTATTTATTATGATCATATGGTTTTCTATACTATATTACATGCATATGCTAGTTATACCACTTTATTTTACAAACTTTTAACTTTGATACCCTAGAAAGTGATTATAGTTAGATCCTTGTTAGATCCACTTGGTTTATGATGTTTAGGAACCCATGACACCCTAAGAAGGTGTATGGTAGGATTAGATTAGTTTTGTGGTGATTGAAAGTGGTTTGGTTGAAGTTAGAACTAGATTGGAACCCTAGAAATGGTTTTTGAAACAATATAATTACCTAATGTCCCTATTTTTAAAACGTGGAAAAATCAGTAGATGGTGGTTAATTTTTGACCAAAGATTTAGAAAATACTTTCAAAAACGAAACTTTTGGCGAAAGAACGGATTAAAACGAGCTTATAACGAAGGAGTTATGATTTTTGCAAATTTATTGACGAAAACTATTTTCTGAAAAACTGCATGCTGTTTGACAATTTTCGACGGACAAATAGAGGCGTTAGACGTAACCTAGTGGAGCCGAGTTATCGAAAATATATTAGTACTTACTAAAACGAATCCGTGGATATAAAGAACGAGGAAAATGAACTTAAAACGACCAAGTTATACACGTTTTAAAATCGTCAAAACTATATATATATATATATATATATATATATATATATATATATATATATATATATATATATATATATATATATATATATATATATAGTCACTACTAGAAAATAATATAACTACGTACTAAATGACATATTTTCTAGATTTCTTGTTCAAGTAGTTATTTTTAACTAACAAAATACGTATGACCCAAGGTTTATTTACGCGACTACTAGACGTTATTTTAAGGTTTTCAAGACGAGGAATATGACACTAACATATTATATACGATATATTACGACAAGTTCCCATACTCCTATTTGGACATATTTTTCCTAAGTACAGAAATTTCCTACTTTGACGATAACAAATATTTTCAAGTTACGAGTGGTATAGGTATCATGTGCATGATATTCATTACAACATTGCATGATCTGAATTAGATCATATTCATTCATTTAGGTTGCGGCTAGTGTACGTGCCTTGTTGTCTCGATCATATCATCTCATCGTACTATCACTTAAGGTGAGTTTTCATAGCCCCGTTTTCAATTACTTATTTGATTTCAAATCCCACGGGGGAGAATACATTGCACCAACTATTTTTGTGCATGCCCAAGTATTACAAATTCCATACATTGCTTAAGTTGCCTTATTACCACGTCTTGACAAGTCCCCTTTATTATCATGGACCGTTAATTTTAGTGCTAAGCGAGAGTGAGTGAATAGATCTATTGAGGGTGACGCCTCCATTCGCGTTTGGGGTGCTCCAACGGGACGAATGCATTTCATGTCTTATCAATTGGAGTGCCTGGTAAACACTCTGTTGGGGCCATTACTATGTCTAGCTTCGGGGTCATGAGCTTAAGAGACAATGTAGCATTTTTGACATTTTTGTCGGTTTACTTTATACTTGTGGCTTATGTACATACGATTTAACTTACAAACCTATGATTATTCACCAACTTTATGTTGACCGTTTTCGCAATGTATTTTCAGGTAACTAAGACATATGCCTCATGACATGCATGGAGTCATTTCTTTGAGAATTAAGGATGACACGTCTCATTTTGGATTTTATGCACTTATGAACTATCATTTGATTGTACTAAACTTATTTACTTAAACTTTCCAACTCTTTTGGGACCTATGTTTTATAACTCTGAATATTTTGAATGAATCAAACGATGTATTTTCAAAACGACACTTTAGGTCGTTCAATATATCCTTGTTGTGATGCTATGACAGTCACCCCCAGGTATTCCATTCCGCTGCCATTCAGGTATTTTGGGGGTGTGACAGATTGGCATCAGAGCTAAGGTTATAGCGAACTAGGATGTATCATGGACCCTAGACTATAACCGCATCATCATAGCATCTCATCATTTCATCATAGGTGCATATTCATTATACATGTTGTTTCATGCACATATTGTGCGAGTTATTTATACCCATACTCATATATATATATATATATATATATATATATATATATATATATATATATGATTATGTTGACCTGGTTCACAAGTGACATGTCTTCAGATACCCACCCTGTTATCCTTTCGTCAGATTTCGACATTGAAGATGCCTTGTCATCTTCCACTACCATTGTACTACCAGTTACACTTACGCCGCCATTGGCACCATTGAATTGTCATAGGAACAAGGTTTTCCTATCATCCAGCCCATACATAGAATACCGTTTGGTAGAGTATCCAGACTTAATCTTAATGGACCTATTAGGATGCTTATTGCAAGGAAGATAGTATGTTTCCTTTCCTTCACTAGTAGGGCACTTACTACTCAGGTACTACCACCACTATCAGCTACTTATTACACTATTGGTCGTCCCATAGTGCGTACTTCAGTTTTACCTCTTAGATGTCGCGAGATAGCGCGAAAGAGGGTAGCATTCCATTTACTATTATCACCATCACATCTCAGAGATTCTACACCCATATATGACAGGCCGCTTGAGAAGCAACCACTATTTGACATACCACATGTTACACCACCTTATGGGTTGAGGTTGGTGAGAGTTTGAGAGCCTCTACTGCTTGACAACCTACTACTCTTCATCGTTAGACAATGACCTCTAATTATTTTTGAGATTACACACGAGTGTTTGGACGATACACTCTGAATGATACCACAAACCTCACAAACACAATAAGAATTGCAACAAATCGCCCAAGGGTGGCATCTATCACAAGGACTCTATATTATCTTAGATATGATTGACTCATACCTCCATAACACAATAAACCAACAAGATGCTTTGAACGGTATTATACCATCATAATGGAACTCATCACAACTCTCCCTTCATTATCAAGTTTGATTACACCGCATTCTAAGTCGATGATTGCATCATTAGTCACTCTAACAACACTCTACCGACCAAGGTGGTCATATTAGTAGACTTGACATGTAATTACAACTTTGAGAGGATGCAAGTAAGACAATAGGATAAATAAAGACGAAGATGTATTTACGATTAAATAGTCATGTTGACCAAGATAAGAGTGACTGCCCTAGTTTTCGTGTTTCGGAGATAATAACAATTCAAGTAAGTCAAAGTCAAATTAAATTTTTGTACAAACAAAAAGATTTCTTGCAAACCTTACGAAGTACGACAAATTATTAATTTTCAATGGTTGGAATTAAAACTCATTTTTGTTTAAGCAACAATCTTCTTGAATTCTTTTTCCAAAGACATAGATATATGAGATATCGTTTTTATCAAAATACAAAATATTTCGTAGTCACATCTTTTACATAACGATATTCATTACAAACTTCCAATAAAGTCACTCCAAAATACATTTATGATCAAATTTTCACAATGTTTCACTCAAATAAATGTTGTTAACTTTAGAAACCATATCTCCAAGAAGGAACACGAATAGCTCATGAACGAATCTTGAAAGCAACCACTATTCCTACTTACTATTTGACCTTAGATGCGAAAGAAACCCCTCTACCAGAGATTTCCAGTATTGATACACCATGACTTAACACCATTACTTCAAATTATGACTTTTTCGCTCATTCCATATTATAAGACCCTCACGCTAGTATGAGCTCGTTGGATTAAAAGATCAAGGTACAATTACTCAACAAAATTTATATTCTTTTCGAAGATCGATATAGCTTTGTCACATTGGGACAAGACCTCATTTTCATGATAGGATATCGAGAAATTTCACCTGACCATAAGGCATTTAGCTTGCATTCAAGGAAAAATCAAACATCATTCGATGTGGTACCTACTTGACTCAAATCATTGGCACCAAATTTCTGCCCTATATCCTTTCACACACAGACTATCCCCTTCAGTGATTGTAGATGCCTTAAAGACACGTTCATCTTTCACGCCTTTAATATCACTACCATATTCTCGACCACTTCATAATCATAAACCACTGCCCTGTTATGAACTAGGATATTTACATTCTTTAAATAAGTGGATTAGTAGACTATTACCATTCCATAAGATTTACCTACGTATCCAATACACCATTCAACGAATTTTGTTTCAAACTATTTTACTACCCTATGGGGAAATTGTTTTACTGAATTTCTAAAGTATGCCATTTTGTTACCACTCTATAAATTGATTTTCTGTCATTACACCAAGTATTTAATATTATTACGCGAAATAATTTTCATGTTACCTTGAAAGGAAATATCAGTATACCATTTTTAATAACAATGCGTTGAACACCATCTAAAACTTTTGAGAAAAGTAATACTATTTCGACTAAATCAAGCATCGCATCATTAGTCCTCAATTATACATAGCCTGATCACCTATGTATAATTCAGGGAGAATTATGCCATGAAGTAAATAATTTTTTTTTTTTTTTTAAGTATTGCTAATAACAATCTTCATGTAAAAGTGTTTTAAACAAATAAACTCTTTTATAAATGTCTCTTTCTGACAAACTTTCCCCTAGATACTTACCTTACCTGTCACTCACTTAGCCATTAGGATGGACTTTCCATTGGCTTCTTTAGGAGAGACTTTCCCTATCAAGTACTAGGAGGATTACTCGATACAAGAAAAACAATAAGAGGATTACGGAACTACTAACTTAGACTAGAAGTATACACCAAGACCATTTATAACTCAACAACAATTCTAAGATACCACGATACCATCCGAATCACCATCTCGGACCTAGTGGTCAAACTCTATTATTCAAAGGTACTAGCTAGACTGAGCTACAGGATCGAGCACAATGTGAAGGTACGCTAAGCAATACCATAGGAATAAACCAAGCCTCCTAACCGATACTGTAGGGTGTTTTGAATTAACATGGCCTCATCTAAACGCAAACTTCCTTGCAGTGAGTCTTCGCCAAGAATGATTGATTCGAAATATGGATACCGATATAGATTTCCCAAAGGCGTTGTGTTCTCTAGATATTTCAGATAACCTCACTTTCACACCAAGAAAGGAATCAGACCCGAACATATATTCTTCCAACGTGATGACAATTTCAACGATAAACCCTATCAGGACTTAAGATAGTTTGAATACTTATGCTTGTAGTTTTGCCTAAATAGCACCAATAGGCATTATCCAACCTCAGGAACTAAACGTTAGACATCTATGCATTTATGCGGACATTTCCTATCATACCATTTTATCCTTGGTAGTGTTTTCACTTTTAAATGAAGTTGATTAAAAAATTGCGTTTACATAAATCACATATCTTGTAGAAAATAATTTCTGAAATTCCTATTTTGAACGAATACGATCCTTTTTGGACAATATTTAGCAAAACCATCGTACAAAGAGAAAAATATAAATATCAAACTTTGGTAAACATTCCTATTCACAACATGTTTGGAAACAGTTTCATATTTCATGACTACTGAATTTTTGAATCATCGAGAAAGCTATTACTTAGTAAATCATTTGCTCCATTCTTCTAAATTCGTTTATTCAGAATAATATTTCAACCAAAACTCACAATCTCGAGACAAATTTCCAAAACTAATCACCAAACTACATCGCTTATGCATTTAGGATTATTGAGATTTGACAATAAGGAATATTAGAATGTGTGATGAAGGAAATTAGGAGGAACACCATAGATCGATTACAAACGTCAGTAATGGAGACCAAGCACAATAGGCAAAGAAAGACACATGTCTTAGCACCCATTAGACCAAAACACAAGGAATCGAAGTGTTACCCATATTCTATCTTCTTCGTATAACGCCCTTTTCGAAAAGTATAACGTTGTAGAATTAGTCACCAGATTCATTGTAACCGTTTCAATTATTCCTGATAAAGGTGATCGAATCACCTCAGACTTCTAGCAATCATTTTAAGATTTCCTTCGGTACCCCATTTAGATGTAAACACCGCCTATCATCCTCAGACCAATGGTCAGATCGAGAGGACAATTCAAACATAGGAAAGTTATGCTCAGAGAGTGAGCGATTGACTCTAGAAATGGTTGGACTAACCATTTATCATAAATCAGATTCGTTTGCAACGATAGTTATCGCACGAGCGTAGAGACTACACCATTTGAGGCACTCTATGGTCGAAGTACCAATTACCCATTTACAAGACCGAAATCGGAAAGTTAAATTCACTGGTCTAGAACTAAACCATGGAACAACAAAGGAAATTTCACAAGTCAAGAACCAGTTACAAGCAACGAGAAACTGGTAGAAGTTAGGTTGGTGCATGACACACATCATGCGGATTGGGTATCCCTGAACAGCAAACCAACTAGATTCAAGTAGGAGAACGAACTAAGTTGAAAGATTTGCCTTGGAGAGGCATGATGCAATTTTGGTAACACGAGAGATTGAACCTCTAGTATATTGGACCATTTAAGATTCATTTTAGAATCGACCAGCTGACATATAAGATTTGAGTTCTGGCAGAGTTCAGCAACATATATTACCCATATTACATTATAAACCTGAAGAAGCACTGATCATCTATTGACGAACCAAACTCGGAAAAAGCCAAACTCACTATTCCTGTAGGCATTCATGAAATAACCATAAATTTCTTACAAGTCAAGAATCAATTACAAGTTCAATAAGTTGTAAACCCTTAGAATTTTAAATCAATGGCAGGATTATGTTGAAAGTTCTGCCTAGGAAAGGCATGATATTATTCGGAAAAATTTGGAAAGTTAAACCTGATATACACTGGACCATGTAATATTTCAGACAGAGTAGGCCTAGTGGCCGTCAGACTTGAGCCTTGTTAAAGAACAGCCGGATTACACAACTATGTTTCACCTATTCAAATCCCAGGAAATGACTTTCAGATTAGTCACTCATAATCCCATTTGGAAGGGATCCAACCCAAAGACAAACATAAACTTGGTAAGAACCAATAGAAATCATGGACTGTTGGGTCGAACGGTTGAAGCAGAGTCGAATTCCTATCGTGGAAGTTCGCTGGAATTCTCAAATACTATCATCATTTCACCAATACCACTTCAGAGACCAACACAAACTGAACTTCAGGACGAAGTTCCTTTTAGAGGGGAAGACTGTCACAACTCGTAATTTCTGGTCATTTTCCAAACTTCGATAATCTACTATTCATCAGTTACTATTCACCGATTAGTATTCATCAATTTACTATTCATCATTTTTTAGGTCAATTTGATATTCCGAGAAACGTTCAGAAAATTTACTATTCACATGACATTATTTATTTCCGAAGAGAAAACACTATTCACGTGCATTACTCATTTCATTGTAAATTTAGTTTACGAGTATCCAAATTCGAGTAACCGTATTGGTTCAGGAGCGAATTCATGCATTATTATCAGGGACATTTCATACGGACTAGAAATAGTCTGCATATCATCATTAGGGCACTTGCATACTATTTCACTCGTAGGATAATTAAATTAATACTTTTGGTATAATTAACTTCTACGTATAATTATTTCTATATAAACGTTAACAAACGATCAATAATGTGACTAACACGTCCGACACTCCCGACTATGATCCCAATATATTTTTATACTCGTTTTTATAATATAAAAATTATAATATTAATTTACCCGGTGTTTTGGAAATTTATTTTAATTATTATCGTAAGGTTACTAAAATTACGACGGTTTTCATAGAAATTAAACAATAATTATCTAAACACTCAATAATTATACCCGACTTATTTTTACAATTTTTTTTACGACTTTATTATGTCCCAGTTAAATCCGTTAAAATTTATTTTTAGTTAACTCAGTACCCGGTACACCTTAAAACAACTAATAAACACATAATACTACACCCACTACACCAACTCTCTTACAATGTCCAAGTTTTCTTCCTTTCTGTAGAATACTAACTATGTTGGAAACATGATCAAGTGGTAATGAGTGAGGCGTAGAAATGTGGAGGAGGAAGGAGAGGAGAGAAAGAGAGGAACCTTGAAAGAGAAAAGGAAAAGATTAGATTGAAAATGAATGAAGGTCCAACCCTCTCCACATGTGGAGAGGGGTATTTATAGTTACAATATTACGCCCACTCCCGGGCTGTGGATCAGGCATACAGTGGGTAAAGACCCGTTCCTTCTTCCACGGTGTTACTTAATCTAATACTAATTAACTAATAAACTAACTAACTACGAACTAACTTAATGCTATTATAATCATTAGGTGACCGAGACTTTTACAGGAATATTTGTATTCCTAACAATCTCCCCCTAAGCGAGGTCACCTTTGAAGTTAAGATCTTTGGTCGTTAAGCATTCTTTAGTCTTAGTAGCTCGTAGGATCTGATTCTTCTCTTTTCAGCACACTTCGTACTTCAACCAAGCGATCTTGTGATTAGAGTTCCTTTGTGATGTGTGATCTTTGAGCTTCTTTGAGATCATCAGCCAAAGTAAATCTCCAAGCTCATCCTTTGTTGTATTGCCTTCATGTGATGTAGTGACTAAGGACCATCATGCTCACACTCTTCTGTATCAGGAGACATGACTTTTAGAGTTGTGGATCAGGAGACTTTTTCATCAGAGTTGCGGAAACGTTGTTGGTAGTCTCTCAACATTTTGTTGTAGCAAGTCTCTCATCTTCATTGATTGTGTGGTGGATGTGTGAGCACGAGGTATGGATTGACCCGATTCAGCTGGAAACTGGAGCCATCAACACCATCTTTATATGTGTCCCTGAAATAAGACAGTTAGCAATAAAGATAGAGAACGAATATGGCTTTGTCATTCGTTCTGCGAGGACAGACTACCCTCCGGTTTTGTGAAAACCGACCTGTGATCAGGTAGAGTCTCTTTTAAAGAAGACTCTCCTTGACAGGAATTTCCAGCTTGTAGTAATGAATTTTCCAAAGAATCCACTTCAGAATCTTCATACTTAGCATGTTCTCATACCGGAACGTCTCAAAGCAGACAGCACGATAGAGTGAATCGGTGAATAGATATTCACGGATTGATGAGAAATTGATTTATAGAAATCACTCGCGTGTCATATGATAAACATTTTTGAGACACGATGAGAGTTTTATACTTTGAATCACATTTCCATCAAAAATACTTTTGTTTGAAAGATATTACACAATCAATGTGCTCGAAAGATAAGTTGGTGAGCACATTGAGAGGTTTTGGCAAAAGTATCCGTCAATCCATATCCTGGAACAAGTTTGATTCAAATTTGAATCGCACCATCGTTGCTTTCCAGTTGTCACTTGATCATTGATCCAAGATGGATCTCACATGTCACCTACCAAGAGCTTGAAAGAAGTTCGCTCTAGAAGGATTTCCATCTTCATTGTGAATATTATCATATCACTCGGATGTTCTGGCAATACCACAAGGATAATGCGTAGGACACTAGGTATTTTATCTTACTTTCCACATTGTGTGAAACAATAAGCATATTGGAAGTGTGTCCTAATGAGATTTATGGATGATCTCATGGCTCTAGACTCAATAGTGCGTTTTGATCCGCTCCTGGAGACTGGGGAGGCGTCTCCTGTTTTAGGTATCAACATAGCTCGCAATGAGCAGTCGATACATTGCACAGGGTTCCCCGTGAGAATGAAACAAGCTCTTTTAAGAGAACTTGAGTGGTTGGGGAGTTTAGTGCAGTGCGTCACTGGGTCCATGACGTCTTGTCTTCAATACTAGTGTTACTTAAGTAACCACTAGTAGATTATGAATTGAACCCGGTTTCTGCCCTAAGGTTGAATATATGGAGGGCTATTTCTTTTCACCCTTTCTCATTATATTTCTTTTTCATTCTTCAACCCCTTCAGTGCTTACCGAGACTTCACCACTAGAACCTTGTTGGGTTTGTTCCAGTCCTAGCTCTATCTCAGTCCGCACTCTTCCCTTTCTCACTTTACTCCTTTTTTCAATCATTCCTAAGGACTTCTATTCTATCTAGAGGATTGTCCCTGGGAAGATCCTTCCGGTTCTGGTGGATCATGGGGAATTCATACCTAACCTTAACCAACCTTATAACTCCATGCATAAAGATAAATGGTCGGTCTTTGATATAGCTTCCACAAACGCCTTTTGCTCCCCCTTAATATATGCATCGATATTCGAAAGTGTTTAGCACATATGTGGGAGCCTAATATTGAGTACAAAAAGGTCACTTTTGATTATCAGATTTCATATTTAAATCACATTCTCTCCCCCGATCAAAAATTTCAAATCTTTCGAGATTTTTGATCTCAATTGATTTAAATAATTTAGAAAGCGTTTTTGGGAGAGAAATGCGGTCAAGTTTAATATTTTCTGATAAAAGGAACTTTTTCTTGCTCCCCCTCAAACTGTGAGGGAGGTTGTTATGTGTCAGAATTGAAGAGTTTGCAAAAGATTCGAAGTTTTAATGAAAATTCTTTGAAAAAATTTACTCATTCTGACACATAACCATCACAAATCGGATTGTTGTTATTGTTATGTACAAAGTGTGGGGAGTTTTGTTGATACATAAAATTTTGAGAAATCACTCTCCCCCTCAATCAATGACGGATGTTAAAGCATAAATATTTTCATAAACTATTAACGTCATTGATTGAGTGAAAATTTTATCAAACTTTTGAGTTCAATTTGATTTTCATTCAAAATTTCATGGTACCACCAAGTTTTGCACAAACACTTTCTGGAAAAATCATAGAAGGGAAAGTATTTGGCGATAAAAAGAAGATTTCTCTTCTTTATCAAGAAATAATGCACTGAAGCGTACATTATATCGAGGGTGCACGAATATAAAGTAATTCACGCTCGGATGAACGGCACCCTTTGTTAGGAGCAACCGTCTTTTTGGCGACGTGTTTTCCTAAATTTTGAAAACCGGGTTGCTATCTGAAGTAATAGCAAACCATATTTTTGAAGTGCGGGTTGTAGCCTGAAATGACTACAAGCCATATTGTAAGAACGTTTTGAGATACGACATGTTTTTGAAAAGAACTTTATTCGAAACTGAAAAAAAAAAAAAAAAAAAAAAAAAAAAAAAAAAAAAAAAAAAAAAAAAACTCTTGCTCAAGCATATGTATGATTCCGTGTCATTATTGAATGACATTTCTAGAAACGTACATAATATCGATTATACAAGAGACATGTCGTGAGAAGACTATTTTTGAAATTAATTTTTTATTTTTTATTTTATTTTATTTATTTTTATTATTATTTTTTTTTTGTAATAATTTTTGTTATATAAATTTCTATTTATATATATATATATATATATATATATATATATATATATATATATATATATATATATATATATATATATAGAAGTATGTACATAATGTGAGACAGGATGCAGAAGGCAAGAGAAATGTTTACAAGGATACACAAGGAGGGCCATAAACAAATAAAGTACAACACAAACATTCCAATCAACACACATAATTTAGACACTGCACCCCAGTACTGATCTTATTACTCAGTACGTTGGAGAAGACGGTAGTCCCCTTCACGAACTCTGCCACCAACGTAGCACTCCAGGCTTCTGAAGATTCTTCGTGTCTTTAATCTTTTGCGGATGCCAGCCAAAAACCTCTTGTTTCGGGTTGACTCATTTGCAGTCCAGTTATTGGTATACCGTCTAGTTCCCTGGGCATAAACGTGGTATTCTTTCACTCTGAAGTCCAGTGCCTCTTCGACCAGACGCAAGGTACCGTCACTGAACTTGTGTATTTTATTGAAGCGCAAAACTATGGGCACATTGTACTTGTCTCGAAACACAGTTGCTAGAGGAGATTCAATGACTGTAAAATCTGCAACCCGTTCCAGACTGCCAACATTCCATAGGGGTCTTGTGAGGTTGAGCTGGGATTGGTAGCTTTCAATACCAAGCTGAAAGTCTTCGACCCGTTTCCTGATGACGATGCCCCGGATCCAGTGAAGTACAGCAAACACAAGAGACTTCATTTCACGTGATGGTAGATGATGCAGCTTCCCTTGAAGATGGAGGAGGTACAAGTCTTCGAAATCATTAGGGCGTAGGTGTTTGAAATCCCCTTCGGATATGGTGTAGTCCTTGAAGTCTGACCATCTGAGTGTAATGCTCTTGAGATAGTCATATCCATAGATGGGATGTATTAGAACCTTAACCACACTAATGATTTGAAGGGGTGAGCGAACTGACTTTCGGTCACCTGGAGCTTGAAACCGATCAATGTAGAACTGTTGTTTCTTCAACCACCAGTGTGAAATGCCCAGAGATGCAGAGATGTTGTAGTCGCATTCTTGAATACTCCACATACTGTCGGGGACCAACTGTTCCAACCCGATGTCAGAATAATGGGCAGCTTTCATTTTTGTGATGGACAGGGCTGATTTGCATTGTCTACTCCCAAGCTTAAGATATTCAAGGTCTTTGTTGAAGAAGAATTCTGTTTGGATAGTGACATTTCCTGGAGGCCCACCCAAGGGAAGTGGAGAGTTGTAATTATACTTCTTCATACCTTCATCCACAATGTCATTGAACATCTTGTGGCACTCTTCCATCTGGTATTGTAGATGATTAACATCCTGATGAAAAGTTTTGACAATGTTGAATGCTGGGCCTTCCAGGTCCTTCTGCGTGAGCTTAGAGAGACCCCGTTTCTTGCAGAACCATGCGATGAATGTTCCCATATCACCAGTTTGGGAAAGCAGGGAATCTTCAGAGGGTGGAACAAAACTGGTGGTGATTGCATTGATCCAGTTGCTGTCATTGGTTGGTAAATCAGAGGAAGGAATCGTCCAGTCGGGCTCAGGTGATTGTGGTTTGCTGTCATCTGGTTTCCACCATGTCTCTTTGTCATCTTTGGTTAAGGGAACTTGAGGTGGATCATTGGTGTCAGTTCTGGTGAATGATTTCCACCACTGTCTTCCAGGAATGTGAGTTGTAGAAGCATCATCATCTTCGTCATCTGATGACTCATCGTGTTGTGGTGTGACTGAAGCTTCATTAAAGACATGATCTTCAGTGGCATGAGATGCAATGGAGGTCGCACCAGCATCAAACGTAGTCCAAGCTGCATACTTAACATGTTTTGCTTGTTTAGACGGAGCGGACTTGGTTGACTTGTCAGTCTGATGTTTTTGAGATGATGATGAGGTGGGTTGTGATGATCCGCCAGGAGCTTGTGACCCACTAGGCAATGAAGAAGTGCCTGATGGACCAGATGCCCCAGCAGGTGGTGGAGGTGGAGGTGGCTGTGGAGGTGAGCCAGATGGTGGTTTGGGTTGACCCTGACGCCGCTGTTTTCTTTTACGTTCAATCTCCATGTCCCGGGCGTGTTCCTCAGCATCATCTTGTAGAATTGAGGCCTCCAGTGCCTTATATAGCTGTACGTGAGCATCGTGTCCTGTGTGTTGACCCTGCTGATACATACTGTGCTGCAGAATAACCTTCATGTCATTGATGGGAAGGTCTTTGAACCTGGACCTGAGAGGGGCTTCGAGAGCAATGTTGACAGCTTCAGCAACTTGTTCGTTGATTGCCTTAGATACTTGTTGTTCAAGATCAAGATGCTCCAATTTGTATAATCTGCTGCTATGATTGGTGATTGTTTGTGGCAGTTTAAGATTTACTAGGGTTTGAAGCATAGAGGCATGCTTGTCCAATTTCTCACGAATGGCAAGATTTTCTTGAACAGCATCAGCAGTCAAGGCAGCTAAAGTGTCCAGATCTAACGTCTTCTCAGTGTCAGCAGGAGCGGCAGATGCAGACGGTTTCTCTTGGGTGTCATCAGCTTGTGGGATGTCATCTTTGTTGGGACCAGCAGTAGACGTTGGTGCAGATTTGGTAGGAATGGTGGAGTTGTCTTGCACAATAGGCACATCAACCATGGACACAACTTCTGCATGCTCATCACCGGACTTTTCACCTTCAGCATCATCTGGCTTATCCATGAGGAATTGATCGCCATAAGTGTCCAGATTCTTGTACGATGATAGCGTACCAGTGGGGCTGTCAGGTATCACCTCGAGCTTAGGATCATCTGTTTTCATCTTGAGGTTACCTTGAATATCCGGATATGCAGTAGAAACAAACTCGTCATCGAGTGGATCAACTGGGGGAGCAGAATCAGCAGGTTTATCCTGTACAGGTTGTTGGCTGGGAACAACTTGTGTAGAGAGGTGTGAACCATCACCTTTGGGAGCTGAACTGGTGTCAGACTCAGAACTGCTAGATTTATCGGGTTGCCCAAGACTTGGTGAGGAGACATTTTCAGAAGAAGGCTTAGCAGATGAGGATGTTGGTGAGCGTCTTTTGAGGATAAACTTGGTGCCGGTTGATTTGGAGGCAGGAGATGATATTTTCAGTAGGGTGTGTGCTGCTTGCTCTTCTGTGGCAACATCCTTACCTTTACCAGACACGTGCTGGATCTGTGAAGCTCTCTCAGATTGAGGTTCTCTAATGTTGACCCCACTGACTGGTGGAACCGGAGGCATATATGTTTCTTTCAAGCTTTCAGCAGTTGCCATTTGTATCATTTCTTCTTCAGTCAGAGGCAACTGAGTGGAGCAAAGTGCAGTGTTGGGGTTGTCAGCACTTGGAGACTTAGTTTTTGAGCTGGTTCTTTTTCCTCCAGTGGTCTTCTTAACCCTTTTGGAGCCTTCAGAGGAAGCAGCCGAGGTAGTACCACCTTTGCGTTTCTTAGATGCAGATCTTGCGGACTTAGTGGAAATGGCTGGCTCACTAGGGGGTGCTTCCCGACTTTTCTTCAGAAATTTGAGATATTCCTCATAATATTGAGCAGACAGTATATCACGGGTAAGAAGGGCAGTGGGAATGTCCATGCCGAATATGATCTCGCGAGTGCTCTTTGAATCATATTTGAGGAACCTAAGTGGATGTTCGTCAGTAGGTTGATGAAGAGGGGATTCTTCTCTTGGGTGAAATTTAAGAGATCGTTGAAGGCTCAGTATGATCAGCTTAGTAAACCTAACGCTTGGGATCGAAAGCTTGGCTGATCTTTTCTTACCGTCTTTGTTTGCTTCAAGGTTAGCCTTGTCGACCAAGAAAGAGTGAATAGACTGACTGAATTCCTCCCAGATACGTTCAGCAAAATTGATGTTCTCACTGTTAACAACACCCCAGAGAATTTGTAGAGAAGGAGCTCTAAGTCTTTCATATCCTGATGTTTTACCAGTCAGACAAAAATTGATTATGCTTGCAACTGCTCTCCATGGTTAATAGAGGTCATGTGTGATGACTGTGGAAAGTGTAGATACTTGAGTGGGGTATCCAAGTTCATTGACGAAGTCAATAAGAGCAGCGGGAGTAGGTGGGGGAGTAAATTCAACATTATCACCCGTTGGCAATATCTGTAGAGCGCTGCCAAGTGTTTCCATGGTGATGTTCACCCAATGCTCATCCAGCTGACACTTGTACATGTTGGTTGTTTTGTCAAGGCATATAGTGTTCCAGAACTGTTGGATGTAGATGGAGGGGATAGAGGAGGATGCGGTAAAGGCATTGTAGAAGGTGGTGTTTTTCAGTATGTCTAGTGCAACTCTGAATATGGGATGATTCTGAGGTCTATCCGTCTTAACATAGCAGTTACTTTTCCCAATAGGAATCCACTTGTTGAAAGGCAAAATGACATCGTCAGAACGGACAGGTGGAGCCAAAGGCACTTCGACATTAGATTCTGCCATAGGATCTGCATTTGACAAACATCACCACAGAAGAAAACCATATGTGAAGGTGAGTGTTAGCAGCAGGAAAAACCCCAGAATTAAATGGTAAGTCAGTAGGAACAGGGCCGAGGGTTATGTATTGCAAGTAATGAGTACTCAAGAGAATCATTCAACACGTAGAGAAGTAGTTAAGACAACTAAGAATGAGTGTCAAACACACCAACCCATGCATAAAAACTTAGATGCCTTTACATAAACACACATCCAGACCACAATCAATAGGAATATGACAAAGTATGCCAAGAAAGTTTCCAGTTAGACTTAAACGCAGAGCACTTAAACGCAGACAAGAAATTTTATTTAACCGCAACGTTGTAATCCCAACCTAAGTTAACCGCAACAGGTCGAGATAACCGCAACCAACTGAACCTCAACTCATGGTCAACGCACTTCAAGTTATCCGCAAGTATAGGTAACCGCAGTCATTAAATTTGATCTAAGCGCAGTTCAAGAGTCATAGACTAATCGCAATCCAGAAATTAATCTAACCGCAATTGAAAACTTAGTTTAACCGCAGTCAAGATCTTAATCTAATCGCAATCAAGAGCAAGATCTAACCGCAATCAAGAAATAAGTCTAAACGCAATCAAGAAATAGATCTAACCGCAATCAAGAAATAGATCTAACCGCAATCAAGAAATAAGTCTAAACGCAATCAAGAAATAGATCTAACAGCAATCAAGAACAAGATCTAACCGCAATCAAGAACAAGATTTAACCGCAATCAAGAACAAGATCTAACCGCAATCAAGAACACGATCTAACCGCAATCAAGGACAAGATCTAATCGCAATCACGAGCAAGATCTAACCGCAATCAAGAACATGATCTAACCGCAATCAAGAAATTGGTCAAAAACACAATTAAGAACACACTCCACACTACGTATCATCTAACTGAACCAAGATTTGACACTTTAACTAGAACAGAGATCTAATTACCTAAGTACCAACATTATTCTTATCCTACCTACTATCAACAACACTACCCTTGGAGTAATCGACCTAACCGCAAGCCCATCAAATCCACGATCTACAATTCACGACCATGAAACCCACATACACGCAATGAACAAACAAAAACTTGTATAATAAAAACAGTATGATCTAACCTATTAGACACAAGTTCTTTAGCACGAAATAGTGATCACCGCGGATATCCACCTAAAGTGATGCAATGAATGAGAGATTTGAAAATAAGGAACGTAATAGCAAATGTGAAGATAGAAGCACTTGACATACCAAGAATCGAGCACACTGGAAACACAATAAAACTTAATCGCAGCACTTAATAGCAAATGAGTGAATAGTAATATGAGTTGTGATTAAAATTTTTCTAAACGCAAGAAATAAAATTTCTTAAATATGAGATGAAATGCAAATTGCAAAATGACACATCTAGTCCCTGAACTCTACTTATCACTTAAAAACTACTAAAGCAAGTGTGCACGATTAGTCCCTGCAGTTATGAGATATGCCCAAGCAAAGAGGAAGTCAACAAGACTAACATAAAGTATCATGATGCACTTAAGAGATGCAACAGACTACATAGAGCAAGCACATAGACACAATGTGAAGTAACAGACTGTACACTTAAAGTTAACCTGAACAATATAATAACTGAAAAACAAACACACAAAAGGTACACACATCTAATGACATAGGATATAAACAGTGAATGGGTTAGTGGGTGAACAGTGAAGCCCGAGTCCTGAAACTAAGTAATCAGGAGTCCACATGATGTCGACTCACGTGTGGGCAGACATGTCTCTAGTAGCCGGATATGTCAGTGTCTTTGGGCGCCACACACCGGTTATAGTGGACCTGTTGTGTAATCCCTTTGTAACACCTGTGTTAGTGGTACACACACATGACCATTTGTGACCATTCATCACGAATGTTCTACCAGTTGGTATCCATAACCCAGAAGATCTAAACTTGTGACGAGTTTCATGCATGGTTACATTCTTGTGATGAGTGGTACTATGATCATATTTCCTTGGTCTATGTCTCAAAGGTTTAACAGGTTTAAGACCATTTAATATCTGAGATGTGGGTTTAGGCCTTACAGGTTTAGTCACACAATGTTTTTTGTCCACCTGAGAAACACATCGTTTATTCGAGAATTTAGATCTTTCAAAACTAAAAGTCTTTGGTTGTCGAGTGGTGGTTTAATAACAAACATTTTCCAAAACAGGTTTTCCCAAGATAGACGGTTTTGAAAGACTGAGTCTCTTTTGACCAAAAGCATTTGGTTGTCTAATGTTGGTTTGATAATCAACATTTTTCAGGACAGGTTTTCCCAAGATGGATGGTTTTGAAAGATTGAGACTCATTTGACACTTTGAAACAACACTTGGCACTGTGTGCATACTAGGAGTTTTAGTACATGCGGTCAGACTTAGAGTGGAGAAATCATCGTAGTTAGCAAGATGTGAAGCAGTCTGATTGATGTACTCAGTATTAGTATGTTTAAGTGACTCATGTAGTTTATTACATTTCACCTTGAGATTCTCATTATCAACACGTAATTTAGTAATTTTGCAATTAGTTTCATACGCATTGTATTTCCATTTGGCGTCATTTCGTTGCTCATACATCTTGATTTGATTCTTAAGACAGTTGATAGTTGAGTCCTTGTCATGCAGTTGAGTTTTCAGATTGTTGATCAGAAAATATTCTTTAAGATCAGGCAATTCGGGATTAAGATACGATTTGCTGTTTTGAAAGCATTCTTCTTTACATTGTATTTCAAGTTCAAGATCAATGCAGTGTTTTTGTAATTGTGAAAACCTTTTTTGTAATTGTGAAAAACCTTTTTGAAGTTGATTAAATGCCTCTTTATCAACCATGGTCTGGTCTAGTGTCTTAGAAAACTCAACTTTCAGACAAGGGTTTTCATCAAACAGGTCATTTTTGAATACATCATACAGATCATTTTCTCCCCCTTTATAACACATATTTGTTGAATTAGTTAAGAGTAGTGCACTGTCAACCTGTCTTAACAAATTTGTGTTATAACTAAGATTGATTTGATCTGTATGATGACTTACATTTGATGGTGTGTTGTATTGATCAATTGACGATACCTTATTGCATGAGTTTGGTGTGGGTATGTTCACCATAGCCTGGGTCACTAATTCAGCAGAAGTGACTCTCTCATCATTTTCTGCATTCATGAGTTCAGTGTTGACCAACTTTGCATCCACTGTTAAACCCAACCTCAAACTGTCACATGCTTGCTCATCATGAGACTCGGCCTTGTCGTCATCTCCAAGTTCAAGTATTGGCTGTCTCTCAACGTACTCTTTAACCTTGTCCAGGTATTGACGTAGCATATCTCTA
Source organism: Artemisia argyi (assembly GCA_030686995.1). Classification (NCBI taxonomy): domain Eukaryota; kingdom Viridiplantae; phylum Streptophyta; class Magnoliopsida; order Asterales; family Asteraceae; genus Artemisia; species Artemisia argyi. The sequence continues at coordinate 241,423,738 of CM060700.1, read as the reverse complement.
AATTGATCAACATCTATCTTTGTGTGTTCAGTGAAGCACTTCATAGTCATCTGACTGTCGTAGTCATAGACCACAGAGTATTTGGAGTCAAAAAAATTATTCAGTTGTTTGCTGAGCACTCCTAGGGCTGCAGAGGATCCCTCGTTAGATGTTTCTTTTCTGATCAATCGTTGTCGTAATTGATCCAAATTCAAGATCATAATTTCCGTGAATGATTGGACATCTTGACCGAAAAGTGTCATGAATGCACGTTCAAAACCCATTACGAATTCATTGCCCTCAAGCAGCCTAGAAAGATGTGACTGAAGTGTATGGAAGCATTCAACATGACATTCTCTTGCCAGTTCAAGCAGTTTGTATGACTGAGGAGGCTCATTCCCTTGAAAGTCCGAGCATGATTGTCCACTAGAGTCAACATACGATACTGGTCCTTTCATTTGAAGATTTGCAAGGAGGAAATCACATGTGAAGGGATAACCGCAAGATATGCTAACCACAGGACCTAACCGCAGAAACTAACCGCAATGCACTTGACCGCAAGACACTTAACCGCAATGAGTTAACCGCAACACACTTAACCGCAATGAGTTAACCGCAACACACTTAACCGCAGAGAATCTAACCGCAGTACTTTGAACCAAACGCATAATATTTAACCGCAAAACCTAGACGCAATACGCAAGCTGAGGAAGACATAACCGCAGTATCTACTCGCAGAGACAAAAATCCAAAACTGTCACTTTCATTGCGTTTTGTTTGTATTCTCGAAATAGTAACCGCAGCAAACTAACCGCAGATTTCAGAACTTAACCGCAACCAGGCAATGGAGCAGTGGACTTAAACGCAACCTAGAAATTCGCCCAAAACCAACTCCAAATTTCAAATAGCTTAATGATATGGTAACACAAACGGACCTACAGTGTTCGACAACCACTAATGAACGTAAAAGTACACCACAAACGTGTATAACAACACTAGAGTGATGAAATCAAGATGTTTTCCAAGAAAAATGACACCAAACTCTCAAAACCACTCAAAACATCATCAAATTCGATTCTACAAGGCCCTAAGATGAAACCTTGGCTCTTGATACCAATTGTAGAATACTAACTATGTTGGAAACATGATCAAGTGGTAATGAGTGAGGCGTAGAAATGAGGAGGAGGAAGGAGAGGAGAGAAAGAGAGGAACCTTGAAAGAGAAAAGGAAAAGATTAGATTGAAAATGAATGAAGGTCCAACCCTCTCCACATGTGGAGAGGGGTATTTATAGTTACAATATTACGCCCACTCCCGGGCTGTGGATCAGGCATACAGTGGGTAAAGACCCGTTCCTTCATCCACGGTGTTACTTAATCTAATACTAATTAACTAATAAACTAACTAACTACAAACTAACTTAATGCTATTACAATCATTAGGTGACCGAGACTTTTACAGGAATATTTGTATTCCTAACACTTTCACCCATTTTTCCGCCCCCCCCCCCCCCCCCCCTCCATACTACATTCTTACACATTGAATTATTTTCCTACTAACTCTTAATTACTTGTACTTCTTGTCTAAAGGAAATATATATTATACCAAGACTATTATTTTCACCTCATTATCTCAAGTCAAGCAAAGTTTTTATCTTCTCTATTTTCTCTCTTTTGGTTCACGGAAAAACAACAAGGAGCAAGAAGAAATCTTAATTTTTCAAGAACAAGAAATTTAACAAGCTTAGATTGTATACCTTTTTGAGTTTTGAAAGATAAACTCAAGGTTTACTTAGGTTTTTCATCCTCAAATCTCATTCATCTTTCAAGTAAGTTTAAAAAAATTATTTTTATCATTTCTTCAAGTATTTTTTATGATCATATGGTTTTCTATACTATATTACATGCATATGCTAGTTATACCACTTTATTTTACAAACTTTTAACTTTGATACCCTAGAAAGTGATTATAGTTAGATCCTTGTTAGATCCACTTGGTTTATGATGTTTAGGAACCCATGACACCCTAAGAAGGTGTATGGTAGGATTAGATTAGTTTTGTGGTGATTGAAAGTGGTTTGGTTGAAGTTAGAACTAGATTGGAACCCTAGAAATGGTTTTTGAAACAATATAATTACCTACTGTCCCTATTTTTAAAACGTGGAAAAATCAGTAGATGGTGGTTAATTTTTTACCAAAGATTTAGAAAATACTTTCAAAAACGAAACTTTTGGCGAAAGAACGGATTAAAACAAGCTTATAACGAAGGAGTTATGATTTTTGCAAATTAATTGACGAAAACTATTTTCTGAAAAACTGCATGCTGTTTGACAATTTTCGACGGACAAATAGAGGCGTTAGACGTAACCTAGTGGAGCCAAGTTATCGAAAATATATTAGTACTTACTAAAACGAATCCGTGGATATAAAGAACGAGGAAAATGAACTTAAAATGACCAAGTTATACACGTTTTAAAATCGTCAAAACTATATATATATATATATATATATATATATATATATATATATATATATATATATATATATATATATATAGTCACTACTAGAAAATAATATAACTACGTACTAAATGACATATTTTCTAGATTTCTTGTTCAAGGAGTTATTTTTAACTAACAAAATACGTACGACCCAAGGTTTATTTACGCGACTGCTAGACGTTATTTTAAGGTTTTCAAGACGAGGAATATGACACTAACATATTATATACGATATATTACGACAAGTTCCCATACTCCTATTTGTACATATTTTTCCTAAGTATAGAAATTTCCTACTTTGACGATAACAAATATTTTCAAGTTACGAGTGGTATAGGTATCATGTGCATGATATTCATTACAACATTGCATGATCTGAATTAGATCATATTCATTCATTTAGGTTGCGGCTAGTGTACGTGCCTTGTTGTCTCGATCATATCATCTCATCATACTATCACTTAAGGTGAGTTTTCATAGCCCCGTTTTCAATTACTTATTTGATTTCAAATCCCACGGGGGAGAATACATTGCACCAACTATTTTTGTACATGCCCAAGTATTACAAATTCCATACATTGCTTAAGTTGCCTTATTACAACGTCTTGACAAGTCCCCTTTATTATCATGGACCGTTAATTTTAGTGCTAAGCGAGAGTGAGTGAATAGATCTATTGAGGGTGACGCCTCCATTCGCATTTGGGTTGCTCCAACGGGACGAATGTATTTCATGTCTTATCAATTGGAGTGCCTGGTAAACACTCTGTTGGGGCCATTACTATGTCTAGCTTCGGGATCATGAGCTTAAGAGACAATGTAGCATTTTTGACATTTTTGTCGGTTTACTTTATACTTGTGGCTTATGTATATACGATTTAACTTACAAACCTATGATTATTCACCAACTTTATGTTGACCGTTTTCGCAATGTATTTTCAGGTAACTAAGACATATGCCTCATCACATGCATGGAGCCATTTCTTTGAGAATTAAGGATGACGCGTCTCATTTTGGATTTTATGCACTTATGAACTATCGTTTGATTGTACTAAACTTATTTACTTAAACTTTCCAACTCTTTTGGGACCTATGTTTTATAACTCTGAATATTTTGAATGAATCAAACGATGTATTTTCAAAACGACACTTTAGGTCGTTCAATATATCCTTGTTGTGATGCTATGACAGTCACCCCTAGGTATTCCATTCCGCTGCCATTCAGGTATTTTGGGGGTGTGACAGGAACAGTATGTGACGACGTCAAGAGTAACATCCTGACGGCGTCAAGAGTAAATTGCATGACGACCCAGTACAGAAATGAAGGCGTCACAAGGAAGAGCGTCAAGAGTTAAATACGTGACGGCCTGGAAAAACTTAATACATGACGGCGTCAGATGTAGATCAAGGCAGTCCGAGGATTCTTTTGGCGGCGAGATGACGGCGTCACCCCTTTGTTACACTTCTGGATAATACCATCAAAAGTCCACACTTGTTCTCCAAGGGTTGTGAACCGCCTCTAGGGGGGAGGATTCACACTTGTGGCATGATCTCATGCTAAGTACTCTTAGATTGCATCCATGTGTTAAACTTGGTGATCAAGTGTTGACAAGTCAACACTTCTAACCTCCTCAAGGCCATATAAAGCCTCCTTGCCTCTCCTTGAACGTCCACAACACACACACAAACACCATTCCATTTTCTAATTCACTCCAAGTATTATCCAAAAGAATCAAGAGCTTAAACAAGGTTGAAACCCTAGATAGGTTATCATTCATCAAACACTTCCATAACCTCATATACTTGGTGATTTATCTTGAGTTTGAATCCACTCAAGTCACCTAAACCTTCATCATCCATCTTTCAAGAATACCAAGGGTAGAAAGATTGCATGAAGTGAAAAAGGGTTGAAGCAAGTCTATCAAAGTCCTATCCTTACATGTTAACTTCCTTTCATCTTTGAAAGCCAAAAGTTGTGAGCCAAACCCTAACTTGATTCTTGTTAAATAATCATGTTCATGTTATTTACATATTATTTGTGCTATATTATGTCTTGTAGTTATGTCCATGATGTATAAAAATGACCAAAACAAGTTATTGTTATTGATTGATAAGACAAGTTCATAAAACAAGTAAACTAGTGACTTTGTTGGTATAACCTGATCAAAATGGTAAAAATTTTATATTGGATTATTACATATTACAGTAGAGGACTTAACAAGGAAACCATAGCAATTTGAACCACCCAAAACGAGTATACGAGTCAAAAGTTATGGCGATTTGAAATTACCAAAGATTTCCGGCAAAACTGCCAAATAGCTTCCTGATCAAATTTGGGTTTTGAAAGTCACACTTCTGGTCCGATTCATCAAAAAGTTAAAACACGAAAGTTGTCCGGAACGACGTTTTCGTTCAGGAACAAAGAAGCTCGAGCCCTGAAAACGCTTTCCGAGTGATAAAATTCTTCAAAATTCTAACAGCCCATTTTTAGACAAAGTCATTACATATAGGTTATGGTTTATGAAGACCAAAGGGGTCTTATGACCTATAATCAAGACCACCACCATGGATAGAGCCAAGGTTGTGTCTCATGACCTTGAAACAAGGACTAAGGGTCATGGCTAGGCCATGACGAAATGACCATAACAACTTACATAGGCGTAAACATGAAACAATGAATTAGGCGATAACATGAACAAGCAATTTGGATCTACTTCACCTAAAAGGAAACCATGAGATATTGCCAAGAGAAAATGGTCATTCAAGACTTATGAAACTACCCCTAATAACAATCTTCATGTACTAATAAACTTTCCTAAGTTTATTCAAATATCGGACATGTAACTTTTCGGATCAAAACTTATATCTATATCTTTCATCAACTACTACAATAGTAGGGAGCCTCATGTGAGGAGTTCATTATGTAAGCCGTCGAGTTGAGTTGTGGATTTACGAATTAAAGTGTCCTGGCTCCTCGAACGCTTACTAACATGACTTCTGAATTATGTCGGCCCGAACGGTAGTAAACGATATACAAAACATACATGTTTCATGAATCTTTCTTTCAAAGACTTATACTTTACATCATACCACATCATGGACTAAGTGCAAGATATATATTGGCGTGTTTATGTCTCCTTAGACATTACTCCGATCCTAAGTCGCAACATTCGATTATAGGTTGCTCGTAGAAACCTTAACGATTCAACCGTTACATTCATTACTTGCTATCTTACTTAAGGTGAGTTCATAGCCCCACTTTCCATTACTTAATTGTTTTACAATTCCTTGGGGGGAATACATGCTATTTCTAAATCGAATACAATGCTTTTAAATTGTATGCTTGCCTGATTGTTTTATTATCACTAAGTACCAACCTTGCTAAACCAAAATCCTTTATTATGAACCATTTAGTCACTAGCAATAGTGAGCGCGAATATTAATAATAGGCCTATTGGGATTGACGAATCCCATTTGTATTGACTAAGTTCAAACAAATGCATTAATATTTGAGATTTAGGTATGTTAGCAAAGTACCTACCGGGATAAATCTGCCGATCGATATTGGTACACGTTAACGTTATGGTTTCATAAGCTTAGTGTATAATAACTGTTCCGGGCGTATAATAACGTAGCCTACCTGTTTTGTTTTTCCAAACATTGGTGTGAGCCTATAACTCACACTACCAACATATTGTGTTCAATCAATTTAACAAACTCTATGAATATCACTCAACCTTTGTGTTGACCTCTCAAGCATGTATTTCAGGTTCATGACGATCAAGGATGGCACGGAAGGACACGGATACTCAAGAGGGCTACAAATTTACTTATCATTCAAAAACACATTTATTATACATTGTAAACATGGAACCAATTGGGACCTCATTTTGTAACCTCTGATATTTATATAATTTGAATGATAAATCTTTTTAAAAACGACTCAATTGGAGTTCGTTTTCTATTATTGTGACTATTGTGCCGTCGAGTAACACCCAGTTCGAATTCCGCTGCAACCATGAATTGGGGGTGTTACAGATTGGTACCAGAGCCATGGTTATAGAGAAACGGGTCTAATTGAGACCTAAACTATAACCACATGTACAAGCAAAAACATTTTATAGCCTTCCGCTCTCCGTGTCTTCCATCCTCCAGACGATTATGGACTTAGTAAGCATGTTATGATACACAAACATATTAGTATATTCATATATACCCATTTTGAGCATTTCCCCGTAGACATTTTTGTGCTACACAAACATAATTGCATATTAATATATGTACCTAAACATAATTGAGCATTTCCCCGTAAGCATTAGTATATTGATATATAAACTCGGTTTATTTTCAATCATTTATCTAAACAATGGACTAAACATATCTGTGTATGCCTATTCTAAGGCATTTCGGCACAGCCACACTCTCCCAATCATGTTCCTACTCCAACATTATATGTCCAAGACATTGTAACTGATTGCAATGGTCTTTCCTATTTTCCAAGACATTGTGAGATACAATGGTCTCATTCATTTTTCAAGACATTGTGACATACAATGGTCTCATTCACTTTTCAAGACATTGTGAGATACAATGGTCTCATTCATTTTCCAAGACATTGTGAGATACAATGGTCTCATTCATTTTTCAAGACATTGTGAGATACAATGGTCTCATTCACTTTTCAAGACATTGTGAGATACAATGGTCTCATTCATTTTCCAAGACATTGTGAGATACAATGGTCTCATTCATTTTTCAAGACATTGTGAGATACAATGGTCTCATTCATTTTCCAAGACATTGTATGATACAATGGTCTTAATCATTTCTCAAATGTTTTGAGTCACACAATGACCTAACCTACTTCCCAGACATTGTGAATTGCACAATGGTCTAACCTACTTCCGAGACATTGTGATTTGTGCAATGGTCTCTGAAATTATTTCACGACCTCATCAATATCATTTCTTATGATATCAAAAACCCATCACAATCTAACGATTTCCAAACAAGAAATATGAGATTTCTAAAGGACAAACTAATCCATCATCGACAAAAGCTGAACTTTCTCTACATTCATCAAAGTTTTCTGATGAAACCTTCATTATTAAAAGTTCGTGATCCTGGCCAAGTATGTTCTATTTTAGAACTACTTAAAACTTCCTTTCCATATGTATCTACCCTTACTACCTTCTATGCAATGGAATATGAAAACATACGGGACTTGCAACTTAAGGGTTGACATCGCCTTTGTTTAGTGAACAGTTTCCCAAAACCAACGGACATATCACAAGTATACCTAATTTAGGTATTTGAAAATTTTATCGAACCTTGGCTAAATATAGACTAGTCACCTATATTTAACCTAGGGACAGTGGAATATAGTCTGACTAACTATATTCGACTTAAAATTTTCAAATACTGAGAGTAGTTGTACTAGGGTTATGTTTAGGTTGATTTCCTACATGAACACGATAAACCACCAGAATACATTAAAACAATCTAGAGACACGATAGTGTCTTACCACTCAGCGAAATCTTAACACCTTATTTGTATGATCTAAATTCATTCTTGAAAGTTTTCATTTATGAGATAATCCGAACTACTATCTTGGGATAGTTATCAATTATTCTCTTCATCCTGTAGAAGTACCATCCTGTTTAGGATACCATTCCATCATAAACTTTTAAAAATCTCTTAAGATTTTCAAAACAAACTCAACACCTATACCTAAGAGTATTAATGTTAAGCATACACTACACACTTTTGTTCATCAACATATCATAACATTATCTTCACAACCGTTGGAACCACAAGCTCATTAACAGATCTTGATGCACTTTTAAAGCTCAAATCATCCTTAGTTACACCACAAGCACCCTTATCAGCTTTACAAGTTTGAATATTCATCTTGTACTTTTGGAACACCAGTATCATCTCGTAATACACTACCTTGTAACTCACCGGCTAAGTATGAATGTTGGGTTGGGAATTCTTAAGTAGGATGATTTGTAATTATTTGAATGGATTGGGATGCCTTTTCATTTAAATAAAGAAATTATAAATCACCGAACCATAAGTTTATATTCCTCTATTTACATTGTTTGGGATGCCTCTCTATGTAAATAAAGAATTATAAACAAGTGGGCTTATTTGTATCCAAAATAACATAAGTATGAAGTCAACCTACATTACATTGCTCGGGTATGGCTTGATACCTACATTACATTGCTCGGGTATGGCTTGATACCTACATTACATTGCTCGGGTATGGCTTGATACCTACATTACATTGCTCGGGTATGGCTTGATACCTACATTACATTGCTCGGGTATGGCATGATACCTACATTACATTGCTCGGGTATGGCATGATACCTACATTATATTCACCACAAGAAATCCTATCTTTTCACCGACATCGCTTCAAACCATGACATAAACACTAGGTACAACAACCGATTACCTACTAGACTATGATTGCGACTACTATCCCAATTTCCATTGATATTCCACTACTATATCAATTTCCATTTATTGGATTCCTATGTAAATTGCTATTGTTGTTCAACTGTTATATCAATTGCTATTGATACTTGACAACTATATCAATTTCCATTTTGATATTTAACTATATCAATTTCTGTACAACTACTATATCAATTTCTATTAATAATCGACTGCAATATCAATTTTCTTTGATATTCGACTATTATATGGATCTCTACTGATATTCAACCATGTTATCAATCTCTATTGACACACCATATTCTGAGACAAATCAAACTACATCACTAGTAATTCCAGACTTTAGTCCTCATAAGTAACCACACCTTTTCATCGACACCACTCCAACATATGACACACAAAGAACTTCGGGACGAAGTTCCCCGTAAGGGGTAGAGACTGTAACAATTCGCAATTTCAGGTTAATTACCATTTCCGGAAAATTTCACTATTCACTTTTACTATTCATTTTTCCCGAAACTTTCCCGAAAGTTGATTTTTATTTGATATTCTCGAGTGATAAATCATTTCCATGGCAAATTAAATGTTTGACATTCGTCAGATCATTTTCGTGAAAGTTATTAAGGAATTACACATTTTAGGGTAAAACGTCATTCAGAAATTCTACGTACAATGAAACTCGACCGCGTTAAGTGACCCCGCATCAGAAAAATGTTTGACACACTCATGATTTATTTGAGAATTAATCGTGACTGAGAAAAACATGACCTAAGACTTCCCAGCAGGTCACCCATGTCGGTACTAATCTCACATGAGCACGCTTAACCGAATGGGCGATTAACCGTTAGACCACAAAACGAGTTTCTAAGACATTTTGAGTTTTCAAAATTATTAGAAAAAGTCAACATAATTTTCCCTCCTCCTTTGACCAAAAATCATCCCTTGATAATATAAGTCATTTCGTGATTTTTAGGCTTACGGTTTGATGTCTAAAAGACATTTAATACCAATCGACACTAGACTGAGCCCAGTCTAGACATTATAAGTCATTTTAAATCATTTTTATCCTATTAGAAAAGTAACATTTTACTTTTCTCAATTTTACGCAATATTCGTACGTTTTACGTATTACGCGTTTTAGACCCGTGTTTCCAGTTTTTAGCAGGGTTTACCACCCAAATGGATCCTACCACTCATTTTATATTTTATTATGGGACATATGGACATGTTTATCAATACTTTCAAGTTCCATAATTTTACGACACCCGGTTTTACGTTTTGAGGCTTAATCATTTACGATTGGCATTTCCCGGAGTCAAAACTAACTAGATATCTTGGATAATACCATCAAAAGTCCACACTTGTTCTCCAAGGGTTGTGAACCGCCTCTAGGGGGGAGGATTCACACTTGTGGCATGATCTCATGCTAAGTACTCTTAGATTGCATCCATGTGTTAAACTTGGTGATCAAGTGTTGACAAGTCAACACTTCTAACCTCCTCAAGGCCATATAAAGCCTCCTTGCCTCTCCTTGAACGTCCACAACACACACACAAACACCATTCCATTTTCTAATTCACTCCAAGTATTATCCAAAAGAATCAAGAGCTTAAACAAGGTTGAAACCCTAGATAGGTTATCATTCATCAAACACTTCCATAACCTCATATACTTGGTGATTTATCTTGAGTTTGAATCCACTCAAGTCACCTAAACCTTCATCATCCATCTTTCAAGAATACCAAGGGTAGAAAGATTGCATGAAGTGAAAAAGGGTTGAAGCAAGTCTATCAAAGTCCTATCCTTACATGTTAACTTCCTTTCATCTTTGAAAGCCAAAAGTTGTGAGCCAAACCCTAACTTGATTCTTGTTAAATAATCATGTTCATGTTATTTACATATTATTTGTGCTATATTATGTCTTGTAGTTATGTCCATGATGTATAAAAATGACCAAAACAAGTTATTGTTATTGATTGATAAGACAAGTTCATAAAACAAGTAAACTAGTGACTTTGTTGGTATAACCTGATCAAAATGGTAAAAATTTTATATTGGATTATTACATATTACAGTAGAGGACTTAACAAGGAAACCATAGCAATTTGAACCACCCAAAACGAGTATACGAGTCAAAAGTTATGGCGATTTGAAATTACCAAAGATTTCCGGCAAAACTGCCAAATAGCTTCCTGATCAAATTTGGGTTTTGAAAGTCACACTTCTGGTCCGATTCATCAAAAAGTTAAAACACGAAAGTTGTCCGGAACGACGTTTTCGTTCAGGAACAAAGAAGCTCGAGCCCTGAAAACGCTTTCCGAGTGATAAAATTCTTCAAAATTCTAACAGCCCATTTTTAGACAAAGTCATTACATATAGGTTATGGTTTATGAAGACCAAAGGGGTCTTATGACCTATAATCAAGACCACCACCATGGATAGAGCCAAGGTTGTGTCTCATGACCTTGAAACAAGGACTAAGGGTCATGGCTAGGCCATGACGAAATGACCATAACAACTTACATAGGCGTAAACATGAAACAATGAATTAGGCGATAACATGAACAAGCAATTTGGATCTACTTCACCTAAAAGGAAACCATGAGATATTGCCAAGAGAAAATGGTCATTCAAGACTTATGAAACTACCCCTAATAACAATCTTCATGTACTAATAAACTTTCCTAAGTTTATTCAAATATCGGACATGTAACTTTTCGGATCAAAACTTATATCTATATCTTTCATCAACTACTACAATAGTAGGGAGCCTCATGTGAGGAGTTCATTATGTAAGCCGTCGAGTTGAGTTGTGGATTTACGAATTAAAGTGTCCTGGCTCCTCGAACGCTTACTAACATGACTTCTGAATTATGTCGGCCCGAACGGTAGTAAACGATATACAAAACATACATGTTTCATGAATCTTTCTTTCAAAGACTTATACTTTACATCATACCACATCATGGACTAAGTGCAAGATATATATTGGCGTGTTTATGTCTCCTTAGACATTACTCCGATCCTAAGTCGCAACATTCGATTATAGGTTGCTCGTAGAAACCTTCACGATTCAACCGTTACATTCATTACTTGCTATCTTACTTAAGGTGAGTTCATAGCCCCACTTTCCATTACTTAATTGTTTTACAATTCCTTGGGGGGAATACATGCTATTTCTAAATCGAATACAATGCTTTTAAATTGTATGCTTGCCTGATTGTTTTATTATCACTAAGTACCAACCTTGCTAAACCAAAATCCTTTATTATGAACCATTTAGTCACTAGCAATAGTGAGCGCGAATATTAATAATAGGCCTATTGGGATTGACGAATCCCATTTGTATTGACTAAGTTCAAACAAATGCATTAATATTTGAGATTTAGGTATGTTAGCAAAGTACCTACCGGGATAAATCTGCCGATCGATATTGGTACACGTTAACGTTATGGTTTCATAAGCTTAGTGTATAATAACTGTTCTGGGCGTATAATAACGTAGCCTACCTGTTTTGTTTTTCCAAACATTGGTGTGAGCCTATAACTCACACTACCAACATATTGTGTTCAATCGATTTAACAAACTCTATGAATATCACTCAACCTTTGTGTTGACCTCTCAAGCATGTATTTCAGGTTCATGACGATCAAGGATGGCACGGAAGGACACGGATACTCAAGAGGGCTATAAATTTACTTATCATTCAAAAACACATTTATTATACATTGTAAACATGGAACCAATTGGGACCTCATTTTGTAACCTCTGATATTTATATAATTTGAATGATAAATCTTTTTAAAAACGACTCAATTGGAGTTCGTTTTCTATTATTGTGACTATTGTGCCGTCGAGTAACACCCAGTTCGAATTCCGCTGCAACCATGAATTGGGGGTGTTACATAGTTCCTGTCCACATTGGTGCTCATGCAAGTCAGCTTCCACCTGAATTCTTGCATCGGTTTGCTGCTAAGAAGCTGGTCATCGGCTTTGACTGTCAGGGCTTAGTTAAGTTCTTTTGTAATCAAATGTAAACTCATCTGAAAAACACAATACCAAACACCCCTTTCCTATGTTGCATCTGTTTGCAGCAAACATTATATGACAATGTAAACTCAGTTGGTTTAGGTAACTTCTTTTGTAATCAAATGCAAACGCATAAAATATATGGCTTCAACTTCGAACCTCTTTTTTTGGGCTAACTACCATATGGAAACACTCCGCCGCAACGCGCGGGCTATCATCCTCGTTCATAACAAATATAGAGACCAAAAAAAGTAAAAACACACGAATATGAAAGAAATGAGACCAACCTTATTTTTTCTAACCAGTTATTTCAGGCTTGGGCTCAACTGGTCTGGCAGTTAGCCCACTTCATTTAAGCCCACTGAACTACAAACAGATCTTACTTTCTTGGCAGGGGGTTCACGGATCGGGTAATATCCACAATAACCAAAAACCGAAACGAACCGAACCCTGAAAAAAACCGAACCGAATTGGTCAAAACCGAACCGAACTAAATATTCGGTTATCGGTGTCGATATGGATTTGGCAATGAAAATCGAGAACCGAACCGAAAACCGAAAATATATAAATATATTTTATGATGTATTTATATATAAAAATAATCCCTAAAAGTCCTTTTTAGTATAAATATAACATTATTTAAGTTTCAAAAATAAATTTGTTCTAAAAATATACATAATTAAATGAAAAAATAATTAAAATTATATAATTCGGTTTATTCGGTTTGTTTTCAGTTATAGTGGTTCGGTTTTTGGTTTTCGGTTCGGTTTTCAGTTTGACACAGAAAATAAAATTAACTGAACAAACCAAATAACCCGATAACCGAACCGATAAACACCCCTATTTCTTGGTACTAGCTTAAGTGGGTATTTCTTTTTTAATTTTTTATGTTAATGAGTCTTAATGGGAGATAGTGGTGAGGCCACACATATAATATGTTGCTTTTTGAGAGGAAGCAAATGATGATCCTTCCTATTAAGACTCATTAATAGAAAGAGCCCACCCAATTAATCTTAAAAAAAAATGCACACATTTAAATGTGTAACCATATATACTTTTATAAAACGCTATGATTAATTAGTCAAAAATAGTAAACATACCTTATTTTGTGACAGCTCAGTATAGTAATGTGAAAATTTAATTTTGACAAAATTTACCGTTCATCCCTATACTTTGCATAATTCGCGCGTTTGGTCCGTAAAAATAAATATTTGGCGTTTGGGTCCCTGAACTGTGCAAACGATGTCACGTTTGGTCCCTGGGACCGCGTTTTGGCTGACGAACGTTATCTTGACTTATTAAGTAACTTGTGAAGTTACTAAAATACCCTTCACATAATACTAACACAAATAAAAATCAAACACACACACTAACACATAAACACATAACGGATCTCACTCTCACACACAAACACACACATTTCAAGCAATTATATATATATACTAAACCCCAAGAGGTTACTGTAGCATCAACTGTAGCTGCTACAGTTGACAAAACAGTACCCATTTGCAAAACAGTCCCTAACATGAAACTTTCTTTGCAAACTAGGTCCTTTGGGGACTAACGATGCAAGAGGCGCTACTGTAGCAACCGTAGCTATTACACTTTTGTCTCCAAAACACAAAAATATACAAAAATACAATTTTTTTTTTCTTTTCATTCAGTTAAAGTAAAACAATAACAAGAAATGAAAATTAAATCAAGATCTCAGTTTATCTCTTTAGATTATTATCGATCCATTAAAAAGAACAAACGTATAAGAACTATTCATCATAGATCTGAGAAGCAAGGTTTCTTTGAAATATCTGAAAATCAAAGAGCTATTCATCGTTGTTTCTTCCACTCAGAAAGACTGTTATGGTATCGATATTGCTTTGGATAATATGTTGGGGAATGAGTTCTGTGAAAAAGTGAACGAGTATTTGGTATCTACTGGTGAAGAAACACACGGGATTGGTGTTTTTCAGAGCAATCCGGATCAGTCAAAACATTTGGAGACCGCATGGATGCGTCTGTTTGATGTTTTGATTGATTTTGTGAATTTGAGATTTAACTGGAAGAGGGTTTAGATGTTGATTGGTTCTGGGAATATTGATCCATTGGTGGGCTGGTTTCTTGACAAGTACTCAAGAACATCAGCCTTTGTTGTTTCCGCTGCTTCTTGGATTTATGCGGGCACTGTAACACCTCTCACACTCTCTCTTTTATTTCAGTTCTTTTTCTTTGTTTAGATTTATGGGGAGTAGGTGTTGAGATTGTTGGAAGTTGTTGTTATTTGTTGTCTTGTTTAGCGTGATTATCTGCATTATTGCTAATTGTTTTCTTGTCTTGATTATTATTCTTATTGTTGTTGTGCTTGTGTGTGCCCTTGACCTACCACCGTGAGTGGCAAGGAAAGCCTGGGAACTACATTCTCCTCTCTTCCTGAGTGCTTGATTGAATGCCTTTGTCCTGCTTGTCATGGTTTTTTTGCTCTTTTTTAATGGTTTTTTGTCGTAATTCTAGTAATATGTTTATTGTCTCTGGTTTAGAATCTCGCAGAGGTTTCTGTCTTCTATATGTTTTTCCAGTTTGACTATTAGAGGGGATAATTAGAGGTCTCCTTCCCTTTTTAGACTTCCATTGTGCCTACACCTTCATTAATGCAACAGGGTGAATGCCGGTGATCCTACTCTTTGTTGTAAACAATGTGAATTTAATAGTTACCCTGCTATTTTTTTTTTGGAAAAAAAGACATGTTTTTCTTTTTGACAACAATTAGGGCACTCAGTTTTTTAACAAAACTATTGTCAATAATAATCTTTTAGTTGATTCTAGCTCCGCTTCAAAACTTTCTTATGAACCGACCTCAAAACTCATATTGACTCAGAATTTGAGTATTTTATGTTTATTTGCTGATTGTCTAAAGCTTTGTGACATTGTAGTCTTGGTCATCCTCTGATCAGGCCTTGTTTTTTAAAAAAAAAACAAAAAATGATATTGATATTAATCAAAAAGATGATATTTCAATTTGTGATGTTTGTCAAAAAGTTCAAAAAAATCAGAGTGGAAACATCGGCATCTACCTATTGTTTTTTTTTTCTTAACGGTAAATATTATTAAGAATTGAGCCAAAAAAGGCAAAGTACAAACAACCAATGTGCACCAAAATAGATAGGACACATCCCTATCTCAACACAAAAGCAACAATAAAATGGCATTGGACAATCTCCAAGCTCCAATACAAATACAGAATAACTATGAATTATTACAAGAGAAAGCAACCCCAAAACTGCATAACCTAGCATTCTCTGAATACATCAAATAAAGTACTGAACTCAATCAATACCCATTGAAACATCACCATACACTAGGCTACACAGGAGGCATTAACTCTAGTAATAACATACAAAGAATAATCACAATAATCAGAATAACGAAAACAATAATAACTACCAATCCAGCAAATTACAACCAAGCTCCAATCATCCAGCTGCAAATATCAACTTCATCACCATATGATAGAATTGCCTCCTTAAAAACCTTTACCAAGTAAAACCCAGTGTGGGGAAAACCATGTAAAGGACAAAAAGAGCACAACTTCCACCATAAAATCATCCAAATCATAACCAAAGAACCAAACAACTCACTACACCAAACCAGACCTCCAAAAGACTACTACAGCAAAAATACAAACAATAATACCACCCTACAACCAGCAGCAATCCACAACACTCAACAACAGCAACACAATCACATAACTAGAATCAAAAATTATCCCAAATCCTCTTTATTACAAACATGTATCTGCCAAACCTCAGCTGCTTTAACCACATCAGGAGAACTCTTCATAACCAAACCCATTAACTTTAATCTAACACTTTCCACAATGATCTTAAATAAGCACTCAGTGGTTCTTCCCTTAAACAGACTTCCTCTAATATTTCTTTCTTGCCAAATAAAATACACAATAGCTCCCCATACAAGCCTCTGAATAATACTCCAAACTTTGTTTTTAGCTGGCTTATTAACTATACCAGATATAACACAAGGCCAATCATTACCAATATCATCTAAACATGCCATAGGTTTTAACCGTTCCCAAAGCCTTCTAGATAATGGACAATCAAAGAACAAGTGACTATGAGATTCATTAACAGTTTTACATAAAAGACATAACTGATCTTGAACAGAAAACCACCTAGCAATTCTATCCTTAGTTTTTAACCTACCCTTAATAGCCATCCACAAGATAAATGCATGTCTAGGTATACACTGGTTAAACCATACATGATCAGACCATATCACCTTAGGATAATCAACACTCATAGCATCCCAAACTTCTCTAACACAAAAATTAACCTCCTGACCTTTCTTATTAGTCCAAACAACTTTATCACTGATATCATTAACTAATTTAGGAACAGGCAAATTAACAACTTGGTCAAATCTACCATTCCACTCAGCAGGCCATAACCACATATTATTATCAATCATATCAGCAACACAAGTTTCTGTACCTATCCCAGCTAACTCAATCACTCTTCTATTAACAATTTTACTAAGAGGACCACTAGGACACCATTTGTCAAACCAAACATTACAACTCTGCCCATTCCCTAACCTCACAGATATGAAATTCACAATATTATCTCTTAAATGTAAAATTTGTTTCCAACACCAAGAAGAATTAGCAATAGATTCAATACTCCAAATACTTCTTCCTTTTAACATATGGACCTTAACCCACTTAACCCAACTCGAGTCTTTATTACTAACAATATTCCATAAGTGTCTAGACATTAATGCTTCATTCCAGTTATGCAAAGATCTAAGACCTAATCCACCCTGACTTTTAGGCCTACAAACCTCTTTCCAAGCAACACTGGCATGACCTTTAATAGATTCACCTCTAGCCAATAGAAAACTCTTACATAATTTTTCAATCTTATCACAAACAGCAATAGGAAGCATAAACAGAGACGCCCAATAAACTTGTAAAGATGCAAAAATAGATGCAATAAGCTGCAATCTACCAGCAAATGACAAGTTCCTATTCTTCCATTCTCCTAATCTTTTCATACAAACCTCAATAAGCCCATAGCAATCATTACTAGTTAATCTCTTAGATATCATAGGAACCCCTAAATATCTAAAAGGTAACGATCCTTCATCAAATGGCATGACCATTTTAATCTCATTCTTAACAGTATCAGTAATATTTCCAAAGTAACTATTACATTTACTAGCACTAGGGTACAAACCAGAACTTAGAGTAAACTCATCAAGCCCTCTTCTTAACACAGAAGCCGATATTAAATCACCATGACATAACAACAACAAATCATCTGCAAAGCATAAACTAGCCAACTCCAACTCTTTACAATGAGCATGGTACTTAAACCTACCCTCACTCCTAATTTGTCTTTTAATCATGAGCGTAAGCACTTCCATAACTAATGTAAACAAATACGGAGAAATAGGATCTCCTTGTCTCAGTCCCCTACCCGATCTAAAAAAACCATTAATTTCCCCATTGACACATATAGAAAATGAAGATGTAGTAGCACAGAGCATAATCCAGTGTATCATAACTCTATGAAAACCAAAATATTTAAGCGTACTCTCCAAAAACTCCCAACTAACTGTATCATACGCTTTCATTATATCAATCTTAAATGCACATTTCCGCATACCACTATTCCAAGTATACCCTCTCATAAACTCCTAAGCTAAAAGAATATTATCACTTATTTGTCTCCCAGGAACAAAGGCAGATTGGTTAACATCAACCAAGTTATTTAATACAGGCTTAATCCTATTCGTCATAATTTTACTAATAATCTTATATATCACATTACAACAAGATATAGGTCTATAGTCAGTAATTTTTAACGGAATTCTACTCTTAGGTACTAAGACAATTAAAGTAGAATTGATCTCACTTAAAAGTTTACCTGAACTAAAGAACTCCATAACCGCAGCAGTAACATCATTTCCAACAACATCCCACCCTGCTTTAAAAAACTTAGCCGAATACCCATCTGGTCCAGCAGCTTTATTATCATCAATGTTAAAAAGTGCTTTCCTAATCTCATCCTTACTCACCGGCTTTATCATCTCCACAGCTTCGTCAATAGACAACTTTCTTATGAACAAAGATTCAAGATCATCAATTGGATACACTGAATCACAAGTACCCAAGAAACCCTGAAAGTGATTCAAAAATTGGTTAGCGATATCATTACCTCTAAAACCATTACCTTGATCATCATAAACAATATCAATTCGATTCTTGCTCCTTTTTCCTTTCACAGCAGCATGGAAATAGGCACTGTTAGTATCACCCTCTTTCAACCACTGTACTTTAGTCTTCTGCATCAACAACTGTTCCTCATCTTCTAATGCACTTCTGTACGCACTGTAATATACCATTTCCTCTTCTCTTAGAACAGAATCTGAGGGGTCTTTATCCAAACCTTGTTGCACTCTATCCAGTTCAATCTTCAAACCCTTAACTTTATCAAAAACATCACCATTCAACTTGTTCATGTCTCTTAAATGTTTCTTCATAGCTTTTAGCCTTTTAACCAAAACATACATTTTATGCCCATTAACAGCTTTAAACCACTTATTATTCAACATAGGTAGAAACTCCTTCTTGCTAGCCATATAATTAAGAAATCTAAAAGATTTTTTACCACCAATATTACCGTCCTCATACGACACCAAAATAGGAGAGTGATCAGATATACCATAAGGTAGAAAACTAGCCTGACAAGAGGGGTATTTATGCATCAATTCACAGTTACTCATAGCCCTATCAAGCTTCTTAAGAATTCCTAACTCAGGGTTCTTCATCTTTTGTATCCATGTATAAAATAACCCATTCATCTTAATGTCTTCCATGCCTATGTCTTCAACACAATCTCTAAAATCCTGCATCCCATCAGTATTAACTTTCTTGATGTTGGAATGTTCACTAAAATTCAAAATAACGTTAAAATCTCCAAGCAATAACCAAGGACAATTACCAACAACAATTTTATGATTACTCAACACCTTCCACAACTCCATTCTAGCTCTAGAATTGTTCTCTCCATACACAAAAGACACGTACATTTCAGCATCATCCATAATTCTATTAACTAGCATATTCATCACTTGATCAGTATACAACACAAGCTTAACCTTAAAAATATTCTTATCCCATCCTACCACAATTCTACATCCTTTCCTGCTTAAACTAGAATTAGACACCCAATCCCAATCAGAAAAACATTATTGCAAACAGAGTCAACAAATTTCTTTCTGAGTTGAGTTTCTATAACCCCAAATAAACTAATACCATTACTTTTAATTAACTTTTTAATTTCTTTTTGCTTAAGAGAATTACACATTCCCTTAATATTCCAGGCCGCAATTTGAATAATCTTAAAATTAAAGTAACGTAGACTGAGATGCAATATCATTTTGCACCTGAGCAATACTACAATCAGCAACATTGGTAACCACATATTTATCAATGAACTGAGCACTCCCATTAGTATCTTGAGCAACCTCATCATCACAATTCCCACCATTTACCTTATCAAACTTAGTTATCAACTGATCATACACCTTATCCCCAACCAATATTTTGTACAACTCTAACTTTTCATCAGTCTAGGTTTCAAACTCCAATTGTGTGAATACCCCTCTTGTTTTGAAGAAAAGTTGCACTTCACATTGATTCTTCCTTGTCCCCAAACCTTTAATTCTTTCTACTTCATCTCTATATACCTCATCATAACATTTAACAAACGCTTGATTTTTAGTTAACCCTTGTTCCACCATAACAGCTTGAACCATACTTTCAGCCTTACTTTTGGATTCCATATCAATATTCTGATTACTATAAACAATCTGCTTTCCCAGCTTAACAATATTACTTTCTAAACCTTCAATAGTCATAAGCTCAATATCCTTTTTCAATTTTTCTCTATAACATTCATTCCACTCATTAGACCAACCATTCCTTTCCCCCATACTAACAAACATACCTTTAGTGCATATTTCATTAAATCTACTCTTAGCAGCTACTTCCTCTCTTCTTACATCATTTTCAGAATCTTCAACTAATACATCATACCTATTTTGAGTCACCACCTTTTGATTATTTTGATTACTCTTTTTTAAATTCTCACCTTTCTCCTTCTCCCCAATTATACTTTTACCCTTATCATTTGTATCCAACTTTTTAGTAGCTTCAATCCCAGCTTCAGCCCCTTTTTTATGAGGAACAAACTGATTATTCCTATTCATCATCTACCTATTGTTGCTAGATCCCTTCTGTTTTAGGGGGAATTCCTCTTATTTTGTAATCTATTTGTTTTCTCTCTGCATGTTTTTTTGATTATTGCATGCCTCCCTCAGTGCTGAATGAAAATTCTGTTGGCATGAATATTACGATATTTAATCTAAACATCCTCTTCATGTTTTAATGATGACAAAGATGTAAGTTACAACATATAACGTAAAGTGCTTAAGTTACTTGTGATCACAATTCTTCTATGCATTCTTACGTCAACAAGCCTCGACATCTCAACGTCTCAAGTATGCTTCAACAATCACTTAAGGTATGGATAAACAAGTGTTTAATACATCTCATGATCAAAGGGGTATTTAATTAACTAATACAAAGTTTATTTAATTATATAAACATATTATATATTATTGAAAAACACTTTTGGTAATAAAGAAAAATGTTTTAATCATACTAAATATATGATTTCAAACTTTTAACCAAAATTAGTTAGTTTTTCACCAAATAAACTTTCCCCACTAAAAGACAGAAAATCTGGCCGTTTCAGTAGGGCGGCCCCCTTAATTATAAAGGGCGGCCCCCTTAATTTTAAGGGGACCAGCACACAATTAAGGGGACCGGCCACGCTCCCCTGTCAGATTTGGTCAGAAATTTTTCCCTATAAATACCACCTCAAACCTGGAATTTTTCTCACCTTTTGCACAAAAATTTTCAGATCCAATTCTCTCTAAACATCCTTCTAAAACCCTTTGATCATAAGATTATTAATCTTTGTTTCAAGTGATCCAATCTCTCATCATTCAAAGTGCAAGAGAAAAATCCTCCCTATCATAAACCCAAAGATGTATTAGGATCTTGTTAGTGCTTATGTGAAGTTGTGAGTTAGGTATATGTAATAAGTAGATCAAGATGATCTTACTTAGTAGTGATTTAATGAGTGAGTAAGAAGTAGTGGGAGGAAGTAGTAGTGTGGAGAAGACATGTAGTTGTGAAGATGTAGGTGTGTGAATAAGTAGTGGAGTTTAGAAGAAGTCGTGAAGCCGTGAAGAAGTTTAGAAGAAGTTGTGATGAAGTCGTGAAGTCGTGAAGAAGTCGTGAAGTCATGAAGAAGTCATGAAGTTGTGTAGAAGTTGTGTAGTGATCGAAGTTGTGTTGTGAGATTGGTTCTAGCTACTATTAGAACTCGACATTTAGCTTAGTGTCGTTAAATGGTGTAAGCAAAAGTTGTGTGCGGTTTTCTCCGCCAAAAGGGAGCTTGTTGAGTAGTGAAGAAAACTCTCGAGTAGGTGACTCGGGGTGTGGAGTAGGAACAAGGAAGGTGTCCTTGTAGCCGAACCACTATAAATCATCGTGCCCGGTTTGCATTTACTTTCTCTTATCTCTTATCATTTGTTCTTGCATTTATTGCTTTACTTCTATGCTTGCCTACATGTCTTAATTGTTGCTTATATAGTTGTGATGATTGATTGTGTTGAACATAGTAGTTAATATTGTGATTGTGTGTATAATTGCATGATATGGTCAAATAGATTATTATTCACACTTCTCATATTAAGTTTAACTTGATAGATAATTTGATACAAAACGTTTTAAGATTTTAAAAGGAAAACGTATTCACATAAAGATCGACCAAAGCTTCATTCATAAAACTAAGCTTTTCAACAGCTTACATATACAATTGATCATATTGATTATATGTTGTTTTCATAATAAACTCTAATTGAAGTTTTCCAAACAAACAATTGAATAAATTTGAATCAACATTTTGAAACAAAGTTTTTATAAAATGAAAAAGAAGGGAAAACTATTCAACCCCCCCCCCCTTCTAGTTTTCTACAAATTCTATATTTTGGTCTGTAAACAGAAAATGTTCTTTTTGAACTTTTGGGTATCTTTGCTTTGCTACAGTCCTTAATAATAATCTTGACCAATTTTGTAATATGACAGAGAAATGTGTTTTAATAGGATTCACAAAAATGTCTTTCCTTCAAGATTAAAACTGTATTAGTCATTCTTTTTATGAATATGTAGCAAAGTCCGTTTTTCAAGATTATGTTTCTAAAGCCTATTGGGAGCCTTGTTCTGTTCAGCACATGGTGAAGGCGGTGTAAGGAAGTCTCATTTTATGTTTCTCATTTGGTGTTTGCCTTTTCTTGTGTTGTCTTTTTTTCTCTTATGCTCCTTTTTTAGTGTTTTTTTCTTGCTTGGTATGCTTATATTGCCTCTTTTGCCCTTAAATGCCTTTTTTTCTCCATTTGGTGTTTAAGACTTTTTGTGCCGTGTTTGTTGGTTCCATGCAACTTTAAAGTTTTTTGTAATCTATTTTGAAGTGTTTGAAACAGATGAAGGGCTATTTTTATCACAATGAAAATTCTATTTTTGTTTTTCAAAAAAAAAAAAAAAAAAAAAAAAAAAAAAAAAAAAAGACTCTTTGGTTCTGTTGTTGTTCTTGACTGAGATCAAGCATTTGGCTATTGGTTCCTGGATACTGTTTGAGAACAGTTATCTCTTGTGTTTAAGGAATGGATTACATATTACCAGTTGCCCAAATGTCTCTCTTGAAGCATTTGCTGATGCGAACTGGGCACAAGTTGTTGTTGAATGGTTCTTTAGTTTCATGGAAAAGAAAAGGTTGTTTCGGTTGTTATTGCTTCAGTTACATTCTTCACTTGATTGAGATCAAGTGTGGTGTTGGTTCATACAAAACTGCTTAAAATCAGGTTTATTCTTTGCTTACCTGCTTGAGATCAGGTTGAAGCTATCCTTTTGTTGCTTACCTGCTTGAGATCAGGTTAAAGCTAACCTTTTTTGCTTACCCGCTTGAGATCGGGTTCAAGCTGTTTCTAATTCTTGCCTGCTTGAGATCAGGCTCAAAATGTTTCTAGTGTTAACCTGCTTGAAAGGAGGTTGTTGTTACTCTTGCGGCTGATTTATATCAGTTGCATTCATCCTTGGTTATCTGATTTTATTCAGATTATGATGTTGGTTGTACACCTGCTTGAGATCAGGTTGTACGTTGCTCTTTGTTGTTTATCTGATTGAGATCAGATTGCATCTGTGATTGTTGTTGACTGATTGAGATCAGTGTTGTTACCAGGTTGAAGCGTTTCATATTTCTACCTGCTTGAGAGCAGGTTGATGGTTCCAGTTTTTTGTCCCTTTGGTTATAAAAGAGTTGTTTTTTGGATTATATTGTGTCATGTTTTCAACATGGCTTTTGCCTTGCAATTTGTAAGAAACAAAATTATTTCTAGTGTTCTTTGAAACAAATAAAATCATTCATGCAGTTCAAACTGCAGTTTTCTGTCCAAAAGGATTAAGAAGTTTGTTTCCTACTTAAAGCTGATTTCAAAAGGGTTCTTTGGTGTTTTTCCAGGCTAAGATTAAGGGGGGATGTTGAAATATAATCTTAAGCCTAGATATATTACAAGGACTAATCTTGCCATTCTTATATTTTTAGTTATATTGTCCTTGAAGTTATAAGCTGTGTTTGAAGAAGTTGGAAAGATGAAGGGCTGAGTGTGTCATTGTGGATAGAGCCGTTGGGAAGAGGAATATATATACTACGTTTATCGTCTGGATTTGGGCTAACACTCTCAACAATGTAATCCTCTTCTTCTCTCTCTCTCTAAACGGCTATTTTCATAGCCGTTGTACCACCAACCACCAAAGGCTACTATCTCTTCCTATTTTCTTTAAGCTTCATTTGATTCCTCGTTGTAATAGAACTAATATCAATGTAGATATTAGGGGTACGACAGTGTAGCTAGAGTACCCGTCATTCTTGGTTGTTTCGATCTTATTCCGATTGTATAATTGGGTGATAAACCTGATTGAGATCATGTTGATGTTATTTGGTTATTTCACTGATCTCCTTGTTCCTTGGTTGCTAATCTGCTTGAGATCAGATTGAGTTATTCCGTTGGTAACTGGTTGCATCTTGTTTATGAGTTTGTAATCTTTGAAGTTTATTAATAAAAGTATTCTAGAATCATTTTTTTTTTTTTTTGAACATTCAATTTATTGATGAAGGCTAGCAAGAAGCTAGAAAAGAGAAGTACAAAAATAGGTTATTAGAAATTAAAATTACACCATTGAGACCAATCTATTCGGGGGGTCTTCATTCGGTTTGATAACCAAAGGAAACTTGTGGATTTGAGTTCTTTCGTGGCATATCGGATTGATGGGTCTTTGTTGGAAAAAATGCATTCATTCCGAATTTTCCAAATAGTCCAAATATAGGAGAGGACTATCAAGCTGATGTATTTCGCTTTGCTGGAGGTGATTGTGGGGTCCTTATGTACCTCAAGAAGAGCTTTAGCATGGGGAGGCTTGTTCAGTGATATCTTACTCCATGATAGCAAAAACGACCATAGGTAATCAGCAAAGGGGCATGTGATAAAAAGATGATGTGAGGTTTCTTCATGGATATTGCAAAGCGGGCAGATTGTTGAGGGTAATGGGATGTTGCACTGCTGGAGTAGGTCGCTCGTTGGAAGGCGATTCATCTCCAATCTCCAACCGAGTATTTGACTCAAGTTTTTCTACAAGAATCATTTAAGTGTGTAAATAATTTAATTAATGATTGTCATTTTGGTGTCTCAAGTCAATGATTATTGAATCATTTTGGTGTATTTAGACTTACCCTTTAATAAGAGTATTAAATGCATTTCAATATTTCCTTATATACATTTTCAACATTTCAATTTTTCACTTTTATTGACTTTTCCACTTTCACCTTTGACCCTTTTTCCTTTATAGATAGTAAAGATAGTTCTTTGTTTTTAGTAAGGAATCATATAGTATTTGATTTTGTTGTATAGGGGTGTTCATCGGCTTGGTTTTCGGGTTTCTGGCATGTAAGGTTCAAGTTTATTGGTTTGAAAATTCATAGAGTCAAAAGCGAAACCAAACTAAACCAATTTTAGAATGGATAAAATCAAACCAAAAAGCAAACCGTACACTAATTAAAGATTTCAGTTCGCTTTTATTTGGTTTCTCTGCAATTTATTTTTCAGTTTATTCGATGTTAAATGAAACACCCTAGTCTATGGTAAAGGCTTTCTAGTCTATATTGTTCTGTTTCTAATGAAATAAATACTTGTCTCCAAATCTCTTGTTCTTGATTGGAGGGGATTGGGCCGTTGCTTGGTTAAAGGATTTGAGCCCATTTGTTTAATAGAATAAGCCCATAAGGTACCCACAAACTGACAAACTCAAGTCTTAAATAATTATATCGATCCAAGACTTTGGGTCATTTGCTGGTAAATCATTGTGTTTAAATGTTTAATCTTAACGACACTACTTTTTGTTGCTTCTTCTATATCATTCAAGTTAGCCAGAAACAAGGGATCTTTCACAATTTGCCAAATTTCTTTGGAAGTTCGAAAGGACTTTGTAAAAGATGTAGTTATCATGGAAGAGAAAAAGTACTGACTGTTTCTATAAGGTTTTGTCCATCTGAAAAAATGAACTTTCAAAAATACATCGTTGTTTTCATATTGGAAAATCGAAATGTACTTTCAAATATTGTTCCCATATCATAAGCCAGTAGCAACTAATATTAGTTCATATATAGATATATGTATTATGTTCTTTTCTCGTTAGATTGATAATTCAAACATGTGCAT
Organism: Artemisia argyi; assembly: GCA_030686995.1. Classification (NCBI taxonomy): domain Eukaryota; kingdom Viridiplantae; phylum Streptophyta; class Magnoliopsida; order Asterales; family Asteraceae; genus Artemisia; species Artemisia argyi. The sequence continues at coordinate 241,396,851 of CM060700.1, read as the reverse complement.
GGAGGAAATATTAATTTTACTTAGGCATCATAAAGTAGAAAGAAACATTAGATAGATTGAGATATATGCTCAAACATGTGGTCTCTCATGCAACCCATCTTGTAAACTTTCTTATTACTATCTTTCTCAATTTCAATAAAAAGGTTTCACATGATTTTCTTTGAATATTTCCATGTTACAAAAGCTAAATCAAGAACTAGAAAATTCAATTACGAAAAATGATCTCAGTCGTTAAGCATTTTCTGCCTCCACTACTATACGTTTTTTTCTCGCTTTTCAGCTATTTATAAGTTCATTCTAGCTAGGTCTTCTTGAATATATGCCTATTGAATATATGAGACATGATCAATTTATATGAATTTAAAGAGTGATTGATCAATCGATGATTTAAAGTCTACAAGTTGAATCAAGGGCTTGCATATGCATGAAGTTTATCAATTTTTCCATCCATATTTAACTACGAAAAACTATCTTTTACAGTTAAAATATTTTTAAATTTTATTTATTATGAAAATCTTAACTCTTAGGGAATGTGAGGTGCGAATAAGGGATGTATATATAGACATGTATCGTTTATTTTTCCTGTAAATATACTAGCCTTTTTAGTAGGGTTGATTTATAATAACGGTGGCTAGTTTTTTAGATTAACGGGGTCTACCCCATTAGGGGTACTTTTTTTGTTTTTTTTTTAAACTTTTTTAGTTTTTGTCGTTTAGTGCCTTTTTTTTTTTTTTTTTTTTTTTTGTGTTTAAATAGATTTTTATTTTATTTTATTTTTTTTTTTTGTGTTTTGTGTTTAAATAGAAAAGATTTTGTATGTATAATAATGTATTGTATATGTATAATGTTTTGTATATTTGTGTTTAATAATGTTTTGTATATATATAATGTTTGTATAATAGCACGTTAAATATTATTACATTAAATATCTGCAACAACAACTGTTAATATTAAATTAAACGACAACGTTATACATATTATTTAAAAACAACAACATCTACGACATATGAAGATTATTCATTTCATTTAAAAGATCATGGAGCCGGGCACTTGACTGACAAGCGTGATCCTCAGGATTCCTTGCCATTTCTAACTCCATCTCCAGCGCCTTTATTCTTGCCTTCAACAACTTGTTCTCATTATGTGTAGCAACGCAGTTTGAGTAATGCGTTGAAGAAGAGGCTATTGAAGAAGAGGCTTGATTAAAGTGCTCTGCTTCAAATTCATCTTTCCACTTGAAGTATCGACACCCATAGTCTTTTGTACCTGGCTGTTACATGTTAAGAAAATAATAAGAAATGTATTTTTAACAAACAAATTTTTTACATAACTAAGCAAACGTATGATTATTTACCACTGAAAGAGGACATGCATAAAACAGTCGCCCACGACTACCATCTTGCCAGGATTTCCGTTCTACAATAAATCCTTTATTACATCGGCACCAGAAAGGATTTCTTTGGCTCATCTGACCAAAGAATTTGCATAATAATTTACATCATCAATCAATAATGTTATTACTAATTTAAACAAAGACTTTTAAGTTTCAAACAATTAACATTTAAATGATGTTGAATAATCATTTACAACATTTTCAAACAATTTACATTAAAATAAATGAATAATCATTTACAACATTTACAAAATACATCGATAGTTATATATTGCATCCCATTCGTTTGCAACTGGCTGTTTGAACCACCTCCATTGTGGGTGGTAATGTGGTAGTGCAGAATCTCTGTCTAGATTGAGACAAATGTAATGAGCACCACTGTTCTCCCCCACACGCGCAATCACAATGGGGTCAATTCCATGTGATGAGTTTGGAGCAAAAAATAGGGGTAAACATGTGAACCAACCATGATGGTCTATATATACAAGAGGTCGGTGAATAGCTGAAGTGATGACCAGACCCGTATGTGGCATCGACATCCAGTAATCTTTAGGCGCTTGTCCATTAAACCAGTTTAATGTATCACGAAGGTGGTAAAAGTCTTCTTCCCCCCACATACTCACGTAAGTTACACTATGTTGTTGTAACTCTTGGATTAACATGTATCTAGCATCGCCCCACCTATTTTAGTCTTTCACAATCCAATGGGCAATGCACCGAAACCCACAGTTTCCGTCACCTAGCACATTATTTATACTTATTACCTGTGAACGGAAAATCTCTGGAATGCGATCAATAAAATCCTCGCTATCCTTATCTCCAACGTAAAAGTTGTGTCTTATTTTTTGACCCGTGTACGAACTATGTCTTGCAGGTTTTTTGGCGCGTTTCGGGACTTTCGTGGATCTTAAATTTGTGCTTCTTCGGTGATTCATGGTTGGCACATCATTCAAGCCATTCAAGTCCGGGACTTCATTCAAGTCCGGAACTTCATTCAAGTCCGGAACTTGTGTAGCCTTGCCCTTTTTTTCCTTTGCGCTCGGACGTCCTCAGGTATTTTTTTGAATAGCTGGTTCACGTGTGTCAACAGCTTCAGGCTGGAATATATCTCTTAACTTCGTTAACATATTTTTCTTGACAAACGATGTTGATTTGCTAAAAATATTCTTGAATTGTCGCATGCCATCTTTAAACGAAGTATCGTCATCATCATCATCATCATCATCATCATCATCATCATCATCATCACCACCATGTTCGCTGGAAGAGCCATCTTTAGTCGGGGGCCTATTGATAACAGGCCACGGAACAGATAGGGTTCTCCAAATAATATCAACTCGTTCCAGTGGAATGGGGCATCCTGAATTCAATTAAAGTGACTTGTATAAATTATTGATATTAATGTGGAAAACAACTTGATAGTTATAAATTTAATATACTTACCATGATATACATAGATTTGCAACTCGTGAAAGCATGGTAGTCCGTATATTGCCCGATTCTTATGGCTACATTCTTCTGGGGTGATCGACAGGTGGAGTTCTTTGTGCATGAGGTTCGAAGCATGTTTAGAAACTTTATACAACAATTCGTGAAATAGTGGTACATCACACTTAATTAGTTTCTCGTTCATGCTTCTATTGAAAGTCTCTTTTATCGCATCTTCTTGCGTAATGAGAATCTTATCGATCGACCTCAACAACCTGTCTAATTTGGACTGCGTGCCGTCCAAATATAATTTCAACAACGCGTGGTGAGCCTCAACTCTGCACGTTGTTGTCTGGCCATAGGATTTATATTGGTCGGTAATATACGAGACAAACATGTGTGAGTAATCTTGCACCCAGTTATGCAGATACAAAGCGACATCTGAAAAAAACAATGAATTAATAAAAGGTCATTCGGGTGCATATTTATTAAATAATTAAAAACAATCAATTAATAATTAAGTACCCTGATGGTTGACCAATAGCTCTAGTAGGCGTTGATAACGTCGCTCGAACGATTCGAATGTCAGAGCTTTAACCATCCAATCCCATCGGTTTTTAACGGAATCATAGTCAATACCCCCATCTGTGAATTTATTTCTGCAAAACTTAAGTATGTTTTGCTGTATATGCCATCGACAGAGTAATTTGTGAGCGTCAGGAAATTCTGCTCTTATTACCCCAACCAACGCTAAATCTCTGTCAGTGACGATAACACGTGGGTAATATATTTTGTCAATCACTTGCTTCACACGTTGCAATACCCATCTAAAATTATGCCCTTGTTCACTGGATAAAAAGCTATACGCCATTGAAAATGTTTTATTTGTTGAAGTTACTCCAACAATTTCCAACAACAGCAATTTAAACATCGTGGTATTGTACGTGGAGTCCATCAGCATGACTTCAGGGAATGTACACCATAGAGCATACGACGTGGGGTGCACAAAAAATAGCTCCTCAAGATCGTTGGTATGCTCATTTACCCTCGGGTACCATGTATACCCTGAATCCCGCAAATGCGAGTAAAGGACTTGAATTGGAGTTCTATCACCTACTCTGGCTCTCCGGAACTTATCTTGTGCGTTATATATAGTTCTAACGCTAGACACGTTATCCGGATTACGACCCTTTATTGTCGAAAGTATGTTAAGTGGTCGTACGTTATAATCTGTCAATTCTTTGACCAAACCCAACTCATCATCCTTTAATTGCATTGCATATGGCACACCATGCAACGATTCTAGCATATCATGATTATGCGTATCATCCTTCACCCTCAATACCCAATAATTTTTTGTTCGATGATATTTTGCATTTAATCTGAATGGACAACCGGTTTTACATGTTTTGGTTTTCCGTCTGCCACTACCTTGAGGTACATACGTCCCACCCTTTGTACACCTGTAATTGATTTCGTTCATATGACCATCTTCTGATTTGGTTCTATCTTTAACAATTACAAAACCGAGCTCACGAGCTATATTTTGCGCCCACTCAGTTACTTCCTCGTGAGAACGGAAAACTTGAAAATACATAACATTTTTTACTAATACCTTTGTTTTAGTTTTTATTACAAGTTTTACATTTTTACATTTTTATAACTACATTTTTACAACTTTTACATTTTTACATTTTTATAACTTACATTTTTACATTTTACAACTTTTTACAACTTTTATATTTTTACATTTTTACATTTTTTTACAACTTTTATATTTTTACATTTTTACATTTGAACTAATACTTTTTTATAACTTACATTTTTACTTTTTTAAAAACATTACACTTTACATTTTTTTAAAAACATTTTCATACAAGTTTTTTTACACTTTTTACATTTTTTACACTTTACATTTTACTTTTTTTACACTTAAAATTAAAATATATATATATATATATATATATATATATATATATATATATATATATATATATATATATATATAAACGTAAAAACGCGTTTGTGGGGGGACCCACGCACGCGTTTTATGTACTACCCACCCACACCCCTCACACATACTCACACATCATACGTGTGTGTGTGTGTGTAATTCTCTCTATCTCTCTCTCTCTCTTTTATCTCTCTTTTCTCTCACTCATTTCTGGGTAATAATATCATTTTTAAGATGGTTTTTGTTTAATTAAACTTATAATCTATGATGTTTTTTGTGATTATATGTTAAAAAATTAGGGTTTGTAAAAAATTAGGGGGTTTTGGGTGATTTTGGGTTCTGTGGTGTGTGATTATGTGATTATTAGTATGATCTGGTGTTTAATTTAGCAGATCTATGATTATTTTATGGTTTGCCTAATTTTAAAAAATTAGGGTTTGTAAAAAATTTTGGGTTTTGGGTGATTTTAGGTTCTGTGGTGTGTGATTATGTGATTATTAGTATGATTTGGTGTTTAATTTAGCAGATCTATGATTATTTTATGGTTTGCCTAATTTTAAAAAATTAGGGTTTGTAAAAAATTAGGGGGTTTTGGGTGATTTTGGGTTCTGTGGTGTGTGATTATGTGATTATTAGTATGATTTGGTGTTTAATTTAGCAGATTTATGATTATTTTATGGTTTGCATAATTTTAAAAAATTAGGGTTTGTAAAAAACTTGGGGGTTTTGGGTGATCTTGGGTTCTGTGGTGTGTGATTATGTGATTATTAGTATGATTTGGTGTTTAATTTAGCAGATCTATGATTATTTTATGGTTCGCCTAATTTTTATAAATTTGGGTTTGTAAAAAATTAGGGGGTTTTGGGTGATTTTGGGTTCTGTGGTGTGTGATTATGTGATTACTAGTATGATTTGGTGTTTAATTTAGTAGATCTATGATTATTTTATGGTTCTCCTAATTCTAAAAAATTAGGGTTTGTAAAAAATTTGGAGGTTTTGTGTGTGTGATTATGTGATTATTAGTATGATTTGATGTTTAATTTAGCAGATCTATGAGTGTGGTGGTGGGTGATTATGTGAAACTGCTTTAGCAGTTATGATAATGTGAAATTGCCTGAGTTGTGTGGGTGCAAACGGGTAGGTTAACACCTTGATCTGACACCTTTGAGTGGTATGAAAACCTGCTCTGGCCTACCCCAGTCCACAGGCTCTGTGTGGTTTCTTGGCAAACTGCTTATGTGCTTATGATAAAAAAGTGCTTATGTGCTTATTGCACACAAGCAAACCATTTGCATACAGGCTCAGATTAGACCCCGTTATTATATACTTTACGGGTTGGGTTATATTGACTGTGGCTAGTTTTTTAGTTTAACGGGGTGATGAAAGTGCTTATGAATCTGAAAATAACAAATTGCTTATATGCTTGATAAGCAGTTTGTTATTTAAAAAAAAAAAAAAAAAAAAAAAAAAAAAAAAAAAAAAAAAAAAAAAACTGAGATAAGGCAACGATGATTTAAATAAAACATGATTTTGGCGTGGCATTTCCGACTAGACGGCAAAATAAAACTTAATTTTGCAACTTTCGATGTTGCAGCCGTATATGATTTAACTTGCTTATGTGAAACAGCTTATAATCTGAGCTTAATGTTATCTCTTATTAATGTGTAAAATGGTGATTACCTGTTGTGTGTAAAATGGTGATTGAGACATATCTGCACTTGTTTCTTTGTGGTTTGTTACTTGCGGTTCACTTGCAGCTTGTGTTTCACTTGGCTTGTGTTATAACCCAACCCTATCTGTAACTTGTTCTAAAAAACTAGCCACCGTGTTTATAACCCAACCCTATCTGTAACTTGTTGTAACTTGTGGAATCTTCACTTGTTGTAACTTGCTGAATCTGCTTGTGGTAACTTGGGGGTACTTGTTTTGCTTAGTTTGTGATGAGAGTTACTTTGTGAATCTGCTTGTGGTAACTTGGGGGTAGTATTTTTGCTTTGTTTGTGGTGATGGTTACTTTGTGAATCTGCCTTGTGGTGGTGATGGTTACTTTGTGAATCTGCCTTGTGGTGAGGCTCAATATATCATTTGGTTGTTTCACTACCTACCTCCCCTTGTGACTTCCTGCAGTTTGGGAATCTTACTTTTGCTTTTGGTACTTGGCTTGTGAACATTATGAGGAATCTGTGCACTTGGGCAATCTAACTTGGTTGCAATCTGGTATTGTGCAATCTGCGCACAAGGTTTCACTACCTACCTCCCCTTGTGACTTCCTGCAGTTTGGGAATCTTACTATTGCTATTGGTACTTGGCTTGTGAACATTGTGAGAATTGTGAAACATGTGTTGTGCATTCTGTGCACTTGGTTGCAATCTGGTATTGTGCATTCTGCTTGTGTGCAATCTGCACTTGGACAAAAAAGGCGATGACGAATGGTTTTTAAAACGAATGGCATGGCAAAGTGATATTTTTATCACTTTGCAACCTTCATTATCCGAGCCTAACACTTTTTATCACTTGTGCAAATGGTTTTCTAAATCGGCGATGATGATTACGTGTTAATCTGAGCCTTTGTGCAATCTGCTTGTGTGCTTATGCACTTGGACAAAAACTGCTTGTGTGCAATACTGCTTGTGTTCTAAATCGGCGATGATGATTGTTAATCTGAGCCTGTGTGCAATCTGCTTATATGCTAAATGCAAGTGTGCAATCTGCTTGTGTGCTTATGCACTTGGACAAAAACTGCTTCTGTGCTTATGCACTTGGACCAAAACTGCTTGTGTGCTTATGCACTTGGACAAAATTTAACAAAAAAATACACCATGTGATATCAAAATTAAAAAAATAAATAAATAAATAAAATAAAAAAAATAAAAAAAACTGAAATTAGTACCATGAACAGTCCCCTAGGGGTAGACCGGGTCTTGGCAGAAAGGGGTAGACCCCGACGGGGGTTACTTTTTTATTTAAACGGGGGCTATTTTTTTATTTATTTCTTTATTTTTATAATTTTGTTTATATCAAAAAACTATAAACCTGAAAGTGCGGAACAGAAAATATAAAGTTTAATAAGTCAAATGGTTAAAACTGTCAGAAATACGGAACAGAAACTGACAAAAACTGGGTTGCGCTGGAAAAAAAGAGGGGACAAAGGGGAGACAAAGGGCCTGCCACCCTTGTCCCTCGTCTTTATAGTATGACCCCCTTTAGTATGGGCTGTACTATATTGACGGGGGACAAGGGTGTCAGGCCCCTTGTCTCCCATTTTATCTCCTATTTTTTTCCAGCGCAGCTCAGTTTTTGCCAGTTTCTGTTCCGTATTTTTGACAGTTTTAAGCGTTTGACATATTAAACTTTATATTTTCTGTTTCGCACTTTCAGGTTTATAGTTTTTTGATATAAACAAAATTATAAAAATTAAAAAAAAAAATAAAAAAACCCACCCCCGTCCATCTAAAAAAACAACCCCCGTGTTTATAACTTGGCCCTTTAGTATATGAAAGGAATCTTTTTAGTAGATGATTGTGACAAATTATGTAGAGATGTATTATTGTATTTTATTAGGCATCTTTAGTCACCTAACACCTTGTCTTCATATTAGGTTCCACGATCCCAATTCCCAAATGCACATGTATGACACATTGACAGTAGAATACTCACATAAACAATACAGATATCAAATATTAATATGTACAAATAACACACGTAAAATGAAGAACACTATAAAGAATTCTACTGTTATGATATTATAAAAGTCATAAACTTGTCGCTTCGATAAATAAAATTTCATTTTAGCTTGAATTTGGCTTAATTTTGGCACCATTCAACATGCAAATTAAAGTTAAATTTGATAAAAGAAACTAAAATACAATGTAATTTGAATAACAACTTGATTTTTTTTTTTTTTTTTTTTTTTTTGAATAACAACTTGATTATATAATCATTCAAGTATTAAAATACAATGTAATTTGAATAACAACTTGATTTTTTGTTTGATTTATGATTTTTAATTATAGTTTTTTATTATTAAAGATAATAATTAAAAAAAATTTATCCTATTATTAGTTGCATCTTATCTATATTTTTTGTATTTATCTTCTACTTGTGTAGTATATCAACAAAAGAAATTTATAAATTTAAAAATAATAATTAAAATATTACTTAATTAGGAAATAATCTTTTTTTCGAAATACGAAAGTCCTCACTAGGGGTTAGTGGGGACTTTCGTATTTCGGAAAAAAGATTATTTTCTTATTAGGTAATATTTTAATTATTATTTTTAAATTTAAAAATTTATTAATTTGTTTTGTTGATATACTACACAAGTAGAAGATAAATACAAAAAATATAGATAAAATACAAGTAAGAATATGATTAAACTGTTTTAATGATTATCTTTAATAATAAAAAACTATAATTAAAAATCATAAATCAAATAAAATAAAGATTAAATTATTTTTTTTTTAATAAATAAAAATATGTCATTAAAAAACATTTAAAAAAAAACCCGTGTGTGCATGGGAATTATAACTAGTATTAATTTACAAAGTATTTATTTTAAGAAGATAAAGCATCTATATATCTAATTTTGGTTAAAAATAACGTACAACTGTCATATTAGAGGAACTAGCTAAGAACCCGTCTGTTACACGGGCTATCTAAATGTATTAATTGAATCAATTGTTAAGAAAGTTGAATCTTATCTAATAAAATTCAATTATAACACCTTTCGAAAAAAAATCAATTATGACAGGTGATAAGGATACGAAGCTTGATATTGGTTTACCCAATATTCCTACGCCCAAATATGTTGCTTTTACTTTTAAGAGTACTCTTTAAGTTTTAAGAAAATACGTTAAAAAACTCATCTTAAAAATTACCAAAGAAACACAAAAAAAAAAAAAAAATAAATAAATAAAAAAAAAAAAAAAAAAAAAAAAAATCGTTGTGTTCAAAGTAGATACTATTGAACTCAATTAACCAGATGAAGAATTAGAAATCATAAACTTTCACAAAAGCAAAATAATCAAAGAGACCAAAACCCCTAACATTACAACCTACAGTCCATATTGAAATAAATACAGTATTTAAAAACAACGATGCCAAAACATACTTCAAGCATTAAACATAACACAAAATGTAACGAAGGAACAAAGAACCCGTTGCGGTACTAAAGGTATGAACACATTCTACCCAACAAGGCGGATACTTCCTGCTTGAATCAAACAGCTCTTTATCAGAATGCTCATGACTCATGATATGCATTTTTCATCCTCTTCATGCATTTCTAACTGCAAGCTCGCATGGGCAAAGAGATACATACTAAAGATCTTTGGTTCCAACTTTCTTCTATTTGGCAAGTGAATTGGCATCAAAACACTCATTAATGTATTATGATCTAAGCAACACAACTTGATGTTTATATCAGCTTCTTGCCCTTAACTTGTTAAAGGTGAAAGAATAATGAAATTCAAATGTTAATTGTGACAAAATATGCCTAACTGTATTGGTTCATAAGCCTAAAACCATTTGATTGAGCACCAATAATAGAAAATTATAAGGCTGGCCACAGTAAGGCGGCCCAATCTCTCTCTTTTTCCCTACCACGTCAGCTTTCTCTTTCCAGTGACCTGCAGTCGATTCGGTGCCCCCAGTAAGGGCGACCAAGTTCATTTTTTTTTCAACTTTTTCTACTAAAGAAATTTAATTTTAAAACATTACAAAAATAAATTTTGTAAAAAGGTAAACTTCATCTTTTGTCGTCATATATGCACACTCATTAACAAAAAAAAAAAAAAAAAAAAAAAAAAAAAAAAAAAAAAAAAAGGCAAACTTCATCTTCACACACTGAAAACACACACTAAACACACAGTCATAACACACACAAGAGGGTAACACGGATCAAAAAGCCAAACAAAATGGAAATGGGAATAGGTCGTGACCCCGACCCATTTTGTGTTTTGTCGTCGAGCGACCGAGTAACCACAGCAAGGACCACCGACCTCGACTGAGTCGACCGAGTCGGTCGACCTCCTTACTGTTGCCAGCCTAATTGTGACATCAAGATTAGTTGATGAAATGATCATACTCATCTTATATAACATCAAGATTAATAAATAATTTCTAAATCTGAAAAAATATATATGATTTGTGAGAATTAAGTTGTCAAATAAAAAAAAGATGCATGACATAAACAACTTAATCTTCAAGTACCATTCTAGTAATTTGATAGAATAGCTACTGCGTCAATCTCATGTGTTGTTTTACAAAAAACCCATCTTAGTTTGACTTTCTAGTCTAGCTTTAACTTTTAACTCTAGAAGTGACAAAAAAATAATATCATCTACAAAGAAAATGCAACTAAATTTTATATATGCCATTAGACAAGGCATGGTGAAAATGTTAATCAAGAATATTGTTTCTTTGTATGTTACCTATGTAACCCATCGTATAATATTTCTATTTACACATATTATTTTTTTTATCATCAACATCTTCTGTACAACTCCTTGAGTGCAAGCTACATAAACTAAAACCCAGAAAATTCAAAGAAAAAGGAAAAGAAAGCAACAAAGAAAATAGAGCAAAAGACTAACCTTATAAGGCAGCAAAAATATGACCCGAATTAATTTTTGATTTGGTTATGTCATAATTCTGAGATGGAAATGAAAGAAAATGAATATCCAAAGTTTTGAATTTGAATTTCAAATGAAAATTTAGAGAAAGAAAAAGCACTGTTTCCTTGAAACTCTAAAAAAGCAGTAAATCAGTTGTAAAATAAAATTCTTATGGTATAAGAGAAATAAAATTAAAATACAAAGATGATGTCATAAATATATCAATTGAAGGCCTAATGTAATTACATGACACCTCAGATTCATGATGTCATCCAAAAGTCCTTTTTAAAAGATAGTATAGATATATTCTCATAATAAATCAACCCACGTAAAAAGATAAAACTTGACTCTCTGCCAATCATATACTGCATTCTTTTGCAACTAGCCACTAGCAGCAGCCTTTAACGACCAGCTTAACATACTACATATATGACAATCAATTTGGTGAGAAGGTGCCATGATGTTTGTTGTTTTGTTATTTATTGTGTTATTTTTAAACTTTTGAATTATTCAATAAAAGGGAAGTTTTCTATACGCTATAGAACAATTTGTGTGAACAATAATAAATTAAATGCAACTACCAGACTTCCATACGTTAATTAAAGATAACAAGGAACCCACATCTTCTATATAAACATGCATACACACCAATTTCCCATAACCACTTATCTTCTTTTTACTAATCAACTCTTCCATCTGTAGCAAGTTCAAGTCATGAGCCGCAACGATCAGCATGAAATTCCTGGTGAGTTTGTTCACAACAACTTGCATACTATATATTTACATGCATGATAAATTTTTTTATATTGATATTGTTATGAATTTGATTGCAGTTGCCTATCCTCCTTCAATGACCATGGAGAAACAAGGACAACTTCCACCTGCGCCACTCGGGTACCCAACAAACGCTGTCCCCGAAAACCAAGTTCCCGCAAAAACTCAAAGCAGGGGTGGTGGTGGCTTCTGGAAAGGATGGTAAGTACTAAATTACCACCAGATGCTTTTTATTTGATCATGCCTTATACTTTGATTGAATATTTGAATGTGTTATAATGTTGGTTGCAGTTGGTCTATATGTTGCTGTTGCATTCAGTGCTGCTTTGATGATTCAGGGGATACTGCTATTGCCTAATGATTTTGTCCTGGTGTTTATGACTGTTTAATTATATGTTGTTACCTAATCCACGCCCTCCCTATATGGTTATCCAAGCCCTCCCTAATAACATAGGGCACTTTTGTGTTTTTTTGTCTTTTTCCCTTTTTTGTCGTTTTGTGTCGTTTTGTGTCGTTTTTTTTTTTTTTTAAATAAAAAGAAGTATGCATGTATAATAATGTATTGTATATGTATAATGTTTGGTATATTTGTATTTAATAATGTTTTGTATATGTATAATGTTTTGTATAATTGCACGTTAAATATTACCACATTAAATAACTGCAACAACAACTGTTATTATTAAATTAAACGTCAACGTTATACATATTATTTAAAAACAACAACATCTACGACATATGAAGATTATTCATTTCATTTAAAAGATCATGGAGCCTTGCACCCGACTGACAAGCGTGATCCTCAGGATTCCTTGCCAATTCTAACTCCATCTCCAGCGTCTTTATTATTGCCTTCAACAACTTGTTCTCATTATCTTTAGCAACGCAGTTTGAGCACTGCGTTGAAGAAGAGGCTTGATTAAAGTACTCTTCTTCATATTCATCTTTCGACCTGAAGTATCGCCACCCATAGTCTTTTGTACCTGGCTGTTACATGTTAAGAAAATAATAAGAAATGTATTTTTAACAAACAAATTATTTACATAACTAATCAAACGTATGATTATTTACCACTGAAAGAGGACATGCATAAAACTGTCGCCCACGACTACCATCTTGCCAGGATGTCCGTTCTACAATAAATCCTCTATCACATCGACACCAGAAAGGATTTCTTTGGCCCACCTGACAAAAGAATTTGCATAATCAATCAATAATGTTATTTACTAATTTAAATAAATATTTAATCATTTACTATATAATACAAACAGTTATTTACAACATAAATCAATAATTATTTTACAAATACAAAAATTACATTTTTACAAATACAAATAACTTTTACATATGATTCACTATGTTTTGTCGGTATCTCTATTATTTACAACATAAATCAGTAATCATTTACAATGGTTTTGTCAGTATCTCTATTATTTACAACATAAATCAGTAATCATTTACAATGGTTTTGTCGGTATCTCTATTATTTACAACATAAATCAATAATGCATTAGTCGATTTTGATAGAAAAAATTTCCCATTCGGCTGCAACTGGCTCTCTGAAAGTCCTCCATTGTGGGTGGATATGGGGAAGTGGAGAATCTCTGTCTAGAGTCAGTAAAATGTAGTGAGCACCCACACGGGCAATCACAAGGGGGTCAGTTCCATGTGATAAGTTTGGCCTAGTAAAAAGCGGAAAACATGTGTTCCAACCTTGCTCGGATATAAATACAACAGGTCGATGAATGACTGAAGTGATAACCAGCCCCGTGATTGGCATCAACATCCAGCGATCATTAGGTGCGGGTCCATCGGACCAGTCTATTGTATACGAAAGTAGGTCAAAGTCATGTTGGAGGTTCTTTCCGCAAGTTCGGGACTTTTGTAGATCTTGAATTTGTACTTCTTCGGTGATCTACGATTGGTACTTCATCCAAGACAGGGACTTCATTCAAGTCCGGGACTTGTGTAGCCTTGCCCTTTTTGTCCTTTACGCTCGGACGTCCACGTGTATTTTTTTGAATAGCTGGTTCACGTGTGTCAACAGATTCAGGCTGGAATATATCTCTCAACTTCGTTAACATATTTTTCTTGACAAACGACGTTGATTTGCTAAAAATATTCTTGAATTGTCGCACGCCATCGTTAAACGAAGTATCATCATCATCATCATCATCATCATCACCAGGTTCGCTGGAAGAGCCATCTTCAGGCGGCGGCCTATTGATAACAGGCCACGAAACATATAGGGTTCTCCAAAAAATAGGAATTTCATCCAGTGAAATGGGGCGTCCTGAATTCAGTAAAAGTGACTTATGTAAATTACTGATAATGGTGGGGGAAACAACTTGATAGTTATAAATTTAATATACTTACCATTATATACATAGTATTGCATGATGTGAAAGCATGGTAGTCCGTAAATTGACGGCAACTATGGCTACATTTGTCTGGGGTGATCGACAGTTGGAGTTCTCTGAACATGAGATTGAAAGCATGTTTGGAAACTTTATACCACAATTCTTCAAATAGTGATACATTACAATGATTTAGTTTCTCGTTGATGCTTCTATTAAAACTCTCTTTTATCGCAGTTTCTTGCGAAATGAGAATCTTATCGATCGACCATAACAACCTGTCTAATTTGGACTGTGTGCCGTCCAAATATAATTTCAACAACGCGTGGTGAGAGTCAACTCTGTACGTTGTTGTCTGGCCGTAAGAGCGATATTGGTCGGTAATATACGAGACAAACTTGGGTGAGTATTGTCGCAGCCACGTGTTATACAGATACACAGCGACATCTGAAAAAAACAATGAATTAATAAAAGGTCATTCGGGTGCTTTTTTATTAAAATAATTAAAAACAATGAATTAATAATTAAGTACTCGGATGGTTGACCAATTGCTGTTGTAGGCGTTGATAATGTTGCTTGAACGATTCCAATGTCGGAGCTTTAACCATCGAATCTCATTGGTGTTTAACGGACTCATACTCTTTTTGGTCAGTGAATTTGTTTTTGCAATACTTAAGCAGATTTTGCTGTATATGCCATCGACAGAGTAAATGGTGAGCGTCAGGAAATTCTGTTTCGCATGCTCCAACCAACGCTAAATCTCTGTCAGTGACGATAACACGTGGGTAATATCGTTCGTCCATGACATCCTTCACACGTTGCAATACCCATTGAAATTTATGCCCTTGTTCACTGTTTAAAAAGCTATACGCCATTGAAAATGTTTTATTTGTTGAAGTTACTCCAACAATTTCCAACAACGGCAATTTAAACATCGTGGTATTGTATGTGGAGTCCATCAGCATGATTTCAGGGAATGTACACCATAGAGCATACTACGTGGGGTGCACAAAAAATAGCTCCTCAAGCTCGTTGGTATGCTCATTTACCCTCGGGTACCATGTATATCCTGAATCCCTCAATTGCGAGTAAAGGACTTGAATTGGAGTTCTATCACCTACTCTGGCTCTGTGGATCTTATTTCGTGCGTTATATATAGTTCTAACGCTAGACACATTATCCGGATTACGACCCTGTATTGTCGAAAGTATAATACGTGGTCGTATGGTATAATCTGTCAATTCTTTGACCAAACCGAACTCATCATCCTTTAATCGCATTGCATATGGTAAACCATGCAACGACTCTAGCAAATCAAGATTACGCATATCATCCTTCACCCTCAGAATCCAATTATTTTTTGTTTCACGATATTTTGCCACCAATTTGAATGGACAATTTGTTTTAGAGGTACTGGTTTTCCGTTTTCCAGCACCTTCAGGTTTATAATTCCCACTCGTTGAACACCTGTAATTTATTTCGTACAAATAACCCTTTTCTGTTTTGGTTTTGCCTTTAACAATGACAAAACCGAGCCTACGAGCTATATTTTGCACCCAAGGCGTTAGTTGCTCGTCAGAACCGAACGTCTGAAAATATATCACAAATTTTACAACATTTATAACTTATAATTACTACTATTTTTTTTACAACTTTTTAACTTTTTTATAACATTTTTTTATAACTTTTTAACAATTTTATAACTTTTTAACTTTTTAACATTTACAAACTTTACATTTTTTATAACTTTTTAACATTTACAACTTTTTAACATTTTTATAACTTTTTAACATTTACAACTTTACATTTTTTTTTAACTTTTTAACATTTCCAACATTTACAACTTTACATTTTTTTTAACTTTTTAACAAAATAAATTTACAACTTTACTTAACAAAATAATATTAAAAAAAAAGAAAAAAAAGAGAGAGATAAATACGCAAAAAAACGCGTTTATACCCCGGGTATAAAACACGTTTTCTCTCTCTCTTTTCTCACACATGTGTGTGTGAAACGCGTTTATCTCTCTCTCTCTCTTTTCTCTCTCTTTATTAGATCTAGAAATATTTTTGTTGTGATGGATTTGTGATATACTGATATGTGATATTATGTGATGGATTTGTGATATACATTTATAACTTATCTATATTTTCTTTCTCTGTTTTTTGTTGTTTTTTGGATTTGTGATGTGTGATATTCTGTGGTGGGTGATTATGTGATATGTTGGTGGGTTGGTGGTTCTGGGGTGGGTGATTATGTGATGTATGATACTTTGTGATGATTTATGTGATAGATCTGTTATTTTTATGGTTTCAAAAAAATTAGGGTTTCAAAATACTTTTGGGGTTTTCCCAAATTGGTTTGATTTATTACAATTAAACATTCTTAATTGTAAGATACGTTATCTAATTGAGCCGATCTATAAGTTTTTTTTGAAACGCCTAATTTGTTAAAAATTAGGGTTTGGGTTGGTGTTTCTGTGGTGGGTGATTATGTGATACGTTGGTGGTTTGTGGTTCTGGGGTGGGTGATTATGTGATGTATGATACTTTGTGATGATTTATGTGATAGATCTGTTATTTTTATGGTTTAAAAAAATTTAGGGTTTCAAAATATTTTTGGGGTTTTTCCAAATTGGTTTGATTTATTACAATTAAACATTCTTAATTGTAAGATTCGTTATCTAATTGAGCCGATCTATAAGTTTTTTTTGAAACGCCTAATTTGTTAAAAATTAGGGTTTGGGTTGGTGTTTCTGTGGTGGGTGATTATGTGATACGTTGGTGGGTTGGTGGTTCTGAGGTGGGTGATTATGTGATGTATGATACTTTGTGATGATTTGTGTGATAGATCTGTTATTTTTATGGTTTCAAAAAAATTAGGGTTTCAAAATATTTTTGGGGTTTTTCCAAATTGGTTTGATTTATTACAATTAAACATTGTTAACAGTAAGATTCGTTATCTAATTGAGCAGATCTATAAGTTTTTTTTCAAACGCCTAATTTGTTAAAAATTAGGGTTTGGGTTGGTGGTTCTGTGGTGGGTGATTATGTGATACGTTGGTGGTTCTGGGGTGGGTGACTATGTGATGTATGATACTTTGTGATGACTTATGTGATAGATCTGTGATGTATGACCATTTAGGGGGGGGGGTGGATATCACATGCCTTATTTATGTGATGGATAATATGTTATGGGTGGTTCTGTGGTGATTATGTGGGTAGGTTAACACCTTGATCTGCCACCTTTGAGTGGTATGAATACCTGCTCTGGCCTACCCCATTCCCCATGGTGGTTTTGTGGTGGGTGATTATGTGATGGATTATATGTTCTGGGTGGTTCTGTGGTGATTATGTGGGTAGGTTAACACCTTGATCTGCCACCTTTGAGTGGTATGAATACCTGCTCTGGCCTACCCCATTCCCCACAGGCTTGATTTTGGCAATGATGATTTTATAAAGAAAAGCTTGATTTTGGCATGGCATTTCCAAATGGAAGGCAAAAAAAAATTGATTTTGCGACATTTGATGTTGCAGCCAAATATGAAAGCAGTTTTGTTATAATCTGAGGCTTTACCTGAGTTGTGTAAAATTGTGAATTCGACATTTGTTGATATGGTTCCCAGCCCTCCCTAAAATGTTATCCAAGCCCTCTCTATGGTGGGTGATTATGGTTGGTGGTTCTGTGGTGGGTGATTATGGTTGGTGTACTTCTTGATGGTGGATTATGGTTGGTGGTTCTGTGGTGAGTGATTATGTGATGGTGGATTATGGTTGGTGGTTCTGTGGTGGTTGATTATGTGATGGTGGATTATGGTTGGTGGTTCTGTGGTTGTTCTATGGTTCTGTGGTTGTTTTTGATATGGTTGTAGTGTTTGTTGTGAGCTTTGTTTGTGATTGAGCTTTGTTTATAATCAAGCAAAGCTGCAGTTTGGGAATCTTACTGTTGGGCTTGTTTGTTTTTTATAGGCTGCAACCCTTTACAGGCATGCAGTTTGGGAATCTTACTGTTTTGTGACATGCTTGTATCAACTTGTGATTGTGGAATCTGCTTTTGTGGATTGTGTTGGATTGTGTTAACAATCTGTGATATCCAGGCCCTCCCTATTTGGTTATAACCTTTGTGTTTGTGTGGAATCTGCACTTGGACAATGGTTTTTTTTGTGTTTCACTTTTGGTTATAAGGCGATGACGAATGGTTTTTAAAACCCGAATGTATGGCGAGGTGATATTTTTATTACTTTCGCAACATTCAAATCCGAGCCTTACTAAAAATCTACATTTTTTTCGATAACGTTTTCAAATCTGAGCCTATAAGGCGATGACGAAATCTGTGTTGTGTGGAATCTGCACTTTTAACTTTGTGTTTCACTTTTGGTTTAAACTTTGTGTTTCACTTTTGTGTTTGTGTGGAATTTGCACTTGGACAATGGTTTTAACTTTGGTTTGGTGTGGAATCTGCACACTTGGACTTGGACAAAAATTACACAGACAAAAAAAAACACAAAAAATAAGTTATTACTTTAACTTAAAATAAATAAATAAATAAATAAAGGACAAAACCGACAAAAAAACAAAAATAAAATAAAAAAACTGACAAATAGTACCCAAATAGTACCCTATAACCCATAGAGAAGGCGGGGATAACACAACCCTTATGATATACACTAGTTATGCAATTTTCTTGTTTCTAAATGTACTTTTGTTTGAAGGTGTTGATTAATTCTATTGAATATGATTTCTTTTTTCTGAGTTTATTACTTGTGCGAATATCCAAGCAACCATTTCAATGAGCCTGTAACATGTACACAAAACATACCTGGTTGAAATTATAGGAAACTTTGAAAACACACGGTTTGACACGCAACACAAATCAGTTTGATTGTACTGAAACATAGCAACACATCTAATCCTTAATCATTAACTTAAAACTAACGAGATTGGCTACAGTCCGCCGCGTTGCGGCGGGGCGCCGATTAATACTTAGTCAACAAAGTTACACAACCTTGACCAATGTATGTGGTAGTGTTAATTCACATACCATTTCATGGCCAAATACCGACCCAAATAGACTAATTATTTTAACAAATCCCAAAGAATTGTGTGTTTTATGTTTGTGGACTTGCAGGTACGGATATCTCGTTAAAAGACGAAAAACAATCAGAAACAAGCAAAAACGAGCACGAGAGTAGATGCATGTGCAGTCAGTCAATGAAAGTCAATTCAGAGCCATAGGAGTCCTCAGAGATTTAAGGAATGTCAGTTTTTATCCTTGAATGAAGATTCATGATATTGTCAGAATTGGTCCTCCAAGTTCCAGACTTTGGCAGTTTTAGTCCATGGAAGATACTTTTCAGTTTATGACATCCATGATCCTTGGATAATCAGAGATGTACATCATTAGCCCTTGGATGATACTTTGAGATGAAATACATGTTTGGTCCTCATAAATTCAGTCTTGGCAAATTTAGTCCTTATTTGTTATAAATACCAAATCTGAAAACAAAACCAAGTCCAAGTTATTAGTCCAAATCCAAGAAACAATATCAAAGCCCAAGAATACATCAAAGCCTAAAATATAAATATTAAACCCCAAAGCCCATCAACCAATACCCCATAACCCGGTCCACATCCCTTGGTCAAAGCATATACCACACGGATAACAGGGTCAATAAGTCAAATCCTTAATAAAATATCATTTACCCTCATTACCCGCCCCTTTTACCCCCAAATTAATACCAACCCAGTTACATGAACCCTAGATATACCGTACAATCAAATAACAGTGAGTAAGGGTAGAATAGTACAATCAATTGGTTTCTAGAAGGTCAGGGTGATCTCAGAGTATGTCAGACGCGAAACAAACACAAAAGGGGTAACGTGGCAAGCTGTTATTGGTCACTACACGTCATATTATATGATCCAAGGGTGGATATTTGAGGGCAATGATTGGGAAAGGATCTAAGGACTCAGAATGATACTTAAGAAGCACACCACACGGATTGCCAAGCTGGCAATCCGTGGATATTCCTCTCTAGAATCATCCGTTAGTTAGTATAAATAGAGGTGTAGTGTCATTGTAATTGGGGTGGAGTGATAGAATAGCAAAGCTCTGCCAAATTTCCTTCTTGTGTTAGTTTAATTCTCAATTGTAGTGTAAACCTTTATTTTAATGAAATTCAGTTTTTGATTTCCAAGCATTTTATCTTACTGTTTTTAGTATAGTTATATAGTTTTATCTCTTTTAATCCAGTAATATCTTAGATTTATAAAAATATTGTTTACCTTTTCAGTCAAATTTATTGTCATCTTTAAATCAGTTTTTAGAAATTCATAAAACAGAAAATAAATAGTAACTCATTTGAAAAGTAATTTTCAATTAAGCTTGTTTGTAGCTTCTTACATCTCATTTTAGCTCTACATAGCTTTAGTGAGAGTTATTACAGTTTTATAGTTCAAAAGCCTTGTCGTCAACGAAAGTCAACTGAGGTAGACTTGGTGATTAATTGGTGGATAATTGGTAGATTGGGATAGCCAGGGAAGATCCCAGCCTATCTTAGAGATAGGCATCAGTGGAAAACTCTCTGTTCATGCTGAGAGTAATAAGTAAAATTCATTCTCAATTTTTAATAGCATTTGATCTAGATTTAGCATACATATGAGTTTTTGTGTATCTGTTGGAATTTGTTGGAATTGATAGTTGTTTCTGCTTCAATTTGTGTTATTATAGTTGATTGAATAAGTAGTTTAGTGATTTTAGCTTAGATTGTAGTTTAATTGAGTTTACTGTCACATATAGGAGTGTTTGGATTTAGCATTTACTGTGTAAGTTTGTAGTTTAATTGTTGTTTTACTGTCACTTTTAGACTACTCTAGTGTGGTAATAAAGGATTGATTCATAAAATTGGTAGTTTATTCCACATATAGTCAAAGTTTCGATTGTCTTTTAGCTTTACAGTTAGAATAACATAGAAACAGTTAGTGAAATTGTAGTTTTAGTTGCATAATCCATTAATATAGCTTAACCTAGTTTATTATTACCATAATATTACAATTAGAGTAAGTTTTGATAATCTGAAATTGCATTAAGTCAAAGTTGAGTTAGCATAAAAAGTCAATTGTTTCTTTAGTTTAGGTTTTACAGGTAGCTGAACTAGGATCAATTTAGAGTTTGTGAGATATAGGGTTTGAAAAAGATTGTCATTCAAAAATAGTTAGGCAGGTTCTGGTTTATGTAAGCACTTTTGTTTGTAAGTGTTCATGAATTTAGTTAAATGTTACGGAGTATAACCTTTCTTAAGTATACTACTTGTGCAAATATGTATACAAGCGAACCATTTAGTGAATGTGTAACATGTTACCAATACACAAAACATACCTGGTTGAAATTTGAACTGATAAAAGCTAATTGCACAAAAATAAATTTGATAACTAACAAACATGATTTTGTTTTGGTGTGTTAAGTTATTATCATTTGGAAACTAGTGACTCATGAAAGATAGGACTACTTTGTTCATAACTGAGGTCCAACAATTGGTTTGGTTGTCTATGATTCAGGAAGTATGTTTTGTAATAGTAAGTGATGTCTTGTTGTATGCAGATGGTATGGTGCTAGTATTGTTTAGTCAATGTATGTTCTCATTATTAGTATACTTTGGGGTCTGTCCAAAGTGTGTCTAAATGGACTTGTATATATTTATGGTAACTTCACTTTTCACCAAAAAAAATAATGAAAAAAAGGGAGGACACTTTAATACTAAACTCATAAAGGAGCCATAAGAAAAGCTTGTGGGTAGGATGTAGGCGTGGTCACATGATACAGGTCTTCGGTGCTATCACAATGGAGGAGAATTTGCCAAGTCAAATAGTCTTTCACAGAAAAACCAAACTCGTCAAATTCAATAGAAACTTTGTTGTCACGGGTAAATTAACGAACATAAAGTAAATTTTTGACAATACGAGGAGTAAACATTGTGAAGGTGAAGGGGACGATAAGGGTTAGGCAACAAGCTATGGCCCGTGTTGGTGACGGGTATGGATTTACCGTCACCAACAAAGATAGACGGACAAATATTTTATTATAAACAATACTAAGGTTATTTGAATGTGAATTTAAATAGGAAGACGCACATGTGTCCATGTTCCACACGGCCTCACCAAAGTCATGTTCTGGACTGGTGGGACTGCTTGTTGGGCTGTCGTCGTGTGACGGGCCTGCGGTGGAGGGACTGGGCCAAACCCGGACTGTGTGGACTGAGACACATTGGTCCTGGAAGACTGAAACTGGTGATGTTAGGCTTGGAGCATTCATTTTCAGAAAGTCCATATTGGGCAAGGAGTCTTTGTTGGGCCTAGCCTAAACTAGTTGCAGGACCTGTCCTAAACTATATATATATATATATATATATATATATATATATATATATATATATATATATATATATATATATATATATATATATGTTGTCATTAAGTCCAAAAGACCCAGTAATTTGGGTATTATATTGAAGAGACATATCATGTGTATTTGATGTATTGGATGACCCACCAATTTCATTATGTGAATTGACCGATGAAAAAAAAAATTAGGACAGTATCACTTTGTGGATAATAATGATTTTTGGAGAATTGATAATAATTGGGACAGTTAGGGTATATCTTTGATACCATGTCAGACTACTTTGATTCTGATCCTACCAGTACATTAGGACTATACAAAACCAAACACTCTTATTACAGATTTCACAAACATTCCACAAGAAGCATGAACTAGTCTTATCTTTCATGACTCGCAGACAGAACTAATCTTCAAATGATGCTTCATATGCTTTCTTGTGCAAGGCGTTTTAGCCATTTGTTCTATAGTATCTTCACAGTCTTTAAACTGGGAACTATGTTTTTAAAAACAGTTAGAACGTTAGACGGATAGAAATATTCTCATCCATGCTGTATCCCTCGCAAACTATATTCAGCTAATTATATCTTTCTCACTTTCACAAAAAGGTTCACATGATATTCTTTTTTGGTTATTATGTGTTAACAAGTTCCCAGATTAGGGTAAAGATAATTAATAAGGTACTGGATATTCACTTAAAATCGTGGTATCACTTTCCAATAGAAACTATTCGACCCTATGCCTAGGTTACACGAATATCTCTATGGGATAAGACCAAGTGATGTTCTTGTTTTAGGCACAAATCAAGAACAGAATTGTATTCAAGTGTTTAGGGTTTGTGTTGATAATCGTATATCCATGCAGATGTATTATGACTTCTATTTATAATAGAGAATACACAAACCCTAGCCCATGGAATTATGTATAATTAACGGCCCATTAATTATATCATAATACTTTCCATAATAGTAGGAATCAGTGGTTAAAAACGAGCAGCAGAATAAACTGATGCCATCAGCAGAATCATTCTAGCAACAGAATCTACTAGCAGCAGAATTCCACTATCAGCAGAATTCTACTAGCAGAATCCACTATCAGCAGAATACATACTAGCAGCAGAATCAGATCTGCAGAAACATAATCTACTAGCAGAAATAGATTCATACTAGCAGAAACAGATTCACACTAGCATAACCACTATTGAGTCAGGGGATTCAGTGACCAAATGGGTGTACACTCCGTACCTCCAAACCCATTACCAGGTGTGAATTAATCCCTCAAGTGCACTAAATTTTCCAACAATCCTCCCCAAATTTAGTCACTTCCTTTGCATGAAAAATTAAACACAAAACAAAATATATGCATAAATGAAAATATCTTGAAGATTGAATTCTCATCTTAGTACATTACACGTTCAAATATTCGAGAATCAGGGTGTTCTAAGAATTAAACCCTTCAACCCATTTGAATACATGAAGATAAAATACACATACATTTTCAAACACTTAAATAAACCTGACACTATACAAGCCATGTGTCCATATCCAATTCATAAATGTTGTAAAAGCTAAAATCCAAAACTTCCTGAAGCGGCAAAACTTCAACATTTACATAGGTGGTTCCTCTTTATTCATGCTCCTGCTTAGCACTTTTTCAAAGAAAATAACCATTGAGAAGTAAAGACTTCATCCTCCTTTCCAGCAGGTTCCAAGTACAAACCTTGGGATGTTTGTAAAACATGTGCTCCAGTCCACTAAATGTTCAGCTTTCCACATTGAACTCAGCTCCCAAGTTTCCTCAGGAGGGAGTTGGGTGTCTTTGCATTCAGTGACTAAGTTGGACTTAAACCCATCCCTTTAGCAGACTTCAAAACCAAGTCTCTAGCCAAACCCTTCGTCAAGTGATTAGCTAAGTTTTGGTGAGATTTAACAAACTCTATAGATATAACCCCATTCATGATAAGCTCACGAATCATGCTATGCCTAACACCTAAGTGTCTAGACTTCCCATTGTACATCTGGCTATAAGCCTTTGCCACTGTAGTAGCACTATCACAACGGATAGAAATAGGTGCTATAGGTTTAGGCCACAATGGAATCTCAAGAAGCAAGTTTTTCAACCATTCAGCTTCTTTGCCAGCAGCTGCTAAAGCCACAAATTTAGATTCCATGGTTGAACTGGTAATGCAAGTTTGTTTCTTGGATGCCCAAGAAATTGCACCTCCACCAAGTAGGAATACCCAGCCACTGGTAGACAAATTGTCTTCAGTGTTACTGATCCAACTTGCATCAGTGTATCCTTCTAATATAGAAGGATAACCAGTATATGATCAAATACTTAAAAACCTTCTGAATTGCTTGCCAGTGATGAGCACTAGGATTACTAGTATACCTGCTCATTTTACCCACAGCAAAAGCAATATCAGGCCTTGTACAAGTCACGACATACATCAAGCAGCCAATCACCCTAGAATACTCAAGTTGAGATACAGCTTTACCAGTATTAGGCATTAGCTTCTCACTTGTATCCATAGGAGTACTCACAGGAGTACACTCAAAGTAATTAAATTTCTTCAACACCTTCTCAATGTAATGAGACTAAGAGATAGAAATTTTGTTACTTTCATGTTTAATCCTAATGCCAAGGATAACATCAGCCTCCCCCATATCCTTCATGGAGAATTTTGATGACAAAAATTCCTTTGTAAGGTCAACTTGATTTTGGTCAGTGCCAAAAATCAACATGTCATCAAAATATAGACAAATGATGACTCCTTTACCAGATTTATCAAATTTGCTATATACACATTTGTCAGCCTGATTAAGTAAATAACCACTAGACAAAAGCACTTCATCAAACTTTTGATGCCATTGCTTAGGTGCATGTTTTAGTACATAAAAAGACTTAATCAGTTTACACACCTTGTTTTCATTGCCAGGCATGATGAAGCCCTGAGGTTGGTTCATATAAACTTCCTCATCTAAGTCACCATTCAAGAAAGTTGTCTTCACATCCATCTGATGAATAATCAGATTGTGAATTGATGCCAAAGCAATCAGCAATCTTATGGTACTGATACGAGCCACTGGAGCATAAGTATCAAAATAGTCTATTCCTGACTTTTGTCTAAAGCCCTGAATAACTAGTCTTGCCTTGAACTTTTCAACAGTTCCGTCTACCTTCATTTTCTTTTTGAAAATCCATTTGCTACCTAGAGGTTTGCAACCAGGTGGTAGATCAGTCAACACATAAGTGTTATTGCCCATGATAGAGTCCATCTCATCATTAATCGCTTCTTTCTAGAAAGCAACATCCTAGGACTTCGTTGCTTCTTTAAATGTTTTGGGATCATCCTCAACAATGAAGCAATAGGAGTATTGGTCAGAGACCTCACTCCTTGTACCTTCAATTAAGTATAATTGAAACTCAGGTCTAAATGACTTTGGAGTCCTGACCCTATTGTTCCTTCTGAGCTCAGGTTCAGGTTGTTGTTCCACAACCTCATCAGCAGCCTGAGATGATAGTTCATCAGGGACCTCTAATAAACCAATGTCATCAGTTCCATTTGGAATTCTTTGACTTGGTCTAGGGACTGATGAGAATCTATTCTCATCAAATAGTGCATCACTTGATTCAATTATTGAGTTAATTGAAACAGATTCATTAGGTTCAATAACATAGAACCTATATGCCTTGGAATTCTCAGCATATCCAACAAAGATGCATTCAATGCCTCTTTCACCCAAAGTTTTCTGCTTTGGATTAGGGAATCTTATAACAGCCCTACAACCCCAAACCCTGAGATAATTCAGGTTGGGTTTCTTTTTAGTCCAGAGTTCATAAGGGGAACCTTGTTCCTTTTTTTAGGAACCCTATTTAGTAAATAGCAAACTGTTAACATAGCTTCACCCCAAAACCCTTGACTCAGCCCTGAATAGGACAACATGGAATTAACCATCTCCTTTAGCACCCTGTTTTTTCTTTCAGAAATACCATTTTGCTGAGGAGTATAAGGGGCAGTCGTTTCATGGATTATACCAACAGACTGAAAATACAGAGTATCCATGTACTCACCTCCCCTATCAGTCCTAAATCTTTTGATTAGAGACCCTTGTTGCAATTTAACTTCAGTTTTAAATACTTTGAATTTATTTAATGCTTCATCCTTAGTATGTAACAAATAAACATAACAAAACCTAGAAGCATCATCAATAAAAGTCACAAAGTATTTCTTGTTCCCCAAAGAGGGAGTAGAATGAAGATCACATAGGTCACTCTGAATCAACTCCAAAACTTCAGTTTCACGTTTTACACTTTGAAATGGTTTCTTAGTTATTTTGGTCATCATGCAAGTTTTACACTTTTCAGTGTCCATATCAAAGGATGGAATTAACCCATCCTTATACATATCTCTCATTCTTTTAAAATGTACATGGCCAAGTCTTGCATGCCATAAGGTTGAATCATTAAGTTTAGAGGTTGAAATAAAAGAAGAATTAACATTATCAGAAACAATATTAAGTCTGAACATTTGATTACATAAATAACCAAAACCAATAAACACACCATGTTTAGATAAAATAAACTTATCAGATTCAATCACTTGTTTATAACTACAATTATTCAAAACACTACTAGAAACCAAGTTTTTTCTATTATCAGGAACATGTAAAACATTAAATAAAGAAACAATCTTTCCAGAACTAAACTTCAAATCAACACATCCTTTTTCATGCACCAGGGCAGTTGACTCGTTTCCCATATGAAGAATAGAACCATCATTCATTGACTCATAAGTCTTGAACCAGCTTCTATCTTTACACACATGAATTGTTGCACCAAAGTCAACCCACCAAGCAACATCATCATCCTGCACAAAATAAATTTCAGATATATATGTAACATAATAAATCTCAAAAGACTTATTAAATATATTCTGACCTTTCAGAGAATTGGTGTTGCCATTCCCTCCACTTGTGCCTGATCCATTGGTTTTATTGCCAATCTTTACACCTTTACAATCCTTCCTGAAGTGTCCAGTTTTACCACACTTCCAACAAGTCACTTTTGGTTTCTTGTTAATATCAGATTTGGTGTTATCTTGATGCTTACGCTTGCCCTTGTTGTCATTGTTCCTGGAGGAGTTGTTATGCTCCACCATATTGACAACCGATGGACCAGTAGCATTGCTACTCTTTGGCTTGTCAATGTCTTGTACTTTGAGTGAATCCTCAATACGCAAGTGATTGCCCAACTCAATAAGAGTTAATTCCTCCTTCTTATGTTTCAGCATATGCTTAAAATCTTTCCAAGAAGGAGGTAATTTATCAATGATACAAGAGACTGAGATAGCCTCATCCATGTTCATCTTGTGTTATGTGAATCGACCAAGTATACTAAGAAGTTCATTGTATTGTTCCATGACAGATCTAGAATCAACCATTTTGTAATTGTTAAAATTACTTACAAGGAACTTCTTACTTGATGCATCCTCAGCCATATATTTGGCTTCCAAGGAATCCCATAGTTCTTGAGAAGTTTCAACATTCTGATAAATATCAAATAGAGAATCAGACATACCACTGAGAATTAAACCCCTGCATATGTAGTCATCTTTCTCCCATTTGCTTCTTGCCCTCATCTGATCCATAGTAGCATCATCTCCAAAATCTTCTGGAATCTCAGTAGTCAGAACATAAACCACATTCATACTTGACAACAAGAAGTGCATCTTCTTTTGCCATCTTCTGAAATCAACACCTTCAAACTTTTCCAACTTGGAAAAGTTAGCAGCCATTTGTCTCATAGCAGCAGCCATTGATTATCACTAATAGTTTCTATTGATTGTTGGTTATTATGTGTTAACAAGTTCCCAGATTAGGGTTAAGATAATCAATAAGGTACCGGATATTCACTTGAAATCGTGGTATCACTTTCCAATAGAAACTATTCGACCCTATGCCTGGGTTACATGAATATCTCTATGGGATAAGACCAAGTGATGTTCTTATTAGGCACAAATCAAGAACAGAATTGTATTCAAGTGTTTCGGGTTTGTGTTGATAATCGTATATCCATGCAGATGTATTATGACCTCTATTTATAATAGAGAATACTCAAATCCTAGCCCATGGAATTATGTATAATTAACGGCCCATTAATTATATCATAATACTTTCCATAATAGTAGGAATCAGTGGTTAAAAACGAGCAGCAGAATAAACTGATGCCATCAGCAGAATCATTCTAGCAGCAGAATCTACTAGCAGCAGAATTCCACTAGCAGCAGAATTCTACTAGCAGAATCCACTATTAGCAGAATCCACTATTAGCAGAATCCATACTAGCAGCAGAATCAGATCTGCAGAAACAGAATCTACTAGTAGAAACAAATTCATACTAGCAAACAGATTCACACTAGCATAACCACTATTGAGTCAGGGGATTCAATGACCAAATGGGTGTACACTCCGTACCTCCAAACCCATTACCAGGTGTGAATTAATCCCTCAAGTGCACTAAATTTTCCAACATTCTTTGAATATTTCCACGTTAGAACTGTAATGGATGTAGTAATTGAAAACAGAAATAGCCATTGTGTCGTTATTGGGTTGTCCCCCCTATGTCATTAATGATTTATGTCTCAACTATTAGTTTGTTTTTTTTTTGGTTAACATCAGTGCACACTGCGTAAAAAAACGTTAAAAACGGGCTTATAAAAATGACCAAATTTACACTTACGTGTCTTGCTTTACCAGCACCTATCTGCTTCTTCTAAATCAACCCTTCCATCTTTACCAGCTGTAGCAAGTTCAAGTCATGAGCCACAACGATCAACATAAGAATCCTGGTGAGTTTGTGTGGCGGTGGGTTCAAGCCCTGTGAATTAGTCAGCCAAAAGGTCGGAAATCATGGTTAAAGAAAAATAAAAAATAAAAAATAAATAAAATAAAATAAATCCTGGTGAGTTTGTTCACCACAAGTCACATATTATTTATTTGATCATATTTTAGTACTCGGTAATTAATATTGGTATGAACTTGGTTGTAGTTGCCTATCCTCCTCCCATGACCATAGAGAAACAAGGACCACGGCCACCTGCGTCAAGCGCAGTCCCCAAAAACAAGGACCACGGCCACCTGCATGACCATGAAAAACAAGGACGCCCAAAAAGCAGGGCTTGTGAACGTTTCATTAACTGGTAATTAATTAGATTACCAAATATTCCATATCTGGCCATGCTTAATACTTCGATTTAATCTGTCATACTGTTTGGTTGCTGTTGTATTGCGCTATGCCAATGTTCCATTTTGGCGGCCTGCTTTTAACATCCTTCGGGATCACGAGATGCTGCCATTGCCTGATGATTTTGTCTCAATGTTTTTATGATTGTACAATTATATGTTATTACCTACTAATAGTAATGATATAAACTGGTTAGGCAGGTTCTGGTTTATGTAAGCACTTTTGTTTGTAAGTGTTCATGAATTCAGTTAAATATTATAACCTTTTTTTAGTATACTACTTGTGCAAATAATGTATCCAAGCGAACCATTTAGTGAACGCTTAACATGTTAATACACAAAACATACCTGGTTGAAATTTGAACTGATAAAACGTAATTGCACAAAAATAAGTTTGATTAGCTAAAAAACATGATTTATTAATTTTGTGAAGATTCAAGGTTGGGTCTGTTTTGGTGTGTTAAGTTATCATTCGGGAACTAGTGACTCGTGAAAGATGGACTACTTTATTCTAACCGAGGTCCAACAATTGGTTTGGTTGTCTATGATTCAGGAAGTATGTTTTGTAATAGGAAGTGCTTGTTGTATGCATTTGAATTTAAATAGTACTAAGGTTATTTGCATTTGAATTTAAATAGGAAGATGCACCTCTGTCCATGTTCCACCCGACCCGACCTCACCAAAGTCCTGTTGTTGGACCGGAGGGCCTGCCTGTTTGGTTATCGTCGTGTAACCCGAACCCGGGTTGTATGGACTGAGACACATTGGTCCTGGAAGACTGAAACTGATGTTGTTGGGCTTGGAGCATTCACTAGGCCTGTGTTATATTTTCAGAAAGTCCATATTGGGCCAGGAGTGTTTGTTAGGCTGAACTTGTTGCCTGAGTTGGACATGTCCTTATGTTGTTATTAAGTCCAAATTGATCAAAAGGGTTTGGCCCAATACAAACTATGTTAACAATAAATACTAGTCTCATTTTCATGACTCACTAAAGTTGATAAGAGGTAGCTCACACACAAAGGCGTCATCAACAGCTAAACAATCCTTCGTGAATCAAACTGCACCAGACACAACTAACTAATCTTCAAATGATGCTTCATACGCTTTCTTGTAGAAGGCGTTTTAGCCTCTTGTTCTATAGCCATTTGTACAAGGCGTTTTAGCCATTCGTACATATAAAACATGCATCTCATTTCTTGAATCTTGAATTTCTTAAACTTAATGTTGACTTTATTGACTTTTGAGCCGAATATTTCATATTAATGAGCAGTGGAATTTTTCGTATCTGAGTTAGTAGTTTTCATGATTTGGCAAATGAATTTTGACTTTTGGTCTATTATATATGGTGAGATGAAAGAATTTTTATATTTGCAAATTTGAATTTATTTACTTACGGATGCATATTTTAAACTTGCCGCTAAAAATTTTGTTCTATACACGGGTATTCGTCCGGTGTTTTTAAAAACAGTTAGAACATTAGACGGATTGAAATATTCTCATCCATGTTGCGTTTCTTGTAAACTCTCTTTAGCTAATTATCTTTCTCACTTTCACAAAAAGGTTCACATGATATTCTTTGAATATTTCCACGTTAGAATAATGATTAGACATCTCCACTGTGTCCTCACTATGTGTTGTTAATGATTTGTGTCTCCACTATTAATTTAATTTGTTTGTTTTTGGTTAACATTTGTGTCTGCTTCTTCTAAATCAAACCTTCCATCTTTACCAGCTGTAGCAAGTTCAAGTCATGAGCCACAACCATCAACGTGAAATTCCTGGTGAGTTTGTTCACACCAATTCACATATTATTTATTTGATCCTATTTTAGTAATTATTAGACGAGTACCCATCCATAACAACGGGTCAACGGGATTTTATAACGGCAGATAGTTATAGTGATATTTTGGTTACACAAAACACTTAACCAAAATATCATTAGGGGGTGGCAACGTGAGTCGGCAAAGGTCGGCATCATGCGGCAAATCTCGGCATCTCCATTGCCACTTCCTCCGCATGACACAATCGGAATGTGCAGCGGTAATCCACACCGACTCGGTGTGAAAGGAAGCTTTGAATTTTATGACCGTTGGGGCATTAATGTCTCGACCGTTTGTGGTGTTTTTCAAAAAAAAAAATAAATAAAATAAAAAAAAAAATTATGCATGGTTAGGCATCACATTGCCACTAAAAATAAGTAGTTAGGCATGATTAGGCATGAAAAGTGTTGTATTGATTCTATTGGCTAATCACAAATTATTTTGAGTATTTGTTAGGCAACATTGCCACCCCCTTATAATTGTATGCCGATATAAAATCTCGTTGTTATACACGGGTACTCGTCATGTTACCACAAAAGTAACAAAAAGGTTATGGTGTTTGTATAGTATAGATTAATTAATATTGTTATGAACTATTAAGTTTTCAAAAAATAGAATTTAAGATGGGAAAAAGGTAAGTTGGTTCCTGCTCTTCTACAACATAGTGATTAAAGCTCACATTCAATTAATAAAGGGGTGTTTGGGATAGCAAGATTTCAGTGATTAGAGATGGTTTTGTGGTGGTGGTGGGAATGTAACAGTGTCTCTTATTGCACTTCTCTGAATTGTGCAAAATTTTATGCAAACCATTCAGTGTATAAGACTTTGTATCTTGGAGTCTTATTGGTGTGACTGTATCTATTGTGGCACATTATACTTGCAAAACTTGGCCTTGGGAGGAAGTTTGGTGAGTATATGAGGTCACAATAGGAGGTCTAATTCATAAAGATGTACCATAAAGTACGATTATACATTGAGAAGGGTAATGGTTTGGCGGGTGATGTATGATAGATTGAATAGAGAGTAATGAAAGATGATCCTTCTTGGTCTTTCCAATACATCATCAAGGAGGAATGGTTGGCTTCCCTCAAGGTGTGCGTTCCCATGTATCTGAAGCCATTCTAAGAGATGAAAATGTAGGATGCATGGCATAGCCCTTGATTGGAAGGGTAAGGGTTCCTAGTGATGCTTTTTATCTAATCTGCTATGGTTATTGTGGGTGGCTGGTTGAATGATCATGGTGGATAGATATAGAGGAAATGTAGCTAGATGGTGGTGCATAAAAGGTAATCTCCAACTGGTTTCTATGATGGAAGCAGTTGTGATTTGGAAAGTATAAGTCTTGTTGAAGAATATGTTTCATCAGAGATATAGAATAGATATGTCAGATATTGAGCAATATTAGTTTAGTTTGAATCTGTCATTGGGTTTGTCCAAATTGACAGTGTGATTACTTATAATGTACATTTGGTTGATGAACTAATATAAATTTACCTTTGCACAAAAAAAAAAAAAAAAAAAAAAAAAAAAAAAAAAAAAAAAAAGTTTTCAAAAAATAGCTTAAATGTTTAGTATAGATTAATTAATATTGTTATGAACTTGGTTGTAGTTGCATATCCTCCTCCCATGACCATGGAGAAACAAGGACCACTGCCAACAAGCGCTGTCCCCAAAACCCAAGTTCGAGGAGGCACTAAAAGCAGGGCCTGTGAAGATTTCTGTAATACCAGATGGTAAGTAGATTACCATATATTCCATATTTGGTCATGCTTAATATTTCAATTTAATCTGTCATACTGTTGGTTGCAGTTGTGTTGCGCTATGTGATTGTTGCCTTTTGACGGTCTGCACGGCGGTCTGCAGTTAACATCCTTCGTGATCACGAGATACTGCCATTGCCTGATGATTTTGTCTCATTGTTTTTATGATTGTTGAATTATATATTATTACCCACCAACTTAGAGGTTGCAGGTTCAAGCCTCGCTGGAGGCATTTGTGAGATAAGTGTTAGAGGGTTTATGTAAGACCTTTTGTTTGTAAAGTGTTCATGAATTCAGTCAAATATTATAACCTTTTTTTAGTATACTACTTGTGCAAATAATGTACTTAACCACCTCCAGAGGATATTTTAAGACTAAACTCATTTGAAACAAGACAATTTGAGAGATTAGCATTACCACAAAACAAAGGTCAACTTCAACCAACCAAACACTTAAAAGGAAGGTTTATTTACCATAATCTACTTAACCACCTCCAGAGGTTAGTTTGTTCCACTACAACGCTTGCTTACAGCATGATCGCATTTGGCTCATTCAGCTTCTTCTTTAATATTTGGCGACAAAGAATCAGACCGCCTTCTTTTGGGCTCATTATCCCCCAAATGCAGTCCAAAACCAAGATCCTCTTCATCTGTTCCACCGTTCAACAATGCACTTAGATTCTCAGACTCCGCCCTAGACCGACGCTCATTTCGATGCAGCGGCGATTGCCCATTGAAAAACTGATGTTCGATACTTGGTCCCACACAAGGCCCATCTTCCAAAATGGCTTCATTTTCCGTAGGGGACAAATTCATATCAGGACCAGCAGCTTCTTCTGATGGGATATGCTGTTGGATGTGAAGTCCCAATGGTTCTGCTTTGTCTTTCGGAAGCACTATTTCTGGTGGTGAAGAGTCGCCACCTGTCGAACCAACCCCTGTTGCTGAAGCTGCTATTTGTTCTTGCACCGCGCCTGTTCCGAAAAACATGCATCAACACGTAATCTTGGCTTTTATTTCAAGACAAGCCAACGTACTTTTCATTTGTCCCATTTCAGTTAATATACTATTTTTGCACATCGCAGTCATTAAAAGATGGCTTTGTGTCCTGTGTGGGTCATTTTGTAACCCGTAATCTTAGGATTTTATATACTACGTATGATTTAACATTTAATGCAAATCTAACGGGATACACACCCCACAATTTAACATTCTATCTTATAATGACTCGTATATACAAAAAAAGAAACACGGTGACTAAAACATGACAAATGATAAGTCGTATTTTATGCAAAGAAAACCTGATAATCTTCTGGTGCAACAGTAAAGCACAAACCTTTTAGTGCATCGCTCGTTGTTATAAGATCAAGTTCAAGAAGATTGAGTAGACGTCCAAGATCAACACCACTTGTCCAATTCTCGGGAGGCTGGCCAACTTTAAGCTTAAGTCGGCCCCTATTTGCCGTCCCTCCCCATATGATTCCAATGGGTCTGGGTTTCTCATCGTTTTCACCCTTCATCACAATTAGACTTCCACTGTCACCTTCAAGATCAAACGTTTGTTGGTTCTCTCCAACAACAAGAAAATCAGTAAAGAAACAGATCCCCTTTTCGTCATTATATTCAAGGGCATAAGCCAAGATTGTCCCTTTAGTCAACCCTGAACTCCTCCCGATTTTCATCACTTTCTTACCGATAAGACTGTTGATGGGAGACTGTAAATCTATGATTTTCACATCTCCAATTTCTCCAACATCTTTTACAGATGTTGTTACAGTCGACATGTCAAAATCATCACTAAAGGGGATGAATGCGCCATCTGCTCTTACAAACGTCTCTGAAATGTGTGCACCAGATTCAATAAAGCAACAAATAAAGTTAGATACAAGAAACATACGTGTGACCAATCTGCCTGCCTCAACACTGGCTGTCAGTAAGAATTTTGCATACATTGTCTAATCACCTACAAAGCGCTAAACCGGCAGAGTACTATACAGACGTGGTGTTATTTTTACTATTGTATAATAATGTATATGTTAATGCTTCTTATCTCCAGTTGAATTGCAAAACTTGGTAAGTAGTAATGATCAAAATGTACTAACCTGGGTTAACGCCAGCAAAGATGCCATACCAAAGGTCATCTGTAATAAACGAAGTAGCTCTCTCCACTGCACCAAGGTATATCCCAGGTCCAAGTGTCGGTGGTAAAGGATGAAACATCTTCTGATTTGGATAATCCAAATTCACAGCAACATGACGGTTTGTCAGAAAACCAACTTGTCGGTTACCTGTTTGGCTTCTCACAATAGCGCCCAACGTCCCATATGTCTCTTGACTTGCTACCTAAGATCCGTAAAACATAAACCTCTTGGTATATCCGTATATGCATGCCGAACTTAAAAGTAAATATGGCATGGAAATATAAATCTAAACTTAGATCCAGGATGTGTGTAAGTTGAATCTTCAACTTTTTTGTGTATTTATCAGATGCCCTTCAGCAAGAAAACCAAACACTTTTTACCTACCATATCAAGAATAAATCACCACTATCTAACTAGTCATTTTCATAAAAAGTTAACTATCAATAACAGTGGTTGATGTTGCTTTAAATCACATCCTACTGGTAAAGAACTAAAGATTGCGTAGAATCTAATATTAACCTGAGAACCTGAACCGATACATGAGCCACTTCCACGTAGATCATCCACAATTTGCTTGCTCGTTCGGGTGCACCAAAGTATGAGAATTCCACAACATCCACGTCACACCACACACTCCCTGGTCCCTGTTGGATTACAAAGATAATCATATAGATGCATAACTAGCACAACAGGAAGATAAAAGCCTAGGGTACCATTCCTTACCTCTAGAATCGTGGGTAGACACTGAATGGGAGTTAACCATTGCTTATGAACTTTGCGCGAAACAAACACCAGAATTGCAGGTATATCAGTCAACACACCTTGACGAATCCTAAACCCAATTGCAGTTCCAAGACTGTAACATCTCAGGATCTTACTATGAGACGCCCGAATAGTCATTAACTCAAGCAAAGTAGTTGCTTGATGCCCTTTCGGCAACCGGCCTATAGACTCAGGTAAAACACCCTTTTGTAAGTTTATAAAATAGTTAGTCCTCTCTTCAGCAGCATCACTTAGTCTACTAGATGTCGGCCAAGAAAAGTACGCAGCGTTGCTCTCTGAGTGTTGTCCACCAGACGTATATGGTTGAAGAGTCGCTTGATTAAACGAAGGAAGATTATTGTTATTAGACTGACTGTAACAAGTCTTTTCCAAATCCAATGCTGATTCCTCTGATGGCGTCGAACCAGAAGAACGAACTCTTTGTGTCGGATCCGTATGCTAAATAACTTGTTCTTAGCTCAAAGGCTGTATCAAAAATCAACACCAAATGGACAAATCATAATATAACATATGGAAATGAACTGAAAATGGAAAATTTAAAATAAAAATCCAAACTTTAACTTAAAAAAGCAAAAATGCATTAAATTGACAATCTTTATTAGCACATGATCTGGACCACTATAAACCCTTTATGATTCAAAAGCTCATTTTTTCTGGCTTATATTTAAACTTACGCGCTGATATAAGCTTATCATGATAGCCTGATAGGAGTATAAGAAGCTTACATAAGCCGATAAAAAGTTTCAAAATAAGCCAGAAAAATTGTGCTTATGATATACTGTATTATTATATAAGCTGAAATGAGACAAGCCCAAAAAAAAGCTTAAAACACCCCTTTAGACTAATACCCTAACCAGTTTTTCACCTATGCAATTCCCTAAAGCAAAGCAAAAAATAAAAACTTGAAGCATAAAGAGTAAACTTTTTTATAAAAAGAAAAAGATCAAACATGGAAATTATATCATCTTTAGCAAATAAAGCATAGAATATAAAATAATGGAAATGATAGATATATGTATTATGTTCTTTTCTCGTTAGGTTGATAATTCAAACATGTGCATGGAGGAAATATTAATTTTACTTGGGCACCATAAAGTAGAAAGAAACATTAGATAGATTGAGATATATGCTCAAACCTGCATGTGGTCTCTCATGCAACCCATCTTGTAAACTTTCTTATTATCTTTCTCAATTTCAATAAAAAGGTTTCACATGATTTTCTTTGAATATTGCATGTTACAAAAGCTAAATCAAGAACTAGAAAATTCAATTACGTAAAATGATCTCAGTCGTTAAGCATTTTCTGCCTCCACTACTATACGTTTTTTTCTCGCTTTTCAGCTATATATTTATAAGTTCATTCTAGCTAGGTCTTCTTGAATATATGAGACATGATCAATTTATATGAATTTAAAGAGTGATTGATCAATCGATGATTTAAAGTCTACAAGTTGAATCAAGGGCTTGCATATGCACGAAGTTTATCAATTTTTCCATCCATATTTAACTACCAAAAACTATCTTTTACAGTTAAAATATTTTTAAATTTTATTTATTATGAAAATCTTAACTATGTATATAGACATGTATCTTTTATTTTACCTGTAAATATACTAGCCTTTTTAGTATATGAAAGGAATCTTTTTAGTAGATGATTGTGACAAATTGATGTAGAGATGTATTATTGTATTTTATTAGGCATCTTTAGTCAACTCATATGGAAGAATGCAGTTTTTTTAAATGAATCATTATTTCACCCAAATGCACATGTATGACAGATTGACAGTAGAATACTCACATAAACAATACAGATATCAAATATTAATATGTACAAATAACACACGTAAAATGAAGAACACTATAAAGAATTCTACTGTTATGATATTATAAAAGTCATAAACTTGTCGCTTCGATAAATAAAATTTCATTTTAGCTTGAATTTGGCTTAATTTTGGCACCATGCAACCTGCAAATTAAAGTTAAATTTGATAAAAGAAACTAAAATACAATGTAATTTGAATAACAACTTGATTTTTTTTTTTTTTTTTTTTTTTTAATAACAACTTGAATAACAACTTGATTATATAATCATTCAAGTATTAAAAGAAATCGGTGTTTGATTTTAGTATATTGTGACAAAGATTAATCTATATTGAATAAGTTAACACGCAATTGTCTTCTTTTATGGTCCTATTATATTAATTTGTTATCGTTGACTATGATTACCATATAATATCATGTTGTAGTTAATTACTAGTTATAAGACCCCGAGCATGCGCGGGTTTTTTAAAAAAAATTAATGATTTATTTATTTTATTAAAAAATAAATAATTTAATATTTTTTTGTTTGATTTATGATTTTTAATTATAGTTTTTTATTATTAAAGATAATCATTAAAAAAATTTAATCCTATTATTAGTTGCATCTTATCTATATTTTTTGTATTTATCAACAAAAGAAATTTATAAATTTAAAAATAATAATTAAAATATTACTTAATTAGGAAATAATCTTTTTTTCGAAATACGAAAGTCCTCACTAGGGGTTAGTGGGGAATTTCGTATTTCGGAAAAAAGATTATTTTCTTATTAGGTAATATTTTAATTATTATTTTTAAATTTAAAAATTTATTAATTTGTTTTGTTGATATACTAGAAGATAAATACAAAAAATATAGATAAAATACAACTAAGAATATGATTAAACTGTTTTAATGATTATCTTTAATAATAAAAAACTATAATTAAAAATCATAAATCAAATAAAATAAAGATTAAATTATTTGTTTTTTAATAAATAAAAATATGTCATTAAAAAACATTTAAAAAAAACCCGTGTGTGCATGAGAATTATAACTAGTATTAATTTACAAAGTATTTATTTTAAGAAGATAAAGCATCTATATATCTAATTTTGGTTAAAAATAACGTACAACTGTCATATTAGAGGAACTAGCTAAGAACCCGTCTGTTACACGGGCATGTATTAATTGAATCAATTGTTAAGAAAGTTGAATCTTTTCTAATAAAATTCAATTATAACACCTTTCGAAAAAAAATCAATTATGACAGGTGATAAGGATA
Organism: Artemisia argyi; assembly: GCA_030686995.1. Taxonomy (NCBI): domain Eukaryota; kingdom Viridiplantae; phylum Streptophyta; class Magnoliopsida; order Asterales; family Asteraceae; genus Artemisia; species Artemisia argyi. The sequence continues at coordinate 241,357,106 of CM060700.1, read as the reverse complement.
CGAAGCTTGATATTGGTTTACCCAATATTCCTACGCCCAAATATGTTCCTTTTACTTTTAAGAGTACTCTTTAAGTTTTAAGAAAATACGTTAAAAAACTCATCTTAAAAATTACCAAAAAAAAAAAAAAAAAAAAAAAAAAATCATTGTGTTCAAAGTAGATACTATTGAACTCAATTAACCAGATGAAGAATTAGAAATCATAAACTTTCACAAAAGCAAAATAATCAAAGAAACCAAAACCCCTAACATTACAACCTACAGTCCATATTGAAATAAATAGAGTATTTAAAAACAACGATGCCAAAACATACTTCAAGCATTAAACATAACACAAAATGTAACGAAGGAACAAAGAACCCGTTGCGGTACTAAAGGTATGAACACATTCTACCCAACAAGGCGGATACTTCCTGCTTGAATCAAACAGACTCATGATATGCATTTTTCATCCTCTTCATGCATTTCTAACTGCAAGCTCGCATGGGCAAAGAGATACATACTAAAGATCTTTGGTTCCAACTTTCTTCTATTTGGCAAGTGAATTGGCATCAAAACACTCATTAATGTATTATGATCTAAGCAACACAACTTGATGTTTATATCAGCTTCTTGCCCTTAACTTGTTAAAGGTGAAAGAATAATGAAATTCAAATGTTAATTGTGACAAAATATGCCTAACTGTATTGGTTCATAAGCCTAAAACCATTTGATTGAGCACCAATAATAGAAAATTATAAGGCTGGCCACAGTAAAGCGACCCAATCCCCATCTTTTTCCCTGCCACGTCAGCTTTCTCTCTCCAGTGACATGCAGGCGATTCGGTGCCCCAGTAAAGGCGACCAAGTTCAATTTTTTTTCAACTTTTTCAACTAAAGAAATTTAATTTTAAAACATTACAAAAATAAATTTTGTAAAAAGGTAAACTTCATCTTTTGTCATCATATATGCACACTCAGTAAAAAAAAAAAAAAAAAAAAAAAAAAAAAAAAAAAAAAAAAAAAAAAAAGGCAAACTTCATCTTCACACACACACTAAACACACAGTCATAACACACACAAGAGGGTAACATGGATCAAAAAGCCAAACAAAATGGAAATGGGAATAGGTCGTGACCCCGACCCATTTTGTGTTTTGTCGTCGAGCGACTGAGTAACCACAGCAAGGACCACAGACCTCGACCGAGTCGATCGACCTCCTTACTGTTGCCAGCCTAATTGTGACATCAAGATTAGTTGATGAAATGATCATACTCATCTTATATAACATCAAGATTAATAAATAATTTCTAAATCTGAAAAAATATATATGATTTGTGAGAATTAAGTTGTCAAATAAAAAAAAGATGCATGACATAAACAACTTAATCTTCAAGACCATTCTAGTAATTTGATAGAATAGCTACTGCGTCAATCTCATGTGGTGTTTTACAAAAAACCCATCTTAGTTTGACTTTCTAGTCTAGCTTTAACTTTTAACTCTAGAAGTGACAAAAAAATAACATCATCTACAAAGAAAATGCAACTAAATTTTATATATGCCATTAGACAAGGCATGGTGAAAATGTTAATCAAGAATATTGTTTCTTTGTATGTTACCTATGTAACCCATCTTATAATATTTCTATTTACAAGGCTGGCAAAGTTTGGTCAACCATACGTGATGCTCTAGTTAAGCCCTCGTATCAATATACAAGATATAGAAATAAATAAAAAAAAAAAAAAAAAAAAAAAAAAAAAAAAATCCTAGTTGCAATACTTGAGTATAAACAGAGTAAACCAGGCACAGATTAAATAATTCTTTTTCTAAGAACAAAGAAACGTACCTCTTATTAAAAGGATTAGGCCAAAAATTGCACTCTTCAAGTTGATGCCTGAATTAACATCTACAACCAAGAAATGTAACCCCTTCATAACATGTAAAATCTAATTAAAAAATAAAAATAAAAAAACTGGAGTATCCCGAATTAAGAGGTTCGGAACCTAACAAGAGGGGAAGAATATTGAAAGGATTTTATGGATAAACAAAACGGGAGTATCCAAGGTAATTACCTGAAATTTCTTTGGTTACACATATTATTTTTTTTTTATCATCAACATCTTCTTTCATCACAACTCCTTGAGTGCAAGCTACATAAACTAAAACCAAGAAAATTCAAAGAAAAAGGAAAAGAAAGCAACAAAGAAAATAGAGCAAAAGACTAACCTTATAAGGCAGCAAAAATATGACCCGAATTAATTTTTGATTTTGTAATGTCATAATTCTGAGATGGAAATGAAAGAAAATGAAGATCCAAAGTTTTGAATTTGAATTTGAATTTCAAATGAAAATATAGAGAAAGAAAAAGCACTGTTTCCTTGAATTGTAAAATAAAATTCTTATGGTATAAGAGAAATAAAATTAAAATACAAAGATGATGTCATAAATCTATCAATTGAAGGCCTAATTACATGACACCTCACATTCATGATGTCATCCAAAAGTCCTTTTTACTACCTCCGTCTCAAATTAATTGTCCATACTTCCTAAAATTGATGTCTCAAAAAAATTGTCTATTTTCCTTTTTTTAGTAAAAACTATAGAATATAATGACGGAATATTTTATTTAAGTGGTTGAAAAATAAAGTGACCCCACTTTTATTAAATTTTGTGTTTTTTGTCTCGACAATTAAATTTGAGACGGAGGGAGTAATAGATAGTATAGATATATTCTCATAATAAATCAACCCACGTAAAAAGATAAAACTTGACTCTCTGCCAATCATATACTGCATTCTTTTGCAACTAGCCACTAGCAGCAGCCTTTAACTACCAGCTTAACATACTACGTATATGACAATTTGGTGAGAAGGGAAGTTTCCTATACGCTATAGAACAATTTGTGTGAACTTAATAGTACTTCAAAAAGTGAATAGTCTACTACAATAATAAATGCAAGTAGTATGCAACTACCAGACTTCCATACGTTAAAGATAACAAGGAACCCACATGCATCTTCTATATAAACATGCATACACACCAATATCCCATAACCACTTATCTTCTTTTTACTAATCAACTCTTCCATCTGTAGCAAGTTCAAGTCATGAGCCGCAACGATCAGCATGAAATTCCTGGTGAGTTTGTTCACAACAACTTGCATACTACTATACTGCATATAATTACATGCATGATAAGTTTTTTCATATTGATATTGTTATGAATTTGATTGCAGTTGCCTATCCTCCTTCAATGACCATGGAGAAACAAGGACAACTTCCACCTGCGCCACTCGGGTACCCAACAAGCGCTGTCCCCGAAAACCAAGTTCCCGCAAAAACTCAAAGCAGGGGTGGTGGTGGCTTCTGGAGCGGATGGTAAGTACTAAATTACCACCAGATGCTTTTTATTTGATCATGCCTTATACTTTGATTGAATGTGTTATAATGTTGGTTGCAGTTGGTCTGTATGTTGCTGTTGCTGTCAGTGCTTGAGCTTGTTTTCTTCATGACAACTGGATACTGCTATTGCCTAATGATGTTGTCCTGGTGTTTATGACTGTTTAATTATATGTTGTTACCTACTATAGTTATGATATACACTAGTTATGCAATTTTCTTGTTTCTGAATGTACTTTTGTTTGAAGGTGTTGATTAATTCTATTGAATATGATTTCCTTTTTCTGAGTTTATTACTTGTGCAAATATTGTATCCAAGCAAACCATTTAAATGATCCTGTAACATGTTGAAGTTGATACACAACATACCTGGACACCTGGTTGAAATTATATCCTGATCGATCGAAAAAGGTTGTAACTGCTTTAAAAAAAAATTTGGTAACTAAGAAAAACGATACCTTAAAACTATCATTAAGGCCTTAATTAAGGGGGTCATTATGATATATATAAGAAGAGAAATTACAAAACCTGTCCTTGTGGTTTGGCGAAATTTCATGTTTTGTCTATATGGTTCGGAAAGTGCAAGTGGCGTCTTTGTGGGAAAACATTAGATCCGATTCCGTCCTTCCTTAAAATGAAATTACTAAAATACCCCTTGGTTCTTCCTATTTAAGAAGGAAGATGATGTGGGTATTTTAGTAATTTCAGTTTCGGGAAGGACGAAATCGGACCCAAGGTTTCTCCAGAAAAATGACTCTTGCACTTTCCGAACCATACGGACAAAACATGCAATTTGGCTAAACCACAAGGACTATTTTTGATATTTACTCTATTAAGAAAAACCATACCCTTGAGTTGGGTATCAAATTTTCTTTTTTCGTAGAAAAGGTCGAGTATATATTAAACCAATAGTAACTGTTGTGATGTTTGGGCCGGTGGTATGTGGAATAAGGTTTGGTCCGGTGGTATGTGGAATAGGATTTGGTTCGATGACAGACGGGATAGGAGTTAGGCCAGTAGGCTGGACAGGTGTGGGGAGTGGGTCGGTGATATGCAATGTTTTGTAAACCGGGTTCAGAATCGACCCGGTCGAGTCACCGGGGACCGGGTCAACCGGTTCGACCGGTTGGACCGCCGGGTCAACCCGGTTTTGAATTTATTATTTTTTTATTTTTTTGACCGGGTCAACCGGTTCGACCACCGGGTTAACCCTGGTTTTTATTAAAAAATTTTGAAAAAACGAAACCCGTCCGGGTTTCGAGAACCGGGTTGACCTGGGTCACTCAAAACCCGTCGGGTCACACCGGTTAACCCGGTTTTAGAAACCCGGGTTTTTTTTACCCGTTTTTTTTGCCGGAACCGGTCGAACTGGTTAACCCGGCCGGGTCGACCCGGGTTTCAAAACATTGGTGATATGAGAAAGGGGAGTTGGGTCCGTGGGCTGAACAGATGGTGTTAGGCCGATATGAAGTGGTGTGGTGGTTAGGCCGATATGAACTGGTTTGGTGGTTAGGCCAATGGTATTTGGAATTTTTGCCCGGTTATTTACTTTTCTCTTTTTGCTCATTTCCTCTCCTTGCCTCCTTTGCTTTCTTACTTTTGTTTGCCTTTTTTGTACGTGATTCTTAGCCGTTTCTTTTCTCGTTCGGTGGGTTTCAAAATAGGGAAATTACCAATGAAATACTTGGGAGTGCCTTTGATTACTAAAAAGTTGGGAATTAAAGAATGTAAGCAGCTTGTGGATAAGGTGAAGAGTAGAATTGAAGATATTTTTCGGTAATATAACCAATAGAAAGAGTGTATTGTATTTGTATTTGAGATATTTTTGGAAATTGTTAATGATTTTGAGGAGTTGGGCCGGTGGTATTTGGGTTAGAGGTTGGTAGTCGGAGAACATGGTGAGCGATAAGGTTTGGAGCGATGTCGAAAAAAGTTTAGGAAGGGGCATCATTAGGTGTGACGGACCTGAATGGAAAAATGGTCTCAACAAAGGTGACATTACGAGAAATAATGATTTTGTTCGTGAAAAGGTTAAGGAAACGAAATCCGGCAGTGGTTTTAAGGGTAGCCAAGAAATATATAAGGAGTGGATCAAGGGTCGGGTTTTTGATTATAGTATAGGTGAGCATAGCACAAACAACCAAAAACACGCAATGACATGTAGTTTGGTTTCGTGTTATAAAGGAAAAAATGAGGCGTGTCATTGTTTATAGTGGTGGATGGCAAAATGTTTAAAAGGTGGTGGCCATGTGACATGCCTCGACCAAAAATGATGAGGAAACTGGGCTTGAAACAGTAAGGTACGGATAAGGTTGTTGATAGTCCGAATTATACGTTAGGATTTACCATTTTGTTGAAGTACGGGGATACGAGAAACTTGTGTGAATGCCGTGTTTGGTAAATTATCGGTGAAAGATGGTGTTGTCAAACTCACCACCATGGTGACATTGAAAAGCTTTAATTTCCTTATTAGTTTGAGATTTTACAAAAAAATGGAATTCAACAAACTTAGCAAAAGTGTCAGATTTGTTAAGCATATGATACCTCTTTGACTCGGAAGTGGGGAAGTCCACAAATCCGAATGCACAGTATCAAAAGCAAAATTAACTACAAGATCGGAAACAGAAAATTGAAGTCTCACATGCTTGCCAAGTTGACAAGCATGACAAAGATTAGGAGACTTCACTTTATTACACAAAATAGCATTATTAGAAAGTAAAGAACATAGCACTTCATTAATTTCCTGGATGTCCAAGTTGTTGGTGCCACGTGTGATGACTAGCAAGAAAAGCTTGTGGGTAAGATGTAGGCGTGGTCATAGGATATAGGTCCCCGGTGCTATCTCATTAGCGGAGAATTTGCTGAGTCAAATAGTCCACTCGTCAAATTCATTAGAAACTTCGTAAAAATTTTGACAATATAAGGCAGGAGTGATGGACTTGAACTAGTTGCAGGAGCTGGACTTGTCCTAAACTATATATGTTATTAAGTCCAAACGACCCAGCAATTTGGTTACGTATTATATTGAAGAGGCATATTATTCACCATGTGTGTTTCATGTGTAGGATGACCCACCAATTTGATTATTACGTACGTGAATAATCTATTCTTGGAAAAAGTAAAAAAGATAATGAAAGTGGGACAGTATGACTATGTGGATAATTTATTTTTGGAGAATTGATAATAATGATAACCCACAGTTTGGTTGTGACGTGAACTGCATGACGTAAAAAATTAGCAGCAAGGAAAATTGATACGTGATTTTGGAGAATTAGGGTTTACAGTAATTGATTAGACATCTCCACTATGTCGTTAATGATTTGTGTCTCCACTATTAATTTGTTTGTTTTTGGTTAACATTAGTACACACTGCGTAAAAAAAAATTAAAAACTTGAGCCCGGGCTTATAAAAATGACCCAATGTACACTTACTCGTCGTGCTTTACTTGCCCCTATCTGCTTCTTCTAAATCAACCGTTCCATCTTTATCAGCTGTAGCAAGTTCAAGTCATGAGCCACAACGATCAACATAAGAATCCTGGTGAGTTTGTTCACCACAATTCACATATTTATTTGATCATATTTTAGTATTTAATATTGGTATGAACTTGGTTGTAGTTGCATATCCTCCTCACATGACCATGGAGAAAGAAGAACCACGGCCACCTGCGTCAAGCGCTGTCCCCAAAAACAAGGACCTCGGCCACCTGCATGACCATAAAAAACAAGGACGTGCAAAAAGGAGGGCTTGTGAAGGTTTCTGTAATAAGTGGTAAGTAGATTACCACATATTCCATATTTGGTCATGCTTTATTTTGATTTAATCTGTCATACTGTTGGTTGCAGTTGTGAAAGCAGGGCATGTGATGGTTTTTGTGATACCTGGTAAGTAGATTTCCAAATATTATTCCATATTTGGCCATGCTTAATATTTCGATTTAATCTGTCATACTATTGGTTGCAGTTCTATTGGGCTATGCCAATGTTCCATTTTGGCGGCCTGCTTTTAACATCCTTCGGGATCACGAGATGCTGCCATTGCCTGATGGTTTTGTCTCAATGTTTTTATGATTGTACATTTATATGTTATTACCTACTAATAGTAATGATATAAACCAGTTAGGCAGGGTCTGGTTTATTTTGTTTGTAAGTGTTCATGAATTTAGTTAAATATCATAACCTTTTTTAAGTATACTACTCGTGCAAATAATGTTTCCAAGCGAACCATTTTGGGTCTGTTTTGGTGTGTTAAGTTATCATTTGAAAATTGTTCAAAAAAAAGTTATCATTTGAAAACTAGTGAGTCATGAAAGATGAGGGTTACGCAATAAACTATGACCGATGTTGGTGATGGGTATGGATTTACCGTCACCAACAAAGACAGACGGATAAATTCTTTTATTATAAATAGTACTAAGGTTATTTGCATTTGAATTTAAATAGTAAGATGCACCTGTGCCCATGTTCCACTTAACCTCACCAAAGTCCTGTTGTTGGACCGGTGGGCCTGCCTGTTTGGCTGTCGTCGTGTAACGGGCCTGCTGGGGAGGGACTGGGCCGAAGCCGGGTTGTGTCGACTTGTGACACATTGGTCCTGGAAGTCCATGTTGGGCGAGGAGTCTGTTGGGCTGAACTTGTTGCTGGAGTTGGAGAAAGAAAGGATGTTGAAGCACCTGAATGGCTGTCGGCCTATAGCTGGGTTCCCATGAAAGGAGAGTAGCAACAAGATTCACCAACTCCGGGCTTGCATTTGGTAATAAATCAGAAAACCGCACACCAGGAAGATCTGGAAACCGATAACACATATTTTTTGCAAGATCAAGTCCTCCGGGCCATGTACAATCTGTTGGGGTGCTTAAAACGTACGGGCTGGTGGCCGATGGGTGCATGGAGAGGCAGTGAGGAAGTTGTTAAACTTTGTTCAAGACTTAATTGGTCTTCAATTAAACATGGAAATTTGGATACTAATTAAACATGCAGTAAATAATAACTAATCATTCAAGAAATTTGAGATTTCATTACTGTTGAAGTATTGATTCACCAAACCAGATGTATCCAACATAAGCAAAATCATATATAGGTTAGGTTCATGACAAACTAAAACTCAAACCACATTAACTGTAGATTTTCAATAGCTAAAACAAACTACTACTTGTACTTCCTTACACAAATAGATCTTTCGGGAGAAAATGACTCAGATCTTCGTTAAAATCAACTCTTTGCAAAGAACTCGCGCAACTTTTGAAACTTGGTGTCTTCTTCATCAACTCACGCAGCATCGCCATTTTGAACACGAATAGCACGGAATCAAGGAGAGTAAAACTTGTGTCTTGAAGGCGGACAGTTGGTGGAACAAAATAGCAGCTGTGAAAGAAAGGATGTTGAAGCGCCTGAATGGCTGTCGGCCTATAGCTGGGTTCCCATGAAAGGAGTGTAGCAACAAGATTCACCAACTCCGGGCTTGCATTTGGTAATAAATCAGAAACCGCACACCAGGAAGATATGGAAACCGATAACCCATATTCTTTGCAAGATCAAGTCCTCCGGGCCATGTAATTCTGTTGGGGTGCCAAAAATACTGCAAATCTTATACATCACATCTGCTTCAGAAGAACCTTCAAATATTTGTGTGAGGGTGAATAATTCAACTATTATTGCACCCATTGCCCACATATCAACCGCAGAATTGTACACAGGCGAATGTAGAAAAACCTCAGGGGCACGATAGCAAATTGTTGAAACATTATGATCACGATGAAAGTAGCCGCAGCGATAGCAAATGGTTGTTGAGCATTCATCTCATGAGCTTGACCAAGATCTGCAATCTTAACTATATCCTTGTTTATAAGAAGGTTCTCAGGTTTGAGGTCACGATGAAAGTAGCCGCAGTGATGCATGTATGCAAGACCTTGAAATACTTGGAAGCACATGTTTCTAATCTCGGTTTCTGAAAAGGGCTTCTCATGTTGTATCATACGTTGGTAGAGAATGCATTCCATGTATTCGAATACCAAGAACACTGTGTAGTTTTCGTTAATGCACATAGTACAAAGGTTTTCATGCATTCTTTCGATATATATGCAATTATGCACTTTCGGAATAATATATATGCGAAAACCCCTAAAAATATTGAAAGATGAATTTTAATATATATTTTTTTATATACGTAAATAATTATGTAAAAAAGTTACTTTTCTTTTGTTTTTTTATATCAACAGATTTTTATATATTTTTCATTTGTGGAACCAACTTTTCTATTCCTCCAAAATTTGATTCAATAATTCATCAACCATAACATTTTTAAGATTTCATCAGTCTCGCTTATGATTATGAAAAACCATGCTTTGATTCTAATGAGAGAAATCTCTGATGTTCTCCCAAGAGAGCAGACACTCTTCTAAACACGCATGCCAATGAGTTAGCTTGAACATTATCGTCTTTCATATATTGTCTTTAAAACAGGTGTGTGGTCGTTTATCGTTGCTGGTTAGCAAAATATTTGAAGTTTCAAATATTGTTTTTGACTTTATTTGTTACCGTGAAGCTTGCATTTAGTATGCTCCGAAAAGTTTAGTATGTTAGATATATATTTGTTACCATGAAAATTTGCACACTCACATTTTTAATTGCAACACTCAAGTATCCCTATTCTAAATTATTGCGTATATTCTTCAAACCTTTCACCATCCTATTAGTAAATATAACATTTACCAGGATATGCTTTAGCCATTTGCTACTTCCACTCTTTGCGGTACATACCATTGAGCATAAATTACTTCCCAAAATTGCTTCCCTTCCACATATTTGATCTTGCTACAGTTGTTTGTGTGTGGGTGTACAGGAAAACCTACAGTGAATTCCTACCATCAACCTTCTTCTCCCGCTCTCACATATAACAAAACGCCTCCATTCTCCTTTCCAGATGATTCTCGCAGATTATGCAAGCAAAAAACACACACACACACACGCACTAGGTGCGGTCTCATTTTGTGATACAGAAAAAAAATTCCAGCGTTATTGTTTTAAGAAGGTTTGGATTTGTTATTGTATTTTCGCTTTATTTATTTATTTATTTATTTATTTATTTTTGCTATTCATAAGTTCCTGATGTTACATCTAGGGTTTTAATTGATTAAATTGTGATTAATATTATTGTCGCCCTTTATGCAAGTAGATTAAGGTTTTTAATTTTAGGGTTGCGCCTTTGTTTGATGGTAGTGGTTTTGGTGGTAGGATGCTTAATGATCCAAGAAGTAGTTCATATTGTTGGGGATTTGGTTGCCGCTACTTTTGCTGCTGACTACTTCTTGGGCTTAATAAGCTTTAAATAAAGAAGGTATTATTATAACAATTATTTAGTGGTGGTTTCATTGATCTGTTAAAACCCAAGAAGTAGTCAGCAGCAAAAGTAGCGGCAACCAAATCCCCAACAATATGAACTACTTCTTGGATCATTAAGCATCCTACCACCAAAACCACTACCATCAAACAAAGGCGCAACCCTAAAATTAAAAACCCTAATCTACTTGCATAAAGGGCGACAATAATATTAATCACAATTTAATCAATTAAAACCCTAGATGTAACATCAGGAACTTATGAATAGCAAAAAAAAAAAAAAAAATAAAATAAAAAAAAAAAGCGAAAATACAATAACAAATCCAAACCTTCTTAAAACAATAACGCTGGAATTTTTTTCTGTATCACAAAATGAGACCTTACCTAGTGCCTGTGTGTGTGTGTTTTTAGCTTGCATAATCTGCGAGAATCATCTGGAAAGGAGAATGGAGGCATTTTGTTATATGTGAGAGTGGGAGAAGAAGGTTGATGGTAGGAATTCACTGTAGGTTTTCCTGTACACCCACACACAAACAACTGTAGATATGTAATGATGTTTTAGTTGATGATTTTGAGGGTTAATGGTTATTTAAATTTTTCTGTGATTAAAATTGTTTTCTTAAATCACTTTGTGTGGTCTATTTGATTAGTTGATTTCTAGGCTCTGATTTATGTGTTGTTTGGTTAAAGGATGTATTTTTGAATGATTGATTTGGATTTCTTATGTTAATGTTGTCTATGATGAGTATCATTTGTGATTAGGTTGGTGGTCATTTTGAGAGTTGGGTTCTCAGTTGCTTTTCCTTAGCTTTTTTATGGCTCTTTTATGAAGATGTGCTTCCTTTTTTACACCAGCTTCTAACTTTTGTTGCCTTTTCCTTCCCCCCTTTTTCCTCTCTGTTTGCAATTCATCATTTGAAAATGCATTTGTTGCTCATGATAACTAATTACGGAGTATAAACTGTTAGTGATTGTTCTTTGCTTAACTTTTTCCTTTCATCTCATCGGTCTTCGTGTTGCTCTTTCTGATTATGAAACAAAAATTTAAAATTGATACTCAAAATATTGACATCCCAGTCCCTCAAAATCCACAACTATCCAATGCCACCACTATACATGGCTGTGCCAACTATGAGATGTAAGATAGCATTAGACAGAACGTGTCTCATTCTCAGTCAGTTACACCGCGTTATTTTAATACCGCTGATGATCCTCCCCTGAGACCAAACGTTGGTTCATCCGAAGGTTAGTTCATTCTACATTCTCCATGCACTTATGATTGCTGCTGTTTATGACATCCACAAGTCACCGTGCTAATTTTTTAGCCTCATTTTTGCAGATGCTTTTCAGCAACAGAATTGGAGTAGCACAGACCGTCAGCTTCGTATCACCATACTGGTAGTCTCAGTCAGCCGGCAGCACCATTGGCCAATTTTTTTTAGTCCTCAGCGCCTGGAACGGTCTAATTTACCCGATAAATTTGGTTAGTGTTTATTGAATCGTGGTTAACTTATTAACAAAGTTTCTATCCTTATAGTGATGACGACAATTGTACAAGCTGATATTGATATACCTTTTTTCAAAATGCAGCCACGCCTACGCGCAAAAGGCATCGGAGGGCCAAAAATGCTCACCATGATGCAACCACCAGTGCCACGTGTCCTGTTGCCACCAGTAGTTTGCAACATGATTCATGGAGCCGTGCTACTGCAAATGAAAATGACTTAATCGATAATGTACCTAAAGGTATTAGAATACACTCTATTCTAAAAGAAGTTTACCTTTTAATTTAACCACCTGCTTCTCGCCTAAATGTATTTGATACAAAAAAGTAATAACCAACGCTTTCCTTTTGTCTTATTCACAGCGTCGAACACAATATTTGTGCACCAAAGTCAACAGAGTGAACCATCAGGAGGTGAGGCTGATGAATGCAACAACATTCTCCCAAGGGTAGTTTCCAAAACAGTATGGATCATCATGTCTTTCCTATTGGTCAAGAGTTTATGTGTGGTGTAACTCAACATAAGCCTGTTAATTCTCTTTCAAGACAATTACAACTTTAAATTACCAGTCAATTTGTTGTCTAATATTTTAACACCAAGTTAATTACACACAACATTTAATTACCTTTTGACAATGTTTTCCCGTGACAACAGGAATGCCTGCACATGATGCCGATGAATCAAGTTCTATAAATAATAACAGACAAGTTCAAAAAAAACCAGGAGAAGAAGTGACGCAATGACAAGCGTGCCCGTCAAACTCCCCAATGTAAGTATTTATTATGTGATTTCTATTTCTCCTGAAACTGTGCAGTTGAAGAGAGGAGTGGATATAGTCGTGGGAGCAGTCGGTCGTGTTAAGGTATTAGTTTTTTGTGAAGAGTCAATTTTTATGTCAGTAATATCATTTAGAACCAGCATATCAAATGGCCTTTAGTTTAATGGTATAATGAGTTCACAGAAGCCCGTAAATTCATAGTTCAGGTAAGCTTTGTATGTGCATCAGTGTATTAATTTGTTGCTGATTCAGTTTAAAGTACAATGAACTTATCATGTAATATGATAATATGTAGGATCACATAGAGAGGAGAAATCTTTATTTCAGTTCATTGAAAGTACGGATCCTTGATGAAGCATTTGAACATATCGGACGGATCGTTACAAGTTGGGAATAGAGGGCATTTGAACATTTGGACGAATCCTTGATGAAGCATGTGTCTATGTGATAGTATGGTTAATGAATGTAAGTATGTGTCTATGTGATAGTATGGTTTACTGTTGTTAAACAACCTTAAGTTATTTTTTTTTTTATTTTTTTTTGTGTTAAAACTAAGCAAGTAGTGTGCCGTGAAAATTTTCAGGTAAGCTTGACATCGACTCATTATCACAGACGTCCAAAGCTTCGGATAATCTTCAAATGAAAGTATATACAAATGTGATATGTTGTCCTGGGGTATGCGGCACTTAATTAGAATTTTGCTTAAATGATTTTCATTTTATCCTTTATTTCTTTCTTTCTTTCTCTTTTTTTTAAATGCCTAGCCTGTCGTCACTATTGTAACACACTAAAAGAGTTATTGATTAGAGGACCAAACTCATTATAGTGGATCAAAAATTGGGTGTAATCTCATTTTGGTTTTCATGATTTCGGTTCTGTTTAATAGATTAAGTAGTGCGTTTCGATTATAGGTTTGTCGAACAGGCTGCAAGGTGTTTCTATGTGATATGTGTTCCATTAATTTGGTTGTTAACCTGTCTGCTACTAATTCCTTTTTGTGTAGTCAAGTCGGAGTAACAAGTATTTTCATCATAGGAAGCGCAACAAGTCGAAGTCATTCAGTTCAGCGGCAATTTAAGGTAAAGCATTTTTTCCCATACTACAAACTAAATTAATGATCCATGCATTACGCATCCGATATAAAACAGAACGACAACGGCATGTGTGTATTTGATATGGATTTTTATTCGTCTTGATTAATATGGTAGCAACTTCGGATTTTGCCCATTTTTTTCATCAACTGTGCAAAGCCTGAACTTGCTATTTGCTAATTATCACTAAAAAAAGTAACCATACCACATGAAAACACTCAAATGCAGCCCATTCTGTTAGTTGTGGTGAAGTGTTCTGTGTTAATGCAAAGTGACTTAATTACAGGTGGAGAAGTAGTATCGGCTTTGACTGTCAGGGCTTAGTTAAGTTCTTTTGTAATCAAATGTAATCTGAAAAACACAATACCAAACACCCCTTTCCTATGTTGCATCTGTTTGCAGCAAACATTATATGACAATGTAAACTCAGTTGGTTTAGGTAACTTCTTTTGTAATCAAATGCAAACGCATAAAATATATGACTTCAACTTCGAACCTCTTTTTTTGGGCTAACTACCATATGGAAACACCCCGCCGCAACGCGCGGGCTATCATCCTCGTTCATAACAAATATAGAGACCAAAAAAAGTAAAAACACACGAATATGAAAGAAATGAGACCAACCTTATTTTTTCTAACCATTTATTGCAGGCTTGGGCTCAACTGGTCTGGCAGTTAGCCCACTTCATTTAAGCCCACTGAACTACAAACAGATCTTACTTTCTTGGCAGGGGTTCACGGATCGGGTAATATCCACAATAACCGAAAACCGAAACGAACCGAACCCTGAAAAAAACCAAACCGAATTGGTCAAAACCGAACCGAACCGAACTAAATATTCGGTTATCGGTTTCGATATGGATTTGGCAATGAAAATCGAGAACCGAACCAAAAACCAAAAATATATAAATATATTTTATGATGTATTTATATATAAAAATAATCCCTAAAAGTCCTTTTTAGTATAAATATAACATTATTTAAGTTTCAAAAATAAATTTGTTCTAAAAATATACATAATTAAATGAAAAAATAATTAAAATTATATAATTCGGTTTATTCGGTTTGTTTTCAGTTATAGGGGTTCGGTTTTCGGTTTTTGGTTTTCGGTTCGGTTTTCAGTTTGACACAGAAAATAAAATTAACCGAACAAACCAAATAACCCGATAACCGAACCGATAAACACCCCTATTTCTTGGTACTAGCTTATGTGGGTATTTTTTTTTTAATTTTTTATGTTAATGAGTCTTAATGGGAGATAGTGGTGGGGCCACACATATAATATGTTGCTTTTTGAGAGGAAGCAAATGATGATCCTTCCTATTAAGACTCATTAACAAAAAGAGCCCACCCAATTAATCTAAAAAAAAATGCACACATTTAAATGTGTAACCATATATACTTTTATTATAAAACGCTATGATTAATTAGTCAAAAATAGTAAACATACCTTATTTTGTGACAGCTCAGTATAGTAATGTGAAAATTTAATTTTGACAAAATTTACCGTTCATCCCTATACTTTGCATAATTCGCGCGTTTGGTCCCTAAAAATAAATATTTGGCGTTTGGGTCCCTGAACTGTGCAAACGATGTCACGTTTGGTCCCTGGGACCGCGTTTTGGCTGACGAACGTTATCTTGACTTATTAAGTGACTTGTGAAGTTACTAAAATACCCCTTCACATAATACTAACACAAATAAAAATCAAACACACACACTAACACATAAACAAATAACGGATCTCACTCTCACACACAAACACACACATTTCAAGCAATTATATATATAATAAACCCCAAGAGGTTACTGTAGCATCAACTGTAGCTGCTACAGTTGACAAAACAGTACCCATTTGCAAAACAGTCCCTAACATGAAACTTTCTTTGTAAACTAGGTCCTTTGGGGACTAACGATGCAAGAGGCGCTACTGTAGCAACCGTAGCTATTACACTTTTGTCTCCAAAACACAAAAATATACAAAAATACAATTTTTTTTTTTTCTTTTCATTCGGTTAAAGTAAAACAATAACAAGAAACGAAAATTAAATCAAGATCTCAGTTTCTCTTTAGATTATTATCGATTCATTAAAAAGAACAAACGTTTAAGAGCTATTCATCATAGATCTGAGAAGCAAGGTTTCTTTGAAATATCTGAAACTCAAAGAGCTATTCATCGTTGTTTCTTCCACTCAGAAAGACTGTTATGGTATCGATATTGCTTTGGATAATATGTTGGGGAATGAGTTCTATGAAAAAGTGAACGAGTATTTGGTATCTACTGGTGAAGAAACACACGAGATTGGTGTTTTTTAGAGCAATCCGGATCAGTCAAAACATTTGGAGACCGCATGGATGCGTCTGTTTGATGTTTTGATTGATTTTGTGAATTTGAGATTTAACTAGAAGAGGGTTTGGATGTTGATTGGTTCTGGGAATATTGATCCATTGGTGGGCTGGTTTCTTGACAAGTACTCAAGAACATCAGCCTTTGCTGTTTCCACTGCTTCTTGGATTTATGCGGGCACTGTAACACCTCTGACACTCTCTCTTTTATTTCAGTTCTTTTTCTTTGTTTAGATTGATGGGGAGTAGGTGTTGAGATTGTTGGAAGTTGTTGTTATTTGTTGGTTGCTTATTTGTTTTCTTGTTTAGCGTGATTATCTGCATTATTGCTAATTGTTTTCTTGTCTTGATTATTATTCTTATTGTTGTTGTGCTTGTGTGTGCCCTTGACCTACCACCGTGAGTGGCAAGGAAAGCCTGGGAACTACGTTCTCCTCTCTTCCTGAGTGCTTGATTGAATGCCTTTGTCCTGCTTGTCATGGTTTTTTTGCTCTTTTTTAATGGTTTTTTGTCGTGATTCTAGTAATATGTTTGTTGTCTCTGGCTTAGAATCTCGCAGAGGTTTCTGTCTTCTATATGTTTTTCCAGTTTGACTATTAGAGGGGATAATTAGAGGTCTCCTTCCCTTTTTAGACTTCCATTGTGCCTATACCTTCATTAATGCAACAGGGTGAATGCTGGTGATCCTACTCTGAGTTGTAAACAATGTGAATTTAATAGTTACCCTGCTATTTTTTTTTTGGAAAAAAAGACATGTTTTTCTTTTTGACAACAATCAGGGCACTCAGTTTTTCAACAAAACTATTGTCAATAATAATCTTTTTGTTGATTCTAGCTCCGCTTCAAAACTTTCTTATGAACAGACCTCAAAACTCATATTGACTCAGAATTTGAGTATTTTATGTTTATTTGCTGATTGTCTAAAGCTTTGCGACATTGTAGTCTTGGTCATCCTCTGATCAGGCCTTGTTTTTTTAAAAAAAACAAAAATTGATATTGATATTAATCAAAAAGATGATATTTCAATTTGAAATGTTTGTCAAAAAGTTCAAAAAAATCAGAGTGGAAACATCGGCATCTACCTATTGTTGCTAGATCCCTTCTGTTTCAGGGGGAATTCCTCTTATTTTGTAATCTGTTTGTTTTCTCTCTGCATGTTTTTTTGATTATTGCCTGCCTCCCTCAGTGCTGAATGAAAATTCTATATTTTGGTCTGTAAACAGAAAATGTTCTTTTTGAACTTTTGGGTATCTTTGCTTTGCTACAGTCCTTAATAATAATCTTGACCAATTTTGTAATATGACAGAGAAATGTGTTTTAATAGGATTCACAAAAATGTCTTTCCTTCAAGATTAAAACTGTATTAGTCATTCTTTTTATGAATATGTAGCAAAGTCCGTTTTTCAAGATTATGTTTCTAAAGCCTATTGGGAGCCTTGTTCTGTTCAGCACAGGGTGAAGGCGGAGTAAGGAAGTCTCATTTTATGTTTCTCATTTGGTGTTTGCCTTTTCTTGTGTTGTCTTTTTTTCTCTTATGCTCCTTTTTTAGTGTTTTTTTCTTGCTTGGTATGCTTATATTGCCTCTTTTGCCCTTAAATGCCTTTTTTTCTCCTGTGGTTTGTGCCTCCTAGGTTTAAGACTTTTTGTGCCATGTTTGTTGGTTCCATGCAACTTTAAAGTTTTTTGTAATCTATTTTGAAGTGTTTGAAACAGATGAAGGGCTATTTTTATCACAAAGAAAATTCTATTTTCGTTTTTCAAAAAAAAAAAAAAAAAAAAAAAAAAAAAAAAAAAAAAACTCTTTGGTTCTGTTGTTGTTCTTGATTGAGATCAAGCATTTGGCTATTGGTTCCTGGATACTGTTTGAGAACAGTTATCTCTTGTGTTTAAGGAATGGATTACATATTACCAGTTGCCCAAATGTCTCTCTTGAAGCATTTGCTGATGCGAATTGGGCACAAGTTGTTGTTGAATGGTTCTTTAGTTTCATGGAAAAGAAAAGGTTGTTTCGGTTGTTTTTGCTTCAGTTACATTCTTCACTTGATTGAGATCAAGTGTGGTGTTGGTTCATACAAAACTGCTTAAAATCAGGTTTATTCTTTGCTTACTTGCTTGAGATCAGGTTGAAGCTATCCTTTTGTTGCTTACCTGCTTGAGATCAGGTTAAAGCTAACCTTTTTTGCTTACCCGCTTAAGATCGGGTTCAAGCTGTTTCTAATTCTTGCCTGCTTGAGATCAGGCTCAAAATGTTTCTAGTGTTAACCTGCTTGAAAGGAGGTTGTTGTTACTCTTGCGGTGATTTATATCAGTTGCATTCATCCTTGGTTATCTGATTTTATTCAGATTGTGATGTTGGTTGTACACCTGCTTGTGATCAGGTTGTACGTTGCTCTTTATTGTTTATCTGATTGAGATCAGATTGCATCTGTGATTGTTGTTGACTGATTGAGATCAGTGTTGTTACCAGGTTGAAGCGTTTCATATTTCTACCTGCTTGAGAGCAGGTTGATGGTTCCAGTTTTTTGTCCCTTTGGTTATAAAAGAGTTGTTTTTTGGATTATATTGTGTCCTGTTTTCAACATGGGTTTTGCCTTGCAATTTGTAAGAAACAAAATTATTTCCAGTGTTCTTTGAAACAAATAAAATCATTTATGCAGTTCAAACTGCAGTTTTCTGTCCAAAAGGATTAAGAAGTTTGTCTCCTACTTAAAGCTGATTCAAAAGGGTTGTTTGGTGTTTTTCCAGGCTAAGATTAAGGGGGGATGTTGAAATATAATCTTAAGCCTGGATATATTACAAGGACTAATCTTGCCATTCTTATATTTTCAGTTATATTGTCCTTGAAGTTATAAGCTGTGTTTGAAGAAGTTGGAAAGATGAAGGGCTGAGTGTGTCATTGTGGATAGAGCCGTTGGGAAGAGGAATATATATACTACGTTTATCGTCTGGATTTGGGCTAACACTCTCAACAATGTAATCCTCTTCTTCTCTCTCTCTAAATGGCTATTTTCGTAGCCGTTGTACCACCAACCACCAAAGGCTGCTATCTCTTCCTATTTTCGTTAAGCTTCATTTGATTCCTCGTTGTAATAGAACTAATATCAATGTAGATATTAGGGGTACGACAGTGTAGCTGGAGTACCCGTCATTCTTGGTTGTTTCGATCTTATTCCGATTGTATAATTGGGTGATAAACCTGATTGAGATCAGGTTGATGTTATTTGGTTATTTCAGTGATTGAGATCAGTAGTCCTTGTTCCTTGGTTGCTAATCTGCTTGAGATCAGATTGAGTTATTCCGTTGGTAACTGGTTGCACCTTGTTTATGAGTTTGTAATCTTTGAAGTTTATTAATAAAAGTATTCTAGAATCATTTGATTCAAGTTTTTCTACAAGAATCATTTAAGTGTGTAAATAAGTTAATTAATGATTGTCATTTTGGTGTCTCAAGTCAATGATTAGTGAATTATTTTGGTGTATTTAGACTTACCCTTTAATAAGAGTATTAAATGCATTTCAATATTTCCTTATATACATTTTCAACATTTCAATTTTTCACTTTTATTGACTTTTCCACTTTCACCTTTGACCCTTTTTCCTTTATGGATAGTAAAGATAGTTCTTTGTTTTTAGTAAGGAATCATATAGTATTTGATTTTGTTGTATAGGGGTGTTCATCGGCTTGGTTTTCGGGTTTCTGGCTTGTAAGATTCAAGTTTATTGGTTTGAAAATTCATAGAGTCAAAAGCGAAACCAAACTAAACCAATTTTAGAACGGATAAAATCAAACCAAAAAGCAAACCGTACACTAATTAAAGATTTCAGTTCACTTTTATTTGGTTTCTCTGCAATTTATTTTTCAGTTTATTCGATGTTAAATGAAACACCCTAGTCTATGGTAAAGGCTTCTAGTCTATATTGTTCTGTTTCTAATGAAATAAATACTTGTCTCCAAATCTTTTATTCTTGATTGGAGGGGATTGGGCCGTTGCTTGGTTAAAGGATTTGAGCCCATTTGTTTAATAGAATAAGCCCATAAGGTACCCACAAACTGACAAACTCAAGTCTTAAATAATTATATCGATCCAAGACTTTGGGTCATTTGCTGGTAAATCATTGTGTTTAAATGTTTAATCTTAACGACACTACTTTTTGTTGCTTCTTCTATATCATTCAAGTTAGCCAGAAACAAGGGATCTTTCACAATTTGCCAAATTTCTTTGGTAGTTCGAAAGGACTTTGTAAAAGATGTAGTTATCATGGAAGAGAAAAAGTACTGACTGTTTCTATAAGGTTTTGTCCATCTGATAAAATGAACTTTCAAAAATACATCGTTGTTTTCATATTGGAAAATCGAAATGTACTTTCAAATATTGTTCCCATATCATAAGCCAGTAGCAACTAATATTAGTTCATATATAGATATATGTATTATGTTCTTTTCTCGTTAGGTTGATAATTCAAACATGTGCATGGAGGAAATATTAATTTTACTTAGGCATCATAAAGTAGAAAGAAACATTAGATAGATTGAGATATATGCTCAAACATGTGGTCTCTCATGCAACCCTTCTTGTAAACTTTCTTATTACTATCTTTCTCAATTTCAATAAAAAGGTTTCACATGATTTTCTTTGAATATTTCCATGTTACAAAAGCTAAATCAAGAACTAGAAAATTCAATTACGAAAAATGATCTCAGTCGTTAAGCATTTTCTGCCTCCACTACTATACGTTTTTTTCTCGCTTTTCAGCTATTTATAAGTTCATTCTAGCTAGGTCTTCTTGAATATATGCCTATTGAATATATGAGACATGATCAATTTATATGAATTTAAAGAGTGATTGATCAATCGATGATTTAAAGTCTACAAGTTGAATCAAGGGCTTGCATATGCACGAAGTTTATCAATTTTTCCATCCATATTTAACTACGAAAAACTATCTTTTACAGTTAAAATATTTTTAAATTTTATTTATTATGAAAATCTTAACTCTTAGGGAATGCGAGGTGCGAATAAGGGATGTATATATAGACATGTATCTTTTATTTTACCTGTAAATATACTAGCCTTTTTAGTAGGGTTGATTTATAATAACGGTGGCTAGTTTTTTAGATTAACGGGGTCTACCCCATTAGGGGTACTTTTTTTGTTTTTTTTTTTTTTAAACTTTTTTAGTTTTTGTCGTTTAGTGCCTTTTTTTTTTTTTTTTTTTTTTTTTTTTTTTTGTGTGTGTTTTGTGTTTAAATAGAAAAGATTTTGTATGTATAGTAATGTATTGTATATGTATAATGTTTTGTATATTTGTGTTTAATAATGTTTTGTATATGTATAATGTTTGTATAATAGCACGTTAAATATTATTACATTAAATAACTGCAACAACAACTGTTAATATAAAATTAAACGACAACGTTATACATATTATTTAAAAACAACAATATCTATGACATATGAAGATTATTCATTTCATTTAAAAGATCATAGAGCCGGGCACTTGACTGACAAGCGTGATCCTCAGGATTCCTTGCCATTTCTAACTCCATCTCCAGCGCCTTTATTCTTGCCTTCAACAACTTGTTCTCATTATGTGTAGCAACGCAGTTTGAGCAATGCGTTGAAGAAGAGGCTTGATTAAAGTGCTCTGCTTCAAATTCATCTTTCCACTTGAAGTATCGACACCCATAGTCTTTTGTACCTGGCTGTTACATGTTAAGAAAATAATAAGAAATGTATTTTTAACAAACAAATTATTTACATAACTAAGCAAACGTATGATTATTTACCACTGTAAGAGGACATGCATAAAACAGTCGCCCACGACTACCATCTTGCCAGGATTTCCGTTCTACAATAAATCCTTTATTACATCGGCACCAGAAAGGATTTCTTTGGCTCATCTGACCAAAGAATTTGCATAATAATTTACATCATCAATCAATGATGTTATTACTAATTTAAACAAAGACTTTTAAGTTTCAAACAATTAACATTTAAACGATGTTGAATAATCATTTACAACATTTTCAAACAATTTACATTAAAATAAATGAATAATCATTTACAACATTTACAAAATACATCGATGGTTATATATTGCATCCCATTCGTTTGCAACTGGCTGTTTGAACCACCTCCATTGTGGGTGGTAATGTAGTAGTGCAGAATCTCTGTCTAGATTGAGACAAATGTAATGAGCACCACTGTTCTCCCCCACACGCGCAATCACAATGGGGTCAATTCCATGTGATGAGTTTGGAGCAGAAAATAGGGGTAAACATGTGAACCAACCATGATGGTCTATATATACAAGAGGTCGGTGAATAGCTGAAGCGATGACCAGACCCGTATGTGGCATCGACATCCAGTAATCTTCAGGCGCTGGTCCATTAAACCAGTTTAATGTATCACGAAGGTGGTAAAAGTCTTCTTCCCCCCACATACTCACATAAGTTACACTATGTTGTTGTAACTCTTGCATTAACATGTATCTAGCATCGCCCCACCTATTTTGGTCTTGCACAATCCAATGGGCAATGCAACGAAACCCACAGTTTCCGTCACCTAGCACATTATTTATACTTATTACCTGTGAACGGAAAATCTCTGGAATGCGATCAATAAAATCCTCGCTATCCTTATCTCCAACGTAAAAGTTGTGTCTTATTTTTTGACCCGTGTGCGAACTATGTCTTGCAGGTTCTTTGGCGCGTTTCGGGACTTTCGTGGATCTTGAATTTGTGCTTCTTCGGTGATTCATGGTTGGCACATCATTCAAGCCATTCAAGTCCGGGACTTCATTCAAGTCCGGAACTTCATTCAAGTCCGGAACTTGTGTAGCCTTGCCCTTTTTTTCCTTTGCGCTCGGACGTCCACGGGTATTTTTTTGAATAGCTGGTTCACGTGAGTCAACAGCTTCAGGCTGGAATATATCTCTTAACTTCGTTAACATATTTTTCTTGACAAACGATGTTGATTTGCTAAAAATATTCTTGAATTGTCGCATGCCATCTTTAAACGAAGTATCGTCATCATCATCATCATCACCACCATGTTCGCTGGAAGAGCCATCTTTAGTCGGGGGCCTATTGATAACAGGCCACGGAACAGATAGGGTTCTCCAAAAAATATCAACTCGTTCCAGTGGAATGGGGCATCCTGAATTCAATTAAAGTGACTTGTATAAATTATTGATATTAATGTGGAAAACAACTTGATAGTTATAAATTTAATATACTTACCATGATATACATAGATTTGCAACTCGTGAAAGCATGGTAGTCCGTATATTGCTCGATTCTTATGGCTACATTCTTCTGGGGTGATCGACAGGTGGAGTTCTTTGTGCATGAGGTTCAAAGCATGTTTAGAAACTTTATACAACAATTCGTGAAATAGTGGTACATCACACTTAATTAGTTTCTCGTTCATGCTTCTATTGAAAGTCTCTTTTATCGCATCTTCTTGCGTAATGAGAATCTTATCGATCGACCTCAACAACCTGTCTAATTTGGACTGCGTGCCGTCCAAATATAATTTCAACAACGCGTGGTGAGCCTCAACTCTGCACGTTGTTGTCTGGCCATAGGATTTATATTGGTCGGTAATATACAAGACAAACATGTGTGCGTAATCTTGCACCCAGTTATGCAGATACAAAGCGACATCTGAAAAAAACAATGAATTAATAAAAGGTCATTAGGGTGCATATTTATTAAATAATTAAAAACAATCAATTAATAATTAAGTACCCTGATGGTTGACCAATAGCTCTTGTAGGCGTTGATAACGTCGCTCGAACGATTCGAATGTCAGAGCTTTAACCATCCAATCCCATCGGTTTTTAACGGAATCATAGTCAATACCCCCATCTGTGAATTTATTTCTGCAAAACTTAAGTATGTTTTGCTGTATATGCCATCGACAGAGTAATTTGTGAGCGTCAGGAAATTCTGCTCTTATTGCCCCAACCAACGCTAAATCTCTGTCAGTGACGATAACACGTGGGTAATATCTTTTGTCAATCACTTGCTTCACACGTTGCAATACCCATCTAAAATTATGCCCTTATTCACTGGATAAAAAGCTATACGCCATTGAAAATGTTTTATTTGTTGAAGTTACTCCAACAATTTCCAACAACAACAATTTAAACATCGTGGTATTGTACGTGGAGTCCATCAGCATGACTTCAGGGAATGTACACCATAGAGCATACGACGTGAGGTGCACAAAAAATAGCTCCTCAAGCTCGTTGGTATGCTCATTTACCCTCGGGTACCATGTATACCCTGAATCCAGCAAATGCGAGCAAAGGACTTGAATTGGAGTTCTATCACCTACTCTGGCTCTCCGGAACTTATCTTGTGCGTTATATATAGTTCTAACGCTAGACACGTTATCCGGATTACGACCCTTTAAAGTCGAAAGTATGTTAAGTGGTCGTACGTTATAATCTGTCAATTCTTTGACCAAACCCAACTCATCATCCTTTAATCGCATTGCATATGGCACACCATGCAACGACTCTAGCATATCATGATTATGCGTATCATCCTTCACCCTCAATACCCAATAATTTTTAGTTCGATGATATTTCGCATTAAATCTGAATGGACAACCGGTTTAACATGTTTTGGTTTTCCGTCTGCCACTACCTTGAGGTACATACGTCCCACCCTTTGTACACCTGTAATTGATTTCGTTCATATGACCATCTTCTGATTTGGTTCTATCTTTAACAATTACAAAACCGAGCTCACGAGCTATATTTTGCGCCCACTTAGTTACTTCCTCGTGAGAACCGAAAACCTGAAAATACATAACATTTTTTACTAATACCTTTGTTTTAGTTTTTATTACAACTTTTACATTTTTACATTTTTATAACTACATTTTTACAACTTTTACATTTTTACATTTTTATAAATTACATTTTTACTCTTTTACATTTTTACATTTTACAACTTTTATATTTTTACATTTTTACATTTTTTTACAACTTTTATATTTTTACATTTTTACATTTGAACTAATACTTTTTTATAACTTACATTTTTACTTTTTTAAAAACATTACACTTTACATTTTTATTAAAACATTTTCATACAAGTTTTTTTACACTTTTTACATTTTTTACATTTTACTTTTTTTACACTTAAAGTTAAAATATATATATATATATATATATATATATATATATATATATATATATATATATATATATATATATAAACGTAAAAATGCGTTTGTGGGGGGACCCACGCACGCGTTTTACGTACTACCCACCCACACCCCTCACACATACTCACACATCATACGTGTGTGTGTGTGTAATTCTCTCTATCTCTCTCTCTCTTTTATCTTTCTTTTCTCTCACTCATTTCTGGGTAATAATATCATTTTTAAGATGGTTTTTGTTTAATTAAACTTATAATCTATGATGTTTTTTGTGATTATATGTTAAAAAATTAGGGTTTGTAAAAAATTAGGGAGTTTTGGGTGATTTTGGGTTCTGTGGTGTGTGATTATGTGATTATTAGTATGATTTGGTGTTTAATTTAGCAGATCTATGATTATTTTATGGTTTGCCTAATTTTAAAAAATTAGGGTTTGTAAAAAATTTGGGGTTTTGGGTGATTTTGGGTTCTGTGGTGTGTGCTTATGTGATTATTAGTATGATTTGGTGTTTAATTTAGCAGATCTATGATTATTTTATGGTTTGCCTAATTTTAAAAAATTAGGGTTTGTAAAAAATTAAGGGGTTTTGGGTGATTTTGGGTTCTGTGGTGTGTGATTATGTGATTATTAGTATGATTTGGTGTTTAATTTAGCAGATCTATGATTATTTTATGGTTTGCATAATTTTAAAAAATTAGGGTTTGTAAAAAATTTAGGGGTTTTGGGTGATTTTGGGTTCTGTGGTGTGTGATTATGTGATTATTAGTATGATTTGGTGTTTAATTTAACAGATCTATGATTATTTTATGGTTCGCCTAATTTTTATAAATTTGGGTTTGTAAAAAATTAGGGGGTTTTGGGTTCTGTGGTGTGTGATTATGTGATTACTAGTATGATTTGGTCTTTAATTTAACAGATCTATGATTATTTTATGGTTCGCCTAATTTTAAAAAATTAGGGTTTGTAAAAAATTTGGAGGTTTTGGGTGATTTTGGGTTTTGTGGTGTGTGTGATTATGTGATTATTAGTATGATTTGATGTTTAATTTAGCAGATCTATGAGTGTGGTGTTGGGTGATTATGTGAAACTGCTTTAGCAGTTATGATAATGTGAAATTGTCTGAGTTGTGTGGGTGCAAACGGGTAGGTTAACACCTTGATCTGACACCTTTGAGTGGTATGAAAACCTGCTCTGGCCTACCCCAGTCCACAGGCTCTGTGTGGTTTCTTGGCAAACTGCTTATGTGCTTATGATAAAAAAGTGCTTATGTGCTTATTGCACACAGGCTCAGATTAGACCCCGTTATTATATACTTTACGGGTTGGGTTATATTGACTGTGGCTAGTTTTTTAGTTTAACGAGGTGATGAAAGTGCTTATGAATCTGAAAATAACAAACTGCTTATATGCTTGATAAGCAGTTTGTTATTTAAAAAAAAACTGAGATAAGGCAATGATGATTTAAATTAAACATGATTTTGGCGTGGCATTTCCGACTGGATGGCAAAATAAAACTTAATTTTGCAACTTTCGATGTTGCTGCCGTATATGATTTAACTTGCTTATGTGAAACAACTTATAATCTGAGCCTAATGTTATCTCTTATTAATGTGTAAAATGGCGATTACCTGTTGTGTGTAAAATGGTGATTGAGACATATTTGCACTTGTTTCTTTGTGGTTTGTTACTTGCGGCTTTCACTTGCAGCTTGTGTTTCACATGGCTTGTGTTATAACCCAACCCTATCTGTAACTTGTTCTAAAAAACTAGTCACCGTGTTTATAACCCAACCCTATCTGTAACTTGTTGTAACTTGTGGAATCTTCACTTGTTGTAACTTGCTGAATCTGCTTGTGGTAACTTGGGGGTACTTGTTTTGCTTAGTTTGTGGTGAGAGTTACTTTGTGAATCTGCTTGTGGTAACTTGGGGGTAGTATTTTTGCTTTGTTTGTGGTGATGGTTACTTTGTGAATCTGCCTTGTGGTGGTGATGGTTACTTTGTGAATCTGCCTTGTGGTGAGGCTCAATATATCATTTAGTTGTTTCACTACCTACCTCCCCTTGTGACTTCCTGCAGTTTGGGAATCTTACTTTTGCTTTTGGTACTTGGCTTGTGAACATTGTGAGGAATCTGTGCACTTGGGCAATCTAACTTGGTTGCAATCTGGTATTGTGCAATCTGTGCACAAGGTTTCACTACCTACCTCCCCTTGTGACTTCCTGCAGTTTGGGAATCTTACTATTGCTTTTGGTACTTGGCTTGTGAACATTGTGAGAATTGTGAAACATGTGTTGTGCATTCTGTGCACTTGGTTGCAATCTGGTATTGTGCATTCTGCTTGTGTGCAATCTGCACTTCGACAAAAAAGGCGATGACGAATGGTTTTTAAAACGAATGGCATGGCAAAGTGATATTTTTATCACTTTGCAACCTTCATTATCCGAGCCTAACACTTTTTATCACTTGTGCAAATGGTTTTCTAAATCGGCGATGATGATTACGTGTTAATCTGAGCCTTTGTGCAATCTGCTTGTGTGCTTATGCACTTGGACAAAAACTGCTTGTGTGCAATACTGCTTGTATTCTAAATCGGCGATGATGATTGTTAATCTGAGCCTGTGTGCAATCTGCTTGTGTGCTAAATGCAAGTGTGCAATCTGCTTGTGTGCTTATGCACTTGGTCAAAAACTGCCTCTGTGCTTATGCACTTGGACCAAAACTGCTTGTGTGCAATACTGCTTGTGTGCTTATGCACTTGGACAAAATTTAACAAAAAAAATACACCATGTGATATCAAAATAAAAACAGCAAACAGACAAAAAAAAAAAAAAAAAAAAAAAAAAAAAAAAAAAAAAAACTGAAATTAGTACCATGAACAGTCCCCTAGGGGTAGACCGGGTCTTGGCAGAAAGGGGTAGACCCCGACGGGGGTTACTTTTTTATTTAAACGGGGGCTATTTTTATTATTTTTTTTATTTTTATAATTTTGTTTATATCAAAAAAGCTATAAACCTGAAAGTGCGAAACAGAAAATATAAAGTTTAATAAGTCAAACGGTTAAAAATGTTAGAAATACGGAACAGAAACTGACAAAAACTGAGCTGCGCTGGAAAAAAAGAGGGGACAAAGGGCCTGACACCCTTGTCCCCCGTCTTTATAGTATGACCCCTTTAGTATATGAAAGGAATCTTTTTAGTAGATGATGGTGACAAATTATGTAGAGATGTATTATTGTATTTTATTAGGCATCTTTAGTCACCTAACACCTTGTCTTCAAATTAGGTTCCACGATCCCAATTCCCAAATGCACATGTATGACAGATTGACAGTAGAATACTCACATAAACAATACAGATATCAAATATTAATATGTACAAATAACACACGTAAAATGAAGAACACTATAAAGAATTCTACTGTTATGATATTATAAAAGTCATAAACTTGTCGCTTCGATAAATAAAATTTCATTTTAGCTTGAATTTGGCTTAATTTTGGCACCATTCAACATGCAAATTAAAGTTAAATTTGATAAAAGAAACTAAAATACAATGTAATTTGAATAACAACTTGATTTTTTTATTTTTTTTTATTTTTTTTATTTTTATTTTTTTTTGAATAGCAACTTGATTATATAATCATTCAAGTATTAAAATACAATGTAATTTGAATAACAACTTGATTTTTTTTTTTTTTTTTTTTTTTTTTTTTTTTTTTTTTTTAATAACAACTTGATTATATAATCATTCAAGTATTAAAAGAAATCGGTGTTTGATTTTAGTATACTGTGACAAAGATTAATATATATTGAATAAGTTAACACGCAATTGTCTTCTTTTATGGTCCTATTATATTAATTTGTTATCGTTGACTATGATTACCATATAATATCATGTTGTAGTTAATTACTAGTTATAAGACCCGAGCATGCGCGGGTTTTTAAATTTTTTTTTAATGATTTATTTATTTTATTAAAAAATAAATAATTTAATATTTTTTTTTTTGATTTATGATTTTTAATTATAGTTTTTTATTATTAAAGATAATCATTAAAAAAATTTAATCCTATTATTAGTTGCATCTTATCTATATTTATTGTATTTATCTTCTACTTGTATAGTATATCAACAAAAGAAATTTATAAATTTAAAAATAATAATTAAAATATTACTTAATTAGGAAATAATCTTTTTTTCGAAATACGAAAGTCCTCACTAGGGGTTAATGGGGACTTTCATATTTCGGAAAAAAGATTATTTTCTTATTATGTAATATTTTAATTATTATTTTTAAATTTAAAAATTTATTAATTTGTTTTGTTGATATACTACACAAGTAGAAGATAAATACAAAAAATATAGATAAAATACAACTAAGAATATGATTAAACTGTTTTAATGATTATCTTTAATAATAAAAAACTATAATTAAAAATCATAAATCAAATAAAATAAAGATTAAATTATTTGTTTTTTAATAAATAAAAATATGTCATTAAAAAACATTTAAAAAAAACTCATGTATGCACGGGAATTATAACTAGTATTAATTTACAAAGTATTTATTTTAAGAAGATAAAGCATCTATATATCTAATTTTGGTTAAAAATAACGTACAACTGTCATATTAGAGGAACTAGCTAAGAACAAGTCTGTTACACGGGCTATCTAAATGTATTAATTGAATCAATTGTTAAGAAAGTTGAATCTTATCTAATAAAATTCAATTATAACACCTTTCGAAAAAAAATCAATTATGACAGGTGATAAGGATACGAAGCTTGATATTGGTTTACCCAATATTCCTACGCCCAAATGTGTTGCTTTTACTTTTAAGAGTACTCTTTAAGTTTTAAGAAAATACGTTAAAAAACTCATCTTAAAAATTACCAAAAAAAAAAAAAAAAAAAAAAAAAAAAAAAAAAAAAAAAAAATCACTGTGTTCAAAGTAGATACTATTGAACTCAATTAACCAGATGAAGAATTAGAAATCATAAACTTTCACAAAAGCAAAATAATCAAAGAGACCAAAACCCCTAACATTACAACCTACAGTCCATATTGAAATAAATACATTATTTAAAAACAACGATGCCAAAACATACTTCAAGCATTAAACATAACACAAAATGTAACGAAGGAACAAAGAACCCGTTGCGGTACTAAAGGTATGAACACATTCTACCCAACAAGGCGGATACTTCCAGCTTGAATCAAACAGCTCTTTATCAGAATGCTCATGACTCATGATATGCATTTTTTATCCTCTTCATGCATTTCTAACTGCAAGCTCGCATGGGCAAAGAGATACATACTAAAGATCTTTGGTTCCAACTTTCTTCTATTTGGCAAGTGAATTGGCATCAAAACACTCATTAATGTATTATGATCTAAGCAACACAACTTGATGTTTATATCAGCTTCTTGCCCTTAACTTGTTAAAGGTGAAAGAATAATGAAATTCAAATGTTAATTGTGACAAAATATGCCTAACTGTATTGGTTCATAAGCCTAAAACCATTTGATTGAGCACCAATAATAGAAAATTATAAGGCTGGCCACAGTAAGGCGACCCAATCCCTCTCTTTTTCCCTGCCACGTCAGCTTTCTCTCTCCAGTGACCTGCAGGCGATTCGGTGCCCCAGTAAGGCGACCAAGTTCATTTTTTTTTCAACTTTTTCTACTAAAGAAATTTAATTTTAAAACATTACAAAAATAAATTTTGTAAAAAGGTAAACTTCATCTTTTGTCATCATATATGCACACTCAAAAAAAAAAAAAAAAAAAAAAAAAAAAAAGGCAAACTTCATCTTCACACACACTGAAAACACACACACACTAAACACACAGTCATAACACTCACAAGAGGGTAACATGGATCAAAAAGCCAAACAAAATGGAAATGGGAATAGGTCGTGACCCCGACCCATTTTGTGTTTTGTCGTCGAGCGACCGAGTAACCACAGCAAGGACCACAGACCTCGACCGAGTCGATCGACCTCCTTACTGTTGCCAGCCTAATTGTGACATCAAGATTAGTTGATGAAATGATCATACTCATCTTATATAACATCAAGATTAATAAATAATTTCTAAATCTGAAAAAATATATATGATTTGTGAGAATTAAGTTGTCAAATAAAAAAAAGATGCATGACATAAACAACTTAATCTTCAAGACCATTCTAGTAATTTGATAGAATAGCTACTGCGTCAATCTCATGTGGTGTTTTACAAAAAACCCATCTTAGTTTGACTTTCTAGTCTAGCTTTAACTTTTAACTCTAGAAGTGACAAAAAAATAACATCATCTACAAAGAAAATGCAACTAAATTTTATATATGCCATTAGACAAGGCATGGTGAAAATGTTAATCAAGAATATTGTTTCTTTGTATGTTACCTATGTAACCCATCTTATAATATTTCTATTTACAAGGCTGGCAAAGTTTGGTCAACCATACGTGATGCTCTAGTTAAGCCCTCGTATCAATATACAAGATATAGAAATAAATAAAAAAAAAAAAAAAAAAAAAAAAAAAAAAAAAAAAAATCCTAGTTGCAATACTTGAGTATAAACAGAGTAAACCAGGCACAGATTAAATAATTCTTTTTCTAAGAACAAAGAAACGTACCTCTTATTAAAAGGATTAGGCCAAAAATTGCACTCTTCAAGTTGATGCCTGAATTAACATCTACAACCAAGAAATGTAACCCCTTCATAACATGTAAAATCTAATTAAAAAATAAAAATAAAAAAACTGGAGTATCCCGAATTAAGAGGTTCGGAACCTAACAAGAGGGGAAGAATATTGAAAGGATTTTATGGATAAACAAAACGGGAGTATCCAAGGTAATTACCTGAAATTTCTTTGGTTACACATATTATTTTTTTTTTATCATCAACATCTTCTTTCATCACAACTCCTTGAGTGCAAGCTACATAAACTAAAACCAAGAAAATTCAAAGAAAAAGGAAAAGAAAGCAACAAAGAAAATAGAGCAAAAGACTAACCTTATAAGGCAGCAAAAATATGACCCGAATTAATTTTTGATTTTGTAATGTCATAATTCTGAGATGGAAATGAAAGAAAATGAAGATCCAAAGTTTTGAATTTGAATTTGAATTTCAAATGAAAATATAGAGAAAGAAAAAGCACTGTTTCCTTGAATTGTAAAATAAAATTCTTATGGTATAAGAGAAATAAAATTAAAATACAAAGATGATGTCATAAATCTATCAATTGAAGGCCTAATTACATGACACCTCACATTCATGATGTCATCCAAAAGTCCTTTTTACTACCTCCGTCTCAAATTAATTGTCCATACTTCCTAAAATTGATGTCTCAAAAAAATTGTCTATTTTCCTTTTTTTAGTAAAAACTATAGAATATAATGACGGAATATTTTATTTAAGTGGTTGAAAAATAAAGTGACCCCACTTTTATTAAATTTTGTGTTTTTTGTCTCGACAATTAAATTTAAGACGGAGGGAGTAATAGATAGTATAGATATATTCTCATAATAAATCAACCCACGTAAAAAGATAAAACTTGACTCTCTGCCAATCATATACTGCATTCTTTTGCAACTAGCCACTAGCAGCAGCCTTTAACTACCAGCTTAACATACTACGTATATGACAATTTGGTGAGAAGGGAAGTTTCCTATACGCTATAGAACAATTTGTGTGAACTTAATAGTACTTCAAAAAGTGAATAGTCTACTACAATAATAAATGCAAGTAGTATGCAACTACCAGACTTCCATACGTTAAAGATAACAAGGAACCCACATGCATCTTCTATATAAACATGCATACACACCAATATCCCATAACCACTTATCTTCTTTTTACTAATCAACTCTTCCATCTGTAGCAAGTTCAAGTCATGAGCCGCAACGATCAGCATGAAATTCCTGGTGAGTTTGTTCACAACAACTTGCATACTACTATACTGCATATAATTACATGCATGATAAGTTTTTTCATATTGATATTGTTATGAATTTGATTGCAGTTGCCTATCCTCCTTCAATGACCATGGAGAAACAAGGACAACTTCCACCTGCGCCACTCGGGTACCCAACAAGCGCTGTCCCCGAAAACCAAGTTCCCGCAAAAACTCAAAGCAGGGGTGGTGGTGGCTTCTGGAGCGGATGGTAAGTACTAAATTACCACCAGATGCTTTTTATTTGATCATGCCTTATACTTTGATTGAATGTGTTATAATGTTGGTTGCAGTTGGTCTGTATGTTGCTGTTGCTGTCAGTGCTTGAGCTTGTTTTCTTCATGACAACTGGATACTGCTATTGCCTAATGATGTTGTCCTGGTGTTTATGACTGTTTAATTATATGTTGTTACCTACTATAGTTATGATATACACTAGTTATGCAATTTTCTTGTTTCTGAATGTACTTTTGTTTGAAGGTGTTGATTAATTCTATTGAATATGATTTCCTTTTTCTGAGTTTATTACTTGTGCAAATATTGTATCCAAGCAAACCATTTAAATGATCCTGTAACATGTTGAAGTTGATACACAACATACCTGGACACCTGGTTGAAATTATATCCTGATCGATCGAAAAAGGTTGTAACTGCTTTAAAAAAAAATTTGGTAACTAAGAAAAACGATACCTTAAAACTATCATTAAGGCCTTAATTAAGGGGGTCATTATGATATATATAAGAAGAGAAATTACAAAACCTGTCCTTGTGGTTTGGCGAAATTTCATGTTTTGTCTATATGGTTCGGAAAGTGCAAGTGGCGTCTTTGTGGGAAAACATTAGATCCGATTCCGTCCTTCCTTAAAATGAAATTACTAAAATACCCCTTGGTTCTTCCTATTTAAGAAGGAAGATGATGTGGGTATTTTAGTAATTTCAGTTTCGGAAGGACGAAATCGGACCCAAGGTTTCTCCAGAAAAATGACTCTTGCACTTTCCGAACCATACGGACAAAACATGCAATTTGGCTAAACCACAAGGACTATTTTTGATATTTACTCTATTAAGAAAAACCATACCCTTGAGTTGGGTATCAAATTTTCTTTTTTCGTGGAAAAGGTCGAGTATATATTAAACCAATAGTAACTGTTGTGATGTTTGGGCCGGTGGTATGTGGAATAAGGTTTGGTCCGGTGGTATGTGGAATAGGATTTGGTTCGATGACAGACGGGATAGGAGTTAGGCCAGTAGGCTGGACAGGTGTGGGGAGTGGGTCGGTGATATGCAATGTTTTGTAAACCGGGTTCAGAATCGACCCGGTCGAGTCACCGGGGACCGGGTCAACCGGTTCGACCGGTTGGACCGCCGGGTCAACCCGGTTTTGAATTTATTATTTTTTTATTTTTTTGACCGGTTCGACTACCGGGTCAACCGGTTCGACCACCGGGTCAACCGGTTCAACCGCCGGGTTAACCCGGGTTTTTATTAAAAAATTTTGAAAAAACGAAACCCGTCCGGGTTTCGAGAACCGGGTTCACCCGGGTCACTCAAAACCCGCCGGGTCACACCGGTTAACCCGGTTTTAGAAACCCGGGTTTTTTTACCCGTTTTTTTTGCCGGAACCGGTCGAACTGGTTAACCCGGCCGGGTCGACTCGGGTTTCAAAACGTTGGTGATATGAGAAAGGGGAGTTGGGTCCGTGGGCTGAACAGATGGTGTTAGGCCGATATGAAGTGGTGTGGTGGTTAGGCCGATATGAACTGGTTTGGTGGTTAGGCCAATGGTATTTGGAATTTTTGCCCGGTTATTTACTTTTCTCTTTTTGCTCATTTCCTCTCCTTGCCTCCTTTGCTTTCTTACTTTTGTTTGCCTTTTTTGTACGTGATTCTTAGCCGTTTCTTTTTTCGTTCGGTGGGTTTCAAAATAGGGAAATTACGAATGAAATACTTGGGAGTGCCTTTGATTACTAAAAAGTTGGGAATTAAAGAATGTAAGCAGCTTGTGGATAAGGTGAAGAGTAGAATTGAAGATATTTTTCGGTAATATAACCAATAGAAAGAGTGTATTGTATTTGTATTTGAGATATTTTTGGAAATTGTTAATGATTTTGAGGAGTTGGGCCGGTGGTATTTGGGTTAGAGGTTGGTAGTCGGAGAACATGGTGAGCGATAAGGTTTGGAGCGATGTCGAAAAAAGTTTAGGAAGGGGCATCATTAGGTGTGACGGACCTGAATGGAAAAATGGTCTCAACAA
Organism: Artemisia argyi; assembly: GCA_030686995.1. Lineage (NCBI taxonomy): Eukaryota > Viridiplantae > Streptophyta > Magnoliopsida > Asterales > Asteraceae > Artemisia > Artemisia argyi. The sequence goes on along the minus strand of CM060700.1, from coordinate 241,321,284 downwards.
AGGTGACATTACGAGAAATAATGATTTTGTTCGTGAAAAGGTTAAGGAAACGAAATCCGGCAGTGGTTTTAAGGGTAGCCAAGAAATATGTAAGGAGTGGATCAAGGGTCGGGTTTTTGATTATAGTATAGGTGAGCATAGCACAAACAACCAAAAACACGCAATGACATGTAGTTTGGTTTCGTGTTATAAAGGAAAAAATGAGGCGTGTCATTGTTTATAGTGGTGGATGGCAAAATGTTTAAAAGGTGGTGGCCATGTGACGTGCCTCAACCAAAAATGATGAGGAAACTAGGCTTGAAACAGTAAGGTACGGATAAGGTTGTTGATAGTCCGAATTATACGTTCGGATTTACCATTTTGTTGAAGTACGGGGATACGAGAAACTTGTGTGAATGCCGTGTTTGGTAAATTATCGGTGAAAGATGGTGTTGTCAAACTCACCACCATGGTGACATTGAAAAGCTTTAATTTCCTTATTAGTTTGAGATTTTACAAAAAAATGGAATTCAACAAACTTAGCAAAAGTGTCAGATTTGTTAAGCATATGATACCTCTTTGACTCGGAAGTGAGGAAGTCCACAAATCCGAATGCACAATATCAAAAGCAAAATTAACTACAAGATCGGAAACAGAAAATTGAAGTCTCACATGCTTGCCAAGTTGACAAGCATGACAAAGATTAGGAGACTTCACTTTATTACACAAAATAGCATTATTAGAAAGTAAAGAACATAGCACTTCATTAATTTCCTGGATGTCCAAGTTGTTGGTGCCACGTGTGATGACTAGCAAGAAAAGCTTGTGGGTAAGATGTAGGCGTGGTCATAGGATATAGGTCCCCGGTGCTATCTCATTAGCGGAGAATTTGCTGAGTCAAATAGTCCACTCGTCAAATTCATTAGAAACTTCGTAAAAATTTTGACAATATAAGGCAGGAGTGATGGACTTGAACTAGTTGCAGGAGCTGGACTTGTCCGACCTAAACTATATATGTTATTAAGTCCAAACGACCCAGCAATTTGGTTACGTATTATATTGAAGAGGCATATTATTCACCATGTGTGTTTCATGTGTAGGATGACCCACCAATTTGATTATTACGTACGTGAATAATCTATTTTTGGAAAAAGTAAAAAAGATAATGAAAGTGGGACAGTATGACTATGTGGATAATTTATTTTTGGAGAATTGATAATAATGATGACCCACCAGTTTGGTTGTGACGTGAATTGAATGACGTAAAAAATTAGCAGCAAGGAAAATTGATACGTGATTTTGGACAAGGCATTTTAGCCATTCTTCTATACTATGTTTTTAAAAACAGTTAGAACGTTAGACGGATTGAAATATTCTCATCCATGCTGTCTCCCTCGCAAACTCTATTCAGCTAATTATCTTTCTCAATATCAATGATTAAACATCTCCAATGTGTCGTTATTGGGTTGTCCCCAGTCCCCACTATGTCGTCAATGATTTGCGTCTCCACTATTAATTTGTTTGTTTTTGGTTAACATTAGTACACACTGCTGCAAAAAACAGTTAAAAACTTGAGTCTGGGCTTATAAAAGTTACCAAATGTACACTTACTCGTCGTGCTTTACTGGCCCCAATCTGCTTCTTCTTATAAAAACGTTCAGATTTGTCGTTTTGTTGAGAGGTATGGGGATACGAGAAACATGTGTGAATGTCATGTTTGGTAAATAATCGGTTAAAGATGGTGTTGTTAAACTCACCACCATGGTGACATTGAAAAGCTTTAATTTACTTATTAATTTGAGATTTTGCAAAAGAACAGAATTCAACAAACTTAGCAAAAGTGTTAAATTTGTTACGCAAATGACATACCTACAAGTAATGAGAACAATGGTAAAAAAAAATAACAAAGTATTTAATATCACTTTGACTCGGAAGTGAGAAGTCCACAAATCCGAATGCACAATATCAAAATAAAATTAATTACAACATCGGAAACAGAAAATGGAAGTCTCACACAGTGACGAAGCCAGGATTTTTTATACGGGTGGACCAAATATCAACGTAGCAATTAATTAAAAGAAAGTCGTCGCGATAAAATAATTGAATTGTGGTTTTCTATTTAAAATACATTGATACTACACAACATGACTTGCCCAATAAAACTTGAATCTTATATGTAATAAGATTTTGATCTAAAATTGGACTAAAATGTAAAGAAATATGCTTTCAAATTAATTTGAAGTATCTAACAAGAGATAATACCTTTAGATATCATACAAGTGAAAAGCAAAAATAAATGAAGGATTATAATAAATGTGTGCTACAATTGAAATTAAATTATATATTTGTTTTGAGTTTTTATCCTCTCTTAAGTGGGTAGGCCAATTTATCTATTAACAGATTAATACTAAATCAATAGTATATGTATGTTGTAACTCCAGGATTTTAGGGTGGGCTTTGGCCAACCCAAAGCTATACGTGTTGGATAAATTGATAGAAAGTAGTTTGCTTTTGCAATGAAAAGAAGCTGCAGCTTTTCATACTTTATTGACTTGACTGGTAGCCTTTAAATAGGCAAGACTTACAACGGAAACAAGTAAACTTAGGCTAAAAAGACTCAACTAATTTGACATACTCAAACTAGAAAACAGGACTCATAATGTCTAGAATATCTCCAGACTTATTCTGCTCTAACTAACTATGAACTAGTCAAAGTTCGAATAATTCAATAACTCTAATAATACGTAGCTCCGTCTCTGGTCTCACATGCTTGTCAAGTTGACAAGCATGACAAAGATGAGGAGACTTCACTTTATTATACAAAATAGTATTATTAGAAAGTGAACAACATAGCACTTCATTAATTTCACGGATGTCCAAGTCATTGGTGCCACATGTGATGACTAGCAAGAAAAGCTTGTGGGTAAGATGTAGGCGTGGTCATAGGATATAGGTCCCCGGTGCTATCTCAGTAGTGGAGAATTTGCTGAGTCAAATAGTCCACTCGTCAAATTCATTAGAAACTTCGTTATCACGGGTAAACTAACGAACATAAATTAAAATTTTGACAATATAAGGCAGGAGTCTTGATGAGCCTGAACTAGTTGCAGGAGCTGGACTTGTCCTAAACTATATATGTTATTAAGTCCAAACGACCCAACAATTTGGTTATTATATTGAAGAGGCATATTATTCACCATGTGTGTTTCATGTGTAGGATGACCCACCAATTTGATTATTACGTACGTGAATTGAATGATGGAAAAAGTAAAAAAGATAATGAAAGTGGGACAGTATGACTATGTGGATAATGTATTTTTGGAGAATTGATAATAATGATGACCCACACAGTTTGGTTGTGACGTGAATTGAATGACGTAAAAAATTAGCAGCAAGGAAAATTGATACGTGATTTTGGACAAGGCATTTTAGCCATTTGTTCTACACTATGTTTTTAAAAACAGTTAGAACGTTAGACGGATTGAAATATTCTCATCCATGCTGTCTCCCTCGCAAACTCTATTCAGCTAATTAACTTTCTCAATATCAATGATTAAACATCTCCAATGTGTCGTTATTGGGTTGTCCCCAGTCCCCACTATGTCGTCAATGATTTGCGTCTCCACTATTAATTTGTTTGTTTTTGGTTAACATTAGTACACACTGCGTAAAAAAAATTAAAAAACTTGAGCCCGGGCTTATAAAAATGACCAAATTTACACTTACTCGTCGTGCTTTAGTAGCCCCAATCTGCTTCTTCTAAATCAACCCTTCCATCTTTACCAGCTGTAGCAAGTTCAAGTCATGAGTCACAACGATCAACATAAGAATCCTGGTGAGTTTTTTCACCACAATTCACATATTAGTTATTTGATCATATTTTAGTATTTAATATTGGTATGAACTTGGTTGTAGTTGCATATCCTCCTCACATGACCATGGAGAAAGAAGGACCACGGTCACCCAAAAACCAAGTTCAAGGACGCACTAAAAGCAGGGCCAGTGAAGGTTTCTGTAATACCTGGTAAGTAGATTACCGCATATTCCATATTTGGTCATGCTTAATATTTCGATTTAATCTGTCATACTGTTGGTTGCAGTTGTGCTGTGCTATGCTATTGTCCACTCGCTACAAGCAGGGCCTGTGCAAGTTTCTGTACTACCTGGTAAGTAGATTACCACGTATTCCATATTTGGTCATGCTTAATCTTCGATTTAATTTGTCATAGTGTTGGTTGCAGTTGTGCTGCGCTATGCAATTGTTCACGCACTACAGGCAGGGCCTGTGACAGTTTCTGTACTACCTGGTAAGTAGATTACCACGTATTCCATATTTGGTCATGCTTAATATTTCGATTTAATCTGTCATACTGCTGGTTGCAGTTGTGCTGCGCTATGCGATTGTTGCATGTTGGCGGTCTGCTGTTAACATCCTTCGTGATCACGAGATACTGCCATTGCCTGATGATTTTGTCTCAATGTTTTTATGATTGTTAAATTGTGTATTATTACCTACTACCCAAGGGCCAAGGCCTTTGGTCCAGTTGTATATGAGTTGCCCACCAACTTAATTAGAGGTTGTGGGTTCAAGCCTCTCTGGAGGCATCTGTGAGATATATTGTGAGATAAATGGTATAGGGTTTGAAAAAAATTGTCGTTCAAAAATATATATGTATATATACTATATATTATTACCTACTAATAGTAATGATATAAACTAGTTAGGCAGGTTCTGGTTTATGTAAGGACTTTTGTTTGTAAGTGTTCATGAATTTAGTTAAATGTTACAGAGTATAACCTTTCTTAAGTATACTACTTGTGCAAATATGTATCCAAGCGAACCATTTAGTAAACGTGTAACATGTTAATACACAAAACATACCTGGTTGAAGTTTGAACTGATAAAACCTAATTGCACAAAAATAAGTTTGATTAGCTAACAAACATGATTTATTAATTTTGTGAAGATTCAAGGTTGGGTCTGTTTTGGTGTGTTAAGTTATCATTTGCAAACTAGTGACTCATGAAAGATGGACTACTTTGTTCTAACCAAGGTCCAACAATTGGTTTGGTTGTCTATGATTCAGGAAGTATGTTTTGTAATAGGAAGTGCTTGTTGTATGCATTTGAATTTAAATAGTACTAAGGTTATTTGCATTTGAATTTAAATAGGAAGATGCACCTCTGTCCATGTTCCACCCGACCCGACCTCACCAAAGTCCTGTTGTTGGACCGGAGGGCCTGCCTGTTTGGTTGTCGTCGTGTAACCCGAACCCGGGTTGTATGGACTGAGACACATTGGTCCTGGAAAAATGAAACTGGTGTTGTTGGGCTTGGAGCATTCGCTAGGCCTGTGTTATATTTTCAGAAAGTCCATATTGGGCCAGGAGTCTTTGTTGGGCTGAACTTGTTGCCGGAGTCGGACATGTCCTAAACTATATATGTTGTTATTAAGTCCAAATGATCAAAAGGGTTTGGCCCAATACAAACTATGTTAACAATAAATACTAGTCTCGTTTTCATGACTCACTAAAGTTGATGAAAATGATCCTTCGTGAATCAAACTGCACCAGACACAACTAACTAATCTTCAAATGATGCTTCATACGCTTTCTTGTACAAGGCGTTTTAGCCTCTTTTTCTATAGCCATTTGTACAAGGCGTTTTATAGCCATTCGTACATATAAAACATGCATCTCATTTCTTGAATCTTGAATTTCTTAAACTTAATGTTGACTTTACTGATTTTTGAGCTGAATATTTCATAATTCATAGTAATGAGCGAGTTAGTAGTTTTCATGATTTGGCAAATGAATTTTGACTTTTGGTCTACTATATATGGTGAGATGAAATAATTTTATATTTGAAAATTTGAATTTATTTACTTACGGATGCATATTTTAAACTTGCCGCTAAAAATCTCGTTGTTATGCACAGGTATGAAATGATCAATGATTAGACATCTCCACTGTGTCGTTATTGGGTTGTCTACTTGTCCCCACTATGTGTTGTTAATGATTTGTGTCTCCACTATTAATTTGTTTGTTTTTGGTTAACATTACTCCACGTTAACATTTGTGTCTGCTTCTTCTAAATCAAACCTTCCATCTTTACCAGCTGTACGTAGCAAGTTCAAGTCATGAGCCACAACCATCAACATAAGAATCCTGGTGAGTTTGTTCACCACAACTCAAATATTATTTATTTGATCATATTTTAGTAATTACTAGACGAGTAACCGTCCATAACAACGGGATTTTATAACGGCAGATAGTTATAGTGTTATTTTGGTTACACGAAACACTTAACCAAAATATTATTATAACTATATGCCGATATAAAATCTCGTTGTTATACATGGGTACTCGTGTTCAGTGGCGAAGCTTGGATTTTTCGAGTGGGGGGTCGGGATCTAAATTTTTTTTTTCCTAACACTATGGGGGGTCGAAACCGAATTAAATTGGGGGGGCGAAACCGAAAATACCGAAATTTTTCTACACGAAAACGATATACCCCTACATCGCAAAAAAAATTTCGGGGGGTCGGCCGCCCCCCCCCCCCCGCCCCTATGAAGCTGCGCCACTGCTCGTGTTGTTACCACAAAAGTAACAAAAAGGTTATGGTGTTTGTATAGTAGAGTTTAGGATAATTATTTGAAAGTATTAAATATAAGTTTATGGTGTTAACCGTGTATGTTTAATTTGTACTACTTGTCTAACTTTCCATTTGCATTTTGCAAACCGAGTATGTCTAATGAATTCGAGTTTCCATTACATTTACGGAGGGTGTCAAGGAGGTTATGCTTGGCAAAAGTAGCTGTGAGCAGTAGTAGTGAGCTGTAGCAGTGGGCTGTGAGCAGTAGCCACAGCTCACTGCTTACCGCTCACAGCTTCATAAAAAAGCATTGGAAAAATGAGCTTTCCTAAAAAATAGCAAAGCTCACAGCTTTCATGACAAACGAACACTAATAATAAAAAAGCTCATTTCTCACTGCTCATCACCCCAAAAAGCTTTGTGCCAAACATAGCCGAACTATTCAGTATTAATCACACTATTAGTTTCTTTTACATTTATTAGTTTCTAATTTTCATTTCAAAGTATTAATTAGAGGTATTCATGTTTGTTAAAATTTTCTATTAAGTCATGTTTAATTAAGAGGTGACTTAATGTAGACACCCTCAATTTTATTACTTAATATTTGCAGTCATCTTTCTCTATTAAGTCATAAACAAACAGTTTTTATATGACTTAATAAATTCAGTTTTTTTAATATTAAGTCAATTAAGTTGATTTCAAACACCACCTTAGACAATTAAGGAGGGTAAATTAGACAATTAGATTTACTCCTTTTTTAAGAACTATTAAGTTTTCAAAAAATAGCTTAAATGTTTAGTATAGATTAATTAATATTGGTATGAACTTGGTTGTAGTTGCATATCCTCCTCCCATGACCATGGAGAAACAAGGACCACTGCCAACAAGCGCTGTCCCCAAAACCCGAGTTCGAGGAGGCACTAAAAGCAGGGCCTGTGAAGATTTCTGTAATACCAGATGGTAAGTAGATTACCATATATTCCATATTTGGTCATGCTTAATATTTCAATTTAATCTGTCATACTGTTGGTTGCAGTTGTGTTGCGCTATGTGATTGTTGCCTTTTGACGGTCTGCACGGCGGTCTGCAGTTAACATCCTTCGTGATCACGAGATACTGCCATTGCCTGATGATTTTGTCTCAATGTTTTTATGATTGTTGAATTATATATTATTACCCACCAACTTACAGGTTGCAGGTTCAAGCCTCGCTGGAGGCATTTGTGAGATAAGTACTGTTAGAGGGTTTATGTAAGACATTTTGTTTGCAAGTGTTCATGAATTCAGTCAAATATTATAACCTTTTTTTAGTATACTACTTGGGCAAATAATGTATCCTAGCGAACCATTTGGTGAACGCGTAACATGTTAATACACAAAACATACCTGGTTGAAATTTGAACTGATAAAAGCTAATTGCTCATTGTATGTTCTCATTATTTGGTTCATAGTTAGTATACTTTGGGGTCTGTCCAAAGTGTGTCTAGTATGGACTTGTAAATATTTCTGGTAACTTTACTTTTCACCCAAAAAAAATTAAGAAAAAAGAGAGGATATTTTAAGACTAAACTCATTTGAAACAAGACAATTTCAGAGATTAGCATAACCACAAAACAAAGGTCAACTTCAACCAACCAAACACTTAAAAGGAAGGTTTATTTACCATAATCTACTTAACCACCTTCAGAGGTTAGTTTGTTCCGCTACAAGGCTTGCTTACAATATGATCGCATTTGGCTCATTCAGCTTCTTCTTTAATATTTGGCGACAAAGAATCAGACCGCCTTCTTTTGGGCTCATTATCCCCCAAATGCAGGCCAAAACCAAGATCCTCTTCATCTGTTCCACCGTTCAACAATGCGCTTAGATTCTCAGACTCCGCCCTAGACCGACGCTCATTTCTATGCAGCGGCGATTGCCCATTGAAAAACTGATGTTCAATACTTGGTCCCACACAAGGCCCATCTTCCAAAATGGCTTCATTTTCCGTAGGGGACAAATTCATATCAGGACCAGCAGCTTCTTCTGACGGGATATGCTGTTGGATGTGAAGACCCAATGGTTCTGCTTTGTCTTTCGGAAGCACTATTTCTGGTGGTGAAGAGTCGCCACCTGTCGAACCAACCCCTGTTGCTGAAGCTGCTATTTGTTCTTGCACCGCACCTGTTCCGAAAAACATGCATCAACACGTAATTTTCGCTTTTATTTCAAGACAAGCCAACGTACTTTTTCATTTGTCCCATTTTAGTTAATATAGTACTATTTTTGCACATCCCAGTCATTAAAAGATGGCTTTGTGTCCTGTGTGGGTCATTTTGTAACCCGTAATCTTAGGATTTTAAATATGATTTAACATTTAATGCAAATCTAACGGGATACAAACCCCACAATTTAACATTCTCTCTTATAATGACTCGTATATACAAAAAAAGAAACACGATGACTAAAAACATGACAAATGATAAGTCGTATTTTATGCAAAGAAGACCTGATAATCTTTTAGTGCAACGGTAAAGAACATCAATTATGTTTGGAAAAAGCACAAACCTTTTAGTGCATCGCTCGTTGTTATAAGATCAAGTTCAAGAAGATTGAGTAGACGTCCAAGGTCAACACCACTTGTCCAATTTTCGGGAGGCTGGCCAACTTTAAGCTTAAGTCGGCCCCTATTTGCCGTCCCTCCCCATATGATTCCAATGGGTCTCGGTTTCTCATCGTTTTCACCCTTCATCACAATTAGACTTCCACTGTCACCTTCGAGATCAAACGTTTGTTGGTTCTCTCCAACAACAAGAAAATCAGTAAAGAAACAAACCCCTTTTCGTCATTATATTCAAGGGCATAAGCCAAGACTGTCCCTTTAGTCAACCCTGAACTCCTCCCGACTTTCATCACTTTCTTACCGATAAGACTGTTGATGGGAGACTGTAAATCTATGATTTTCACATCTCCAATTTCTCCAACATCTTTTACAGATGTTGTTACAGTCGACATGTCAAAATCATCACTAAAGGGGATGAATGCGCCATCTGCTCTTACAAACGTCTCTGAATGTGTGCACCAAATTCAATAAAACAACAAATTAAGTTAGATACAAGAAACATACGTGTGGCCAATCTGCCTGCCTCAACACTGGCTGTCAGTAAGAATTATGTGCTAACCTGGGTTAACGCCAGCAAAGATGCCATACCAAAGGTCATCTGTAATAAATGAAGTAGCTCTCTCCACTGCACCAAGGTATATCCCAGGTCCAAGTGTCGGTGGTAAAGGATGAAACATCTTCTGATTTGGATAATCTAGATTCACAGCAACATGGCGGTTTGTGAGAAAACCAACTTGTCGGTTACCTGTTTGGCTTCTCACAATAGCGCCCAACGTCCCGTATGTCTCTTGACTTGCTACCTAAGATCCGTAAAACATAAACCTCTTGGTATATCCGTATATGCATGCCCAACTTAAAAGTAAATATGACATGGAAATATAAATCTAAACATAGATCCAATATGTGTATAAGTTGAATCTTTAACTTTTTTTGTCGCTTTAAATCACATCCTACTAGTAAAGAACTAAAGATTGCGTAGAATCTAATAATACCTGAGAACCTGAACCGATACACGAGCCACTTCCACGTAGATCATCCACAATTTCAGTGTACAACTGTTCTTTGCTTGCTCGTTCGGGTGCACCAAAGTATGAGAATTCCACAACATCCACGTCACACCACACACTCCCTGGTCCCTGTTGGATTACAAAGATAATCATATAGATGCGTAACTAGCACAACAGGAAGATAAAAACCAAGGGTGCCATTCCTTACCTCTAGAATCGTGGGTAGACACTGAATGGGAGTTAACCATTGCTTATGAACTTTGCGCGAAACAAACACCAGAATTGCAGGTATATCAGTCAACACACCTTGACGAATCCTAAACCCAATTGCAGTTCCAAGACTGTAACATCTCAGGATCTTACTATGAGACGCCCGAATAGTCATTAACTCAAGCAAAGTAGTTGCTTGATGCCCTTTCGGCAACCGGCCTATAGACTCAGGTAAAACACCCTTTTGTAAGTTTATAAAATAGTTAGTCCTCTCTTCAGCAGCATCACTTAGTCTACTAGATGTCGGCCAAGAAAAGTAAGCAGCGTTGCTCTCTGAGTGTTGTCCACCAGACGTATATGGTTGAAGAGTCGCTTGATTAAACGAAGGAAGATTATTGTTATTAGACTGACTATAACAAGTCTTTTCCAAATCCAACGCTGATTCCTCTGATGGCGTCGAACCAGAAGAACGAACTCTTTGTGTCGGATCCATATGCTAAAAATAACTTGTTCTTATCTCAAAGGCTGTATCAAAAATCAACACCAAATGGACATACGGAAATGAACTAAAAATGGAAAATTTAAAATAAAAATCCAAACTTTAACTTAAAAAAGCAAAATGCATTAAATTGACAATCTTTATTAGCACATGATCTGGACCACTATAAACCCTTTATGATTCAAAAGCTCTAACTTTCTGGCTTATATTTAAACTTACGCTAAGCTTATCATGATAGGAGTATAAGAAGCTTAAATAAGTCGATAAGTTTCAAAATAAGCCAGAAAAATTGTGCTGATATATATATTATATAAGCTGAAATGAGATAAGCCCAAAAAAAAAAAAAAAAAAAAAAAAAAAAAGCTTAAAACACCCCTTTAGACTAATACCCTAAACAGTTTCACCTATGCAATTCCCTGAAGCATAAAGACTAAACTTTTTTATAAAAAGAAAAAGATCAAACATGGAAACTATATCATCTTTAGCAAACAAAGCATGGAATATAAAATAATGAAAATGATATAAACTAAATAGAGAGTGATCAAGGAGAGCTTACAGTGAGTGAGTGATTGAGGTTGAGATAATATGATCAAGGAGGGCCAGTTGTAATCTTTTTATAAAAATCTTTTTAATGATTATATGACTATGCATAAATACATACATAATACTTATATATTAGTAGTCTAGTGGGTGGGGCTTAACTTGTTAAGCGAGCCACAAGTGGGAGTAGTACCGGGTGGGTGACCACCCGGGAAGTTCTCACTTGTGGTCCACTTGTAGACCATATTGTTCCGGAGATATATTGCAATGATGGATTTGAACCCTTGAGTCACTCGTTGCGGGGGTTCGAATCTTGAGCATGGCCCGGTTTTCATCCGACTGTTTCTCCAGCAAGGTAAACTTGTGTGGAGGCAGTACGGTTTCCGGGGGAAACCCGTTACCACCTGAGATCAGCGTAGACCCGGTTCAGACAACATAGTCTGGCGGGGTGGCGATGAGGCCTTCGCTGTCCGCGAAAGTGGTCGATTCTAAGTTGAAATTCACCTTTCAAAAAAAATATATTATATACTAACAGTGATCAACATGATGATGTTAGATGTAGTAGTGTTCATTTCATATCATTATTTTATAAGATATGATCTGGGCTTATTAGCTTTTGTGTTTTGAATATTTGATTTGGTTTGGTGACTTTATTGGGTGTTGGGCCAAATGGGTGGAAATCAAATAAAAATATCTGACCAATCACCAATAGTATTTATTTGTCTGCCTTTTAAACTACTACTATTTACTCTAGTTTATGTTTTTAGCTGGAGGGATGCTACATCCACATAAAAACCCCACAAAAAACTCCCACTCGCTGACGTGTCAGCGGGTGATTGGTTTTTGGTGGGATGTGGAACCCACAAAAAACCAATCACCCGCTGACACGTCAGCGAGTGGGAGTTTTTTGTGAGGTTTTTATGTGGATGTAGCAAATTTCTTTTAGCTGTATCATGCATTCATGTGTATTGAATTCATGTTCTTTTTAAGGTAAAATTTAATGTTATTTCACTTTTATCAACAACAACAACATGCATGGTGTGTAAACATTCATAGATTGAATTCTTCAACCCTTTATTATGCAACTAGAGTTAAGGCTGATAGCAATGGAACGGAAAAATTCGGTCGAGCGTATCCCTCAACCGATTTGGAGCTTTTAGCAAATATCGGTTGTGGTCCAAGGAAAACAACTATCGGTCCTCTATACAACCGATTTTAAATGCACACAAAATCCAACTTTTGAATTTAAAATGGGACCGTTTGAAAATAAAAAAGTTGGTCACCACTGTGCCATTTGGGTCATGTCTGGTTGCTGGAGAGAGAAAGCTGACGTGACAGCCGGGAACTTGGGTCATCCAGGGTCACCATTGTGCCCAGCCTAATATGTAACAGTTGACGTAATGTACATTCTGTTACTTGAAATGCCATAATCGAAATACTCATCCGGGCACTCGTGATCTATAGATACGAATACTAATGTCATTCAAAATCCTTACAAATGCAAATGGTATATCCTAGGAATTTCAATGTGTAAGACAAAGATAACCATCGAAAATGAAAGCAGTGGTAAGTGATAACTAAACAGTATAAGTATCTTGCCATGTTATCATCTTTGCTATTTTTTAAGAATGCTCATTTTTTCAATGCTTCTTTTAAAAAGCTTTTAACAAACACACCCTAAATCCAAAATCTATTTCTCTAAAAGTCTTTCTTAACGAGTCAATTGTACGTTACCGTATACCATAGGGGCAATGCACCAATGGTTAGAAAATAATTCTATAACATACAAATACACACAAAAACATCAAAATCACAATCATAGGATCGCAGGATTATGCTTTAGGTTGTTGTGTGTATTGAATTCATGTCCTTTTTAAGGTAAATTTAATGTTATTTTACTACTCCTATGTTACTATGTCTTATTATTTTCATACTCCTATGTTGTTTTTTAGATCAGAACATTTTTATACTGTATGCATTAATTGGACATTAAATTTGCTTTGACTCATAAGTACTACCTTTCATTCTATTGACAAACATATATAACCTCATTCAGAACTGATAACAAATGTGGGATTTTAGGTCCCCATTCATAGATTGAAGCCTTTAACCCGGCCTTGATTATGCAACTAGAGTTAATCTGTAACCGTTGACGTAATGTAGATTTTGATACTTGAAATGCCATAATCGAAACCAGGTGATCTATACATATGAATAATGTCATTCAAAATCCTCAATATGCATCTTTTTGGTTGCCTCGCAAACCTTGTAGCTAGAAGTTGGGATTGAATCAAAGACCTATTTCTCTAAATGTTGTTCTTAACCGTTCAATTGTACGTTAAGGTAAGAAGTGACACCAAAGGGGCAATGCACCGGTTTAAAAACATATATATACACACAAAAATATCAAAATCACAATCATAGGATCACACGATTATGCTTTCGAAAAATGTACAGGATCAACGAAGCGAGATTGTAAATGGTGTAGCAATCGTATGATCAAAGGTGAGATTACTGATAATTGCCCACATTTCAAACTCGTGTGTTTTCAAAACTTTCCTATGACTCGTGTCGCATATTTTCCTACTAAATCTTTAATTTAACGATTGAAACATGAACCAATTATATGTATATTAGTTCGATTTTTATATCAAATATTATGTATAGAACAATATAACACTACAAAAATTCTATCAAAGGATTAAAAGCAAACTATACTAAAGACAAGGAGAAAAAGTAGGAGGATCATCAATCCATATAGAAACAAGAATCAAAATGAATATTGCATGGAATTAATCATTTATCTCAAATCAATTCTTAAGATAGATACATCTTCACAATTAAACCTAAATCTCAAAAAAAAATAATAACTGAATTGAACCCGAAAGTCAAAAACTACTACCATGTTCATATTATTAGTACGTACGTCGATCACGATAAGTAGAGACCGGTTAGCTCATCCAACGAATCCAAATCAAGATTACTCACATCAGAATTCTCAAGCATCCACAAAAGATGATCAAACAAAACAACTTCACAATTAATAACATAAACCGCGTTATCACCAGTTGTTTTTTCGACTAAAGCATCAACAAGTGGATGACTTAAATACTTTGAACTAATCACATATCGTTTCCTCGTGCTTCCAACGTAAACCGTTTCTTGAGGCTCTTCACCGCTGTCGTATATTACAACCGTGCTACTATTCCACATTATTCCACCACGTGACGAGCCATCATTTTCGCGTTCCTTGGTTGATTTGGATCTTAGATTCGTGTACGAAGAAGTCCGGACTAGCTGCCTTGACAACGTCTTGCATTTTCTCAACATTGTATTGATATTTTTCTTCATCTTTTTTTTATAAAATTTTGGTGAAGAGAATTAGGTTAAGATGGTGATATGATATATATGACTTCATATATACTCATCAGTCATCACGTAGGAATAAAGGGTGGAATGTGAAAATATGAACATGGAGGTGGGTGTGATGTGGATATTTTAAGTAGATGAGGGTCCCATTTGTATTAGTTAAATCATATTCTTTGATAATTACATTCTATCTTATGTTAATAAACTATTAAATCAATAAAGCTTGATTAGATATTAATTTCTCATTTAATTTGTTTGTTAATGAATAAGTGAATCACATATAGTCAGTATTTAATTTATATTTATTAAACCATGAATGTGGTCCATGTCTTAATTTACAAACAATTTAAAGTGCAAAACAAATGTTAAAGGTTCATATTGTAACATGCGACATATGATATATTTTCCTTCAATAAGTTACATCTATTATTGGCTTAAGATTTCAGTGTGCACGTAATCTTTAATGTTTAATAGTACATCGTAAGCTTTACCAAAGTCCGTATATGTTAAATTAGTAACTTTTAAAATAATTTTGAAAGAATTAATTAATGATAAGTAAGCACGATTTGATATTTTTACTTTTCAAAATGAGAAGATAATGATGGAATTTGGAAACGTAATGAATTTGATAAAACATTCTGATTTAATGAGGAAAATGATAGAATACTTTGTTTGATAAAACATTCTGATTTAACACTGAATGAGTGAAAATACTAAGTGATTCAACGATGCTGAATGAACATAATTCTGAGTGAAAATGACTTTTTGATAACTTTTTTGAATTATTGCCTATAATTCTATATGTGAAGAATTATTAATTAATTTTAATATTTTTATATGATTTAACACTTAAAATATTAGTAATTTTTTTTTATAATGTTTTAGAGATGATACAATTCATAATATTATTATTAATTAACAAAGAGAGTTAACGACATTTGATAGTCACATTTTTTTTTACATGTGTTCGTCGTTCTTTTGCGTAGAAGAAATAATATACTTTCACAAACATTATGATTTATGCTGTTATGCAACACAAATATTCTATGTGAGAAGTTGTTATTTAACATCCTAATAAAATATTTACATCTATTAAAATTGAAGATACTATTATAGAGCACATTTGAGCCATCCAGCACACTCTAATTTTCTATCAAACACCCTTCCTTCTGACCGATTCATGAATATATGCTTAATTATCCCATTAAGTGTGTATCATTTTTTTATTATTATTATTTTTTTAATATATTTCATGTCACTATATATTTGTATCGACCTAAACCCATAATCACCTTGTTGGGATAATCTCACTATCACATAATTACCGCTAAACTATGAGCCTTTGACAAAATACCGCGCCAAATGCCGCATAAGTGTGTTTAGCGAAGTGTTTAAGGTTTGATATATTAATTGCTATGAACATTTGTTTTTTCACAAATCACAATAGTATATTCAGATGAAGGGCATGAAGTAATTAAATCAAATCATGAATTTCAATATGAGGTATAAAAAGTATACACCAAATAAATTTAGGCCTATGGGAAACAAACAATTCCAATGTATTGCCTTTGTGAGACATGGGAATATATAAAGAGATATTTATGTTTCATTTCTCATTATTTATTTTAACAATTTTATGTGTCATTTCTACCAACCTTAAATGTATATCATGTACACATACATTGCATGTTGACAAAAATTACTCATACAGTCATACGAGTCTCTGTACAATTTTGACTCATACGATGATACACAATAGTAATTATTGTACTTACTAACAAGTTGCATGCATTATAGTTTCACTGCATCTTTTAGATATCAGAATGAAGTTGATAGAAATGAATTGTCACATGAAGGTCCCTCAATTATTAGGAAAAATATTGTCTTGTAGCTTTCATATTCTTCTATTCACCCCCTTTTAAAATTTTCATCTCATTCTCCCAAACCCCCATGGACCATGGTACCTCAAAGCCAAAGTTTAATGATATGTACATTTATAAGTTGTGCCAAAAAATCATTGATATGAATCAATCTAGAAGGTAAAATGCATTTTAAATGATTTAAAAGAAAAGACACTGTACCACGATTCTTGAAAGCGTTCGTTCAACGGGTTCAGCTGATCACACTGCTTGCTGCAAGCGATATGGACACCAGTGTAACGTTTTTTTATTGTTTGTTTAAGTACCCTAAACATAATGGTTATTAGATTGCTAGCTAAACATGTTTGAAGAAAATTAGAAAAAGTGCAATTATTTAGTTGGTATAGTATAGTAATAGCAATAATATACCAGCATTCATTCAATTTGCAGGTTGATGACTGTTTGTGTCCATATCCGGGGAACAACGGCTGCCACACATTTGACCTTAAACCACTGTGCTATAGCAATAATACCATCACAAACAAACAATACCCTGATGCTTTCGGTTCGCTTTGGATCACTCAAGAAAAAGTATGCTTATCTCATCCAACAGTTATAAACAATAATGAAGCAACCGCATTTCACGCGTTCAGGTTATGTAATAATGACCTTACGCGTTGAAGTGGTAACATTCAAAATAAAATTTGTTATGGACCAGAGTCAAGGACCCTTGGACCGGGAAGTACAGGATACTGTCAGTAAGTGTCCCAAAAAGTCTACAAATATTAACATCACTCGGACCCTACCGGGAGTGGAGAACAAGCATCAAATAATACTATCAAATCACCAGTATAAACTTTTAAAAGAATATGCAAGCTAATGCAGGTTCAACTCTTTTACGCCAAAAAGCTCTTGATAGTGAATTAGATGATTGTCTTAGGTAGATGTCGGCATAACATCAGTATTAAATAGCTTCTAAGACAACATGTGTTGGATTGAAAGCAATAGCAATACCCACTCGATCCAAAATTAGAATAATTGCAACAAACCACTACCAACAGTTTTTAATATATTGATACCATCAACAACCTCAATCTAATTGTATCAAAACTTTAAATCAACATGTTCCTTGTCTACAAAGGAATACCTCCTTAATTCTTTAACAAACAATCTTTTTATAATTAAAAAACGAATAAGCGTATTAAGTATTGTATATCCGTATGGTGTAGAAATCTGAAGTAAAACCGTGAAACGTGATAATAACTTCTTGTCTCATCTACGAGAAGCTTACCTCAAGGAAAAATGTATGTTTGATCACTTCACAGCTTGGCTGTGTGAGTAGAAGTAATCAGACATTAAAGCGGAACAACATAACATCACCCTCTTGAACAATATACTCTTTTCCCTCAGACCTCAACTGCATAAAATTATATATAAGAAAATGCATTAATTATGATTACATGAACACCGGCAAAACAGCTTTGGGTTGAAACGGGTCATTTTTCCGTATGGGTTAAAATGAGTTGGGTTGACCAGTAAACACTTTAGCCATTCTTTTAAATTATATATATGATATTAATTCCTTAATTATGACTAAAAAAATTATGATAATACCACAAATCTTCCAATAAATGGGATTAGGAGGTTAAATGCATTAAAATTAGACTCAGGGCAGCTTTTCTTCAGCCCAGTTGACCTGTTCCCCTTTAGCCAAACAGCTTTGGGTTGAAACAGGTCATTTTTCAGTACGGTTGAAATGATTTGGGTTGACACGCAAACACCTTGGCCATTTTTTAAAACAAAATATGTTACTAATTCGTCAAGTGTGATTGAGAAAACAATATTAATACATTAATACTATCAATCTTTGAATAAATGCGATTTAGGAGTTTATAAGCATTAAAATTACACTTCGGGCGACTTTTCTTCACCCGTTTGACCCGTTTCCCTTTAGCTAATGATTCTTTTTCTTTTAATTTCCCATACACGTTCGAAATAAAACACACCCCAAATCGACTGATTTATAAGTAGTTGGTAACAATTGCTACATCTAGTTTCACAGTCTAGAATGCAACTAGGAGCAAAGTTGTGTAATTGGAATTTCTGGCATACACATACGATCTAGTGTGAGTGTCCCTTGTAACAAAGAGTTCTTATTCAGTCTCTAGCAAAGGGTCTTTATTGAGTGGATCAAACAAGTGCAAAAGCTTCTAACAACATCCCTTACATGCAATTTTGGCTGCTAAAAGCAATGACAAAGTAATCTAAATTAGGGAATCAACTTACAAGTCCTTTCTCCCTCGCCGCTGACAGTGAACCAGCAGCAACAAAATCGTTATAAGCCACCTGGTAATAATTATAAAGAAAGACATAGTTATCTTACAGTAACCAGCGTTGATACAAAATTGCAAAACATTCAAAATTTGGACGGCAATCATATTGTTTTGCAGCAAACTCACTGTTTCTGCTCGAATGAAACCTTTCTCAAAGTCAGAATGGATAACTCCGGCAGCTTGGGGTGCAGTCATTCCTGACACATCAAATGGTAATGAAATTAGTTACTTTATGTGGCATGTTACTATAATACCAATGTAAAACACATTTCAGTCAAACATAACTTCGTATACATAAAGTGACTCAAACCTGCATGTATGGTCCATGCTTTAGTTTCCTGTAAAAAGAACGAAAAATACTTTAATATGTAAAATATACACAAATCACACGCTAAGAAAAACGTTTCAGTTTTCCTCACCTTTTCTCCAGAAGTGAAGTATGTACGTAAGCCAAGTAGGTTATATGTCGCCCTAATAAGATTTCCAAGCCCACTCTCATCTACGCCAAGAGACGTCAAAAATTCTGCTCTTTCTTCTGTTGGGAGTTCCGTTAGCTCTGACTCCACCTGCAATTAGAAAACTACTTAATTGCATCTAGAAAACACTTTTCAAGACTGGAATTGGATCTTTCTAATGAAATCAACTGCTCCATTATAAATGAAAGAAAATGGGGCAGGATCGATCATAACGAAGTTTACATCTCAAAAAACTTCAAAAGTTATGATGAATTTTTATTAAATATTTTATTTTGGCTATATGAAATACCTGTGCAGAGACAGTTACAATGCCTGACTGTAACTGAGAAGCGAGTTCCATAACGTTTTTAACATGAGGATTACTTTCAGGAGTAGCCAAATCAGATTCCGCAACATTTGCCACATAAATCACAGGCTTCATTGTAAGTAGACAGAGATGCTGTATAGACTCCTTTTCAAAATCTGTTAAAGCCACTGATCTAGCTGGTTTTCCATCCATTAGTGCTTGCAGTATCTTCTCAAGGGCCGACTTTTCTGCCTCCTCCTGAAAATTCATCAAAATAATCACAAAATATCAAACCATGTACCGGGAAGAATAATAATCAATAGCTGTTGAGGGCTATAAAACAATTTTCACCTTAGCTTTGACTTGTGAATTACTCGCTTTGCTCTTTTTGAGTTTCTCTATCCTTTTCTCAATCTGCATTTCTTGTACGATAGTCAGTTCAGTTCCATCAGTTCATCTTATCTTTTATTATAACTATAAAATGCTATAACTATATCACGTTTGTCGTAATACATGGTGCAAAATGTTATATAGAAATTTGTGTTAGTATACCTGGTCTAAATCAGAGAATGCTAGCTCTAAGTTGATCACATCAATATCTGATTTGGGATCAACTTGCCCATTCACATGAACAATGTCATTATCCTCAAAACAACGTACAACCTGATATAAGAGCAACCATAAGTTTCAAAATGATTGCAGAGTAAATTCTACATGTCGGAAAACATAACAGATTATGAACGCACAGAATCGACTCATCAGATAATCACTGAAATATAAAAGAGAAGTACAGAATGTCTAATAGTAACCAGTAAGAGCACACTGACATATACGATACAACACCATTAAAACTGAACATCTATATAAGGAATTAAGGATCATGCCGTCCTATTGCTATAAGGACTTTGAGTCCAGTCATTCACAAACTTATTAACACGACGTTGTTCTAAAATTAAACAACTAGACTCAATAATCATAAAACATTGTCATTTTCACAAAGAACGATCTCCTAGGACAAAGATGGATCACAGGCATATCATGTTTAACACAAACAAGATGTTTTCCAATGAACTATGAGCCACTTGCGAGGTAAAGATGATCAAACCTGAAGTATGGAGTCGACTTCACGTATGTGTGACAAAAACTTATTACCCAAACCCTGCGACAAAATTTGATAAAGCATTGCATTAACAACCAAAAATACTAACGAAACGACAAATTTAAGAATACGGATAGAAAGTAAGAGGATATAAACCTCTCCTTGACTGGCTCCTTTGACAAGACCAGCAATATCTACGAATTCAATAGATGCTGGAACTGACTTCTGAGATTTGCTGAGATTAGACAGGACTTGAAGACGTGGATCAGGAACAGCAACAATTCCAACATTCGGTTCAATTGTACAAAACGGAAAGTTAGCCGCCTGAGCTTTCCCGTTCTCAACCTATAAACAATAGATTATATATCATTTACTGATTCCTTTAACGGAAACCATAACCACAAATGCCAAATATGTAAATAACGAAAGTAGTTGTAATTTTGTTTAAATGACAAAGTGATACTAGTGTTGGGCTTTGTTTGTATATAGAAATGATAAATGTATGCCTACTTTTGTGACTAAATGCAGGAATATTGTGGTGTGTGAATGGTTATAATCTTGGATATCAATCTGAACCGTCTAACTACTTTCTGATTAAAGTAATTTCGACCCTATATGCCTCGGTTTCACGAAATCCTTCATCGGATAAGATAGACCGGCAATTGCATTCTAAGGCATGAGAAATCAATCAAAAACATTGGAGTAGTTTTTGATGAGTTCTTTTTGATGGTATATTCTATAAATGAGACCAGAAATGTGGTTATAACCACCAACCAACCGAAAGTCGGTTATAACCGCAAGGAGCAAGGCCCCCTTGAGGTCTTTGCCGTGGCAGTAAGCAGCTAAATATAACAAGTGTCCACCTCAAGTAAAACATAATCAGCTAAAATAGTTGATAACACTAAATCTAAGTACTGGCACAAGTTTATTAGTTTGTGGATAAGCGCTGCACGCAACCAATAGAATGGTACGACACACACTTAAGTATATAAATTAGGTATACTTTTAGGTCTCCCAAATCATTCATTTCTCATTCGTTGTATAATCCATCCGCGTGGTTAGGAAGTACGTTGGTTAGGAAGTTTGTTAGGAAGCAAGTTGGTTAGAAAGTTTGTTACGAAGCAAGTTTTAGAAAGTTGGTTAGGAAGTTCAAACAAAAATTATTTGGCTTAACCATCTCTATTTCTAAAGCATAAAGACAACTAAATGTGTAACCGAATAACGCAAAATATAGTTACAGATACCTGCCGCCGCATTGCGCGGGTACCGTTCTAGTAATAATAATAAGTACAATAATAAATTGAATAAAATGGATTCATACAACGGCGTTGAAGAGAGTGGATTTGCCGACATTAGGAAGGCCGACGATTCCGGCTTTCAGGCTCATACTTATCTTTGAACTACTAGTTGAATAAGGGCGGCGCCGCCGCCTAACTGAAAGAAGAGTGGTTTGGTGGTGGTGGAAGCAAATGGAAGAGAGTCTGCTGCTGCTACTGGTGGTTAGGAATGAGGATTTGAATGCTTCTACTATCCGAGTCGCCATTTCTAATTCCTTTTGAGAAAAGAGGTTTATCTATCTTTGGATGAACAAAATATGAGGAGGGAGGGAATGAGAGGGAGAGGGGAAGAAAAACAAAAACCTTTTTTCCTTTTTCTAAAAAGGGTTAATTACATTAAAAAAAAAAAAAAAAAAAAAAAAAAAAAAAAAAAAAAAAAAATCACTTTTTGTATTGTATGTTGCGTACTATTTTTTTCTCATCTTGACACCAACTTTTTTAAATCGTGCTATTGTGTGTACTTTGTTACTCTCTCTCCATCCCAAAATAATTGTCCTTCGACAAAAAACACACAGTTTAAGAAAAATGCATTTATTACAGCTTTTTATTTTTTAATTTTTAACAAAATGACAGTTTTACCCTTTGACTATTAATAATGATTTCATTTAACTTTATAAA
This sequence comes from Artemisia argyi, assembly GCA_030686995.1. NCBI lineage: Eukaryota > Viridiplantae > Streptophyta > Magnoliopsida > Asterales > Asteraceae > Artemisia > Artemisia argyi. The sequence goes on along the minus strand of CM060700.1, from coordinate 241,298,477 downwards.
TAATAAATTTGATTAAGGGTAGTAAAGTAAACTTAAACTATTTTCATTTCTATATTTAGGCATGGACAATTATTTTGTGACAAACAAAAAAGGAAAGATAGACAATAATATTATGACGGAAGGAGTATCATTTTACCCTTACTTTTTCAAATTTTAAAGAGTAAAATGGTTATTTTCAAGTCTGAAATAGTCGCAATGTACACACAATAGCACGATTTCAAAAGGTTTGTGTCAAGATGAGAAAAAAAATAGTACGCAACATACAATGATAAAAAATAACAAATATGATGACTTTTTATGTAATTAACCCTTCTCAAAATTTAGAAATAGTTTTTTTTTTTTTTTTATCCGTAATCTAAATGGCATCATTATGTCGGTGACGAAAAAAAAGTCGCATTTTCAACCGATAAAATACTACCACTTAGGCATAATAGCAGTCACATTTTAGGCTCTGAACCATTTTTCTAATTAAAATAATATTTACTATTTGATTAATAAATTAATAATAATTCAAAGTTTTCAAATCTATTCATTTTTCATCATAGTATATTATAATGAGGAATGCCTATTATTAATAGAATACTTAAAATTAAGTCTTACAACTTCTAAAGCTATAAGTACAACAACCAATGCTACTTATAAAAATTTCTCTCATATTTAATTCTAACATACAATTAATACTAACATTAAATATAATAAATAAATTATTATGTACATTAAATACAATTAATTAACTGGTCAATAAATACAATTAATGCACTTATTAAACACCCCTTATGTAAGAAATACAAATAATCAAGCATATTGTACAACCAACTTAAACACAATTCCTGCATTAAATGTCACTAATACAAATAATAAAGCATATTATACAAATATTCAAGCCTGAACGGGCAATGAGCCAAATGGGCTCGAGCCCGAACGGGCATGGGTAAAACGGGCTCGAGCCCGAACGGACACGAGGTAAACGAAATTTTTTATATCCGTAAATTTATTGTTAAAAAGAACATAATAAACTAAAATATGTTCACATATTGTACAAACCAAGCAAACTACTAAACAAAAAAAAATAATAATAAATAAAATAATACAAACTAAGCAAAATTTCATAAAACTTTTGCCATAAAAAACTAATTAACGTACAAATAAAATAAATTATTAGCCGAAAATATTAAATTACACGGTGCCCGCAGCTGCGTCGCGCGGGGACCTGCTTTATCTATAATATAGAGTATGTGTATCAAGATCGGATTGTTTAAAGCTCATAAAGCTCGGCTAGTTTTGACTTTTGGCTCCTAACATGGTTGATCGAGCATTTTATATTATTCCATTTTAAGAAAGTGAAACTCACGTATATAGATGGAACCTCGGTTTAGAGATCATCGTTGCAAATTGGGCAACGAGTCGACTCCAAGTCAACACCACGAGAGATTAAGTGGATTATAGTTGGAAGCCTAAGGTATTATCATCGCATTGATTTTGCTTAGTTGATATATTAAAGATTGAAAACGATATTTTTAAATATGATAAATTTTTATTTAAAGATTTTTTTATTCACAGTGAAAATAAACAATATAATAATCAAATTAACACTCTTACTAGCATATTTGATTTTGGTTTATATTTCATATAAGTCTCAATTTTCAAGTTTATTTTGATACTCGTGGCTTTATATAAGCTTATTTCATATGAATTGTTTAATGTATGTATGTTTACATTCAATGCATACGGTTAGTTCTTAGAGCATCTACAATGCAAAAAGTCTTTAAAGACTTTTTGCATTTAATGCATTTAATGCTTCTTATGTTTAATGCAAAAGACTTTGAGTTTGCCAAGTCTTTCCACAAAGCTTTTCATAAAGTTTTCACTACAATGCCAAAAAACCCTTTTAAAAGACTTTTGGTAATAGTAAAAAGCTATTGATGGTTTGTGCATTGTGGATGCTCTTAGTTTGGTCATGTGTGAATTGTTAATGTATGTATGTTTACACTCAACACCTATGGTTAGGTCTTGGTAGGTCTTGATAGGCTAGGTACTACAATATGTTTGTGAGATGTCATATGGTGTGGGCTTAGATATGTATATCCACACCTTTTAACTATTACTTTTAGATGCTTTTAATATACAACTAATTTGTAGCAAACTTTAATGGTCGCACATTATGTACAATTTTAGTTTTCGTGGAACTGAAAATGCATTATCAGTTTCTTTGTTTATTGACATTGTGGGTTCAATATTTCAGTGTTGATTTAGAATATTTATATGTTCTTTAAGTTGCATTAATTATCTGATTTGATTAAGATACATTTTCAATTGTATAAGATTTAAAATATAAAGCCAAGACTTGTAAAGAAAAAAGAATCACACATCAAGCAAACTGAAAATAACAAAAAGTTTATTTGTTCGATGATACTGCAACTAAGGTGAAGTGTCCAAGTTGAAGCTCTAAAGACAATGTAAATTTTTTTTTACATTGTCTTTTCCGCTAAAAGAGAAGAAGAATAACAAACGTAGAAAATAAAATTGTACTCGTTTATTGAAGGGGAACTTAATTTTAACCAGAAATATACATGTTTTAAAAGAAAGCTAATCAAACAAGCATGATGGTAAGATGGATGGTGAAACAGGAGTAAATGGTGAAAGATGGGTCGTGGGAGTGGGACTATGATGATCATAAAATAAAATAAATACTTTATTTGTACAAGTTGTCAATATTATTTGTAAAACTCATATATAGCAATTAATTAAATACTTGAAACACTTAAACGGATCACATTAATAATACTTTATCCGTCCTAAAATAATTGTCCTAAAGAAAAACAAACAATTTAACTCATATTGTCCAACGTCAAATGTCAAATAAATCAATAATGAATTGTCCAATAATTATCCAAATGTTCATGTATTTCAAGTCCCGGTTCAATAGTTATTATCCAAATTATCCACATCCAAGTTACATATCCCAAGTATAATCCAAAAACGTACAAGTGAGTTTCTATTTGATTTTATTGATCGATGAGAAGAAGCTCAGGCAAAAAAATAAATCTCATGCAAAAAAAATAAAAAAAAAAAAAAAAAAAAAAAAAAAAAAAATATATATATATACAAAAAGGCTATTGTTGATCAGTTTCACATGTGACCTATATAAGTTTCTAGATGGTTTTGTTTGAAACCATGCATCCCAACAGATGAGATGAGATGAGAATCCAACAACTGTTAGAGCACACGGTGTATTCTCACCGTTGATGCTCGTCGTTCTCACGTGGAGCCTCAACGGCGAGCCGAAGCTCGCTGCTACACCAGGAAGGGATCGCCGTTCTTCGTTGTTGGCTGTTTGTTCGTGGCCACGGTGAGAAGAAATTGGGAGGAGATGGCAGCTTTTGCAGACATTTGCTCGTTGTATAACGTTTAAAAAAATAAAGGTGTAAGTGGTGGGGCCCTAATGAAGAAGTTAAGGTTTCTTGTTTGGTAAGGAGGAGGTTTGTTGTGAAGAGGTGTTGGGTGATGTAACACACGTGGGACCCGAATGAAGAGGAGGGGCTTGTTGACTACACATGCTCTTAGTTACATGTTACAAGAGGAATATATATTATTCTGTTTTATAGAAAAGTTGAGGTTAAAGTATGTATGACATGATAGGATATGTATAACAAGAGGAATATATATTCTTCTGTTTTATAGAAAAACCATGCATACAAGAGTTGAGGTTAAAGTATGTATGACATGATAGGATATGTCATCACTGTCACTGAAGAAACTCAGAAAGTCCAAAAAACCAATTCAGCTTAATCTCTCTCTGTGTGACATCCAACCAACCAAACACCACCCTTCCGGTTTCAGTAAGATGATGAACGTTTGTTTAGTTTACTACTACTATTTCTCGATCGTTAGCTTCTCTTGTCGTAGTATCTGGTTTGAGCTCTGATGGTCAAACATTGTTGTCACTCTCGACACGCTGGGTGACTTCTTCTTCACCATCCCTTTTGTCATCTTGGAATGCTTCTCATGCCAATCCTTGTTTGTGGGCTGGCGTTTTCTGTGACCCTAACAACCACCAAGTAGTCGCCCTCGATTTGTCACATACTCAGATATCACGCTTGTCGCAACTCAAATCCTTGAATTTAAGCTTCAACCATTTCTCTGGTCCAATTCCTTCACAGATAGGCGACTGCACTCGTCTTCAATACTTGGACTTATCTGTCATCTCCCTTTCTGGTAACATTCCAAACACCCTTGGTAACTTGCTCACTTTGAAATATTTGAATCTTGCTCAGAATTCACTTAACGGTTCCATTCCCGAATCCATCTTTCACATTCCCTCTTTGGAGCTTCTTGCACTCAGCTTCAACCAACTCACTGGTTTCATTCTATCAAACTTGGGAAATGCAACCATGCTCCAAAACCTGTTTGTCGACAACAATCAGTTTACTGGATCCTTGCCTTTTAGCATAAATAATCTTGAGTACCTTAGTTAATACCCTAGACATGATGTTAATACGTTGACAGAAATTACCTCTGTGTGAAATACATCAGGAATAAGCAAAACTAATCTCGGAAAGACCAACAACTTCTATAAGTTTGTCCTGAACTGCCCACCGTTTCCTTGCAAGTAGGTTCCTGTGACGTCTGTATCATGGGAATTATTCTAACTGGAAAATGATTTACAAATCATAATCAAAACAAAATTGGCCGAAATAAGTCGCATAAATTATGATATTAACAAATCTATACTGATAGAAACATTAGTTTCTGCTACTAATTCCGCCTTCAAATTAATCACCAAATATCTAAATTAATTAACTATAAATCCACAAAATCAATTTGCATCCACGAAACCTAACCACAATATCATGAACCATAATTACAAAACCAGGCACGAATCATCTATAGTCACAAATCTACAATCCAATCAATCAATGCAAACCTTATATCATACAGACATGGATGCCAATCAGTTTACTTACGGGCTTATCTAACCTACTTTTTAACAGGTCTTCTGACATGGCTTCTTAGAAAAAAGGTTGCACCTTATATTGGGCTGTTTCTCACATATCACACTTTTACCGCCATAATCTAGCAGCCTTGAGAAATGCAGTTACTTCTCATAGCAGACTTGTCTAAGTGTCTAACAACTCCACTTTGGATTAAATATAACCGTAGTCAACAACTACTCAAATACTATTTGTCAGGTACTCAGGTACTTAATATTTTACTGTCTAAAGAAATATAACCGTAGTCAACTGTAAGGATCAGGTTTTTACCAAAAATATCAGGTGCTCACGCTCATGGGAGATGCTATTGAAAGAGAATAACAGCTCCAAAAAGCCCATTTTGCGTATTGATGATGTAAACATGCTCTTTAAAAAATATAACTTGTTCTAATATCTCGTACTTCTTTTACGCAACGGTACTTAGTTTCTTACATGAGTAGCTGGAAAATGGCTTTACTAATATAGTAATATGTGACGTATAAAACAACTTAAAATGATAGTGGAATTCCGGTAATAATGAAGAACTAACTTACTTGTTCAACTTATTAAGTCAGGGGTCAAACAAATATTGATCACAACTCAAGTATAAAAATAAGGTTTTTACCAAAGAAATTAGCTACTCACGTTCTTGGGAGACGCCATTTCCAAAAAGGCCAGCTTTGCGTATTATATATTGTAAAGCCCGGCCGCTCTTTATAAAATGCAATAGTCAGCTGCAAAGTGGGTTTGAATTTTCAGTTAAAAAAAAGCTTGTTAGGGAAATAACTATTGTATAAAAGAAGCATCATTAATGATAAAGAAGCCATGACGTACTTCAAAAATTAAAGAAAAAAAATTTGAATCACAATTAATGATAAAGAAGCCATACCAGTGTATAAGGCAACGATCCAGTAAACTGATTGTTGTCGATAAACAGTTTTTGGAGTATGGTTGCCTTTCCCAAGTTAGATGGAATGAAACCAGTGATCGAGTTGGTTGAAGCTGAGTGCAAGAAGCTCCAAAGGGGGAATGTGAAAGATGGATTCGGGAATGGAACCGTTAAGTAAATTATGAGCAAGATTCAAATGTTTCAAAGTGAGCAAGTTACCAAGGGTATTTGGAATGTTACCAGAATAAGTCCAAGTATTGAAGACGAGTGCAGTCGCCTATCTGTGAAGGAATTGGACCAGAGAAATGGTTGAAGCTTAAATTCAAGGATTTGAGTTGCGACAAGCGTGATATATCTGGTCTTATGATATCTGAGTATGTGACAAATCGAGGGCGGCTACTTGGTGGTTGTTAGGGTCACAGAAAACGCCAGCCCACAAACAAGGATTGGCATGAGAAGCATTCCAAGATGACAAAAGGGATGGTGAAGAAGAAGTCACCCAGCGTGTCGAGAGTGACAACAATGTTTGACCATCAGAGCTCAAACAAGATACTACGACAACAAGAGAAGCTAACGAGAAATAGTAGTACTGTAGTAAACTAAACAAACGTTCATCATCTTACTGAAACCGGAAGGGTGGTGTTTGGTTGGTTGGATGTTACACAGAGAGAGATTAAGCTGAACCTATATATAAGAAAGAAAGACTTTGGTTTTTTGGACTCTCTTCACAGTGACTAAGTGAGTACGCACCTAACAATGCATGTGAACCACTACCAAAAATTCAACTACGTACTACCAAAAATTGATTTTAATTTTAAATACTATAGCAAATGCAACCGAACAATGCATGTGAACTACGTACTACCACAAATTGATTTTGCATGTGATCGAACTGACCACCACTTTATTACATTATTTGTGCTTTTTATCCCCAGCCACACGGTTCGATATCCAACACCAAACTAAGATTCTTGGGACTCAACTCTTGTGCGGATGCATGAACGATCATATCATATCACTTAATTTATTCTTCGTCAATAAAGCGCTTTTGGTTTTTGACCCACAACATTATTCTTCGTTAATCTTATCTTAACCATTGCTATAAAACAAAAAGCCCAAGGGATTGTTAAAATAAAAACGATAATATGCATGATCCCTGTGTTGAGTCTAGAGGTGGCAAATTATGCCCGTTTGCCTAAATATGGGTCAATTCGGGTTTCAATTTATCTCCAAAGGCTTTAGGCTTTACCAGCACATTTTCTAGAATTGGTTAGAATGATCAGGTCAGACGCGTTTTCATGTGCTAAAACCTCCTAAATCGCTTTATTAAAAGAATTGGACTATTATTTTAACATTATGGTAGTAGCTACAATCTGCCCATACCAAAGGTAAATAAAAGCTGTGCTTACCTTCTTTCAAAGGAGGACGGAACTGATCTGGGGCCCAGTTTTGCATTGCCCTACTCATACCAAGACGAATTGCGCCTATTTGACCTGTTTCACACACTTATGAAGTTTAAGATTGGTGTCCCCAAACAATTGAAAAAACTAAAAATTAGAATGCCGTGCATAATCAACCGAGCTAGAGTGAAGTTGGAGAAAATATTAATGGAATTTGCGAAGAAAAAGGTGGCATAAGATACAACATCCATCATAAACACAACATCCAAACCTCCCATTTCGCCACATCTAATTATGCATTCAAACAAGAAAAAACAATGTAAATTTAATGCTTCAAACCTGATACACCACCCACTTTCACAGTACAATTAACATCCAGAAGACCCAATATTTTTGTCTCAGTAAGAGGACAAAGAAGAGCAGCTCGTTGATCAAGCATCGGGAAATAGACATCGAACTGGTTGTCATTTACGAGAAATTTACCCTCACCAGGTTCAATCCAGACACGGGCAATACTGCATTTCCTTTTTCCAGTCCCATAAGTCCTACCCTGACTATCAACTTGTCTAACGCATGCATTGGCAATTTCCTCTTGCTTCTGCCGCTCTATGTCAGCTCTTGTGGACTTACGGGTGTTCTTTTCATAACGCATATCCTCAATTGTGCTTAGTGGGGGCAATCCTGGAACATCGTTTAAGTCCTTGAGGGCCATTAAACTGTCAAGCATGTCATCTGTAATTCCCGAGGCAGCAATTAAGTCGCCAAATGCATGATCTGGGCCTGTGGTCAAGCATTATGATTCAACATCTTTCATGAGAGTATGCACCATATATATAGACAATAGCACACACACACACACACAGTAGAGCTAGCCGGAATGAACTTTGGCCTCTCACTAAGTAAGACTTCTGAGGTGAGCGGACATGTTTCCGAGATGGAAACTATGAATATGTATGGTTTGAGCTGTTGAACCTAGTAAGCCAACCCAGAACCTGACCAACCATACAGAAACACGTGATGCATTGTTCACTTATTTTTCTTTCAATTCTACAAAAAGTCTTTGGTTATTTGTTGATGCACTAACATCAGGAGAGTGACAATACCTACTAAATAATAAAATTTTGACAATACCACGACCCACTCATTTTGCAATCTCTAGTTGTCGATCCATACAGGATGGGGTGGGGCTGGTACATCACTATATCTACTATCTAGCATGGAACAATATAGTGAAAAGAAATCTACAATACATGTAACTATGTAAGATCCTCATAAGACCTCATACAATCCAATCACACGTTACTGTAAACAATGCCTTTCAGATGGATATATGTTTAGATTCTTTCCATAGAGATACATTGTGCAACTGTCATGATATTTCCTCTATCAAGTACACCGTGACAGCTTTATTGGTAATTGATAAACACTGTCAATCCCACACACATGTGCAACTAAATTCATTGTAACTATGATACGAGTATTAGACAAGAAATTTTTTATTAAGGTTCCTCTAGAACAGGAAGGGCCAAAAACTATAGCATGCATGATCCCGGTTTTGCCTGAAGGTGGCAAATTATGCCCATTTGCCTAAATATAGGTCAATTTGGGTTTCAATTTATCTCCAAAGGCTTTAACAGAACATTTTCTACAGTTAGTTAAAATGGAAACAGGTCAGGTGCGTTTTCAAGTGCTAAAACCTCCTAAATCACTTTATTAAAAAATTGGACTATTTATTTAACATTATGGTAGTAGCTACAATCTAACCGAATACATTGGTTATCTACGAAACTGGAAAATGACAAAATAACCATTGACTGGTCGACCCAGCTGTGTCTAGAACTGTTACACAACCCACCTAACCTGCCCATTTGCCACCTCTACTGAATCCCCCACACAAACAAACAAATGTGCACCTATAAGACATAAAGAGCTTGACTAGCAATAGATTGGGCCCAAATAATCTCATATATCAAAAAGTCCATGTATTTTAAAGAGGTGACTAACTAATATCATACCAAGTGGTCCTTCCACATCATAAAAACTGCACTGATCAACTTTCGAAAGAATATGTGACTCATTTTAAAGAGGTGACTAACTAAAGGAAGTGTGTGGACTTTTATCAATAACTTTGAGTTTCAAGCATATGTAAAAGAATGAAGGGTAAATAAAAGCTGTGCTTACCTTCTTTCAGAGGAGGACGGAACTGATCTGGTGCCCAGTTTTGCAGTGCCCTACTCATACCAAGACGAATTGCGACTATTTGACCTGTTTCATGCACATATGAAGTTCAGATTGGTGTCCTCAAAACAAATTAAAAAACAAAAAAGTATAATGCCATGCATTATATTGCAACAGCAAAAGAAACTCTATAGAGCTAGCCTCCAAATATAATATTACACAGGCTACCATAAGTACAAGAATCTGAGATTCATTATCTAAGCTATACGTACTATGGAAAGCTGGCATAGATAGAACTCTTAACTTTTAGAGTCATTATAAACTAAGAGATATGAGTGATGGTCAAAGAAGCAAGAAGTGAGAACCTTGACCACACATATGAATCTAACAGGAGCATACGTATATATAATTTACATGTTGCAGAAGCCTAAGTGGTGATATGCCCAACAACAATTTGGTGAAGCAGACAGCCACACAGTAGATCAAAAAATCAGCGTATGCCATAGGTGGGATCAAAACAACTTTAAATCAGCACAGAAATAAACCAAACCGGGACCTAAAAGTCAAATTTTATGTCTTATGTGCATGATTAGTTTTTTTTTTTTTTTTTTTTTTTTTTTTTTTTTTTTTTTTAATTTGCATCCCTGGTACCTTTTTTTTTTTTTTTTTTTTTTTTTTTTTTTTTTTTTTTTTAATTTGCATCCCTGGTACTGACAAGCTTATTACTTTATTACTTAGATGGAATACAGTTGATTCTGGTAGTTTTTAAAAGTAAAATATTCAAGTTAACATAGATAGGTCAGACAAAACGAGACTTTAGAATATCAGAAATGTATATTTAATAATAGGTTATGACGGTGTAACCAAAACTTTACACCCTTTCATATAAGGTCTTCATTATGGCATATGGATACCTACATACATGTGCTGGGTGCATATGTTCCTTGTTTGATACAAGAAAGTTCCCCTAAACCAAGCATAAAAGGTCAACTTCACCCGCGTGCATGACCCCTGCAGCTCCCAAAAAAGCAACGGGTATGACAGTTTAGAGGGCCCTATTATGCTTTACATTACAAGTTTCTCTTATATTGAATTCACACATCTTAAGGACCCTTGCATTTGACATTAGGAACCAAATAATTGACAGAAGGCAATATCCCCCCCCCCCCCCCCCCCCCCAAAAAAAAAAAAAAAAAACGTGGGCTTTTGGAGAAATAGGTCTTCGGTTCAATCCCAATTCTCGACTAAAGGTCATTGGAATAGGTGTTCATAGCCTGGGACTAGGTCCGTGGGGAACCACCAGTCGGCACCCAAAAGAGGTACACGGTGTCCGTGATTCCCCGCTGATTTAAATTTTTGGGAAGACATCCTTTGGTCCTTGATATTAGTAGCAACTAATGACATTGACATTCAAATCATTATTCAATTAACATCAATCATATGTAAACAAACTAAAACTAAGTAATTAACAATCATGATGCACTTACAAGCATCAATGATCCATAAACATCATCAGATAAAAATGTCTCTTAGCAAAAATAGGTTAGACAACACTATACCGATCATCGCCATTTCAAGTTCACCCGTGTGCTATTCATTTTTAACCTTACTTAATGTTTGGCCCACTAATTCACAAGATTAGAGCCCACCACCACACATACTCAAACGAGGTAAAGCCCTTGGAAGGTTAGGTTAACCACTTTTGAGTTGTTTGCACGTAGAAGGAATTGAACTTCTATTCAGTGCTACTCAAAGATGACGTGTTTATTGAAATCTCTGAGCTTGTTCAAAGTGCACTTGATGGATTTCGGGTATGGCTTTTATTCTAAAATTCTAGGTTTAATAAAATTAGTTGATTCTGTTTTTATATAATGGTAATCATTTCACATATGTAGTTGGTTTGTGATGTGAAATTGTTTTCTATTTCCATATGTACTTTTGTGCAAGTTTGCATCTTCGCTTATTGCCAAACACGATCAGGAAAAACTTACTCCATGATGGGCAAACTAGAAGATCCTCACCAAAAGGGTTTGATCCTCGCTCTCTGGATAAGGTTTTCAAACAAGCGAGGCCTTGCAGCCCGTGGATGGAACTACACAATGCAGGTTATATGATATATTCCTTTTATACCAAGCTTCTTATGAGCATTGGCTCGAGTACAAGAGTTCATTAATTTTTTTCCCCAAGTTTCAATATTTGAAATACACAATGATAACAGAAAAGATCTGATGTCACAAAGTGATTCTTCTGGAGTACAAGGGAAGCAGCAACATCAATACGATATCATTTATGACACAAACAAAAAAACAATTGTTTCGGGTCTTAATGTTCGTCCCGTAGCTACCACAAAGGAAGTTTACAATCTTCTTAAGGATATATATGAGTTTTTCAAATTTCTCTCAAGTAAACTTCAATAATACTTGAGAGAAATTTGAAAAACTAATATATCTACCTGATCTTGGTAGCCTCCTTAAGAAGATTGTAAACTTCCTTTGTGGTAGCTACGGGTCGAACGTCAAGACCCGAAAGAATTGTTGTTCTTTCGTTTGTGTCATAAATGATATCATACTGATGTTGCTGCTTCCTTTGTGCTTCCTTTGTTCTTTCGTTTTATCTTATTATTGTATATCTCAAATATTCAAACCTGGAAAAAAAACTAATTGACTCTTGTGCTCGAGCCAATACTCCTAAGAAGCTTGGTATAAAAGGAATAGATATAACCTGCATGGTGTAGTTCCATCCACGGGCTGCAAGGGCCTGGCTTGTTCAGAAAACCTTATCCAGACAGCATGGGATCAAACCCTTTTGGTGAGTATCTTCTAGTCTGCCCATCATAGAGTAAGTTTTCCCTGGCCTTGTTTGGCCATAGGCGAAGATGCAAACGTGCACAAAAGTACATATAGAAATAGAAAACAATTTCATATAACAAACAAACTACATACATGAAATAATTACCATTATATAAAAACAGCAACAACTAATTTTATTAAACCTGAATTTTAGAATAAAAGTCATACCCGAAATACATCAAGTGCGCTTTGAAAGCTCTGAGATTTCAATAAACACGTCCTCTTGAGTAGCGTGATCATCAAAAACTTTGTCAAAAGTAAAAGGATGCTTTTTGCCTGCAGAGTTTAAAATTGTAGTTAGTGTTACATTTAAAAGGCTGAAGTATAAGCAATAAGCTGACACTTAAGCTAAATAAGCTAAAAGGGGAACTAAAGCAACAAAGATAAGCTGAGGTTAAACTAAAAATAGTCCCTAATAAGCCAGAAAGCACCAAAAGCAAACCTGTAAGACCTTAGAACCAAACAGCCTCTAAGCATACTTTGATCTAATAATTAAGCTAACTAATGGATAAGCCAAACCTAATAAACCAAAAACAAATGAATACTAGCAAACAAAAAATTTATAAAAGCATTTTTTTAAGAAGTTTAGACAAGTAATAAGATGGAAAATCAATCTGATATATAGGCAGTTTGAACACTTATGATATGCAGACATGAAAAACAGCCCAACTAGGCATGTTTAAGCTTATTTTTAAGCAAGTTAATGATTTAAAACAGTGAAAGATAAGCAACAAAAGATTACTAAAAAGCACTTTTTCAGATTTAGGAAAAGTAGATAAGCTAGAAACAAGGTTTAGAAAAGGTATGCTCACCCACTAAGTCGAACGAGTTTGTTTTAAAAACATAGATCCACACGAGTTTTAGTATTAAAACATTAGTTTAAATCAGTTTATACATAAAAATTTCTTTATCTTATTAGTCACCGATTAGTGGAGAGTAGTACCGGTTTGGGTGACCAAACCGGGAAGTCCTCCCTTGTGGACCACTGCCCTGTCGGTACGATTTCAAAGTCCTTCAATGAAGGTTTCAACCCACAAGGGTTCGAATCTGGAGAAGGCAGGGTTTACTTCAATTTAAGTGTCGTGCCTTCGGGCGGCTTAAGTTGAAGGTTTTCCCCCCATCGGGTTTCAAATTGGACTTGGATTTCCCCAATGAAAGTCAATTTTCAAAAAAAAAATATAAAATGAAAATGATGAAGAGATGGGGCGCGTGAGTATTACCGAGAGAGATAGAGAGGGTTGGCTTTAGCTTATGAAGGAAGTAAGAAGATGGAAACAATGAGATGGGAACCTGGTTCCCCCTTTTTTTATAAACGCATAAAAGTTATACAAAGTTTAAATGTAAAGTCCAAAGAAGATGAGGGGTGCGGGTGTAATATTATTCCAGGGACCAAAAGTGTAATTTTTGGTAATCATTTGCAAATAACCCTTGTGGGTCCCGTTTAACATAGTAAATTTTCGTTTTAAAATACAAACTTTCGCCATTGGGTTCGAAATAATTTTTTCAATAAAGACAAGTATAAACACATATAACTTTCTCGTTGTTGATTTGATTAACAAATTCGATTTGTTTCGTGCATTCTAGGTTGTGCCGGCTCGATAAAGGAATAACGCTCACATTAAGGGTCCGCTTGGTTCAAAGTGGGAAAAGGGAAGGGTAAAGGAATGCAAAGGAATGAGTGAGGTGGGTAATCAATACCTTACCCCCCCCCCCCCCCCCCCCCCCAATTTACTCTATAATTGTTGATTACCCATTACGGGGTAATCAATCCCTTACCTCTAACTAACCAAACACAAGTATTTGAGGGAGGTGGGCCCAAATCAATACCTTACCCATTCCCCACCCCCTCTTAACCCCCCACCAAGCACCCCTAAATAAGAGATTTCACGGTTTTTCAAACCCAAACATGTTCAGAGAAGTTTAAAAGTTAATGAAAATCAAAAGTAACGGTTTTGGCTCGTAAAATAGTTTTAAGAAAAGTACTGGGGGTTACACTAAGCTAGGGCTAGTTGAACCGTTTAGAAATAAAAAGAAGTAGTATTTATGGCCAAATGTATTAATGGGTTTGATTTGTTTATTGGGCTTTGTTTAGGTCATAGGCCCAAAAGCATTATTAAAGTGATCCGTTTGGTTTTAAATGGGTTTAGGCCCAAAGACAAATGGATTAAGGGCCCGTTTGGTTAATACTTTGTGAGTTAGGCCCATTAAAGTGCGATAAAGGCCCGTTAAGATAAAAGAATTTTTAAGTGACGTTACATAGATGAGAATTTGGTATATTTGTAATTATAAAGTTTGAGCAGGAAAATATGTAATTAACTAGCTAAAAGACCCGTGAAATTCACGGGTAATTTTAAATAACGTCGAAAAAAAGTAGTAAATGACAATGCATATTACGAAGTTATAAGTTAGAGTGAACCACATCATGATAAACAAACGTAAAGTATACATTTCGTAATAAACAAACATACTTTATATAAAACACAATAGTAAAATAACCCGAAAAAGAAAATAAACATCCTCAATCCTTTATTTCTACTAATCCGAGATACGTGTATGTATAGATCTACACATAAATTGTGTAGCGCTTCTTTGTAGACCTCGTTGGTGGTGGTATTAGTGAGATTTCCGTTTTTGTCACGAATAACCATCTTTAAATATGTTTTTGCTCCTAACGCGAGAGACGGCTACATATAGATGGCCATGTGTAAAAACAGGTCGCGGCAAATACAAACCGACTTGCCCGAGAGATCGTTTCTAACTTTTTTTATGGTCATCGCAAAAGAAACGGGCATGGGGAACTTCTTCCTTACAATCTTTAAAGGAAAACGTTTATCAGAAAGTGCGATAAGCAAACTTTTACCAAAATGGCTTTCGTTGATTATAGTGGCGTCAATGCAAACTTTTCACCAATCAATCCACATGAAGTTTTTGTGCCTCTAATAGCTACGCTCAGTAACACTTTTATTTGTTAATTGATGTCCAAATTTTATATATGGTTGTGAAAGTGTACTCACCTAAATTCTATCCATTCCCCTGATCATTATTTGCCTATCTACGCCAATTTATTTAGTGCCCGTTTGGTTTGTAGATGGGTTTAGGATTAGGATTTGGATTTGGATTTTATGTTTTGAATTAAATGAAAAGAAGGAAAATAAATTATTGATAAATTTATATTATATATTTTTTAAAAATTAAAAAGTATAAAATAAAATTAAAGAATATGTGGCTGAGGGTTCTAAGACCCAGGATTAGGATTAGTATTTGGATTTGGCTGAGGGCACGGGAAGCTCTAAAGGTAAGTGAAAGTCGGAAACATTGCGAGGGTTCTAAAGCTTAGGGGAGAGGTTTAGGATCAAACCAAACAATTCTTTAAAGGAGTACATCACTCCAAACCTCATGAAATACCATGTACCAAATGGGCCTTTAGATTTAGTGTAAATATAAAATGGTATGCTATTAGAATTTAACGACATCCGTGATTTTTGAAGTTTGGGTTTATTAAGCAAGTAAATAGTTTTAAGATATTTGATTACGCTGCAATGTTATAAGTACCATTATATCATTAAATGCTCATACATTCAGAAGGTTGTTCTCACGTTTTTTACTGGTTTAGTGACCATGATTACAAATTTGGGTCGTATTAATTTTCACAAACTACAGAAACCTAAAGTGGCTACTTTTCTAGGGTCCAATCACATCAACAAATAAGGACTTTCGAAAAAAAATCATATAATTTGAAACAAAGAACGGAATAAGATATGTAAGTTGGATGCCATATCTTTAATACTTTGCATATTAAACATTATGTTCCTTAAGTCTTTATTCTTTCAACATTAGGATTGTGTCATATGTTGCGGTACTTCAACTCCATATGCATTCGTAATTAGGATTATATTTACTGAATTTGATGATGAACAACTATTGAATGCTAGGTTAAAAATCTGATGGAGTGCAATAGAGAAGAGGACATCAAGGAAGAAACAATTGCTGAGAAAAAGATTGCTGATAAAGATTTTGCTGGTGTGAAGAAATTTACTTTGAAAGCCCAAGCTCTATGTCCTGGACTCAATGGTATATCCCACATGCTGATCACTCTTGATGTGTATATCCTTCAGCAGGCCAGGTGTCATCAATGAAACTCACCCTCATTCTGCAAACAAAGCAAGTTCAAACCTAACAAACGAAAGCAGGACTAATAGCACCAACACTGCCCAAACGGACCCAATTCCAGTTCCCCATCAAGTCCCGGCTCCTACTCCTTCAGCTCCAGGTGACAATGAAAATAATGATACATTTAGGATTATTTTCTACTGATGCAAGATGCATTTTGAATATCTCAAGAGGCACATCAATCATACCCTTCTATATTCCAATTGTAACATGCCTTTTCTTGCTGCAGAGATGCCCGTGCCAATGAATTTTACCTTCCCAGCTTCTCGAGCTATTGCTTCATACTATAACACAAACATTGGTCATTCAAGTCACGTTATCAATTGCCAGTAACTTTTACAATCCCAACCACTCTGGATACTTAATGGGGCCCTAGTTTATACTATAACACAAACATGGGTGTTCCCAGTGCAATATTTCATGCTGAGCATATACCAGGGTCAATGAACTTTACTATCCCACCCGCTCAAGTTAACAGGCCTGAAAAGTGTGTATGAAGAGTTACATGTTCATATTGTGTTAAAAAGGAGAAAAGAGCAAAATGTTCAATTGTCTAGTGTTAACAACGCTACTAACTTCTTCACTAACTTCTTCACTAGAGTAACAACGCTACTAACTTCTTCTCATCTAGATCCAACTAAAAGTTCGTTATATAGTCCTAATATATTTTGATCCTAAGATGCAACCTTGGTAGCTAGAATAGACTGACGGTCAGGTTAATTTTTTGCCGATTACTCTAAAGGTTATACATCAGTATATAACTTAAATGGTTATTACAGGTGACAATTTTTTGTAAAAGAATTTGGTGTTTTGGTGAGAAATTTATTACGTTAGTGTTTTTCTAGTGACATGTTCCATGTAAAATCTTTAACAGCAAACATTTATCAGGTGATATTTAATGTAAAGTTCGTGTGACTCTACAGCTACGCTTAGTGACACTTATCAGGAATTCGATAGAGCAAATTTCATGGAAAGGCAACCCACTTTTCTAAATGGACCAATTTGGCAATCATACAAAGGGAGTTTGGAAAAGTGGTTTCAAGGGCATTATTCTATTATTGTATTTGCAAAATGCGAAAAATAAGACAATAGTGTTTGGCAAACCATTAGAATAAAGTTTATTTGCATTTTACACCAGATTAATATCTTGTTTAAAAAGAAACTCAATCGCATGACCTGTGCACAAACACAATGCCAACTGTATTTAGCCATTTCAATGTGATCCTGACCAACTGTTTGATTAAACTTGTCAAATAGTAACACAACCCATCAATAAGCAATCCCATATTGTTACACGATTTCAAAAACTCTGTAAGTTGTTCGGCAAAATCACCCCATAGCATACAATTAAGTTATGTGCCCCTATATAGGATAGACTAATCTATTAAAAAAAGTGCGATAAAGGCCAGTTAAGAGAAAAGAAATTTTAAGTGACATTACATAGATGAGAATTGGGTATATTTGTAATTATAAAGTTTGAGCAGGAAAATATGTAATTAATAGCCTTGTAGTGGGGATGTATGTAATTCTCTCGAGAAAGAATGTGTTGCAAATATTGAAGGAAAATGTTTATGGAAGAGAAAAAAAATTAAGTTGAAACGATGTTTGCCGATTTTCGCTCGCCACATCAGATTCACATGACCACTTTTTCTCTCTTACCCTCATCTTTTCCAACTCCTGTAACACTTTCTCTCTTTACTTAAACATTTTTTTCATTTTTTATTATTAAAAATACCCCTAACATATATCCACACACAATATACAATCATAAAAAATAAAATAAAAATTTCTCTCTCGGACTCTAGCTAGTGTCGCTAAGAAAACCTTAATGCTTGCATGTTTTCCACAATAAATGTGAGGTCCGTTTGTAATGGCCCGCTATCCTTTTGGGCTACTACACATTACACCACACAACACAATAGGCCAACAAATCCTCTTCTTCACACAACTCATAAACCCAAACTAGCCCTTCACTCTTTTTCATTATCTCACTCACCGCCTTTCTTCCAGTTGTCTTTGTGGTCAGTTACGCATTTTAAGAAACACCTTCCCACAAATTTATATCATCAACAATATTCCCATTATGCAACTCATCGTCTTCTTCAATACCCATTTCACACCAACTGTACCATCCACCAGAATTATTCAGTTACAGTTACATTGCCTTTTGTTGTTTCCGACGCTTTGGAGCAGAGGTAAAATCAAATTTCAAGGATGTATGACACACCACCCTTTCAAATATGCATGAACCCCATCTTGATAACAACACACTTTTCATAAAAGTCGCTAATATTAAGACAGAGTGAGAAACATGCTACGTATTTTTCGCTAAAATGGCTAATAGGAAGAGTGAACTGAATTTATATGTGTAACACCCCCAAAATTACGGGTCCAGCGGAAGCATACATGCATTGGGGTGCTACGAAATTGGTATCACAACATAAGTACAAAGAACGGTTTTTATTTCATTTGTAGAGAATAAAATACATTAACAAAAGTGTTAAGTTTACATTGTATAAGTGAAGTGCGGAAATAGGCCCATAAAGAAGTTAAAGCGGTCCCAAATATATATCAGAGTCGCCTATGACCAATGCCCCTTGCCAAGCGCCTTCAAATAGTGAGCTAACGCCTTAAACCTGAAAATACACGCTAAAACGGTCAGCTTATGCTGGTGAGTCCATAGAGTTTTAGTTAAGACAATATCGTTGAACCAAAGGGTTTTCGAGTCCAAATCATCCTTTGTCAAACTTAACGTAGGCTTACACAGCTTAAATCCCATTTCCAAATCAAATAACCACAATCAACTCAAATCAAACAACTCGAATCATAATCAATCACATAGGTACCACACTCATATAGAGTCACATAAAGTTATCCTGTTACGCTGGCTAAGTCAAACCACAAAAGAATTCCCTATAGTGCACACTATAGTCCAATAACCAAACCAAATCAAATCAATCTGTATGCATAAGGATACGACATACCCAACATGCGTAAGGATACGACATGTTCTTGCATTCGTAAGAATACGACATGCGATGCATTCGTAAGAATACGACATGCTCAACTTACCTAGTTCTAGACTAGGCCTCGTTGCATAGCTTACCTAGTTCTTGACTAGGCCTCGCTCCATAGCTTACCTAGTTCTCGACTAGGCCTCGCTCCATAAACCAATTCAATTTGCATTCGCAAGGATGCGACATGCCCTTAGTCAGCTCATGTAACAGGTTCATAAACCACAATCACAAATCTCATACCACATAAATGAACAAGTAATCACATAATGCATTCAAATAACCGAATCAAATATATCAACCAAACAGTCAAATCTTGGGTAAACAATTCACGTATCCAAATAAGCAAACTTGAGTTTAGTTGAAAGCGAGCATGTATTCTCCCCCAAAAATAGTTTAAGAAAACCATTAAAAAGTAGGGGCTATGAACTCACCTGGGCCACAGCAATGCAAAGATCACAATTGACACAACTGGCATCGAACAGATTACAATAGCATCAAAGAGGCGGTACATCGATACGGAAAACGGCGAAGCCTTCTACATGCAAGACTTATTCCAACACGAGATCCTCAGCGATGAACCAAACCTTCCATAAGTTAACTACTTCCAAGTAATACCCAAATCTTTTATCTCCAAATCTCTTATTATCCATTTATTTGTGTTTGTGTTTGGTATCATGGAGTGTGTGTGGTGAGAACATGACATAAAATCAAGTGAACTCACGCCAAAGACTAAACAAACAAGCGAAGTCGACAAGAATCGAGACAAGACTCAAGAGTACTCATGCCAAGAGATGAGTAACATACGACTTCAATCAAGACGAGACAAAACTCAATACGAAACATCCGGGTCAAAGCTACATAATCCATCCAAAGCAATCACACTTAAATGGCTACTAAGTCAACCTTATGGTCAAAGTCAATCTCGAGTAACCAAAAGTTTAACAAGGGAAATGGTACGGATTATTGAATACTTATCGTATTTACCAATACGATAATTTCAACAATTCCTACAATACACTTGTTAATCCCAAGTTACTCATACCTAATGGTAAGTCGTAGGATGGGTCACCCATTAATATTGTCCCCCGACACGTTTGTTGACCCTAATTGGGTTTAGTACTCCAATTAGTCAGTTAACCGTGTCGGATGATTATATTAATGTTAACCAATCCGTAACTCGGAAAATACTAACACGAACCTCAATAACTCCTATAGGGTAAGTCTTGATAAACGTGCCCTCGAAACGTTAAATAACTCATCCGTATTAAATTCAACACCGTTTCATTTATTATTTCCATAAAATATTAAATAACGTTCTTTTAGTTATTTAACGTTTCCTTTTAACTTTAGAAATATTAATTAAGTTTCAACGTCACTTAATATTTCTTAGTAAGAAAACATTATGCAACATATTAATCGTTATTTAATAATTATTGGTAACTTATAAATATTAAGTAACGGTGTTTAATCGTTAGTTAATATTTAAAGTTACTAATATAAACATATAAATGTATCATTTAATCATTCTAGTAAAATTTATATTTTTCTCGAGTTATTTCACGTTTCGAATTTACATTTATCCCGGGTCAAAAGTCAACAACATAAGTCTAATAGCAATACTATGTCCATATCCGCAATACAATCACAACTTCAACAATTAACGGCCGACTACGGCACGTTTCTACTCATCCCTACTCCCCGTCACTATACTACCACTACCAACAATCATCAATAACCACATCAACATCTATACGCGACCATGACTTAACAATAATAACAACCAGAACAATGATAGAAACTCGACCCAACAATTCATAACAACTACAACTCTCATCACCAAAACTAATCAATAACCAATATCTATATGCCGAGACCTTACGGTCTCGGTCTTATCTCACGGCTAGCCAGAAGGACCCTTTACAGTCTTGACCACACACAACCACAACAATGAGAACGCTAACAACGACTGACGACCAGAATCATCAACAAGTAACAACGACAAGGACACAACCAGTAACAACAACCAGAAACAACGACAAGAACAACAACCAGAAACCCAACGAGATCAACCACAATCATCTATCATTCCTCCAACTCCAAATCCAACTCTCGGTAACCAAATAACATCCAAATCCATTTTCCAAATCTGATCTTTACTCTAAACCCATATCTAAAGCCGATCACAAACAAGATTTAAACCATCAAAATGAATCAACAATCTCTGAGCCGTGAGTCTAGGACTCACGGCATCACCTCGAACGACCCAAAAACAAACACGAGGACCACAAATGATACCAAACACCTTATTATCTTGATTTCATTTTCCTTATTTCGTTATTAATAGTAAACCCTTGAGACCCGTGGGCTTTGAGTCGAACAGTAGTAAAAACACCTCAAGTAGTGGCGAATCGAACCCACTTCATTCTTTGGTTAACAGGAAACACATAAGGGACAAGAGTGGTTGATGATCCGAGGATTAATCTCGACAGAAAATGATGTTATGGGGGTTGATACGGCGCGTGGAGCAGCTCAAATGAAAGAAAATCAAATGGTGGTGATCATAGTCATGGCGGTGTGAGGTAACTCGCGGCGGTGGTGGCCGGAGCTCGCCGGACATATGAGAGGTGGGGGGTTGTGTTGTCGGCTGGAGAAGAAGAAGAGAACAACAACCCTAAAAGTGATTATAAAAAAATGCATTGCTCCCTTTTTATACTCCACCCAAAACTTAATAAGATGAAAATTACCACTTGTAAGGTTTATGAAAGATGAGGGGCGCGGGTCAAAATATACCACAGGGACCATAGTTGTAATTCATCAAATCTTCCACGAAATGAGATTCGGAGCTCATTTATGCGAGTAAACGAAAGATTCGTGGTACGGGAATAACACCAATGCGCTCAAAATAATATTTCTAATAAAAATGATAATAAATACGCTCTGTTTCACGAAACTGATTCCAAACTCAAAATACTTGATCGTTTCTCCGAATAGAACATAACAGAAATTTTCGGGTTGTTACAATATGTGAGAAATTTAGGAGATGATTAGTAATTTTCGATGATTTTGAATGATTTTGTTTTGACATTTTGTATTGTCTTGCCAAAAATTTTGAAAACTAGTTAATAACAACCCTAAGGGTTGTTGTTAGCAAAACCCTATTCTTATAGTCTACTACATTATATGTAAACTAAAGTCAACAAACAAAACGCATGATTTTGTTTAAGAAAAATGGTAACAACGGCCCTCACGGCTCGGGGTGTCATAAATCCCGACCCGACCCGGATCCGAACCTGAATAAGGATACTCGGGTCGGGTTACTCGGGTCAATCGGGTCAACCCGACTTACCCGATTACGAACTAGGGTCGGGTATCGAGTTCAAAATAGTTGCCTATTCGAGTTCGGGTCAACCCGACTAACCCGAGTTTTGTTTTTTTTTTTTTTTGTTTTTTTTCTCCTGCTGTGGTGTGCGTATGTGTACTCAGCTTTTATTTATTATAGGTCCAAATTATTAATTAGTCCATTCCTAGTACTTAGGCCCATTTGTATTCAATTTGATATAAAAAATATAGTCATATGGCGCATATTATCAAGGTTACGTTAGATTCATCCAATTCTAAAATAATATATTAATGATCTACGGAGTAATAAGATTCATCTAGTTCATGGTTTACATCTATGATGCCTATACTAAATAGAATGTTCTTCTAATTCCTTGTATGCAACGTACTATTCTCTTGTAAATGGCTGGTTCATATCACATGGAGACGTTATGTGACAACCGGCAGTTTAGGGAGCTATTTTAAAAACCCGCATTACGATTTAAGTTCGTTTATAATTTTTTATTTGAAATTTTCAATTCACAACGAACTTGTAAGACCTATTTTATGGATATTTTTAATTAATGACGTTATGGAATTCGTGAATTATGTTCATAATTCATTTTTGATTTAATGCTCGGTGATGTATGTTTGAATTCTCACTTGGTACTACGTTGACTTTGGCACTAGGATTACCTAACAAAAGTTTATGATTCGTCTTAACGAGTCTGACTATATTTTTAATTAGTTACGAGATGTTTCCGAGAGATATTGAAGTTTAAAAATGAGTTCGGGTTCGGGCCACATGTTTTTACATTTACCCACGTTACCCGCTCCACACCGTAATAATATTATTATTACTAATATTATTATTATTATTATTATTATTATTATTATTATTATTATTATTATTATTATTATTATTATTATTATTATTATTATTATTATTATTAACCTTAAAAAAAAAGAAAAAAAGAAAAAAAATAAAATAAAAGGTGTGTTTGGTTCGGTTCACCCTCACCACTTTTCATCTCTCTCTCAAAAACTCATCTCCCTCCCCCATCTTTTGACCTAGCCGCCGAACCACCAAAACCGGCCACCACCGCCGCTACACCGACCACCCAACAAAATAAATACCACCATCTTCTTCCTCTCCAAATCCTCTTTCATTTGGTATATCATACATACCCTAGAACCACCATTAACACCACCAAACTTTTAAAAATCCATTCGAGTTTTATTACCTTTTCAAGATCCGTTCATTTGGAGGTCCAAGAAGGTGAGAAGGATTGATTTTCGGTTTTTGGGTGCCACGATTTGGTACTAATCCGTGGCTACACGGATTATTTTGATGGGAATCGAATTTATTTTAATGGGAAATGATGTTTTGATGATAAATATCACGTTTGGTATCCGGGTTCTTGGTTTTGGACGTGGTTGACTCGGAACCGAGAGCCTATGCTCTCGGCTTATTTTGATTCGAGCCTTTGAGAGGCTTTGGTTTCCTTGGTTTAGTAGTTTGGTTGTTGTCGATGGCTTTGCTCTTCGACCCAAGCCTAACCGAGACCCATGAGGTCTCGGGGTTTCCGATGGTTGCTCGTATAACCAAGCCGAGGCCCATATGGGGGTTCTCGTTTGGTCGTGGTTCGAGCCTCGAGCTCGAATTTGTTGTGGTTCGACCCTTGTGGGTCGCGGCTATTAGCCGCGTTATTATTGTTGTTACCGAATGACCATATGGGTCGAATGGTTACCTTGTTGTGCTCTTGGGAGCTATGTGATTATTTGTATGTTTGGCTCGAGTCCATGTGACTCGTGGTTTGGAGCCGAGACTCATTCGAGTCGTATAGATCCGGGATTGGATTGGTAAACCATCCCAAATGTGACTTGTTAATAATTAACTTCTTGTATTGGTTTTGGTTTATTTGTTTGGCCGAATACTTGTGGGTCGAGACCACGTTTGGTCTCGACAATGGTTATTGGTTTTGAGGAGTTGTTGACGAAAAGTGTGATTGGGGACCGATTGTGAGACGGTCGTTAGATTGACGGAGATAGGTTAGTTGGGTGCCGTAGTCGGACCCTCATGTTGTAGCACGTGGATTGGGATTGATTGGACGGAGATTTGTTATTTTATGACTTTTACTTAGTATTTTGGACTTGGACAATGAGCCGAGAGTCATGACTCGGACATATGACCATTTCGTATGACTCGATAACTATTAAAATTAAAACAAAATAATAAAACTCGTAATAATAATTATTGATAATATGAACGTTTATATGAATATATATACGTGAATAACGTATATATAATTATATAGGCGCGTATATTAATAATAATAATAATCACGAGTCGTATTATAAATAATACAATTAGATATATATTAGGCTACGAAAGTGGCGTAATATTATTGAACGTATTATTACTATAAAAGTGTGTTATAAAACGGGAAACTCCCGACAATTATTAAACGGTTAATAAAATGTCATTTCGGATATATAACAGATAAACTTATTGAGTTATGCGAAATCGTTATCACTCGGGTCCAGGTAAGTTACTATTTGTGACGTTCGTGTTGTCACGGATATGTGACGATTAATATAGACGTTTTCTATAACTAAATAACCACTTAACCGTAAGGTTGAACCGGGTTATTTGGCTATATGAAATGAATATATTAGTGGGCATCGTATCCTACGACGCCCATAGGTTGTAGTATATGTAAAGTGTAATGAATTGCGAGCATATATATCGGGAAATCTGGCCAATTTGACGATAAATATGAGGAATTTATTAAACTATGATATATACTATATAGTAATTATGTGCTATGTGCTCTAGGTTGGGTGTAATCTTGGAACGGTATGTTACGTAAATAAATATGAGGATTATCAAATCGACGGATTTGGTAAACTTTGGCGATTTATTTAAATAATATATTGGGCTACTATTAGATCCATAGTTTATTTATGTTTCTTTATGTGATCTTTTTGGTTTGTTAAGAGTCAACCCACTACCCGTATGGATACCAAACGCAAATACACCAAACTAATACGAAATGGATTTTCGGAAATAAAACGGATTCTCGTCCGGGTTTGGGAATATTATAAATTTGAGGAAATGATTTCTGAAAGAGTTAATATTGTTAGGTCGTGCCAAGTCCGTAGTTGCTGTTTCGTGAGTTATCATACATCTTATTTCTACCGACTTCTTCTTGCTATTTTCTGGACTTGAGGTGAGTCATAGCCCCACTTTTCAATCTTGAACTATGTTTTCAATACTTGGGGTGAGAAACGTGCAAATTATTTTACGTGGACTATTATCGCTTTTGTATTCTTTCTAAACTTGCTATGCGTATGGACTAGGATATATTGTCAGCTTTAGTCACACCTTTTGTGTGAACTATTCAAGGTTGGCTTATTTAGATACTGTAGTGTGCACCTATAGGTTATTAATACTTCGGAGGTTATCTGAGTTATTATTGGTATTGCGGGGGCTACCCGAATATCTATGTTAGTACGGAAGGGTATCCGTGTGTTATGTTGAGAGCGGAGGGTATCCGCAGGCTTTTAGCGAATCCTTAGTCTAGCTAGCAAGCGTTTTGCGTATATGTCCACTATATTGTTAGTTGAATTCAAACCTATGACCTCACCAGCGAAAGCTGACTTTTAGCACGTTTTCTCAGGTAATTAAGTGTTGAGATGCATGCTTGGAATGGAAGGCTCGGCCAAGGCACACGGTTCATGGATCTATTTTTCTAAACTCTGATAATTAAATTTGGACCTATTGTTACTTTATTTTGGGCCTGACTCTGAAGTATGTTGGGATAAATGTAAACCTTAAAACCCCGTTTTGGTTGTGTTTTTATTATGTTTACTTTATCTCGTTCTATATTGTCTTGTGTTGGATACCAATCCCCGTAGCACCCCGAAAGCTTGTTGAGTCTTCCGCTGTATCAAATTTTGGGGGTGTTACAGATTGGTATCAGAGCCAAGGTTATAGAGAACTAGGTAAATAAACGCCTAAACTATAACCGTATTTTTATAGAAAATGATCCTTGACCACCGCCCGCCAGCCCGCCAAGCCGAAGCATCTTCTATTATTTGAGGTATTATTAGATATTTGAGATGATTTGAGGTTTATGGATTTTAGTAATAAGATGGCGTTCTCGAGGATTTATATGGTCTATATGTTTTATAAACATTTTAGTAATGCGGTGTTTGAAATTCTTTTATTGAGATTATATATGGAACTATTTGATGAGTATATTTGGCATGGTATTATGAGTTGTGATTTAGTTTTTTTGAAACACTTACACCTACCCTACGCCGTTGTCACAGACTATGGCCTCCCATATGCCCGATGTCGTCGAGGATATTCTTACTGCACCGGTTTTACCTGCACATTTCACTATGGCATCTGATGACCCTTACCAGATGGCCATGTCTTCAGCTACTGTATCACAGGCAGCTTCTACTTCAGCACTACCTGTTGCATCTACGCATTGACCCTCATCTTCTCTAGGGCTCCCTGGTACATCGAGGCAGCTTACTCTTCATCAGGCTTTGGCTCGTGTGGCACCACGCTTTGCCCACCGAGCTACGACACGCATGTCGGTACGCCCTACTCCATCACCTTTACAGATTGATGCTCATTCTCTTCTGTCTGAGGCGCCACCCACATCATTGCGTCGTCGTCCTAGATCACCTACTACATCTCTACTTGGTTCACCTAGTAGGAGACGACGAGTGATGAGGTACTCTTCCGATGAGGAGGAGGAGGAGTACGAGGGTGAGGATGAGGCTGATGGCCAAGAGGAGGAGGATGACCCTCAGGAGGCTGAGCAGGGTGATGATGATGACCCTGAGGAGGAGGATGACCCTCAGGAGGATGAGATGCCTGATGATGATGATGATGATGAGTTAGTACCACCAGCTCAGGCTGAGGAGCCTGATTCACCTGTACACCCGATTGAGCCTGATTCACCTGATCATCCGTTCTTGTTTGAGTTGCCACCTGGTAGTCCCGTTGAGTCGGATGCATCTTCTGAGATTTCTGCTGAGCATGCAGAATTGGGTGAGATTGGCAGGTTGTAGGCTCGGATTACTGAGCTTAGTGAGAGAGTTGCACGTGTATCTGATCGACTTGAGAGAGTTATTGGAGAGTTCTTAGCAGATTTGAGAGTTGATTTGACTGTCGCTGTGGGCAGGGCTACTGAGCTGAGGAGAGTTTTGATGGATGTCCACGAGCATATCGATAGTTTGCAGCGAGGATTTGTTACTGCTCGTGAGGCCGACCGCAAGCTTTGGCAAAGGAATGCCGAGCTAGAGAAGGAGGTGGCTGACCTCAAGAGAGACCGAGACACCCATAGCGTGGAGTTAGGATCGTTATGGAGGGATCTTGATGGCTTGAGGCAGGAGTTGAGGAGCCTCTGCCAGCCACGTGGCTAGTTGTTTGGGTTATGTTATCTTTTTTGCTTTCTTAACCGAGGAGTGTTCGGTTAGAAAAGCTATTTATCATATTTTGATGTATTTTGCTCAGTATTCGTCTCTTTTGGAACGATTAGTATGTTTTGTGTTATCCGTTAGTTGGAACGATGTTAGATCGCTATTGTACGGTTGATGATTATTAGTATATGGTATTATGTGATTTGGGTGTTATGGAAATTGAGTCCTTATTCGCTTATTTGTTGTTACGTGGTGTATTGTTGCTATTCTTTCCATGACTTGATTTCGTTGAGATGTTTTGTTGAGCATATCGATAAGTTCTATTGGAGACTCATGAACTTGTATGATGTTACAGATCAATGGCACCACGTCGAAACCCTGGTAGGTCTACCAGAACTGGTCCTGCTGTGACTACTCCTGTTCGCCAAGGTCGTCGACCTACTCGAAATGTTGAAACCCCTACTCCTGACAACCTGGACACCACTAACCGTAACAACAGGAATCAAAATGTTGATGTTCAGGGAGACAACGATCATGTTCCACTTAATGCACCTACTGTGGATCAAGCAATGATCAACCAACTCGTGGAGCAAAGAGTTGCTGAACTACTAGCTGAGTCAAATTATTCCAACAATTCTGCTGGAACTTTTCCACCTGTTCGTGCTAATGGATGTCAATACAAGGAATTCAAGATTTGTGGACCCATTGAGTTTGGTGGAACTGAAGGAGTGGTTTACTTAGTCAGATGGATTGAGAAGACTGAGTCAGTGTTTAATGTTAGTGGTTGTGCAGAGAATGCGAAGGTAAAGTTTGCTTCTTTTACTTTCAAGGATGAAGCTTTGACTTGGTGGAACAACTACCGAAATGCAGTTGGGAGTGATGTAGCTTATGCTATGACTTGGGAGCAATTTAAGGCCTTGCTGATTCAGACTTATTGCCCAAGGAATGAGGTAAAGAAGCTAGAGATTGAGTTTTGGAACCACAAGGTGAAAGGTACTGACATGGCGACTTATAATCGTCGTTACCAGGAATTAGCCTTGTTGTGCCCAGATATGGTGAAAACTGAGACTCAAAAGATCGAGAGGTATACTGATGGGTTGCCTGTAGCTACGAGGAATGATGTGATTTATGCTAGGCCTGCAAACATCCATGAGGCAATCACAATTGCTCAACAGCTTATGGATTCGTTGGAATTAGAAGAAACTGATAAGGAGAAGAATGGAAAGAGAAAGAGAGACAGTCACTCTAAGAGTAATGATCACCGAAGCAAGAGACAAGCTAAGGCTTATGCTATTGGGAATGGAGATAAGAAGAATTAGAACGGTGATGCACCCAAGTGTGATCGTTGCCACCAGCATCATACTGGATGGTGTAGTGTGAAATGCCAGAATTGCTCAAAGAAAGGACACACAGCTAGGGACTGTAGAGCTCGACCTCTTGCTATGGTTCAAGCTGCTCCTGAGATGAGAAATAAGGCAGATGTTACTTGTTATGGGTTTGGGAAGAAGGGACACTATAGGAATGAGTGTAGAGAATCGCGGAACCGTGGAAATCAAGGCTCGGGTGGTAATGGGTACAATTATGGAAACCGTGGAGCTGGAGGAAATCGTGGACGACAAGATAATGGGGACCAACGTGTGGAAGCTGGAGCTGCTCAAGGAAGAGTGTATGCACTCGGGAACGAGAGAGGAGAAGATCCGAACGTCGTTACTGGTACGTTCCTTCTCAATAATCGTTATGCTTCCATACTATTTGATACTGGTGCCGATAGGAGTTTTGTGTCCACTACGTTTGCACCCTTACTAGAGAAACCCCCGATGGCCTTAGGAATTGGTTATGATATTGAGTTAGCAACTGGAAACCTAGAAAGGATTAATACCATCATTCGCGGTTGTACGTTAAATTTCTTGAACCACCCTTTCAACATAGATCTTCTACCCGTCACGTTAGGAAGTTTTGACGTCATCATTGGTATGGATTGGTTGTCGAAGTATCGTGCTCACATACTTTGCGACGAGAAGATCGTGCGTGTACCATACGGAAAGGAAGTCCTAAACATATTGGGAGACCGAAAGGATTCTAGGAGCCCATCCCGATTAGCAGTCATATCTTGCACAAAGTTACCGAAGCTAATGGAGAAGGGATGTTACCTTTTCTTAGCTCAAATTTCTGAAAAGGGAGAGACGAAGAAAAAGGAAAGGTGCATTGGAGATGTGCCTATAGTTCATGATTTTCCCGATGTGTTTCCCGATGATTTGCCGGGGATCCCGCCGACTAGACAAGTGGAGTTTCAGATTGAGTTGATACCTGGTGCTGCACCTGTAGCACGAGCACCTTATCATCTTGCACCTACCGAACTGGAAGAGTTGTCGAAACAATTGGCGGAGTTAGCCGAAAAAGGATTCATAAGACCAAGTTCTTCACCTTGTGGAGCCCCAGTCTTATTTGTGAAGAAGAAGGATGGATCGTTTCGTATGTGTATTGATTATAGAGAGTTGAATAAGTTAACGGTGAAGAATCGATACCCGTTACCTAGGATCGACGACTTGTTCGACCAACTTCAAGGATCGAGTGTGTATTCGAAGATCGATTTGAGATCGGGATATCATCAACTTCGAGTTCGCGAGGAAGATATTTCGAAAACGGCTTTCAGAACCCGTTACGGACATTACGAGTTTCAGGTGATGCCGTTTGGGTTGACTAACGCACCGGCAATATTCATGGATCTCATGAATCGGGTGTGTAAGCCTTACTTGGATAAGTTCGTGATTGTATTCATCGATGACATTCTGATTTATGCAAAGAGTGAGAAGGAGCATGAGGAGCATTTAAGACTCATTTTAGAATTGCTCAGGAAGGAGAAACTCTATGCCAAGTTTTCGAAATGCGAATTTTGGATCCCGACGGTACAATTTTTGGGTCATGTGATTGATAGACAAGGAGTCCATGTGGATCCTGCTAAGATTGAGGCGATAAAAGATTGGGCTGCACCTACAACCCCAACCGAAGTTCGTCAATTTTTGGGTTTAGCTGGTTATTACCGAAGATTCATTGAGGGATTTTCGAAGATAGCTAAACCATTGACCAAATTGACTCAAAAGAGTGTTACGTATGAATGGGGAGATAAAGAAGAGGAAGCGTTTCAATTGCTTAAGAAAATGTTGTGTAGTGCTCCTATCTTAGCGTTACCAGAAGGTAACGAGGATTTCGTCGTCTATTGTGACGCCTCACATAAAGGTTTGGGAGCCGTGTTAATGCAACGAGAGAAGGTGATAGCTTATGCTTCCCGACAGCTCAAAAAGCATGAGAAAAACTACACTACCCATGATTTGGAGCTCGGTGCTGTGGTTTTTGCTTTAAGAATATGGAGACATTACTTGTACGGAACAAAGTGTGTTGTATTTACTGACCATAAAAGTTTACAACACATCTTAAATAAAAAAGAGCTCAACATGAGACAGCGACGTTGGATTGAGTTGCTAAGCGATTATGATTGTGAAATTCGCTACCACCCTGGTAAAGCAAACGTTGTTGCTGATGCTCTTAGTCGAAAGGAAAGAGTACCACCATTACGAGTTAGGTCATTGGGAATGACTATCGTATCGCCATTACCGTCTCAAATACTTGAAGCTCAAACGGAAGCGTTAAAAGCAGAAAATAGATCTGCCGAGAATATATTTGGGATGGCGGATAATGAGAAAGGATTTGTTAAGCGTTCTGATGGATTGTTATGCTTTGGAGATCGAATTTGGGTACCTTTGCATGGAGGAATTCGGGAATTGATTATGCATGAGTCGCATAAGTCAAGGTACTCCATTCATCCTGGTTCCGATAAAATGTACCAGGATCTTAAGAAGTTCTATTGGTGGCCAAATATGAAGGCAGATATAGCATCGTACGTTAGTAAGTGCTTGACATGTGCTAAGGTTAAAGCTGAACACCAGAGACCGTCAGGATTACTAACG
The DNA here is from genome assembly GCA_030686995.1 of Artemisia argyi. NCBI lineage: Eukaryota > Viridiplantae > Streptophyta > Magnoliopsida > Asterales > Asteraceae > Artemisia > Artemisia argyi. Next base: position 241,266,276 of record CM060700.1, on the reverse strand, counting down.
CAACCAGAACTTCCAGTCTGGAAATGGGAGCGGATTACTATGGACTTCATTACCAAATTACCAAGGACAGCTAGCGGTTGTGACGCTATCTGGGTAATTGTGGATCGTCTGACAAAGTCTGCTCATTTCTTAGCTATTAGTGAAGATGATAGTGTGGATAAGCTTGTGAGGTTATATGTGAAGGAAATTGTTTCGCGTCATGGAGTCCCGATATCTATTATTTCGGATCGTGATAGTCGTTTTACGTCAGCTTTGTGGCGATCACTTCAAACGGCTTTGGGGACGAGGCTTGATATGAGTACTGCATATCATCCCCAAACCGATGGTCAAAGTGAGAGGACCATTCAGACATTAGAGGATATGCTTCGTGCATGCATCATAGACTTTGGTAAAGGCTGGGAGAAGTATTTACCCCTTGCGGAATTCTCCTATAATAATAGCTACCACACAAGTCTTAAGGCTGCACCATTCGAAGCTTTGTATGGCAGAAAGTGTCGTTCGCCGATTAGTTGGGCAGAAGTTGGAGATAGTCAACTTACAGGCCCTGAGCTTATTTTGGAAACTACAGAGAAAGTAACTCAGATTCGTGATCGATTGCAAGCAGCCAGAGATAGGCAGAAGAGCTACGCCGATCATAGACGTAAACCTTTAGAGTTCCAGGTTGGAGACAAAGTAATGCTGAAAGTCTCGCCTTGGAAGGGTGTAATACGTTTCGGGAAACGTGGTAAACTCAACCCACGCTACATTGGACCATTCTTGATCTTAGAAAGGATTGGGCCCGTGGCTTATAGGTTGGAATTACCACATGAACTGAGTAAAGTTCACGACGTGTTCCACGTAAGTAATTTGAAGAAATGTCTTTCCGATGAAATGCCCGTCATTCTAATGAGGGACATTCGTGTTGATGATAAACTGAATTTCGTGGAAGAGCCTATTGAGATTTTAGATCGTGAAGTTAAACGACTCAAGCGAAGTCGCATTCCGCTCGTCAAGGTTCGTTGGAATTCCCGACATGGACCAGAATTTACGTGGGAACGTGAGGACGAGTTCAGGAAGAGATATCCGAAGCTTTTCACTTCGTAGATGAATTTTTCCGAGTGAAACCCGGGACGGGTTTCCTTCTGAGACTGGGAGGATGTGACAACCGGCAGTTTAGGGAGCTATTTTAAAAACCCGCATTACGATTTAAGTTCGTTTATAATTTTTTATTTGAAATTTTCATTTCACAACGAACTTGTAAGACCTATTTTATGGATATTTTTAATTAATGACGTTATGGAATTATGTTCATAATTCATTTTTGATTTAATGCTCGGTGATGTATGTTTGAATTCTCACTTGGTACTACGTTGACTTTGGCACTAGGATTACCTAACAAAAGTTTATGATTCGTCTTAACGAGTCTGACTATATTTTTAATTAGTTACGAGATGTTTCCGAGAGATATTGAAGTTTAAAAATGAGTTCGGGTTCGGGCCACATGTTTTTACATTTACCCACGTTACCCGCTCCACACCGTATTATTATTATTATTATTATTATTATTATTATTATTATTATTATTATTATTATTATTATTATTATTATTATTATTATTATTATTATTATTATTATTATTATTATTATTATTTTTTTAAAAAAAAAGAAAAAAAAAAAAAAGAAATAAAAGGTGTGTTTGGTTCGGTTCACCCACACACACACAAACCCTCACCACTTTTCATCTCTCTCTCAAAAACTCATCTCCCTCCCCCATCTTTTGACCTAGCCACCGAACCACCAAAACCGGCCACCACCGCCGCTACACCGACCACCCAACAAAATAAATACCACCATCTTCTTCCTCTCCAAATCCTCTTTCATTTGGTATATCATACATACCCTAGAACCACCATTAACACCACCAAACTTTTAAAAATCCATTCGAGTTTTATTACCTTTTCAAGATCCGTTCATTTGGAGGTCCAAGAAGGTGAGAAGGATTGATTTTCGGTTTTTGGGTGCCACGATTTGGTACTAATCCGTGGCTACACGGATTATTTTGATGGGAATCGAATTTATTTTAATGGGAAATGATGTTTTGATGATAAATATCACGTTTGGTATCCGGGTTCTTGGTTTTGGACGTGGTTGACTCGGAACCGAGAGCCTATGCTCTCGGCTTATTTTGATTCGAGCCTTTGAGAGGCTTTGGTTTCCTTGGTTTAGTAGTTTGGTTGTTGTCGATGGCTTTGCTCTTCGACCCAAGCCTAACCGAGACCCATGAGGTCTCGGGGTTTCCGATGGTTGCTCGTATAACCAAGCCGAGGCCCATATGGGGGTTCTCGTTTGGTCGTGGTTCGAGCCTCGAGCTCGAATTTGTTGTGGTTCGACCCTTGTGGGTCGCGGCTATTAGCCGCGTTATTATTGTTGTTACCGAATGACCATATGGGTCGAATGGTTACCTTGTTGTGCTCTTGGGAGCTATGTGATTATTTGTATGTTTGGCTCGAGTCCATGTGACTCGTGGTTTGGAGCCGAGACTCATTCGAGTCGTATAGATCCGGGATTGGATTGGTAAACCATCCCAAATGTGACTTGTTAATAATTAACTTCTTGTATTGGTTTTGGTTTATTTGTTTGGCCGAATACTTGTGGGTCGAGACCACGTTTGGTCTCGACAATGGTTATTGGTTTTGAGGAGTTGTTGACGAAAAGTGTGATTGGGGACCGATTGTGAGACGGTCGTTAGATTGACGGAGATAGGTTAGTTGGGTGCCGTAGTCGGACCCTCATGTTGTAGCACGTGGATTGGGATTGATTGGACGGAGATTTGTTATTTTATGACTTTTACTTAGTATTTTGGACTTGGACAATGAGCCGAGAGTCATGACTCGGACATATGACCATTTCGTATGACTCGATAACTATTAAAATTAAAACAAAATAATAAAACTCGTAATAATAATTATTGATAATATGAACGTTTATATGAATATATATACGTGAATAACGTATATATAATTATATAGGCGCGTATATTAATAATAATAATAATCACGAGTCGTATTATAAATAATACAATTAGATATATATTAGGCTACGAAAGTGGCGTAATATTATTGAACGTATTATTACTATAAAAGTGTGTTATAAAACGGGAAACTCCCGACAATTATTAAACGGTTAATAAAATGTCATTTCGGATATATAACGGATAAACTTATTGAGTTATGCGAAATCGTTATCACTCGGGTCCAGGTAAGTTACTATTTGTGACGTTCGTGTTGTCACGGATATGTGACGATTAATATAGACGTTTTCTATAACTAAATAACCACTTAACCGTAAGGTTGAACCGGGTTATTTGGCTATATGAAATGAATATATTAGTGGGCATCGTATCCTACGACGCCCATAGGTTGTAGTATATGTAAAGTGTAATGAATTGCGAGCATATATATCGGGAAATCTGGCCAATTTGACGATAAATATGAGGAATTTATTAAACTATGATATATACTATATAGTAATTATGTGCTATGTGCTCTAGGTTGGGTGTAATCTTGGAACGGTATGTTACGTAAATAAATATGAGGATTATCAAATCGACGGATTTGGTAAACTTTGGCGATTTATTTAAATAATATATTGGGCTACTATTAGATCCATAGTTTATTTATGTTTCTTTATGTGATCTTTTTGGTTTGTTATGAGTCAACCCACTACCCGTATGGATACCAAACGCAAATACACCAAACTAATACGAAATGGATTTTCGGAAATAAAACGGATTCTCGTCCGGGTTTGGGAATATTATAAATTTGAGGAAATGATTTCTGAAAGAGTTAATATTGTTAGGTCGTGCCAAGTCCGTAGTTGCTGTTTCGTGAGTTATCATACATCTTATTTCTACCGACTTCTTCTTGCTATTTTCTGGACTTGAGGTGAGTCATGGCCCCACTTTTCAATCTTGAACTATGTTTTCAATACTTGGGGTGAGAAACGTGCAAATTATTTTATGTGGAATATTATCGCTTTTGTATTCTTTCTAAACTTGCTATGCGTATGGACTAGGATATATTGTCAGCTTTAGTCACACCTTTTGTGTGAACTATTCAAGGTTGGCTTATTTGGTTATTGGTGGATTGTCAGCTTTAGTCACATATATGTTGTGTGTACTATTCAAGGTTGACTTATTTAGATACTGTAGTGTGCACCTATAGGTTATTAATACTTCGGAGGTTATCCGAGTTATTATTGGTATTGCGGGGGCTACCCGAATATCTATGTTAGTACGGAAGGGTATCCGTGTGTTATGTTGAGAGCGGAGGGTATCCGCAGGCTTTTAGCGAATCCTTAGTCTAGCTAGCAAGCGTTTTGCGTATATGTCCACTATATTGTTAGTTGAATTCAAACCTATGACCTCACCAGCGAAAGCTGACTTTTAGCACGTTTTCTCAGGTAATTAAGTGTTGAGATGCATGCTTGGAATGGAAGGCTCGGCCAAGGCACACGGTTCATGGATCTATTTTTCTAAACTCTGATAATTAAATTTGGACCTATTGTTACTTTATTTTGGGCCTGACTCTGAAGTATGTTGGGATAAATGTAAACTTTAAAACCCCGTTTTGGTTGTGTTTTTATTATGTTTACTTTATCTCGTTCTATATTGTCTTGTGTTGGATACCAATCCCCGTAGCACCCCGAAAGCTTGTTGAGTCTTCCGCTGTATCAAATTTTGGGGGTGTTACACGTTACTACTCAAAGATGACCCTCAGACACTCATATGGATGATGAAGTCGAAGCTATTTCCAAAGATCATCCACATTGAAGGTGTCATCTAGAGTCTACCACTTAATGCACAAAGATCTCAACAACGAAGAATCTAAAGGCTACGAGCTACAAAGATGTCATCAAAGACTTGAATGCTATGACTCAACATTTATTTTCCGGGGTGACCTCCCTTAGGGGGAGATTGTTAGGAATACGATTATTCATATGAAGACTCGGTCACCCCGAGTATAGTTTAGCATATTGTAGCTCGTCGTAATTATCATATTAGTTAGCATGTAGAGTAGTATTAATTAGTATTTGTGGAGTCGGGTCGGGTCTCTTACCCACTGTCAGCCCGCTCTACAGCCCGTTTCAGGGTGCGTTTTCATTGTAACTATATATACCCTTTCCCACCCATGGGAAAGGGTTGTACCTTCATTTGCAATCTAACCTTTCACAAGTTTTCACACATAAGGCTCCCACCTCTCTCTTCTCATTCTCTCTCTAATATCTCACTAGAAATTACATCTTTAATCATCACAAATCACTTAACCATCCATGTTCATATATTAGAGTATATTACAGTATTATAGCTAGTGTTCAACCGGGACACCGCAACCCACATTTAAACTCAGTAAGACATGGAACACACTCCATAAAAAGTCATTAAAATTACTAACGGGCTTATACCATACCAACGCTTAGGGGCTTATATAAACCCGAACAATCACCCTTTACTCACAATTATGGACTTCAACTCATAACTCTCTTACTCACACATAATGGCATGATAAGACTTCTTGAGATGACCACATGGTCCTTGTTCCTGCCCCTTTCTTCGAAACACCCACGACCCCACCTCAAAGCTCCATATAAACCAACGACACACACTTTTACTTTCATATTTTACTTTCAAAATCTTACGAAAGATACTAGTGTTTTCAAGAGTTTGAAGTTTGAAGATTTTGGGTAAACATATATACCTAGTAAAATCTGTAAAATGGTATATCGACTACATTGTTTTCCTACACTCAAGAGTCAAGATATTGTTTATTGATACAATATTTATAATGCAACTACATCAAGAATCCCTAATGGACCACAAACCCACAAGTCGGGCTTGGGCCGAATATCCCTTCTAACACTCCCCCGCCAGTCCGAGCGGCGAAATCGCGAAAGCTTGGACTGGAGTAGAAAACATAAAACATGAAATTGTAACTAATAGCAAGCAAGCATATATATATATATATATATATATATATATATATATATATATATATATATATATATATATATATATATATATATATATATATATAAGAGGCTAACTATGAGTTGCACTTGAAACTTTGAAGGTTGTACATGAAGCAGATAATGCTGACTCATCATGTCTATTATCCAGTCAGCAACATTTTAATATTTCGATTGCCTACGTGGAATGCCCAGTCAGCACTCCAATTTCAGTAAATTTCCAGAAATGTATTAAAAAATTTGACACTTACAAGAATCGAACCCCGGTCTCCCATGTAAATAACCAACCATGCAACCACTAGACCAAATTGGTTTTTGTGAATATGTTTCAAAAATAAAAACCATAAAGGCAAGACTTTAGGTTTCAACAAACAACTTTTCCCCCGCTCCCCCTGATTTCTCTGCATCCGCTTTTATCTATAATACTATAAGATTGTCCCCTCTAATTGAATGCGGAGGCGTCAAGATTGCATAGAGTACAACATGCTAATGCTCTTCATGATATAAATCCGAGCTATTTTATCCCCTAATACTAATTATCAGCATATGAAGAGACATGTGGTTACAAGCCTCCTTAATGGGAGCATATGAACAAACATGTGGTTACAAGCCTCCTTAATGGTGGTTAATAGTTTTCTCATATCTGCATTTGAAGAGACATGTACATTACAATCCTTCTTAATGATGGTACATGCGTTTGTAACTACAAATACAGTATGCATATACTGTTTTATCTCCATAATCATCAATTTTTTTTGCTTCCAAACCAGAATTGTAGCAAAAGTTACCATGTCCAATAAAGCTTCCGGTAGTAACTCCATGTCCATCCAGTCTTCGGGTAGCAAATCCATTAATGTTGCCGATCATAATGGTGTGTTATTTTTGGAACAGCTCGATACGGGTGTTAGTGGTACAATTGTTGTTATGATCAGTAGAATGTGGGATGTGAATGCAACAAGTGGGAGGTATTTGAGCACAGATTTTGTTGTTAGTGATGCCAAGGTAAGTAAACATACATTTACAATTATGCATATAGAATGGGGTTATTGAATTCTGATGCAATTTTTTCCAGGGTAAGGCAATGCATTGTTACGCAAGGAGTAATATAGCACACAACTTTGTAGGTTTAAAAGAAGGCAGTGTTTACTCTATCAAGAATTTTATTGTGCAGCCGAACAAGGATGAGTATCGTATCATTAAGCAGGATCCATACATTCTTGAATTTGATGGTTCCACAATCATCAGAAAAGTTTCTGTCAGTCCTAATGGTTTTGTGAGATATCCTTTTGAGCTTGCGGATTTTGATGAAATTGAACCTACAAACAATAAAAATCTAATAGGTTACACTTTTTGTTTAAACATTCTTTCTTAAACGGTTTTTGGTGCCATGTTATATTTTTGCTCTTATTATATATTATTGGATATTAGCAGATGTCGCAGGCTATGTTACAAATGTTGGGAGGACAATAGTTCAAAAGAGTGGTTCAAGGACTCTCGATTTCTATCTGGCTAACAAGAGGTGTTTTGATTCCCATATTTTTTTGTCCTAGCAAATTAACAAAGTTAAAATAACAATTGTTTTTTATTTTCTAAAACAGGGGGCAATCAATAAGAGTAACTCTTTGGGGTGAATTAGGTGATATTCTGATTGACAAGAAAACAAAACATGTTGGCCTATGTCCAGTCGTTGTAACTTCTCTTAATGTTAAACTCTATAACAGTGAGTATCAATAGAATATGGTTTTGTAACGCTATGTTACCTTATTGCTAATTTTCATCACAATGTCGACCCCGTGCAGATAAGGTCTACCTTTCAAGCAGCTCCTCCTCCTTGATTTATGACAATGAGGACATCCCTGCATTGATAGATCTAAAAGTTGAAATGAGGTAATCCTAACTAAATAGTAGCTATGTTATTTTATACAATTATCATTTATTAATGTTTAGCATGTATATTGTTTACAGTTCTGTGGAATTGGGTAAAGCTATAGTGCCTGTTGATTGTTCAGAGGCAAAAGATGGGACGCTTAAGAATTTGTTGATTTGGGGCCGCAATAAGAAAAACAATGTAAGCTTCTATCTTAACACTTGCTTATTTACACAATTTGGTGAATTGGTATTTTATTTAATATATACCCATTTTATAGTCCATGATCTACAACTGCAAAGTGACGATCAACAATGTTAGAACTAGAAAGGGTTGGAACTACCCTTCATGTGGTGAGAATAAGTGCAAAAAAGGTGCAACCCGAAAGAATGGTAGATTTTGGTGTGAAACGTGTAAAAAATACATTGAATACCCAGTTTTAAGGTAAATCGATTTTAGAATTGCAGTTTCCTTGAATTATAGTAAATTACATAATATTTTATACCTTATGTATGCTACCTGATTTTAACAGATTCAGGATTGAAATGGATGTGTCGGACCATACTGAACAAACTGTGATTGTTCTGTTTGATGAACCCGCCCGTTCTTTGTTGAAGTGTTCTCCAGAATCTCTGTTGGAAAATGATGATGAGGTACAATAATTAATTAGATTTGGAAGATATTAGATACTGATATACAATTATAAATTAAATTTAAAAGATATTTTATTATTTTTTCTTAACTTTCAACTACAGTCACAAGGTTTCGAATTGCCCCAAGCAATAACAAATCTAATAGGGACAACTCACACTATTGAAGTCAAGACATCCACGTATTTTGAACATGGTGCTTTTGAAAGCTTCACCTGCTGGAATATTGTCCCTGCAATTGAAACTCCAATGAAATCTGTTGAGAATACAAAAAAGAAACGGTATCACAAAGTTTCAATACTGTTAAGTAATATATTAAAATTCGTTACCACTAAAACATTATTTAATGTGGCGTTATTATAGATTGGAATGTGAAGATTCAGACACAGACTTACCACATGTTGATGAATCTTGGAGTGAAGATGGATCTGCTTTTCAAAAAAAAAAAAAAAAAAGAAGGTAATTTTGTACCAAATGGATACAAACATACCTAATATAAATCCCAAAAATTAACAAAACTTCTATAAAAATCTTATTTTTCAGGATTGTTGTGACCGACTCTGAAACAGAAGACGACGTAGTCTCACTTAAAGCTGATGTTATGAAAGAAAATGAAATTAATGATGGATCATCAGCTAACGAGAAAGCCACTTCTTAGTTTTTAAGTATTTATGAAAATAATGCGCAAATGTACCCAATTGTTTATGGGACTATGTCATTTAGAAAGCGAAGTTTGTTTGTCTCTGTTTTTCACTTAATAATTTTGTTGTTTTAAACCAAATTATTGTTTGTTATTACTTTTAGTTGCTTATTAAGTTATAAAATTCACCTTATGATTGAAATCAGACTCCAATATATATGTTTCAGTTATGTATCAAATTCAGATTTTAATAACTTCAATATATGTGATTCAATTATGTATCAAATTTATATTCCAATATATGAGAACATGTTATGCTTAATATTTAGACTTAAATATATGTGATCCAATTATAAGATTCATAACGAAAATAGGTTATTACTATTCTGCACCTAAATTCCACTAATTTTTGTTGAATTTACCTTTGAATATCACATAAGAGTATTCTACATCTTTTTATAATATGGAATTTTGCCTAATGAAACTAACTATTGATTCATAAATAAAAAACATATGTTAAAAATGAGTGATTTATTAATTAACAACCATAAACAATTTATTTGCAAGATAAAAAACTCCAACTCTATACTTATAAACTTAGATCAATAGTACATTATAAAATTTATAATTATTAAGGCAGGTTTGAACTTCAACAAGTTTTTTGCAATGCTAAAAAAATCAATATTCTGAACACTATACTTATAACCTTAATATGAATACTACATTATAAAATTTATAACTTGGTAAACTTATATGAAGTTTGGAATTGAGTACACAAGTAAATTATCCAATTATTGTATGAGCAACGATTACTAAGTGATAAATCTTTAAATGTATAATAAAAGATACTGGACCTTCATTTTAAGGAAGCAAAATGTAATAAAAATTGTACATAAATAACATCTTAAGCAATTTTGTAACTTAACAGTCTATTCATATGCAGATATTAAGAAGCTATTAACTTCCATTAAGGAAGTTTAAATACTCATTAAATAAGCTAAAATGTTGTTATGATAATTCATGAGTAATTTATATTAATAAGAATATGAACCAAAAAACCCTTCAATGGAAAAATTTAATAATCATTATATATGTTTAAATGATCCCATGAAGTTGTATATAAATATTACCTGCATTGCTTTATCTGGGCACAACTACTTTTTGATATTTCCATACAATGACTACCCAACAAGGAAGTTCAACACCCCATGCGTTCATTGATGCGTTGGATGCTGATTCAGCGGGGAATATTGTTGTTACGTTCTGCACAATATGGGATGTCAAAGCTACAAATTCGCGTGTATTGAATACTGAATTTATTGTCTCTGATCCAATGGTAACGATTAAACATGTTGTTTACAGTTTGTTAGTTTTTTACTGATTTACACGCAATATTATTGCAGGGCAATGTGAACCACTGCACTGCAAATACAACTATAGCATACAATTTTCAGAGGTTGGAAAAAGGTGTTCAATTTGCAATAGAAGATTTTGTTGTGAAGTCTAACAAAGAAGAATATCACGTTAGAAAAAACAATACCTTTAAGCTTGAATTTGACGGTAAAGCCCACTTAAAAAAGACTTCTATCCTTTATGATCAGCATGTTAGCTATCCTTTGGAAAAAGTTCATATTGAAAATATGAAACCTACAAGGAACAAATCTCTTATAGGTACGTTTGTATTAATTATATAAAGCAAATGATTATTTATGATAAATTATCTAATTCCTTAAGACTTACACTATAGCCTTTCAGATGTAGGCAGGTATGTCACCAACATGGCCAAGATGAACCACACAAAGACCGGTTCCAAAAATCTTGAATTCTACCTAACAAATCATAGGTTAGCACAATTATTATATGGATAATTAAAATAAACAGTACTTAAAATGTTATATTGCTTTTACCAACTAAAAACTTTCTTGCATATGAAACAGGGGAGAGGCAGTACGGGTAACATTTTGGGGAGGTTTAGGAGATTTTCTTATTGACAATAAAATGAAGCATGTAGTAATGTGTCCTATTGTCTTAAATTCTACAAGTGCATACCATCCCGTTCCAGATAAGTTGAATCTATCCAAAAGTCCATCAGCCATGGATATTGACCAACCTAACATACCTACATTCAAAGAGTTTAAATCATCCTCTGGGTAAGCATTTATATAGATTTTTGCTTCAATATTAGAATAAGTAAAATTGTATATCAATAGACATGATTTAAAAAATGAGTGCAGTAATATATTAATTTACAAATTTTGTGTCTGTTAGTAGTGTTGGGCAGATAAAGTCTGGAATATGTAATAAGGATTGTGTGGCTAAAGATGGAACAATCAAAACCCTTTTGTTGTTGTCACGCAATCAAACAAATGATGTGAGTAATAATCTTATATTCCCATACTTTAATTTCTATCTTATTGCACATTTGTTTAACATTTCCTCTTCTACAGTTGGCAACTTTCAATATGAAAGCAACGATTGGAAATATCAGGACTGAAAAGGGATGGCGATTCCCATCATGTGGTGCAAAACAATGTCAAAAAGGTGCAACTAGAATGGGAGGAGGTTTTTGGTGTAATGGATGTGAAAAGCAATTTACAAACCCTGAAATGAGGTGATATTATAGTTTATAATTATGTAATGTTATTTGGACTAAAAAACTTCTAATTGCTTATGTACCTGTAAAACATGCATATGACAGGTATAGGCTTGCGTTGGACGTGTTTGACAATACTGCTAAAGCTGTGTTTATACTTTTTGATGAACCTGCAATTCAGTTGGTAAAAAATCCAGCATCATCATTCAAGCTAATGGATCACGATGTGAGTATGAAACATTTTTAATTTTTCAGACATTACTCTTTTACTAACCTTCCTATATAGCCTTCAGATGAGCGGATGAGGATGTTGCCACCACCACTAGCTAACCTCATTGGTACAACACACGTTTTTGAAATCAAGAGTCATACCTACTATGATCATGGATTATTTGAGAGCTTCATATGCTCTGCTATACACCCACTTGAAATGTCTGTGCCAACAATTGCCACACCTTCCAAATTTACAGATGCTAAGAAAAATAAAAGGTTGGTTGTCAGTAATCTTTACAACAAATATATAACACACATAAAACAGAAATTTAATCAAAATTTCAATTAAAATATTATTATTTCAGGAATGTTATGACTGATTCTGATCAGAAGAGGAAGAAGGCTCACCAAAAGAATATCTCTGATGGAAAATGAAATAAATGATGAAGCATCAATCAACGATGAAGACACATCTTCGGCGTTAAGATTATGAAAAATAAAGAGGAAATTACCTCAAAAGTTTGTTGGAATATGTCATTTAGAAAAAGAAGTTTCTTTTAGTCTGTTTTTCAATTAATATTTTTGGTGTTTTAAACCAAATGAATCTTTGATATTACTTTTGTTTGGTGTTTAGGTTATAAAATTCCGTTTATGCTTAAAATTTTAACTACGATATTTGACATCCAGTTATGCATAAAATACATATCCAAATATATGTAATCCATTTATAAAAGTTGTAACAAAAAGAGAATCAACTCTATGCTTTTTAACCAATGTTTGAACATTAATAAGTGCATCTCAATGATAATTAGTAAATTAAAAACTTTGATTATACAATAAAGGAAATGAAATTTCAAGTTAATAAACCAAAATATAATCAATGTTGTTCACAAATGAGAAATTAATCAATATTGGAATATATAGAATTGAAATCAATAATACAATCTAAATTGTACAAATTTCAAAGAAAAATTGATCTAAAAGTTTTATATCTTAAACTGTATGCTATGTTTTGATACTTAGAAATATTCCACTAAATAAATTTGTATATTCTATATCTAACTTGAAAAATAACGATTCCAGCCTAATTTATTACAATCACAAAGATTGTATTAAAGTTAGAAAATACTAAGTAGTAGTTAATAGCTGCTTGCATAACTGCATATAAAGAGACATGTAGGTTACAAATCTTCTTAATGAAGATTAATAATTGTTTGTATATAAACAGACCTGTCTTTTCCTATTCATATTAATTGTAGTGTTCGGTTACATGGTTATGAAGCTATTTATAAGTATAGTATCTGAATATCTGTATATCATCATAAGAATCAAAATCTTTCCATTAGACAATGTGAGTTAGGTATGGATAATAATATTCTATCTTTCTCTAACATACTCAACAATAAAATCATCATACAATCTCGCACAATTGTTAACACAGATGGGAGTTACCAAAGTTACTGTGGGCTGAAGTTAATAGACATTCCAGATATCGGTAATTCCACAAATCCTTTGTTGCACATTTTACTAATTTTTTTACAACAAAATTATCAATTACAATTAAATATGTTATTGCAGAGGAACCATCCCAACAAGTTGTTACACAGACAAACCACAGGCGTCGAGGTAATAAATACACAAGATTAGCTCTAAATCATATATATAAAAACATTATATATTAATTGAATATTTTAAATTATATGCATATAATTTTGAACATTTGTGATTTTTTAGGTCGACGAAGAACAACTGAATCAAGGATACCACCAAAACAAGCATCCCTAACATCATCAGGTATTTCTAAAAAATAAAAAATAAATGAATTTTAAATTAAGTAGATACTTAAAATAACCAACTTATTTAAACTTTTACTGCTTATTATCTTTTTAATATAGGAGTTTCTGTTTCTTATGCTAAGCTTGGATCACCATCTTACCAATGCAATAGTTGTAATGCAACCATGTGGTATGAAGAGAGAATTGATAAAGATAAAAAACCTGTAAATCCTACTTTTTCGCTATGCTGCCAAGATGGTAAAGTCTTGCTACCAAAATTCAAAGAACCACCATTGCCATTAAAGACTCTCCTTGATTTCACAAATCCTACAACAACAAAATTTAGAGAACAAATCAGAGTGTATAATGGGATGTTCACATTCACATCCTTTGGAGCAAGGATAGATCATTCTATAAATAATGGAAGGGGTGTGTATACATTTAGAATAAATGGGAAAAATTATCATCTAATTGGGTCACTCCTACCTGCAGAAGGAGTGCAACCAAGGTATGCTCAGTTATATTTCTTTGATACACAGAATGAACCTAGGAATCGTATGAATGCTTTCCTAAATAATGAAACAAATGATCAAGTGGATGAGTCCATCATCAAAAGCTTGATTACCATGTTGAATGAATCGAGTGCAGTTGCAAAAGCATTTAGAATGGCAAGAGATTGGTGTCATTCTAATCAATCTGTAAACTTTGAATTGCGTTTACTTAGTGACAGAAGAACATCAAAGCAGTATAACGTTCCAACTGTATCAGAAGTAGCAGCTCTGATAACTAATGATTTTGGAGATGGTATTCCTTCAAAGGATATCATTGTTAATTGCAAAACAACGGGTAAAACCCGAATATCAGAATTGCATCCATCCTACATGGCATTGCAGTATCCTTTGTTATTCCCATATGGAGAAGATGGATATCACGAAAAGATACCATATCATTCCAATAACGGAAACAACAAGACTAAACGTGGGTATGTTTCAATGAAGGAATATTATGCATATTTGATACACAGTCGAAATAACCAAGCCAACACTTTAGATAAAGGAGGCAGGTTATTCCAACAATTTTTGGTTGACGCATACGCATCAGTTGAGGAGCAAAGACTAAAATGGAACAGACATAACCAAGACACGTTATGAGTAGATCTGTATCATAATTTGCAGGACGCAGTTACAAGGGGAGACACAGATGCAGCAGGCCTTGGAAAAAGAATTGTCTTACCTTCAAGTTTTACAGGCGGACCACGTTATATGATGCAAAACTACCAAGATGCAATGGCTCTATGTCGTACATATGGGAATCCAGATCTTTTTATCACGTTCACATCTAATCCAAAATGGCCAGAAATTGAAGAAATGTTGGCATTTATACCAGGACAAAAAGCACATGATCGGCCAGAAATAGGGACACGTGTTTTCAAAATGAAGCTTACTCAGCTATTGGATGATTTGACAAAAAACCATGTATTTGGACCACATTCTGCAGGTAACTAATAATATATTATACTTAATTATTTATTATCTCATACTAATTCTTCAAACAACCCTTAATTTTGTTAAAACATATACTTGCAGTAGTGTATGTAATTGAATTTCAAAAACGAGGGCTACCACACGCACATATTCTCCTGTGGCTGAAAGAAAATTACAAATGCAAAACTGGAAATCAATTAGATAATATGATATCTGCAGAATTACCATGTCCAACGAATGATCCAGAAGGCTACAAAGCCGTCAGTGAGTATATGTTGCATGGTCCATGTGGTAAAGACGCAAAATATGCTCCATGCACAATAGAAGGAAAATGTACAAAAAAATATCCGAAACCATTCTATGAAGAAACAATGGTGGATGAAGATGGGTACCCGGTTTATCGACGTAGAAACACAAAAGTATTTGCTTTGAAAGGCAAATTTACTTATGATAACAGAAATGTCGTTCCTTACAATCGATATTTATTATTAAAATATCAGGCACACATAAACGTTGAATGGTGCAACAAATCAAAAGCAATAAAGTACTTATTCAAGTACTTAAACAAAGGTCCAGATAGAGCAACAGTTGTGGTGCAAGAGAATGTGGTGACAAACAACGATGAGGGAGGACAAACAATTAATGCAGTTGATGAGATCACAAGCTACTTAAATTGTCGGTATTTAGCACCATGTGAAGCAGTGTGGCGTCTCTTCTCTTTCGATATCCATTACTCTTATCCATCAGTCATGAAATTAAATTTCCACTTACCAAATCAAAACTCAATCACATTACGTGATTCACAGAGTTTACCAGCACTACTTCAAAGGGAAGACATCAAGAGAACAATGTTTACAGAGTGGTTTGAGTTAAATAAACGAGATAAAGAAGCCAGAAAACTCACCTATGCTGAATTACCAAAAAAATATGTGTGGCACGAACAACTGAAGATATGGAAAGAACGAAAACTGAAAAAAAGTATTGGTCGGATTTTTTACACAAGCCCAGCTTCAGGGGAGCGTTACTATCTCAGAATGTTGCTAAATGTGGTAAGAGGCCCTAAATCTTTTAAAAAGTTAATGACTGTTAATAAAAAGGTCTATGGAACTTTTAAAGAAGTATGTTTCGCATACGGCCTTCTCAATGACGACAAGGAATGGACACAAGCTATAATTGAGGCAAGCTTCTGGACATTGGGTCCTAAGCTACGGGACCTGTTTGTAACAATTTTGTTATTCTGTGATGTTAGTAAACCATTAAAGCTTTGGGAAGAAACATGGGAGGTTTTGTCAGATGATATCTTACACAACAAGCGTAAAGTTTTCAACTATCCTGAGTTAGAGTTAACGGAGGAACAAATAAAAAACTACTGCTTGATAGAAATTCAACAGTTGTTAAATAGAAATGGGAGATCTTTAAAAGATTTTCCTGATCTTCCACAACCAAATCAAAAGCTCTTAACTAATTTGGATAATCGTTTGATTAGAGAAGCACTCGACTTTGATTCAAAAGAAAGTAATATTGAACATGATCAGCTGCATTCGTTATTAAACCCCGAGCAAAAAGTAATATATGAGGAGGTAATTCAATCAGTCCATTCTAAAAAAGGAGAGTTTTTCTTTGTTTACGGACCCGGAGGTACAGGAAAGACATTCTTATATAAAACCATAATTTCAAGATTAAGATCAGAAAAGAAGATTGTATTAGCAGTTGCATCTTCAGGTAAACCTTTCATAAAATTTTATATTATTGATTGAATAATTAACAATTTCATTCTTTAATTTATGACTAATTTAAAATATTTAATTAGGAATCGCGTCATTGCTACTACCGGGAGGTAGAACCGCTCATAGTAGATTTGTTATCCCGCTTGAACTAATGGAAAATAGCACATGTGGGATTAAACAAAATACACACTTAGCAGAATTGTTACAGCAGGTTGAGCTAATAATATGGGATGAAGCACCTATGACTCAGAGGTATGCTTTTGAAGCGTTGGACAGAACGCTAAGAGATATATTAGGATACGAAAACAAAGAAAAAAGAGAAAAACTCTTTGGAGGGCTCACAGTGTTACTTGGAGGTGACTTCAGACAAATATTACCAGTCATCACAAAAGGCAAACGTCAAGAAGTAGTGCAAGCATGCATAAATCGTTCACATTTGTGGAAGTTTTGCAAAGTTTTCACACTGACACGAAGCATGAGAGTGAATGAAATTTCACCGGATGGTTCAATTAATTCAAGGAATCAAGAATTCAACAGATGGGTTTTAAAGTTGGGCGATGGAAACTTGCCAGCAATAAGCAAAGAAGAGGAAGATGAGCCTACTTGGATTGAGATTCCCGAGGAATTCATTATCGATACAAGCAATAATCCTATTGGTCAGATAGTTAAGGCAACATTTCCTGATTTTACTACTAGACAAGTTGAAGATGCATATCTCAAAGAACGAGCAATACTAACACCAAGAAATGATGACGCTGATGCTATTAATGCATACATGTTTGAACAATTAAAGGGCAAAACTATTACCTACAAAAGTGCAGATGAAGTATGCAAAGCATCAACTGATCAGTTGTATCAACAAAATTTATACCCAACAGAGTTTTTAAATTCGCTAAATTTACAAGGGATGCCACCCCACGAGCTGAATTTAAAAACAGACCTACCAATAATGCTATTGCGGAATGTTAATCCAACACAAGGGTTGTGTAATGGAACAAGGCTAATAATCACAGATCTGGGCCAGTTTGTCCTACGTGCCAAAATTCTAACAGGTTCAAAGATTGGAGAAACCGTCTTAATACCAAGAATAACACTGACAAGTCCACAAACACAATGGCCATTCGTAATGAAGCGCAGACAGTTTCCAGTGAAACCATGTTACGCAATGACAATTAACAAGAGTCAAGGGCAGTCACTTACACATGTAGGCGTCTATCTGCCAAATCCCGTATTCAGTCACGGACAACTTTATGTCGCAGCATCCAGGGTTACAACCCCTGATGGTCTAAAGATACTAATGGTGGGAGATGAAGAAGGTGAATTCAAGGGTCGAACCCGTAATATTGTTTACAAAGAAACATTCAACAACTTATATTAGTAATCATATTTCTGTTTGAGAAAAACAATTTGTTTCATATTTCTGTTTGAGAACAACTATTTGTTTAGACAAAAGCAACATGAAAATAGTAAATCAAAGCAGAACTGAGAGAACTGAAATGACCTAAGATCAGGTAGTATTGAACCATATGTGGTTGCAGGTTTGACTATTTAGTTGAAATCTTGCTTTGACTAAATCCAATTTGGGTAAATAACAACTTATCCTTATTGCAATATTAAGCTACTATATTAATTTAATACCCTAGATGAATCCTACTCTTAACAAATTGCAAGACCTTAGATTCTAACAATGACTTATGCAAACTGAATCTGAGGTTTAACATGGATTTTGACTACCAATTCTAAACCTATGGTTTTTATGCTACTGCTGCAACTTTAGACCTAAGGAAACTGTTTGTGCAGAAGTAATAGACAAGAAAAACTACCCTCACAGGGTTAAGCCCTGAACCAAACACCCCTGAAAATGGGCAGTTACACAATCTGTGCAGTAATTAACGTACTCCTACCAAAATAAATATCAAAATCAGATAAGTCACTTATAGTTGATACTAGAAAAGTATAAGAAAGATCAATGAAACAAAAAGATGCAAATAACACTATACTAAATTAGTGAGATGAGATTATAAAACTAATATATTTCTAATATAAACTTCAAATAAGTAGAACACAGTATTCAACCAATCTAAACCACCAATCAAACTAGATGCATCTACAATACTAGAAGCAGAATCAACACTCATAACCAACAACTAACAATCATAACAAGGAAATGCAAATCTAAAAATAGTAACTCAACAATGAAACAGAAGAAGACCAAGAAAAATGTTCATAATAATAATGTAAATGCAATTAAACTCTTTGTATGAAACGCCTGATAGAATCAAACCATTTCATTATCTATTGACTAATTAACATATCCAAACATTCATAAACCCAATTCTGAATAAGACCTCGAAAAAATCATTATGAACAAGAAAAAAGCTTTAACCTGTATAAGAATTCAATCTGCAAATTCCAATCATCTTTCATAAGATCAACATATGAAACCCCCTTGCACAATCAACAAAGAAATAAACAATTTAAATTAACAATCCAAATCGATAATCAACAGAACAAATTATAAATACATGTACATAAATCAAGCAATCCTTTCTTAACAATTGATTCACACTCTTAATTAAACTCATAAAATGATTTAATTTGAAAAGAATATTGTGAAATTAAATAACCCCAAATTTATAAAAAAAACCCTAATTTTATTCGCCTCTGTTAAGAATAGTGTGTGTAGACTACACTATGTGTAAGAGAAAAAGCACCAACTTTTTTATATAAACTAAATTAGGAAACAAAACAAAAAAAAAATACACAAATGAAATAAAGATAAAAAGATAATATTCATTTCTGATATAATAAAAACCATTTACATAATATTCAATACATCATCACCATTAACCAACATTTGATAATAACTAAAAACAGCAAAAGATAAAGCATGATGATGCAACATCCAAAAAAACATCCAACAACCACCTAATCATAAACTTCAAGAATGGATATGTGTCTCTCCTTTTCAGTCAACCCTTGACGAAGCTCAAACAAGAGGGCAGTCACCATCTCCAACCTCCTACGCAGCCTAACAAGATCCACATGCTCACACTCATGAACATCACCAGCCGCCTCCACTTCATCATGATTGAGAGACCATAACTCTGCCAATCGATCAGATTTTTGTTGGATTGTGGTTTGAAGTAGATCACGTCTTTCTCCAAGAAATCTTATAAAAACTTCATCTTCCACATGCTCATGACCATATAGAAATTTGAAAGCTTTATGCAATTCCTGAGATCCAGAAAAAACTTTTAGTTCATCAAGTAGAGGGGTTTCATCAGCATTGGCCATTGATAGAAAAATTAGGGCTAAAATATTTTGTTAGGTGTAAAGTTAAGTATAAAAAACAACAACTTAATGAATTATTATAGACAAAACGAGAAGGAAACCAATAGTCTTGGCTCATGATTATGAAAATAAACTCTTCAATTAATTTGCAGAGATGGTTTATTTTCCCAGAGATGGTTTATTTTCCCATGCAGAAACATCAAATAGGTTTCATACATGAATTTACTAATAACAAATTCAACCCTTCAACTTATGATAATGACAACATACAAAACAAAGTCATATTTACAAAATATAAGATACATTCACCAATTACATTACAATACATATAAAAACAAAATTTATAAAAAATTATACTATAGCCAATAAACAAAATAAAAACTCATATTCTTAAATTTTTAAATAACAAAGTACAATTATTTCACTCACCATACTAAATTATAAATATGTATACACCCGATAAAACAAACGACAATTATGTGACGAAATATTAATTTCAAAATTTGTAAATAATACGGAAACCATAACAAAAGACAAAAAAATAATTCATATTCTTAAAATTTTAAAGAAGAAAGTATAAATATTTCGCATGGCATACTAAACTAAAAATATGATATATAATACATAAACTTAATATATACAAACATAAACATAAACACAAAACAAAAAGCCTAACAAATCTTATTATTCTTAATCCGATACAAAAATATGCGATAGCCCGTGCATCGCACGGGTTCTGAACGCCTCGTGTGATATATGGTTTCCTTATCCTCTCACAATTAATTACTTCAATCAGTTATACATTTGAAAATCATATCACATTAATTTCGGTATCCTGATTTCACTCTCTAATTTTGAATTGATTCCAATTTTATCATTCAAATCAATTCAAATTCCTAAACCCTAATTTAAATCTGTAAATATTGAAGGTAATCATTCTTTAAGGCAGCATACATTGTTTTGTAAAGGTATATTTTTCCTGAATAACCACACCACACCGATCATAAGCATCAATAGCCACCAATCTTCATCTTCATCAGTTTTGGAAACAAGTTTAATTATGGTTTAATTATATTTGAAATCGAATCAAATTAACCATTCGATTTCTCAGTGTGTTTGTGTTTTTATGTTTTCTTTAGGTCGTTTAACCATGAATCCCATATCTGAGCTTCTCTACACAGTCAAATTTTCATGTTCGTTTGTATATTTTATAGCTTTTTTTAGTTTGTCTAACAGTTGTTCATATTTTTTTTTTTTTGGTTTTATTTACCATTCAATTTTTGTGCTCTCTTTTTTGCAGAAAAAATTATGTCAAGCGATTGATGTTTAAGTTTGAACCTGTTCTTCAAGAGGGTCAGTATGGGTTTATATCTCTTGAATGAGTTTCATAGCTATGTAATCTTCTATATTTTCCACCCATAGATTTTTGCCATAGATGACAATTGCAATAACTGCAGTTGAGCCACCAGGACCTAATTGCATGGTTTTGATTGTGTATTTTTAAGTTTAGATGTATGTATTTGATTTTATAAATCTGTATGGTAAGCTTTTACATTATTTATCAGGTTGTTCTTCTAGGGAAAGCCTAGAAGAGTTGTAGTTCCGGTTTTGGCAGATGGAAAGCCTGAAAGATAGTTTACTAATTACAGGTAACCAAACATTATAACCAAACATGATAGCTACTCTTCTTGTACAAATCCTTTTACGAATGCTTCTAGATCAAACTATGCTATCACTGACAATCGTTCCACACCTACATGTCATCTAACCGGAGGTGATGTGTGTTAGCATTATAGGATGCACAAATTCTTATGTCGTTAGAATGTGCCATTATGTGTTTAACTTCTTGCCATATTTTGTTCCCATAATTTGACAGGTGTGAATATGTGTGGCGGTACCGCTCATAACGACACGGGTTTAGACAATGGCAGTCCACAAAGATCGGTGGCAGGTATGTTGGTGTATATACTGATTTGGGTAACAATTTTAGTTTCTGATTTACATGTCTATGGATTTATAATCTTACCGTTATATGGAGCAACACCTAATTAAGACATCAATTGTATTTGGGCTACAATTTTTGCAAACATGATTTGAGATAACCAGGTTGGAACTTTTTGAAAACATGGCACATGCTTGACTTTGTTATCATCTTTTTTAGTACTATTATTTTACCGTCGTTTTTGTGTCTATGGTAGATCAATCTAACAGCTGCCAAAACTTACAAGAACAAGATAAAAGTAGTCCAAAATAAATACTTGATAAAACAAAAACGGGGTGTGTAAGTTGATGAAATATTCAATAAGAGCTTATGGGGAATCTTGCATTTGCGCATTTTTAGTGGGGGTAATAGAGAACTTAGGCTGCAAACTATGACTTCTGATCGATTTCTACAATTGTTTGAACACAACTTTTCTACACAATTTTCATACTCAATATCACGTAATGAAAATTAAAATGCATATCCAAACACTCCCTTAGTATGTGTTTTTTCTTGCAGTATAAGGCTCCTTATTTATTTGTACAACATGAACAAATAATATATGGAAGGGCTAGCGGATGCTTATGCAACTGAAGCTATGGCTGTTGTGGCCCTATGACTGATAATGGTGTTGCGGATACATGAGATAATGCTGTTAAAATAGAGGTTGATACCAAGGTTAGTTGAACATGTACTACACTACTGCGTATATAGAAAGTCTTGGGCTCTATGATGTTGATGCTTGATCATGTGTCAGTCCGATGATCAGTATCATGGTAGTTTTTCTTTGAGGCATTGGCTATGCCAGTGGCTCCCAACATTAGAAGCTACTCTTGCTTTAGATGAAGATTCTATGATAAGGTGGGAGATGATACAGTTGGTGGTCCTGCTGTTACTCGCCAGCTGCGTGTTACCCGACTTGTGATGCGAGAACTACTGATTTGAGTATGTTGTATCTGTTACTCTCTTTGTTAGTATATGTGTCTGTGCGCACACACAAACATATATACAGTTATAGTATGGCCAAGGCATCAGAAGGATGTTGAATGTTTATGTTTGTTTTTTTACCTCAGGTAAATTACTTACACAGTCATGGACTCACCCATACAGAGCTGAGACTAGAGAATGTTCATATAAGTCCAGTCGATATTAAAGTGAGCATCAAGTTTCTCTATTGTTTTTACCGTATTAACTTTATTGGTTCTTTTATGAGTATATTTACATGTCAATTCATTTGCTTGAAGATTTAAACATGATAGTTGTGATTACAAAATCCATACAAAAACCATTAGCCAAAGTGGTTTTTTGGTTTTTGTATGGACTTCAAAACATTATTTCCAAACAGAATGGCAGGGGTATTTAATTACATATCTTTATCAATAATCGACTTTTAAAACATATATAAACAATTTGGTTCACAATACTTTAGCTGATACCAAGGTTAGAATGATAATTACCACCTCTGTTTGTAAATTAGCCAAACTGTTTATCCGCTTTTAAATACATGCTCCTTTTATTCAATTGCAAACCCTGAAGTAACATGAGCCTCAAATGACTCACTACCTCCATGGACCAATTCATAGGGCAATGATACAACGGCAAACGTTAGACTTCACACAACAGCTATATGCATTCTCAACCTTAAAAGTCAAGTTAATGAAGTTGAAGAATATCGATTGAGTCCTTTGTTTCATATTGTTTAGTCTTGGTTCTGAAGCTTATTGCTCTTTTTTTTGTTCACCGTCAATGTTTTCAGATGAGTTTGATGTTGGAGCAAAAGAGGAAGCTAAAATATCGTCAATTCAGGTTATGTTTTATGTTTAACCGGTCAAGAGAAAAGCTTGCATAATCCAAAAGCATGTTAGTAATAAATATAATTGATTAAAGTTTGCTTTCTTTAGCCTCTAAACAAGTTACTAAAGTAGTAATGAAACTGTTACAAACTAAAAAAGTTTGCTTAAAGTGTTGAACTTGGGAAATATATAAAAAAACATTGTGAGTAAAATTTCAGTTTTGAGTACACGTTGTCTCCTGCTAATAAGGGACTTACACTTATATTGCGAATTTCTTGTGATGTTGTTGTCTCCTACTAATAAGGGACTTACACTTATATTGCGAATTTCTTGTGATGTTGTACCTTAGTCCAGTTTACACAGGGCTATATTCCATTTTGATATATGCTCATTGCACATGCCTATACATGGTTGTGTTTTTGTACGATGCCAAGAAAAGCGACACCAATTAAAACTAAGGTAATGTTTATTGGGGTTGTTAGTATTGTGTCAAGAAGAAGTGACACGGGTTGTTACATGGTTTAGTAATACTTATTTATATATTAAAAAGCTTTCAATCTTACCAAAAAAAGGTGTTTGTACGTGCCTTTGAAAGGTATTATTAGCTGCACTAAACATCTAGATCGTAACAAAATTATCTATTTTTCTTTGCAGGTTGCAATGCACAATTTTCTAAGCGTTATAGATGCAGCTGATGGTGCAAAATTAGCTACGAGTCTGGCATACAAGTATGTTCTTATTCTTTTCTTAATAACTTATATTGATATATTTTATGTATTAATATTGTGTAGTGACGGGAACAAATAGTATGAGTTAGTAAAATTACGCACGTGTATCCATTCTTTTACTTGATTTATAAAATAAGTTTGTGCACTAGCACTCTGTTGAAAAACAGTCTTTTCCTTTCGAATATGCATTCATAGCCAAAACTGTGGAATTGTGTTAATTCCTTAACAAAACACTATACAATGGTTGCCTTTCTCTCAAACAAACACTTATTATTCTTTTTTCCTTGGAACTTTTTAAGGTTAGACTTTGGGAGACTTTCAACATAAGTAACCTACAAATATTTGGTTTTACTCAGTTGAGGTTAAAACGCAACCCATGTCATCTATACACGTGCCTCTCTTGTGGCACAGGATGGAATGGGTTGAAAGTTGCCCAAGCCTTCTTTTAATACAAACTGATTTTCCAGATAGTGAATATTAGGCCGGGTTGCTAATTTTCTTTGACTTTAAACCCATCAACGTTTATACCACTGTTTGATCATTGCTCAAATTCTGCTTTCTCTCTTTAAAATGTAGCTAAACCAAAAGGTACAATTTTTTCAAACATGGAACTTATATCTTTGTTTTTATGCACAATCAATGGTTGTTCAACTGAAATATTAGAGTATTCCAAGCCAAGTCAGAGTTGCAGGGAAGTAAATGGGTTTGGAGTGCGAATTTTATTACAAATTTCTGTTTTCATGTGTGTTTTTCTATTTTGACTTCTACAGCTTTGTCATTTAATCCTAAGACCTTATTGTAATTCTACTAAGGTATTCTTTTGATTGTACAGGTGCACTATGTGACAGTTAATGTTGCCGTTGCATAGTGAAATAACGTATTGCATATGGAGCGGAACAGAGAGGCCGGTAGGACAAGAACCGAACTGAAAATGGCACAAGTGACTGAAACAAGCAAGAAGGTGAAGCATCTGCCGCTGTAGCATTTGCATATGAAGAAATGTAGATGGAAAACTGAATCTAAAATCCAAGAGACTGAAACAACAAGCAGTAGCGACTTCCAAGGTAGTAAGGCAGTAATGTTTCGAAGGGGTGTTTGGAATTGCGTTTATATCGGTTAATAAGAGTCAAATAAAAAAAAACGTATGAGTTACTATAAGTAAAAACTTGAATTTCGTTTATATCAGTTATAGAGTACCGCACTTTCCACTTTAGAATTCTAACAAGAGATAGGGACATAGGTTATTCAAATATAGATTTGAAATGCTTACAAGTCTAAATCACTTATAGGGTGTTTGGGCGAGTTTATTTTAAAATGATTATTGCTATATTAGGGAGGAAATAAGCTCATAAGCATAAGCTCATATTTTAAAATGACGTGCCTTTTATTCAAAAAAAGTTCTAGGAAGAATCCTTTAAATGGTTCTATTTATTTTTTATGCATGTTGATGCTCAGGAGTTTAAACTTTGAAGTATTTTTTTAATTGATATAAAGGTTCATGAGAGGGGGAAAGTAAGTGAATGCATCGTGATAAGGGTGGGACCGGCTCTTCATTAGATTCGGAGTTTTTTCATGATATTAGTGAAAATTATATTTGGGCTACACTTGCTGTTGTGGTTGTCTTTGAATTTAGTATTGGTAACCGTAGTTCCACATATAGTGATTTTTTTTTTTTTTTTTTTTTTTTTTTTTTTTTTTTTTTTCATGTTATGCATTATTTTGTAGGTTGCATGGCTTGAAACTGAAAAAGAACAAATGAGAGTGGCTAAGGAGGCAAAGAGTATTTTGTTACTGTTTAAGGGTATATCGTATATGGCGAGGAATGTTGAACTTGATTAAGGAATAATTGAACTGTATCGTAATGACTATGTATTAACGATAGGATTCCGAATAATAGGATTCGTTATCCGAACACCTCAAGACCCAAGTCCACTAATGAGTTTTTCACCAAAGTACTTCGGATTATTATTATAATTTTCATAGAATACATGTGTGCCGTTATTCTTTATTTATGTATGTCCATCTATAATAAATAAATTAATATAAATAAGCTAACCCGCCGATCCGGCGGGTTATGAAGCTAGTATATATATATATATATATATATATATATATATATATATATATATATATATATATATATATATATATATATATATATATATGTATTGATCTATTTAACGTTTCTTTCACAAGTCCTTTCAAATGATCAAGGTTCCAATAATGCTACTCCATATCGCTAAGAAGCAATCAAGCCGATTTTGTTTCAAATCATCAATGTTTCATTTCATATAGTTCATGTCGAAAGAGAGGAAACTCGCGTCTTCGTAGTAGCCACCATGTTAGCAATGAAGTCTATTTTGCTACAAATCATCAACATTTTTGTAAAATTCCACTTAACAAATATCCAAACCACATATGGTAACTAAATGAAAATGTGAACCATAATCCACAAGTTAGCTTAAACGCCTTAAAGTACATACTTTTGTAAAACCAATTTCATACATGACCATCTGACATGAATTATATCATGTGAAAAAAAGAAAAGAAAAAGAAAGGGTAATAATGAAAAGCGAATTATAGGTAGGGGAATTTGCTAACAAGTAATTCCCAAGAATACACCAATGGAGTGTGATAGGGGGACTAGTGAAATTCATTAAAGCAGAAGCAATCAAGATCGAGTTTTATTGGAAAGTGTAGTATTCTAGAAAAGTACTACTCCCTCCGTCCCAAAATTATTGTCCCCCGACAAAAAACACATAGATTAAGAAAAGTGCATTTATTACAGCTTTCTCTTTCTTACTTTTTGACAGAATGACAATTTTGCCCTTAAGTAATTAATTAAAGTCTTCTTTAATGTGTGTAATAATAATTTTAAACAAGGGTAATATAGTAAACTTGGTTAAACTTCCCTATCTATTTTTAGTAGTGGACAATTAAATCGGGACATCCCAAAAAGGGAACGTGGACAATAAAAGTGGGACGGAGGGAGTATTAGCAAAATACTACTCTACTATGTATCTTTAAAATCAAGGTTTTCAAGATTGGGATCATACTTAGGATCGTTTTCGTCTTTATAAGATCGTGATCGTAAGATCGGATCAGGATCCTAAGATCCTACTATAATGCTATTCTTTAATAATCTTTGTAATACTATTCAAATCTACAAAATATTATATATTATAAACATGAAATTATATGAATATTTCAAATATAATGATATTAAAACTTTGTTGGTAAAGTAAACATGAAACACATTAAAGGCTTGTTTCTTTTTTCCATATGGGAAAGATTTGGGCCAACCAAATATTTAATATTGTTACTTTTTAAAGTAAGGTCCATTTATTTTCCCTTATTTGGTCTTAATCAAGAGAGGGTGAAAATAGAACTCCTCCTCATCTAGACGTAATAACAGCCCATTGACCCACATGGGACCTACTCACCCTTTAGCTAACATAAAAAGTAAACGCCCTCTAAGTCATTAACGATCGGTAACAACGAGAAATTAAATATTAGCAATATGTTTGAATAGTTCTATTTTGCTTATGAAAAGAAGTTGCGTGATTGAATCCAAAAGCGGGGATATGTTAAAAAAAAGCTGGAATATGTAAAGCTGATTTGGGACCAGTCACGCTTGTTTGATACTAAAATGAAAATGATCAAATATAGCAACGCATAATTCTTTTCATGTTCCCATACATTAGACAGAAACAATATATGATCATTTGTATATACGAACAATAATGTGGTCAAAGACGAGTCACTAAATAGGATGGCTAAAACAACCCGAACCCGACGGGGAAATCAGGAAACCCAAACTAATTGGGGCGGGGCGGGTCATGGTAATCGGGTTTGGGGCTTAAAAGGGGATTTTAATCGGGTTTGAGGGCGGGAGCGAGAAATCCCCGCCCCGCCCCGAATAATATATATATATATATATATATATATATATATATATATATATATATATATATATATATATATATATATATATATATATATATATATATAGTATTTTCTTAGTATTTATGTGATAAAAAGCATTACTTTAATTTTGTTATTTTTCATATATTTGTAAGGGGATTGTCTAACCAGTGCCCTAAGGGCACTGGTTAAGAAGGGGGAGGACCCACAAAAAAAACACTAAAGAAATAATTAAAAGACTCAGGGCTTACACTTTTTTAATAAAGAAATATTTTTTTAGTATTTTTTTGTGGGTCCTCCTCCTTCTTAACCAGTGCCCTAAAGGCACTTGTTAGACAATAGGGATTGTCTAACCAGTGCCCTAAGGTCACTGGTTAAGAAGGGGGAGGACCCACAAAAAAAACACTAAAGAAATAATTAAAAGACTCAGGGACCTACACTTTTTTAATAAAGAAATATTTTTTTAGTACTTTTTTGTGGGTCCTCCTCCTTCTTAACCAGTGCCCTAAGGGCACTGGTTAGACAATCCCCTTTGTAAGATTGCAAAATTGTGATTATAGAAACCAGTGTCATTTTTTTAAGTTTTAATTTTTGGCGGCGTAATTTGTTATTATTTATATATAATATTATCGTTAAAAACTTAATAAGGCTTGTTGTAATTGATTATTGATAGGTTCTTAATTCTTCAAATTATAACTAACGGTCTAAAAATAATAACAAATGCGAAATGGTGCGGGTTTGGTCGAGAATTGCACCTAAAGAGTACATCCCGATAAGATCCCAGATTAATATGGGGCGGGTTTGGAGGAACATCGCGCCCCGATTAGATCCTCGATAAGGATCAGGACGGGTTTAGGGAGAACTTCGGTAATCGGGTTTGAGGATAGGGATGACCACCCCACCTCAAACCGGCCCCGTTGCCATCCACTATAGACAAATCATTGATAGCATCTCATTTTCATTACTTTTACTTAGTCATGCCATTGTTTAGTAGAAAACTCTAATCAAAGACATGACTTTATGTCATGACACGTGGAGGATCAAAGCAGAAGTGGGACAGTGAACTAGAAACAGTAGGACTTTATGTGAAAAGCAATCAAAGCAATAAATTGCACAAGTGTGATCAGTCAAACCAATTGTTATTTGGTACACTCAAAACCAATCAAAGACATGAGTTTATATCATGACACCTGGAAAGTGACCATTGAAATTCATTACTCTATGGTATACCAAAGTCATCTCACTTTTTCTAGGGTTGTGTTAACCACACCCTCTGGCCTACCCTTGTCCCATTGTCTTTTTCGTTTGTCCCTCAATTTATTTTAGTGCATCACAGTTTTTTGCCAGTTTCTGTTATGTATTTCTGACAGTTTTAAGCGTTTGACATATTAAACTTTATATTTTCTGTTTCGCACTTTCAGGTTTATAGCTTTTTGATATAAACAAAATTATAAAAATAAAAAAATTTAAAAAAAAATAAAAAAAAGGGGAGGGTGTGTCTAACATTTTTGGGGAGGGTGGGGATAACGGCCCCCTTTTTCTATCCTTCTTTCTTTTTCACCACCCTTCTTTAGATTTAATGACTTTTCACCCATCTCACTCAATCATCATTATTATTCTCACTAATTTGATTTGAAGTTTGATTGTATGAACTATCTTGTCGGCATGCAAAGAGATGATATGTTTTATTGTTTTTGTTCAAACGTAATCCTTTTATGTGTTTAGTTGTATTATATTATTACATCTTGATGGTCAAGCATGTTGTAATAACAATGACGTATAGAAAACCTAAGAAATAATATAATACAACTAAACACATAAAAGGATTACGTTTGAACAAAAACACTAAAACATATCATCACTTTTACCCATATTTCTTAGGTTTTCTATATGTCATTGTTATTACAACATGCTTGACCATCAAGATATAATAATTTAATACAACTAAACATATAAAAGGATTACGTTTGAACAAAAACATTAAAATATATAATCTCTTTGCATGTCGACAAGATAGTTCATAAGATCAAACTTCAAATCAAATTAGTGAGAATAATAATGATGATTGAGTGAGATGGATGAAAGGTCATTAAATCTAGAGAAGGGTGGTGAAAAAAAAAGAAGGATAGAAAAAGTGAGATGACTTTGGTATACCATGGAGTAATGAATTTCAATGGTCTCACTTTTCGGGTGTCATGATATAAACTCATGTCTTCGATTGGTTTTGAGTGTACAAAATGACAATTAGTTTGACCGGTCACACTTGTGCAACTTATTGCGATAACTTCTCACATAAAGTCCTACTGTTTCTGATTTCACTGTCCCACTTGTGCTTTGATCCTCCACGTGTCATGACATAAAGTGATGTATTTGATTTAGAGTTTTCTACTATACAATGGCATGACTAATTGAAAGTAATGAAAATGAGATGCTATCAATGATTTATCTATAGTGGATTGCAACGGGGCGGGTTTGAGGTGGAGCGGCCATCCCTATCCTCAAACCCGATTACTGAATATCTCCCCAAACCCGTCCCGATCTCCATCGGGTATCTAATCGGGGCGCCCCAACCATACCCGCTCCATATTAATTAGGGATCTTATCGGGGTGTCCTCTTTGGGTGCAATTCTCGATCAAACCCGCACCATTTCGCATTTGTTATATTTTTACACTGTTACTTATAATTTGAAGAATTAAGAACTTATTAATAATCAATTACAAACAAGACTTATTAATTATTATACATAAATAATAATAAAATACCCCGCCAAAAATTAAAACTTAAAAAAATGACACTAGTTTCTATAATCACAGTTTTGCAATCTTACAAAAATATGAAAAATAACAAAATTAGAGCAATATTTTTTATCACGTAAATACTATATCATTATAGATATATATGTATGTACATATATATTATTCGGGGCGGGGCGGGTATTTCCAGCTCCCGCCCCGCCCCAATTAGTTCGGGTTTCATGATTTCCCCGTCGGGTTCAGTTTTTTTTTACCATCCTAATAGTGACTGGTCTTTAACCACATTATTGTTCGTATATACAAATGATCATATATTGTTTCTGTCTAACGTATGGGAACTTGGAAAGAATAATGCATTGCTATATTTGATCATTTTCATTTTTGTATCGAACAAGCGTGACTGGTCCCAAATCTGCTTTACACATTCCAGCTTTTTTTTGAAACATATTCCAGCTTTTGGATTCAATCATGCAATTTCTTTGCATAAGCAAAATAGTACTATTCAAACATACTGCTAATATTTAATTTTTCGTTGTTACCGATCGTTAATGACTTAATGTGTTTCATGTTTCACTTTACCAACAAAGTTTTAATTTCATTATATTTGAAATATTCATATAATTTCATGTTTATAATATAGTAATATTTTGTAGATTTGAATAATATTATAAAGATCATTAAAGAATAGTATTATAGTAAGATCCTGATCCGATCACGATCACAATCTTGCAAAGACGAAAATGATCCTAAGTATGATCTCGAACTATAAAACTTTGATTTTAAAGATACATAGTAGAGTAGTATTTTGCTAATAGTACTTTTCTAGAATACTACACTTTCCAATAAAACTCGATCTTGATTGCTTCTGCTTTAATGAGTTTCACTGGTCCCCCTATCACACTCCATTGGTGTATTCTTGGGAATTACTTGTTGGCAAATTCCCTACCTATAATTCGCTTTTCATTATTACCCTTTCTTTTTCTTTTCTTTTTTTTCACATGATATAATTCATGTCAGATGGTCATGTATGAAATTGGTTTTACAAAAGTATGTACTTTAAGGCTTTTAAGCTAGCTTGTGGATTGTGCTTAACATTTTCATTTAGTTACCATATGTGGTTTGGATATTTGTTAAGTGGAATTTTACAAAAATGTTGATGATTTGTAGCGAAATCGACTTCATTGCTAACTTGGTGGCTACTAAGAGGATGCGAGTTTCTTCTCTTTCGGCATGAACTATATGAAATGAAACCTTGATGATTTGAAACAAAATCGGCTTGATTGCTTCTTAGCGATATGGAGTAGCATAATTGGAACCTTGATCATTTGGAAGGACTTGTGAAAGAAACGTTAAATAGACCAATACATATATTCAGTAAGATGTATAACATGTAATTGATTACTAAAACGTAATAAAAATCGGATCTTTAATTGTTTTAGATACATGTTTTTTGATCTAGGGTTTTTCTTTATTTTAAATTCGAAACCCTAACCCTAATTTGGGGGGGAGTCGATTTTTCCATGAAACCCTAATTAGGGTTTTGTGGTTTTCTTGGATTATGTGTAATCACTAGAAACCCTAGGTCATTAACCGGTTAATTGATCGTATCTTGTGACCAACGTGCTAATTGTTAGGTTTTAATCCGTGACTTACATGCATGTTCGTCATGGATCTTGTTTTTTTTATTATCACATGTAAGATAGATCTTAAATTGGGGAAGACTCCAATATATATTAAAATCAATTTTTATGCTATGTGGTGTGTTTTTAGCTTTGGCCTACGCAATTGATTCGTCAATGTATGTGGCTCACCTCCATTAAGAGGGGAAGGCCTTAGTTGATTACATGCATTATTATACCTAGAATTGATTTTATTAGGATCTTTTCTAATACGGATTGCATGTGGCTAATTGTTTCACTTATTTATTATTGTTTGTTTGATTTTCTTTGATACTTGTTTTATTGTTTTTAGTTGGACTTGATGTAAGCAATAAAAGGGTTGTTTTCATAAAGAAAATTAATACGGACTAATAATTGTGAAACCCTAAAGTGATAAAGTAAGAATCTTGCAAAGGTCTTATGACAATCGTGGTCCGATTCGCACGGTAATCAGCTCCCAGTCGAGACTAGCAAAGTACACATATAGCGGAAGCTAGGATCAAGAATAACACATACAAAGATTAACTATCTCTATATATCTTGATTCCCAGAATAAATGCAGCTTCCCCTAAATCTTTCATAGAAAAACAACTTCCAAGATATTCCTTAACCTTTTGTAAACTTGGAATGTCGTTCCCCATGATCAATATGTCATCGACATATAATATAAGGAAAATTACATTACTCCCACTAACTTTGTGATATACACATGGCTCATCAAGATTTTTAGTGAATCCATACTTTTTAATCTCACCATCAAATCTCTTATTCCATTGTCGTGATGCTTGCTTTAATCCATAAATGGATCTTTTAAGCTTGCATACACGATTTGGAAATTCTGGATTTACATACCCCTTAGGCTGCGCCATATAGATGTCCTCATCTAGGCGACCATTTAAGAAGGCGGTTTTAACATCCATTTGCCAAATCTCATAGTCATAGTAAGCGGCTATGGCTATAAGAATCCTAATTGCCCTTATGTCAGCTACAGGAGAAAAGGTCTCCTCATAGTCAACACCAAAAGTTTGTGTATAGCCTTTAGCTACACAACGGGCCTTATAGGTGTGTACAACGCCATCCATGTCAGTCTTTTTCTTGTAGAGCCATTTACTCCCAACTAGTTTGGCACCCGGAGGTAGGTCTACTTCTTCCCAGACATCATTGTCTTCCATGGATTGCATTTCCCCATCCATAGCTTCTTTCCATTTGGCCTTTTCAGGACCATTCATGGCAGCTTTATAACTTGTAGGCTCATCAAGATCACCCAGTATATACTCATCACTCTCTACATTAAGACATAGACGAGTAGGAGCTTTTACTGGTCTTGTTGACCTACGAATGGGAATCACTTCAACTTCAGGTGGAGGACCTAAGCTTTCAGGTTCTACCGGAAGTTGGTTAGTGTTTTCAGAAGGTTCTACATCTTCTTGACCGTCTTCCAGGTCATATACTCTCCCACTGAATTCTTGAGATATGAGCTCTCTTTCAAGAAAGTCTCCATACCTTGCAACAAATACTTTGTTTTCAGGTGGGTAATAAAAGTAGTATCCCATAGTTTCCTTAGGGTATCCTACGAAGATGCACTTCACAGATCTTTGTTGGAGTTTGTCTGCTGAGTCACGTTTAACATACGCCTCACAACCCCAGACCTTTAGATAAGACAGGTTAGGAGCTTTTCCAGTCCATACCTCATATGGTGTCTTATCAACCTTCTTTGTTGGAACCATATTTAGAATGCGAACCGCAGATTCTAAGGCATAATCCCAAAACGAGAAAGGAAGAGTTGTTAGATTAAACATAGATCGTATCATGTCTTGCAATGTACGATTCCTTCTCTCAGATACACCATTTTGTTGTGGAGTATATGGAGATGTAAGGTGCTGGACAATTCCCTCCTTTGCTAGATAATCTATGAACTCCTGACTCAGGTATTCACCACCTCTATCGGATCGAAGAGCTTTAATCTTCTTTCCAAGTTGCAACTCTACTTCTGCTTTAAACACTTTGAATGTTTCAAATACCTCATGCTTATGTTTAAGTAAATAAACATAACCATAACGGCTGTAATCATCCGTAAATGTTAAGAAGTAGCTAGCACCCCTCCTTGACACATGTCTAAGTGGTCCACACACATCTGTGTGAATAAGACCAAGTAGATCATTAGCCCTTTCAATCCTATTTTTAAAGGGTTTCTTAGTCATCTTCCCAGCAATGCAAGATTCGCATTTATCAAATGATTCATCATTGATCTTATTTAAAAGCCCATCATGTTGCAGCTTTTTCATGCGATCTTTGCCAATGTGAGCAAGTCGACAATGCCAAAGATAAGATGAATCCAGACCTTTCTTGATTCTCTTATTGTTGATGCTATACATTGAATTATTTTTAACAAAAGCATTATCATTGTCATTCATATCAATTTCAAATACACCATTCACAGCAATAGCATTAAAATAAAAAACATTATTTAAAGAAACTGAAATTCCATTGCTTGAAATAGTATGCTCAAAACCAAGGTTTAACAAACATGAAAATGAAATTACACCTCTAACAATTGACGGTGCATAATGACAATTATTTAAAGATAGTACTAAGCCCGAAGGCAACACTAAATTAAATACTCCTATAGCTTCAACTCCTGCATGCGCTCCGTTACCAACGTGCAAGAATTGTTGTCCATAGGCCAGCTTTCTCTCAACTCTAAACCCCTGCATGGTATTGCAGATATGAATGCCACATCCAGTATCATATACCCATGAATTCAATTTAGGAGTAAGAGTGAATAATTCAATCATAAAGAACGCACCTGATGAGCTGGGGTTACCAGCATCATTCCCCTGCTTCTTGAGTCGCAAGTCATGAATGTAGAGAGGGCAATTGCGCTTCCAATGGCCCTTTTCATGACAATGGTGACAAGCCTGATCCTTCCTGTTTGGCGGATTCACCTTGTTCTGCTTAGGCTGATGTTGTTTCATCTTGGGTTGAGGTTGATAGGCCATGACCTGCTTGCCTTTATCACCTTTACCTTTGCCTTTGTTCACTTGCGATTTCTTCTGGATTCTCCCCCCATGAATTGCCAACACTTGCGGGGTGGGATTCTTGACCTTGGCTGGTAGACTTTTCTCATAATCAACAAGCAATGCGAGTAATTCTGAGACTGTCTTCCCCGAGCAATGCATGTTGAAGTTCTGCACAAAACCAGCAAAATCCTTGTTAAGGGATCTGTTGATCAAGTGCACTTGCACATTCTCGGGGTAACCAAAACCAATTCTATGAAGTTGATCAAAGGAGTCCTTCATCTCATCCACATAATCGGCTATTGGTTTACCATCACCATGCTTGCAGTTGTGTAGCTTGTCAAGTTCATCATACAATTCAACTGCAGGTGACTTCTCATAAGATTGCCTGAGGTTATCAAGCATATTCTTAGGAGACGAATACTCATACTTCTTTTGTAATTGAGCATTCATGCTAGTGAGCATTAGACAAGCAACCTCATTGTACTTAGCATTAGTCACCTTCCATTCTGCCTTTGCTTCAGGTGTTGCCGTAGCAGCAGGTTCAGCAGGGCATTCCTGGGTCACATAATCCATCTTACCAGACGCCCTCAAGACAATTCTGAGCGAACGGTACCAGTCATTGAAATTCTTTCCAGTGAGTTTCTCTCTCTCAAGATGACTCTTGAAAGCATTAATCACAGTTTGGTTATCGGGTTAAGCCATATCTACAGATAAAGTTCAAATATTAGTATTTTCGATAATCAATATCTTCAAGAAAATAAAATACCCAAGGCTATATTCATATAACCAACAAATTTTCTTGAAAATCTAGGATCTAACTTTACATAGTTTCACCACACCAGTTGATCTGCTAGTGGTAAAAGTACAAAAGATAGTAATCTGTCGAACAATAATTGGCAAACAAGATTTCCAATTCCTAGATCATTATGGGATTTACTACAAATTGATTCATCAATTTGCCTTGTAAGCATGTTTCATCCCATCTCATGCCTTAAGTTCTAGGTCTCACGCACAACTTAATTAAGTCGTCTACCTTAGAAACTGTAAAATTACAATTATGGTCTCACGCGTTAAAAGAATTTTACCTTGTTATAGTAATTTAGCCTAGGTCTCACGTTTACTAAATTAAAATTCCAAGTGTTTCTTATAGGTAGATGGCACGTAACTTAAATTTTAAGGGTATCAATTTTTGATATGTCAATCAAAATTATGTACAAAGATGCATGCACTCATCTTTATAACATAAGTTTTCATAAAAACTTTTTATGTCCGATTCCTGAAATTAATACACAAAGTTTTACTTGAGGTTTATGCCAAAACCCTAAGATGACTTTCTACAACATATAATTTTAGAAGTAATTCGTTTAAGATATATTCAAGATTGTGATAACCAAGGCAGACTCTAAGGCTCTTTTCTAAGCCTTCAAATCACGGTTATGAATATCATCTTAAAAGACTTAATTTTAAAAGTATATTTGCACAAAACATCATTCAAGCAAAAGTTTATGGATTCAATCTCAAAATAGTAATAAAGTTTGAATAATGCTAGTCTCGACTGGGAGCTGATTACCGTGCGAATCGGACCACGATTGTCATAAGACCATTGCAAGATTCTTACTTTATCACTTTAGGGTTTCACAATTATTAGTCCGTTTTAATTTTCTTTATGAAAACACCCTTTTATTGCTTACATCAAGTCCAACTAAAAACAATAAAACAAGTTGCAAAGAAAATCAAACAAACAATAATAATATAAGTGAAACAATTAGCCACATGCAAACCGTTTTAGAAAAGATCCTAATAAAATCAATTCTAGGTATAATAACGCATGTAATCAACTAAGGCCTTCACCTCTTAATGGAGGTGAGCCACATACATTGACGAATCAATTGCGTAGGCCAAAGCTAAAAACACACCACATAGCATATAAAATTGATTTTAATATTTATTGGAGTCTTCCCCAATTTAAGATCTATCTAAATATGTGACAACAAAACAAGATCCATGACAAACATGCATGTAAGTCACGGATTAAAACCTAACAATTAGCAATTAGGTCACAAGATACGTTCAATTAACCGGTTAATGACCTAGGGTTTCTAGTGATTACACATAATCAATAAAACCACAAAACCCTAATTAGGGTTTCATGGAGAAAATCGACCCCCCCCCCAAAATTAGGGTTAGGGTTTCAAAATTTTTAGAAAAAAAAAATAGGAAAAACCCTAGATAAAAAAAAAACATGTATCTAAAACAATTAAAGATCCGGTTTTTATTACGTTTTAGTAATCAATTACATGTTATACATGGCTCGTGATGCCACTGTTAGAATTTAATTACCATGACAATCATATAAATCAAAGTGCACACGTATGCGGAAGCGTAGGATCAAGTATAACACATAAATATTAACTAAAACATAAATAGGAACGTACCGTGGTGATTCTAGCCCGAACAAGAATCAAAAGCAATAGTCTTTAACAATATGAAGAACCCTAATTAGGGTTTATATGGATCAATGATTAACCCCTTACCGTTTTGTTAATCGATCCCTTGATAACAACAAAAGTATGTTGTTACCTCGTTCTTGTACACACAAACTACCAACGAATAAAGGTTTGTTGCAAGTAAACAAAACACTTAAGTTTTAGTCTTGACAAAATCGACCCAATAACCCTTGGAAGGGAGTGGACGATCGGCCAAGAAACAAAAGAAAGAAAACAAGTTTTTAGGGTTAGAGAGTGTGCACAAAAGAATGTGAAAGTCTAACCCTTGGCCTTGTATATATACTAGTTGATTTCTTGGTGATCAAGCAAAGCATGGGTTGGGCTTTCCCCCCATGATCGACCGGCCTAGGACACCCCTTAGGGGTTCTAGATCCTTCTTGACTCCCAAGTTTCACTCTAGTCCTTATCTTTCATAATTAACGATAGTTAGTCCATACGGTTAATAACTAACGACCGTTTAGTCCATTAAGTGTTATAAATATATATATACGATACATTTAACATATATATATTTATTATACATTATTC
Source organism: Artemisia argyi (assembly GCA_030686995.1). Taxonomy (NCBI): domain Eukaryota; kingdom Viridiplantae; phylum Streptophyta; class Magnoliopsida; order Asterales; family Asteraceae; genus Artemisia; species Artemisia argyi. The sequence goes on along the minus strand of CM060700.1, from coordinate 241,227,137 downwards.
TTGTTTGTAAAGTGTGCAATCCCGAGGTCTCGGGTTCGATACTAGACATTTACATATTAATATTTATCCATATATTTAACAGCTCCCACTTGGATATCTATTAATAGTAAAATGACATTGGTTAGCGTCTTGCAACACTCCAATGCCCCTAGTTCAATCCGAGCTAGGTTTTCTGGAAAAAACCTTTAATGATTCATCATTATAATTATCCTTTTGTTTCTAATACCACATTAATAAAGATGTGAGGTTCTTTATTAAATTTCTGTTTCTCGTCTCTTTATGATTTAACAAAATTACCAAAACATCTGAACGCATTCCAGATAGACTTTGGGCGTGGCCACGCAAACATTTTGTCAACCCTACGAGGGGCCCAGCAGTATTAAACTTCTGAACAAATCAGAAGGAACAAATTCTCTCTTGACTACAAGAATAACCCATGAACTTTGCAACACTTCTGAAAACAACCCTTATGACTCCCTGTTACGGTGAGCGGTAGATTGCTTCACAAAAATGCACTACATCCATGACACTTATCTGGTATCTCAAGTCTGAGGATAACTTTAAATATGATTCTCACATTTAAATATTTAATCATATTATTGGGATAAGTCCAATATTCAATTCATCGAATATTATGTGAAATTGGTATGTCAACGCATCAATATACTTTCAAGTATATTCTTAACCAATACTCAGATTTATCTTAGTTTAATGATATTCCCATATCATTAATCGACAATGGACAATTTAGAACAACATAAGTTATTCACGGATTTAAACATGCAAATATAGGACACAATTTATTATTAATGAAAACAAACGTACTAAGTACTTTAATTCATTATAAATAATAATTGCTTAACGTCCCTTATCCAAATACCAAAATAGATCAATGCATGATAATTCTAGTTAATGAATCTTGTCTCAAGTAATAACTTGAAGACAATTATGCCTCAAGCAATGACAATCATTCATGTTGACAAGGCATTATTTCAACTAACTTTGATCTATCCGAATTTTGAGAATACTTAATTCAAGAATTCAATAAGTAAAATTCTTGTATGTGTACATCCAACTATCTTGATATATAGCCACATAATTCTTTATAAATAGTGTGATATCCTCATTCACCAATTTATGATAATCAAACTTTCAAACATTTTAAAGTTTAAAGTATTCTAATTCTTTAATGTATAATGCAACTATGCTCTTAGTTGAGCACAACTAGTTTACATGGCCATTAACCAGGATAAAATCCTACCATGACTAGTTATTGAGTGTCATCTCAATTAATCCAGCATCATTGTATATAATCACAATATGCTCTTAAAATTTCCGTAAACTTAATATCCATTGTGTAATGTTTAGGAGCTATTCCATTTTGAGGATCATTATTCTAATTTCAAACATTTTTCATTAGAATATCTATTACACAAGTTATATAATAACTTTTAATTGGATATTAAATATTGTCAAATCATTTAAGCACTTAAGCATGATACAACAATAATATAATGCACATGAAAATCCTTCAGTCAAACTTAGATTTTATTTATGTTTGATCTTTACAAATATGTATATCCATTTAGTCATCCTAAATAATATATCATATTCTATTTAGAATTTATTTACCGCACTTGTTTATTTAATAATAAACTTTTGTTTCAAGGTTGTATGTTATATTTCCTAAATCTTTCAAGTAACGTTTCGTTCCAAATTAAGTCTAACCTTTTACTTATATGGAATGTTACTCTTATATGTTATACAACATATATGATTTAGTAAATCATAACATAATACTCCCACTAGCTTTCTGGAATACTTAGAAATTACCTTATTTTAATTATAAACCTAAATATAGATTTAATAATTTATCATAATAATAATTTCCTAGATGCATGCATTTATCCATTCATGGATTATTGCATTTTGTACGCTTCCAAAGATTTTCTTGAATTCATAAACTCCTTTTTGATTACTTATCGTCCTCGCTCAAGTAATTATTCAAGAAAGAGTTTTTGATATTCCATTGTCAAATTTCACATTCATGTAAATATGACAATTACCATCTTTATATCTTTAATGTACTTAAGAAAGAGTATTCAATCATAGTTAATTGCTTAAGTATGATTAATAATCTTGTCATAAGATATTCATTAAGATATGTGTACAATTTTTGTCCATATGATTATTTCACAAAGATTTAAACCACTAGGGTTACATTATCTTTGAATAAACTCATCATAATTCTCTAACTATTAAGAATTTAAGATAAACCAAATTTTCTAAATTTGAATATCTTTATGAACAGCATCTATAACATTCATAATATGAGTAATCCACCCAATTCATTATTTTGGTAATACAACATCATATAATCATCAGCATATTAATTAAATATCTGAGATATCCAAGTGGATCTATGAATGATAATTCCATCATCTTGAGGTTTATCATTTACATGTTAAGCCTCATCATGATTTTAACTAGTGTGGTTTTAGAAGATTATGTATCTTGTAATTCTATCTTTTCTAGATAAAATTCTCCCACTTGCCTTTAGCAATATAGAGATTATCTATAACTACTTAGCAATTAGAGCAACAATCCAATTTTCTCTTTTGGGACATTACAAATACACATTGATAGTTCCTGATATTCTTTTGTTAACAACCTTCTTATAAGTAACTTAGCAAATTCAAAACTTCAATTTAAGACTTAATGTGATTCATCACAACAACGTCTTATTAATCTTCTAGGAGTCTAATTGAGTATATTCAAGCCATACTCAATTTCTAACCTTGATAACTTTCAGAAGAAAAGAAGTCATAGTTATCTTTAATCAAACAATACCAATAGAGTTTGATTCTTTCTAATTGAACATACTATCCATATGTGATACTTCAATTAGAATTAATATTGTAAGAAGATCTAACAATATATATAAGATAACCATATTCCTGTTGGCATACTTATTTACCAACTAAGTCAACTTAATGGTATAATAGTATTTCCAAGCCAACTGCATGCTTTATAACACAAGTACTTTTTAATCAAGTCACTTCATGTTTATGTCTTATAAAAACATAAACTTGTTATAATCTCACTATACGTTATTAATCATTGATTAACTCAATGACTTCTTGTATATGTCTTAAAAGACCATAACAAGCTAACGTCTTACTTAATTATAAGTCTTGTAATACTTAGAAGACTTCATGTTTATAACTATACAATAATGTATAAACATGTATAATTAAAGTAATCATGAACACCATCATTTGGTTTCAATAATATTTTCAAGTTAACACACTACATCATGTTTATTTATGTCATTCTAAGAATACATAAATGCATGAAGTAGTATTATATTACTTCATGCATTTATGTCATTCCAATAATACATAAATATTATAGTTGAAGTTGTCTTGTTATCATATTGACACATGTTCTAATAGATATCTAATTTAGAAACTGTAAATTATCCATGTAGGTCTCACGCATGCATGGAAATTTACCTTGTTGTTAATATTTAGTCTGCGTCTCACGTTTACTAAATTATAACACCAAGTGTTTCTTAGATTAGATGTATTAAATCTAATTAGAATTATAATCTCTTACTTGCAATTAAGAGAATCCTTTAAATCATATTCTTATGTGTTGTACTTTGCACATAATGAAGATTTCTCCCACTTGTGCATTGAACAACACCATGTTACATTTAAACAACACGCACGCGCTTGTCAATGTGAACAATATGATTTGTGTCATTAGCATAACTAGTAGATATAGAGTTACTCAATCAATCAAGGAAACGTACATGACTATTCTTGAAAATATTAGTGTCTATATTTGGAAAGTAATTACCTTGAGATATTCAAAAGATAATCTAAGTTACAATCAAGACAATAAGTCTTGTAACTCCCACTGAATTAGAGAACATAATAATAATCCCTTATTCATTCATAAGAACACAATACTCCCACTAAATTTGACAATATTGTAAATGTTTCATTAATTAGTGAAAGAAATAGTGTACTATTTACTTTCCTACATCTTTTAAGAAAACCCATTCAAACAATTATATAGGTTATAAAAGGATGTAATCTACTACATAAATGTGATTCATCACATTCCAAATTATTAACTTGAAAAAGCTGGGCATGCAATTTCTTCCTGTATAGATCTACCATTCCAACAATTGTATGTAGTATCTTTAAATGGTCAAATCAAAACAACTAGATAAAATAATCTAATTTGTCTTTTACCATTATGCAGTAATTAGTCTAGCTTCTAATTTAATAACTCATAAGGTGCATATACTCTTACTATTAAAGTTTGCTATGAGTTATGTATTTAGAATTTAGACAATTCTAATCATCCTATTATACCTTTCTCATTCATGAAAAGGAATAGGATTTAAGTCTCACACTTCTCGTAATGGAAAGAAGACTATATTTATTCTTTTTGTATATATTGACTCTAACCAAAAACCCAAACGGGTGTAGATCAATTAAAAGAATAACTTACGTTTACGGTTTGAGTTGCATTAATACATTTAAAGAATTTACAAAATTCAATTTTAGTATTTTCGATAATTTATATTTCCAAGAAAATATAATACCCAAGGCTATATTCATATAACCAACTAATTTTCTTGAAAATCTAGGATCTAACTTTACATAGTTTCACCACATCAGTTGATCTGCTAGTGGTGAAAGTACAAAAGATAGTAATCTGTCGAACAATAATTGGCAAACAAGATTTCCAATTCCTAGATCATTATGGGATTTACATCAAATTGATTCATCAATTTGCCTTGTAAGCATGTTTCATCCCATCTCATGCCTTAAGTTCTAGGTCTCACGCATCAACTTAATTAAGTTGTCTAACTTAGAAACTGCAAATTCTCCATGTGTGGTCTCACGCACACTCGGAAATTTACCTTGTCATTAAAATTTAGCCTGCGTCTCACGTTTACTAAATAATAACTTCAAGTGTTTCTTTTAGTTAGATGGCATGTAACTTAAATTTTAGGGTATAAATTTTTGATGTGAAAATCAAAACATGTATAAAGATGCATGCACTCATCTTTATAACATAAGTTTTCAAAAAAAACTTTTTATATCCGATTCGTGAAATTAATACACAAAGTTTTACTTGAGGTTTATGCCAAAACCCTAAGATGACTTTCTACAACATATGATTTTAAAAGTAATTCGTTTAAGACATATTCAAGATTGTGATAACCAAGGCAGACTCTAAGGCTCTTTTCAAAGCCTTCAAATCACGGTTATGAATATCATCTTAAAAGACTTAATTTTAAAAGTATATTTGCACAAAACATCATTCAAGCAAAAGTTTATGGATTCAATCTTAAAATAGTGACAAAGTTTGAATTTTGCTAGTCTCGCCTGGGAGCTGATTACCGTGCGAATCGGACCACGATTGGCAATAAGACCTTGCAAGATTCTTACTTTATCACTTTAGGGTTTCACAATTATTAGTCCGTATTAATTTTCATTATGAAAACAACCCTTTTATTGCTTACAACAAGTCCAACCGAAAAACAATAAAACAAGTATCAAAGAAAATCAAAACAACCAATAATAAATAAGTGAAACAATTAGCCACATGCAATCCGTATTAGAAAAGATCCTAATAAAATCAATTCTAGGTATAATAATGCATGTAATCAACTAAGGCCTTCCCCTCTTAATGGAGGTGAGTCACATACATTGACGAATCAATTGCGTAGGCCAAAGCTAAAAACACACCACATAGCATATAAAATTGATTTTAATATATATTGGAGTCTTCCCCAATTTTAGATCTATCTAAAACATGTGATAAATAAAAAAAAACAAGATCCATGACTAACATGCATGTTTCGTCACGGATTAAACCTAACAATTAGCACATAGGTCACAAGATACGTTCAATTAACCGGTTAATGACCTAGGGTTTCTAGTGATTACACATAATCCAATAAAACCACAAAACCCTAATTAGGGTTTCATGGAAAAAACGACCCCCCCCAAAATTAGGGTTAGGGTTTCGAATTTTTCAAAAAAAATTTTAAAAAGAAAAAACCCTAGATCAAAAAACATGTATCTAAAATAATTAAAGATCCGATTTTTATTACGTTTTAGTAATCAATTACATGTTATACATGGCTCGTGATGCCACTGTTAGAATTTTAATTACCATGACAATCATATAAATCAAAGTACACACGTATGCGGAAGCGTAGGATCAAGTATAACACATAAATATTAACTAAAACATAAATAGGAACGTACCGTGGTGATTCTAGCCCGAACAAGAATCAAAAGCAATAGTCTTTAACAATATGAAGAACCCTAATTAGGGTTTATATGGATCAATGATTAACCCCTTACCGTTTTGTTAATCGATCCCTTGATAACAACAAAAGTATGTTGTTACCTCGTTCTTGTACACACAAACTACCAACGAATAAAGGTTTGTTGCAAGTAAACAAAACACTTAAGTTTTAGTCTTGACAAAATCGACCCAATAACCCTTGGAAGGGAGTGGACGATCGGCCAAGAAACAAAAGAAAGAAAACAAGTTTTTAGGGTTAGAGAGTGTGCACAAAAGAATGTGAAAGTCTAACCCTTGGCCTTGTATATATACTAGTTGATTTCTTGGTGATCAAGCAAAGCATGGGTTGGGCTTTCCCCCCATGATCGACCGGCCTAGGACACCCCTTAGGGGTTCTAGATCCTTCTTGACTCCCAAGTTTCACTCTAGTCCTTATCTTTCATAATTAACGATAGTTAGTCCATACGGTTAATAACTAACGACCGTTTAGTCCATTAAGTGTTATAAATATATATATACGATACATTTAACATATATATATTTATTATACATTATTCTTGTTTGTAAAGTGTGCAATCCCGAGGTCTCGGGTTCGATACTAGACATTTACATATTAATATTTATCCATATATTTAACACTTACAATTTTGACCGTGTCATACCAATAGAAGTTAGGGGACTTCAATATTAAATGGTGCAAGTTGTCCTAAAGGCTCCAAAGAGATGGATTACATCTTTCACCCATGTAAACACCTGAAAACCGACGAATTTAGGTTCTTAAGGTTTTGGAATGTCTTGCATGCCATATGTTACGCATTAGACATGTTATCGACATCCAAACTTTCATTGTAACAATCTACTAGAACTTGTTTGATGTTCTTACCTTTTACCTCTATATAGAACAATCAAACTTTTTCTATTGCATCCTGAATCAGATTATATATAATGTTGCAATTTACATGGCACAAACTCAATTCAATTAATTTGGCCATAAGTCCATGTAATAAGCTAGCTAGTACATTGAAAATGTATTAATTGTATGCTATGTTTTATATGTTAACAAGTTTGCATATTCTAAAAAGAATTTCAATCAGTAACGAGGGCGAAACCTGCTTGCTAGGGGCGCTTTTTCTTATACGTACGTACATATAATATATGATACATCGATAACTTTCATATATGCATAGATCCATATATATTGGGAACAAAACCTATATATAAGAGGGACAATTTTCATACATGCATATAATGGCAAGTCTTTCATCTAAGCACATAGCAATAAGTGTTTACGTATAATGAGAACAAAACTTACAAGGGGCCCTGTTTTCAGACCGTGACACGTTTTTTCCCACATAGCAATGAGGGACGGTTTGGTAATTTTATACTTACTTCCTTTCATAAAAACCCCATGTATCCCACCCCACTTCTTGTCACTCCTCCTTCTTTCTTTTTTTCTTTCAAAAAACTTTGATAACCAAGGAAATTACGGATAACCAAGGAAAATGGAACTCTTCGCTCTGCGGCTGTAGCTGCGACCATGGACGGAACTAGAACACAAAACGACCATGTGCACTTAGAATAAACTAAATAATACTACAAACAGAAGCTTTAAGGACCGGATGCATTTAAGAAAAATTGAAGTTTTTTTTTAAACAAAATTAACACTTACGCAACAAAAATCCATGGGTGTCTCAGGACCCCCGAGACACCCCTTGGTTCCGTCACTGGCTGCGACGGTGAATGTAAGTTTATTAAACTTTGATAACTTTGTTATCACATAACTAATTAAAACCTTCAAGATGTTTACCTAGTAACTCATGCCATGAATACAGGCATCGGGACTATGCTGTGCCCGTGCATTGCGTACGGACAGGTGGCCTCGCGTTTTTACAAAGACAACAACATCCGTAAGTGTATTAATTTTTTTTACTGTTGTTAATGTTTTGTAAAATCTTTGGAAAATATATATATCGTTTTACAAAAATATGTCGAAAACATGAGATGTCACTTTGACGAAGCGTAATGTTCATTTGGAAATTTTTGATTTTTTAAAAGTGCTACACCCAGTTTAGAGAGATGTACACAAGTAAACAAAAATTGAAGAGAAAAATGCTTTTGAGTTTTTTTTTTTTTTTTTTTTTTTTTTTTTTTTTAAGAAAAATATACAGTTAAAGGTATGGAAGTCGATTGTTGAAGAAGATGAATAATAGTATTCATACCCTAGTATTTACTTTTTTGCATTCTACTCTAGTTATTTTCTTTGTCAGTATATAGACAACGTGGGGCATGTAGAAGTAAATTTGAATTTGTTTTATGATATATTTAGGTTTAGTAATTTAAAATTGAATGGTACGAGAATCATAATGTATGCTTACTAAAGTGGTTTTATACTACAGAACTACTTAAATGGTTTTTTGATTTATTTATTTGAATGTTCTCTCCTGATTAAAGGGTGAAAGGGTTGTTTTATATGCATATAGTACCTAGTTATAAAAATTTACCATTAAAGTTACAGGTTAATATTTTTAGGTTCTTAAGTTGTTACAAATAATTTTTAGACTTTATATTAGTTTACAATAAATTGACAAGTTTTTTCAACATGTCAAACAGCGGCTTGGTTGCATTCTCTCTCGTATGTGTTTTGTTTCTTCCCTGGATGTACCTGTTGCATGCTCTCGTTGGCAATGCGTTTGAGACTTCGCCATGGTTACAACTTGGATGGAAACGTATGCTGTGATTTTATCACACATTGTTGTTGTTGGGAGTTATGTGCATTGGCCCAACTGAAACGGGAGAGGAAGCACCAAGACGCTATTCATGGTAATTAAAGTTTTTCAATCTCTCTTTCATTGAAAGGTAAACATCAATCATAAATGCGGTTCTGACTCGATTTTATTGATTCCATGGCGATAGGGGCACCTATACCTCAGCAAATGGAACTACAACGAATGGAACGCTAGTTTCATTTGGGCTTCTCGACCACAACACAAGCATGAGTTTCCTTTGTTTGTTTGTCTATCTTGTTTGTTTTAATTTTTGTCGAACATTGTTGTTATTTTTAATCTCTTAATTAATGCATGCAGTGTAAGTTGCTTAATTATTTATCTTGGCATGTTACCCTTTTGTTTCATAGTTGCAGTTTTTGTTTTGTTGGTTGGGGTTATAGGGCTATATATTAAACACATTAGCTGTGTCGTCCCTTTATGATACATATGTGCGACTAGCTAGTGTAACCGATAGCCATAACTCAGCTGAAAAAGGACAAACTTAAGCTACTAAAAGATAAAATGAAAGCATTAAACACATGAACAACACACATACTGCTTGCAACTAGTATCACTAAATCATTGGCTGTTTCTAAACACCTTGATTCATTTACCAGAATAGAATTAAAATCAGCCATAAGTGAGCCAGTTAACTCAACTTGAGCATAAGTCTTTAATTGTAAATGGCAACACAATTTAAATTAGCTTAATAATATATTCCTGACATAGAATGACTAGACAGGCATTCAATCAGTTTAATCTTTAGCGGTTGTTTGGGTAAAACTACCTGACCCAAAACCAAGTATTGAAAAGGTAGTCATGCCAACCATTTACGACCCTAACCTCTATATCCCAGGTTCTAGCCCGTTGATTTGTCTCGACTTCCGGTTGGCTAACTGGTTAAATTAACGATTTTGGGTTAGTACTAAACAGGTTAAGGTTGTAAGTTGGTTCACATTGACAAGACCAACTTGTTTGCAACCAGCATAAGATTTTATAATCTAAAACTATTATGGGTTACACTGATGATGTGCTAAATTAGTTAGGGGAATTGCTATTAGGTGCCCAGTGGGCATTAGATAAAAGTCATTTATTGAATTATTCATTCTATTCTTAATACCACCTCCTATTAATTGACTTCTACCAATTTGGTTATACTAATTTACCATTTATTTATTTGGTCTATCCTAACATTTTTCACAAAATATATCAATTATGTCTTGAAGAATGAAATTGTAATCGACTGTTTCAATCACAAAAGATACAAAAAAACTTCATATTAAATTCAATATATTCATATTCAATTGCCTCGATTTTTTTTAACGGGTGTAATATTTGTAAGTATAACATCCACTTTTATTATATTGACTAATTTATATAGAATATGAATATTTCTAGCTTTGATAATTTTCTTTCTTTATGTCTCATGATTCTACAAATATTATTCTTTTAAACTCTGCTAATTTTTAACCTTTTTAATGATATCTTTCGCGTCAATGGTCCAAGTATTTATATATGTTTTTGCATACTCTTGCATAACAAAACACTTTTCAACCTTTTCTTTCAATAATTCTTAAATATTCTCACGTCAAACATGGATGCAAATTGATGTCTTAGTGTTCCAAAGAAAAACAAATTCATTTTTATATCGCATTTTCTCAACAAAATGACTAATAAAGTTTCTTTTGATTTAAATGAAGTTCCAAAAGATACAAATCCTACTTATATTGATTAAAATAAAATCTGTTTTTAAAAACATGAACAAACTATGCAAGAAGTTTTTGATAAACCATTTGTGGATCAATATTTTCTTATTGAGGAAGAGGCATTCACATTTAAAAAAAAAAAAAAAAAAAAAGCGCTTTTTCAATACAATATGGAAGGTTCGAAAACAAAAATGGAGAAAAGAGACGTCAAGATTTCTATTGTCACCGTCAAGGTAAACCAAACACTAAAGTGGTAGATTACTCAAAAGTATAAAGAAATCGAACGTCTTCAAAATGTGGATGCAAGGTTTATATGCGCATCACATTAAAAAGGGAAAATGAAATTTTTCCGGAAGAGTGATAAGTCACTATTTTGAATTTAGAGTACAATCATGAAATGTTGTCTATAGACGAGGTTCGATTTCTTCCTTCATATCATACCATTACAACGGAAGATGAAAGCCGCATATTTTTGCTCAAAGAAGGTGGTTTGTCGATTAGACAAATTATGTGTGTCATGGAACTTGAGAAAAATGTTAGTCATGGCCAATTATCTTTTCTTGGTAAGGACATTCGTAATTTTTTCACCAAAATTCATGAAAATATGCACATAATGATGCAAAAGACCTTTTGAAATATTGCATGCGAAGTAAAAGTGAAAATTCTAATTTTCAATATGCATATACAACTGACGGTGAAAATAAGTTAGAACACATATTTTGGTCTTCTAGTCAATGTTTTGATTGGTACAAAAAAAATGGAGATGTGGTTGCATTTGATACGACATACAAGGTTAACTCGTATGACATTCTTTGTAAATTCGACGTCTACGAATGATGATGAAATTCCAGTGGAGGTAATAAATTAGGTTGAACGTCCACCAAAATCAAAACCAAAAGGACGTCCGAAGCAAAGAATGAAGGGAGGAATAGAATTGGCTAAAAAACAACCTAGGTGTAGTCTTTGTAAAAGTGTTGGACATGACATTAGCACATGCCCGGAAAAGGATAAATTATTTAGTAAGAGCTATGATTTTTCAAGACATGCCGCAAAGAGGAAAAAGGTTATGTTGGAAAACCAAGATTTGACTCCAATTTTCTCATTGAAATATTGAGTTTAGTAATTTGTTAAAGTTGGAATTTGGAATAAAATTTAGCATATTAACTTCATGTGTTCATTTTAATATGGAGCAACAACTTTTTCTATCTTTATTTTAATGTGTGTAATGTAATAATATAACACTATCACATATCTAAAAATTGGCAAAGTTAAAAAAAGACTAGTGGTTCGTTGTGTTTTGGTGTGTGCAAACAACAATTTTATCAAAATATCAACAATTGGTCGTGAGACAAATAATCGTGAAGTAATACGAGTAAACCGTTTAGGAAAACGATTACCTCGCAAGACTTGTGAAAGTGATATTCAAATTGTGAGACTGGGAAGTGATTTCCCGGGTCGTACCCCAACGAGGTGTGAATGGAAAGCTTCGAATGAGATTGGGATTAAAATCTTGTATGATTGGAAAGGTTATTTGGTTTTGTTGTATGTTAAATTAACGAAAATTACGAATTGACGAACGAAAATGGAATAAACGTAACCTAAATGGGAAATTAAACTAAGGAATGTTAAGTTCTATTTAAAATAACCTAAAATGCTACGGGAAACAAGAAATAGGTATCGGGAATCTTAAAAATCACAAATTTCACACAAACGTGACGTTTATTCTAAATAAACGTCAACGCGCAAATAAAAACGTGAATTTCGAGCTACGCGAGTCCTACGAGTTTCCAAATAATTTTCTTACGCACTAAATGACAAAAGAAAATTTTGAAAAAGAGAAAATTAATTTTTCAACAAAAATTCTATTTATTACAGATTTAATACTATTTAAACTAAATTAAATTCTAATAAATACTAAAACTATTTATAAAATTCTGAAACTTTTTTGAAAATTAAATTATACTAATTCTAGCTTAGGAAAAATATTAAGTTTGCAAAAGCTCAGGTCAATAAGCTGTTAAGAGCTTATTCAGTTTCATTAAGCACATTGGAAAAATTGGTTTAAATAAACATGGGGGAAGAGCTATAACAGAACTGGTGCTCCAGATCAAGTGGGAGTGGGGTGTTTGTTATGCATGTATGCTTTCCAGATAGACCAGGGTTCGAATCCTACTCCCCACCTTTTTGCAAATTATTTTCTTTTCAATTTTCTTTTTACAAAACCAATAAACAACTAAATATAAGCAACTTAAAAAAAAAAGAATATTTTCAAAACCTAGAAATAAGCTCTGTATTAGCTGTTTAGCTCAACAGGTGGCTTATATAAGCCAAGTGTTGGTTTTTAAACCCAAATAAGCTACAACTGCAAAACACATCTAGAAATAACATAAAACAAGTTTGATTAACCTAAAGTGAACTAAAACAACAAACAAATCATACTGAAAAAGGGCAATAAGCTTTAATAAGTTGTTCCAAATCATTTCAAACCAAACAGGCCCAATCAGGCCATCTTCCAGGTCTTGTGGGGTCCACAAGATTGATCACAGACCCACAATAAGAATTGAGCTCAAAAGCTGAGCTGGTAAGCTTGAAAATAAGCTAAAGGTCAAAGGCTATAACCCACTATTGAGACAAGGGGAAGGCTTGGAAGATTGGATGTTGGACTGAGGTGGTGGTGCAGGGGAGATACCTTCCCCTGCAGGTCTGTTTGGAGGAGTATGGGCCCCACAGAAAAAATCACAAAAATGAAGTAACCTTGGGAATCTAAAGATGAGCTGGGATACTTCCAAGCCTAGAAAGCACAAGGTCAAAATCCTTCCTCTAAAATCACAAAAATTCTTCCCATTTTGGCAAAAATCTGAAAATGGCAAATTTGACTTTTTGTAAAACTGATGCCAGTTGACTTTTATGAACTTCAATCTCAATTTGCTGAATGAAATGGATGAATTAAAGTATAAAAAGACTGAAAGAAGCTAGGTTACAAGATTCCAAGCCTAAATGATGAATGTACCAACCCTAAATCTCAACAGTTAACTAATACCCAAAGTTGAGTGAGATTCTTGACTTTTTGTGCAAAAGTGACCAATGTATTGGTAAATTTGGACTGAATTCAACCTAAGTAGAATATTCTAATACCAAGTAATCACTAATTATAACAACAACTCAGCACAATGGTTTGTTCCAAACACTCCTAATCAAACTGTTTTGAGGGTATAACCAAGCAAAACACCAAATTACCTTAATATACTAACTAATCTACTTTTAACATGTTAAAATAGACCTAATTAATCAACAGGTAAGAAATTTAAACAACAAATCTCAATTATAGTAAGTTAAACCAAAAATACATCTAAAAACCTACTTGGCATCCAAGCTAGCAAGGAATCTGAGAACTAATACCCAAGAACAACCTAAATGCCTCCCATGAGGCTCTAAACCAAGTTCCAAGCTTCATTGCTCCTTCTGCTTCTTTTCTTCTTCAAATTATTTATATTTTTGTGATTTTTCTTTCTTTTCTTTGTATTTCCCTTTTTTTTTATTTTTATTTTTTTTTTATTTTTATTTTTTTTCTGAGGTTTCTTTAGCTTCAAATTACTTTAAAAATGGTTATCAAAGCTACTGAGACAAAGCATGAAGCTAATTGAAAGATATAACAGGAATCTAAAAATTAAATAAAAATACGAATTTCATGAAATTAAAAGGAAACTTGAATTAACTTGAGAATTTTTGAGAATACAACTGAAACTAAAATTAAAGTAAAGAAAAGTACAAAGAAAGGGATGCCTCAAAGGCTTACATGAACACCCTATTTATACTAAGATGTGGTAGGTATGGTTATGCACTCTCTTGAGCTTCTTCCTCTGAAATTAGGATTTCACAAGCCTCTCTTGATCCTTGTGATTAAATCCCATTCGACCAATTATGCCAGAAGTACTCCTAGCCCTTGATGTAATTTTGGCGCCAAACTAGTATTTTTAGAACTTGGGATTGCCAGGGTGGAATTGGGGTTAGGTAGGGATTTGGAGGTGGGAATTGGTGATAGTGGGATGGAGGAGTGTGATTGGGGAGCTTTTGAGGGAGAGTTGTGTATGACAGTGGTAATGGTGGGTGTTGGTTGTGGACTGGATAAAACGGGGGGAGTTTGGGGGGAAGACAAGGTGTATTGTTTGACCCTTTGACCATGTTTGACCCTTTGACCTGGATTATCTAAAACGGGGTGGGCTGGATGGGCTTGGGGATAAACTGGGCCAAGGTTTGTTGTGGATTTATAGTTTAGGTAGAGTGGTAATGTTTTTGGATCCGTTTGGTATATTAAGAGTAAAGCCCAAGGACTAGAATGTAAATTCTGATTTTGTGAAGGACCATTTCTGCCAACTTTTTAAACTTCGCTCAAGGATTATTCTTGTCAATGATGAATAGTAAAAGGACTATGATGATAAGTCCCATATTTGAATACCTCAGGGACTACTTCTGCCAATTTGTGAAACCTCAGGGACCAAACTTGTAACTTTCTGAAAATGCCATCCAAGGATCATTCCTGCCATAGTTCATTAGTATAAAGACCATAATTGTTATTTTCCAAAAGATGTTCATCCCAGGGACCATTTTTTGACAACTTCCCGAAGTTCAGGGACTAAACTTGATACTATTTTGAAACTTTTCATCAAAGGACCAATTTTGACAACTTGTGAATTCCAAAAGACTTTTGATTACTTTTCTTTCAACTTACAAGACTAGGGACTGATTTTGACAAGTTTTGAAAGTTGGGGGACTGAAACTACCAATTATGCAAACTTTGTTCGTTTTTCGTTTGTTTTTCGATCATTTTGCATTTGAGACATATAAAACGTGATCTTTGGGATATTTTCATTATTTTGATGCATTCTTGAGTATTTTCACGCGTTTTGGCAGTTAAAATACGGTAAAAATGATAAGTATTTACACACTCATCAATCCCCCACACTTGAGTATTGCTAGTCCCTAGGAATCTTTTGTGAAAAACTTGTTGGATTTGAAGTCTCTTTACCAAAAGCATCACTTCTGGAGTAGCCAGGTGTAAGAACTGTGGCACACCTGATAACCGTGTGATTTTGAGCAAACCACCAGCTGTCAACGCATTTGATTTGTCTTTACCAAAAGTCGTTTGCTTCTGGACTAGCCAACTCTTGATGGAATAGTCAACATCTTGGTGAGTTGATTACAATTATGGTTTTTCCACTGCCTTTACCACAAGCCATAATCTTGCGGGCTAGCCAACTCATTAGCTTTTGAGGATAATGGGGAGTTGAGGAACCATACAATTTTTGGCAAATTGCAAGCCATCAACGGGTTTGAGTTATCTTTACCAAGAGCCGTTTGCTCCTGGATTAGCCAATCCTTTTTATCGTTTAGACTTGGCGGACTGATTACCACAAAATTTTTGAAATAAAGTGAAATTGTTTTTTAAAAATTTTGGCCAAAAACGGGAGTACTAGACGATATAGTTTGATAAAATTCGCTAGAATTTTCCCCTCCCCCACACTTAGAGTTGAATATTGTCCACAATATTCAAAGTCCCGGCTATTATGTCGAAATTTTGAATGTCAGAAGAAAATATTAAAAGCTAATTGTGGGAGTGTCATTTTGCATTTTTCACTTTATTTATACAACAACACATTTTTTTTTTTTTTTTTTGTCATTTTTGTTTATTTATTTATTATTTTTTTTGGGATAAGATATATACATTGCAAACAATTGCAGGGGGTGGCACTCCCCCGCACTTAGGTGTTAGAAAATAGAAGGAAATCAGATACACGGGTGAAAACCCATGTTTGTTGTTACTTGTTTTTGTTTGTCGAGTCGCTAGCTTGACTCGATCCCCGAATTCATTGGTCCATGGGGAAAGTTTGGAGATCCGGAACAACCACGGGTGGTAAGTCCCCTCGAAAATAATGCTTTAACCGATGCCCATTTACTTTGAAGTTTGGACCGTCATCTTGAGATAACTCGACGGTACCATATGGGAAAACTTTGGCAACGGTGTAAGGCCCAGTCCAGCGGGTTTTAAGCTTACCCGAAAAGATCTTCAATCTAGAATTAAAAAGAAGGACTCGGTCACCAACGTTAAAAACGCGGTTTTTGATTTTTGAGTCGTGGATCTTCTTTACTTTTTCTTTGTAGATTAAAGAGTTTTCGTACGCTTAATCACGAAGTTCATTGAGTTGAACCTTCCTATGATCACCCGCGGACTTGAGATCGAAATTGGCATTCTTAAGAGCCCAATAAGTTTTGTGCTCGAGCTCAATCGGTAGATGACATGCTTTTCCATACACAAGCTTATAAGGAGTACACCCGATGGGCGTTTTATAAGCCGTGCGAAAAGCCCATAGAGCGTCATCTAGCTTATCCGACCAAGAGGCACGGTTTTCGCCTACGGTTCTTTCAAGAATTCTTTTAAGACCACGGTTTGAAACCTCCACTTGCCCACTCGTTTGTGGGTGATAAGCGGTCGCAAGTCGGTGAGTGACACCATACTTGAGCATGACTTTTGCAAATTGGTCATTGCAAAAGTGAGTACCGCGATCGCTAATTATAGCGCGGGGAGTTCCAAACCTAGCAAATAGAGACTTTAAAAATTTTACAACTACTCGGGCATCGTTGGTTGGGAGAGCTTTGGCTTCGACCCATTTTGACAAATAGTCAACGGCCACGAGTATGTACTTGTTCCCTCGTGAAGACGGGAACGGCCCCATAAAGTCTATGCCCCAAACGTCGAAGATTTCACAAACTTGGATGACATTTTGTGGCATCTCATCCCGTTGTGTTATCTTTCCTTGACGTTGACATGAGTCACAATATTTGACTAAGTCATGGGCGTCTTTGTAAATGGAGGGCCAATAAAAACCTGAATCAAATACTTTTCGAGCGGTGTAGTTCGGGCCATGATGTCCCCCGGTGGGTCCATTATGACAAGCCTTTAGGATTTCCATGGCTTTTTCTCCATGAACACACCTTCGAATAACCTGATCCGCACAAATTTTGAATAAATAGGGATCGTCCCAAAAGTAGTGATTAACATCTTTGAAAAACTTGCTCTTTTGGTGGGACGACATCCCTTTGACAACGGAATTCCCCGCATGGTAGTTTGCAAAGTCGGCAAACCATGGGGTACTAGAATCGCCACGAGAAGAAATCACATTAAGTGTCTCGAGAGGAAACGTTTCATTTATTTCCTTTTTCTCGAGGACAACTTGATGAGGATTTTCCAATCGGGAAAGATGGTCAGCAGCGAGGTTCTCGGCTCCTTTCTTATCACGAATTATAATATCAAACTCTTGTAGGAGGAGAACCCAACGGAGCAATCTCGGCTTTGTGTCTTGCTTGGCAAAGAGATATTTAAGAGCCGAGTGGTCCGTGTACACTATGCATTTTGTCAAGATTTGGTATGGCCGAAACTTCTCAAACGCATACACCACGGCTAGTAATTCTTTTTCCGTTGTGGTGTAGTGAGCTTGAGCTTCGGTCAAGGTTTTGCTTGCATAATGAATCGGCTGAAAATGCTTGGTTTTTCGTTGCCCCAAGACCGCACCTATTGCAAAGTCACTTGCATCACACATGAGTTCGAAAGGTAGGTCCCAATCGGGGGCAACTAGAATTGGTGCCTCTGTAAGATTTTTTCTTATGATTTTGGAAAGCTTCTATGCACTCATCGGAAAAGATAAATGGAGTTTCTTTTTCAAGAAGTCGGGTCATAGGCCTAGCTATCTTCAAGAAATCTTGAATGAATCTTTGATAGAAGTCGGCATGACCGAGAAAACTCCGAACACTTTTTACGGTTGTGGGAGGAGGTAGTTTGGCAATGACATCGATTTTAGCCTTGTCAACCTCAATCCCGCTTTTAGAGATCTTATGGCCAAGGACAATTCCTTCCTTGACCATGAAATGACTTTTCTCCCAATTTAGGCTAAGATTGGTGTCTTCACACCTTTGAAGCATTTTTGTCTAAATTGGAGAGACACGATTCAAATGAATTCCCAACGACCGAAAAATCATCCATGAAGACCTCCATTGTTTTATCGATCATGTCGTGAAAAATGGCCATCATGCATCTTCGAAACGTGCCCAGAGCATTGCATAGGCCAAAAGGCATGCGTCGATAAGCAAATGTTCCGTATGGACACGTAAAAGTTGTTTTCTCTTGATCTTGAGGGTCGATGGGAATTTGGAAATAACCCGAAAAATCGTCAAGGAAACAATAGTACTCGTTTCCCGCCAATCTTTGGAGCATTTGATCCATGAAAGGTAATGGAAAGTGGTCTTTACGGGTGGCGTCGTTTAATTTTCGATAATCAATGCAAATGCGCCAACCCGTCACCAATCGAGTCGGAATTAACTCGTTATCATCATTTTTGACAACCGTTATGCCACCCTTTTTGGGCACACAATGAACGGGACTTACCCAAGGACTATCCGAAATAGGGTAAATTAAACCGGCATCAAGAAGTTTTATGACCTCTTGCTTGATAACCTCATGAATCTTAGGATTTACCTTCTTTGTTGTTGAACCGCCGGTTTAAAGTCATCCTCCATCAAAATTTTGTGCATACAAAATTCCGGGTTAATACCCTTGATGTCAGAAAGTCTCCAAGCAATGGCTCGCTTGTGTGACTTTAAAACCTTGAGAAGAGCGGTTTTGTTGTCCTCATTCAAGTCTTTAGCGATTATGACGGGAAACTTATCGTCACCCTCCAAAAACGCGTACTTGAGATGAGGTGGAAGTTCCTTGAGTTCGACCTCAGGAAAGTCATCAGTTTCTTCAACATCTTTGACTTCCACATTATGAAGATATTTTGGAGGAAGAGATGATGGATCATCATTGAGCAACTTCTCAAGGAGAAGTATGTCTTCATCGGGATTGATAGAATCGTAATCAACATGAGAATCACACGACAAACAAGCTTCGATTTCTTCCAAAATGAAGTCACCTCTCAAAAATGGAGTAAGAGAGGGGGGAGAGACATCATTGGAAGGATTGATTGATCCTTGCACATGTAACACTTCTTCAAGGTAGTCATTGCATGCGACATCGATGACATCAATTTGGTTAATTGCTTCTCGTTCAAGTTCGAGAAGATCTTTTGAAGTGTTTTCGATGTTTATGACCAACTTCTCATCGCCAACTCTAAGAGTCATTTCTCCTTCAAAGACGTCGATTAATGCACGAGCCGTTTTTAAGAATGGTCTTCCCAAGATAAGGGGGACACGAGGATCGGCATCAAAATCGACGACTACGAAGTCGGCAGGAAAATGGAACTTGCCAACCTTCACAAAGACATCTTCAGCAATACCCTTCGGAATTGTAACCGAACGGGTTGCTAATTCGAGAGTCATTCGCGTTGGTGTAAGCTCGGGAAGTGAAAGTTTTTGGCAAATAGAGAAAGGCATTAGGTTTATGCTAGCGCCAAGATCGGCCAAGGCAAAGCATTCCTCAAGCTTTTGGAAATCACATGGAATGAGAAATTTTCCGGGGTCCCCTAATTTTTCGGGAAGTTTCTTTAGGAGAACCGCCGAACAATTTTCGTTCAAACGAGTTTTGGTGAGTTCAAATAGTTTCTCTTTGTTACTTAAAAGACTCTTGAAAGTGGAAGCAAACTTGGGCATATAGAGAAGAGCATCCGCGAAACTAATGTCGAAGTGCAATTTTTGAAAAATTTCAAGAAATTCTTCATTTGATCATTAGTTTGCTCGCGGAGTCTTTGATCATTTAGACGCGAAGGATATGGTAATGAAGCTTTTGGTTGAACGAGATTTTCCGAGGGTTCAAAAACAATTCCCGGTTTTGATTTGGTTTTTGGGACAAGACGAGGTTGAACGTGTGCGGTACTTCGTGTACTTGTGATTTGCACCTTATCCTTTGTTGCCTCATGTTCACGTTCCACTACCTCGGGAGGAGAAGGAGATGAGGTAGTAGGAATCGTGGGTCAATCATAAGAAACTCCACTATGGGTTGTGATCGCCTTTACATCGCCCTTCGGCTTGGCGATCGTGTTGCTTGGTAGCGTTCCCGATCCCGAAGGTCGATCATTTAAAGACTTCTTTAGTTCAGAAATTTGACCAATCAACAACCTATTAGTTTCTTCTTGAGCTTTCATAAATTGCTTCAACAATTCATCGGTTGATGATTGAGGTTGAGCAACGGTTTGATTTTGATGAAAGTTTTGAGCTCGGTTATTTTGATTGAAACCTTGATTTTGAAAATTTCCATGGTTTTGATTACCATGAAAATTGTTTCCTTGATTGAAATTACCATAACCTTGGTTTCTGTTCGAGTTTCCTTGATTTTGAGAACCTTGGTTGTAATTTCCCCCTTGGTTGTGATATTGGTTCATAGGGGCTTGAAATTGGTTTTGAACATTCGGGTTTCTTTGTTGTTGATTTTGATTGAATCGATTTGGATTATTGGGTTGAGAAAAACCGGGTGGGCCACTTTGATTGTTAGCACGGTAATTTGATTCTATTTGAGGACGGTATTGGTTACCTCCTTGGTTAGAACTACCGGCTATTGCATTGACTTCAAATGGATTGCCATCGGTGGCAATACAATTGTAGTAAGCGTGTGGACCACCACAAGTAACACAAGTGTCAACCTTTTTTACTTTAGCAGGTTGAGATGAGACTTTCTTTGTTTTGGTGAGAACCAAAGCATGAATAGCTTCCGTGAGCTTGTCAAGTCTAGCATCGGTGCTAGATTGAGCCACGGGTGATGAGGAAGAAGGACCAACATTAATTTGTGAAACAACCGATTTGCTTCGTGGAATGCGGACCTTAGATTTATTTTCAATGATCATCAAAGCATCTTTGGTGGTGCGATTCAAGAAATTACCTCCCGCGGAGGCATTAAGAGAGTCTTGATCGACTTGGGTTACACCATTATAGAAAGTGTCGAGTTGCATCAACTAGGAAAAACCGTGATGAGGACATTTACGAAGCAACGATCCCATGCCTCACCGAATGATTCATCAAATTTTTGAGTGAATTTCATGATCTCATTCTTGAGGGCGGTGGTTTTAGATAGAGGAAAGAATTCGTTCACAAACTTCTTGACTAAATCTTCCCACGTTTCAATCGATCGAGGGGGTTGTTTGTCTAGCCAATTTTTGGCAGCCCCATCGAGGGAAAACGGGAAGAGAAGAAGTTTGATAGCTTCCTCAGGGACATTTTTGCATTTGATGGTCGACGTAATTTTGTTGAACCATCGAATGTGATCTTGAGGATCGTCCCTCTCGAAACCATAGAATTGACGCGAGGTGACTAAGTTAATCAACCCCGTCTTAAGCTCGAAATTGTCAGCCGCGATGGCTGGAATGATGATAGCATCTCCGTAACCCTCGATGGGTGCTTGGAGAAGCTCATTCATAGTGGGCTTGGCCGCCATGATTGGAATAGTATGAAGCTCGGGTTTGACTATTCGGTTGATACGTCGTCGATTACGCCTTCTTCTCGGAATGTTATTTAGCGATTGCAAAGGACTTGTTGACGTAGACGAACGTGTGCGCATGCACCACAAAAATATCAATTAAAACAATACCACTTTAAAGACAAGGGAACTTAAACCAATAATCAAGAACGCAAGGTTAACTTCTAAAGAAAAACGCACAAAGGAGCGGGAGAGAAGAATGGATCTCTCACTGGGCGAAGTTCGTTGGATCGCCACATACCGTTTCGACTCCTCTTAAAGTGTGTTTCTCGTTTAAAAGTTTTCCAAAACGCAAGTGATACAAAGGCAAGTTTTGATCTTTTGTTTGGGAACTTATTATGGTCACACCCCCAGTTAGTAGGTGTTCTGCCTTGGTTTGCGGTGGTAAGATTTTAACGTTGTATTTATTAAACAATGAAACGGGAAAATCTTCTTGTGTTTTTCTTTAACTTTTATAGATATAATACATATACTAGAAACAAAAGAAAAATTTTTTTTTGGTTTTCTATACGTTTTATAAAAGCGTAACTTCTTGCGAAGGTTCTACAAGACTAATCGTCTAAACCTTATCGAGACTTTCGACACACAGCCTCCCTGGCAGCGGCGCCATTTGGTTCGTTGTGTTTTGGTGTGTGCAAACAACAATTTTATCAAAATATCAACAATTTGTCGTGAGACAAATAATCGTGAAGTAATACGAGTAAACCGTTTAGGAAAACGATTACCTCGCAAGACTTGTGAAAGTGATATTCAAATTGTGAGACCGGGAAGTGATTTCCCGGGTCGTACCCCAACGAGGTGTGAATGGAAAGCTTCGAATGATTTCACACCCCCAAAATACCTGAATGGCAGCGGAATGGAATACCTGGGGGTGACTGTCATAGCACCATAGTTACAGTTATATTGAACGACCTAAAGTGTCGTTTAGAAAATACAGCGTTTGATCATTAAAACATTCAGAGTTTACAAAACATAGGTCCCAAAAGATATTGCCATTTTAGTTAAGATAAGTTCAACAAGATCAAACGTTCATAGGTGTAGAAAAATATAGTCAGACGCGTCGTCTCCACGACTCCATGAAGGTCCAAATGCATGCAACATGAGCTACTTTAATAACCTGAAAATACATGCTAAAGTGTCAACACGAGGTTGGTGAGTTCATAGATTTAGAGAACAAATAGATATGGTAAAATATTTGAAGAGAATAATTTCCCATTAAAATCATCGTAAGTCAGTATTAAAGCTGATACAAAGACATCATAAATCAGTAATAAGAAATCCGAAATAAGAACTCAGAATTTAGAAATCCAAAATAAGAAATCAGACATAAGAAATCCGGAATAAGAACTCAGAATTTAGAAATCCGAAATAAGAAATCAGACATAAGAAATCCGGAATAAGAACTCAGAATTTAGAAATCCGAAATAAGAAATCAGACATAAGAAATCCGAAACAAGATTTATAAAAACCATCAGTATTTAACTTTAATCTTATGTACCATAGCCCAAGTATAAAGAAATAAGTTTTTCAGTCATAAAACTACATTATCTCTTAAGCTCATGAAACCGAAGCTAGACGTTACTTGGCCCCAAATGAGTGTTTAACAGACACTCTAATAATAAAGACATGAAATGCATCTGTAATACTGTTGGAGCAACCCAAACACAGATGGAGGAGTCACCCTCAATAGATCTATTCACTCACTCTCGCTTGGAACTTAATTAACGGTCCATGATAATAAAGGGGACTTGTCAAGACGTGGTAATAAGGAAACTTAAGCAATGTAAGGAATTTAATACTTTGGCATTGTACAAAAATAATAAAAGCAGCGTATTTTCCTTCAGAAATAATTCAAATCGTATAAAAGTATAAAACAAGTATTTAAGCATGTATCTCCCCCAAAGAGTTTATAAACAAATTAAACAAGTAAAAGTGGGGCTATGACTCACCTCGAAATGATAGTACAAAGTGATGGAATGATCGGGACAACAAGGCGCGAACACTAGCCGCAACCTAAATGAATGAATGTGATCTAATTTAGATCATGCCGTGATGAAATGAATGCACATGCACATGATACTCATACCACTCGTAATTTGGAAATACTAGTTATCGTCATAATAAAATAGTTTCCATACTTAGGAAAATATATCCATATATAGGAGTATATAACTTGTCATATTAACTCGTACGAAAAAGTTAGCGTTATAATCCTTGTATCAAAACCTTAGAATGACGTCGTCATGTCGTATAAATATTCCCTCGGGTCGTACGTATTCATTTGTTAAGAAAATAGTCATTAGTAACGTTGTTAGAAAATATACCATTTAGTACGTACGTTATTATTTTTATTTGTGACTATATATATATATATATATAGTTTTGACAATGTTAAAACGGGTATAACTCGGTCGTTTTAGGCTCGTTTTCCTTGTTCTTTATGTCCACGGATTCGTCTTTGTGTATACTAGTATATTTTTGATAACTCGGCTCCTCTAGGTTACGTTTAATACCTCTAATTACCCGTCGTATTCTGCCAATCAGCAAGCAGTTTTATAAGAAATAGTTTTCGTCGTTAAATTTGCAAAAATCATATCTCCTTCGTTATAAACTCGTTTTAATCCGTTCTTTCGCCTAAAGTTTCGTTTTTGAAAGTATTTTCTAAACCTTTGGTCAAAACTTAGCCATCATCTACTGATTTTCCCACGAAATTAAAATAGGGACAGTAGGTATATCAAAAGTTTCAAAAACCATTTTCAAGTCTCCAAACTAGTTCCATCTTCCATCAAACCACTTTCAAACACCACAAAACTAATCTAATCCTACCATACACCTTCTTAGGGTGTCATGGGTTCCTAATCACCAAAACCAAGTAGATCTAACAAGGATCTAACCAAAAATCACTTCTAGGGCTTGTATGATCAAAAGTTTACAAAAATAAAGTGGTATAAGTTAATGCATGTATGAGATCTTGCAAGAAACATGTATAAACATAGTAATAACTTTGTAAAAATTATGAAATGAGTTTAGTAAACTTACTTGTAAGATTAGTGAAGTTAAGATGATTAAAACCTAATAATCCTTGAGTTTTTATTTCAAAACTCCAACAAGGATGCTATAAGAACAAGTTTTATACTAAGATCTTGGAAAAACTTTTGGTCTTGCTTGCTTGCTCCTTGTGGCCGTGGGTTTCAAAGAGAGAAAAGAGAGAAAAATATTTTTGAGCTTTGTTGGAATGAAGTGAAAAAAAAGATCAAGTAAGGTATATGAATTATTGTTATAAGTATTATTATATAAAATGGTTAGTGATAGACATTTAATGAAGCATGGAGTAAGTAAGTGAGTTAGTAATAAAAAGGGTAGGGGGGGGGGGGGGGGCGGCTAAGTCAAGGGGGGGGGGGGGGGAATGGGTGTATGACTTTGGTGTAAAAATGCATTATTAAGTGTTGTTTTGTAGTTTTAAATTGTACCGGGTACCGGGTTAACTAAAAATAAATTTTAACGGAGTTAACCGGGTCATAATAAAGTTATAGAAATTATAAAAATAGGTTGGATAAAATTATTGGGTGTTTAGATAATTATAGATTAATTTCTACGAAAACCGTCGAAGTTTTAGTAAACTTAAGTTAATAATTAAAATAAATATCCAAAATACCGGGTAAATTAATATTATAATTTTTATATTATAAAAATGAATATAAAAATATATTGGAATCATAATCGGGAGTGTTGGACGCGTTAGTCACATTTATAGTTCGCGTATTAGTGTTTATTTAAATAAACATACGTAAATCGTTAATTGTACCAAAAGTATTAATTTATTTATCCTACGAGTGGAATAGTATGCAAGTGCCCTAATGATGATATGTCGACTATTTCTAGTCCGTATGAAATGTCCCTGATAATAATGCTTGAATTCGCTCCTGAACCAATACGGTTACGCGAATTTGAACACTCGTAAACTAAATTTACGATGACATGAATAATGCACGTGAATAGTGGTAATTCTTCCGGAAATGAATAGTGTCAAGTGAATAGTAAAATTTCTGAATATGTCTCGGAAAGTCAAATTGACCTCAAAAACGATGAATAGTGATCGATGAATAGTAAATGATGAATAGTAACTTGTGAATAGTAAATTGTCGAGGTTTGGAAAATGACCGGAAATTACGAGTTGTGACAAATGAGATTGGGATTAAAATCTTGTATGATTGGAAAGGTTATTTGGTTTTGTTGTACGTTAAATTAACGAAAATTACGAATTGACGAACGAAAATGGAATAAACGTAACCTAAATGGGAAATTAAACTAAGGAATGTTAAGTTCTATTTAAAGTAACCTAAAATGCTACGGGAAACAAGAAATAGGTATCGGGAATCTTAAAAATCACAAATTTCACACAAACGTGACGTTTATTCTAAAAAAACGTCAACGCGCAAATAAAAACGTGAATTTTGAGCTACGCGAGTCCTAAGAGTTTCCAAATAATTTTCTTACGCACTGAATGACAAAAGAAAATTTTGAAAAAAAGAAAATTAATTTTTCAACAAAAATTCTATTTATTACGGATTTAATACTATTTAAACTAAATTAAATTCTAATAAATACTAAAACTATTTATAAAATTCTGAAACTTTTTTGAAAATTAAATTATACTAATTCTAGCTTAGGAAAAATATTAAGTTTGCAAAAGCTCAGGTCAATAAGCTGTTAAGAGCTTATTCAGTTTCATTAAGCACATTGGAAAAATTGGTTTAAATAAACATGGGGGAAGAGCTATAACAGAACTGGTGCTCCAGATCAAGTGGGAGTGGGGTGTTTGTTATGCATGTATGCTTTCCAGATAGACCAGGGTTCGAATCCCACTCCCCACCTTTTTGCAAATTATTTTTTTTTTCAATTTTCTTTTTACAAAACCAATAAACAACTAAATATAAGCAACTTTAAAAAAAAGAATATTTTCAAAACCTAGAAATAAGCTCTGTATTAGCTGTTTAGCTCAACAGGTGGCTTATATAAGCCAAGTATTGGTTTTTAAACCCAAATAAGCTACAACTGCAAAACACATCTAGAAATAACATAAAACAAGTTTGATTAACCTAAAGTGAACTAAAACAACAAACAAATCATACTGAAAAAGGGCAATAAGCTTTAATAAGCTATTCCAAATCATTTCAAACCAAACAGGCCCAATCAGGCCATCTTCCAGGTCTTGTGGGGTCCACAAGATTGATCACAGACCCACAATAAGAATTGAGCTCAAAAGCTGAGCTGGTAAGCTTGAAAATAAGCTAAAGGTCAAAGGCTATAACCCACTATTGAGACAAGGGGAGGGCTTGGAAGATTGGATGTTGGACTGAGGTGGTGGTGCAGGGGAGATACCTTCCCCTGCAGGTCTGTTTGGAGGAGTATGGGCCCCACAGAAAAAATCACAAAAATGAAGTAACCTTGGGAATCTAAAGATGAGCTGGGATACTTCCAAGCCTAGAAAGCACAAGGTCAAAATCCTTCCTCTAAAATCACAAAAATTCTTCCCATTTTGGCAAAAATCTGAAAATGGCAAATTTGACTTTTTGTAAAATTGATGCCAGTTGACTTTTATGAACTTCAATCTCAATTTGCTGAATGAAATGGATGAATTAAAGTATAAAAAGACTGAAAGAAGCTAGGTTACAAGATTCCAAGCCTAAATGATGAATGTACCAACCCTAAATCTCAACAGTTAACTAATACCCAAAGTTGAGTGAGATTCTTGACTTTTTGTGCAAAAGTGACCAATGTATTGGTAAATTTGGACTGAATTCAACCTAAGTAGAATATTCTAATACCAAGTAATCACTAATTATAACAACAACTCAGCACAATGGTTTGTTCCAAACACTCCTAATCAAACTGTTTTGAGGGTATAACCAAGCAAAACACCAAATTACCTTAATATACTAACTAATCTACTTTTAACATGTTAAAATAGACCTAATTAATCAACAGGTAAGAAATTTAAACAACAAATCTCAATTATAGTAAGTTAAACCAAAAATACATCTAAAAACCTACTTGGCATCCAAGCTAGCAAGGAATCTGAGAACCAATACCCAAGAACAACCTAAATGCCTCCCATGAGGCTCTAAACCAAGTTCCAAGCTTCATTGCTCCTTCTGTTTTCCTTCTGCTTCTTTTCTTCTTCAAATTATTTATATTTTTGTGATTTTTCTTTCTTTTCTTTGTATTTCCTTTTTTTCTTTTATGAGGTTTCTTTAACTTCAAATTACTTTAAAAATGGTTATCAAAGCTACTGAGACAAAGCATGAAGCTAATTGAAGGATATAACAGGAATCTAAAAATTAAATAAAAATACGAATTTCATGAAATTAAAAGGAAACTTGAATTAACTTGAGAATTTTTGAGAATACAACTGAAACTAAAATTAAAGTAAAGAAAAGTACAAAGAAAGGGATGCCTCAAAGGCTTACATGAACACCCTATTTATACTAAGATGTGGTAGGTATGGTTATGCACTCTCTTGAGCTTCTTCCTCTGAAATTAGGGTTTCACAAGCCTCTCTTGATCCTTGTGATTAAATCCCAGTTGACCAATTATGCCAGAAGTACTCCTAGCCCTTGATGTAATTTTGGCGCCAAACTAGTATTTGTAGAACTTGGGATTGCCAGGGTGGAATTGGGGTTAGGTAGGGATTTGGAGGTGGGAATTGGTGATAGTGGGATGGGGGAGTGTGATTGGGGAGCTTTTGAGGGAGAGTTGTATATGACAGTGGTAATGGTGGGTGTTGGTTTTGGACTGGATAAAACGGGGGGAGTTTGGGGGAAGACAAGGTGTATTGTTTGACCCTTTGACCATGTTTGACCCTTTGACCTGGATTATCAAAAACGGGGTGGGCTGGATGGGCTTAGGGATAAACTGGGCCAAGGTTTGTTGTGGATTTATAGTTTAGGTAGAGTGGTAATGTTTTTGGTTCCGTTTGGTATATTAAGAGTAAAGCCCAAGGACTAGAATGTAAATTCTGATTTTGTGAAGGACCATTTCTGCCAACTTTTTAAACTTCACTCAGGGATTATTCTTGTCTATGATGAATAATACAAGGACTATGATGATAAGTCCCATATTTGAATACCTTAGGGACTACTTCTGCCAATTTGTGAAACCTCAGGGACCAAACTTGTAACTTTCTGAAAATGCCATCCAAGGATCATTCCTGCCATAGTTCATTAGTATAAAGACCATAATTGTTATTTTCCAAAAGATGTTCATCCCAGGGACCATTTTTTGACAACTTCCCGAAGTTCAGGGACTAAACTTGACACTTTTTTGAAACTTTTCATCAAAGGACCAATTTTGACAACTTGTGAATTCCAAAAGACTTTTGATGACTTTTCTTTCAAATTACAAGACTAGGGACTGATTTTGACAAGTTTTGAAAGTTGGGGGACAGAAACTGCCAATTATGCAGACTTTGTTCGTTTTTCGATCATTTTGCATTTGAGACATATAAAACGTGATCTTTGGGATATTTTCATTATTTTGATGCATTATTGAGTATTTTCACGCGTTTTGGCAGTTAAAATAAGGTAAAAATGATGAGTATTTACAAACTCATCAACTAGTATGGTTTATTGAATTCGCCAAAGTGGATAACTGGACTATAGAAGAAAGAGTATTACTTGTGAAAAAAATAAGTAAAGATAAGTACACATATTTATGCAATTAATATAAATACTTTTAGCATCTTAGTGATATTAAAAAGGCCTGAGTACGTAAACATGTGTAATATCTTGATGACAAAAAAAAAAAAAAAAAAAAAAAAAAAGGTGAAGATTTTGTGGAAATGTTAAAAATGATCAAATAAGAGAAGGGTAAAATGGGTATAACCAAATTGGTAGAAGTCAATTAATAGGAGGTGGTATTAAGAATGGAAAGGATAATTCAATAAATGACTTTTATCTAATGCCCACTGGGCACCTAATAGCAATTCCCGTTAGATAAATAATTTCATTGATCGTTGAATAATGTAAGGTTACAATTATAATAAGTTCTCACCATATTGCACTATTAAATAAATGATTTTATTGCTTGTTAAATAAAGAGTAGTAGACGCCCACCGAGTTGCAGCTGAGTTTTTCTAGGTTTTAAGAATTCCTTTGTTTTTGTCCGGCGAACTGATAGGTTGGTTTTATACGTTTTTGTATTTGTTTGTTACATCCGAAACAATTTATAACATCATGTTACAATATAACATAACATCATGTTACAATATAACATGCTGAACATTATCATAAGCATATGGTTAAGCATCTAATTATTATTGATGTTGATGCTTGAAATACAATTGCGACTATGTTTGTATACAATATGTGAATTTCATTTCTCAACTAACTGGTTAGAAAAACTCCAAGGCTAATATTGATCACAAAAAAGGGCTAATCAATATACATACAGTATTTGTGGCATTGAGTTATACATTATTGTAAGTCAATGTCTGTTTTCCTGATGATGATCTAGTCAAAATTGCCGTTTCATCTTTCCTGTAGGCAGGGATGGAGCCAGAGGGTTCTCGAGGGTGCCCATAGATTTTTCAATGTAATGTTAATTTTTGAAAAAATCGTCGATTTTTCCTAAAATTATTTTAAACGCACCCAGTCCATCGAAATATGTTTCTAGTAGTAGTGTTCAATTTTTTTTTGTGCACCCGATCATATTTAGTTCTGGTTCCGTCCCTGCTTGTAGGTGTGGAGCATGAAGTTGCATGCTCCCACGGACTCTCCAACCGTAAGATATATCCATTCTTGCCCGATCGCATCTGTCAACTTCCCTTTGTTCGTTGGCTTCATCACATGTCCTCCTGGATTAGGCAAAACGAACTACTGATAGATATTTTTAATAGTTAACCACGTCGCTTGCAACAGAAGTTTAAGACGAAATCGGTAAAGTTACGTTTAGTCGTCTTCCTTCCATTAGCTTTTTAACTTCTCCAAGCATTGCAAATTTGCAATATCACTTGTGTCAATAATTCCAACGCTGCAATAACACACAATGTTATTTTTCAACCATTGTTTACTTTTTGCTGTAATATTTATAATTTACCAGCCAATCAATGATTATTTACCACTCAATGCAAATACGACATAGTGTAGGCTATTTTCCCCTAAACACTTCAACCTATCTTTATAGGGAACTATATCAATATTAAGAAAACCTATATTTGAGGAGAACATGTATATATGAGTATATGACTAATTAATGCTAGCCTCACGTTCAAGTGTTCAAGTAATATAATTTAGTTTAAAAGAGATATTAAAAATGTGAATATAGATGCTCATCAAAAGCTTAACTCTATGTAAATATAATCACAAAGATTATCTTTTAGCCATGATATTACCTAATGTATTGATATGACAACTGGGCAACAGCTATGAGTGCTTCATTAGTGTAATTACATAGAGCTTGTGGTGAATCTCGTATCGTTCTCGTTGGCTCATGTGGCTTTATAGGCTTGAAAATGTCTCTGAGCTGGGTCGTTATCGATATGCTTCATGTATTCATCTACATCTATCCCCTCAATCTGAGTAGTGACATTCGCTACAAGTCGAGCCTTGTAGCGACTAAGAGTGCCATGAGCTAAAAACTTGTGGCGAAATAACCACATACTGCGAATAATGTTGGCATTCGTGGGCCGAGGTACTAGAATCCAAGTTTTATTTTTAACAAGTGCATTATGCTCATCTGACATAGCATTTCGCCAATTGGTATCATTAAATATAGCATTATATGATTTTGGCAATGGGGAAAGGGATGACACACAAAGGTTTAAACGTTATGAGTTGTAAGTGGACTATTGAGTTCTAAGGAGGGGATTTGTGACTGAGCTGGTGATCGTGGGGTTGTTTATGGGGGAATTGGGCTCATTAATGATGTGTTGGTGTGGTAAGTCTTTTGGTGAAGGTGTGGGTGTCAGTTTAATTATATATTTAATTATATTGGAGATGATATTTGATGAGTCATCCAAGAACTCATAGGAGGGTTTTGCATTGGGTGTCATGGAACCAAATAGAAAAACTCTTTTATCGAATGTAACATGGCGGGAAATGATAATTTTGTTTATGTTTAGGTCCAAGCAGTGGTAACCACGATGATTAGAGGCATGCCCTGTTAGCCTTTAATGTTGTAGATCAAATGATTATTGTTGAACTAAAGACCTTGATAGATCTTCTTGAGCACTCTAGAATCGTTAGTAATATTACTGTAATCAATAACACACTAATAGACAATCTCTGCAACTTGTATTTATAAAGCGGAAACAAAACACAAGCTTGATACTAAGAACTCTTGATCCTCTATGGATCTTTTAATAATATTAAGAATTCTCTAAAAGTTATTCAATACATAAACCGTGTGTTCCTTTTATACTCAAGGAACCCTAAATCGTTTCACAAGAAACGTATATTCTAAATCTTCTAAAAGATATGCATTATCACTTCCTAAATAAACTCATGCATATCCAAACTACATTACATAAAATACGGAAATACTATATCCGCAGAAACTAATAAAGCTGAAACTAGTCTTCAGCAGATACACTGCTTCAGCAGGAACCAACTCTTCAGCAGAATCTGTTCAGCAGAAACAGCAGCAGAATTCTTACTTCACAGAATTCCCAACAATCCTCCCCTAATCTTGAATTTGACCTGGTTAAGTTCAAGATTCTTGATAGATCTTCAAAATAACATACCAAGAGGATTGTAACAAAATACCATCAAAGAATCATCATCAGTATAATCTCTATGATCAACACATACTTGAAAGCTCCATTCTTTGCAGCAACAAATGACTAAATGTACATCAAAACAAATTAGTTTCATACTATTCTCATCACTTCCAGGTGTGATAACTCCTGTGAGAGGTGAATCATTGAAAATAATGGATTTGATGTCTCTTTACCAATAGCCATCACTACTGGAGTAGCCAAGTGTTCAAAGGTACACTGAGAACCACATGATTTTTAGCAAATCATCAGCTATAAACGGATTTGAGATGTCTTTACCTGTAGCCGTTTGCTCAGGACTAGCCAATTATTTTAATGAAAATCATCTTGGTTAACTGATTACCAAATATGGTTTTCCACTGCCTTTACCACAAGCCATATACATGTGGGCTAGCCAATTATTCAGAATCCATAAAGGAAAAATCCATGGTCAATTGACAACCATTTCAACTACTCAGCAACAAAGCATGGGTGAGTTGAAAACCCTATGGTTTTGAGCAAACCATTACAGCTATCAACAGATTTGACATGTCTTTACCAAAGCTGTACCCTTTGGACTAGCCAACTTTATGATGGAATAGTCAACATCAGGTAAGTTGATAACCAAACCTGCAGACAAATACTATACAACAACATGTTTTTTTTTTTTTTTTTTTTTTTTTTTTTTTTTTTTTTTTTTTTATACAATATGATTTCCCTACTCAGATCCTGCTTTAGAAGTCTTAATCCTTTGTTTGAAAACCTTCACCAAAGATTCAGCAAACAATCTAGTATTACCAGCTGGGTCAGGAGGAATTTCCAACTTCTGTTGTAACATTTTCTCCATCAAAGATACCTTCAGAGGATATTTGTTGGTAATATCCATGATATGCCTCAGACCAGTGGTAGTTTCCAACACATGAACATAAGACATAGGATAGAACTTCCAACTGTGAACTTTCCATTTCTGATTGTTCTTCCAGATATCATAACTTGCACTAGTAGGAGTAGAAGAATCAAACAATACTTAAAGATCACCCAACAAATACAATCCAGAACCTTCAGGAGTATGAGTGGCATAATACTTAGTAACCAACTCATATAGAGTGACCAAATCTTGATAATTTACAAGATGAAGAATCTGCTGAAGAAATGCAAAGGATATGGAAGTCTTATCCAATCTAT
This sequence comes from Artemisia argyi, assembly GCA_030686995.1. NCBI lineage: Eukaryota > Viridiplantae > Streptophyta > Magnoliopsida > Asterales > Asteraceae > Artemisia > Artemisia argyi. The sequence continues at coordinate 241,192,931 of CM060700.1, read as the reverse complement.
AAATAGTATGGATTTAACCATCTATACTTAACTCCCAACTCACCAGAATAACTCTATTTCCTTCTGGCCAATCATCAGATGATCCTTCCCTTAAAAATGAAGCATCAGAATCATTCACATTAATTAAACTTTGTTTGGAATGTGATGATCCTACCTTAGCCATTATCTTTCCTCTTCTTCCAGGAACATAAATAGCATCAGGAACTGCTGTTTCAGCAGAATCACCTTCTGCAGCATCAGTATCCACGGATGGAGTATCCAATTGGTCATCAGCAGAATCTTCAGAAGATTCAAGTGCAGCAGAGGCATATTGTTCATCCATAGCCTTCCTGATTTGTTTGTTTCTAGCAGCTTGAATTTCAACTTCTCTTGTCTTCAGTTCATGAAATCTGGCAAGTGCAGCCCTTTGTTCAGCTTCTTGATCTTCAGTTAACTTTCTAGCAGTTTCTTCACCTAATCTTTCTTGCTCTAATTGTCTCCTAGTTCTCTTCCTAGTTGGAGCATCTGATGTTGTCACTTTGGCTTTACCTTTATCCATAGAAATAGCAACACCAACAGAAGTATCAGGTAAAGATACATGTTCAGCAGCAATATGAATATTCTCAGATGAAACCACATTAACATTGAGAAGAGGAATATTCTTTGAAGCATCCATTCCAGCTTTGGCATTCCTAGCTTTGATCTTATTATAAATCTCAACTAGTTTTTCAAATGGAAGTCCCCACACATGCTTCTTAGACCAAGCAGTATTATGTAATGAACTACTTTGATTTTTCACATATGTTCTCATATACTCTGTTTGCTGTGCTTGAGTCATGGGTTTATCCCTTTTAGCTTTAGCTTTCAATTCATCAGCTGCCTTCTTTCTCATCTTTAACATTTTCACAATCTCAGATTCATAATCTTGTTCCCCTACTTTCTTACCAATAAGTTCAGCAGTTACAGTAGGATTTGCAAGCATCTGTTTTCCAATCATCTGCCAGTCAGACTCATCAAATTCTAGAACTGCTGCATCCAATTCCTTTTGTCTTGCAATAGGTAAGGTAGAAACATATCTTTGAGTATCTGAATCTAATTCTGCATCAAACTGAGCTTGTACTTCCTCAGCTAAATTTACACTCTTCATATAATTTTCCCATTCTTGTAATAATTTACCTTGTCCAGCTCTATCTTCAGCAGTTACAAGCTCATCCAAATCATCATGAGGAACATCATCATGAAAAACATTATTATGAGGAACATTAGCTACAGCAACATCATCATTAGCCACATGCACATCTGCCATAGGTTCATCATGTACAGCTTGAACCTCTTTATCAGTAGAAGCTTGTATATTCTTAGATGAATGATGAACAGGAGAATTTAAGTATTCTCTCCCTGCTACAAAGTATGTTTCTCCTGATGTATTTCCTTTGTCAGCAGATTGATCAGCAGCAACCCTACTTAATGATTGTTTCTCCTGAAGTATATCCACAGCTTCAGTCATTAGCACATCATTATCACCATCAGATACTTTTGAAGCTTCAGCAGCTTTCCTGGCCAAATACTGTCTTGTACTTCTTCTTTGAACTAGTATCATTGGTTTAGATTGAGGTGCTGCAGCAGCTTTAGAAGGAACAACATGAGATTGTCTAGCAACTTCAGCTAGAATCTCAAGAGAATCCAAATTTGTCTCCTTTGCTACTTCAGTAGAATCCAATCCATCTTTGCTTTGCTTCTGCTTACTTAGCTGTGTCTCCAAATCTTTGACTTTGCTTTTCAGACTTTGAATTTCATTACCAAGAGTAATCTTGGTCTCAGCAAGTTCTTTCTGGAGATCTTCAGTCATTTTCATGTACCTGCTAAGAGAATCATATACAAAGGTGAGAGTAATAGGGTCCTCTGCTCTACCAGCAGATTGCTTAGTGGTATGAGGAGCGTCATTGAACCTAGCAGGAGAAACAGACTCATGTACAACATTAGGAGAACCTACATTTATTTGTTCTCCCATTGAACTGGGTGAAGGTAGTCTAGTAAGATCAGGTTCAAAAGTCTGTAAGTCATCTTCAAACTCATGAATTTGCTCAGCTGGAGCATCCTGAACTGGTGAGATGGTTGGACTAGTAAACATATGTACAGGAGTAGGTGGTGGTAAGTCAGTAGAATCAGGTAAAGGTTCAGCAGTTGTAGCTGGCACTTCCTCCATTACCACTAAAGGATTACCATCAGCAGCAACACCAGAAGATGATGGATCACCATCATCAGCAGCATTAGAAGCAGGCACATTACCAGCATCATCACCCTCAACTACATTGGCATTGCCTTGTGGCAACATAGCTTCCAACATAGGGTGATGTTCCCCAGTATAATTAGTTTTCATTGAGGCAAACAACTTAGAACCTAGACTTTTAATGGGTATATGGGTTGTATCTTCAGTGGTTATGTCTAAGATTATTTGTAAGAATCTAGGGTACATTAAAAACTTATGTTGTTCCTTATCTACATTTTCTAGCATATTTTCAAAAATAAACTTAGAAAAATTATAAGTTTCACCCTTAGAAAGACAAACAATACCACAACCCAGTTGCAAAGAGAACTGATTCCATCCACCACACTTGTTGCTTATACATTGAAGCAGCAGATGCACCAAATACCTCCACTTTGGACAAAATTGATTCTTGTGCCACTTGGATGTGTCAGTACTTTGATATCCAGCTTCTCTTAGCCCAGCAAGAATCTCTGCAGTGTTGGAATGATACACACCATTTTCATCATCCAACTGAAGCTTTGTCCTTATCAACCCTTCTGTCACCACATATTCTACACCATCTATTTCAGCTACAATTTCTTTAGCAGATATCTTGGTAGCAGATGCCCAAAATTGCTTCACCAGGGATTCACACACCAATTTAGGACAACAAGTCAAAGCATAATGAATCTTCGACCTTTGAAGAAACTCCACCATCAAATCGAATTCTTCATGTCCCCTCTTTGTTTTCAGAATATCATATTTGTTATGATCACCCTTCAATTCAAGTTGAGCCATTTGATTGAATGTGTGTGAGAAGGTTATGAATTACTCCAGAGAATAATGGGATTATTTGAAGTGATAAGCGAATAATTTTGATTCGAAAAGATATGCAGAGTGAGTTAGATTTGGAAGTTCCCTAATCGTGGTCAAAATTATCAGTACAACTTATTGACCAAGTCTGACAAAACTTCTAATTTGAAAATTAACCCTTCAGCAGCAATGAAAGTCAAACCTGCTGAAGCATAGTCAAATCTCAGCAAAATCAACCAAAGGTAAAAATATCTTCGGTCAATATCTTTATTTTACTGTGCCACCCAACTCGCATTAAATTTCGTAACTCCTAAAATTGCCTTATTTAATCACCCCAAATTACACATCTCATTCATCAAATTTCCCAAATTATCTTTCAAACCCTAATTTCAATTAACCCCAATTCTCCAACCAAATTATGTCTTCAGACCCAAAAACCTCAGATACAAATTCCTCTTCTCCATCAGTAGAAGAAGATGTGCCACCATATCCATGGGGGCTGGAAGGTTCTGACTTTGAAAGAGCATTGGAGAAACACTGGGATGCACAAGAAAGACGGTGGAATGCTCATTTGAAGGGTCAATCAAGCAATGTACCAAATCCTGCTGAGAGAGAGCATGTCTCTCCCTTCATCTATACCTCTGATGAAGACTCTTCAGAGGAAGATCATGAAGATCCAGTCTTTCTTCCTCCTTCCACTCCAGAGAGATCCCAACCAAGATCAAGTACTAGGGATCCATCTCTTCCAACATCATAGAATTCGGTGTTGAATCTTCCTGCTCCAGGACCTGGTCTTCCACATCAAGAACATATTGGACAGAGCAAGAAGTCTGAGATCATACGTAAGGGAAAGGAGAAGCTGAAGTAGGTGATTGAGGAATGTAACCATGAGGCAAAGTTCTTGAGTATCCTCTTGGCTTTAATTCATGAGCATCTTCCCAATCTTCCTTCTCTTCTTTTTCCATTTTCAGCTTCAGCTTCTTCATTGTACTTGTCATAGCCTCAAGTATTTTGTAATAATTGATAGAAGCTAGTAGTACTGAGTTAGCCAATAGTTTAGGAATGGTCATTGTAACTCATTTGTAACCTAGAATGTAAGCTGTAACTTGTTTCTATGAATGAATGAAAAGATCTTCTTTGAATTAATCCATTGTATAAGACCTTCATCATGTTTTAATTGATCAGTAGAAACCATATTCAACATATTGACCACATTCCTTTGACTTTAGCTCTTGGTGACATTTATCTTGGGACTTTCATTCTCAGAACATCTGCAAAACAACCATCAAACAAGCAAATACACCAAACATCTTGCACAATTGTTAGAGGGTTAGTGTTAAAAACTTGTTAAAAACTCAGAAATTATACAACTTATACAGATATTACAAAGTTTACAGTTATCATCCTCCCCTTAAACTTTGCTGTTAAGGGTTTAGCATTCCAATATGGACCACTAAATATTGAAACCTTGGTCCATCAAATGCCTTGGTTAATAAATCTGCCACATTTTCATCTGTGTGAATTTTGACCACTTTAACCAAATGTTTCTCATAAGCATCCCTTATAAAGTGATGTCTTATTTCAATATGTTTGGTTCTATTATGAAAAACTGGATTTTTAACAATACAAATGGTACTTTGATTGTCAATGAAAATGGTAGTATTCATGAAGTTATACCCATAATCCAGTAATTGATTCTGAATCCATAGAACCTGTCCACAATAATTGGCAGCAGCAACATACTCTGCTTCAGTAGTAGAGGTAGCAACTATGGTCTGTTTCTTGCATTGCCAAGAAATCAGTCTTCTTCCAAGAAATTGGCAATCTCCAGTGGTGGATCTTCTATTCAGATTGGCACCAGCATAGTCACTGTCACTGTAAGCTGCTAGCTGAAATGGAGACTCTTTGGGATACCAAAGACCTAAGTTTGGTTGGCCTTTAAGATACTTAAAAATCTTCTTGACAGCATTCATATGAGAAGTAAGTGGAGTGACTTGGTCTCTTGAACATGCACTCACAGCAAATGTAATGTCAGGTCTGGAGGCAGTCAAGTACATCAAAGAACCAATCATAGACCTGTATAGATGAACATTCACAGGAAAATCAGGAGTAAGATTGTTCTTTGGTTTGGGAGCCTCATAAGGAGTAGTGGCAGTCCTGACATTTTCTATAGCAAACTTGGACAACATATCTCTTACATATTTCTCCTGATGTATGAATATACCATCAGGTTTCTGCTGAACTTGCAACCACAGAAAGAAAGTGAGTTCTCCCATGGCACTCATCTGAAATTCTCCCTTCATCAATGATGAGGCGAAAAATGATCCGTTTTTAGGGGGTCATTTAAGCCCGAATCCGACTTTATTTGATCAAATATTGCCCTAAATCGTTCCTTTTGTGATTTTAGGTGTTTGGAGAGTGAATTTTGGAAAAGAAGCCATTTTGGATGTTTTTGGAGCATAAAAGTGAAGAAAACGGCAAAGTATCAATTTTCCATGCTGAAGACACTAGGTGACGGCGTCAAGAGTTATACCCTGATGGCGTCAGACATCAAGAATAAAACACTGTAGTTGATGACGGCGTCAAAAGTCATCCTGACGGCGTCAAAGTACCAAGAATAAAATACCGTGGTTGGTGACGGCGTCACATAGGCCGTCATAAGTAGATCAAGGCCGTCCGAGGAAGTATTTGGCGGCGAGATAACGGCGTCACATGGTTGTCTTGACGCCGTCAGCCCAGTTTTCCTATATATAGTTTTCTAGTTTTTTCATTAAGAGGAGAGAAGTTTTGGTGAAACCCTAAAGACGAATTTGGTGTATCTTTTACAGGTTTTTCAAGGGTTCCAAACCCTTGATACCTTGCATTGTAATTGAGATAAGTGTTCTTCTAATTCAATCAATATGTCTATGTGTTGGTTGTTTATATCTTGTTCTTGTCTCAATTCCATTATGCTAGGCTAGATCTCTTTTGTGTTTGCTTAGATCTAATGAAACCTAGATGTTGATTATGTGTTGATTACTTGTCTATTCTTGTCTTGGATGAATGATTTTATATGTTAGGCTTAAGAAAACTGGCAGATCTCCAAATGGTAACATGCTTGAACGTCTTAAGAAACATGAACCGAGGCGTACTAGGTCTTTATTGGTTGTATTTAATGCATGAGCCACTGTTTACAATCCCTATAGTTGTGCTGGGTCATGGTGTAGGAGGAGATAAGAGCTCATATAGTTGGGGAGTTATGTATGCCACCCCACGAATGGTATTAAGGAATACAATCCGTCATCCATACAAGTATAACAAGTAATTAACGTGTAAAAGATATCTAGGGAGTAGTGAAGTCTAAGTAAACACAATTTCTCCAATTACTGCTCACAACCTTAGTATAAATTAGTTTAATTTCATTTTCAGTATTTTATTTTGATTATATCTTAGCTTTGGGTTAGTTGAATATCAACTAATTCCGCCCACTCTTCCAAAACCCGAGATTTTACTTGCTTTCATAAAAATATAAAAATACAAAAATAATCATCCCTCACCTTTAGAACTATTAATTAGGTTTTCTAATCCTAGCGACACTATTCCTAAGCTGAACGATCAATCCCCCGGTACTTGTCACTATACTATACTACAACGATCAGGTACACTGCCTGGTGGGGGTTGTAAGCTTCTCGAGATCCCTCGAGAGGTAAAGCCTGTTGCGATTCCCACGCATCAAGTTTTTGGCGCCGCAGCCCGGGGAATAGTTATTGTCTAGGTTAGGATTTCTTTTTATTAGGTCTACTTGCTAGATTCCTTTCTAGTAAGATTTTATTTTTATTTTTTAGGTCTTCTTTAGTCTATCTTATTTCTTCATGCCTTTGTTCGTAACTCTTTACCATCCGACATCATGGAAGGTGGTAACATCTTTGAACCCATCATCCCACCACAACAAAACCCACCATTAGAAACCCTTAGGCCCCGAACCTTAGGAGAGTATTCCCGACCTAGCCACCAAGGCTACCGAAACACCATTGAGCTCACCGGAGACAATGTGACCCCCTTGCGATCCGACACCATCCGGTTGGTGCAAAGCGGATGTGCATTCCATGGACTTCGTTCCGAATATCCAAACCAACACCTTAAGGACTTCCTCAAAATTGTAGATTCCATAGACCTAGGTGTTGAAACTAGAGAGACTACCCGTTTACGCCTATTCCAATTCTCTCTACGGGATCAAGCTAGTCAATGGCTTGAGCGTTTACCCGCGGGATCCATCACCACATGGGATGATCTCACCACTCGTTTCCTTGCTCAATTTTTCCTACCAGGGAGAACTACTAAGCTTAGGAATGACATCTTGATGTTCCAACAACGTCAAAATGAATCTCTTTATGAAGCATGGACTCGTTTCAAGGACTTACTCCAAAAAGTCCCTCATCATGGCATAGATCTTTGGCTCCAAGTCCAAATCTTCTATGACCTTATCGACATCTCCACGAGGCAAACCATTGACCAATCGGCCGGTGGTAAGCTACGTGATCTTAGTGCGGAACAATCATGGGAACTCATAGAAGATCTTGCTCTCTATGACAACGAAAGTTGGAATGATCCACGTGATTTAAACAAAACGGTCAAGGCAATATCTTTGCCTTCGAACAATTCTAGCTCTCCCGACCATAGGATCATGGAACTTGAGGACCAAGTCAAGTTTCTCATGAAATCTTACGAAGCTCCGAAGCATTCAAGCCAAGTGAACAAAATCACTTCTTCATGCGAATTATGTAGTGGTCCCCATGACACTCGTGATTGTGTGGAACTCCCCGGAACAGCTTTTGCGGACTACGCATCCACGTGTACCGACGAAGCGGGAGATAAGTGGTACACTTTCAAGCCCGAGCCAAACATATACGGTGATTTATACAACCCCTCATGGAAAAATCACCCAAACCTTAGGTGGAAACAAAATCAACCCAATTCTTCCAATCCGCCTAATCGTTATCAACCAAACGATCCACCATCCAACCGTACCTTCAACAACAATCCTTTTAACAACTATGGTAGTACCAACAATTTTGAAGGATTGATGTCAAAGTTCATGGCATCTCAAGAAGCCCGCATAGCTAGGTTCGAAACCGAATTCAACCAACAACAAACGGAGATGACCAACAAGATTGACAACTTGTTGAAAGCCCTCAACAACCAAACATTAATCACACCTAGGAAGGACACTAGGGACACCAATAGTGGAATCCAAATTAAGGACCCCTCATCATCCAAATATGTCCACTTTGTCAATGTTGTCACCATTAAGCCGATAGATAAGGAGATAGAGGAGAGTGACAAGGATGAAGTTGGAATAGAAGCCGATAGTAAGGATGAGAGTAGGGAAGTTGAGGTTAATAAGGATAAGGAAATAGAGGAGGTAGAACCTGTAGAGGAATAATTTGATAAGTTGCCAACCGAGGAAGAACGGGAATACCATAAGGATTTATTCGATAGTCCCGAGAAAACATATATCTTTGGCGACCCCCTTATCAAAATGGGAGACCCCTCCAACATTAACATCCCATGTAATATCGGGCACATGCATATATGGAAAGCTTACATCGACCTTAGATCCCCCGTGAACATTATGACTAGAACCTATTACAATTGGGTGATGAAGAAGCAACTCAATTTTAGGATGATGCCCGGTAAAAATTGGATAAGTAATTTTGCAGGAAGAGTTAAGGGAGTACATGTGATTATAGGGAATCTCACCTATGAGATTGATTTTATGATAGTGGAAGACACTCGTCCGGTGATAGATGCTTGCCTAAGCCAAATAATATTCGGGAAACCATTTGTTGAGGCCACTAGGATGAGTTATGATCTGACTTTAGGGATAGTTAGGTTCAAGAAAGATAATGATGAGGTTGCTTATCAAATGCCCTACAAGATCGAACAATACCGCCTTCTCTCTAATTTCGATAAGGAACATAAGCAAGCGGCTTATTATAGGAATGAGGAGGATAGACGTAGAGGAGTAGAGTATGTTAGAAATAGGATGCTTGGTTTCTACAAAGAGTGCTTGCAACTAGGTCCGGAATACAAAACTGGTTTAGAAGACGACCTAGAGAGTGGAACCAATGATGGAATCACGTGATAACCCATGACCTTGAGTCTAGCTACAAGACTCGTAAATAAAGAAAAGCGCTTCTTGGGAGGCAACCCATGTTTTGTGTGATTTTATTTGTTTGATTGTTATTTGCTTCCGTATGCATGTTTTATTTTTATTGTTGGTTGATCATGTTTCTCAATTAAAATGTGGAAATACTTTATTATGTTGTTTGGCCTAGTCTTAACTTCAACCTAAAGGTATTTTTGCAAAAGATAAGTGTAAGGGGAAACCCCAAATATGTTTTTAAGAAACAAACCGATCATGATTCTCCACAATATTAAATGAACATGTATATTCGTATTTGTTAGAGTCAAATGCTTGTATTGAGTCATAATGAAGTTTTGCAGGATTTTCCAAGAAGTAGGACAAAGTTTTTCCAGAAATTTTCCGGAAACTTAACATAAGAATTTCTGCAGGTCCATTCTGACGGCGTCAGAGTATTACTCTTGACGGCGTCAGGAGTTAAAAATCTGGAAATTTTACCGGTTTTGTTTTTCTAACGGAGTCTTATGGTTTTTGTGAATTATTAAGTTTTATAATCTCCAGGAAATCTGCAAACTTCATTCCACAAGCATTATATCTTACTTTGTTTTCTAGGACTTAGTAACTTATATAGGATGCCGCCGATTTTACGCGAGGTTGTCTTGTCTATTGTTGTCAGGATTTACAGGTTATTTATGACAAGAAGATGATTTATATTCTGGAAAGGAAGCTTTGATTGTTCATTTTCTTGGAGGAAGATCTAACCTGGCCAGCCTATAATCCATACCGAGCGAATCAGGGGAGTATTTGATTTCATTCTCTTTACTTTTTCACTTTTACATTCTTTACTTGAACATTGGGGACAATGTTCATCCTAAGTTTAAGGGGAGGGTAAAAAGATGATACCTTACATATGCACTTTCGCTTGAGTTTGTTTTGTTTGATAGTAGATGTGTAATAAAACTATGAGAAATACTTGTTAGTGTAATTTTAGCGCCAAATTTAAATTTTTTTACAACATTTAGGAGTGAAACTTTAGCCATAGCAAGCGTCTCATGGATAGGAGATTGTATGACTAGCACATAACCGTATATTCAGAAAAATTTTCCACCCAAATATGTGAGGTTCGCCTTTAGATTTGATAGGAAAAGCATTCATTATTAGTGCTTATGAGTGTACCGGTAGCATTTAGATTCCAGAACTTGCGTTAGTTATGCATCCCGAGGCCGCTAGTGAGACTACATTCGTGTGGTAGGATTTACTACATGATAAGAGGCATTAGGATCACCCTTGTGTTAAACCCGTATCATAATTACTTGACCATTTAAGTCATACTACTTGACTAGTTAAGTCAATTAATTTTTCCCACACCCTTAGCGTTGTACTCATTTTTAGTACACGAAACCCCTAGTACACCCCTCCGAGCCTATCTTTTCGTTTATAACTTTAAGCATTTTACTTAAAGGAAGAATTTGTTACACCCCACTTAAATGTACAACCAAATCACCTTAGCCTTCCGTGTATGCGCTCATTTTTAGTGCATTATTGTTATTTGTTAAACCCTAAGTTAACTTTCTAATTGATTACATGGTTGCTAAGTCGAGTCATATCCTTGTACATATTGTTTTGGGACGATTGGGACTCATGGGTAAGTATTTATTTTATGGAGTAATGGGGAAGAACATCATATTATTACCCCCATATGTACGTTAATCTTAAAAGTGCTCCAAGTGTTTTGATTTTCTTAATTCGAGTCATTAGAATAGTTTAATGTAAAGTATGTAAAGATTCAAGTGTAAGGGGAACGTTCATACCCCTATGATGTATTATTTTGGATGGTAGGGTAAGAGTGTATGCAAAAAAAAAAAAAAAAAAAAAAAAAAAAATCGAAAAAATCAAGAAAAAGAAAAAAAAAATAATAAAAAAAAGAGAGAAAAAACATACGGACTACCATCCCGTTTTTATTCTATGTTAATTTTATGTTTTTGTTATTTTTCATTTGTTAGCTTAAGTCGAGTCTAGTCTTGGCTTAGCAACGCCATCTTGTACATGTAATTAACCAAGATTGGTTACTCGCCACCAGTAAAACTTCCTTTATCCAACAAAACCGTGTAATTCATATCCCTATACCTAACGTTACAACCCTTTAAAAGACCTCTTTGATAGTTTATCCTAGGTGCTTACGCCATGTGGTGGAGGTTTGATCCTTTCCTAAGCCTATGGTAATCTATTTTGCTATGACAGGTAGTGAGAGATATCTTCCATTTCCATAATGTTATATTACTTTATTACACCTGAGAGATGTGAGTATCTAAACACTATTTGTGAGGTGCTTGTGTATGACCTCCGTGCTTGTCTATTGGTCTTTAGTGGAACGATTATTTGTTGTAATTACTTTTATATTAGTGTTAAATGACCCCTAACTTGTCTTTTGAGTAGAATAAAAGCTCATTTGCTTGAGGACAAGCAAATCTCAAGTGTAAGGGTATATGATGATGCGAAAAATGATCCGTTTTAGGGGGTCATTTATGCCCGAATCCGACTTTATTTGATCAAATATTGCCCTAAATCGTTCCTTTTGTGATTTTAGGTGTTTGGAGAGTGAATTCTGGAAAAGAAGCCATTTTGGACGTTTTTGGAGCATAAAAGTGAAGAAAACGGCAAAGTATCAATTTTCCATGCTGAAGACACTAGGTGACGGCGTCAAGAGTTATACCCTGACGACGTCAGACATCAAGAATAAAACACCGTAGTTGATGACGGCGTCAAAAGTCATCCTGACGGCGTCAAAGTACCAAGAATAATATACCGTGGTTGGTGACGGCGTCACATAGGCCGTCATAAGTAGATCAAGGCCGTCCGAGGAAGTATTTGGCGGCGAGGTGACGGCGTCACATGGTTGTCTTGACGCCGTCAGCCCAGTTTTCCTATATATAGTTTTCTAGTTTTTTCATTAAGAGGAGAGAAGTTTTGGTGAAACCCTAAAGACGAATTTGGTGTATCATTTACAGGTTTTTCAAGGGTTCCAAACCCTTGATACCTTGCATTGTAATTGAGATAAGTATTCTTTTAATTCAATCAATATGTCTATGTGTTGGTTGTTTATATCTTGTTCTTGTCTCAATTCCATTATGCTAGGCTAGATCTCTTTTGTGTTTGCTTAGATCTAATGAAACCTAGATGTTGATTATGTGTTGATTACTTGTCTATTCTTGTCTTGGATGAATGATTTTATATGTTAGGCTTAAGAAAACTGGCAGATCTCCAAATGGTAACATGCTTGAACGTCTTAAGAAACATGAACCGAGGCGTACTAGGTCTTTATTGGTTGTATTTAATGCATGAGCCACTGTTTACAATCCCTATAGTTGTGCTGGGTCATGGTGTAGGAGGAGATAAGAGCTCATAGAAGAGGGGAGTTATGTATGCCACCCCACGAATGGTATTAAGGAATACAATCCGTCATCCATACAAGTATAACAAGTAATTAAAGTGTAAAAGATATTGATGAGGTGAAAAATGATCCGTTTTTAGGGGGTCATTTAAGCCCGAATCCGACTTTATTTGATCAAATATTGCCCTAAATCGTTCCTTTTGTGATTTTAGGTGTTTGGAGAGTGAATTCTGGAAAAGAAGCTTTTTTGGACGTTTTTGGAGCATAAAAGTGAAGAAAACGGCAAAGTACCAAATTTCCATGCTGAAGATACAAGGTGACGGCGTCAAGACCACCATCTTGACGGCGTCAGACATGAGGAATTAAACACCGTAGGTGGTGACGGCGTCAGAAGGCTTTATGACGGCGTCAAAGTGGCAAGAATTAAATACCGTGGGTGGTGACGGCATCACATAGGCCGTCATAAGTGGATCAGGGCCGTCCGAGGAAGTATATGGCGGCGAGGTGACGGCGTCAGAAGTAACTCTTGACGCCGTCAGCCTGTTTTTCCTATATATAGTTTTCTAGTTTTTTCATTAGAAAGGAGAGAAGTTTTGGTGAAACCCTAAAGACGATTTTGGTGCCTCTTTTACAGGTTTTTCAAGGGTTCCAAACCCTTGAGACCTTGCATTGTAATTGAGATAAGTGTTCTTCCAATTCAATCAATATGTCTATCTGTTGGTTGTTTATATCTTGTTCTTGTCTCAATTTTACTATGCTAGGCTAGATCTCTTTTGTGTTTGCTTAGATCTAATGAAACCTAGATGTTGATTATGTGTTGATTACTTGTCTATTCTTGTTTTGGATGAATGATTTATATGTTAGGCTTAAGAAAACTGGCAGATCTCCAAATGGTAACATGCTTGAACGTCTTAAGAAACATGAACCGAGGCGTACTAGGTCTTTATTGGTTGTATTTAATGCATGAGCCACTGTTTACAATCCCTATAGTTGTGCTGGGTCATGGTGTAGGAGGAGATAAGAGCTCATAGAGTTTGGGAGTTATGTATGCCACCCCACGAATGGTATTAAGGAATACAATCCGTCATCCATACAAGTGTAACAAGTAATTAACATGTAAAAGATATCTAGGGAGTAATGAAGTCTAAGTAAACACAATTTCTCCAACCACTGCTCACAACCTTAGTTTAATTTAGTTTAATTTCATTTTCATTATTTTATTTCAATTATATAATAGCTTTGGGTTAGTTGAATAGCAACTAATTCCGCCCACTCTTCCAAAACCCGAGATTTTACTTGCTTTCATAAAAATATAAAAATACAAAAATAATCATCTTTCACCTCTAGAACTATTAATTAGGTTTTCTAATCCTAGCGACACTATTCCTAAGCTGAACGATCAATCCCCTGGTACTTGTCACTATACTATACTACAACGATCAGGTACACTGCCTGGTGGGGGTTGTAAGCTTCTCGAGATCCCTCGAGAGGTAAAGCAAGGTGCGATTCCCACGCATCAAGTTTTTGGCGCCGCAGCCCGGGGAATAGTTATTTTCTAGGTTAGAATTTCTTTTTATTAGGTTTACTTGCTAGATTCCTTTCTAGTAAGATTTTTATTTTTATTTTTAGGTCTTCTTTAGTCTATCTTATTTCTTCGTGCCTTTGTTCGTAGCTCTTTACCATCCGACATCATGGAAGGTGGTAACATCTTTGAACCCATCATCCCACCACAACAAAACCTACCATTAGAACCCCTTAGGCCCCGAACCTTAGGAGAGTATTCCCGACCTAGCCACCAAGGCTACCGAAACACCATTGAGCTCACCGGAGACAATGTGACCCCCTTGCGATCCGACACCATCCGGTTGGTGCAAAGCGGATGTGCATTCCATGGACTTCGTTCCGAAGATCCAAACCAACACCTTAAGGATTTCCTCAAAATCGTAGATTCCATAGACCTAGGTGTTGAAACTAGAGAGACTACCCGTTTACGCCTATTCCAATTCTCTCTACGGGATCAAGCTAGTCAATGGCTTGAGCGTTTACCCGCGGGATCCATCACCACATGGGATGATCTCACCACTCGTTTCCTTGCTCAATTTTACCCACTGGGGAGGACTACTGAGCTTAGGAATGACATCTTGATGTTCCAACAACGTCAAAATGAATCTTTTTATGAAGCATGGAGTCGATATAAAGACCTACTCCGAAAAGTTCCTCATCATGGGATCGAACCATGGCTGCAGATCCAAATCTTTTATGGTAAGGTTGACTATCAAACAAGGAAAGCCATTGATTACGCAGCCAAGGGTAGGCTAGATAGACTTAGCGTTGACGAATGCTGGGAAGTTCTTGAGGAATTGGCACAATACGAAGAGGAAGGATGGGAGGACCCGATGCTCCCGAGCAAAGCAAAGCTTGACTACGCATGTGCCACCCAAGAGCAATTGTTGGGAAGCATCGAGAAACAGGTAAAAGAACTGATGAGTATTGAGAAACTGGCCACTGAACCCGTGTGGAACCCTAATCCACATGTGAACACGGTTATCAACCAAAATTTTCCTGAACGCTCACGGCAAGAGGAATTCGAAGGAATAATGGTAACCTTCATGGATAATCAGGAAAAGCAAATCCAGCACCTTGAGGCACGCATGGAATGCACTCACAAAGCCTTTATGAATTTCGCAAACCAATTCATATCAAGGGTCAAAGAAAAGATCAAAGAAAATTCTATACCCAAAAAAATTGAAAAAGTCTTCGAGGTGTCAACCTCTTTGGTATTTGACCAAGAGGACAGCTGGAGATTCTCCTCAAAAGCTTTACCATTAACTACCCCCCATTCTTATAAACACCCCCATACGGAGAAAAGCTCGCGAATAAATAGCATTTTCGTTGGATGCTTGCGAACCACATTCCCGATCTCATCCAAAAAAACGTTCTTTTGGTTTTAAACCCGGTGTAAAGAGGCCACACCTCATAAATACCATTGATTTGAAACCTCCTATTGAGCAACATCTTTCTTCTCGCGCCAATGACCCGTGCATAAGGATCAACTTGGCCAAAACATCACCCGACCCCCGCTGCTACCTCACCTCTTTCCGCGACAGTAATGAGACGTTCGACCCTGGTGGACCTCGTTAATGGAATAGCTACTCATGGGTTTTACTTGTGTTTAGTTATTCACGCAAAGAGCAGGGACTAAACTTGAAACTACTCCAAACCTCACCCCACACGGGCATCTGACGGCGTCAGATTTAACCCTTGACGCCGTCAGCTCGACGGATCAGCAATATTAACCCAAAACCAATCACTTTCAACCCATACCCCACAAATCTCACCCAAGTGTTGCTGCTACTCCGACTCTCAAACCCCCAATTCGACATCTTCCGCCTCCGATCTCTACTTTGTAAGTAAGTTTTCTTCATCCTTTCTCGGTTAATTATCCTTAGGACCCGTCAATTTGAAAAACTCCTTTCGCCCGAAACCCCATTCTTGACCCACCATTAGCAAATCATAATGCCATCCAATTGGTGATTTGTAATCGTGGGGCTACCATTTGATGATGTTGTCTCACCCAAATCATGCATTAATTTAGGGAAAACCCATCATGCCTCGGATTCTTTGACCCCCCACCCCTGATTTAAGGAGAGTTTGGGTAATGGGTTAAGAGTTTGAAAATTGATTTTTCCCTCGCATTTGCATGGCTACATTTCTGATCCATCTAACGGCGTCAAAAATTACTCTTGACGGCGTCAGATGTATCTGACTGCATAAAGTTCATATAAATTTCGCGTTCTAATCGTTTCCATTCACTACACCTTTTTTCTAGGAAAATGAGCAAAAGGACTCGCCAACGCAAGGGTAGTTCTTCTAGATCTCAAGGGGTCACTTATGGGGAATTAGTGCACAGTTGGGGCGAGTTTGGTGATGTCGGTACTAGTCTAAGTATGAGGAGTTGTGTAACCACCACATCGATGCTGGGGCGGTGGTTGACTGGGATTTTCTGAGAGCTAGTGGGTTGGAGGCTGCATTTGTTGGGAGGATCCGCACAGATGGGTTTGCGGGTCCGCAGTGGGAGAGATTGTTTAGGTTGAGAGAGACGGTATATAGTGAGTTAGTACGGGAGTTCTTTGCGACCTTCCGTTTTGACCAAGCTGAGGCTAGGGGAGATATGGGGGGCACCACGATATATTTTAGGCTAGGGGGAGAGTTGAGGTCTTGTTCTGTGGCTGAGTTTGGTTGGAGGCTGGGGCTATATACTAGTGAGGAGGTTGATGGGGCTTTTCTGCTGAATTTGTTACATGGAGAGACTCAGAGGAATGAGATGAGGTGTGTTACCTTTTGGCCAACCATAGGGAATGGGGCTTACACCTCGACTACTGGGGCTGCATCGATCAGGGACCCCATTGTTAGGCTAGTTCACAGGTGCATCACATATAGCTTGTCTGCACGTCAGGGCACCACTCACCGTATCACTGCTTCGGACTTATTCTACTTGTACACCATCTTTTCTGAGGATGTCTACTGCAACATCCCATTTTGGGTGGCCAGTTACTTGAGGACCAGTGTGGGTGAGAGGGATATCGACAAGGTTTATGGGGGGATGTTCATCACACGGTTGGCTCGTTCCTATGGTCTTCTTACTCCTCAGATCATGGGGTACTTGAGCGACTGTGGGAACTGCAGGGTAGTGAGGGCGAAATCCCTTAGGCAGATGAGCATTGTGATGCAGATGGGGGATGGTGCCTACACATGGTACGTAGGGGCTGATGATGAGGATAATGACGGTGATGATGAAGGAGTGCCCCAACAGCATCAGTTTGCCGGGTATGAGGCGGGGACGGCTGATTACTACCGACACATGAGTCGGGGAGACTGGCAGGCACACCAGGGTGCCTGGATGGGTCAGATGGACACGTGGCGAGCAGCTACTGACCAGCGCTTTGACTGGATGTATGATCATACCGTCCGCCAGATGCAGCACCTCTCCACCCGAGATCAGCTTGAGCCTCACCTGCAGATTGACCCCTTCCCAGGCCGAGAGACTGACTACCCTCCCTATGGGTACACTGGACACCTCCCACCAGGCTATGATTATCGTTTTGGTCCTCCCCCTCAGTGATCCATCTTGATGTCTGTAATTCTTGAACAATTTATTTTTGGTTGAACGATTTGAAACATTTGGTTTGTAATAGTCTAGGATTCGACCTTTGTTGGCTTTGAACAATTTCCATTTCTGTTCTTTTAATTAGTGTTATGCATGATTAGCTTTTAATTTTTATTGATGGTTTATCTTTGCAACCCATGTTTTGTGTGATTTTATTTGTTTGATTGTTATTTGCTTCCGTATGCATGTTTTATTTTTATTGTTGGTTGATCATGTTTCTCTACTAAAATGTGGAAATACTTTATTATGTTGTTTGGCCTAGTCTTAACTTCAACCTAAAGGTATTTTTGCAAAAGATAAGTGTAAGGGGAAACCCCAAATATGTTTTTTTAAGAAACAAACCGATCATGATTCTCCACAATATTTAATGAACATGTATATTCGTATTTGTTAGAGTCAAATGCTTGTATCGAGTCATAATGAAGTTTTGCAGGATTTTCCAGGAAGTAGGACAAAGTTTTTCCAGAAATTTTCCGGAAACTTAACATAAGAATTTCTGCAAGTCCATTCTGACGGCGTCAGGGTATTGCTCTTGACGGCGTCAGGAGTCAAAAAAATCTGGAAATTTTACCGGTTTTGTTTTTCTAACGGAGTCTTATGTTTTTATTGAATTATTAAGTTTTATAATCTCCAGGAAATCTGCAAACTTCATTCCACAAGCATTATATCTTACTTTGTTTTCTAGGATTTAGTAACTTATATAGGATGCCGCCGATTTTACGCGAGGTTGCCTTGTCTACTTTTGTCAGGATTTACAGGTTATTTATGACAAGAAGATGATTTATATTCTGGAAGGGAAGCTTTGATTGTTCATTTTCTTGGAGGAAGATTTAACCTGGCCAACCTATAATCCATACCGAGCGAATCAGGGGAGTATTTGATTTCATTCTCTTTACTTCTTAACTTTTACATTCTTTACTTGAACATTGGGGACAATGTTCATCCTAAGTGTAAGGGGAGGGTAAAAAGATGATACCTTACATATGCACTTTCGCTTGAGTTTGTTTTGTTTGATAGTAGATGAGTAATAAAACTATGAGAAATACTTGTTAGTGTAATTTTAGCGCCAAATTTAAAATTTTTTACAACATTTAGAAGTGAAACTTTAGCCATAGCAAGCGTCTCATGGATAGGAGGTTTTATGACTAGCACATAACCGTATATTCAGAAAAATTTTCCACCCAAAAATGTAAGGTTCGCCTTTAGATTTGATAGGAAAAGCATTCATTATTGGTGCTTATGAGTGTACCGGTAGCATTTAGATTCTAGAACTTGCGTTAGTGATGCATCCCGAGACCACTAGTGAGACTACATTCGTGTGGTAGGATTTACTACATGATAAGAGGCATTAGGATCACCCTTGTGTTAAACCCGTATTATAATTACTTGACCATTTAAGTCATATTACTTGGCTAGTTAAGTCAACTAATTTTTCCCACACCCTTTGCGTTGTACTCATTTTTAGTACACGATACCCCTAGTACACCCCTCCGAGCCTATCTTTTCGTTTCTAACTTTAAGCATTTTACTTAAAGGAAGAATTTGTTACACCCCACTTAAATGTACACCCAAATCGCCTTAGCCTTCCGTGTATGCGCTCATTTTTAGTGCATTATTGTTATTTGTTAAACCCTAAGTTAACTTTCTAATTGATTACATGGTTGCTAAGTCGAGTCATATCCTTGTACATATTGTTTTGGGACGATTGGGACTCATGGGTAAGTACTTATTTTATGGAGTAATGGGGAAGAACATAATATTATTACCCCCATATGTACGTTAATCTTAAAAGTGCTCCAAGTGTTTTGATTTTCTTAATTCGAGTCATTAGATTAGTTTAATGTAAAGTATGTAAAGATTCAAGTGTATGGGGATTGCTCATACCCTTATGATGTATTATTTTGGATGGTAGGGTAAGAGTGTATGAAAAAAAAAAAAAAATCGAAAAAAAATTTAGAAAAAGAAAAAAAAAATATAGAAAAGAAAAAGAAGAAAAAACATACGGACTACCATCCCGTTTTCATTCTATGTTCATTTTATGTTTTTGTTATTTTTCATTTATTAGCTTAAGTCGAGTCTAGTCTTGGCTTAGCAACGCCATCTTGTACATGTAATTAATCAAGATTGTTAACTCGCCACCAGTAAAACTTCTTTTATCCAACAAAACCATGTAATTTATATCCCTACACCTAACGTTATAACCCTTTAAAAGACCTCTTTGATAGTTTATCCTAGGTGCTTATGCCATGTGGTGGAGATTTGATCCTTTCCCAAGCCTATGGTAATCTATTTTGCTATGACAGGTAGTGAGAGATATCTTCCATTTCCATAATGTTATATTACTTTATTACACCCGAGAGATGTGAGTATCTAAACACTATTTGTGAGGTGCTTGTGTATGACCTCCGTGCTTGTCTATTGGTCTTTAGTGGAACGATTATTTGTTGTAATTACTTTTATATTAGTGTTAAATGACCCCTAACTCGTCTTTTGAGTAGAATAAAAGCTCATTTGCTTGAGGACAAGCAAATCTCAAGTGTAAGGGTATATGATGAGGCGAAAAATGATCCGTTTTTAGGGGGTCATTTAAGCCCGAATCCGACTTTATTTGATCAAATATTGCCCTAAATCGTTCCTTTTGGGATTTTAGGTGTTTGGAGAGTGAATTCTGGAAAAGAAGCCATTTTGGACGTTTTTGGAGCATAAAAGTGAAGAAAACGGCAAAGTACCAAATTTCCATGCTGAAGATACAAGGTGACGGCGTCAAGACCACCATCTTGACGGCGTCAGACATGAGGAATTAAACACCGTAGGTGGTGACGGCGTCAGAAGGCTTTATGACGGCGTCAAAGTGGCAAGAATTAAATACCGTGGGTGGTGACGGCGTCACATAGGCCGTCATAAGTGGATCAGGGCCGTCCGAGGAAGTATATGGCGGCGAGGTGACGGCGTCAGAAGTAACTCTTGACGCCGTCAGCCTGTTTTTCCTATATATAGTTTTCTTGTTTTTTCATTAGAAAGGAGAGAAGTTTTGGTGAAACCCTAAAGACGATTTTGGTGCCTCTTTTAAAGGTTTTTCAAGCGTTCCAAACCCTTGAGACCTTGCATTGTAATTGAGATAAGTGTTCTTCCAATTCAATCAATATGTCTATGTGTTGGTTGTTTATATCTTGTTCTTGTCTCAATTCTACTATGCTAGGCTAGATCTCTTTTGTGTTTGCTTAGATCTAATGAAACCTAGATGTTGATTATGTGTTGATTACTTGTCTATTCTTGTTTTGGATGAATGATTTATATGTTAGGCTTAAGAAAACTGGCAGATCTCCAAATGGTAACATGCTTGAACGTCTTAAGAAACATGAACCGAGGCATACTAGTTCTTTATTGGTTGTATTTAATGCATGAGCCACTGTTTACAATCCCTATAGTTGTGCTGGGTCATGGTGTAGGAGGAGATAAGAGCTCATAGAGTTGGGGAGTTATGTATGCCACCCCACGAATGGTATTAAGGAATACAATCCGTCATCCATACAAGTGTAACAAGTAATTAACATGTAAAAGATATCTAGGGAGTAATGAAGTCTAAGTAAACACAATTTCTCCAACCACTGCTCACAACCTTAGTTTAATTTAGTTTAATTTCATTTTCATTATTTTATTTCAATTATTTAATAGCTTTGGGTTAGTTAAATAGCAACTAATTCCGCCCACTCTTCCAAAACCCGAGATTTTACTTGCTTTCATAAAAATATAAAAATACAAAAATAATCATCTTTCACCTCTAGAACTATTAATTAGGTTTTCTAATCCTAGCGACACTATTCCTAAGCTGAACGATCAATCCCCCGGTACTTGTCACTATACTATACTACAACGATCAGGTACACTGCCTGGTGGGGGTTGTAAGCTTCTCGAGATCCCTCGAGAGGTAAAGCAAGGTGCGATTCCCACGCATCAGATATCTAGGGAGTAGTGAAGTCTAAGTAAACATAGTTTCTCCAATTACTGCTCACAACCTTAGTATAAATTAGTTTAATTTCATTTTCAGTATTTTATTTTGATTATATCTTAGCTTTGGGTTAGTTGAATAGCAACTAATTCCAGCCACTCTTCCAAAACCCGAGATTTTACTTGCTTTCATAAAAATATAAAAATACAAAAATAATCATCCCTCACCTTTAGAACTATTAATTAGGTTTTCTAATCCTAGCGCCACTATTCCTAAGCTGAACGATCAATCCCCCGGTACTTGTCACTATACTATACTACAACGATCAGGTACACTGCCTGGTGGGGGTTGTAAGCTTCTCGAGATCCCTCGAGAGGTAAAGCCTGTTGCGATTCCCACGCATGAATCAAATCCTCAAACTCTCTACACCAGGCTTCTTTGGTAGAACCAAAGATAATATCATCCACATACACCTGCACAAGAATAATATCCCTAGAATCTTTCTTCAGAAATAAAGTCTTGTCAATGGCACCTCTTCTGTAGCCATTCATCAGCAGAAATGTGGAGAGTCTAGCATACCAAGCTCTGGGAGCTTGATGCAGTCCATAGAGAGCTTTAACAACCTTGTACACATACTCAGGATGATCAGGGTCTTCAAATCCCTTGGGTTGAGTCACATAAACCTCCTCTTCAATCTCTCTATACAAGAAAGCACCTTTAACATCCATCTGATAAACCATAAAGCCCATATAAGAGGCATAGGCCAAAAATATTCGAATTGCTTCAACCCTGGCCACAGGTGCAAAGACCTCATCATAGTCAATGCCTTCCTCTTGTCTAAAACCTTGAGCCACTAGTCTTGCTTTGTTCTTCACCACAATACCCCTGGCATCTCTTTTATTCTTCAAAATCCATTTTGTCCCAATGGCATATTTCCCATCAGGAAGAGGAACTAGAATCCAAACCTGCTGATTCTTAAATTGCAGCATCTCTTCTTGCATTGCCTCAAGCCAACTTGAATCAGCCAGTGCTTGAGGAACACTAGTTGGTTCAATCTGAGAAAGAAAGCATGCAAACAAACAATGTTTGAAGTCTGTGTGATTGTTCCTCTTTTGATTGTAGACATAAGAGATAAAAGCAACTTCTCCATATTTAGTATTTTTGACAGTGCTTCTAGTTCGAACAGGGTCTTTAGGATCACCAATAATCTTTGATAGGGGATGAGCATTGTGAATCCTGTTGGTAGTTGTAGGTGGAACATCAATGTTGGCATCAATGTTGGTGAGTGTTGGCTCAAACTCAGTATCATATGAAGCTGAGTTAAACAAGCCAGGCTTTGGTTGATAATTCCCAAGATCAGAAGGACTTGGAAATCTGGTAAAGGGCTTATCAAAATCTGCAGAGACTTCAGTAGAGATGGGAGATTGAACATCAGCAGAACCAGCATCTTTGACATTATCAGTGGGAAGAGGTGTGCCTTCAGCAGAATCCTTGTTACCACTGACTGCTTGTGCTGACTGATGTAGGATAGCCTCAGTTTCTTGTGTAACCTTGTCATTGAGTTTCTGAGCTTCCTTAGTAGCAGCATGTTCCTGCTTCTTCAATCTTGCAAGATCTTCTGCATAATGTGACTCATCATCTTGTTCAGCAGCAGAGTGATTACCTACAAAATGGTTAGGTGGAAAAGATGGTACAACAAAAGTATTCTCTTCTGGCTCAGACTCACATTCTGAGTCATCATCCATGAAACCTGCAGGGTTAGAACTTGAATCTTTGGCACCTGCATCAGGATTAGAAGCATGCCTAGTATAACCCAAATAGTCAGTCAAATAGTCTAGGTCAAAATACCAAGAATGGCCTTGTCCCTGAATATTAGGCTGATCTTCAAGAAATCTCAGATTAAGGGTCTCTTCAATCTTTTTAGCATTCAGATTATACACCCTGTAGGCCTTGCTATGAGCTGAATACCCAACTATATATCCCTCATCAGCTTTCCCATCAAATTTACCCAGTATATCAGCAGTATTCAGAATAGTCACCTTGCATCCAAAAGGCTTAAGGTAATGAATGTGTGGAACTTTCCCAGTGAGAAGTTCATAAGGTGTCTTGACATGAAGTCTAGTGATGGATACCCTGTTCAAGACATGACATGCAGTACTGACTGCTTCAGTCCAGAACATGGTGGGGAGTTTAGAGTCTGCAAGCATTGATCTTGCTGCCTCAATGAGGGTTCTATTTTTCCTTTCAGCAACCCCATTTTGTTGTGGAGTTCTTGGAGTACTATAGTCCCTTCTAATCCCTTTAGACTTATAGAATTCTATGAAGACAACATTTTTGAATTCTGTACCATTGTCACACCTAATTCCTTTAACCTTTTTATTCAGCTGGTTCTCAACTAAGATAATGAAGTCTTTCAGGATTGGAGTTGTTTCATCCTTAGTTTTGAGAAAGAACACCCAGCAAAACCTGCTATAATCATCTGTAATAACTAGGCAGAAGTACTTGTGATCAATACTTCTAATGGGGGTTGGACCAAAGAGATCCATGTGTAGCAACTGAAGAGGTTCTGAAATGTTGCTCACTGCTTGGACTGTTTTGTAAGAGGCTCTGTGTTGTTTACCCTTGTTGCAAGCAATACAATTGTGTTCATTGGTGAAGAGTTTAGAAGGAAGGCCCTTAACAAGACCAAGTTTGGATAACTTGTTGATGGTCTTGTAATTCACATGTGCCATTCTTCTATGCCATTTATTAGATTCATCCAAGGAAGCTTTGGCTACCAAACATGTTAGATCACCTTCAGGCTGAACCTCATTCAGATTGAGTGTGTATAAATTGAAGGTCCTAGGAACTCTCAGCAATACAGTTGTGTCTTCTGGGAGTTTGAAGTCCTTGGAAAGTACAAGACACTCATATTCAGAGAAGAAAACCTTATGCTTAGTGTCACAAATTTGTGATACTGAGATAAGATTAAAATGCTCCAGCTCCTTCACATAGTAAACATTTTCAAAGTCTAACAAGGGTGTCTTTATCGTTCCTTTCCCTGTAATTTTGCCATCTCCACCACCAAAGATTACAGTGCCTCCTCCTTCAATGGGCTCAAAGTCATGCATCTTATCCTTGTTCCCTGACATACTTCTTGAACAACCACTATCAACAATCCCAACTTCAGTACTTTTTAAAGGATGTTCCTACAATAACAACAAAATATACAAAATTAGTACACATTGGAGACTCAAGTCATAGCTGACTTGAGCCTGCCTTGTGGATCATTAGGAACAGGCCATGTAGATGTTTTAGATCCACCATTGTTCTTGGGCCTGTAAAGCATATTAGGTCCTTTCTTTGTCCAAGAACAACCTGCTGAGGGCTTCACAACAGTATTCCATTTCCCACCACCATTACACATTGAGTCAAAGTGATTAGGCCAATAACCATTATAAAAGAAAGAACTAGAGGGTCGAACACATGATCTAGTACTGGTTTTTCTCCATGGAAAATAAGATTCAGCAAAATTAGGTTTCTGCTGATGTGGAACAAAAGATGGTATTTCACTAACATTTTTCCACATTTGCCTAATTTTTCTTTGACTACCACCTGCACCCATTCTTTGCTCATGATATGTACAATCCTTAATCAAGTGATATTTGCTTCCACACACAAAACACTTCTTCCTTTTAGGAGATGTATTTAAACCAAAAGAATTTCCATAACATGAAAAAGTATTCAAATCACCATGTGATGCGTGGGAATCGCACCTTGCTTTACCTCTCGAGGGATCTCGCGAGGCTTACAACCCCCACCAGGCAGTGTACCTGATCGTTGTAGTATAGTATAGTGACAAGTACCGGGGGATTGATCGTTCAGCTTAGGAATAGTGTCGCTAGGATTAGAAAGCCTAATTAATAGTTCTAAAGATGAAAGATGATTATTTTTGTGTTTTTATATTTTATGAAAGCAAGTAAAATCTCGGGTTTTGGAAGAGTGGGCGGAATTAGTTGTTATTCAACTAACCCAAAAAACTACTTTATAACTAATTAAGCTAATGAAAATGAAATTAAACTAATATTAAACTAAGGTTGTGAGCAGTATTTGGAGAAATTGTGTTTACTTAGACTTCATTACTCCCTAGATATCTTTTACATGTCAATTACTTGTTACACTTGTATGGATGACGGATTGTATTCCTTAATACCATTCGTGGGGTGGCATACATAACTCCCCAACTCTATGAGCTCTTATCTCCTCCTACACCATGACCCAGCACAACTATAGGGATTGTAAACAGTGGCTCATGCATTAAATACAACCAATAAAGACCTAGTACGCCTCAGTTCATGTTTCTTAAGACGTTCAAGCATGTTACCATTTGGAGATCTGCCAGTTTTCTTAAGCCTAACATATAATATCATTCATCCAAGAACAAGAATAGACAAGTAATTAACACATAATCAACATCTAGGTTTCATTAGATCTAAGCAAACACAAAGGAAATCTAGCCTAGCATAGTAGAATTAAGATAAGAACAAAAGATAAACAACCAACACATAGACATATTGATTGAATTAAGAGTACACTTATCTCAATTACAATGCAAGGTATCAAGGGTTTGGAACCCTTGAAAAACCTGTAAAAGAGGCACCAAAATCGTCTTTAGGGTTTCACCAAAACTTCTCCTTTTTTTAATGAAAAAAACTAGAAAACTATATATAAGAAAAATCGTCCTGACGGCGTCAAGAGTTAATTCTGACGCCGTCAGCCAGCCGCCAATAACTTCCTCGGACGCCCTAGATCCAATTGTGACGGCCTTGGTGACGCCGTCACCACCTACGGTAAATTAATCTTTGGCCACTTTGACGCCGTCATCTCTTCATCTGACGCCTTCACAACCTACGGTAAAATATTCATCCTTTCTGACGCCGTCAAGAGTAAATCCTTGACGCCGTCACCTTGTAATTCCAGCTTGGATTTGGTACTTTGTCGTTTTCTTCACTTTATGCTCCAAAAACGTCCAAAATAGCCTCTTTTCCAGAATTCACTCTCCAAACACCTAAAATCACAAAAGAAACGATTTAGGGCAATATTTGATCAAATAAAGTCGGATTCGGGCTTAAATGACCCCCTAAAAACGGATCATTTTTCGCCTCATCATATACCCTTACACTTGAGATTTGCTTGTCCTCAAGCAAATGAGCTTTTATTCTACTCAAAAGACAAGTTAGGGGTCATTTAACACTAATATAAAAGTAATTACAACAAATAATCGTTCCACTAAAGACCAATAGACAAGCACGGAGGTCATACACAAGCACCTCACAAATAGTGTTTAGATACTCACATCTCTCGGGTGTAATAAAGTAATATAACATTATGGAAATGGAAGATATCTCTCACTACCTGTCATAGCAAAATAGATTACCATAGGCTTGGGAAAGGATCAAACCTCCACCACATGGCGTAAGCACCTAGGATAAACTATCAAAGAGGTCTTTTAAAGGGTTATAACGTTAGGTGTAGGGATATGAATTACACGGTTTTGTTGGATAAAGGGAATTTTACTGGTGGCGAGTTAACAATCTTAGTAAATTACATGTACAAGATGGCGTTGCTAAGCCAAGATTAGACTCGACTTAAGCTAATAAATGAAAAATAACAAAAACATAAAATGAACACGGGATGGTAGTCCGTATGTTTTTTTTTTTTTTTTTTTTTTTTTTTTTTTTTTTTTTTTTTTTTCTTTCTTTTTCTATTTTTTTTTTCTTTATATTTTTTTTCGATTTTTTTTTTTTTTTTTTTTTTTTTTTTTTTTTTTTTTTTTTTCATACACTCTTACCCTACCATCCAAAATAATACATCATAGGGGTATGAGCACTCCCCTTACACTTGAATCTTTACATACTTTACATTAACTATTCTAATGACTCGAATTAAGAAAATCAAAACACTTGGAGCACTTTTAAGATTAACGTACGTATGAGGGTAATAATGTTATGTTCTTCCCCATTACTCCATAAAATAAGTACTTACCCATGAGTCCCAATCGTCCCAAAACAATATGTACAAGGATATGACTCGACTTAGCAACCATGTAATCAATTAGAAAGTTAACTTAGGGTTTAACAAATAACAATAATGCACTAAAAATGAGCGCATACACAGAAGGCTAAGGCGATTTGGTTGTACATTTAAGTGGGGTGTAACAAATTCTTCCTTTAAGTAAGATGCTTAAAGTTAGAAACGAAAAGATAGGCTCGGAGGGGTGTACTAGGGGTATCGTGTACTAAAAATGAGTACAACGCAAAGGGTGTGGGAAAAATTAGTTGACTTAACTAGCCAAGTAATATGACTTAAATGGTCAAGTAATTGTAATACGGGTTTAACACAAGGGTGATCCTAATGCCTCTTATCATGTAGTAAATCCTACCACACGAATGTAGTTTCACTAGCGGTCTCGGGATGCATCACTAACGCAAGTTCTAGAATCTAAATGCTACCGGTACACTCATAAGCACCAATAATAAATGCTTTTCCTATCAAAACTAAAGGCGAACCTCACATTTTTGGGTGGAAAATTTTTCTGAATATACGGTTATGTGCTAGTCATACAACCTCCTATCCATGAGACGCTTGCTATGGCTAAAGTTTCACTCCTAAATGTTGTAAAAAATTTTAAATTTGGCGCTAAAATTACACTAACAAGTATTTCTCATAGTTTTATTACTCATCTACTATCAAACAAAACAAACTCAAGCGAAAGTGCATATGTATGGTATCATCTTTTTACCCTCCCCTTACACTTAGGATGAACATTGTCCCCAATATTCAAGTAAAGAATGTAAAAGTAAAAAGTAAAGAGAATGAAATCAAATACTCCCCTGATTCGCTCGGTATGGATTTTAGGTTGGCCAGGTTAAATCTTCCTTCAAGAAAATGAACAATCAAAGCTTCCCTTCCAGAATATAAATCATCTTCTTGTCTTAAATAACCTGTAAATCCTGACAACAATAGACAAGACAACCTCACGTAAAATCGGCGGCATCCTATATAAGTTACTAAATCCTAGAAAACAAAGTAAGATATAATGCTTGTGGAATGAAGTTTGCAGATTTCCTGGAGATTATAAAACTTAATAATTCACAAAAACCATAAGACTCCGTTAGAAAAACAAAACCGGTAAAATTTCCAGATTTTTACTCCTGACGCCGTCAAGATCAATTGCCTGACGCCGTCAGAATGGACCTGCAGAAATCTTTATGTTAAGTTTTCGGAAAATTTCTGGAAAAACCTCGTCCTACTTCCTGGAAAATCCTGCAAAACTTCATTATGACTCGATACAAGCATTTGACTCTAACAAATACGAATATACATGTTCATTAAATATTGTGGAGAATCATGATCGGTTTGTTTCTTAAAAACATATTTGGGGTTTCCCCTTACACTTATCTTTTGCAAAAATACCTTTAGGTTGAAGTTAAGACTAGGCCAAACAACATAATAAAGTATTTCACATTTTAATTGAGAAACATGATCAACCAACAATAAAAAATAAAACATGCATACGGAAGCAATCAAACAATTAAAATCACACAAAACATGGGTTGCCTCCCAAGAAGCGCTTTTCTTTATTTACGAGTCTTGTAGCTAGACTCAAAGTCGTGGGTTACTACGTGATCTCATCATTTGAAATGATGTATCCCATATAATTTCGATCATTACTGTTATGGCGGTAGTGCCTCAATCTATCAATACTCGCAATCACCTTCCCTCCTAATTTGCTCCTCAAGTTAGCTACCCCATCTTGGCTTAATCCTTCGATGGTGAATGGCCCATACCACCAAGGACTTGGTTCATCGGGTGGTATTGTTGTTTCTAAGTGTCTCAAAAGTACTAAGTTCCCTTCCTCAAACGGTGTATGATTGCTCTCGTGTTGAGTGTGTTTGGGTTCTATCAGATCCTTATTGCTTTTTCTCCTTTCATCCTTAGCTTTCTTATAGCTTTTGATTCTTGCCTCCCATGCAAGAATTTTATTCTGAACACGAATGGGTGTTGTGCCAATGTTGTTTTTAATCATTCTCCAACTCATATTCTCATGTCCACTTCGCGGAGTCATGTGGAAGCTGATCTTTCTCTTTCCGGACTTAAGCTCAATCTTCCTATCTTCATACTTAATGACGGCCCTAGCGGTGGTGAGGAATGGTGCCCCAAGGATTATTGGCATACATCCATCCCCTTTATCATCAATGATCATAAAATCAACGGGGTACATGAACCCTGCCACATTAATCAATACGTCTTCTGCGATTCCTAGGGGGTATACGTATGAATGTCCAACAAGAGATAGCCTAATACGAGTGGGTGCTGGCATTTTCGACGTCAGTTGGATATAAATAGTTAGGGGCATAAGATTTACTTCCGACCCTTGGTCGGCGAAAGCACTAAGATTTTTCAAGTCCCCGATGCTTGTTGGTATTTCAAAGTTCCCGCTTGCTACCTGCTTAGTAGCCACTTTCTGTACCAATAACCTCTCGACCACTGGTCCCCCAATAAGCGTATCACAATCATCTTCTTCTTCTTTCTCTTTCTCTGGAACCTGTTCGGAGGATTGGTTACGCCTATCACCCTTAATCCAATTTGTTATGGTGCTTTTGTTTATGTCATGTTTCAGGTAGTAGCTCAAAGGCTGGAACTCAGGCGATTTTTCTAAGGTCTGTTTAGCAGGAGTTTTTACCTTCTCATTATCTTTGTGGACAATGGTGATGGAGTTGACAAATTGGGTGGTGGGAGTGGTACTTTCTTTCCTTAGAAGTATCCGTTCGGGGGTTTTCTGACTAGCATACTCCTCCAATAGACTCAACATCTCATTCATTTTCTCCTGCATCTCCTCCTTTTGCTTATAAACTGCTTCTTCAAATCTAGCAAGCCGATCAGAGTGGGTTGCCATATATTCTCTCATCCTAGCCTCAAATTCCGAGCTAAGTTCCTTGGGAGGGGAACAAGGTGGAGTGCACCTCTGAAAAGTCTCGACATGTTCTCTAGAGGGTGATTCAGATAACGGTATCGAGGTTGATCTTGAGACAGAATTGACCGTGGCTTGTCTAGGACTTAAGGGTCTCCTTTGCCTTTCCTCAAAATAGTCAACTTTTGCCTCAATTTTGCACAAGAGTTCCTCGGGGATTTCGGTGGTCCCTCCAGATGCCGAGACTGCATTGATGGCTGCTTCCACCGTATGTTTAAACTCCCAAATCTCATTGTTATCGACAGCGAGCTCTTCTATAATCGCCCATGACTCCTCAGCATCCTTATCACGCAATTTTCCTCCCGCGGCCCTGTCGATAATGCGCTTAGTGTGATAATCAACATGGTCGTAGAAAATCTGAACTAATAACCAAGTGTTTATGCCATGATGAGGGATCTTGTGGAGGAGATCCTTAAAACGGGCCCAAGCCTCGTAGAAAGGTTCACCCCGCTGTTGCTCAAACATCAAAATGTCCCTTCTAAGCATTGCAGTCTTTTCTGGCGGAAAGAATTGGGTAAGGAAACGATTGGCGAGATTTTCCCATGTGGTGATGGATCCCGCGGGGAAACGCTCAAGCCATTGACTAGCTTGATCTCGTAGAGAGAATGGGAATAGGCGTAAACGGGTAGTCTCTCTAGTTTCAACACCTAGGTCTATGGAATCTACGATTTTGAGGAAGTCCTTAAGGTGTTGGTTTGGATCTTCGGAACGAAGTCCATGGAATGCACATCCGCTTTGCACCAACCGGATGGTGTCGGATCGCAAGGGGGTCACATTGGCTCCGGTGAGCTCAATGGTGTTTCGGTAGCCTTGGTGGCTAGGTCGGGAATACTCTCCTAAGGTTCGGGGCCTAAGGGGTTCTAATGGTGGGTTTTGTTGTGGTGGGATTACGGGTTCAAAGATGTTACCACCTTCCATGATGTTGGATGGTAAAGAGTTACGAACAAAGGCACGAAGAAATAAGATAGACTAAAGAAGACCTAAAAATAAAAATAAAAATCTTACTAGAAAGGAATCTAGCAAGTAGACCTAATAAAAAGAAATCCTAACCTAGACAATAACTATTCCCCGGGCTGCGGCGCCAAAAACTTGATGCGTGGGAATCGCACCTTGCTTTACGTCTCGAGGGATCTCGCGAGGCTTACAACCCCCACCAGGCAGTGTACCTGATCGTTGTAGTATAGTATAGTGACAAGTACCGGGGGATTGATCGTTCAGCTTAGGAATAGTGTCGCTAGGATTAGAAAGCCTAATTAATAGTTCTAAAGATGAAAGATGATTATTTTTGTGTTTTTATATTTTATGAAAGCAAGTAAAATCTCGGGTTTTGGAAGAGTGGGCGGAATTAGTTGTTATTCAACTAACCCAAAAAACTACTTTATAACTAATTAAGCTAATGAAAATGAAATTAAACTAAGGTTGTAAGCAGTATTTGGAGAAATTGTGTTTACTTAGACTTCATTACTCCCTAGATATCTTTTACATGTCAATTACTTGTTACACTTGTATGGATGACGGATTGTATTCCTTAATACCATTCGTGGGGTGGCATACATAACTCCCCAACTCTATGAGCTCTTATCTCCTCCTACACCATGACCCAGCACAACTATAGGGATTGTAAACAGTGGCTCATGCATCAAATACAACCAATAAAGACCTAGTACGCCTCGGTTCATGTTTCTTAAGACGTTCAAGCATGTTACCATTTGGAGATCTGCCAGTTTTCTTAAGCCTAACATATAATATCATTCATTCAAGAACAAGAATAGACAAGTAATTAACACATAATCAACATCTAGGTTTCATTAGATCTAAGCAAACACAAAGGAAATCTAGCCTAGCATAGTAGAATTAAGATAAGAACAAAAGATAAACAACCAACACATAGACATATTGATTGAATTAAGAGTACACTTATCTCAATTACAATGCAAGGTATCAAGGGTTTGGAACCCTTGAAAAACCTGTAAAAGAGGCACCAAAATCGTCTTTAGGGTTTCACCAAAACTTCTCATTTTTTTAATGAAAAAAACTAGAAAACTATATATAGGAAAATCGTCCTGACGGCGTCAAGAGTTAATTCTGACGCCGTCAGCCAGCCGCCAATAACTTCCTCGGACGCCCTAGATCCAATTGTGACGGCCTTGGTGACGCCGTCACCACCTACGGTAAATTAATCTTTGGCCACTTTGACGCCGTCATCTCTTCATCTGACGCCTTCACAACCTACGGTAAAATATTCATCCTTTCTGACGCCGTCAAGAGTAAATCCTTGACGCCGTCACCTTGTAATTCCAGCTTGGATTTGGTACTTTGTCATTTTCTTCACTTTATGCTCCAAAAACGTCCAAAATAGTCTCTTTTCCAGAATTCACTCTCCAAACACCTAAAATCACAAAAGGAACGATTTAGGGCAATATTTGATCAAATAAAGTCGGATTCGGGCTTAAATGACCCCCTAAAAACGGATCATTTTTCGCCTCATCACCATGACAAACAGAATTGTTTTTAACAAAGCCAAAAGTATTATTATGCAAAGAATTTAAAAACAAGTCTTCAGTAGAAACTGTCTTGTTATTAGCAGCAACTCTAGAAGGCTTGTGAGGAGTCTTGGGTGATGTCTTTGGTATGGATTTGGTAGTGGTCTTGGGCAGGTCCGACTTCTCACTTGAATCACAACTAGAAAATGAGGTAGACCCTTCATCAGAAGACTTGTCACTGGTACAACAAGAGACAAAGTCATTAGATTTCACAATAGGGTCTTGTAAGTCAGTTGACTTTTTGCCATATAAATGATGTGATCCATCAAAGTCAAAAGGTTTGGACAAGTCTATAGGCATGTGTTCCCCTCTTATAGGTCCAGGCACAGCATTCATTCCCCCTTCCTTAACATATTTAACAGGTGTTTGATAAGCTAAGGCTGGTTCAGGGTCAAATACACTAGACATATCAGGATAGGTTAGCTCTTCAGGGTCTATATACTTGTCATATCCTAATGCCTTTCTAGACCTAACCGATTGGTGACCATCAATTAATTTACTCAAATTAGATGCCCTTTCCTGCCATTTCATACGACCAGCTATCTCTTTATCTAATTTAGCTTGTAACTCTTGTTTTTCTTTTTCTAAATCAGACTTCTCTTTTTCAGTACGTTTTAATTCTATCTTAGCAACCTCTAAATCACTTTCTAGAACTCCTACTTTTTCATCATATTTAACTTGATTCTTTTGAAACCATACTTTTTGTTTCTCTAGTGTTTTTAAAGCCATTTTATAAGACTCTACTTCAACATAACACTCATTGTATTTTGGTTTCAATTCATCAAATTCTTGTTTAAGCTCATTGTATCTTACACTACATCCAAACACACAGTTGGTTACCTGAGAGATTCCCATCAAGGAGACTTGCTCCTTCTTGTCTTCTGAAGGTGTGAATTCCAGCAGATTCACTTGTGAAGAAGTAGAAGCTTCCTCTCCAGCAGGTTCATGATCAGCCCAATCAATTTGGTGATCCAGAGTCACCATTGCCTTTGAAGGTACATTCTTGTTATTCCCTGCTTCCAATGGATAAGAACCATATCTAACTTCATCTCCAGCCTGTCTATCTTTGCATTCTCTTGAAAAATGTCCCACTTGACCACAAGTGTAACATTTAACCTTCCTTCTATCAAACCTTGCTGCTTCTTTTCCATTAAAACCAAACTT
Source organism: Artemisia argyi (assembly GCA_030686995.1). Lineage (NCBI taxonomy): Eukaryota > Viridiplantae > Streptophyta > Magnoliopsida > Asterales > Asteraceae > Artemisia > Artemisia argyi. Next base: position 241,158,540 of record CM060700.1, on the reverse strand, counting down.
TCTTCCAGACTTGGCTTCAAACCTTCTGATATTCATTGAGATCATTGCAAGCTCCCATTTCAAGTGTATCTCCTCCATTTCCAATGGATCTACCTGTTCAAAGTCCTCATAAGCAATAAACTGCCGAGGTTCATATTCAGCCACAAATGAATGAATAAGATCCTCCAACACATTACTTGATCTTGATTTAGGAGCAGTTTGATTATAAGTTTGAGAAGATGCTCCTGAAGAGTATGAACTTGAAGCTTGATGCACAGGTTTAGTAGAGGCACCAAGAAATGCAGAATGAGTGGATGGACGTATGGGACTTCTCACATCAGGCTCAAGTGATTTAAGCCTATTGTAGAGGTCATCAAAAGACATCATGTCCAACCCACCTTTGGTCTTGAGAGCAATACAAACTTGTAACCAAGATGGTGGCAGAGATCTCAGAAATTTAGAATTGCAGTCTTCATTGTCGGGTCTAGCCTTCAACTGATTAAGTTGACTCAATATTCGATGAAACCTGTCATAACCTTTATGAATACCCTCTTGTTCAGATATCTGAAATTCTTGAAACTTTTGCTTCAGCATAGACTTCTGCAGCCTTCTTGATTCCTCATTCCCACCAAATCTTGCTTTTATAGCCATCCAAATATCCTTGGCATCTTCCATAAACTGGAAGTCACCCATATGGTCATCTGGTATAGCTTGTACCAAGATTGTTCTGACTTTACTCTCCCTCTGCACAACCAGAATCTCTTCAGCAGTTTTGGGTCCTACAATAGTAACAACTCCATCAGCATCTGTAACATGCTTCTTCAGACTATTCCCTTTCTTAACAACCTCTCACAGATTCCAATCAATGTTTGTGATCCAGTTCTGCATCTTCATGGACCACAGATGATAATCTTCTGCATTCTTCAAGTATGGAAACTTAGCATTACTGTTCGAGAGATTAAGTTGTTGAAGAGAAGTGGTGTTAATGTTCTGGGTTGTATCTACATCATCATCTGATCCAGGCATGTTTGTTGATTTGTTTGGATTTGAGAAGGTGTAAGATTTGTGTTTCTTAGTATGGCAGAGACTCTCTCGAGGCTCTGATACCACTTGTTGAACTAAAGACCTTGATAGATCTTCTTGAGCACTCTAGAATAGTTAGTAATATTACTGTAATCAATAACACACTAATAGACAATCTCTGCAACTTGTATTTATAAAGCGGAAACAAAACACAAGCTTGATACTAAGAACTGTTGGAACCATAGTTTTACTAATTTTATCAAGTCTCGGTCATTTGTAATAATGCTAGGTTGCTTAGTTATTATGTACTTTCATTTACATTTTGTATTAAGTTTACTAGGCTTAAGTATGTAGTCCATGGGCCTCAAAGCCCATACGATTTGTAAGGAGGGAAGGAGTAGGATGTTGCCCTAGCTTCTTTCCTATAAATACTAGTCTTAGGCCTCTTGTAAACTTGGTTGGTTATTTGAAAACATTAAGGAAACTCTTGCATTTCACTTTCTCAAATTTCTCATAATCATCCCACTCTCATTCTCATCTCATTTCTTTATCAATCTTACTTGTGTCTACAAAATGGTGACCTAACAAGTGGTATCATTCGCTAGAGGAAGGTGTAGTTCTTGTTTTTCATTGATTTATTTCTTTACAATTCGTTTTTTATTATCGAAATTGTTTGTAAAAGTTTAAAATTTTTGTTAGTTTCTTGGTTTTTCTCACATCTTTGCTTACAAACTTGTGTTTAAAATCAAAACAAACCAAAAAGTTCCAAACTTTTTACTAATTATTCGATTTTTTTTAGATAGTTGTACTTTTATCGAGATCTTTACAAGTTTGAAATTTTTCATAAAGTTTTCTACTTTCCTTAAGATTTACACATTTTATACACAAAAGTACAAGTATCTTGAAAGAAAAACGAATTTAAGGATTGCTTCTTTGAAAAACAAAACCTACAAGTTATCGAGATCTTCCTACTTGCTTATTTCGAGATCTTCTCAAAGTGCACTACCTCGTCTTCGTTTGTGTGGACTCGGTATTTTCTTTCTTGTATAAGAAAGTTAAGTACTTCGACTTTTGGGAAAGTTTTCGAAATTGTATAATTTCGAAAACTAAGTTTCGAAATTTTCGAAAATTATCGAGAAAATTTTTTGGTTATCGAAATCTTATTTTTCGATAAACCTTATTAAGTATCGAAATCTAATTTTTTCGATAAACCTGCTTCAGTATCGCAATCTTATTTTTCTCGATAATCTGCCAAGGTTCTCGATAATCTGCCAAGTTTCTCGATAATCTTCCAAGTTTCTCGATAAGCTGCCAAGGTTCTCGATAATCTGCCAAGTTTTTCGAAAACTTATTTTCGAAATCTCATTTGAAGTTGGGCTAAGTTTCTCGATAATTGGTTAAATCTACACTTTCTACAAGATCCATTTCTACACAAGTGTTCGAAGATGTCTCAGCCACCCAATCACTACTTTCCTCATGTTCAACAACAAACATCTCAGCATCAACAACCTCAGCAGTATCAGCAACAACATTACCTTCCGCACACAATGAATCAACAACCTCCTAAATACAATCCACAACAACATTACCTAATGATGCAACAACAGCTCATTCCTCAACAACTACCATATCAAGTGCCACAACAAACCACTCAGTTTTCCTCCAAACAACCTCACTGGTTTGACAGAATGTGTGAAGTTATTACAACTCAACAATCCCGACATGAGGCAGGATCACTTGAAACACCTCCAATGCTTACACCTGGTAATTATGTGCAATGGTCAAGTCGATTCCTACGATTTCTTGAACTCAAGAAACCTCATGGGCCATTCTTGAAGCAAGTGATACTTGAAGGACCATTTGAGTGGCCAACACGATTTGAAGCTGGTGATCCAAATGCAGATCCTCCACGTCCTCCTGGTGATAGACCCCTTCCAGAAACTGCACTCACTGAAGAACAGAAACTACATCGTGAAGCTGATCAGTATGCAATGGCTTATATACTTCAAGGTATACCCAATCTGATCTATCGCAGTGTCGATGCTCAGAAAACAGCCAAAGCTATGTGGGAACACGTTCATCTCCTCATGGAAGGCACTCAATTGAACAAAGATGACATGGAATCCAAGCTTTACATGGAATACACTGACATCACAATTGAACCTGGAGAGTCACTTGAATCCTACTATCATCGTTTCACAAATGTGGTTAATGATCTGGAACGTCACAAAATCACTGTACCAAGGATCGCTGTGAACTCCAAATTTGTGGGTAGTCTTGGCCCTGATTGGCATAAATATGTGACATTTGTTCGTCAAACGAAGAATCTTCATGATGCTCCATATGGGTTGTTGTATGATTTTCTGAAACACCATGAACCTGAAGTGGAAAAAGATCGAGCTCTACGAGGAGGATACACACCAACAACAACACCAAATTCTTTGGCTCTCGTAGCTCAATCTCCCTATGCTCCACCACCAATGTCAAATCATGCATATGTTCAAGAGCAGAACTACTTCAGTTATCCACAATCTTCCAACTCGAACCAAATAGTCCCTTATGATTCATCTTCACAAGATTTTTCTACTCAACTTGTTCCGTCAAACAACAATGATGCTGTGTACTACTCCAACTCCAATGATGATGACGATGATGATTTTAATACATTGAATCAGGGACTTGCTCTTATTGCTCGTGCTTTCAGCAAATTCTCCAACAAAACAAACAACCGTCAACGTTCATCTTCAAACACAAGAAATCAAGCTGTTGTTAATGATGGAAGAGTGGAAATTCAGAATCGTAATTATGGTCGATCTGGTTCAGGAAGCTCTTCAGGAAACTATGGGAATGGTCAGAGGTTTAGTAACAATACAGGGTTCAGAAACAACTCAGCATCTCCTCAACAAAGGTCTGACTCAGTTGCTACAAGGAACTCCAGCTCAGGGAATGCAGTTTGGTGCTACAATTGCAATGAACAAGGTCATATAGCTACAGCATGTCCCAAACCGAGAACTCGGGGTAGTAAGTTTCACAAGCAGGCATTACTCATGGCTCTTCAAGATGAAAAGGATGGACATTTCCCTGAACAAGACAACAACTTCATGGCAAATGTACACAATGATGATGACATGGAAGATCTGGAAGCTAATGCAGCTGTGATGCTTATGGCCAACATGCAGGAACTTAAGCTTAATGATTCAGGTCCAGTGTATGACACTGACGGCTTGTCTCAGGTACATGACCTCAATGCATGCTTTATAAATGAAATTATCTCACCCTCTGCTTCTGAATCAGATATGGCGCAAGTTGTTCCATCTACATCATCTTCATCCTCTCAAACAGATGAACAAATAAGCACAGTTGTCATATTTGATGATGACACAGTTGTTTCATTTGATGATCCTATTGAGAATGATAAATATGATCAGTTAGAACAACATGAACCATCATTTGATACAGACCCTGACCTCATAATGTTATCTAAACAACTGAATGCTCAACAATTGCTAATTGCAAAGTGCAACGAGAAAAACAAAGTTTTAAAAGAAACTAATGCAACACTTGCAAGAGACATTGAGTGTTATAAAATTCAGCTTTCTAATCAAGAACAAAAGATTAAACACACTAAAAGTTTTGAAAAAGCTTTTCAAGATTCTTACAACAAAGAACAAGATCTTCAACGCAAAATACAAGATTTAATTGAGTCACATGGAAAGTTGATTTCGAAACTTGAAAGTGAGAAGGGTGAATTGCAAAAACAAGTTGAATGTCTTCAAACTGAACTTTCAAAAACAGAAACAAAATTGTCAAGTTGTCAAAAAGATTTTCATGAACATAAAATACGGAAAAGGAAGTACATAGACAACTTACTCGGTGATATTGTTGATCTTGAAAAACAACTCAAAGAATTTCGTCACATTGTTTACAAACACGGGAACTCTGTCACAACAATTCAGAAATTTACTTTAAAACCGAAACCCAATTGCGGTTATGCACTTGGTGATTACAATTCAATGTTTCTACACACGGCATTCAAAGAAATTCCAAAAATTTACAGTATGGATTATTTTCTTGATAATACGGTTGTGCGTGCTGTTGTTTTTTGATACTGAGGAGGAAGAAGAACTTGAAGACGAGAGTCGATCTAAAATGAGTCAAGTTCAATATTGGACACCATATGACTATTCAAAAGCTCCTCCACTTTCAAAATCTTTTGTCACTCAAAAGGAATTACCTGAGAAATCATGGTTTATCGAAGAGTCATATGTTTCATCTCACAATGCGGCTCCTGTCCCACCTGTAGCACAAATAAATGGTCCTTTACCATCATCCGGTGAACTTACACGTTTACCAAAATGTCGTGTCTTAAATTATTTCAAAACCTTTATGGAAGACATCGATATTTTGGAGGAAACAATTGAACGCAATTCAGAAATAAAAATTGAAACTTTTCAATCCGCTTACGAGCGAGAAAAGAGAGATATTTTTCAAAAACAAATGAAACCAATTGTTCAACACCTTCGTCTATGTGCTACACGTTAGGATCAGGAACTTCAAAAGGAGGTCAAAAATATGATAAACGTTTTTGATACTGCTGAAAATGAGATTTTGGTCCAAAAGCTACAAACTAAAGTTTTCAAAAATGATGCTGATCGACTCTTGGAACAAGTTCTCTGTGCTGATATTTTGTCTGTTATCATGAATGATCTTTATAATTCTGGTACTTCTGTGCTTAAGCATGATCATTGTGTTGATAATATCTTGTTGAATGAGGAAATTGAGACACTTAAACTGGAAAATGAAAAGTTGAGAATTAAAAATGATGATGTGACAAAACAATTTTCAAAAGAAATTTGTCAACTCAATCAAAGGCTTGAATGGTGTCAAGCTAAAAGTCTTGAAAGGGAATTGAAGTTTCAAAGTCAAAATGTTTCAAACTCTTGTCAGATTTGCAAAAACAACGAGTCTTTAAAAGGTCGATGTTTCAAATACGAGAAAGAAATTGCGGATTTAAAAATTGAAAACGCCGAATGGCAACAAAACCGCGACGACATCAAATATTGCAATGGTTTACTTGAGTCTGAAATTCAGGACAAAAATCACATCATCATTGATTTGAAAGAGAAAGTTAAGCTACTTCAAAAAGGAAAAATGGTTGACACCACGGTGATAGCACCAGGAATGTATCAAATAAACAAAACTGATAAAGGAAAGGTTGTTCAAAACACTAATGTTGATACCTCCACTTCTACAGGACTAGTCTCCACTTCTTGCGTTAGCAGACCCAAGCGAAAAAGTAAAAAGAAGAATAGGATCTTGCAACGTAAGAGAGGACACCTAGAAGCTCAGGAAGTAGAAGACCAACTTAGGAATTTGAATAAAACTCATGTTGCATCAGATTTAGATTCTAATCTGGCAAATTGTAATCAAAATCTAAATGTAACGAATGATGAACCTTTAAATGTTTTGAATATTAATGCATCTTGTGTATTTTGTCGTAAAAGCGTATCATCTGGTGATCATACAAAATGTTTAGCTAATTCTCTTCTCAATCGTCACAAGAAACGTAGGACACGCATTCCTTTTAGGCCCACTAATGCCTCTAAGTCTAACTTAGGAAAGCCGTCTTCTACGGTTTCTAATGATGTCCCAGTTAACCCCATAGGTGCCGAGAACAAATCTAGGACTGAGCCAACTACTAGTGCATTTAACATTAAGAAAGCAAAAACTAGTTGGAACTGGCAACGTTGGTTACAATACAAACCAGATTTTAAATGGATTCCTAAATTGTTAATTACATGTGTTACTAACCAACAGGAACCCGCATTGTCTTTGGGTTCCACCCTTACTTCTGTTCCACCCGTGTCTTCTTCTGGTGATGCAGGTGGTACAGATTGTTCTCTGGATTGTTGATAGCGGATGCACCCGACATATGACAGGCAATCTCAAACTGCTACACAACTTTGTCTCAAAGTTTATAGGAACTGTCAGATTCGGGAATGATCATTACGCTCTTATAATGGGATATGGTGACTACATCAGCGGTAACATTGAAATTAGTCGTGTTTACTATGTGGAAGGCCTTGGACACAACCTTTTCTCTGTTGGTCAATTCTGTGATGGGGATCTAGAAGTTGCATTTCGTGAGAAAACTTGCTTTGTTCGTGACTTACAAGGAAACGATCTAATGTCTGGCTCACGCGGCTCCAATCTTTATACAATATCAATGTCAGATATGATTGCAACATCTCCGATATGTCTTCTCTCCAAAGCAGAGTCAACTAAATCTTGGTTATGGCACAAACGTCTTTCGCACTTGAATTTCAGAACCATGACTGACCTTGCTCGTTATAAACTTGTCGATGGATTTCCAAGATTCCGTTTCATCAAAGATCACTTATGTCCAGCCTGTGAACAAGGAAAAAGTACTCGTGCTCATTTTCCGTCTAAACCTGAGCAAAGTACGAATCATGTTTTACAACTGCTTCATATGGATTTGTGTGGACCAATGCGTGTTCAAAGTATCAACGGTAAACGGTACATACTCGTAATTGTGGATGACTTCTCCAGATGGACTTGGGTTTATTTTCTACGAAGTAAAGATCAAGCTCCTTCGATGATCATCACCTTTCTCACCAAAATTCAAGTTCAGCTTCGAAACACAGTACGAATCGTCAGAACTGACAATGGAACTGAATTCAAGAATCAGACACTTCGGTCTTACTATGAGAAAGTGGGAATTGAACATCAAACGTCTATACCTAGAAGCCCAGAACAGAATGGTGTGGTTGAAAGACGCAACAGGACGTTAGTGGAAGCTGCTAGAACTATGTTGATTAATGCTCAATTACCATATTACTTATGGGCAGAAGCTGTTTCAACCGCATGTTATACTCAAAACGTTGCATGATCACAAAACGCCATCGCAAAACACCATATCAAATTGTTCACAAAAGGAAACCGAACATTGATTACTTTCATGTATTTGGAGCACTTTGCTATCCGAAAAATGATCGTGATGATTTAGGTAAACTCAAAGCTAAGGCTGACATCGGAGTGTTCGTTGGATATTGTGAAAATTCCAAAGGTTTTCGGATATGGAATCGTCGTACAAGAGAAATTCAAGAAACCATTCACGCTAATTTCGATGAACTCACCCAAATGGCTTCTGAGCAACACAGCTTAGGACCCGAATTTAACCGTCTTAACTCTCCGGCATCTTCCGCTGAACCTTTACCACTTAACCGTAAAGAATTAGAAACCTTGTTTGCTCCACTATTTGATGACACAATTGAATACCGTCCTACTGAGGTCTCACCAAATTCCGCTGCTCAACCTGAACACATTCCTGTACCAGACTCACCTCAACAAACTTCAACAAATGTTGAGAGAGACGGTCCTTCAATTGAATCACCATCTACAGCAGAACAAACTGGTTCTACTCCCTGCCATCCAGCTGAAGATCCAACACCTCAATCAGTTTCACAATCCGCAGAGCATGATCCTGATGCGTTCATTAATCCGTTTGCACCAGCTACTACAGTTCCTGATATAGCTGAGTCGTCAACACGCAACTTGGATCCTGCCAACATGCGAGATACGTATCAACTACACCCGTCAACACACAAATGGACTCGTGACCATCCACTAGTTCATATTATTGGCCATCCAGATGCACCTGTTATGACAAGACAACGACTTCACACCGATGGAGAAACTTGCATCTACGCACTCACAGTTTGTCATGAAGAACCCAAGAACATTAAAGATGCAATGACTTATGACAACTGGATTGAATCTATGCAAGAGGAATTTCAGCAATTCATAAGATTAGAAGTCTGGGAATTAGTTGAAAGACCTGACGGAGTCTTTGTCATTGGGTTAAAATGGATATGGAAGAATAAGCTTGACGCAGAAGGGACTGTCATCCGCAACAAATCACGCCTGGTAGCGAAAGGATACTCTCAACTTGAAGGTCTAGACTTTGCTGAATCCTTTGCTCCAGTGGCACGACATGAAGCTGTTCGGATCTTTTTGGCTTATGCTGCTCATAGGAATATGGTGGTTTACCAGATGGATGTGAAAACAACATTTCTGAATGGAGAACTCCGTGAAGAAGTTTATGTCAGTCAACCTGAAGGCTTCGTTGATCCTGAGCGTCCTAATCACGTCTACCGACTCAAAAAGGCTCTCTACGGACTCAAGCAAGCCCCACGGGCGTGGTATGACAAACTATCCACTTTCTTACTGGCCAATAAATTTTTTAAAGGATCGGTGGATCCCACACTATTTACAAAAACCTACGGGGAGGACTTACTTGTTGTTCAAATATATGTCGACCACATCATTTTTGCCTCAACAAAAAGAAGTTATTCTAATGATTTTGCAAAATTAATGAAAGATAATTTTGAAATGTCCATGATGGGTGAACTTTCGTTCTTTTTAGGACTACAAGTTCATCAATCATCCCGTGGAATTTTTATAAATCAGTCCAAATATGCTCTTGAAATCTTAAAGAAACATGGAATGATAACTTGTGATACTTATAATACGCCAATGGGCTATACCACAAAACTAGATGCTGATTTACATGGGACTCCCGTTGACCCTACCAAATACCGAAGTATGATTGGGTCCCTCATGTATCTCACAGCTAGTAGACCTGATATAGTTTTTGCTGTCTACATGTGCTCTCGCTATCAGTCCAGACCAACTGAAAAACACCTCAGTGAGGTTAAGAGAATCCTTCGATACATAAAGGGAACCATTAACTTGGGGATCTGGTATCCGAAGGATTCTGGCTTTGAACTAATTGCTTTTTCAGATGCTGATCATGCAGGATGTTTAGACACACGCAAAAGTACATCTGGTGGCTTACAGTTTCTCGGAGACAAACTTGTGTCATGGCAATCTAAGAAGCAGGACTGCACTTCACTGTCGTCTACAGAATCTGAATACGTAGCCATGTCTGCTTGTTGCGCTCAAGTCATTTGGATGAGATCACAACTTAAAGATTATGGCTACCTATTCAACAAGATTCCTATCTACTGTGATTCTAAGAGTGCGATTGTTATCTCCTGCAACACTGTGCATCATTGCAAATCCAAACACATCGATCTCCGTTATCATTTCATCAAAGAGCATGTGGAAAGGGGTACAGTTGAACTTTATTTTGTTGGAACTGAGTACCAATTGGCAGACTTACTTACCAAATCTCTGGCACCATCCAGGTTTGCTAGTCTAGTCCACCAAATCGGTATGAGATGTTTGACACCAGAGGATCTGGAAAAGTTTTTAAAATACCACTGATCGTCAAACATCACAACTATCTTTGTATAATATTTTGTTTTTTTCTTTCTTTACTACAAATTATTTCTCAAAAAAAAAAAAAAAAAAAAAAAAAAAAAAAAATGCAAGTATATCGCTTCCATTCAACACCTTGTTCTTACTTTACAAGTGTTGAGGGGGAGTCACGCTTAAATCTTTTACCAATCAATTGGTATACTTGCATATTTCTCGTGTGTTACGGTTCGGAGAATGTGCGGGTGGTTTATTTCACTACACTCTGTCTCATTTGGCTTAAGTCTTCATAAGTTAACTTCATAGTTAAGGGACCAATGTAGTCAATTCTTAAAGTGTCAATTAATACTTTAGTACACTTGTTTGTTTCTTATAAAGTCCAAGGACTAAAGGTGACTAAAATCAAACTTTTCAATATTTACAAAACAAACAAACCGTTCCACCCAAAATCCACTGTTTCATAAAAGTTTTAAAACCTCTTAAACCCTTCTTACAAAACCAACGGCTCTCAATCATTCTTGCTAACCACAATCTTGATCTTTAAATTGTAAGTTCATATGTTATCTCTAGGACATTACAAACATAGGTTCTTGATGAATTGGTTTTTCAATGGTTAGATCTCTTGTATTCGTGATGTCGAGAACTAGGGTTAGGATTTCGATAACGTGAGTAACCTGTTGTAAGGGTTAATTCTTGATGGGGTTTAGTCACTTTACTTGTTTCTAATACTTTCTCATCAGTTATTATCTCATTCCATCATGTTTGCTTGGTTCTCGATTTCAAAAGAATGGGTCGAAGTGGGTATTTTAAGCTTCTGTGATTAATAGGTTATTTTTTGTGGTGGGATTTGCTTCAAAGGTTTCATATGTGCATACCTAATCTTGCTAAGATGTTTCTCACCATTGTTCATGATTCTCGATAAAACTTGTTTGCCTTGTTCGTGAAAAACATCATGTTATACGTGTTTCGTGTATTTGTATATCTGTGACAAACCAATATCTGAGGAAACGTTATTTGTGAAGGATATGAACATGTAATTTCATGATAATTCGATTATATTCTTGTATAAGAATGTTTTCGAGAAATCTGTGTAATATCGAAATCTTTCTAAAATTATCGAGAAACTCAAGTTCTCGATAAAAAAATGGTTTCTCGATATAATAAAGTTTCTCGATATTCTGAGGAAATTTTTCGAGAAATCATTTTCTCGATAAATTTTTTCATTTATCGAAATCTTTCTGGGAACTCCATTTTTTCGAAATCTTCAGTTTCTCGAAATATTGATATAGGAAAGATCTCGATAAAGTTTCTCGATAAATATCAATGTTTCTCGATATGACACTTTCTCGATAATGTTTCATTTATTGAAATCATTCAATTTATTAAACTTTCTCGATAACTCCAAGTTCTCGATAAAATTGATAATAGAATTTTTTTCCGATAATATCAAGTTTTTTCGAAAAATAAGAAATCTCGATAAAAGGTCCATGATGCATTTTTTTCGAAATATTGTTCGGTATTATATCAATGTTACCTTGGTGTGATTCATTAAGTGTTGTGTAATGTGATGTAATGTGAATTGTGCTTGTCATGTTGTACTTAATCGTTTCTAGTAGATATCTGTATCCAATATCTAAACTGTGCTAACACATAACACATTTGGATGTTTGGTTTATGGTGATATTTTTCAGAAAAACATAGCTGAACACACTGAGAACGTCACAGAACAACCTCTTCCATTACTCACCTTGGATGACATCACTCCCGAGAACTACAATGTCACAATTGGCAACAACAATCCCAGAGTCGATTTCAACAAGTTGAATATCACAGAGAAATCATGCAAGATTGTGAAAGATATCCTACTGGCACATCCATGCAAACCACTTCTCACCTGCTCAACTTCAGTTCCACTGTTCTATCTTCATCAATTCTGGCTTACTGCTCAGACCAACTTGGATAATGAGTCTTTCACTGTTACCTTAGATGGCCAAGATTACTCTGTAGATCATGACGTTCTTCGAACAGCTCTTCTCATGCCACAAACTGACAACGAATTTGCTCCGATACTACTTGACCTGGAACTTCTTGACTTCTTCATTGAATTAGGATATGAGGTTGATGATGATGAACCTCTAATCAAGCTTTCCAAATTCAATGTCAAATATATCCCTCAGCCTTGGAGAACATTCTGTTTGTTGGTTGTTAGATCTATATCTGGAAGGAAAAGTGGTCATGAACATCCAAGGCTCGAACACCTGCAAACATTCTGGGGAATGGTGACTTTGACACCAATTGACTTTGCAGTTCCTATCATGAATGATATCGTCTACAGTATTCAGACCGACCGTGTGAAGACTATGATACCATTCACAAGATTCACCAAGCTTATCGTTGAACATCTCTGCAAAAGTTCTCCAGAATTCATCAAGAGGATGGCTGATCCTAATGAGCCGAAGCACCTCTTCGAGGACGACTTCACAACCTTATTCATCAAATCGACCACTTCCTCTACCAAGAGCAAAGGTATGAGGATTCCCGAATACCTTCTGAATGACAACATTAAGAATAGGGCAAACTTCAAGTTGTATGATCTGGCTTACAAAGGGGAACTGGAAGAAGCAACTATAAAGACTCGTAGCAAAGGAAGTGTAAAGTCTGGGAGTACCACGAGCACCACTGGATCACCGCATACAAGATCTAAGTCTGCTACAATAGCAAAACCCAAGACTACTACCACACCTAAACCTACATCCAAACCTAAACCTGCTACCAAACCAAAGAAGGCAACTCCTGAGTACTTTATTCGGGATGAACCTACTCCTCCACCTTCTGACACCGAGTCCGAATTTGATACTGAATCTGATGAAGAAGAACCAGACTATGAACTGAGATACAGAGCACCTGATAAAGGATTTCCAGCAACAGAGATTGCAGTACAACAAAGTCTGGAAACTTATGAAGAAGAGACAAGGAGAAGAAAAGGAGTCACTATCAATGAGCCAAATGATGATGAAGACGAAGCAATCATTGAACCATTAGTCGATAAACGTAAACTCAAAAGTATAGTTGTCGACACTAGAGATGAAGAAAAGCGGCTTAGGAAAGAACAAAGGAAAGCAAGCCTTGAAAGCCGACTTCTATCACACCCTCCAACACCACCACCTATTGATCAGTCAGAACATGTAGGGGCTACAAGCAGTATGGTTCCTCCAACAACGTCAGAATCAGCTCCTCAACCTGATGACAACGTAAAGGATACAGACAAGACTGAAGATGTCCACATGACTGAGACTGCTACTTTAGAGGAGAATGTTGGCGGTCAAGAGAACTTAGCTACGGATCAGGAACATGAATATCTTATTACTCCAGAGTTTCTTGCACGAGAAGCAGAGGAAGAAGAGGAACGTCGTCGAAAGGAAAACGAAGAGAAGAACGCGTTCGACACCAACATGTTTCTTAAGTCATCTTCTCAGCAGACCTCCTCCGCACAACCTCCACCTCCTCAAGACTCTCCACCAAAGGATCCGACTCCTCCCGCTTCTTCTTCAGACTCTCACAATGAGTCTTCGTCCGAATCATCACCAGAGCACTCATCACCCACACCATCTGAAACCGCATCTAAACAGCATTCGATCAATGAACCAAAACAACAAGTTGATCTTCAGGAGCAAGTGAACAAACTCACCGACATGGTTACCAAACTTACTAAACAAGTTGAGGAATTCCAGGATTCTACGCAGCTGATTGACAAGTTCTTGAAATCTGATTACGAAGGTTTTATCAGAACTGCAACACATGATTTTCTCACTGATAATCTGGTCGAGATGATCACTCCTGAAGTTGCAAACCTTCTCAAACCAATCAATGACAACTTGGATCATAGAATTAGAAGTGTTACGAAGAAAATGTTGTCTACTACACCCTTCACGCTTCACACCGCAAAATCTTCTACTGTGGCTCCAACCGTCCAAGAATTGTCCCTCAATGACATGCTTGTCAAAATCTTCGACAACCTTGCCACCAAAACCACACAGACAGCTGAAGAAAAAGGCCTGTATGATGCTATGGTAGCTTATATGTCAAAAGAGTCATGCAAAGATGCTGCTGGATCCCGAAAACGGACAAGAAAAGATGACGATCCTGACCCAAACTCCAAAGGCAAGAAACCGAAGTCTGGAACAGGTCCCTCATCCTCTCTACAACCACAAAAGGACTCCACTCCTCCTGGAACTCAACAACAACCCTCAGCTACTGGTGAAGGTCAAACCGAAGATGAAGAAATGTTCATGGAACAAACTGATGACTTCCAAGATCAACTTGACACCGATTACCGTGCTCCACCTACTCATGATTCTCATGCTGGTCCATCGTCACCGTCCAAAGCCAAAGACAAAGATGCTACATCCAAGTCTAAGAAATCCAAGAAGAAAACACGTCATTCATGGCTCGACAATGATGATAATCCTCAGAATGATTGGCTGACAGAAATGGTCCAAGCTCAACCTCCTCTGGAAGAAGAAGAACCTCTTCCTGGTAACACTCTTCAGTTCACCCAGGCCATTATGAAGGATCTTCACATCAACAAACTCACAAAGGCAGAGCTTAGGAGAATCAATAGGGATGCACAAGAATTCCTCAAGAAAAGATCTGGAAACAAAGTCGAATACGAATATCACATGCAGAATATAGCTAGTGCAATGTCTGCCGACTTTGACTGGTTAAATCCTGAAGTGAATATCGATCTAAGTTCTAAGAATCATGAAAAACCTTACTTCACCGACTGGACCAAACCATTACCGTTGAAAGGATTTCCTGACAAACCGAAGATACCCTACAGCTTCTTCTTCAACAAAGATCTTCGTAACATCCAGCTCACTCAAGAGATATCCAAGAAGAAATATACTTCCTCACTCACAATCTCAGTACCAGCCGCTAGATACGAAATTCCAGCCATTGAAGAAACCACCCGTATTTTCAGCAACTCCATCGTAGCTTACGACAGAGATGCTCTACATGGAATTCAACATTGGCCTGATCGTCGTCGTCTCGGTTATACAAGCAGATTAGGAGAGACATCATTGGAAAATGTGAAGCAGAAATCAAAGATCATCGCTATCTTGGAGATTCAGCATTCGAAACGGTTTAACTACTTATTCATGCGTGAAATTGTTGTTAAACGACAAGATGAAAAGAAGTACAAGTTCTCCGAAGCAGACTTTCCCAACCTTTATCTCAATGACATAGAAGATATGTATCTTGAAAAGGTTCAGAGTAGAATGCGCGGATTCGATAGAGACGTTCAGTACAACTTCATGGCATCGCTACTTCTTTACATCCGACGACTGATTGTTCAAGAAAGAGTGGAGGATCTTCAGCTTGGAGTGGAAAGTTACCAACAAAAGATCAATTTGACAAAGCCACAATTCTACTTTGATGGTCTCTATGACACACCACAGTTTACTCTCATCCAAGAACCATTTGGCTTCACCTACATCAACAGCAAAAAGCTACAAAGCTTCATGAGGTTCGATGAGGTACATAAATTCTGTGATGTTACACTCAAGTTTGTTCGTGATGGGCTTGTCAAAAGGTTGAATGATGATCGACGTAAGATAGCTAAGGGGGAACAACCTAGATGGAAATCCAGCTCCAGAAGACAAGTTCGTAACTTTGTCTTAAAGATTGAAGAACGGTTATTTCGACGGGAACAGATCAGACGACTGGAAAGTTACATCGGCGTCAGACCATCATTTCCTGTCAGAAACTTCGAAAGACCAGAACCTCAGTTCACTAACTTCAATGCTCCACTTCCAGACGAAGAATAACTTGGTACATTTGGTCATATTTTTTTTTCATTATCTATTGTTTCATTGATTGAATCATTTTTCCATAATGGTTTGTGCACACATAACAGTGTACAACCCGATCTTGTATAGAAAGGACCCTGAGGTACGCTTCAGTGCCTCAATCCTAAACATAAGGAGCGAAGGCTTCTTACTTTTGAGTAGAATTAAACAAACATTTATGATTTCTCATAATTCTGCTCAAAAGGACAAGTATTTCACCTCAATAAGACCTAATCACTTGTTGAGGGGGAGCACTTGTCAACAACAAAATACTTTGCTCAACGTCAAAAATTCTTTGTGAATCTCCCCGTAAGACTCAAAAGGCATATTTTAATCTAAAATTTTGTCAAAAACATCATTTTATATGCTATTTTTGAGGGGGAGAAAATATAAAAGTGATTAAAACATACGAAGTCAAAGCTTTAAGTTGTATCATGTGCGAGCTAGACTCAGTATTGACCCACGAATTGACGAGATAATACAAGTTAGTTATATCGAAAGGACAAATCCTCGACGGGTAATAACATCAAGTTAGTTACTAGAGCTAGTTGTCACCTAAAAGCTGACAATGCAACTCTTTAACTAACCACGTAAGCGTGTCTCGAAAAGGATTTGTCTCAGTAGAAACGTACCATCTCGAGAAACCTTCTGTGGACTTGACCAGGCCGGGTAATAACTTCAAGCTAGTCTAACTAGTGATGTAAGCGTGTCTCGAATCGGTCCTGTTCACAGAAAGTGGATCAATTCAAAAGTGTTTGCTCCTCCCGCATGTGCAAATTTATTAAATACTTATGAGCACATGTGCAGGGGGAGCCCTTTAAAAGTGTACACAAAACTCTCAAAGTGTTAACCAAATTATTTGATTATCACAAACACTTTGAGAGATTTTCAATCAAAGGTTTCCTGGCTACTGTTGGAGTTATAAGGTGATTAAGATAGGAATATCCGTCCTATGATCCGCCAGAGCCGGAGGGATCTACCCAAGGACATCTCCCATAGTTAGAATTAGAAGTCCTTAGGCATGATACGAAAAAAGGAGAAATGAATGAAAGGGAAAGAAGGAGTTGAAGAATTAAAAAGAAAAGCAAAGAAAAGGGTGAAAAGAAATAGCCCTCCATATGTTCAACCTTAGGGCAGACACCGGGTTCAATACATATGCTACTGGTTGTTGCTAGGGCAACACCGGTATTGAAGATTAAGTCGTCATGGACCCAGTGACGCAATGCACTAAACCTTCTTAACCACTCAAGTTCTCTTAAAAGGACTTGTTTCATTCTCACAGGGGAACCCGCGTAACCTATCGACCTATCTCTTAGAGACGGTTGATATTGAAATAGGACATCCCCAGTCTCCGCATAGGAAACCTAGGTGTGCACTTATAGAGTCTAGAGCCTTGAGATACATCAAAGATCTCTTAGGAACACTTAGTATTTCTACGACTGGTGTTCTACATCAATGAGCATCAGTTGTAAACTATCGAGTCCTTCGCAGATCTTAGCAATCTGCCGAGAACGTTTATGAGAGGATTACGTAAGTATTTCTCAATGATTGAACGGAAATCCTGCCAGGGTCAACATAAAACAGCCCTGACAGCAGGTCACTTCGGTAACCCCACAAGGGTTACGCTTAGTGTTTGCGGTGGTTCCATTACGGTCTACAGTCGTGGAGTGATCCCCAGCGACTCACCCAGTCATTGAGCTACCTAGTAGGTCTCGTAAGCTCCTTCGGGAGTATCTGATATGGGAACGGCCTGGATAAGGATTAGAAGGAGTCTTCACAATATGCTGTTGATGAGCTCTAATTCATTATCCGTAAGTACCGGTGATTTATTGCTAACTGTCTACTCGCAGGTACCTCACTTCCATGATGACGGATTCCACATGCTCATACATGCATCTTGCTATCATCAAAAGCTCCCTCAAAGATCAAAGCAACACAAAGTTCAAAGTAAGATTCTACGCCTAAAAGAAGAATCTACAAAGTTTAAAGACCAAAGATCTTATGTGATAGAAAGGGACTACGTGCATGTATAAGTCAGAACTCAAAGATGTATGAGCATGTTGGAATGGCGGACATTCACCACAGACGCAGGAGTGACGAATTGCAGATTACTTCATAACATTATCACTACTACATCATCAAAGAACAAAGACAAAGAGCAGAGTATATCCAATATCATTCTAATCATTTCTGAAGACGTCTAAAGCTATGAAAGTCAAAGATTAAGACAAAGACGTCAAGCAACCTTGATGACCGACCCTTAGGGGGAGATTGTTGGAACCATAGTTTTACTAATTTTATCAAGTCTCGGTCATTTGTAATAATGCTAGGTTGCTTAGTTATTATGTACTTTCATTTACATTTTGTATTAAGTTTACTAGGCTTAAGTATGTAGTCCATGGGCCTCAAAGCCCATACGATTTGTAAGGAGGGAAGGAGTAGGATGTTGCCCTAGCTTCTTTCCTATAAATACTAGTCTTAGGCCTCTTGTAAACTTGGTTGGTTATTTGAAAACATTAAGGAAACTCTTGCATTTCACTTTCTCAAATTTCTCATAATCATCCCACTCTCATTCTCATCTCATTTCTTTATCAATCTTACTTGTGTTTACAAAATGGTGACCTAACAAGAACTCTTGATCCTCTATGGATCTTTTAATAATATTAAGAATTCTCTAAAAGTTATTCAATACATAAACCGTGTGTTCCTTTTATACTCAAGGAACCCTAAATCGTTTCACAAGAAACGTATATTCTAAATCTTCTAAAAGATATGCATTATCACTTCCTAAATAAACTCATGCATATCCAAACTACATTACATAAAATACGGAAATACTATATCCGCAGAAACTAATAAAGCTGAAACTAGTCTTCAGCAGATACACTGCTTCAGCAGGAACCAACTCTTCAGCAGAATCTGTTCAGCAGAAACAGCAACAGAATTCTTACTTCACAGAATTCCCAACAATTATGTTTATGTTTAAGACTTTTAGTTATTATACGTATGTTTGTATTTAGTGTTTGGGTCAGTTTAGTATGTCTGCAATATGGGTCCAATTCTGTAAACCCAAACAGGCCCATTATGCAGCAGTTAGGGTAGTTATTAGGAAACGGTTATATGCCAAACATCACAACGTTTGGATGTTCAATGGCAACGCTTCATGTAGTATAAATAGAATAGGATTCTATGTAAACAGGTAACCCATTCGTTCATATATATCAGTTAATATAAAGGGTTCAAACCCAATTCTCTTGTTCTTATTTTTATACTTGATGATGGTTCATACATGATGGTTGTTTGGTTACTTATGATCCTGGAAACCTGGAAGATTAAACCGATGCAACGATTATCAATTGGTATCAAGAGCTACGAGGAATCAAACAACACAACAATTCATGATTTTGATCATCACTCAAGATTCAAAAGCATCGAGATTGAAGTCTGGTTTTTTCGCCATGGTTTACAAGAATACTTGGCGATATGTTGTAGAACTTGAGAGTTCACAAGGATTTGGTAACCAGAAACAACAAGGACAACAACTTGTTGTTTACCGAGAATTTGCGAGTTCTTTGGAAGTAAAAGCCGAGACAAACAAAGTTGTCTAGTGCACGAATTGGTTCAAATCGACACAGAAAGAAGAAGAGGGACATGAAGACCAGATTCAAACAAAGAAAGAAAAGAGAAAAGGGTACACGTTTTTGAGTGACAAGTGTGGAATAATTTCAAAATTTCAAGGACTAGATACCAAAGATGATGAAGCAGTTGCGACCGCATGTTGTAAGAAGTTTGTTGATCTAGTTGTAATCTACCATGAAATTGCTTATGTGTCTTGGGTTGAAAAGTCGTTAGAAGTAGGAGAAGCAAGCAAAGATGGCTTGGCCATGGACCTGCAAGGCCAGAAGGACATGAGGGTGAAGGATGGAGCATTAGAGACAAGTCAGAATCGTTTTGGTGTTAGTCTTGAAGATGATGAAGAAGACAACATGATAGCAGTCAAGGCAAACAATGACTTTGATGTCATTGTTTGGAAAAGACCAGAAGGATCACTCAAGAAGGATTTGATACTAAAACATTAGGGGGGAAATTGTTAGCCTTTAATGTTGTAGATCAAATGATTATGTTTATGTTTAAGACTTTTAGTTATTATACGTATGTTTGTATTTAGTGTTTGGGTCAGTTTAGTATGTCTGCAATATGGGTCCAATTCTGTAAACCCAAACAGGCCCATTATGCAGCAGTTAGGGTAGTTATTAGGAAACGGTTATATGCCAAACATCACAACGTTTGGATGTTCAATGGCAACGCTTCATGTAGTATAAATAGAATAGGATTCTATGTAAACAGGTAACCCATTCGTTCATATACATCAGTTAATATAAAGGGTTCAAACCCAATTCTCTTGTTCTTATTTTTATACTTGATGATGGTTCATACATGATGGTTGTTTGGTTATTTATGATCCTGGAAACCTGGAAGATTAAACCGATGCAACGATTATCATGCCCCAAATAGATGCAAGGTGTAGCCAGCGCTCCAAGTTTGTGTTCTGTGTCGAGGTGAGGATAAGAAAGACAACCAAAAACACGTAAGAGGCTATAATCAGGTTTGGTTCCAAAAAGGCGGGTAAAGGGAATTTCATTTTCAATAGCACGTGAGGGTAAGATATTTAATAAGTAAACAACCATATTGAGGTTTCAGTCCAGTAATTGGGGGGTAGGTGAGCTTGAAACAGTAGTGTCCGGATAATGTTATTTATGGTGCGAAGCATCCTTTCAGATTTTTCATTTTGTTGAGAAGTGTGTGGACATGAGAAACAGAATTGAATTCCATTATCAGTAAATAATTTATGAAATGCTTGATTGTCGAATTCGCCACCATGGTCACACTGAAATGATTTGATATCACACTTGAATTAGGTTTTAACAAATGAACAAAATAATATGAATTTGGACAAAACATCAGATTTGTTGACTATAGGGTAAACCGAGACAAATTGAGAATAATGATCTAGAAATAAAACATAGTATTGAAATCCAGAAAGATTTGGAATTGGGGATGTCCACAGGTCCGAGTGAACAATTTCAAAACAAGATTCAACAATAGTAGAGGAACTAACAAATGGAAGTCACATGCTTGCCAAGCTGACATGCATGACAAAGCGCAAGAGATTTTTCCTTATTACATGAAATAGGATTATTGGAAATGACACTCCGTAGCACTTCACTTCCTGGATGTCCAAGACATTAATGCCACGTTTATTGACTTGTAAGATAAACTTGAGGAATTGGGGAAGGCTTCGTAATAGGATAGAGAGGTCCAGTGCTATCACAGCGGAGCAGCACCCGACGAGTTTGGAAGTCCTTAACAGAAAAACCAAAAGGATCAAATTCAAAGGTATAATAATTGTCACACACAAACTGACGAAGAAATATAACCGTAGTCAACTGTATGGATCAGGTTTTTACCAAAAATATCAGGTTCTCACGCTCATGGGAGATGCTATTGAAAGAGAATAACAGCTCCAAAAAGCCCATTTTGCGTATTGATGCAAACCTGCTCTTTAAAAAATATAACTTTTTCTAATATCTCGTACTTCTTGTACGCAACGGTACTTAGTTTCTTACATGAGTAGCTGGAAAATGGCTTTACTAATATAGTAATATGTGACGTATAAAACAACATAAAATGATAGTGGAATTCCGGTAATAATGAAGAACTAACTTACTTGTTCAACTTATTAAGTCAGGGGTCAAACAAATATTGATCACAGGTCAAGTATAAAAATAAGGTTTTTACCAAAGAAATTAGCTACTCACGTTCTTGTTGATCAAGTTTCTAGATGATTTTGTTTGAAACCATGCATCCCAACAGATGAGATGAGAATCCAACAAGAGGAATATATATTAGTTACAACAAGAGGAATTGAATATATGCATCCCAACAGATGAGATGAGATGACAAGACATTGCTAAGGTTGTTCAGGGTGTTATTGAGGATGTTAAGAAAGAATAATGTTAGTTACACGTTACAAGAGGAATATATACAATTGTGTTTTATAGAAAAACCATACAAGAGTTGAGGAATATATACTGTTAGTTACATGTCACTCACTTAGTCACTGTGAAGAGAGTCCAAAAAACCAAAGTCTTTCTTTCTTATATATAGGTTCAGCTTAATCTCTCTCTGTGTGACATCCAACCAACCAAACACCACCCTTCCGGTTTCAGTAAGATGATGAACGTTTGTTTAGTTTACTACTACTATTTCTCATTAGCTTCTCTTTTTTGCACAGGTTTAGAGCCAACATAATTGTGTTTCAGAATGTGAAAATAATGTAACAGTAAAAGTGGGACAAGGAATTGTTAAGTATTTGCAGGCTACAAATTATCTATTTATACATGTCCAAACGACACTTAAGGCAGTTATTTCTAACCATTGTGTCTCTTGACACATAACTGCCATAACCATAATAACTACTAACTGCCATAACTATAATATCCTAACTGCTTGTTCGGGTTAACTGTCTTTGACCCAATGCAGTGTCCTAATTCGACCCATTACATACAATAAATACATATGATACTGTCTTTACATTAAATACATATTAAGTACTATGTAATTTTGATTTTAATGACATTAAGGAGTCAACACTCTTGTCCTAGTATCTGGTTTGAGCTTTGATGGTCAAACATTGTTGTCACTCTCGACACGCTGGGTGACTTCTTCTTCACCATCCCTTTTGTCATCTTGGAATGCTTCTCATGCCAATCCTTGTTTGTGGGCTGGCGTTTTCTGTGACCCTAACAACCACCAAGTAGTCGCCCTCGATTTGTCACATACTCAGATATCAGGAGAAATAAGACCAGAGATATCACGCTTGTCGCAACTCAAATCCTTGAATTTAAGCTTCAACCATTTCTCTAGTCCAATTCCTTCACAGATAGGCGACTGCACTCGTCTTCAATACTTGGACTTATCTGTCATCTCCCTTTCTGGTAACATTCCAAACACCCTTCGCAACTTGCTCACTTTGAAATATTTGAATCTTGCTGAGAATTCACTTAACGGTTCCATTCCCGAATCCATCTTTCACATTCCCACTTTGGAGCTTCTTGCACTCAGCTTCAACCAACTCACTGGCTTAATTCCAACTTGACACGAATCAACTTGAAGGTAGAATTCCGAGTGAGCTTGGTATGCTCAACTTGACAAACCTTTCTCTGTCTACCAACCGTTTGACAGGCAAGGTTCCAATGAGTATTTGGAAAATCAAATCACTAGAGTACCTTCTTCTTTATGAGAATAGCCTTGCTGGTGAATTACCCCTTGAGGTTGCCGAGCTTAAGCTATTGAGAAACTTTAATCTCTTTAGTAAGACTATGTTTATTGGTGACCTTTGGTGTGGGTTGTGAGTTGGGGTCACAACCGATTCTCCCCTTTCAACCAATCACAAATTGACATGTGGCAATCAGTTGTGACTTTAGGTTACCAAGTGACCACAAGTTGGCAATCTCTTGTGACCGGTTGTGACTTTAGGTCACCAATAAACATAGTCTAATAATTCTATGGTATGATACCTCAAAGCTTAGGACTCGACGCAACTCAACTAATCTTAGTTGATTTCGTACATAACTCCTTCAACGGACCATCCCACCTAATCTTTGCTCAGGACCATATATGCATATACCTATACAGTATCAAACCATAATCTTTTCTCATCCAAAATTCTTCCAATCTCACAAGATTTCTGTGTCTCACCTTCCCAACAGTCTCGATCTCTCTAATCATGCTTGTGCTTCCTTCTTTGTTGCTTCCTCCAAACATAAGTTTCTTAACCGCATACACCCCATCTTGAGAACCCAATGAAGCCTTGTACACAGTTCCATGTGCTCCTCTCCCTATTATATACCTGTCGTTCAAGTCCTCTGTAGCTTCCATTACTTTTTGAAACAAGATGTCATCCTCTTCTTTATCATTATACATCTCTTTAGTCTCATGTTTTTCTCTTTGCCGACATTGAAGGATGAAGAAACCAGTTCCAACAACAATTGCAAACAAAAATGCTGATGTCCCAAGGGCTACCATTACAGTTTGGAACTTGGTAAGACCTTTCAGTTTTTTTGAAGAAGCACCTGTACAACGTCTCAGGTTTCTAGTGAGGTTGGCATCACAGTTATTAAGGACACAATCGATACAGAGACCTGGATTCCCCACAAAGGAATAGAAAGATGAGTTGAGTAATGATCCTATCCTAATGCCATCTTGACAACACTTTGAAGATCATTTTCCCAAAATGTTGAAGCCTATAAATTTAACAATATATCCTGATTAACACCTTGCAATACATACAATGCGTGAAAATTATTCTACCAACTGAAAATTTTAATTTACCTCACCAAGACCATCAACGTGGGATGGTTTCATGAGTGAGTTGCGATGCATTGCCGCCATCAAAGGATTCATGGAAAATTGGTTCTCGGATACATCAGGAACAATGCCATTATTTTGTGGTTGGAATGAATAAGGAAATGGTTGTGCTGAGGCATCAAAAGGGTTCATGTTTGTTGGCATAGACACTCGAGGCCAAAACATCTAAAAATTGCACAAAAACTACACAAAGTTACTACCAAAATTAAACTAAATACACCTGTCCTTGCGCGAACATAAAAAGTATATTCAAGTCGTGATGAAACGCTTTTAAAATGTGCATCCAAACACTCCTTTAATTTGTCAATGACTAAATAAAAACAGGTTAGAAAAGCTTACATCTTTAGATAAAAGTGATTCAATGCTCACATCCATCCTAGGATTAATGGTCCCCAAATTTCATCGACAAAAACTACAATAAACGAAAACCGATATTACTTAACAAACCAAACAACAATTTCCAATCATGGCATAAGAATCTACCATTGCATACAAATCCTAATTACCTCAACTTGTCTCTGCAATGACTGTATGTAGTTTATTATCTCATCAAGCATAACAGCTTTTCCTGTTACCTAAAAAATCAAACATACATTTTAAGTTGCAACCTCAAAATGTGAATAAAAAGATAAAAATCAAAACTTTAGGCTTTTTTACCTTATTACAACCAGGAAAAATTAAAGATCTTGCAAAAATTTCATCCTTTCACTAATTTTCTCTCTTCTAACCTAAATTCATCAAAAAAAAAAAAAAAAAATATACCAAATGTGAGTTGGGTTTTTGATAAAAGTGCAAAAAATTCTAACTTTATTGTAGTAGCATGTGTAATAAACTTGCTAATTATGGAAAGTGAGACATACTCTTTCTGCAAGACTATGGCTATCAGTTGCTTGACCCCTTCTTGCTCTAACATGAATATAATCTTTTGGTGGTTCTGCCTTGGCATTTTCCTTTGTTTGTTTCTCATTCACGGGTCAGATACCAGCATCATTACTCAACTCGTTTTTCTATTCCTTTGTGGGGAATCCAGGTCTCTGTATCGATTGTGTCCTTAATAACTGTGATGCTAACCTCACTAGAAACCTGAGACGTTGTACAGGTGCTTCTTCAAAAAAACAGAAAGGTCTTACCAAGTTCCAAACTGGAATGGTAGCCCTTGGGACATCAGCATTTTTGTTTGCAATTGTTTTTGGAACTGGTTTCTTCATTCTTCAATGTCGGCAAAGAGAAAAACATGATACCGAAGAGATGTATAATGATAAACGAGAAGAGGATGACATCTTGTTTCAAAAAGTAATGGAAGCTACAGAGGACTTGAACGACAGGTATATAATAGGGAGAGGAGCACATGGAACTGTGTACAAGGCTTCATTGGGTTCTCAAGATGGGGTGTATGCGGTTAAGAAACTTATGTTTGGAGGAAGCAACAAAGAAGGAAGCACAAGCACGATTAGAGAGATCGAGACTGTTGGGAAGGTGAGACACAGAAATCTTGTGAGATTGGAAGAATATTGGATGAGAAAAGATTATGGTTTGATACTGTATAGGTATATGCATATATGGTCCTGAGCAAAGATTAGGTGGGATTGGTCCGTTGAAGGAGTTATGTACGAAATCAACTAAGATAAGTTGAGTTGCGTCGAGTCGTAAGCTTTGAGGTATCATACCCGAGAAATTATTACTAAAGAGATTAAAGTTTCTCAATAGCTTAAGCTCGGCAACCTCAAGGGGTAATTCACCAGCAAGGCTATTCTCATAAAGAAGAAGGTACGTACTCTAGTGATTTGATTTTCCAAATACTCATTGGAACCTTGCCTGTCAAACGGTTGGTAGACAGAGAAAGGTTTGTCAAGTTGAGCATACCAAGCTCACTCGGAATTCTACCTTCAAGTTGATTCGTGTCAAGTTGGAATGAAGCCAGTGAGTTGGTTGAAGCTGAGTGCAAGAAGCTCCAAAGTGGGAATGTGAAAGATGGATTGATCAGGAATGGAACCGTTAAGTGAATTCTCAGCAAGATTCAAATGTTTCAAAGTGAGCAAGTTACCAAGGGTGTTTGGAATGTTACCAGAAAGGGATTTGACAGATAAGTCCAAGTATTGAAGACGAGTGCAGTCGCCTATCTGTGAAGGAATTGGACCAGAGAAATGGTTGAAGCTTAAATTCAAGGATTTGAGTTGCGACAAACGTGATATCTCTGGTCTTATTTCTCCTGATACCTGAGTATGTGACAAATCGAGGGCGACTACTTGGTGGTTGTTAGGGTCATAGAAAACGCCAGCCCACAAACAAGGATTGACATGAGAAGCATTCCAAGATGACAAAAGGGATGGTGAAGAAGTCACCCAGCGTGTCGAGAGTGACAGCAATGTTTGACCATCAAAGCTCAAACCAGATACTACGACGACAAGAGAAGCTAACGAGAAATAGTAGTACTGTAGTAAACTAAAGAAACGTTCATCATCTTACTGAAACCGGAAGGGTGGTGTTTAGTTGGTTGGATATCACACAGAGAGAGATTTATAAGCTGAACCTATATATAAGAAAGAAAGACTTGGGTTTTTTGGACTCTCTTCACAGTGACTAAGTGAGTACGCACCAAACAATGCATGTGAACCACTACCAAAAATTGATTTTACTTTTAAATACTATAGCAAACGCAACCAAACAATGCATGTGAACTACGTACTACCAAAAATTGATTTTAATTTTAAATACTATAGCAAATGCGCACCAAACAATGGATGCATGTGAACTACGTACTACAAAAAATTGATTAATCATGTGATCGAACTGACCACCACTTTATTACATTATTTGTGCTTTTTATCCCCAGCCACACAGCCACACAGGTCCATATCCAACACCAAACTAAGATTCTTGGGACTCAACTTTTGTGCGGATGAACGACCATATCATATCACTTAATTTATTCTTCGTCAATATAGCATGCACGAGCTTCTTTATATCAATAAAATAAATAAATCATATTCAACATCCATTAGTACGTGTACGTATTATATATACTAGAAGGGTACCCGGACAATGCAGCGACAGGTAAATTTTATGACAAGTAAATGTTGCTCATTTATACATTTTTTTTAACAATAACTTTACGAGAATTGAAAATTTTAATTAAATAACTAAACATTAGGATACGGGTATATATCCTATTAGATAACCTTTTTTTTTTTTTTGGTAAAAGGTCAAACGACCCGGTAAATATATTACTCCAAAAAACGTTTAAGTACAATGGATATAGGTGAATCCCATATCTCAGCCCGTTACATAGGCAAAGAGCTTACATAACAAGATACTTCCTATATTCAAAACAAGAAAACAAACTATAAATCACATGATAGTAGTGACTCTAACAAAAGATAAACTACTTCCTGCGACCTTGGAGATTAACACCATAAAAGGCATTAAGAGCATCCAATTCCCCTGGAAGATCATGAATTTGCTTCGAATAATCATCAAAGTCATACTCATCTTCACGCTCATGACCACCACCAAAAAGATTTGCTGATTCGTCGAACGTGTTAATAACCTCTTCCTCATCGGTATCAGAAACCACAACCTCGCCCACCTTTGAAAATGGGTTAGTCCTATTAGATAACCTTTCGAGACTTTTCCAATGTTATAAACAACATCAATGTTGTACCATAACCGAATTTCATAAAGTTGAAAAAAATTATCAGTAGTGAAGTATGGATTAGATATTTGTATAAATGTTTTAGTCAGTATATAAGTACATTAAGTTTATGCTATAAAACAAAAAGCTCAAGGGATTGTTAAAATAAAAAACGCCTTATATTTTGTACTTCTATCTATTAATCTATTAATACTATTAAAATAAGGTTTCGGCTAAATCTTTGACTAGGTGGAGCCTTTTGATTGGTTATTTGAATTAAATATTTAATGCTAATGTCATAAAAATAAAATACATTTTTAAGGTTTTGCTAACGACAACTCTTAGGGTTTTCATATTTTTCGGGATTGTGCTCATGTTTTTCGGAATTATCAACCAATGGTTGTTCTTATACCCCCAAGATAGTAATCGATTTTTTATGATGTATGAATTGCCCAGGCCCGAATTCGATCCACCGACGCAAAACATAGTCTTTCGATCTAAAGCCGAAACAGTCTACCGGAGAAACAATTTTGAATAATATATGTCTTTGCTTTATAAAATCGATTAATTGTTTGATAGATTTAAAGTAATCAAATACGTCATAGCCAAAAAATCATACAAGCAAGTTTGGTGGATTAGTGAGATTGTGACATTAGTTGTTTCCAAAGAAAATCATGTCATAGCCAAAATATTCTTCATAGGTAATGAAAAAGAGTCGACCTAGGCTTGGGTTGAAGTGTTCATAAACTTTTCAATTCAATTAGGTAAATACACTTCTTTTCTCCAAAAGTGTTGGTCCTATCAATGCCCATGCCTAACTATCAAACACGACAAAAGACTATGAGACTAAATTCAATACCAGCCGAGGTCTTATATATCAATACCCATGCCTAACTATCAAACATGACACATGACTATGAGACTAAATTTAATACCGACCGAGGCCCTATATATCAATACCCATGCCTAACTATCAAACATGACACATGACTATGAGACTAAATTCAATACCAACCGAGGCCCTATATATCAATACCCATGCCTAACTATCAAAGATGACACATGACTATGAGACTAAATTCAATAGCAACCGAGGCCCTATATATCAATACCCATGCCTAACTATCAAACATGACACATGACTATGAGACTAAATTCAATATCAACCGAGTTAACACATGTTATTCTAGTTTAATTTGGCACTGTTTAGTGGAAGAATAAAAATTAAATGGATCTACTGTTTTTATATGGAGAGAAGACTTATTAGATGAAACAAACTAGCATTCGATATTTAAATATCTTTTATAAAAAATTACATGTCTATGAAAGCAATTATATCAAAGTTCTACATAAGGGGTAATATTTGACATTTGCTTCTTATACGTGATTTGGTTGGACATCACATGCAGGTATCTCGATGATATCAAAGTTTTAATTTATTAATTTATTTGTATTATTATTATTATTATTATTATTATTATTATTATTATTATTATTATTATTATTATTTTAAATACGCTCAATCTTTTATATAATAAAACAAAACCCCTAGTGGGTACTTTTCATTTCAAAAAAATCAAATCATACCTTATTAAGTAATAATTGATTTGATATTATTTTTTTAAAAATAATTTTTTAACTAAAACAACATAAATATTTCTTAATTTGGCATTAAAATTTTGAAAAATCGTTTTTATATAACATATGTAGACAAACTCTGAAAATACACATGTACTTGGATTTAATACATCGATAGATTTGGATCAAATTGTAACATTTAAAAAAAAAGGGCTCCCAATCAGTTTCTTATCATCCACAATAAAAAGAAAAAGATTTCGGAAAACATTAACAACGA
Organism: Artemisia argyi; assembly: GCA_030686995.1. Classification (NCBI taxonomy): domain Eukaryota; kingdom Viridiplantae; phylum Streptophyta; class Magnoliopsida; order Asterales; family Asteraceae; genus Artemisia; species Artemisia argyi. Next base: position 241,128,473 of record CM060700.1, on the reverse strand, counting down.
AGGATGTCTTTTAATACATTCTCCAATCACACAATTATTATTGTAAGTATCTCAATATGTAATTGATTTTCCCCTCTTTTTGTAATTTAATAATTAATTTATCTCATATATTGCTGATTGTAGTTATTTACTATAAAGTTGAGTTTTTTATTGATGGATTTTGTAGGATTTATACTTTTGATTAAGTTTTGTTTTTGTTTTTTTTATTGTTTGTTATAATAAGTAGAAGTGGATAATTAGTTGTTTTGCTTATGTTGTGAATTAATATGTGATAGTTTAATAAGTTGTTGTTGTCTTAGTGTTTGGCAAATTATGAAAATAGCTTATTAGTTGTTGAATGATCATGAGGATGTTTGGGATTGTTTATTTTTATTGCGCAAGTAGTTAAATAGTTAGTGTTAGAATTTGTCGAAAAAATGCAATTAGACACCAAAGAGTGATAATTTGTTCCAAGATAATGATTGGTTTGAAGTTTCAACTAAATGCTTTTTAATCAAGGGGTTTAGGGTTTATACATACCTTCATTATTTGGGGATGGTTATTGTTTCTATCAAAATCATGGTAAAAAGATTTCGGAAAACATTAACAACCTAAATATAAGCTGAACTAAAACAAGCATGTGTCACACTGGTCAAAGTTGGGTGGGTTTATCAAGTTAACTGCTCTAAAATTTACTTACTGTTAGTTTTTAAATATAGTATGGGTCTTCTTTAACAAGGGTTCGAATAGTTCAGGATTCCTTAATTGAGTGCAACACTGTGAAGGTTACTCCTTAAATGAGGCTATTTTTTTTTATTGTTTTTGTGTATGCCTTTTCTTGCTGAAATTAGATTATAAAGGTGTCATGGTTATGATGGAAAGATGGGCATTTGTTGAACCTGCAATCACAGTTATCAAGTTATATATTTGTTCAAATTGTATTATATTATAACAAGAAAAGGATATGCGTTAAACTTTAACAGCTATTCAGCAAAGGCATATATGTTGGAAGGTTAACCTTTTATGAGAAAGACATAAGGTTGCGGTTTTTGATTGTTCATCTCAAATCTATGTCGGTATGGCTCTGAAGCTTCATCTCTTTTTATTTTTGTTAGGTTTCATTCAATTAGCTCTCAATGATTATGTAATACATAAAGAAAAACAAAAGATTATTAGGATATTGAACATTGGTTAGCCTTTGGTGTTTGGGTTGCTGCTATAGGGGTTGGGGAATCATTTATTATTAAGGCTATACATTTATTCCTAAACTACGTGCGATAATTGTTTAAGCTTCTTTTAAGATATTAAAAGCTCAATTATATGGGTTAATGAGCTTTAGCTTTATAAGCTATAAAAAACGATCTTATCAAATTTTTAATAAGCCCACCAAAAATCACCAAACGCAAATTGGGGTCTCGAATGTAGTGGTTTCTAGTTTCTACCTAACTAATTGTGGCTCTCGAATGGCACCATGAACCGTTTACACATTTAACGACCCTCGTCATGTATCCCTAAAAGCATGACCTGGTTGTAGACATTTAAGTAGCCACATAATCTAATAACCATGGTTCATCTGTTTATAAGCTAATAAAGATATGTATATTACAAATGTATGGAGAAACACTTAAGTTTATCGTCTTATATGTTCATATTTAGTGTGGTTTTAATTACTGTTTGGGATGTTTTAATCTGCTTATTTTACTGCCAAATAACCACTTTTAGTTGCCTATTTGAAGTCTTTTTAAGACGATACAAGTAAAGAAGTAAAGAACAGGAAACTATGACATGGGTTAAAATTGTGTAAGAAAAATACTTGCTTTTAGTATTAGTTTGAAGTGTATAGGGTGTTTGGAATTGCACATCTTATATTGTTGTTATAAAGCATTCAACTTTTTTTTGGGGGGGGGGGGGGGGGGGGGGGTTTCTTTTTATCCGCTTATTTCTCTATTGTACCACACATGACCACGAGTGGTGGTATTGAAACAGTGGTTATTCCAAATAAGCTAATTGATATGCTTAGCAACTGTTGGGAGTTAGGTCAATATGGGTCATTTATTAACGATGGTGGATGGCTAAGATGACAAGGGATCGTGTGACCACTTACCACGAGTTGTAGTGTTTCCTATATGACCCGGTATGCGACAATAAGCAAAGCCAAAATCTAAATCATGATCACATTGTATGCCCATCTAAGAAGCAAAAATAAACACACTTGAACATCATTGGTAGCTTAGATCTCAACTATGCAGCAGCAACATATGTCAGAGTGCTTAATATTCCTGACATGAAATGGGTAAAATTGGGTTATGTATGCATGCATTTTAACCCGTTACCACATACCCACCACTCCAGTTACATGAAAATGTATTAACATATTGGGCTACAATTTTATCTATAATACATTAACTGATACATGGCAAACGGGCTTAAACATATAAGAAGCCTAGATAGAATAGGGTCAAAGAGGTGTAGGTGGTCGTTAAGGTCCATATTTTTAAACATGATGTTCAAGTAAACTTCTTATCTAATAACCATGATTCTTATATGTTCATCTTTAATAGTTGGTTGTCTAAAGTTCTGGAATTTTAATGGTAGGTTCATGGTCTAGGGCAGAAACTGACACCAGTGTCTCATACTTGCCAGACGCCTGGTACACCAGAAGATAAAGTTAGCTCGAGAAAAAGTGGCGTTTGTGTCGGTGAAGCGTAAGGAGTTTATAAAGAAGAGAAGGAAAGCTGTTGAGGAGTTGGGCATTGTGAGTGAGAAGTATAAGAAAATGGAGGAGTTGGAGAAAGCGGTTCAGACTGTAGATTTGGAGATGGCGGAATGGGTTAGTGATGGACTTGTGTCGGCTGAGAGGGATAGGGAGAAGGTTTTGGTTGTGGGGAGGGAAAAGGAAGCGGAATTTGATACGGTTGAGGTTAAGATGCAGGAGGCGTTGGAGATGCAAATTGTCGCGGAAGAGGAATGTGTGGGTTTGCAAGAGAGCTTTGCAGTGGTGAGTTTGCTATATTTTAAATACGTATTTGGTCTTTACATGCTGCTTTTGATTTACCTGATATAACTGTGCACTTTAACATTCGGATTCATTGCTTGATCCATCGACGACTAGATAAGTGGCTGTATAGCGTTAGTAATTTCATAGATATTAAATTAGAAACCTGATCACAGTACGAAAAAAGTTTTAATTTTGAAGATACCGGGGGTTCATAAATCCAAAAATTAAAAATAAAACCAATTCAAAGAAACAATTAAGTTAATCAGCTTGCATACCTAAAACAATAACTCCTATTATAACTTTGACTAAGTGTGTTTTCAATAGGTCATTTGTTGTTTCTTTGGGGTTGTATATTGTTTGTCTTTGTTTTTAATGATGTTAAGCACAGTTAAGATTAGTCATTCAATCTCCATAAAAGAATAATTTCATATTAGTCATTTGGTGCCTCTATAGAAAATACTACTTCAAGATACATGACTACTGTTCACAATACCTCATGTTTGTTATCAGGAGAAGTTGTTTTTCGTATTGCACGATATCTTGGTAGTATTGGATGAAGTTAGTGACCTTCAACCAATTTTCGCTGATCATGTTCCGGTTATAAAGTTCAATCTTAAAGGTATATCGGTTATTGTCATATGCATCATTTTTATGGTTTATCATTTTTTATAGTTATCTGTATTATAATTCTGAGTTAGAACATTTTAGTGCTGTGAGCCATGATTACTATATAGTTGTAATAAATGAGTTCCTTTAAATCTATTTTTTACGTTGGGATTTCAGTGCAATTAAGTAAATAACAAAGAGATCTGCTGTAATTTTGTATAAGATAATTGTTAATTATATATATTGTATTTATGTATAAGATAAGCATTATCTAAAGTGTTATACACATCTATAAGTATAATTATACACAAACTTGGACAACCATAAAGTTTATAAATACAAAAACTAATCATCAGTCGATTATGATTTATCCGTATATCACTTTCTTCAATTCGATTTTTATTTTCCCTGGAAGAAAAAAATTATTGTTGGTTGGTGCAGGTTCTTGTGCAGTTTACTTCGGCGAGGCATGAAGCAAATTTGCATATCGACAAATGTTAACCCAACATTCCAAGAAGGTATTTCATATCAAAATTCCCTTTTTGTTCGTTATTGTCATTAATTTGAGTCAATGATATTGATACTAGGTCAACTTGAATACTTCTATGACTCACTTTTTTTGAATGGCAGTTTAGGCTGTTATAGTTGCAAAATTGCAACTTCAGTTTTTTTTACGTGAATCGAGTTGTTAAATGTTATAATTGGTTATTGCTTAAGCTGTATAAGAGAATATTGTAATGAAAATCACGAATGCATCTCAACTGATTAGCTTCAATAGGATCCCCATGCTGCATTTGCCCTCTTATTATCGATGGGAGACTTTGACTTGCCGCTTTGGAGGAAGATTTGAAGCATCAATTCTTGAATTTAGCCGTTGATTGCGCTTACACATATTTTATACAGTCCCACATACATTACATAATTGGATAGTTGATCGCTTGCAACGACTTGGAATTGCACACTACTTTCATCTGAGCTCAAAATTTTGTTGAATATATCTACTGGTACATGAATTATAAGCTAGACCGAAGAAGAGTTAATTAAAGATTTTTATGAAAAACTAAAATAGAAATTACTAATACATCTTTATGAATAATACAGTGTGAAGGTATTGGAACAAAAAAAAAATGGGTATGCTAGGCACACTGATGTACTAATTCTGACGAACTGCTATGGGCTTTCATATTTTAAGAATGAATGGTTATGAATTTTCTCCTGGCAAGTTTCATTAATAATTTTTATGCATCGTTAATTAGCGTTATTATTATAGAAGAAACTGAAAACAAATTTTTTTTCCACATTACAGGATGATCATGTTCAATCTATATCGAACTTCTCAAATGTATTTTTCAGGTTATAAAATCCTCTATAATTCCAAAAGACGCTCAAGAAACCAAGTTTTGGACAAACAGACCATTAAAGAAATGCATGGTGACTGATGAGCTAATTAACTATCTATACTCAAGTAAAAAAAGACATAAGTAGTTGTTCAGTTATAAGTTATGGCTACAATATATGTATTAATATAACTATTCAAATGATACGGTTTAGGAGGTGTTAGTCATTAATACTTTGAGTTACTATGAAGAACTTAACAGTTTCTCCCTTTATCTAATTTATTTTAATATTTTCAGACTAATTTATGCTCTAAACAATGATGGAATACATAGTACCAATACTACATGTAATTTTGTTTTATGAAAGGATTGGTCGGAAAGTTTTTCTTATATGTGGTGATAACTGTAATTGATTTTGTTATATCTGTGATTGTTGGCTTGTTGCATAGCCATCTTTCAATCACAGTTTATGTGAAAAGTAAACTACAACCATCTTTAAGATCGACTCAATGTGGGGAATGCTGGTGATAACTATAGCCCGTTCGATGGTTCACCAACTGCCCATTTGCTATCTCTGCTATTTTTATTGATGCAAATTTAGTTTTATAGAGCTGTAGACGAATCTCATACATAATAATTTGCAGTGATGAATCAATAAATCTTATATCAGTGGGACTCGAAGCAAATTGCGGTTAAATGTTAGGCAACTTTCGATCACCAGAGGATTCACCAAGTCATACAAAAGAAAAAATGAAACTAAACTACAATACTTTCTAAGCCTGATACTTTTTAGTTTCGATTATGACAATAAAAAATATTAAATAATACTTTTTAGATTTAAAGGGAAAAAAATGCATCTCAACTGTAAGAAAAAATAAAAAGTCTCGGTATGCATTTGTAGCAACCAAATGTCTTCAACATAGTTTAAAACATACAAAATTATATTAAAAAAATATGAATATACATGCTTACGTTAAATTTATATTTAAAATTTAAAAGTTGATAAAACTATAACCATTTTATATTAGTGTTCTTAGTACTTTACTGTCCACAAAAACATACAAAATGTTATAATAGCTAGCTGAACTTACAGCAATAATATTTTAACCCAACCATGATGAATATTCAAACATAATATTAAACAAGGAGGAATAAATTATCAATGCAAAACATAACATATCTTAACTATCAACAAATTATATAAAATATATATGTACCTTTACTACGTCCGTCGTTAAAAATAATTATAAACCAAAATGAAAGAAACACGAGTAAAAAATAAAAAATAAATAAAATAAATAAAAATTAAACAATTTGTTTTTAATTGATAAAAATATATTAATAAAAAATTTAAGAAAAACCCCGTGCGTGCACGGGCATTATAACTAGTAGTTCATATACAACAAAACAAGCAACTAAAGATTCGACCTTATATATATTTACTAGGTAAGGTTTTATGCCGTGCTAACGCACGGCCCATGAACTCAAATATTAAATATTTACATGTGTGGCTTTTAAGAATGAAAATTAGTGTTAGTTATTGATATTCCTTTAAATGAATATTGGCACACTTTCTTCTTTTTATTTCTCTTTTTTGTAATTTTATTTTTATTATTAAACCACCGAACTGAAATTACGAAAAAAATATATAAAATTTGATAAATGAAAAGTATTAAAGACAGAAAATAAGATAGATGAAACGATACAAACCTAGTCCTTTAAACAGAGTAGGTAAAATTGTGCTAGGGTGCCAATATCCAACAAGGGTATCGATAACACTTCTTTTAAAAATTTTGTAGCTCATATTTGTAAACATTTCATTTGAAAGTTCCCGTATAATCTAGTGGTACAAAATGTAAAATTTGATAAGTATATTACTATCTTGAGGAAACTCATAAAAGCCTTCACCAAGTATTATTCAAGTATCTTTTCTTTTGCCATGAGTCTGTATAATATGATGAAAAAAAAATGTCAAACATCAAATACCTTGGATACCATTGAAAATATTAAAAGACAAGTTTTTCAAATCATACTTACTTTTCCTATAATTACAGCTTTTCCTATCCGGCCGACTTGCTATATTTGGTCGACTGATTCACAAAGAAGGAAGGTTGCTTTAAAAAAGAGACCATATTGGGATGAAGTGATGAAAAATGCTGATAAAAAATTGATGGTTGTTTAAAGCCATATATAGCAAGATATTTAAGTTGAAAGTATGGAGGTAGGAAGATTGAGATATGGGCATGTTGTCCTCTTGTCTTTTGAAGTGGTTAAAGCAAATGACGAAAAACAATAATAAGTGTCATTTTCTGGTGTGCTTATGTGGCATTCTCTCGATGCATTTGGGGCTGCTACAGTATTAAAAAAAAAAAAGTGTATTAGGGCGTGCTAAGCACGGCCCATTGAGTTTATATTTAAGATTTTCGAGAATGTATACCTGTTAACTGTAGATATCACCTCTTTTCTTCAAGACATATCCTTAATTTTTTGTGAAAGAAAAGCCATTGCTCTAATGCTAAAAAGTTTTTCAAAAACTTTTTAAAGCAAAAAAACTTATTCGTTAAACATGTCCTAACTACTTATGTGTAGGGAAAAAAAGGAATTACAAATAGCATTTGAACGGAAAAAATTGTTGCACTAATGTATGTACTACATACTAGTTATAATACCCGCGCACGCGCAGGTTTTTAAATTTTTTTGAATCATATATTTTTATTTATTAATAAAACAAATAATTTAATCTTTGTTTTGTTTGATTTATGATGTTTAATTATAGTTTGCCTAATAAGAAAATAATCTTTTTTTTTAAATAAAATTATTACTAAATAAGGTATGAATCTATTTTTTTGAAATGAAATTTTTTTAATAGGGATTTTGTTTTATTATATATAAAAGATATATAGTTAATTTTTTCACATTACACCAGAGTTAGCTGAGTTCCAATTTACACCTTGGCTACGAGTCTACAACTCCTAAACCCATCACCTTTTTAGTTTTTACTCATATTAACCACTCTTGTCACTTAAATAGTATATGCCATACTCTTTAAACTTTGCATGATAAAGTCATGACAAGCAAGTAAGCAAACCCATGTGTATTCAGAAAAGAAGTACCTAGCCCATGTTCATGATTATCTTTTTCTTTCATATATATTGTTTATCACTTTATCTATAGAAGTTTGAAACTTTGAATACACCAAACAAACGTAGCTAGTGTAGAATTGCCAATATAAGTATATAAGGTTCATCACTATGAGGGGAGCTTATGTAAATATTTTGACATCTGATACATTTGGTATATATATTCGCTTCTGCACAAATGTTCTACATCTTTTGTTCTCATTTCTCTCACTTATCTCCCCTAATTTAATTTCACGATTCATCAAATTTTCTCATCGATCAGAACCTGTTCAAAAACACAACCACCCCTGCCTTCATCATTCTCTCATCTCATCTCAAACACATAAGGGTTCTTCCATCTGCCGCTGCTTAGCTTATAATGGCTTTTGATTTCTTTCAGCCGATCCAACTCTTCTTCTTGTCCTGCATGTGGACTAGACTACCTTCATAAGTGTTTGATGGTCTTTGTAAATTCTTCAGGTACATCAATGCTTTTCGGTCTATACCGGGATCACCCCAACGGCCATCTCGGTGATATAAAGGTCTTTACGACGACATGTATGATTCATTTGTTATAAGGGAACAAGTGACTCAAGTGCTACAGCTTGCTTTGAGGTGTACACAAATGGAACCAAGCAGAAGACCCTCAATGAGAGAGGTCGTGAGACAACTTGAAGATGTGTATGCACCTAACCACGCATGCGAAGACCAAGGCCCACCGGGGACTCCCGTTCATGAAACTAGCTAGTATTTGAAAGCTGATACATGTAATTACTATCATGTAGGATGCTCCATATATATAGATGTCATTGATCGAACACTGATGACTACGTCTAATATAATGTTGGCATAATGCATGTTTTGTACCTCCATCATCGATGGATGGCCCTTAATTGATCGAACAACCAAATATCAGCTATGTATCTCAAGTTAATTATTATGCATGTGTATGAGTAGGACAACATGTATAGTTGAAATACTTACTAGTGGTTAATGTGGAAGAGTATGAATGTCTATGGTATACATTGATTGAGCATGTGACAACCGGCAGTTTAGGGAGTTATTTTAAAAACCCGCATTACGATTAAAGTTCGTTTATAATTTTTATTTAGAATTTTATTTCACAACGAACTTGTAAGACCTATTTTATGAATAATTATATGTTTATGATGTTATGGAATTCGTGAATTATTTTCATAATTCATTCTTGATTTTATGCTCGGTGATGTATTCTTAAATTCTCACTTAGTACTACGTTGACTCTGGCACTAGGAAACCTAAAAGTTTAATAACTTACGAGTTTTAATACGATTGGACGTTTAATAACGTATTTATTATAAATTTTGGTGGAATATATATATAAAGCCGTCAAATGGTGAATATAACGAGTTTTGGGAACGTTTAATATTTCTTAGTAAGTTTTTACTTACGTACGGGGGCGTTTTTATAAACTAAAATTGGTGATAAAAAGGTTTTGTGTGCAAAATATAAAGAAACTAAGTAGAGGGACCTAAAGTGTAAAATCTCCTTATTTAACCCTAACCCTAAACTAATAACTCATTTCCATCTCCACACTCCACATCTTCTCCCTCTCCTCTCTTTATCACCGCCGGCCACCCCACGTCCGGCCACCACCGCCGCACACCACCATACACCGCCACTCCCAAATCACTCCCCACCTTCTCCTTGATACGTAGTGGTGATTCACGCGCCCGAAAACCTCCCCCCTCGTCTCGATTTACCACCTTCGACGCCACCCACATCTCCTCCACCATTTTTCTTGGGTTATCATTGTAGATCCGCGGGTAAGTGGGCACAAGGTGCCTCAATTTTGTTGAAAAACTTACCCAAACCCACGAATTTCTATTAATATGGTTCGGATTTGGTATAAAAGGGCAAAAATAATAATGGGTTTTATTTAAACTCGGTAAAATCTTGGTTTGGTATCCGGGTTTCGATGTTTGGTTGTTTTTCTTTGCGTGGTCGACCCAAGAGCCGAGGGCCTCCCCCTCGACTTATGATGATTCCGAGTTGTTGGTTATCATTTCGACTCGGTTTCGTGTTTATTGACCTTAATTGGTCCTCGTGATTGATTATCTTGAGTGGATTCTTGCTTGTTGTTCTTGTTGTTCGACTTGGGATGGAGCCGACGACCCATTGGGTCGGTTTGGTTATTTATTTTGTTGGGTCGAGCTCCCGTGAGCTAGCGGAGACCTTGTGGTCTCGGGTGGGACCCACGTGACTTGGTATATGTTTTTCGACTCGGGTCGGCTTGGTAACTTGACCCGGATACGGTTATTTTGAGAACCGTTTGTGGTGTCGAAATATATATATTTCGGCAAAGTTTATTTTTTTTGGGTTATTTATTATTTGTTGGTTACCATTATTATGGCTTGATTTTTGAGTTTGATGAAGTTGACGAGTATTATGGACTCGTGGTATTAATTGAAGTTGTGTTGACGATAAAGTGGTTTGGGGACCGATTGTGAGACGGTCACTTAGATTGACGGAGATAGGTTAGTCGGGTGCCATAGTCGGACCCTATTATTGTAGCACGTGGATTGAGATTGTATTGGACGGAGATATTTTTGATTGTTATGACTTTTATATTACTTTGGACTTGGACAATGAGCCGAGAGTCATGACTCGGACATGTGACCATTTCGTATGACTCGGTAACTATTTACAAATAAAACGTAAATAATAAAACTCGTAATAATAGTTATTGATAATATAATCGTTTATATGAATATATAGACGTGAATAACGGATATATAATTATATAAGCGCGTATATTAATAATAATAATAATCACAAGTCGTATTATAAATAATACAACTAGATATATATTAGGCTACGAAAGTGGCGTAATATTATTTAACATATTATTATTATAAAAATGTGTTATAAAACGAGAAACTCTCGACAATTATTAACCATTTAATAAAAATGTCATTTTGTATATATATAACGGGTAAACTTATCGAGTTATGCGGAGTCGTTGTCACTCGAGTCCAGGTAAGTTTTAATTGTAACTTTCGTGTTGTCACGGATATATGACGATTAATATAAACGTTTTCTATAACTAAATAACCACTTAACCGTAAAGTTGAATCGGGTTATTTGGCTATATGAAATGAATATATTAATGGGCATCGTATCCCACGACGCCCATAGGTTGTGGTATATGTAAAGTGTAATAAATTGCGAGTGTATATATCGGGAAATCTGGCCAATTTGACGATATATATGAGGAATTTATTAGACTATAATATCTACCATATAGTATTTATGTGCTATGTGCTTTAGGATGGGGTGTAATCTTGGAACTGTATGTTACGTAAATAAATATGAGGATTATCAAATTGACGGATTTGATAAACTTCGGCGATTTATTTAAATGATATATTGGGCTAATATTAGATCCATAGTTTATTTTATTATTCTTTATGTGACCTTTTGGTTTGTTTTGAGTCGACCCACCACCCGTATGGATACCAAACGCAAACACACCAAACTAATACGAAATGGATTTTTGGAAATAAAACGGATTCTCGTCCTGGTTTGGGAATATTTTAAATTTGAGAATATGATTTCTGAACGAGTTGGTAATGTTAGGTTGTGTCGAGTCCGTAGTTGCTGTTTCGTGAGTTACTATACATCTTATTTCTACCGACTTCTTCTTGCTATTTTCTGGACTTGAGGTGAGTCATAGCCCCACTTTTACTCTTAAACTATGTTTTCAATACTTGGGGTGAGAAACGTGCAAATCATTTTATGTGGACTATTATCGCTTTTATATTCTTTCTAAACTTGCTATGCGTATGGACTAGGATGTATTGTCAGCTTTAGTCACATTTTATGTGTACTATTCAAGGTTGGCTTATTTGTTATTGTCAGCTTTAGTCACACGGTTCGTGTGTACTATTCAAGCTTGGCTTATTTAGATACTTGTAACACCCCCAAAATTTGATACAGCGGAAGACTCAACAAGCTTTCGGGGTGCTACGGGGATTGGTATCCAACACAAGACAATATAGAACGAGATAAAGTAAACATAATAAAAAAACACAACCAAAACGAGGTTTTAAGGTTTACATTTATCCCAACATCATTCAGAGTCAGGCCCAAAATAAAATAACAATAGGTCCAAATTTAATTATCAGAGTTTAGAAAAATAGATCCATAAACCGTGTGCCTTAGCCGAGCCTTCCAATCCAAGCATGTACCTCAACACTTAATTACCTGAGAAAACGTGCTAAAAGTCAGCTTTCGCTGGTGAGATCATAGGTTTAAATTCAACTAATAACATAGTGGACATATACGCAAAACGCTTGCTAGCTAGACTAAGGATTCACTAAAAGCCTGCGGATACCCTCCGCTCTCAACATAACACACGGATACCCTTCCGCAATAACCAAAACACACGGATACCCTTCTGTACTATCATAGATATTCGGGTAGCCCCCGCAATACCAATAATAACTCGGATAACCTCCGAAGTATAATAACCTATAGGTGCACACTACAGTATCTAAATAAGCCAACCTTGAATAGTACACACGAACCGTGTGACTAAAGCTGACAATAACAAATAAGCCAACCTTGAATAGTACACATAAGAAGTGACTAAAACTGACTATACATCCTAGTCCATATGCATAGCAAGTTTTAGAAAGAATATAGAAGCGATAATAGTCCACATAAATAATTTGCACGTTTCTCACCCCAAGTATTGAAAACATAGTTCAAGAGTAAAAAGTGGGGCTATGACTCACCTCAAGTCCAGAAAATAGCAAGACGAGGTAGGTAGAAATAAGATGTATGATAACTCACGAAACAGCAACTACGGACTTGGCACGACCTAACAATATTAACTCTTTCAGAAATCATTTCCTCAAATATATAGTATTCCCAAACCCGGACGAGAATCCGTTTTATTTCCGAAAATCCATTTCATATTAGTTTGGTGTATTTGCGTTTGGTATCCATACAGGTGGTGGGTCGACTCAAAACAAACCAAAAAGATCACATATAGAAAGAGATAAAATAAACTATAGATCTAATATTAGCCCAATATATCATTTAAATAAATCGCCAAAGTTTACCAAATCCGTCGATATGATAATCCTCATATTTATTTACGTAACATACCGTTTCAAGATTACATCCAACCTAAAGCACATATAAAGCACATAGCACATAATTACTATATAGTATATATCATAGTTTAATAAATTCCTCATATATATCGTCAAATTGGCCAGATTTCCTGATATATACACTCGCAATCTATTACACTTTACATATACTACAACCTATGGGCGTCGTAGGATACGATGCCCACTAATATATTCGTTTCATATAGCTAAATAACCCGGCTCAACCTTACGGTTAAGTGGTTATTTAATTATAGAAAACGTCTATATTAGTCGTCATATATTCGTTACAACACGAACGTCACAAATAGTAACTTACCTGGACCCGAATGACAACAATTTCGCCTAACTCAATAAGTTTATCCGTTATATATCCGAAATGACATTTTATTAAACGTTTCATAATTGTCGGGAGTTTCCCGTTTTATAACACAATTTTTATAATAGTAATACGTTTAATAATATTACGCTACTTTCGTAGCCTAATATATATCTAATCGTATTATTTATAATACGACTCGTGATTATTATTATTATTAATATACGCGTTTATATAGTTATATATACGTTATTCACGTATATACTTTCATATAAACGTTCATATTATCAATAATTATTATTACGAGTTTTATTATTCTCGTTTCAATTTTTAATAGTTATTGAGTTATACGAAATGGTCATATGTCCGAGTCATGACTCTCGGCTCATTGTCCAAGTCCAATAATAAACAAAAGTCATAAATAACAAATCTCCGTCCAATCAGAATCTCAAACCACGGGCTACAACAATAGGGTCCGACTACGGCACCCGACTAACCTATCTCCGTCAATCTAACGACCGTCTCACAATCGGTCCCCAATCACTTTCGTCAACAACTCCTCAATTACCAATAATTATATCCCATGTCGAGACCACAATGGTCTCGACTCAACCAAAGTATTCGGCCGATAAATAAATATCACAACAATGTAACCAAGTTCACAATTATTATTACAAGTATAAATAACATTAACCAAGTTAATGTGTGGGTCGGTTTACCAAGCCGACCCGAGCCCTCAACTCACTTGAGTCTCGGCTCCGAACCGCGAGTCATTAGGACTCGAACCAAACACACAAGTATCATATAGCTCACTTGAGCTTAACCAAGAAATTGTATACTCCATCCGACCCAAATGGTCAATTCGGCAACAAAATGGTACTCGGCTAAAAGCCGCGACCCACAAGGGTCGAACCACATTAACCATACGAGCCAAAGGCTCGAACCACACTCAACGAGAACCCCATGAGGGTCTCGGTATGGCCAACGAGCACAAAAGAAACCCCGAGACCACATGGTCTCGGCTAGCATCGGATCGAGGTACACCACCCTCGACAACACAACCAAACAATCAATCAATCAAAGGACCAAAGCCACCAAGGGGCTCGAACCAAAAATAAGCTGAGAGCTTTGCTCTCGGTTCCGAGTCGACCACGACCAAACTATGAAACCCGGATACCAAACTAGTTTTTAATCACAAAAACATCATTTCCATTAAAACCCAATTCGATTCTCCATAATATTATTCGTGTAGCCACGAATAAAAGCCAATCGTGGCTCCCAAAACCCTTGAAAAGCTTCTTCTCACCTTCTAAATCCTCCAAACGCTCAGATCTAGAAAAGTATCACAAATTCGGATGGATAAATATAGATTTGGTGGTGTTAATGATGGTTCTAGGATGAGTTTCTTATACCAAAAGAAAGAGGGGAAAGAGGGGAATAAAATGGTGGTGTTAGTTTTGTTGGGTGATCGGATATACAGCGGTGGTGGCCGGATTTAATGTCGGCGGCGTCTAGGGTTAGGGTTGGGGAAGAGATAGATGAAAGAGAGAGATGAAAATTAGTGTGTGGGTGAAAAACCGGACCAACACACCTTTTAATATCTATTTATATTTTTTTTTTCTTTTATAAAAAAGTTATAATAATAATAAGGATAATAATAATAATAGTAATAATAATAATATTATTACGGTGGAGCGGGTAACGCGGGTTATTGTAAAAACATGTGGCCCGAACCCGAACTCATTTTAAAACTCCAATATCACTCGAGAACCTCTCGTAAATAATTAAAAATATATATCGGACTCGTTAAGACGAATCATAAAATTGTCGTTAGGTAATCCTAGTGCCAAAGTCAACGTAGTACCAAGTGAGAATTCGAATATACATCACCGATCATATAATAAAAAATGAATTATGAACATAATTCACGAATTCCATAACGTCATTAATTAAAATATCCATAAAATAGGTCTTACAAGTTCGTTGTGAAATGAAAATTTCAAATAAAAATTATAAACGAACTTAAATTGAAATGTGGGTTTTTTTAAAATAGCTCCCTAAACTGCCGGTTGTCACAATACTGTAGTGTGCACCTATAGGTTATTAATACTTCGGAGGTTATCTGAGTATTTATTGGTATTGCGGGGGTTACCCGAATATCTATTTTAGAACGGAGGGTATCCGTGTGTTAGGTTGGAGCGGAGGGTATCCGCAGGCTTTTAGCGAATCCTTAGTCTAGCTAGCAAGCGTTTTGCGTATATGTCCACTATATTGTTAGATGAATTTAAACCTATGATCTCACCAGCGAAAGCTGACTTTTATCACGTTTTCTCAGGTAATTAAGTGATGAGATGCATGCTTGGAATGGAAGGCTCGGCCAAGGCTCATGGTTTATGGATCTATTTTTCTAAACTCTGATAATTAATTTTGGACCTACTGTTATTTATTTTGGGCCTGAATCTGAATGATGTTGGGATAAATGTAAATCTTAAAACCCCGTTTTGGTTGTGTTTTTATTATATTTACTTTATCTCGTTCTATATTGTCTTGTGTTGGATACCAATCCCCGTAGCACCCCGAAAGCTTGTTGAGTCTTCCGCTGTATCAAATTTTGGGGGTGTTACAGATTGGTATCAGAGCCAAGGTTATAGAGAACTAGGTAAATAAACGCCTAAACTATAACCGTATTTTATAGAAAATGATCCTTGACCATCGCCCGCCAGCCCGCCAAGCCGAAGCATCTTCTATTATTTGAGGTATTATGAGATATTTGAGATGATTGTTAGATTTGGGATTTATTGAGATGATTTAAGGTTATGCATTTTAGTAATAAGAGGGCGTTTTCGAGGAATTATATGGTCTATATGTTTTATAAACATTTTAGTAATGCGGTGTTTGAAACTCTTTTTATTGAGATTACATGATTGAACTATTTGATGAGGATTTTTAGTATGGTATTATGAGTTGTGATTTAGCTGTTTTGAAACACTTACACCTACCCTACGCCGTTGTCACAGACCATGGCCTCCCATATGCCCGATGTTGTCGAGGATATTCTTACTGCACCGGTTTTACCTGCACAGTTCACTATGGCATCTGATGATCCTTACCAGATGGCCATGCTTTCAGCTACTGTACCACAGGCAGCTTCTACTTCAGCACTACCTGCTGCATCTACGCAGGGACCCTCATCTTCTCTAGGGCTCCCTGGTACATCGAGGCAGCTTACTCTTCATCAGGCTTTGGCTCGTGTGGCACCACGCTTTGCCCACCGAGCTACGGCACGCATGTCGGTACGGCCTACTCCATCACCTTTACAGATTGATGCTCACTCTCTTCTGTCTGAGGCGCCACCCACATCATTGCGTCGTCTTCCTAGATCACCTACTACATCTCCACATGGTTCGCCTTGTAGGAGACGACGATTGATGAGGTACTCTTCCGATGAGGAGGAGGAGGAGGAGTACGAGGGTGAGGATGAGGCTGATGACCCTGAGCAGGAGGATGACCCTCAGGAGACTGAGCAGGGTGATGATGATGACCCTGAGGAGGAGGATGACCCTCAGGAGGATGAGATGCCTGATGATGATGATGAGTTAGTACCACCAGCTCAGGCTGAGGAGCCTGATTCACCTGTACACCCGATTGAGCCTGATTCACCTGATCATCCGTTTTTGTTTGAGTTGACACCTGGTAGTCCCGCTGGGTCGGATGCATCTTCTGAGGTTTCTGCTGAGCATGCAGAGTTAGGTGAGATTGGCAGGTTGTGGGCTCGGATTACTGAGCTTAGTGAGAGAGTTGCACGTGTATCTGATCGACTTGAGAGAGTTATTGGAGAGTTTTTAGCGGATTTGAGAGTTGACATGACTGTCGTTGTGGGCAGGACTACTGAGCTGAGGAGAGTTTTGATGGATGTCCACGAGCATATCGATAGTCTGCAGCGAGGATTTGTTACTGCTCGTGAGGCTGACCACAAGCAATGGCAAATGAATGCCGAGCTAGAGAAGGCGGTGGCTGACCTCGAGAGAGACCGAGACACCCATAGCGTGGAGCTAGGATCGTTATGGAGGGATCTTGATGGCTTGAGGCAGGAGTTGAGGAGCCTCCGCCAGCAGCGTGGCTAGTTGCTTGGATTATGTTGTATGGTTGCTTTCTTAACCGAGGAGTGTTCGGTTAGAAAAGCTAGTTATCATATTTGATGTATTTTGTTCAGTATTCGTCCCTTTTGGAACGATTAGTATGTTTTGTGTTATCCAGTAGTTGGAACTATGTTAGATCGCTATTGTACGGTTGATGGTTATTAGTATATGATTTTGGGTGTTATGGAAAATGGAGTCCTTATTCGCTTTATTGATGTTACGTGGTGTATTGTTGCTATTCTTTCCCTGCACCTAACGTTACAACCCTTTAAATACCTCTTTGATAGTTTATCCTAGGTGCTGAGGTTTGATCCTTTCCCAAGCCTATGGTAATCTATTTTGCTATGACAGGTAGTGAGAGATATCTTCCATTTTCATAATGTTATATTACTTTATTACACCCGAGAGATGTGAGTATCTAAACACTATTTGTGAGGTGCTTGTGTATGACCTCCGTGCTTGTCTATTGGTCTTTAGTGGAACGATTATTTGTTGTAATTACTTTTATATTAGTGTTAAATGACCCCTAACTTGTCTTTTGAGTAGAATAAAAGCTCATTTGCTTGAGGACAAGCAAATCTCAAGTGTAAGGGTATATGATGAGGCGAAAAATGATCCGTTTTTAGGGGGTCATTTAAGCTCGAATCTGAATTTATTTGATCAAATATTGCCCTAAATCGTTCCTTTTGTGATTTTAGGTATTTGGAGAGTGAATTCTGGAAAAGAAGCCATTTTGGACGTTTTTGGAGCATAAAAGTGAAGAAAACGGCAAAGTACCAATTTTCCATCCTGAAGACACAAGGTGACGGCGTCAAAAGTCATCCTGACGGCGTCAAAGTGGCAAGAATAAAATACCGTGGTTGGTGACGGCGTCACACAGGCCGTCATAAGTAGATCAAGGCCGTCCGAGGAAGTATTTGGCGGCGAGGTGACAGCGTCACATGGTAGTCTTGACGCCGTCAGCCTAGTTTTCCTATATATAGTTTTCTAGTTTTTTCATTAAAGGGAGAGAAGTTTGGTGAAACCCTAAAGACGAATTTGGTGTATCTTTTACAGGTTTTTCAAGGGTTCCAAACCCTTGAGACCTTGCATTGTAATTGAGATAAGTGTTCTTCCAATTCAATCAATATGTCTATGTGTTGGTTGTTTATATCTTGTTCTTGTCTCAATTCCATTATGCTAGGCTAGATCTCTTTTGTGTTTGCTTAGATCTAATGAAACCTAGATGTTAATTATGTGTTGATTACTTGTCTATTCTTGTCTTGGATGAATGATTTTATATGTTAGGCTTAAGAAAACTGGCAGATCTCCAAATGGTAACATGCTTGAACGTCTTAAGAAACATGAACCGAGGCGTACTAGGTCTTTATTGGTTGTATTTAATGCATGAGCCATTGTTTACAATCCCTATAGTTGTGTTGGGTCATGGTGTAGGAGGAGATAAGAGCTCATAGAGTTGGGGAGTTATGTATGCCACCCCACGAATGGTATTAAGGAATACAATCCGTCATCCATACAAGTATAACAAGTAATTAACGTGTAAAAGATATCTAGGGAGTAGTGAAGTCTAAGTAAACACAATTTCTCCAATTACTGCTCACAACCTTAGTATAATTTAGTTTAATTTCATTTTCAGTATTTTATTTTAATTATATATTAGTTTTGGGTTAGTTGAATAGCAACTAATTCCGCCCACTCTTCCAAAACCCGAGATTTTATTTGCTTTCATAAAAATACAAAAATACAAAAATAACCATCCCTCACCTTTAGAACTATTAATTAGGTTTTCTAATCCTAGCGACACTATTCCTAAGCTAAACGATCAATCCCCCGGTACTTGTCACTATAATATACTACAACGATCAGGTACACTGCCTGGTGGGGGTTGTAAGCTTCTCGAGATCCCTCGAGAGGTAAAGCCTGTTGCGATTCCCACGCATCAAGTTTTTGGCACCGCTGCCCGGGGAATAGTTATTGTCTAGGTTAGGATTTCTTTTTATTAGGTCTACTTGCTAGATTCCTTTCTAGTAAGATTTTTATTTTTTATTTTTAGGTCTTCTTTAGTCTATCTTAGTTCTTCGTGCCTTTGTTCGTAACTCTTTACCATCCGACATCATGGAAGGTGGTAACATCTTTGAACCCATCATCCCACCGCAACAAAACCCACCATTAGAACCCCTTAGGCCCCGAACCTTAGGAGAGTATTCCCGACCTAGCCACCAAGGCTACCGAAACACCATTGAGCTCACCGGAGACAATGTGACCCCCTTGCGATCCGACACCATCCGGTTGGTGCAAAGCGGATGTGCATTCCATGGACTTCGTTCCGAAGATCCAAACCAACACCTTAAGGACTTCCTCAAAATCGTAGATTCCATAGACCTAGGTGTTGAAACTAGAGAGACTACCCGTTTACGCCTATTCCAATTCTCTCTACGGGATCAAGCTAGTCAATGGCTTGAGCGTTTACCCGCGGGATCCATCACCACATGGGATGATCTCACCACTCGTTTCCTTGCTCAATTTTTCCCACCGGGGAGAACTACTAAGCTTAGGAATGACATCTTGATGTTCCAACAACGTCAAAATGAATCTCTTTATGAAGCATGGACTCGTTTCAAGGACTTACTCCAAAAAGTCTCTCATTATGGCATAGATCTTTGGCTCCAAGTCCAAATCTTCTATGACCATATCGACATCTCCACGAGGCGAACCATTGACCAATCGGCCGGTGGTAAGCTATGTGATCTTAGTGCGGAACAATCATGGGAACTCATAGAAGACCTTGCTCTCTATGACAATGAAAGTTGGAATGATCCCCTTGATTTGAACAAAACGGTCAAGGCAATATCTTTGCCTTCGAACAATTCGAGCACTCCCGACCGTAGGATCATGGAACTTGAGAACCAAGTCAAGTTTCTCATGAAATCTTACGAAGCTCCGAAGCATTCAAGCCAAGTGAACAAAATCACTTCTTCATGCAAATTATGTAGTGGTCCCCATGACACTCGTGATTGTGTGGAACTCCCCGGAACAGCTTTTGTGGACTACGCATCCACGCGTACCGATGAAGCGGGAGATAAGTGGTACACTTTCAAGCCCGAGCCAAACACATACGGTGATTCATACAACCCCTCATGGAAAAATCACCCAAACCTTAGGTGGAAACAAAATCAACCCAATTCTTCCAATCCGCCTAATCGTTACCAATCAAACGGTCCACCATCCAACCATACTTTCAACAACAATCCTTCTAACAACTATGGTAGTACCAACAATCTTAAAGGATTGATGTCAAAGTTCATGGCATCTCAAGAAGCTCGCATATCCAAGTTTGAAGCCGATTTCATACAAAAGCAAAGCGAGATGACCACTAGAATTGATGCATTGTTGAAAGTTCTCAATGACCGAGAAATGGGAGCACTCCCAAGTGACACGATCAAGAATCCGAAACTAACCGTTAATTCCATATCATCCGTTTCGTCACCCGCTTCGTGTCCACTATATTACTCGGTCAAATCAACGAGCACGTGTTTCAAACAAAACCAAGTTCCCCAAAAGGACCAATCAACTAAAACCCCCACTATAGAGCCGGTCAAAAGCATTGTTGAAACACCTCTTACGCAAGACCTTGACGATGAATTCAAAGAACTTCACCTTGAACGCCCCGTCATTGATGTCTTAGCGCGTGCTCCCTACTATAGCGCCCTCCTAGAAAAATATGAGAAGTGTAAGCTAGGCAAAAATGGGACCGCCTTCGTTCAAAACAAGTTACCTAAAAAGCTTGATGACCTGGGTATATTTGTTTTGCCTTGTAAGATAGGAAGATCCGAAGCTTTCGACACATTAGCCGATTTAGGGTCAAGCCTCAACTTGATTCCCTTATCCTTATTCACCACTCTTAAGCTAGGAAAGTTAGAGGAAACGGAGGTATTGATAGGTCTAGCGGATGGGAGTATTGCACACCCGGTTGGAATGATTAAGGATGTAGTTGTTCACGTAGGAAAGTTAATTATTTTAGCGGATTTTCACGTCCTAGACATGGTTAGTGACACTACATGCCCATTATTGGTAGGAAGAGGATTTTTAGCAACCGCTAGTGCCATGATAGATTGCAAGGAATCAAAGATAACGGTAGGTGAAGGCGACACTTGGTCGGTATATGATGTTAAGAAGCATAGTTATGATTGTGATGATGAACCAACACCGTATTGGGTAGAGATGAATAGGAGACCGTCTAGATATGGGCCTTGGATAGAAAGGAATTTTATGGGACCTCAATGCCCATTCTATCTAGAAAAGGACTTTGTTGAGAAGACACATTCGGTAGAACAACTCATAGCTAGAGATGAGGAACTAGACCCCTTTGAGGATCTGTTAGTCTTTAGGAAGATGATTGAGTTATTAAGCGTAATGCCCATCAACATAGAAAGGAATAAATGGAAAAGAGAGGGAGATAAGTGTAAGTGGAGGTGGGACAAGCCACCTAAAGAAGGTGACGGGTCATGGCATATTAGAATGACCTTGTATGATCCGGATGGAGAAAAGTTTGAAAGGTCATACCATACTAAGGAAACCGATAGAAAGTTGAAACCTAAGTTTGATCCCAAAGATGTCCTCAACGAGGAACTCACCCGAATCGCGTAGTAACCCATGACTTTGAGTCTAGCTACAAGACTCGTAAATAAAGAAAAGCGCTTCTTGGGAGGCAACCCATGTCTTGTGTGATTTTATTTGTTTGATTGTTATTTGCTTCCGTATGCATGTTTTATTTTTATTGTTGGTTGATCATGTTTCTCAATTAAAATGTGGAAATACTTTATTATGTTGTTTGGCCTAGTCTTAACTTCAACCTAAAGGTATTTTTGCAAAAGATAAGTGTAAGGGGAAACCCCAAATATGTTTTTAAGAAACAAACCGATCATGATTCTCCACAATATTAAATGAACATGTATATTCGTATTTGTTAGAGTCAAATGCTTGTATTGAGTCATAATGAAGTTTTGCAGGATTTTCTAGGAAGTAGGACAAAGTTTTTCCAGAAATTTTCCGGAAACTTAACATAAGAATTTCTGCAGGTCCATTCTGACGGCGTCAGAGTATTACTCTTGACGGCGTCAGGAGTTAAAAATCTGGAAATTTTACCGGTTTTGTTTTTCTAACGGAGTCTTATGGTTTTTGTGAATTATTAAGTTTTATAATCTCTAGGAAATCTGCAAACTTCATTCCACAAGCATTATATCTTATCTTGTTTTCTAGGATTTAGTAACTTATATAGGATGCCACCGAATTTACGCGAGGTTGCCTTGTCTATTGTTGTCAGGATTTACAGGTTATTTATGACAAGAAGATGATTTAGATTCTGGAAGGGAAGCTTTGATTGTTCGTTTTCTTGGAGGAAGATTTAACCTGGCCAACCTATAATCCATACCGAGCGAATCAGGGGAGTATTTGATTTCATTCTCTTTACTTCTTAACTTTTACATTCTTTACTTGAACATTGGGGACAATGTTCATCCTAAGTGTAAGGGGATGGTAAAAAGATGATACCTTACATATGCACTTTTGCTTGAGTTTGTTTTGTTTGATAGTCGATGTGTAATAAAACTATGAGAAATACTTGTTAGTGTAATTTTAGCGCCAAATTTAAATTTTTTTACAACATTTAGGAGTGAAACTTTAGCCATAGCAAGCGTCTCATGGATAGGAGGTTGTATGACTAGCACATAACCGTATATTCAGAAAAATTTTCCACCCAAAAATGTGAGGTTCGCCTTTAGATTTGATAGAAAAAGCATTTATTATTGGTGCTTATGAGTGTACCGGTAGCATTTAGATTCTAGAACTTGCGTTAGTGATGCATCCCGAGACCGCTAGTGAGACTACATTCGTGTGGTAGGATTTACTACATGATAAGAGGCATTAGGATCACCCTTGTGTTAAACCCGTATTATAATTACTTGACCATTTAAGTCATATTACTTGGCTAGTTAAGTCAACTAATTTTTCCCACACCCTTTGCGTTGTACTCATTTTTAGTACACGATACCCCTAGTATACCCCTCCGAGCCTATCTTTTCGTTTCTAACTTTAAGCATCTTACTTAAAGGAAGAATTTGTTACACCCCACTTAAATGTACACCCAAATCGCCTTAGCCTTCCGTGTATGCGCTCAATTTTTAGTGCATTATTGTTATTTGTTAAACCCTAAGTTAACTTTCTAATTGATTACATGGTTGCTAAGTCGAGTCATATCCTTGTACATATTGTTTTGGGACGATTGGGACTCATGGGTAAGTACTTATTTTACGGAGTAATGGGGAAGAACATCATATTATTACCCCCATATGTGCGTTAATCTTAAAAGTGCTCAAAGTGTTTTGATTTTCTTAATTCGAGTCATTAGATTAGTTAATTGTAAAGTATGTAAAGATTCAAGTGTAAGGGGAACGTTCAAACCCCTATGATGTATTATTTTGGATGGTAGGGTAAGAGTGTATGCAAGTATATATATATATATATATATATATATATATATATATATATATATATATATATATATATATATATATATATATATATATATATATATATATAGAAAAAGAAAAAAAAGGGAGAGAGAAAAAAACATACGGACTACCATCCCGTTTTCATTCTATGTTCATTTTATGTTTTTGTTATTTTTCATTTGTTAGCTTAAGTCGAGTCTAGTCTTGGCTTAGCAACGCCATATTGTACATGTAATTAACCAAGATTGTTAACTCGCCACCAGTAAAACTTCCTTTATCCAACAAAACCGTGTATTTCATATCCCTACACCTAACGTTACAACCCTTTAAAAGACCTCTTTGATAGTTTATCCTAGGTGCTGAGGTTTGATCCTTTCCCAAGCCTATGGTAATCTATTTTGCTATGACAGGTAGTGAGAGATATCTTACATTTCCATAATGTTATATTACTTTATTACACCCGAGAGATGTGAGTATCTAAACACTATTTGTGAGGTGCTTGTGTATGACCTCCGTGCTTGTCTATTGGTCTTTAGTGGAACGATTATTTGTTGTAATTACTTTTATATTAGTGTTAAATGACCCCTAACTTGTCTTTTGAGTAGAATAAAAGCTCATTTGCTTGAGGACAAGCAAATCTCAAGTGTAAGGGTATATGATGAGGCGAAAAATGATCCGTTTTTAGGGGGTCATTTAAGCCCGAATCCGAATTTATTTGATCAAATATTGCCCTAAATCGTTCCTTTTGTGATTTTAGGTGTTTGGAGAGTGAATTCTGGAAAAGAAGCCATTTTGGACGTTTTTGGAGCATAAAAGTGAAGAAAACGGCAAAATACCAATTTTCCATGCTGAAGACACAAGGTGACGGCGTCAAAAGTCATCCTGACGGCGTCAAATTGGCAAGAATAAAATACCGTGGTTGGTGACGGCGTCACATAGGCCGTCATAAGTAGATCAAGGCCGTCTGAGGAAGTATTTGGCGGCGAGGTGACGGCGTCACATGGTAGTCTTGACGCCGTCAGCCCAGTTTTCCTATATATAGTTTTCTAGTTTTTTCATTAAAGGGAGAGAAGTTTTGGTGAAACCCTAAAGACGAATTTGGTGTATCTTTTACAGGTTTTTCAAGGGTTCCAAACCCTTGAGACCTTGCATTGTAATTGAGATAAGTGTTCTTCCAATTCAATCAATATGTCTATGTGTTGGTTGTTTATATCTTGTTCTTGTCTCAATTCCATTATGCTAGGCTAGATCTCTTTTGTGTTTGCTTAGATCTAATGAAACCTAGATGTTAATTATGTGTTGATTACTTGTCTATTCTTGTCTTGGATGAATGATTTTATATGTTAGGCTTAAGAAAACTGGCAGATCTCCAAATGGTAACATGCTTGAACGTCTTAAGAAACATGAACCGAGGCGTACTAGGTCTTTATTGGTTGTATTTAATGCATGAGCCACTGTTTACAATCCCTATAGTTGTGCTGGGTCATGGTGTAGGAGGAGATAAGAGCTCATAGAGTTGGGGAGTTATGTATGCCACCCCACGAATGGTATTAAGGAATACAATCCGTCATCCATACAAGTATAACAAGTAATTAACGTGTAAAAGATATCTAGGGAGTAGTGAAGTCTAAGTAAACACAATTTCTCCAATTACTGCTCACAACCTTAGTATAATTTAGTTTAATTTCATTTTCAGTATTTTATTTTAACTATATATTAGTTTTGGGTTAGTTGAATAGCAACTAATTCCGCCCACTCTTCCAAAACCCGAGATTTTATTTGCTTTCATAAAAATACAAAAATACAAAAATAATCATCCCTCACCTTTAGAACTATTAATTAGGTTTTCTAATCCTAGCGACACTATTCCTAAGCTGAACGATCAATCCCCCGGTACTTGTCACTATACTATACTATAACGATCAGGTACACTGCCTGGTGGGGGTTGTAAGCTTCTCGAGATCCCTCGAGAGGTAAAGCCTGTTGCGATTCCCACGCATCAAGTTTTTGGCGCCGCTGCCCGGGGAATAGTTATTGTCTAGGTTAGGATTTCTTTTTATTAGGTCTACTTGCTAGATTCCTTTCTAGTAAGATTTTTATTTTTTATTTTTAGGTCTTCTTTAGTCTATCTTAGTTCTTCGTGCCTTTGTTCGTAACTCTTTACCATCCGACATAATGGAAGGTGGTAACATCTTTGAACCCATCATCCCACCGCAACAAAACCCACCATTAGAACCCCTTAGGCCCCGAACCTTAGGAGAGTATTCCCGACCTAGCCACCAAGGCTACCGAAACACCATTGAGCTCACCGGAGACAATGTGACCCCCTTGCGATCCGACACCATCCGGTTGGTGCAAAGCGGATGTGCATTCCATGGACTTCGTTCCGAAGATCCAAACCAACACCTTAAGGACTTCCTCAAAATCGTAGATTCCATAGACCTAGGTGTTGAAACTAGAGAGACTACCCGTTTACGCCTATTCCAATTCTCTCTACGGGATCAAGCTAGTCAATGGCTTGAGCGTTTACCCGCGGGATCCATCACCACATGGGATGATCTCACCACTCGTTTCCTTGCTCAATTTTTCCCACCGGGGAGAACTACTAAGCTTAGGAATGACATCTTGATGTTCCAACAACGTCAAAATGAATCTCTTTATGAAGCATGGACTCGTTTCAAGGACTTACTCCAAAAAGTCCCTCATCATGGCATAGATCTTTGGCTCCAAGTCCAAATCTTCTATGACCATATCGACATCTCCACGAGGCGAACCATTGACCAATCGGCCGGTGGTAAGCTACGTGATCTTAGTGCGGAACAATCATGGGAACTCATAGAAGACCTTGCTCTCTATGACAATGAAAGTTGGAATGATCCCCTTGATTTGAACAAAACGGTCAAGGAAATATCTTTGCCTTCGAACAATTCGAGCACTCCCGACCGTAGGATCATGGAACTTGAGAACCAAGTCAAGTTTCTCATGAAATCTTACGAAGCTCCAAAGCATTCAAGCCAAGTGAACAAAATCACTTCTTCATGCGAATTATGTAGTGGTCCCCATGACACTCGTGATTGTGTGGAACTCCCCGGAACAGCTTTTTCGGACTACGCATCCACGCGTACCGACGAAGCGGGAGATAAGTGGTACACTTTCAAGCCCGAGCCAAACACATACGGTGATTCATACAACCTCTCATGGAAAAATCACCCAAACCTTAGGTGGAAACAAAATCAACCCAATTCTTCCAATCCGCCTAATCGTTACCAATCAAACGGTCCACCATCCAACCATACTTTCAACAACAATCCTTCTAACAACTATGGTAGTACCAACAATCTTAAAGGATTGATGTCAAAGTTCATGGCATCTCAAGAAGCTCGCATATCCAAGTTTGAAGCCGATTTCATACAAAAGCAAAGCGAGATGACCACTAGAATTGATGCATTGTTGAAAGTTCTCAATGACCGAGAAATGGGAGCACTCCCAAGTGACACGATCAAGAATCCGAAACTAACCGTTAATTCCATATCATCCGTTTCGTCACCCGCTTCGTGTCCACTATATTACTCGGTCAAATCAACGAGCACGTGTTTCAAACAAAACCAAGTTCCCCAAAAGGACCAATCAACTAAAACCCCCACTATAGAGCCGGTCAAAAGCATTGTTGAAACACCTCTTACGCAAGACCTTGACGATGAATTCAAAGAACTTCACCTTGAACGCCCCGTCATTGATGTCTTAGCGCGTGCTCCCTACTATAGCGCCCTCCTAGAAAAATATGAGAAGTGTAAGCTAGGCAAAAATGGGACCGCCTTCGTTCAAAACAAGTTACCTAAAAAGCTTGATGACCTGGGTATATTTGTTTTGCCTTGTAAGATAGGAAGATCCGAAGCTTTCGACACATTAGCCGATTTAGGGTCAAGCCTCAACTTGATTCCCTTATCCTTATTCACCACTCTTAAGCTAGGAAAGTTAGAGGAAACGGAGGTATTGATAGGTCTAGCGGATGGGAGTATTGCACACCCGGTTGGAATGATTAAGGATGTAGTTGTTCACGTAGGAAAGTTAATTATTTTAGCGGATTTTCACGTCCTAGACATGGTTAGTGACACTACATGCCCATTATTGGTAGGAAGAGGATTTTTAGCAACCGCTAGTGCCATGATAGATTGCAAGGAATCAAAGATAACGGTAGGTGAAGGCGACACTTGGTCGGTATATGATGTTAAGAAGCATAGTTATGATTGTGATGATGAACCAACACCGTATTGGGTAGAGATGAATAGGAGACCGTCTAGATATGGGCCTTGGATAGAAAGGAATTTTATGGGACCTCAATGCCCATTCTATCTAGAAAAGGACTTTGTTGAGAAGACACATTCGGTAGAACAACTCATAGCTAGAGATGAGGAACTAGACCCCTTTGAGGATCTGTTAGTCTTTAGGAAGATGATTGAGTTATTAAGCGTAATGCCCATCAACATAGAAAGGAATAAATGGAAAAGAGAGGGAGATAAGTGTAAGTGGAGGTGGGACAAGCCACCTAAAGAAGGTGACGGGTCATGGCATATTAGAATGACCTTGTATGATCCGGATGGAGAAAAGTTTGAAAGGTCATACCATACTAAGGAAACCGATAGAAAGTTGAAACCTAAGTTTGATCCCAAAGATGTCCTCAACGAGGAACTCACCCGAATCGCGTAGTAACCCATGACTTTGAGTCTAGCTACAAGACTCGTAAATAAAGAAAAGCGCTTCTTGGGAGGCAACCCATGTCTTGTGTGATTTTATTTGTTTGATTGTTATTTGCTTCCGTATGCATGTTTTATTTTTATTGTTGGTTGATCATGTTTCTCAATTAAAATGTGGAAATACTTTATTATGTTGTTTGGCCTAGTCTTAACTTCAACCTAAAGGTATTTTTGCAAAAGATAAGTGTAAGGGGAAACCCCAAATATGTTTTTAAGAAACAAACCGATCATGATTCTCCACAATATTAAATGAACATGTATATTCGTATTTGTTAGAGTCAAATGCTTGTATTGAGTCATAATGAAGTTTTGCAGGATTTTCTAGGAAGTAGGACAAAGTTTTTCCAGAAATTTTCCGGAAACTTAACATAAGAATTTCTGCAGGTCCATTCTGACGGCGTCAGAGTATTACTCTTGACGGCGTCAGGAGTTAAAAATCTGGAAATTTTACCGGTTTTGTTTTTCTAACGGAGTCTTATGGTCTTTGTGAATTATTAAGTTTTATAATCTCCAGGAAATCTGCAAACTTCATTCCACAAGCATTATATCTTATCTTGTTTTCTAGGATTTAGTAACTTATATAGGATGCCACCGAATTTACGCGAGGTTGCCTTGTCTATTGTTGTCAGGATTTACAGGTTATTTATGACAAGAAGATGATTTAGATTCTGGAAGGGAAGCTTTGATTGTTCGTTTTCTTGGAGGAAGATTTAACCTGGCCAACCTATAATCCATACCGAGCGAATCAGGGGAGTATTTGATTTCATTCTCTTTACTTCTTAACTTTTACATTCTTTACTTGAACATTGGGGACAATGTTCATCCTAAGTGTAAGGGGATGGTAAAAAGATGATACCTTACATATGCACTTTTGCTTGAGTTTGTTTTGTTTGATAGTCGATGTGTAATAAAACTATGAGAAATACTTGTTAGTGTAATTTTAGCGCCAAATTTAAATTTTTTTACAACATTTAGGAGTGAAACTTTAGCCATAGCAAGCGTCTCATGGATAGGAGGTTGTATGACTAGCACATAACCGTATATTCAGAAAAATTTTCCACCCAAAAATGTGAGGTTCGCCTTTAGATTTGATAGGAAAAGCATTTATTATTGGTGCTTATGAGTGTACCGGTAGCATTTAGATTCTAGAACTTGCGTTAGTGATGCATCCCGAGACCGCTAGTGAGACTACATTCGTGTGGTAGGATTTACTACATGATAAGAGGCATTAGGATCACCCTTGTGCTAAACCCGTATTATAATTACTTGACCATTTAAGTCATATTACTTGGCTAGTTAAGTCAACTAATTTTTCCCACACCTTTTGCGTTGTACTCATTTTTAGTAAAAGAAAAAAAAAGGGAGAGAGAAAAAAACATACGGACTACCATCCCGTTTTCATTCTATGTTCATTTTATGTTTTTGTTATTTTTCATTTGTTAGCTTAAGTCGAGTCTAGTCTTGGCTTAGCAACGCCATATTGTACATGTAATTAACCAAGATTGTTAACTCGCCACCAGTAAAACTTCCTTTATCCAACAAAACCGTGTATTTCATATCCCTACACCTAACGTTACAACCCTTTAAAAGACCTCTTTGATAGTTTATCCTAGGTGCTGAGGTTTGATCCTTTCCCAAGCCTATGGTAATCTATTTTGCTATGACAGGTAGTGAGAGATATCTTCCATTTCCATAATGTTATATTACTTTATTACACCCGAGAGATGTGAGTATCTAAACACTATTTGTGAGGTGCTTGTGTATGACCTCCGTGCTTGTCTATTGGTCTTTAGTGGAACGATTATTTGTTGTAATTACTTTTATAGTAGTGTTAAATGACCCCTAACTTGTCTTTTGAGTAGAATAAAAGCTCATTTGCTTGAGGACAAGCAAATCTCAAGTGTAAGGGTATATGATGAGGCGAAAAATGATCCGTTTTTAGGGGGTCATTTAAGCCCGAATCCGAATTTATTTGATCAAATATTGCCCTAAATCGTTCCTTTTGTGATTTTAGGTGTTTGGAGAGTGAATTCTGGAAAAGAAGCCATTTTGGACGTTTTTGGAGCATAAAAGTGAAGAAAACGGCAAAGTACCAATTTTCCATGCTGAAGACACAAGGTGACGGCGTCAAAAGTCATCCTGACGGCGTCAAAGTGGCAAGAATAAAATACCGTGGTTGGTGACGGCGTCACATAGGCCGTCATAAGTAGATCAAGGCCGTCCGAGGAAGTATTTGGCGGCGAGGTGACGGCGTCACATGGTAGTCTTGACGCCGTCAGCCTAGTTTTCCTATATATAGTTTTCTAGTTTTTTCATTAAAGGGAGAGAAGTTTTGGTGAAACCCTAAAGACGAATTTGGTGTATCTTTTACAGGTTTTTCAAGGGTTCCAAACCCTTGAGACCTTG
Organism: Artemisia argyi; assembly: GCA_030686995.1. Classification (NCBI taxonomy): domain Eukaryota; kingdom Viridiplantae; phylum Streptophyta; class Magnoliopsida; order Asterales; family Asteraceae; genus Artemisia; species Artemisia argyi. Next base: position 241,097,148 of record CM060700.1, on the reverse strand, counting down.
CATTGTAATTGAGATAAGTGTTCTTCCAATTCAATCAATATGTCTATGTGTTGGTTGTTTATGTCTTGTTCTTGTCTCAATTCCATTATGCTAGGCTAGATCTCTTTTGTGTTTGCTTAGATCTAATGAAACCTAGATGTTAATTATGTGTTGATTACTTGTCTATTCTTGTCTTGGATGAATGATTTTATATGTTAGGCTTAAGAAAACTGGCAGATCTCCAAATGGTAACATGCTTGAACGTCTTAAGAAACATGAACCGAGGCGTACTAGGTCTTTATTGGTTGTATTTAATGCATGAGCCATTGTTTACAATCCCTATAGTTGTGCTGGGTCATGGTGTAGGAGGAGATAAGAGCTCATAGAGTTGGGGAGTTATGTATGCCACCCCACGAATGGTATTAAGGAATACAATCCGTCATCCATACAAGTATAACAAGTAATTAACGTGTAAAAGATATCTAGGGAGTAGTGAAGTCTAAGTAAACACAATTTCTCCAATTACTGCTCACAACCTTAGTATAATTTAGTTTAATTTCATTTTCAGTATTTTATTTTAATTATATATTAGTTTTGGGTTAGTTGAATAGCAACTAATTCCGCCCACTCTTCCAAAACCCGAGATTTTATTTGCTTTCATAAAAATACAAAAATACAAAAATAACCATCCCTCACCTTTAGAACTATTAATTAGGTTTTCTAATCCTAGCGACACTATTCCTAAGCTAAACGATCAATCCCCCGGTACTTGTCACTATACTATACTACAACGATCGGGTACACTGCCTGGTGGGGGTTGTAAGCTTCTCGAGATCCCTCGAGAGGTAAAGCCTGTTGCGATTCCCACGCATCACAAGCTAAGGTTTATGCTATTGGGAATGGAGATAAGAAGAATCAGAACGGTGATGCACCCAAGTGTGATCGTTGCCACCAGCATCATACTGGATGGTGTAGTGTGAAATGCCAGAATTGCTCAAAGAAAGGACACACAGCTAGGGATTGTAGAGCCCGACCTCTTGCTATGGTTCAAGCTGCTCCTAAGATGAGAAATAAGGCAGATATTACTTGTTATGGGTGTGGAAAGAAGGGACACTATAGGAATGAGTGTAGAGAATCGCGGAACCGTGGAAATCAAGGCTCGGGTGGTAATGGGTACAATTATGGAAACCGTGAACGACAAGATAATGGGGACCAACGTGTGGAAGCTGGAGCTGCTCAGGGAAGAGTGTATGCACTCGGGAACGAGAGAGGAGAAGATCCGAACGTCATTACTGGTACGTTCCTTCTCAATAATCGTTATGCTTCCATACTATTTGATACTGGTGCCGATAGGAGTTTTGTGTCCACTACGTTTGCACCCTTACTAGCGAAACCCCCGATGGCCTTAGGAATTGGATATGATATTGAGTTAGCTAACGGGAATATTGAAAGGATTAATACCATCATTCGCTGTTGCACGCTGAATTTCTTGAACCACCCTTTCAACATAGATCTTCTATCCGTCACGTTAGGAAGTTCTGATGTCATCATTGGTATGGATTGGTTGTTGAAGTATCGTGCTCACATACTTTGCGATGAGAAGATCGTGCGTGTACCATACGGAAAGGAAGTCCTAAATATATTAGGAGACCGAAGGGATTCTAGGAGTCCATCCCGATTAGCAGTGATTTCATGCACTAAGTTGCCAAAGCTAATGGAGAAGGGATGTTACCTTTTCTTAGCTCAAATTTCTGAGAAGGGAGAGACGAAGAAAAAGGAAAGGTGCATTGGAGATGTACCTATAGTTCGTGATTTTCCTGATGTGTTTCCCGATGATTTGCCGGGAATCCCGCCGACTAGACAAGTGGAGTTTCAGATTGAGTTGATACCTGGTGCTGCACCTGTAGCACGAGCACCTTATCGTCTTGCACCTACCGAGCTAGAAGAGTTGTCAAAACAATTGGCGGAGTTAGCCGAAAAAGGATTCATAAGACCAAGTTCTTCACCTTGGGGAGCCCTAGTCTTATTTGTGAAGAAGAAGGATGGATCGTTTCGTATGTGCATTGATTACCGAGAGTTGAATAAACTAACAGTGAAGAATAGATACCCGTTACCGAGGATCGACGATTTGTTCGATCAACTTCAAGGATCGAGTGTGTATTCGAAGATCGATTTGAGATCGGGATATCATCAACTTCGAGTTCGCGAGGAAGATATTCCGAAAACGGCTTTCAGAACCCGTTACGGGCATTACGAGTTCCAGGTGATGCCGTTTGGGTTGACTAACGCACCGGCAATATTTATGGATCTCATGAATCGTGTGTGTAAGCCTTACTTAGACAAGTTTGTGATTGTATTCATCGATGACATTCTGATTTATTCAAAGAGTGAGAAGGAGCATGAGGAGCATCTAAGACTCATTTTAGAATTGCTCAGGAAGGAGAAACTCTATGCCAAGTTTTCAAAATGCGAATTCTGGATTCCAACGGTACAATTTTTGGGTCATGTGATTGATAGACAAGGAGTCCATGTGGATCCTGCTAAGATTGAGGCGATAAAAGATTGGGCTGCACCTACAACCCCAACCGAAGTTCGTCAATTTTTGGGCTTTGCTGGTTATTACCGAAGATTCATTGAGGGATTTTCGAAGATAGCTAAACCATTGACCAAATTGACTCAAAAGAGTGTTACGTATGAATGGGGAGATAAAGAAGAGGAAGCATTCCAATTGCTTAAGAAGATGTTGTGTAGTGCTCCTATCTTAGCGTTACCGGAAGGTAACGAGGATTTCGTCGTCTATTGTGACGCCTCACATAAAGGATTGGGAGCCGTATTAATGCAACGAGAGAAGGTGATAGCTTATGCTTCCCGCAGCTCAAAAAGCATGAGAAAAACTACACTACCCATGATTTAGAGTTAGGTGTTGTGGTTTTCGCCTTATGAATATGGAGACATTACTTGTACGGAACCAAGTGTGTTGTATTTACTGACCATAAAAGTCTACAACACATCTTGAATAAAAAAGAGCTCAATATGAGACAGCGACGTTGGATTGAGTTGCTAAGCGATTATGATTGTGAAATTCGCTACCACCCTGGTAAAGCAAACGTTGTCGCTGATGCTCTTAGTCGAAAGGAAAGAATACTACCGTTGCGAGTTAGGTCATTGGGAATGACTATCGTATCGCCAGTACCGTCTCAAATACATGAAGCTCAAACGGAAGCGTTGAAAGCAGAAAATAGATCTGCCGAGAGTATATTTGGGATGGCTGATAATGAGAAAGGATTTGTTAAGCGTTCTGATGGATTGTTAGGTTTTGGAGATCGGATTTGGGTACCTTTATATGGAGAAATTAGAGAGTTGATTATGCACGAGTCGCATAAGTCAAGGTACTCTATTCATCCTGGATCCGACAAGATGTACCAGGATCTTAAGACGTTCTATTGGTGGCCAAATATGAAGGCAAATATAGCATCATACGTTAGTAAATGCTTGACATGTACTAAGGTTAAAGCTGAACACCAGAGACCGTCAGGATTACTAACGCAACCAGAACTTCCAGTATGGAAATGGGAGCGGATTACTATGGACTTCATTACCAAATTACCGAGGATAGCTAGCGGCTGTGACGCTATCTGGGTAATTGTGGATCGTCTGACAAAGTTTGCTCATTTCCTAGCAATTAGTGAAGATGATAGTGTGGATAAACTTGCGAGGTTATATGTGAAGGAAATTATTTCGCGCCATAGAGTCCCGATATCTATCATTTCGGATCGCGATAGTCGTTTTACGTGAGCTTTGTGGCGATCACTTCAAACAGCTTTGGGGACGAGGCTTGATATGAGTACTGCATATCATCCCCAAACCGATGGTCAAAGTGAGAGGACCATTCAGACGTTAGAGGATATGCTTCGTGCATGCATCATAGACTTTGGTAAAGGCTGGGAGAAGTACTTACCCCTTGCGGAATTCTCCTATAATAATAGCTACCACACAAGTCTTAAGGCTGCACCATTCGAAGCTTTGTATGAAAGAAAGTGTCGTTCGCCTATTGGTTGGGCAGAAGTTGGAGATAGCCAACTCACAGGCCCTGAACTAATTTTGGAAACTACTGAGAAAGTAGCTCAGATTCGTGATCGATTGCAAGCAGCCAGAGATAGGCAGAAGAGCTACGCCGATCAGAGACGTAAACCCTTAGAGTTCCAGGTTGGAGACAAAGTAATGCTGAAAGTCTCGCCTTGGAAGGGTGTGATACGTTTCGGGAAACGTGGTAAACTCAACCCACGCTACATTGGACCATTTCTGATCTTAGAAAGAATTGGGCCCGTGGCTTATAGGTTGGAATTACCACATGAACTGAGTAAAGTTCACGACGTGTTCCACGTTAGTAATTTGAAGAAATGTCTTTCCGATGAGATGCCTGTCATTCCAATGAAGGATATCCGTGTCGATGAGAAATTGAATTTCGTGGAAGAGCCAATTGAATTTCGTGGAAGGATATGCCTGTCATTCCAATAAACGACTCAAGCGAAGTCGCATTCCGCTCGTCAAGGTTCGTTGGAATTCCCGACATGGACCAGAATTTACGTGGGAACATGAGGACGAGTTCCGGAAGAAATATCCGAAGCTTTTCACTTCGTAGATGAATTTTTCCGAGTGAAACCCGGGACGGGTTTCTTCTGAGACTGGGAGGATGTGACAACCGGCAGTTTAGGGAGTTATTTTAAAAACCCGCATTATGATTAAAGTTCGTTTATAATTTTTATTTAGAATTTTATTTCACAACGAACTTGTAAGACCTATTTTATGAATAATTATGTGTTTATGATGTTATGGAATTCGTGAATTATTTTCATAATTCATTCTTGATTTTATGCTCGGTGATGTATTCTTAAATTCTCACTTAGTACTACGTTGACTCTGGCACTAGGAAACCTAAAAGTTTAATAACTTACGAGTTTTAATACGATTGGACGTTTAATAACGTATTTATTATAAATTTCGGTGGAATATATATATAAAGCCGTCAAATGGTGAATATAACGAGTTTTGGGAACGTTTAATATTTCTTAGTAAGTTTGTACTTACGTACGGGTGCGTTTTTATAAAATAAAATTGGTGATAAAAAGGTTTTGTGTGCAAAATATAAAGAAACTAAGTAGAGGGACCTAAAGTGTAAAATCTCCTTATTTAACCCTAACCCTAAACTAATAACTCATTTCCATCTCCACACTCCACATCTTCTCCCTCTCCTCTCTTTATCACTGCCGGCCACCCCACGTCCGGCCACCACCGCCGCACACCACCATACACCGCCACTCCCAAATCACTCCCCACCTTCTCCTTGATACGTAGTGGTGATTCACGCGCCCGAAAACCTCCCCCCTCGTCTCGATTTACCACCTTCGACGCCACCCACATCTCCTCCACCATTTTTCTTGGGTTATCATTGTAGATCCGCGGGTAAGTGGGCACAAGATGCCTCGATTTTGTTGAAAAACTTACCCAAACCCACGAATTTCTATTAATATGGTTCGGATTTGGTATAAAAGGGCAAAAATAATAATGGGTTTTATTTAAACTCGGTAAAATCTTGGTTTGGTATCCGGGTTTCGATGTTTGGTTGTTTTTCTTTGCGTGGTCGACCCAAGAGCCGAGGGCCTCCCCCTCGACTTATGATGATTCCGAGTTGTTGGTTATCATTTCGACTCGGTTTCTTGTTTATTGACCTTAATTGGTCCTCGTGATTGATTATCTTGAGTGGATTCTTGCTTGTTGTTCCTGTTGTTCGACTTGGGATGGAGCCGACGACCCATTGGGTCGGTTTGGTTATTTATTTTGTTGGGTCAAGCTCCCGTGAGCTAGCCGAGACCTTGTGGTCTCGGGTGGGACCCACGTGACTTGGTATATGTTTTTCGACTCGGGTCGGCTTGGTAACTTGACCCGGATACGGTTATTTTGAGAACCGTTTGTGGTGTCGAAATATATATATTTCGGTAAAGTTTATTTTTTTTTTGGTTATTTATTATTTGTTGGTTACCATTATTATGGCTTGATTTTTGAGTTTGATGAAGTTGACGAGTATTATGGACTCGTGGTATTAATTGAAGTTGTGTTGACGATAAAGTGGTTTGGGGACCGATTGTGAGACGGTCACTTAGATTGACGGAGATAGGTTAGTCGGGTGCCGTAGTCGGACCCTATTGTTGTAGCACGTGGATTGAGATTGTGTTGGATGGAGATATTTTTGATTGTTATGACTTTTATATTACTTTGGACTTGGACAATGAGCCGAGAGTCATGACTCGGACATGTGACCATTTCGTATGACTCGGTAACTATTTACAAATAAAACGTAAATAATAAAACTCGTAATAATAGTTATTGATAATATAATCGTTTATATGAATATATAGACGTGAATAACGGATATATAATTATATAAGCGCGTATATTAATAAAAATAATAATCACGAGTCGTATTATAAATAATACAACTAGATATATATTAGGCTACGAAAGTGGCGTAATATTATTTAACGTATTATTATTATAAAAATGTGTTATAAAACGAGAAACTCTCGACAATTATTAACCATTTAATAAAAATGTCATTTTGTATATATATAACGGGTAAACTTATCGAGTTATGCGGAGTCGTTGTCACTCGAGTCCAGGTAAGTTTTAATTGTAACTTTCGTGTTGTCACGGATATATGACGATTAATATAAATGTTTTCTATAACAAAATAACCACTTAACCGTAAAGTTGAATCGGGTTATTTGGCTATATGAAATGAATATATTAATGGGCATCGTATCCCACGACACCCATAGGTTGTGGTATATGTAAAGTGTAATAAATTGCGAGTGTATATATCGGGAAATCTGGTCAATTTGACGATATATATGAGGAATTTATTAGACTATAATATCTACCATATAGTATTTATGTGCTATGTGCTTTAGGATGGGGTGTAATCTTGGAACGGTATGTTACGTAAATAAATATGAGGATTATCAAATCGACGGATTTGATAAACTTCGGCGATTTATTTAAATTATATATTGGGCTAATATTAGATCCATAGTTTATTTTATTATTCTTTATGTGACCTTTTGGTTTGTTTTGAGTCGACCCACCACCCGTATGGATACCAAACGCAAACACACCAAACTAATACGAAATGGATTTTTGGAAATAAAACGGATTCTCGTCCGGGTTTGGGAATATTTTAAATTTGAGAATATGATTTCTGAACGAGTTGGTAATGTTAGGTTGTGCCGAGTCCGTAGTTGCTGTTTCGTGAGTTACTATACATCTTATTTCTACCGACTTCTTCTTGCTATTTTCTGGACTTGAGGTGAGTCATAGCCCTACTTTTACTCTTGAACTATGTTTTCAATACTTGGGGTGAGAAACGTGCAAATCATTTTATGTGGACTATTATCGCTTTTATATTCTTTCTAAACTTGCTATGCGTATGGACTAGGATGTATTGTCAGCTTTAGTTACATTTTATGTGTACTATTCAAGGTTGGCTTATTTGTTATTGTCAGCTTTAGTCACACGGTTCGTGTGTACTATTCAAGGTTGGCTTATTTAGATATTGTAGTGTGCACCTATAGGTTATTAATACTTCGGAGGTTATCCGAGTATTTATTGGTATTGCGGGGGTTACCCGAATATCTATGTTAGAACGGAGGGTATCCGTGTGTTAGGTTGGAGCGGAGGGTATCCGCAGGCTTTTAGCGAATCCTTAGTCTAGCTAGCAAGCGTTTTGCGTATATGTCCACTATATTGTTAGATGAATTTAAACCTATGATCTCATCAGCGAAAGCTGACTTTTAACACGTTTTCTCAGGTAATTAAGTGATGAGATGCATGCTTGGAATGGAAGGCTCGGCCAAGGCTCATGGTTTATGGATTTATTTTTCTAAACTCTGATAATTAATTTTGGACCTACTGTTATTTATTTTGGGCCTGACTCTAAATGATGTTGGGATAAATGTAAACCTTAAAACCCCGTTTTGGTTGTGTTTTTATTATGTTTACTTTATCTCGTTCTATATTGTCTTGTGTTGGATACCAATCCCCGTAGCACCCCGAAAGCTTGTTGAGTCTTCCGCTGTATCAAATTTTGGGGGTGTTACAGAGCACAAAGCATAAAATAGCAACATAAACATGATTAATAATAATGTAGCGTTGTTAAATGAATTTGAACGGAATAATAAGTTATTGAATTGGTGAACATATACGCACGTTTGTAAAGTGGGTGGCGTTGGGTCGGTTTGGGTCATGGGTCAAGTGGATTACTGGTCAAATGAGTTTCGTGACGGTGATTTTTGTTAACTGGTCTCCATCAGCATGTTGTACTGCGATTGTTTATGACGTTTTGGTCATTTCTGAGATGGTGGGCGCCGGAAAGTATTATTTTTGGAAGCCCAGTCTAACTCTTTTCATGACCTATTTGACCCATTGAGAATTCAACAAGAACAAATTGGATGAGCCGAATGACATGTTTTGTGTTTTTGATCTTGATGATGAAAATCTTACCTACTTTACCCCATTTTTGCTAATTTTGGTCATGTTTGCCACGTTTACATGTAAGTGAGTGAGAATTTGAAACGTACCTTTTAACTGGTGTATAATATATAGATATGTTTGAAGAGGAATACATATAATTAAAAAAATGTGTGAAAAACAATTTAGATGGGTATAATGTGTCTAAAAAGTATGTAAGAGTGCACGATAAGGGGTACCATAGGGTATGTTGCGATTTTTTGAGTTTATGGCGTCATATGACCCTTTCTATTAGTTTATCATACAACAAGACAGCAATAACAAAACACGATCCGTCGGAATGAGATATGAGAAAGGTGAGATGTTTATATTATAACTAGACGAGTACCCGTATATAGCAACGGGATTTATAGCGGCAGATCATAGCTATAGTGATGTTTTGGTTAAGTGTTTTGTGTAAAGCTTTTGTGTAACTATAGTTGTTTGCCGCTAGAAAATCCCGTTGTTATGCATGGGTATTCATCTAGTTATTTTCGAAATCTCCAATATGCATATGCCTCTTTTTATATAACATGTGCATAACCCATTGATATGTCCGTAAATCAAAAGTAAAGTGATCAACTATCATCTAATGAAAATAGTAATATTTTTCATTTAAATAAACTACCCACCTCCTGATAAGTACAGTCAATGGGACAGGTGCTCATTGCCTGGGGCCGGGTCCTTGGGGGAGGGTCCGGTTGGCATCCTTAGGATGCATGGGACCAGGGTGATCCCACCGATCTTCACCTTTTGAGAAGTATCACTTATTTTTTGTACATATAAATGTTTTTTCATCATATAGATTATGGAAACTAAGGCCATCCATTATGGTGGTTTATAAAAAGATGAAAAGGTCCATAATATTTTTAACCATAGTGGACATCAATTTCATGCTTACATGGCAAGAAAAGGTCTAATATCTTAGACCTTTTCACAATTTAATGCATTGAATTATGTTATATATTTATAAAGCTTTAACAAGTTTATCTATAGTGAAAATAGGTTTATAAATCTAAAAGGTTTATGAGTTTGTGATGTGGCATAAGTATAAACCTTTGTAAAGGTTTATCATAGTGGATACTCTAAAGATTACAAAATGGGCATCCTTAAATATGGACATGAAAATGAGGCCAATGATGTGGATCCAAGTTTTATTTATAAAAAGGAGTGGCTTAATTAGATCTTTAAACAAGACAATAACTACCATGAAATTGTCTTCATCCAGAATAATAAGCGTGTCGATAAATTCATAAGAACTAAAAACAATATACATCATACACATTGGCTTCAGAAATATATCCAACTCAAAAATGTGTAAACATTCAAATCAGATCGATGTATCCTTACATATATCATGAAGAACAATTGGAAATACAAACACAAAAGTAAATATATATAATTTCATACAATATCGTGCAAAAAAAAATCATTAAGTCACTGCAACACCAGGAGACTGTTGGCAAAGTCCATTGCCATTATGTTTTAGATAACAATCCCTGCCACAATCAACATGAAGATCACAAGAATTCGGGTTCAACACCTCACTACATCTTTGCTACGCATGGAACATCAAAACTCCAACTATAAAACAAATAAACCTGGTAAGAGGTTATATAATTAAATGTATGATATAAACATAAAAAAGAACATTGTTAATTTTCTTTTTGTTGCCAAACGTTAATAACTGGCAATGTTATATATTGATTATCCTGCAAGAAATTTTTTAAAAACCTGCAATAACGATAATGAGGATAAACAAGCAAGAGTAGGTGGACTTACACAGATACAAAAGATCACTTCAACGTGTATTTATTTCAATTGTATTGATTTATGGAGTTTGTAAAAGGTGGTTTATATACACCAAACACGTATATTTTTATAACAAGTAAATCACAATTCTTTTAAAATCATCATCATTACCTATAATAGAGATATTGTCAACGTTACCTATAATATATTCTTGAATTTGCACATTTATTCTATGATACACCTAAATTTAAATGTGCAAATACATTCCTATAATATATAAAATTCATGCCAGCCCATATATTGATTTGCAGTTTCGAAGTTTTGATTTTCATTCATTATTTTCCATCAATACTTCCCATTTATTGACATGACAAGGGTAAAATTGGCATTAACTGAAATTTCAATTTTTCACATTTTCACTTGACCATTTTTACATTATAAGTAGTTAAGATAAGATAATAAATTCTTGAATTTGCACATTTATTCTATGATACACGTAAATTTAAATGTGCAAATACATTCCTGTAATATATAAAATTCATGCCAGCCCATATATTGATTTGCAGTTTCGAAGTTTTGATTTTCTTTCATTACTTTCCATCAATACTTCCCATTTATTGACATGACAAAGGTAAAATTGGCATTGACTGAAATTTCAGTTTTCCACATTTTTACATGACCATTTTTACATTATAAGTAGTTAAGATAAGTTTATAAAATATAAGCTTAAACAAACACCCTTAAGGCCATCTCCAATGCAGTGAGGTGGCAAAGTTTAAACACAGTTCTTTATGCGTACTATCAATTGTGAGAGTGTATGGTTTATGAACTATACTTTATGAATTAAAGATTAGGCTTTGTTTTTGTGTGTCTACTTTTTTCTTCATAGATAATAAACTAAGTTGTTATACATTTATTTAATTTTAGTGAGGGTAGTGGAAACATAGTAAAGTGTGTGGTTTTATATGTGAAGTTTAAATTCTTTGTGAGTAGGGGTGTTATCGGGTGGGGTTATCGGGTTGTTGGGTTTATCAAGTCGGGTGTAGTCGGGTTTGGAGTTTTAAAAAAGTGAAACGTAACCTGACCTGATAAGAAATCGGGTTATCGGGTTTGGGTGTTTATCGGGTCGGGTGATTCGAGTTTTCGGGTTTGAGTGTATGGCTAAAAGGCAATCAGTTTATAGAAAGGTTTAAATCAAAGTGATTTATAAATTTATTGTAAAGTTTCTTACCCCATTTATTATAAAGTTTTTAATAAGCTAACATGAGAGTACATACTTCAGTTCAGTCAGTGCTGTTTATTTCTTACGTAATAAAGTATATATTGGAAACGTAGATAAAGAAATAAGAGGCGTTCACAGAATCACAGATGTTTTCTTCTACTGATCTCACTTCTACTATTGCTGCTCGCATTTATATATGTTGTAGAAGTTGTGGAACTTAGATCAATACCAATAGGATTAAATATTCATAAAAGAATCAATACTTTTATTAACCCTAACTCTAATAACACATTTATAAAAGAAGTTGTGGGAAAAAAAGTGATTCTGCATGATTAACTGTTACTAATTATCTGTTAAAACTCTTTTTAATTCCTTAGGTTCTCAATGCAAGTCTGACATAGCATTTCGCCAATTGGTTTCATTAAATATAGCATTATATGATTTTGGTAATGGGGAAAGGGATGACACACAAAGGTTTAAACGTTATGAGTTGTAAGTGGACTATTGAGTTCTAAGGAGGGGATTTGTGACTGAGCTGGTGATCGTGGGTTGTTTATGGGGGAATTGGGCTCATTAATGATGTGTTGGTGTGGTAAGTCATTTGGTGATGGTGTGGGTGTCAGTTTAATTATATTGGAGATGATATTTGATGAGTCATCCAAGAACTCATAGGAGGGTTTTGCATTGGGTGTCATGGAACCAAATAGAAAAACTCTTTCATCGAATGGAACATGGCGGGAAATGATAATTTTGTTTATGCTTAGGTCCACGCAGTGGTAACCACGATGATTAGAGGCATGCCCCAAATCGATGCAAGGTGTAGCCCGCACTCCAAGTTTGTGTTCTGTGTCGAGGTGAGGATAAGAAAGACACCCAAAAACACGCAAGAGGCTATAATCAGGTTTGGTTCCAAAAAGGCGGGTAAAGGGAATTTCATTTTCAATAGCACGTGAGGGTAACATATTTAATAAGTAAACAACCATATTGAGGGTTTCAGTCCAGTAATTGGGGGGTAGGTGAGCTTGAAACAGTAGTGTCCGGATAATGTTATTTATGGTGCGAAGCATCCTTTCAGATTTTTCATTTTGTTGAGAAGTGTGTGGACATGAGAAACATAATTGAATTCCATTATCAGTAAATAATTTATGAAATGCTTGATTGTCAAATTTGCCACCATGGTCACACTGAAATGACTTGATATCACACTTGAATTAGGTTTTAACAAATGAACAGAATAATATGAATTTGGACAAAACATCAATTTGTTGACTAAAGGGTAAACCGAGACAAATTGAGAATAATGATCTAGAAATAAAACATAGTATTGAAATCCAGAAAGACTCGGAATTGGGAATGTCCACATGTCCGAGTGAACAATGTCAAAACAAGATTCAACAATAGTAGAGGAACTAACAAATTGAAGTCGCACGTGCTTGCAAAGCTGACATGCATGACAAAGCGCAGGAGATTTTTCCTTATTACATGAAATAGAATTATTGGAAATGACACTCCGTAGCACTTCACTTCCTGGATGTCCAAGACGTTGATGCCACGTGTATTGACTTGTAAGATAAACTTGAGGAATTGGAGAAGGCTTCGTAACAGGATAGAGAGGTCCAGTGCTATCACAGCGGAGCAGCACCCGACGAGTTTGGAAGTCCTTAACGGAAAAACCAAAAGGATCAAATTCAATGGTATAATAATTGTCACTCACAAACTGACGAAGAAATATAACCATAGTCAACTGTATGGATCAGGTTTTTACCAAAAATATCAGGTTCTCACGCTCATGGGAGATGCTATTGAAAGAGAATAACAGCTCCAAAAAGCCCATTTTACGTATTGATGCAAACCTGCTCTTTAAAAAATATAACTTTTTCTAATATCTCGTACATCTTTTACGCAACGGTACTTAGTTTCTTACATGATTAGCTGGAAAATGGCTTTACTAATATAGTAATATGTGACGTATAAAACAACTTAAAATGATAGTGTAATTCCGGTAATAATGAAGAACTAACTTGTTCAACTTATTAAGTCAGGGGGTGAAACAAATATTGATCACAGCTCAAGTATAAAAATAAGGTTTTTACCAAAGAAATTAGCTACTCACGTTCTTGGGAGACGCCATTTCCAAAAAGGCGTGCTTTGCGTATTATTGTAAAGCCCGCTCTTTATAAAATGTAACTTGTTCCAACATCTCGTACTCCTTTAATAATGCAATAGTCATTATAGAAGTAACTGCAAAGTGGGTTTTAATTTCCAGTTAAAAAAAAGCTTGTTAGGGAAGTAACTATAAAAGAAGCATCATTAATGATCAGCGTGTTAGACAATTCTGATTATACCTAATTTAAAGAACCAAAACCCAAGTCTGCACCTCTTGAATCTTTTTTCTTAGTCATCATCAGCGTGTAGAATTTATTTAAAAAAAAAAAAAAAAAAAAAAAAAAAAAAAAAAAAAGAAAAAAAAAAAGGGCTATTGTTGATCAAGTTTCTAGATGGTTTTGTCTGAAATATATGCATCCCAACAGATGAGATGAGATGACAAGACATTACTAAGGTTGTTCAAGGTGTTATTGAGGATGTTAAGAAAGAATAATGTTAGTTACATGTCACTCACATAGTCACTGTGAAGACAGTCCAAAAACCCAAAGTCTTTCTTTCTTATATATAGGTTCAGCTTAATCTCTCTCTGTGTGACGACCAACCAACAAAACACCACCCTTCCGGTTTCAGTAAGATGATGAACGTTTGTTTAGTTTACTACTACTATTTCTCGTTAGCTTCTCTTTTTTGCACAGGTTTAGAGCCAACATAATTGTGTTTAAGAATGTGTTTATAGTGAACCATTTTTGTGTTTGAATGTGAAAATAATGTGTGAAAACAATGTAACAGTAAAAGTGGGACAAGGAATTGTTAAGTATTTGCAGGCTACAAATTACCTATTTTTACATGTCCAAACGACACTTAAGGCAGTTATTTCTAACCATTGGGTGTCTCTTGACACATAACTGCCATAACCATAATAACTACTAATTAACTGCCATAACTATAATATCCTAACTGCTTGTTCGGGTTAACTGTCTTTGACCCAATGCAGTGTCCTAATTCGACCCATTACATACAATAAATACATATGATACTGTCTTTACATTAAATACATATTAAGTACTATGTAATTTTGACTTTAATGACATTAAGGAGTCAACACTCTTGTCGTAGTATCTGGTTTGAGCTTTGATGGTCAAACATTGTTGTCACTCTCGACACTCTGGGTGACTGCATCTTCACCATCCCTTTTGTCACCTTGGAATGCTTCTCATGCCAATCCTTGTTTGTGGGCTGGCGTTTTCTGTGACCCTAACAACCACCAAGTAGTCGCCCTCGATTTGTCACATACTCAGATATCATAAGACCAGAGATATCACGCTTGTCGCAACTCAAATCCTTGAATTTAAGCTTCAACCATTTCTCTGGTCCAATTCCTTTACAGATAGGCGACTGCACTCGTCTTCAATACTTGGACTTATCTGTCAACTCCCTTTCTGGTAACATTCCAAACACCCTTGGTAACTTGCTCACTTTGAAACATTTGAATCTTGCTGAGAATTCACTTAACGGTTCCAATCCCGAATCCATCTTTCACATTCCCACTTTGGAGCTTCTTGCACTCAGCTTCAACCAACTCACTGGCTTCATTCCATCTAACTTGGGAAATTATACCCTCTTCTTTTGGTCAGCTCACTAAGATGATCGAGTCTCCTTTACCTTTCTGAAAACTTCTTGTCAGGAAAGATGAGATAGGCAATTGTTCATCATTGTCTGATCTCCATCTTGATACGAATCAACTTGAAGGTAGAATTCCGAGTGAGCTTGGTATGCTCAACTTGACAAACCTTTCTCTGTCTACCAACCGTTTGACAGGCAAGGTTCCAATGAGTATTTGGAAAATCAAATCACTAGAGTACCTTCTTCTTTATGAGAATAGCCTTGCTGGTGAATTACCCCTTGAGGTTGCCGAGCTTAAGCTATTGAGAAACTTTAATCTCTTTAGTAATAATTCTATGGTATGATACCTCGAAGCTTAGGACTCGACGCAACTCAACTAATCTTAGTTGATTTTGTACATAACTCCTTCAACGGACCAATCCCACCTAATCTTTGCTCAGGACCATATATGCATATACCTATACAGTATCAAACCATAATCTTTTCTCATCCAAAATTCTTACAATCTCACAAGATTTCTGTGTCTCACCTTCCCGACAGTCTCGATCTCTCTAATCATGCTTGTGTTTCCTTCTTTGTTGCTTCCTCCAAACATAAGTTTCTTAACCGCATACACCCCATCTTGAGAACCCAATGAAGCCTTGTACACAGTTCCATGTGCTCCTCTCCCTATTATATACCTGTCGTTCAAGTCCTCTGTAGCTTCCATTACTTTTTGAAACAAGATGTCATCCTCTTCTCGTTTATCATTATACATCTCTTCGGTATCATGTTTTTCTCTTTGGCGACATTGAAGGATGAAGAAACCAGTTCCAAGAACAATTGCAAACAAAAATGCTGATGTCCCAAGGGCTACCATTCCAGTTTGGAACTAGGTAAGACCTTTCAGTTTTTTTGAACAAGCACCTGTACAACGCCTCTGGTTTCTAGTGAGGTTAGCATCACAGTTATTAAGGGACACAATCGATACGGAGACCTGGATTCCCCACAAAGGAATAGAAAGATGAGTTGAGTAACGATCCTGTCAGTAACGATCCTGTCCTAATGCCATCTTGACAACACTTTGAAGATCATTTTCCCAAAATGTTGAAGCCTATAAATTTAACAATATATCCTGATTAACACCTTGCAATACATATACAATGCGTGAAAATTATTCTACCGACTTAAAATTTTAATTTACCTCACCAAGACCATCAACGTGGGATGGTTTCATGAGTGAGTTGCGATGCATTGCCGCCATCAAAGGGTTCATGGAAAATTGGTTCTCGGATACATCAGGAACAATGCCATTATTTTGTGGTTGAAATGAATAAGGAAATGGTTGCGTTGAGGCATCAAAAGGGTTCATGTTTGTTGGCATAGACACTCGAGGCCGAAACATCTAAAAATTGCACAAAAACTACACAAAGTTACTACCAAAATTAAACTAAATACACGTGTCCTTGCACGAACATAAAAAGTATATTCAAGTCGTGATGAACGCTTTTAAAATGTGCATCCAAACACTCCTTTAATTTGTCAATGACTAAAAAAAAAACAGGTTAGAAAAGCTTACATCTTTAGATAAAAGTGATTCAATGCTCACATCCATCCTAGGATTAACGGTCCCCCATTTCATCGACAAAAACTACAATAAACGAAAACCGATATTACTTAACAAACCAAACAACAATTTCCAACCGTAACATAATAGTCTACCATTGCATACAAATCCTAATTACCTCAACTTGTCTCTACAATGACTGTACGTAGTTTATAATCTCATCAAGCATAACAGCTTTTCCTGTTACCTAAAAAATCAAAAATACAATTTAAGTTGCAACCTCAAAATGTGAATAAAAACGATAAAAATCGAAACTTTACGCTTTTTTACCTTATTACAACCAGGAAAAAGATCTTGCAAAAACTTCATCCTTTCACTAATTTTCTCTCTTCTAACCTAAATTCATCAAAAAAAATTACCAAATGTGAGTTGGGTTTTTGATAAAAGTGCAAAAAATTCAAACTTTATTACAGTAGCATGTGTAATAAACTTGCTAATTATGGAAAGTGAGACATACTCTTTTCCAAGACTATGGCTATCAGTTGCTTGACCACAACCTGCAAAATCATAACATTTTCCTTTTAAAAAAAAGTACTATAAACAAAAAACAACAAAAAGAATGAAAAAATTACTAAACTAACCTTATCATCTTAGTGGGGTATCCTGTCCTAATGCCATCTTGACAACACTTTGAAGATCATTTTTCTATTCCTTTGTGGGGAATCCAGATCTCTGTATCGATTGTGTCCTTAATAACTGTGATGCTAACCTCACTAGAAACCTGAGACGTTGTACAGGTGCTTCTTCAAAAAAACAGAAAGGTCTTACCAAGTTCCAAACTTGAATGGTAGCCCTTGGGACATCAACATTTTTGTTTGCAATTGTTGTTGGAACTGGTTTCTTCATCCTTCAATGTCGGCAAAGGGAAAAACATGATACTGAAGAGATGTATAATGATAAACGAGAAGAGGATGACATCTTGTTTCAAAAAGTAATGGAAGCTACAGAGGACTTGAACGACAGGTATATAATAGGGAGAGGAGCACATGGAACTGTGTACAAGGCTTCATTGGGTTCTCAGGATGGGGTGAATGCGGTTAAGAAACTAATCTTTGGAGGAAGCAACAAAGAGGGAAGCACAAGCATGATTAGAGAGATCGAGACTGTTGGGAAGGTGAGACAGATAAATCTTGTGAGCTAGATTGGAAAAATTTTGGATGAGAAAAGATTATGGTTTGATACTGTATAGGTATATGCATATATATGGTCCTGAGCAAAGATTAGGTGGGATTGGTCCGTTGAAGGAGTTATGTACGAAATCAACTAAAATTAACTGAGTTGCGTCGAGTCCTAACCTTCGAGGTATCATACCATAGAAATTATTACTAAAGAGATTAAAGTTTCTCAATAGCTTAAGCTCGGCAACCTCAAGGGGTAATTCACCAGCAAGGCTATTCTCATAAAGAAGAAGGTACTCTAGTGATTTGATTTTCCAAATACTCATTGGAACCTTGACTGTCAAACGGTTGGTAGACAGAGAAAGGTTTGTCAAGTTGAGCATACCAAGCTCACTCGGAATTCTACCTTCAAGTTGATTCGTGTCAAGTTGGAGATCAGACAATGATGAACAATTGCCTATCTCAGGTGGCATCTTTCCTGACAAGAAGTTTTCAGAAAGGTAAAGGAGACTCGATCATCTTAGTGAGCTGACCAAAAGAAGAGGGTATAATTTCCCAAGTTAGATGGAATGAAGCCAGTGAGTTGGTTGAAGCTGAGTGCAAGAAGCTCCAAAGTGGGAATGTGAAAGATGGATTCGGGAATGGAATCGTTAAGTGAATTCTGAGCAAGATTCAAATGTTTTAAAGTGAGCAAGTTACCAAGGGTGTTTGGAATGTTACCAGAAAGGGAGTTGACAGATAAGTCCAAGTATTGAAGACGAGTGCAGTCGCCTATCTGTGAAGGAATTGGACCAGAGAAATGGTTGAAGCTTAAATTCAAGGATTTGAGTTGCGACAAGCGTGATATATCTGGTCTTATGATATCTGAGTATGTGACAAATTAATCGAGGGCGACTACTTGGTGGTTGTTAGGGTCACAGAAAACGCCAGCCCACAAACAAGGATTGGCATGAGAAGCATTCCAAGATGACAAAAGGGATGGTGAAGAAGAAGTCACCCAGCGTGTCGAGAGTGACAACAATGTTTGACCATCAGAGCTCAAACAAGATACTACGACAACAAGAGAAGCTAACGAGAAATAGTAGTACTGTAGTAAACTAAACAAACGTTCATCATCTTACTGAAACCGGAAGGGTGGTGTTTAGTTGGTTGGATATCACACAGAGAGAGATTTATAAGCTGAACCTATATATAAGAAAGAAAGACTTGGGTTTTTTGGACTCTCTTCACAGTGACTAAGTGAGTACGCACCAAACAATGCATGTGAACCACTACCAAAAATTGATTTTAATTTTAAATACTATAGCAAATGCAACCAAACAATGCATGTGAACTACGTACTACCAAAAATTGATTTTAATTTTAAATACTATAGCAAATGCGCACCAAACAATGCATGCATGTGAACTACGTACTACCAAAAATTGATTAAGCATGTGATCGAACTGACCACCACTTTATTACATTATTTGTGCTTTTTATCCCCAGCCACACAGGTCCATATCCAACACCCAACTAAGATTCTTGGGACTCAACTTTTGTGCGAATGAACGACCATATCATATCACTTAATTTATTCTTCGTCAATATAGCATGCACGAGCTTCTTTATATCAATAAAATAAATAAATCATATTCAACATCCATTAGTACGTGTACGTATTATATATACTAGAAGGGTACCCGCACAATGCGGCGACGGTTACATTTTATGACAAGCAAATGTTGCTCATTTATACATTTTTTTTAAAACAATAACTTTACGAGAATTGAAAATTTTAATTAAATAACTAAACATTAGGATATGGGTATATACTACATCCGTCCCACAATAAGTGTCCACTTTGAATTTTCAAAGTCTTTCTCATTCAACTTTGACCATAAATATTTATATTTGTGTTATGTAATACTTGATGAAAAATATATGAATGTGTTGAGTTTTAAATGTATTTTCATTTATATAATTTTCATCAAGTATTATATAACACAAATAATAATATTTATGATCAAAGTTAAATGAGAAAGACTTTGAAAATTCAAAGTGAACACTTATTGTGGGACGGAGGGAGTATCCTATTAGATAACCTTTCGAGACTTTTCCAATGTTATAAACAACATCAATGTTGTACCATAACCGAATTTCATAAAGTTGAAAAAAATTATCAGTGGTGAAGTATGGATTAGATATTTGCATAAATGTTTTAGTCAGTATATAAGTACATTAAGTTTATGCTATAAAACAAAAAGTCCAAGGGATTGTTAAAATAAAAAACGCCTTATATTTTGTACTTCTATCTATTAATCTATTAATACTATTAAAACAAGGTTTCGACTGAATCTTTGACTAGGTGGAGCCTTTTGATTGGTTATTTGAATTATATATTTAATGCTGATGTCATAATTAAAAATAAAATACATTTTTAAGGGTTTTGCTAACGACAACTCTTAGAGTTTTCATATTTTTCGGGATCGTGCTAATGTATTTTGGAATTATCAACCAATGGTTTTTCTTATACCCGCAAGATAGTAATCGATTTTTGATGATGTATGAATTGTCCAGGCCCGAATTCGATCCACCGATGCAAAACAAAGGCTTTCGATCTGAAGCCGAAACATTCTACCGGAGAAACAATTTTGAATAATATATGTCTTTGCTTTATAAAATCGATTAATTGTTTGATAGATATAGACTAATCAAATACGTCATAGCCAGAAAATCATACAAGCAAGATTGGTGGATTAGTGAGATTGTGACATTAAGGGTTTCCAAAGTAAATCATGTCATAGCCAAAATATTCTTCATAGAAGAGTCCACCTAGGCTTGGGTTGAAGTGTTCATAAACTTTTCAATTCAATTAGGTTAGTACACTATTCTTTTCTCCAAAAGTGTTGGTCCTATCAATGTCCATGCCTAACTATTAAACACGACACATGCACTATTCTTTTCTCCAAAAGTGCATGTTGGTCCTATCAATGCCCATGCCTAACTATCAAACACGACACATGTCTATGATACTAAATTCAATACCAACCGAGTTAACACATGTTATTCTAGTTTAATTTGGCACTGTTTAGTGGAAGAAAGCGCATACTCAATCTAAGAATAAAAATTAAATGGATCTAGTGTTTTATATGGAGAGAAGACTTATTAGGTGAAAGTTAAAACTAGCATTATTCGATTTAAATATCTTTTATAAAAAATTACATGTCTATGAAAGCAATTATATCAAAGTTCTACATAAGGGGTAATATTTGACATTTGCTTATAATATGTGATTTGGTTGGACATCACATGCAGGTTACATGTTTGGGGTTCGACACATGACAGTATTCAAAATTATCATTTGTAATCAATCTCGATAATTTCAAAGTTATAAGTATTTTTTTTTAAACAGGCTCAATAGTTCATACAAAAGATTCGACCTTATATTTTTTTTGGTAAAAGGTCAAAGACCCGGTAAATATATTACTAAAAAAAACGTTTAAGTACAAAGGATATGGGTGAGTCCCATCTCTCAGCCCGTTACATAGGCGAAAAAACTTACTTAACAAGATACTTCCGATTCTCTAAACACGAAAATAAACCACTACTCAAAAGATAACACCAGACTCTTATGAAAAAAAAAGTTACTTTCTACCAAAGCCTTGGAGCTTGATACCATACGTGTCATAAAAAGCATTCAAATTTCCTGGAAGATCGTATACCTGATTCGACCTTATATTTATATATACTAGGTAAGGTTTTATGCCGTGCTAAACGCACGGCCATGAACTCAAATATTTTCAAAGAAATATTCACATGTGTGGCCTTTAAGAATTAAAAATTAGTGTTAGTTATTGATATTCCTCTAAATGAATATTGGCACACTTTCTTCTTTTTATTTCTCTTTTTTGTAATTTTATTTTTATTATTAAACTACGGAACTCAAATTACGAAAAAGATATGTAAAATTTGATAAGTGAAATGTATTAAAGACAAAAAAAAATGATAGATGAAACGATACAAACCTAGTCCTGTAAACAGAGTAGGTAAAATTGTGCTAGGGTGCCAATATCCAACAAGGGTATAGATAACACTTCTCTTAACAATTATGTTGCTTATATGTGTAGACATTTCATTTTAACCTGTGACAGGTAATATGAAAGTATAGGTAAAATTGTGCTAGGGTGCCAATATCCAACAAGGGTATAGATAACACTTCTCTTAACAATTATGTTGCTCATATGTGTAAACATTTCATTTTAACCTGTGACAGGTAATATGAAAGTTCCCGTATAATCTAGTGGTACAAAATGTGAAATTTGATAAGTATATTACTATCTTGAGGAAACTCATAAAAGTCTTCACCAAGTATTATTCAAGTGTCTTTTCTTTTGCCATGAGTCGGTATAATATGATGAAAAAAAATGTCAAACATCAAATACCTTGGATACCATTGAATATTAAAAGACAAGTTTTTCAAACTATACTTACTTTTCCTATAATTACGGCTTTTCCCATCCAGCCGACTTTCTATATTTGGTCGACTGATTCACAAAGAAGGAAGGTTGCTTTATAAAAGAGGCCATACTGGGATGAAGTGATGAAAAATGCTGATAAAAAAATGATGGTTGTTTAAAGCAATATATAGCAAGATATTTAAGTTGAAAGTCTTGGAAACATTGCAAATAAAAACCATGTTTAGATACAAATTAACAATTTTACTCATCCAAAAATTATAACACTATTACCATTTTGGTATATATAACGGGGTTTCATTTTGTATGTCGTTGCCTCGCATTATAAATATTAAAAATATATTAAAAGTCATAAAATGAGTAAACCAATTACTAATATAGTAATATCTACATACCGCATATAATGGACGAAGACATATCCTCCATTAATTGTATTTTTATGTTTTGACGAATGCAAATTAATATGCAATATGCACAAATAGTTAATGCTATGTATAATACACTAAACAAAACTCTTATACACATAATTATTTAAAACATTCATTCATGTAAGTTTAATGCCAATTTTTTGTTTGGTTATGTACATTAAAAATTTCTGAAAATTGCATATTCAAAAAACATTTATTATCAGTTCATCTATTTTAGTACAAGTTTAGTGAAAATCTAATCACTTTGCTAATAAATTCGTTTGAAAAGAACTGTACATGTCAAAATACAAAGATTTTTATTTGATTTATAAAGCATAAAAATGTGTAATTTTTTAATGTCGTAATTTATATAAGTAATGTCACATAAAAAATACACGTGAAATGAATCAGGGACTCACATGAAAGAATCAGGGACTCACAAAAAAGAATCAGGACCCATATTTATAGCATAATATTGTAGCCAATTAGTTATATAATACCGTTTTTGTATCATCATTGCATCGTGATGCATAGGTATTTGACATTTTAATATAAAGTAGTGTGCAATAAATTCCAAAATTTTGGTCATGGTAAACTCATTATCACGAAAAAAAATATGTAATTGAAAAATATAATACACCAAAAAAATTGATTACATGGTACTTTTCGCCGCAACGTGCAAGTACGTAACAAAATTATAATTGAACAATAATCATGACAATGAGAGGGGGAATCATTTTATGATAAATAATAGACTGGTTTGGGCTAAGTGGTTGTGATGGATATGGGCTTCAATACTATAAGATCGGGTGAAATGGTTACCTTTACTTCACAACAACCTTATTGTCACATTACCTTTTCATCACACCACCTAACAGATGCAGTGATAACCGCCTAACCAATGGTAGGAACTAACTTAATACCAAAAAGGTTAAAAGGGCATAATTATAATCGAAATTATCGAAAAGGATATTTTCCGAGAGAGTTATTGTAACACCCACTCCGAAAGAGCTAAATGTCACACTTATGGAACCTAAATGAATGCAAGCGAAAGACTTTATTAATTAATGGATCAACAAATTCACCAATTACTAAAGTAATACAAAGTCTATAACATAATGAATTTCTATGATTGAAATAAATTCAAACCATTGTTTAAACAACTTATAATGTAGATGTGGTATAGTGGTCCTCAAGATGGTCTAGTATGAGCTCCTATACACTCTTCACTCATAACCTAACATCGTATAATTTTTCAAAAACACTTTTATTGTGAATAGTTTCCGTAAATGGTTGTTTGGTTACGCCCGAACCAAAAACTTAGTCGTCACGGATACTTTTATATACTCATATATATAATTGTACATTTGTTCAAGAGTCAATACTTACAAACACTTTAAAATTTTTTTAAACATAAAATCTGCCACACAAACAACATTAAACACAACCACTTGAGAACACTTAAATTTATTTAAACACTTTGAGTCGTGAGTACACAAAACTGTAAACTAAGAATTGCCATACTCATTTAGGCCGCGTGTCGGTGCTGCACACTATACCTACTTGATTTATCATTTCAAACGACTTATTTCTGAGGTGAGTTTTCGTAGCCTCTTTTTCACATGTTTTTCCTTGGGGGAAATGGTACTCAAATGGTTTCTAACTGATTTCATGTTGTGCTAAACTGTTTACATAATTCTGGACAATACGTGCGTTTGATTGCAATATGTGACTCATTGTGACAATTAAATTGTGCTTCATATATGTGAAATTGTTAACTCCGTGTAGGAGCCAAAATGATTGATAGTACTATCTGGGGTAGCTCCCCACTACTCGCAACACGTGTGCAACACTATTAGCCGGTTCAGTTGTCGCTAACAACGTGTTTTCCTTTTAGATGCATATATTCATATACCTTGCTCACTATTGTCCTACACTATGTTATTCACAGCTTCATGGTTTAACTCTTAAACCTACGAGCTCACCAACATTATGTTAACGTTTTCTAGTACCATTTTTAGGTGATCATTATTAAGGTATTTGAAGGCATGTTTATTGGAGTCAAACCATTTTATACTTGGCTACCATGTTTTCGAGACGATAAGATTTCGAAAGAGACATATTTCGATTTCAAACTTTTAGTCGAAAAATGTTTTGTAAACTATTGTTGTAACAATTGTAAGGTATGAATCTACGATGTTATGAAATGCGCCTTTCTCAGTTACATCTCATGTTTCCGCCATTGACGGGGTGTGACATTGCGGCTAGTGTTGCTTTGCTAAACAAACACATACCGAAGATACATTAGAAATTACAACCTTTTCATATGGAAAAAATCCATCAAGTACAACCCAACAGATGCTAACCGTTGTAAATGTAAATGATCCATAATAACTTCCATGGTGTGACATAATGCACCAACATCAGTCAAAATTTGATGAAACATACAGAGACCAAACTCCAACACGACGGGTTACGAAATTCATTATCCAACTCATTTCCTTCCTCATCAAACCAAAATTAACCATTACCTCCTACTCTTATGCTCCTTATCATCATATCTCATTTTGCCGCTTTTTACACCGTCTCGATCTTCACCCCTACTCTTCTTATTATGCCCATCATCTTTGCGTATTTTTCGGTTGTACAACTCATCTGTTCGACCTTCTTTTTTCCTGTCATTCTCATCATCACTATGTCTTTTCCTATCAACACTATAAGTCTCGTGAAAGACAATGAATAGAAAAGTCATCAACACTATGTTGCCTCTGGCCACTTTCTGAAAACAATATATCCTTGATGTCAAGCTGCAAATGATCACATAGTGTAAAAATGGTTCAGAAATCACAATAACACTACGATTACACCCAACCAACCACCCCCTTGGTGTATTTTTATTAATTAAAAGCTATAAAAGATAAATCCCAAACGGTGCTTACCAACAATTACAAAGACAACGGTTAATTCCCTTCAGAAGGGCACCAACCTATACCTCACTTACAAAGCACACTCAGCACTCAGAATCACCCAAATAAAGAGATTGGGTGAAGAATACAAGAACGATACTAACTAAACGATATCAAGAATGATATCAAAGACTAAAACTAAAACAAGAGAGAAAATATCAACTATGTGTGAAGAGATACAGAAAATTATGAAACCCTAGATCCGGTTAGGAGATTATATAGCAGCATAATACACTATCCCCTCAAGATGTAAACTTCAGTTAAACAAAGTCCAAAGTTATTATAACTTTCGGTTGTCCAGCTTTAGCCCTTTAACTTGAGTTGACCTTCAGTTTGACTTAACCTGCCAACACACAGCCGTTGATCCAGCAATGATGCAACCTTCTCCCCTGGCCCGCCACATGGGCACCTAATGATTGGAATGACATCTAGTGTAGAAAAGACACAGAACATCCTACACAAGATCTTCTCGATTAGCATTTCAATCTCGTGGTTTGTTGCTTTGGGATCATTTAGTTGCACATAACAAGATTCATTTTCTACAAACGAGGAAATTCCTAGGCATAACAAAATTCCTACCACTCCCCAACCCAATCAAGTCAGTCCAACAATATTCCTAGTATAGGCATAAGTGTGGATCATGATTTACAAATGGTGAAAGTAGCCGCGCGGTAAAAATACTTGTTACATGGTAAGCTAAGGTGTTGAGGTGGCATCTAGCAATAAATAAAGCTCGACTAGTTTTGACTTTTAGCTCGACTTATTTCTATGATTAATCTAACAAACCAAACATCTAACACAAGATTCGAGCTTATAGCTTATTAAGACATACAATCACACGTATACATATATATAAATAACAAGGCTTGTTTAAGCTCGTGACCGCTAACCGAGGTTTGGCCATGAAGCTCACGTTGGAGCTTGTTTATTAAGGACCCTAAATAAGTCTTGCACTCGAGCTCGTTTAAGCTCGGCTCGTTTTGATCTTTTATCGATTAAGCTGATTTGAGTAGCTCACGAGTGATTCGTTTCGCACTTTAACCGTTCTTAAGATAGGTGGACAATTTGGATGGGGTTCAGGTTAACTTGTCGGAATGTCAAAAAAGAAACGCAAACAAAATTTGTTTGAGTATTGGGGTCAATTATATCAATTTTGACCCTTTAACCAAATTATCTAAACAAGTTTAGGAATCGACTCGTATAACCCATTAAAAAATTGATATTTATAGTCTCTATAACTTAGACGGGCTTCCGGACGCTTTTGCCTAGGAGCTCGGATTCCAGTCCTATCGTTAGAAGGCAGCATAGTTGGAATTTCTTCCTGCGGCGAATAAAGGAAGAGAAAGGGCTCTCTAATGCCTTATTTGTACGATATGATGCAAGCAAGGAATCCTATTAGAGTGATGCAAGTCAGCCTATAAGATGAAACCGAAGATACTAAGCCTGGAATCAGTCGCTCTCTATGTCAATTTCTCTTTAGCAAGAAGCCCTGTGAAAGCTATCAGATAATGACTTTATATAGGTCCCTCGCTGACGCCTTCATTTTGATTTTTTTCATCTCTTTATGATATGCTATCTTCCTTTAGCCAGACTTCCAGCATTACTGTGATCAAGAGGAAGCGCTAAGGTCTATCCATTCCTTCAAACCATCTAGCCCACCGCCAAACCCAATCACAACATGTTTAATTAAACGGGTTGAATGGGTCGATACAGGCTTTTTATATTATAAAATAGGCCAGATGAGGCTTGTCCGCGACCCATTTTGACTCATTAACCCATCTAATCCGCAGATATTGCAAGTTCTAGTGTTTACAAAAATAGGTGCATGAACATATGTGTTGCTATCATGTAATTAGAGTAATGCCCATGATATAATTTCTCAAATGCAACTGAAGGAGAAAATGTTGCAAATAGTCACATTAAAAAATTTAAAAAAAAAAAAAAAAAAGGCAATAACATCAATTGCTTGCGGCTAGTATACGTTGCTTTGCTAAACAAACACATACCGAAGCAACATTAGAAATTACAACTTTTCATATGGAAAAAATCCATCAAGTACAACCCACCAGATGCTAACACTTGTAAATGTAAATGATCCATAAGTACTTCCATGACGTTACATAATGCATCTACATCAGTCAAAATTTGATGAAACCAACCGAGACCAAACTCCAACGCGACGGGTTACGAAATTCATTATCCAACTTATATCCTTCCTCATCAAACCAAATTAACCATTACCTCCTACTCTTATGCTCCCTATCATCATATCTCATTTTGTCGCTTTTTACACCATCTTGATCTTTACCCCTACACTTATTATAAGCAAGAACATCTTCATGTATTTTTCAGTTGTACGGCTCATCTCATCGACCTTCTTTTTTCCTATCATTCTCATCATCACTATATCTTTTCCTGTCATCACTACAAGTCTTGTGAAAGACAATGAATAGAAAAGACATCACACTCGCTCTTTTAGAAGAATAACAAGATTGAGTGACTTCAACAGACTGAAGAAAATCCCTCTAACACGTCTTTAGATTCAAATAAACGTGAACAATAATCATCAAACCACTCCACTATGCCTAACGATTCACTCACAATTATGAGATGAGCATCTTTGATGGTTGAACGAAATGCAGAAACAATAAGTCTCGAGCAAAACCTTGAGACTGGTATATATGATGAACGTAGAATACAAAATAAAAATGTTGATTAATTTACATAGAAAAATTATGATGCATTTTTCTTATATAAGAACTCTTCCTTTCTATTATCGAAATTAGCACGGCACATGCAATATAGTTGCAATTTACTTATATAATAGTAACAATAAGGTGATCTACAAATAAAAAGAATACAAAAAAGTCAACGACCATCATCATACGTAGGAGACTACTGATAACAGTGTCTTTATGCCATCTTGAACAGGACACACTCACCTCAATATATACAATATATAAAGTAGTCACATTTCATTTGCTTGACCTATGTGGGATGAAAGTACACCTTCCTTTTTCTTTATCAAAAAGTAGCAATCTTGCCGGACATATGATATGGATCCTTTCAAGTCCAAATTTGTTATTGCTGCGCTCGTTGTTGCACCAAAAGTCATAAAACAACGCGATGACTTACATACGCTTTTACTTCACCTAAGATCGGTCGCATCTAATCCTATCAATAACTTCCCAAGTATATGTGCCATTTAAAAGATGAAACCAGCCCTTAGCGCGAGTGAGTTCTAGTATCATTCTGCTTTCCGTTTCTATTAACACCAACTAGAAAGTTGCCGAATAACAAAATGCATTTGGCTATTGATTAGACAGAAATCAGATGTACAAGAGATATAGACATTGTTGTTTGAGATTGATGAAATGCAAAGCCATATTTGAGTTTGGTTAAAAGACAAGATAAGATTGAGAAGGAGAGGATGATGATTGGAGGTGAGGAGAGGAGGACAACGCGAAAGAGGTGGAGAGGCACTGAGGTGGCGAATGGGGAGTTCTCATTAGCATACTACGTAATACTTTGCCGATGAAGGAAGGTTTTTTAAACGATTACGTATGTGTTTAATGTTTCACATAGCTCAAGGTAAATCAGGGAAACAGTAAGTCTACAGTTTTATAGATGAGATAATACTATCCTTGTTGCTTAAGATCGAGTTAACGAATGTGTGTAGGAACTGGAAGCTTTATAAGAAAGACCTGCCTTCGTACGTACGTGTTCCATAGTCATGAAAACTTCGGTGGTTCTTGCTTGGGTTGTCAGTGCCTTTTATACCATCATGCATTTTCCATTGCACTTCCAAGTGGTATAACATGTTCTCGTGAATTATCATTATGTTCGATCTTTTCAATTTGTTTGCTCAAGTACCCCTCCAACTTTTCCTCGAAAGAAGATGTATAAGGAAAAAAAAAGTTTAATCCCACATCGGTCAAGCAGAACAAATATTGTTGTCTTATATACTCAGGTGAGTGCTCTCGATATAAGTTGTGATAAATAGATGATATTTCGGGTGGTAGGAGGCATTTGGTAATATTATTATCGGATGTCTATGTCGCCTGTAATAACTTCTATAATTGTCAATAACTTTTGTATAACTAACCAGTGAGGGTTTATATATTTACCTTTTTATATAAAATTAACCGTTTAGCCCATCTAAATTAATAACTTCTTTGTGTTTTTTTCTTTCTCCTTTGTACCTTAGCGATACAATTCATATAAACTATTTGTATTATTTTCCTACGATTACTCACAGAGACGGAATAATGCTGAGAGTGACCGGTGGCATAACTAACCTGTGAGGGTTTATATATTTAACTTTTTTATATAAAACTAGCAGGGTCCCCGCGCGATGCAGCAGCGGACACCCTGTAATTTAATTTTTTCGATTAATAATTTATTTTATTTGTACGTTTTTTGGCAATAGCATTACTGATTAATTTTTTATAGCAAAAGTTTGATGAAATTTTGCTTTGTTTGTATTATTTTATTTATTATTTATTTTATGTTTTTGTTTAGTAGTTTGTTTGGTTTGTACAATATGTAAACATATTTTAGTTTATTATGTTCTTTTTGGCAATAAATTTACGGATATCAAAAATTTCGTTTAGCTTGTGTCCATTCGGGCTTGAGCCCATTTGGCCTATTGCCCGTTTGGACTTAAAATTTGTATAATATGCTTTATTATTTGTATTAGTGACATTTAATGCATAAATTGTGTTTAAGTTGGTTATACAATATGCTTGATAATTTTTATTTCTTATGTAAGGGGTGTTTTAATAAGTGTATTAATTGTATTTATTGACTATTTAATTAATTATATTTAATATACATAATGATCAATTTTAAGTCATTAATTTTCAATTTTAAGTCATTAATTTAAACTTTAATAGCAAAAACAAAGTGGTGTGTACTTTAAGCTTCTAAACTTGTAAATGCCTAATTATATTTCATTTATGGTATTAATTGTCTAATTGTGTTCGAATCACTTGTACTTTAAGCTTCTAAACTTGTAAGGCTTAATTTTAAGTATTCTAATTATAGTAGTCCTTTATTCATTATAAGATAGTTAGATTAACCTTTTAGCCAATCTAAATTAAAGTGATGTAAAATGCACGATAACATATGAAAATCAAATGACCCTTTTGCATCTCATCAAGGATGGTAGACTGTTGCTACCTTGCCCACTAGAGGATGACATCATCTCCGTTACTAAAGTTTTCAGCTCAGTGGTAAGTCATAACGATCATTGAGTTTGTCCATTTCAACATTGTAAGTAGGGATTATGCTAAAGTCCAGGATCTCATTTTCCAAAACATATGCATCGGCTTGGATTAATGGGAAAATGACCTTTCTTACTCCGAAAAGAGGTTGTTGGTTCACATCGTGTGCGGATTGTTAAAGAGAGGAATTCATGACAAATCGTTAAAGAAAGGAATTCAAATTAGAAATAGCACTGTATTAAATGAAAGATATACAACTTTACGCCGCTTTCATGTGAAGCTTAGTGTAAACAAAAAGTAAGTTGGTTGAATTGCTCAAGTGACAAAACATGAAATCGGTTAAACCACAAAGACGAATGATGTAATTTACTCTCTCAGGTTTTGTATGAATGGTTAACACTTAACTATTCTGCAAATGCAACTTAAGGAGAAAATGCTGCAAATAGTCGTATTAAAAAAACAAGACAATATCATCAATTGCGTCAAGTGTTGCCTTGCTAAACAAATACATACCGAAGCAACATTAGAAATTACAACTTTTATATGGAAAAAAAATCCATCGAGTACAACCCACCAGATGCTAACATTTGTAAATGTAAATGATCCATAATGCACCTACATCAGTCAAAATTTGATGAAACATACCGAGACCAAACTCCAACACAACGGGTTACAAAATTCGTTATCCAACTCATATCCTTCCTCTTCAAACAAAAATTAACCATTACCTCCTACTCTTATTCTCCCTATCATCATATCTCATTTTGCTGCTTTTTACACCATCTCGATCTTCACCCCTACACTTATTATGTGCAACATCATCTTCGCTTATTGTTCGGCTGTACGGATCATCTAATCGACCTTCTTTTTTCCTATCATTCTCATCATCACTATATCTTTTCCTGTCATCACTATAAGTCTTGTGAAAGACAATGAATAGAAAAGTCATCAACACTATGAGCTCTATGAGTCATCACACTCGCTCTTTTAAAAGAATCACAAGATTCAGTGACATAAAGAGAGTGAAGAAAATCCCTCTAACACGTCTTTGGATTCAAATAAACATGAACAATAATCATCAAACCACTTCACTATGCCAAACGATAATCCAAGCTCATGAATCATCTTATGATCCTCGTTACTTTTACATTCATTCACAATTATGAGATTTGCATCTTTGATGATTGAACGACATGCAGAAATCAATAAGCCTGCAGCAAAACCTTGACACTGGTATATAACTATATATGATGAATGTAGAATACAAATTAAAATTGTCTAGTGTTTTACATTGAAAAAGTATGATGCATTTTTCTTATATAAGAACTTTTCCTTTCTATTCACGAAGTTAACACAGCACATACAGTATGGTTGCAATTTACTTTTATAATAGTAACAATAAGGTGATTAAAAAAAAAAAAAAAAAACGACTTTGTAAAATTTATCATTCCACCTGAGGTGTGATGATTTTTATAATCATCAAACACTCAACAATAGTAAAGAACACTCACCTCAATATATAAAGTAGTCACATTTCTTTTGCTTGACCTATGTGGGATGAAAGCACCCCTTCCTTTTTCTTTATTAAAAAGTAGCAACCATCTCCAACTTTATTTACCATCGTCGAACATATGATATGGATCCTTTCAAGTCCATATTTGTTATTTATTTTTATTTTTTTTTGGGTAAAGGGTAATCCACCCGGTAAAATATATGTAACACCCCCAAAATTTGATACAGCGGAAGACTCAACAAGCTTTCGGGGTGCTACGGGGATTGGTATCCAACACAAGACAATATAGAACGAGATAAAGTAAACATAATAAAAACACAACCAAAACGGGGTTTTAAGGTTTACATTTATCCCAACATCATTCAGAGTCAGGCCCAAAATAAAATAACAATAGGTCCAAATTTAATTATCAGAGTATAGAAAAAATAGATCTATGAACCGTGTGCCTTAGCCGAGCCTTCCAATCCAAGCATGCACCTCAACACTTAATTACCTGAGAAAACGTGCTAAAAGTCAGCTTTCGCTGGTGAGGTCATAGGTTTAAATTCAACTAATAATATAGTGGACATATACGCAAAACGCTTGGTAGCTAGACTAAGGATTCACTAAAAGCCTGCGGATACCCTCCGCTCTCAACATAACACACGGATACCCTTCCGTAATAACAAAACACACGGATACCCTTCCGTACTATCATAGATATTCGGGTAGCCCCCGCAATACCAATAATAACTCGGATAACCTCCGAAGTATAATAACCTATAGGTGCACACTACAGTATCTAAATAAGCCAACCTTGAATAGTACACACGAACCGTGTGACTAAAGCTGACAATAACAAATAAGCCAACCTTGAATAGTACACATAAGAAGTGACTAAAGCTGACTATACATCTTAGTCCATATGCATAGCAAGTTTTAGAAAGAATATAGAAGCGATAATAGTCCACATAAATAATTTGCACGTTTCTCACCCCAAGTATTGAAAACATAGTTCAAGAGTAAAAAGTGGGGCTATGACTCACCTCAAGTCCAGAAAATAGCAAGACGAGGTAGGTAGAAATAAGATGTATGATAACTCACGAAACAGCAACTACGGACTTGGCACGACCTAACAATATTAACTCTTTCAGAAATCATTTCCTCAAATATATAATATTCCCAAACCCGGACGAGAATCCGTTTTATTTCCGAAAATCCATTTCGTATTAGTTTGGTGTATTTGCGTTTGGTATCCATACGGGTGGTGGGTCGACTCAAAGCAAACCAACAAGATCACACATAGAAAGATAAAATAAACTATAGATCTAATATTAGCCCAATATATCATTTAAATAAATCGCCAAAGTTTACCAAATCCGTCGATTTGATAATCCTCATATTTATTTACGTAACATACCGTTCCAATATTACACCCAACCTAAAGCACATAGCACATAATTACTATATAGTATATATCATAGTTTAATAAATTCCTCATATATATCGTCAAATTGGCCAGATTTCCCGATATATACACTCGTAATCTATTACACTTTACATATACTACAACCTATGGGCGTCGTAGGATACGATGCCCACTAATATACTCGTTTCATATAGCCAAATAACCCGGCTCAACCTTACGGTTAAGTGGTTATTTAATTATAGAAAACGTCTATATTAGTCGTCATATATCCGTGACAACACGAACGTCACAAATAGTAACTTACCTGGACCCGAGTGACAACAATTTCGCCTAACTCAATAAGTTTATCCGTTATGTATCCGAAATGACATTTTATTAAACGTTTCATAATTGTCGGGAGTTTCCCGTTTTATAACACAATTTTTATAATAATAATACGTTTAATACTATTACGCCATTTTCGTAGCCTAATATATATCTAATCGTATTATTTATAATACGACTCGTGATTATTATTATTATTAATATACGCGTTTATATAGTTATATATACGTTATTCACGTATATACTTTCATATAAACGTTCATATTATCAATAATTATTATTACGAGTTTTATTATTCTCGTTCCAATTTTAATAGTTATTGAGTTATACGAAATGGTCATATGTCCGAGTCATGACTCTCGGCTCATTGTCCAAGTCCAATATTAAGCAAAAGTCATAAAATAACCAATCTCCGTCCAATCACAATCTCAAACCACGGGTTACAACAATAAGGTCCGACTACGGCACCCGACTAACCTATCTCCGTCAATCTAACGACCGTCTC
The DNA here is from genome assembly GCA_030686995.1 of Artemisia argyi. Lineage (NCBI taxonomy): Eukaryota > Viridiplantae > Streptophyta > Magnoliopsida > Asterales > Asteraceae > Artemisia > Artemisia argyi. The sequence goes on along the minus strand of CM060700.1, from coordinate 241,062,375 downwards.
ACAATCGGTCCCCAATCACTTTCGTCAACAACTCCTCAATTACCAATAATTATATCCCATGTCGAGACCACAATGGTCTCGACTCAACCAAAGTATTCGGCCGATAAATGAATACCACAACAATAAAACCAAGTTCACAATTATTACAAGTATAAATAACATTAACCAAGTTAATGTGTGGGTAGGTTTACCAAGCCGACCCGAGCCCTCGACTCACTTGAGTCTCGGCTCCGAACCGCGAGTCACTTGGACTCAAATCAAACATCACAAGTAACATATAGCTCACAAGAGCCAAAACAAAGTGACCATGTAAACCATTCGACCCAATGGTCTATTCGGCAACAAAGTGGTACTCGGCTAAAAGCCGCGACCCTCAAGGGTCGAACCACATTAACCATACGAGCCAAAGGCTCGAACCACACTCAACGAGAACCCCCATGAGGGTCTCGGCATAGTCATACGAGCAACAAAGAAACCCCGAGACCACAAGGTCTCGGCTAGCTCGGATCGAGGTACATAACACCCTCGACAAACCAAACAACCAATCAATCAATCACCAAGGGACCAAAGCCACCAAAGGGCTCGAATAAAAAAAAAAATAAGCCGAGAACTTGCTCTCGGTTCCGAGTCAACCACGACCCAAACCATGAAACCCGGATACCAAACTATCTTTTAATCATTAAAACATCATTTCCATTAAAACCCATTTCGATTCTCCAAAAATTATCCGTGTAGCCACGGATAAAATCCAATTCGTGGCTCCCAAAACCTATGAATAGCTTCTTCTCACCTTCTTAATCTTCCAAAAGCACGGATCTAGAAAACTACAACAAATTCGAATGGATAAATAGAGATTTGGTGGTGTTAACAATGTTATAAATGGCGTGAGGCGTGGCGTGGTGGCGAGGCCACGCCTCAAGCTTTACGAGCCATGGCGAAGCCATGGCGTTTTTTGCGGCGTGACTAAGGCGGCGAAAAAATATTTATATATTTATCATTTATGTTATAATATCATATTTTATATGCATATCGAGTTTACAAAAGGTGAGTTTACAAAAGGTGAGCTTACAAAAAGTGATATGCATAATAAATAAAGTGAAAATTTGAACTATGTTTACAAATTACTAGGCCCAAAATTTAAGCCCACATCATCCCCTTCTAAAAATGGCGTCACGCCATACGATAAGGCGCGCCTTGGCACGCCTTTTCACGCCTTATTCCACGCCTTTTCACACGACGCCTAGACTTCACGCCTTGGTCCATTTCGTGGCGCCGAGGCCACGCCTCGCGCCTTGGCGACGCCTTGGCGCGCCTTTTAGAACACTGGGTGTTAATGATGGTTCTAGGGAGAGTATCTTATATCAAAAGAAAGAGGGGAAAGAGGGGAATAAAATGGTGGTGTTAGTTTTGTTGGGTGATCGGATATACGGCGGTGGTGGCCGGATTTATGTCGGCGGCGTCTAGGGTTAGGGTTGGGGAAGAGATGAGATGAAAGAGAGAGAGATGGAAATTTTGTGTTGGTGTTGTGTGTGTGTGTAAAACCGGACCCAACGCACCCTTATTAACTTTTATATATATATATATATATATATATATATATATATATATATATATATATATATATATTTTTTTTTTGTTTTATATAAAAGTTATAATAATAATAAGAATAATAATAATAATAGTAATAATAATAATATTATTACGGTGGAGCGGGTAACGCGGGTTATTGTAAAAACATGTGGCCCGAACCCGAACTCATTGTAAAACTTCAATATCACTTGAGAACCTCTCGTAAATAATTAAAAATATATATCGGACTCGTTAAGACGAATCATAAAATTGTCGTTAGGTAATCCTAGTGCCAAAGTCAACGTAGTACCAAGTGAGAATTCGAATATACATCACCGATCATATAATCAAAAATGAATTATGAACATAATTCACGAATTCCATAACGTCATTAAATAAAATATCCATAAAATAGGTCTTACAAGTTCGTTGTGAAATGAAAATTTCAAATAAAAATTATAAACGAACTTAAATTGAAATGCGGGTTTTTTTTTTAAAATAGCTCCCTAAACTGCCGGTTGTCACATCATCCCCGTCTCAGAAGGAAACCCGTCCCGGGTTTCACTCGGAAAAATTCATCTACGAAGTGAAAAGCTTCGGATATCTCTTCCTGAACTCGTCCTCACGTTCCCATGTAAACTCTGGTCCATGTCGGGAATTCCAGCGAACCTTGACGAGCGGAATGCGACTCCTCTTGAGTCGTTTAACTTCACGATCTAAAATCTCAATCGGTTCCTACGAAATTCAGTTTCTCATCAACACGAATGTCCCTCATTGGAATGACGGGCATTTCATCAGAAAGACATTTCTTCAAATTACTCACGTGAAACACGTCGTGAACTTTGCTCAGTTCGGACGGTAATTCCAACCTATAAGCCACGGGCCCAATCCTTTCTAAGATCAAGAATGGTCCAATGTAGCGTGGGTTGAGTTTACCACGTTTCCCGAAACGTATTATACCTTTCCAAGGCGAGACTTTCAGCATCACTTTCTCTCCAACCTGGAACTCTAAAGGTTTACGTCTCTGATCGGCATAGCTCTTCTGCCTATCTCTAGCCGCTTGCAACCGATCACGAATCTGAGTTACTTTCTCGGTAGTTTCCAAAATAAGCTCAGGGCCTGTAAGTTGACTATCTCCAACTTCTGCCCAACCAATAGGCGAACGACACTTTCTGCCATACAAAGCTTCGAATGGTGCAGCCTTAAGACTTGTGTGGTAGCTGTTATTATAGGAGAATTCCGCAAGGGGTAAATACTTCTCCCAGCCTTTACCAAAGTCTATGATGCATGCACGAAGCATATCCTCTAACGTCTGAATGGTCCTCTCACTTTGACCATCGGTTTGGGGATGATATGCAGTACTCATATCAAGCCTCGTCCCCAAAGCCGTTTGAAGTGATCGCCACAAAGCTGACGTAAAACGACTATCACGATCCGAAATAATAGATATCGGGACTCCATGACGCGAAATAATTTCCTTCACATATAACCTCGCAAGCTTATCCACACTATCATCTGCACTAATAGCTAAGAAATGAGCAGACTTTGTCAGACGATCCACAATTACCCAGATAGCGTCACAACCACTAGCTGTCCTCGGTAATTTGGTAATGAAGTCTATAGTAATCTGCTCCCATTTCCAGACTGGAAGTTCTGGTTGCGTTAGTAGTCCTGACGGTCTCTGGTGTTCAGCCTTAACCTTGGCGCATGTCAAGCACTTACTAACGTACGATGCTATACCTGCCTTCATATTTGGCCACCAATAGAACTTCTTAAGATCCTGGTACATTTTATCGGAACCAGGATGAATGGAGTACTTTGACTTATGCGACTCATGCATAATCAATTCTAGAATTTCTCCATATAAAGGTACCCAAATCCGATCTCCAAAACATAATAATCCATCCGAACGCTTAACAAATCCTTTCTCATTATCAGTCATCCCAAATATATTCTCGGCAGATCTATTTTCTGCTTTCAACGCTTCCGTTTGAGTTTCGAGTATTTGAGACGGTAATGGCGATACGATAGTCATTCCCAATGACCTAACTCGTAACGGTGGTACTCTTTCCTTTCGACTAAGAGCATCCGCAACAACGTTTGCTTTACCAGGGTGGTAGCGAATTTCACAATCATAATCGCTTAGCAACTCGATCCAACGTCGTTGTCTCATGTTGAGCTCTTTTTGATTCAAGATGTGTTGTAGACTTTTGTGGTCAGTAAATACAACACACTTGGTTCCGTACAAGTAATGTCTCCATATTCTTAAAGCAAAAACCACAGCACCGAGCTCCAAATCATGGGTAGTGTAGTTTTTCTCATGCTTTTTGAGCTGTCGGGAAGCATAAGCTATCACTTTCTCTCGTTGCATTAACACGGCTCCTAAACCTTTATGTGAGGCGTCACAATAGACGACGAAATCCTCGTTACCTTCTGGTAACGCTAAGATAGGAGCACTACACAACATGTTCTTAAGCAATTGAAACGCTTCCTCTTCTTTATCTCCCCATTCATACGTAACACTCTTTTGAGTCAATTTGGTCAATGGTTTAGCTATCTTCGAAAATCCCTCGATGAATCTTCGGTAATAACCAGCTAAACCCAAAAATTGACAAACTTCGGTTGGGGTTGTAGGTGCAGCCCAATCTTTTATCGCCTCAATTTTAGCAGGATCCACATGGACTCCTTGTCTATCAATCACATGACCCAAAAATTGTACCGTCGGAATCCAAAATTCGCATTTCAAAAACTTGGCATAGAGTTTCTCCTTCCTGAGCAATTCCAAAATGAGTCTTAAATGCTCCTCATGCTCTTTCTCACTCTTCGAATAAATCAGAATGTCATCGATGAATACAATCACGAACTTATCCAAGTAAGGCTTACACACACGATTCATGAGATCCATGAATATTGCTGGTGCGTTAGTCAACCCAAACGGCATCACCTGAAACTCGTAATGCCCGTAACGGGTTCTGAAAGCCGTTTTCGGAATATCTTCCTCGCGAACTCGAAGTTGATGATATCCCGATCTCAAATCGATCTTCGAATACACACTCGATCCTTGGAGTTGATCGAATAAGTCATCGATCCTAGGTAACGGGTATCGATTCTTCACCGTTAACTTATTCAACTCTCTATAATCAATACACATACGAAACGATCCATCCTTCTTCTTCACAAATAAGACTGGGGCTCCCCAAGGTGAAGAACTTGGTCTTATGAATCCTTTTTCGGCTAACTCCACCAATTGTTTCGACAACTCTTCCAGTTCGGTAGGTGCAAGACGATAAGGTGCTTGTGCTACAGGTGCAGCACCAGGCATCAACTCAATCTGAAACTCCACTTGTCTAGTCGGCGGGATTCCCGACAAATCATCGGGAAACACATCAGGAAAATCACGAAGTATAGGCACATCTCCAATGCACCTTTCCTTTTTCTTCGTCTCTCCCTTCTCAGAAATTTGAGCTAAGAAAAGGTAACATCCCTTCTCCATTAGCTTCGGTAACTTAGTGCAAGAAATGACTGCTAATCGGGATGGGCTCCTAGAATCCTTTCGGTCTCCTAATATATTTAGGACCTCCTTTCCGTATGGTACACACACGATCTTCTCGTCGCAAAGTATGTGAGCACGATACTTCGACAACCAATCCATACCAATGATTACATCAAAACTTCCTAGCGTGACGGGTAGAAGATCTATGTTGAAAGGGTGGTTCAAGAAATTTAACGTACAACCGCGAATGATGGTATTAACCCTTTCTAGGTTCCCATTTGCTAACTCAATATCATATCCAATTCCTAAGGCCATCGGGGGTTTCTCTAGTAAGGGTGCAAATGTAGTGGACTCAAAACTCCTATCGGCACCAGTATCAAATAGTATGGAAGCATAACGATTATTGAGAAGGAACGTACCAGTAACGACGTTCGGATCTTCTCCTCTCTCGTTCCCGAGTGCATACACTCTTCCCTGAGCAGCTCCAGCTTCCACACGTTGGTCCCCATTATCTTGTCGTCCACGATTTCCTCCAGTTCCACGGTTTCCATAATTGTACCCATTACCACCCGAGCCTTGATTTCCACGGTTCCGCGATTCTCTACACTCATTCCTATAGTGTCCCTTCTTTCCACACCCATAACAGGTAACATCTGCCTTGTTTCTCATCTCAGGAGCAGCTTGAACCATTGCAAGAGGTCAAGCTCTACAGTCCCTAGCTGTATGTCCTTTCTTTGAGCAATTCTGGCATTTCACACTACACCATCCAGTGTGATGCTGATGGCAACGATCACACTTGGGTGCATCACCGTTCTGATTCTTCTTATCTCCATTCCCAATAGCATAAGCCTTAGCTTGTCTCTTACTTTGGTGATCATTACTCTTAGAGTGACGGTCTCTCTTTCTCTTTCCATTCTTCTCCTTATCAGCTTCTTCTAATTCCAACGAATCCATAAGTTGTTGAGCAATTGTGATTGCCTCATGGATGTTTGCAGGCCTAGCAGAAAATTACATCATTCCTCGTAGCTACAGGCAATCCATCAGTATACCTCTCAATCTTTTGAGTCTAAGTTTTCACCATATCTGGGCACAACAAGGCTAACTCCTGGTAACGACGATTGTAAGTCGTCATATCATTACCTTTCACCTTGTGGTTCCAAAACTCAATCTCTAGCTTCTTGATCTCATTCCTTGGGCAATAAGTCTGAATCAGCAAGGACTTAAATTGCTCCCAAGTCATAGCATACGCTACTTCACTCCCAACTGCATTTCGGTAGTTGTTCCACCAAGTCAAAGCTTCATCCTTGAAAGTAAAAGAAGCAAACTTTACCTTCGCATTCTCCGCACAACCACTGACATTAAACACTGACTCAGTCTTCTCAATCCATCTGACTAAGTAAACCACTCCTTCATTTCTACCAAACTCAATGGGTCCACAAATCTTGAATTCCTTGTATTGACATCCAATAGCACGAACAGGTGGAAAAGTTCCAGCATAATTGTTGGAATGATTTGACTCAGCGAGTAGTTCAGCAGCTCTTTGCTTCACGAGTTGGTTGATCATTGATTGATCCACAGTAGGTGCATTAAGTGGAACATGACCATTGTCTCCCTGAACATCAACATTTTGATTCCTGTTGTTACGGTTAGTGGTGTCCAGGTTGTCAGGAGTAGGGGTTTCAACATTTCGAGTAGGTCGACGACCTCGACGAGCAGGAGTAGTCACAGCAGGACCAGTTCTGGTAGACCTAACAGGGTTTCGACGGGGTGCCATTGATCTGTAACATCACACAAGTTCATGAGTCTCCAATAGAACTTATCGACATGCTCAACAAAACATCTCAACGAAATCAAGTCATGGAAAGAATAGCAACAACACGCCACGTAACAACAAATAAGCGAATAAGGACTCAATTTCCATAACACCCAAAATCACATAATACCATATACTAATAACCATCAACCATACAATAGCGATCTAACATCGTTCCAACTAACGGATAACACAAAACATACTAATCGTTCCAAAAGAGACGAATACCGAACAAAATACATCAAAATATGATAACTAGCTTTTCTAACCGAACACTCCTCGGCTAAGAAAGCAACAAGATAATATAACTCAAACAACTAGCCACGTGGCTGACGGAGAATCCTCAACTCCTACCTCAAGCCATCAAGATCCCTCCATAACGATCCTAACTCCACGTTATGGGTGTCTCGGTCTCTCTTGAGGTCAGCCACCTCCTTCTCTAGCTCGGCATTCCTTTGCCAAAGCTTGCGGTCGGCCTCACGAGCAGTAACGAATCCTCGCTGCAAACTATCGATATGCTCGTGGACATCCATCATAACTCTCCTCAGCTCAGTAGCCCTGCCCACAGCGACAGTCAAATCAACTCTCAAATCTGCTAAAAACTCTCCAATAACTCTCTCAAGTCGGTCAGATACACGTGCAACTCTGTCACTAAGCTCAGTAATCCGAGCCCACAACCTGCCAACCTCACCCAACTCTGCATGCTCAGCAGAAACCTCAGAAGATGCATCCGACTCAACGGGACTACCAGGTGGCAACTCAAACAAGAACGGATGATCAGGTGAATCAGGCTCAATCGGGTGTACAGGTGAATCAGGCTCCTCAGCCTGAGCTGGTGGTGCTAACTCATCATCATCATCATCAGGCATCTCATCCTCCTGAGGGTCATCCTCCTCCTCAGGGTCATCATCATCACCATGCTCAGCCTCCTGAGGGTCATCCTCCCGCTCAGGGTCATCAGCCTCATCCTCACCCTCGTACTCCTCCTCCTCATCGGAAGAGTACCTCATCACTCGTCGTCTCCTACTAGGTAAACCATGTGAAGATGTAGTAGGTGATCTAGGACGACGACGCAATGATGTGGGTGGAGCCTTAGACAGAAGAGTATGAGCATCAATCTGTAAAGGTGATGGAGTAGGGCATACCGACATGCGTGCCGTAGCTCGGTGGGCAAATCGTGGTGCCACACGAGCCAAAGCCTGATGAAGAGTAAGCTGCCTCGATCTACCAGGGAGCCCTAGAGAAGATGAGGGTCCCTGCGTAGATGCAGCAGGTAGTGCTGAAGTAGAAGCTGCCTGTGATACAATAGCTAAAGACATGGCCATCTGGTAAGGGTCATCAGATGCCATAGTGAACTGTGCAGGTAAAACTGGTGCAGTAAGGATGTCCTCGACGACATCAGGCATATGGGAGGCCATAGTCTGTGACAACGGCGTAGGGTAGGTGTAAGTGTTTCAAAACAACTTAAATCACAACTCATAAAACCGTACCAAATATACTCATCAAATAATTCCATATATAATCTTAATAAAAGAATTTCAAACACTGCATTACTAAAATGTTTATAAAACATATAGACCATATAAATCCTCGAGAACGCCATCTTATTACTAAAATCCATAAACCTCAAATCGTCTCAAATATCTCATAATACCTCAAATAATAGAAGATGCTTCGGCTTGGCGGGCTGGCGGGCGGTAGTCAAGGATCATTTTCTATAAAAATACGGTTATAGTTTAGGCGTTTATTTACCTAGTTCTCTATAACCTTGGCTCTGATACCAATCTGTAACACCCCCAAAATTTGATACAGCGGAAGACTCAACAAGCTTTCGGGGTGCTACGGGGATTGGTATCCAACACAAGACAATATAGAACGAGATAAAGTAAACATAATAAAAACACAACCAAAACGGGGTTTTAAGGTTTACATTTATCCCAACATCATTCAGAGTCAGGCCCAAAATAAAATAACAATAGGTCCAAATTTAATTATCAGAGTTTAGAAAAAATAGATCCATGAACCGTGTGCCTTAGCCGAGCCTTCCAATCCAAGCATGCACCTCAACACTTAATTACCTGAGAAAACGTGCTAAAAGTCAGCTTTCGCTGGTGAGGTCATAGGTTTAAATTCAACTAATAATATAGTGGACATATACGCAAAACGCTTGCTAGCTAGACTAAGGATTCACTAAAAGCCTGCGGATACCCTCCGCTCTCAACATAACACACGGATACCCTTCCGTAATAACAAAACACACGGATACCCTTCCGTACTATCATAGATATTCGGGTAGCCCCCGCAATACCAATAATAACTCGGATAACCTCCGAAGTATAATAACCTATAGGTGCACACTACAGTATCTAAATAAGCCAACCTTGAATAGTACACACGAACCGTGTGACTAAAGCTGACAATAACAAATAAGCCAACCTTGAATAGTACACATAAGAAGTGACGAAAGCTGACTATACATCCTAGTCCATATGGATAGCAAGTTTTAGAAAGAATATAGAAGCGATAATAGTCCACATAAATAATTTGCACGTTTCTCACCCCAAGTATTGAAAACATAGTTCAAGAGTAAAAAGTGGGGCTATGACTCACCTCAAGTCCAGAAAATAGCAAGACGAGGTAGGTAGAAATAAGATGTATGATAACTCACGAAACAGCAACTACGGACTTGGCACGACCTAACAATATTAACTCTTTCAGAAATCATTTCCTCAAATATATAATATTCCCAAACCCGGACGAGAATCCGTTTTATTTCCGAAAATCCATTTCGTATTAGTTTGGTGTATTTGTGTTTGGTATCCATACGGGTGGTGGGTCGACTCAAAGCAAACCAACAAGATCACACATAGAAAGATAAAATAAACTATAGATCTAATATTAGCCCAATATATCATTTAAATAAATCGCCAAAGTTTACCAAATCCGTCGATTTGATAATCCTCATATTTATTTACGTAACATACCGTTCCAAGATTACACCCAACCTAAAGCACATAGCACATAATTACTATATAGTATATATCATAGTTTAATAAATTCCTCATATATATCGTCAAATTGGCCAGATTTCCCGATATATACACTCGTAATCTATTACACTTTACATATACTACAACCTATGGGCGTCGTAGGATACGATGCCCACTAATATACTCGTTTCATATAGCCAAATAACCCGGCTCAACCTTACGGTTAAGTGGTTATTTAATTATAGAAAACGTCTATATTAGTCGTCATATATCCGTGACAACACGAACGTCACAAATAGTAACTTACCTGGACCCGAGTGACAACAATTTCGCCTAACTCAATAAGTTTATCCGTTATATATCCGAAATGACATTTTATTAAACGTTTCATAATTGTCGGGAGTTTCCCGTTTTATAACACAATTTTTATAATAATAATACGTTTAATACTATTACGCCACTTTCGTAGCCTAATATATATCTAATCGTATTATTTATAATACGACTCGTGATTATTATTATTATTATTAATATACGCGTTTATATAGTTATATATAAGTTATTCACGTATATACTTTCATATAAACGTTCATATTATCAATAATTATTATTACGAGTTTTATTATTCTCGTTCCAATTTTAATAGTTATTGAGTTATACGAAATGGTCATATGTCCGAGTCATGACTCTCGGCTCATTGTCCAAGTCCAATATTAAGCAAAAGTCATAAAATAACCAATCTCCGTCCAATCACAATCTCAAACCACGGGCTACAACAATAAGATCCGACTACGGCACCCGACTAACCTATCTCCGTCAATCTAACGACCGTCTCACAATCGGTCCCCAATCACTTTCGTCAACAACTCCTCAATTACCAATAATTATATCCCATGTCGAGACCACAATGGTCTCGACTCAACCAAAGTATTCGGCCAATAAATGAATACCACAACAATAAAACCAAGTTCACAATTATTACAAGTATAAATAACATTAACCAAGTTAATGTGTGGGTCGGTTTACCAAGCCGACCCGAGCCCTCGACTCACTTGAGTCTCGGCTCCGAACCGCGAGTCACTTGGACTCAAATCAAACATCACAAGTAACATATAGCTCACAAGAGCCAAAACAAAGTGACCATGTAAACCATTCGACCCAATGGTCCATTTGGCAACAAAGTGGTACTCGGCTAAAAGCCGCGACCCTCAAGGGTCGAACCACATTAACCATACGAGCCAAAGGCTCGAACCACACTCAACGAGAACCCCCTTGAGGGTCTCGGCATAGTCATACGAGAAACAAAGAAACCCCGAGACCACAAGGTCTCGGCTAGCTCGGATCGAGGTACATAACACCCTCGACAAACCAAACAACCAATCAATCAATCACCAAGGGACCAAAGCCACCAAAGGGCTCGAATCAAAAAAAAATAAGCCGAGAACTTGCTCTCGGTTCCGAGTCAACGACGACCCAAACCATGAAACCCGGATACCAAACTATCTTTTAATCATTAAAACATCATTCCATTAAAACCCATTTCGATTCTCCAAAATTATCCGTGTAGCCACGGATAAAAGCCAATTCGTGGCTCCCAAAACCCATGAATAGCTTCTTCTCACCTTCTTAATCTTCCAAAAGCACGGATCTAGAAAACTACAACAAATTCGAATGGATAAATAGAGATTTGGTGGTGTTAATGATGGTTCTAGGGAGAGTATCTTATATCAAAAGAAAGAGGGGAAAGAGGGGAATAAAATGGTGGTGTTAGTTTTGTTGGGTGATCGGATATACGGCGGTGGTGGCCGGATTTATGTCGGCGGCGTCTAGGGTTAGGGTTGGGGAAGAGATGAGATGAAAGAGAGAGATGGAAATTTTGTGTTGGTGTTGTGTGTGTGTGTAAAACCGGACCCAACACACCCTTATTAACTTTTTTATATATATATATATATTTTTGTTTTATATAAAAGTTATAATAATAATAAGAATAATAATAATAATAGTAATAATAATAATATTATTACGGTGGAGCGGGTAACGCGGGTTATTGTAAAAACATGTGGCCCGAACCCGAACTCATTGTAAAACTTCAATATCACTTGAGAACCTCTCGTAAATAATTAAAAATATATATCGGACTCGTTAAGACGAATCATAAAATTGTTGTTAGGTAATCCTAGTGCCAAAGTCAACGTAGTACCAAGTGAGAATTCGAATATACATCACCGATCATATAATCAAAAATGAATTATGAACATAATTCACGAATTCCATAACGTCATTAAATAAAATATCCATAAAATAGGTCTTACAAGTTCGTTGTGAAATGAAAATTTCAAATAAAAATTATAAACGAACTTAAATTGAAATACGGGTTTTTTTTTTTAAAATAGCTCCCTAAACTGCCGGTTGTCACAATATATTACTCAAAAAAAAAACATTTAAGTACAATGGAATGTGGCTGAGGTACCACATTAACCGCCAAGCAATCGCTTGACACAACTATTAAATCATTTATGACACGCCATAAATGACAACTAGCTACAACCAACAAGACCACCAACCCAAAACCAGCATAAAATAAGATACATCAGAAATTTTTTGCAAAAAATATAAAACCACCTAGTTAAGACAAAAATCTTGAATTCCAGCAGCCTTTAATTGTGCATGAGAGAGGCCAAAATCATCATCATTATAATTGTTACCGTCACCCGTATCCGCTTTCCATTGCTTATAAAGACTCTGCTCCTTACCTCCACTTTAAGAATATAACGTCCCAATGTGATCATCAAAAACTTCATCATCATCGCTGTCAGAAACTACCACATTGCCAACCTTAGAGAATGGGTTACCCATCTTATTAGAAGAATCAACCTTTTTAAGAGGTTTACCATCATCATCCACAAGAGTGACCTTCCCTTCAATAATTAGTTTTTTAATTTTGCTAATTTTCTCAACAATAGGAGTAGTACTTTCATTTCCACCCTTAGAAGAGAGGACAATAATAATAAAACACACACACTCTCATACCTATACTAGACTTAGAGGCACACAAAATGAGTGTGAGAGTGTGGTATTTATAGGAAAGGTGGGAGCCTTTGTTGCCCTAAAAGGCTCTTGGGTGTGCTTGTCTTGGATAATTGGACATTACATATTCAACACAAGCCTTTACATGGTTGTTTATACTACACGACACACTCTTTAAAACTCATACAAATGACCATCACTTTCTAACAAATATAAAAGCTAACAGATAGCACAACAGAAAAGGTTTACGGTTTTATACTTGCCGCTTTTTGTTCCTTGTGATTATCAGTTAGCTGACAAGAATTGTAAGACCAACACCAAGCTCTGCAAACCCTCAACCCAAATAGTAATTAAAACAATCAAGCCCAAAACCAATCCATCACAAACCCTAACCTTTAGCTATTTAAGACTAACTAATCCCACTCACTTTACCCTAATTTTCGCTACTACACAGCCACCACACACACAAATAACAAATGGCGGTGGGTGTTCTTGCTTTACAAGGCTCATTCAACGAACACATCGCCGGTAACTTCCGATTATTCTTTTTACATATAAATATTCAATTGTTTTAACTTACTCTGTGTGTGTTTGTGTTGCAGCATTAAGGAGGATTGGAGTTAAGGGGGTGGAAATAAGGAAAGCGGAACAGTTGGAGAATGTGACGTCAATTATTATTCCTGGCGGTGAGAGTACTACTATGGCTAAGCTTGCTGAGCTGCATAATCTGGTGAGTCTTTTTTTTTTGTTTTTTTTTTTTGTTTTTTTTTTTTTGTTTTTTTTTTGTTTTTTTTTTTTTTAATGCATACATGATTTGTACAAAACAATTGATTTTGAATTTGAAGTTGAGTCTTTCTAAAGATATCTTTATCATTAGTTTCCATCTCAGTTGACGATTATATTGATAAATAAATCTATCATAGGAAGATTTTTACATATGTATATGACAAGAATTAACATGCATGGAAGGAGAGAGTCATGGATATCAAGTTTTGTAATGACTAGAAATCTAACCTTTATCACACAACTAATAACATGATCTCCTTGTAGTTTCCTGCTCTGCGTGAGTTTGTAAAAATGGGAAAACCTGTTTGGGGAACATGTGCTGGTCTCATCTTCTTGGCAAACAAAGCAACTGGTGAGGTTTTATTTCCCTGCAGTTTTTTTGTCAAACTGTAAATATAGATACATTTTGTTTGGGTTTGAACCTATATATATCGAGAATATAGTATTAGATTGTATAGAGATGGCAAGATGGACGGGTCCGGTGTCTTCGTTTTTTTACTACACTTGTATAATTAGTTTATGTGTTAAATACTGGTTACAAAAACAATAGTATTACAACGACATTCTAAATCTTTGAACAAGATGATTTAAGGGGTTATATGCAGTAAAAATAGATTTTGGGCGACTTTGAGCCTGTCCTGTATCCCATTTAGCTAAAATTTGCTTTGACCACTCTTAGATAAAACCAACCGAAACAACCCATTCGGAATCGTGGTAAATAAGTTGAAACCGAATCATGTATTATGTACTGTTAAAGCCAATAAAAAGATGATTGTCAGAACATGCTATCAGCTTCCAAAATGGGTTATTATACAAAGAAGTCACTAAAGCTTGCGCTTTTTCCTAAGTCACTAAAGTTTCAAAGTTGTCATCCAGGTTACTAAACTTATGAAAGTTGTCATCCACTGACCTTATAAAAGTTGTCCTCCAGGTTACTGAACTTGTAAAGACGTGACATTTATATTACTTAACATATCAAAAAAATAAACGTAAAAATGACTTAAATTATAGACGTGTTAGCTTTTTATACTTTAGTAACCTGGATGACAACTTTGAAACTTTAGTGACTTAGGACAAATTTCGCGCAAACTTTAGTGACTTCTTTGTATAATAAACCCTTCCAAAATCAAAATGAAATTGTTGATATTCCTCATCCATGATCCCTTTTTTTGAACTGTACCACCATCTTATTTCAGGACAGAAAGAAGGAGGCCAGGAGCTTGTCGGAGGGCTTGATTGTACCGTTCATCGTAATTTCTTTGGCAGTCAGGCAAGTCCCAGCTTTTAGCATCTTTAAGTTGGTAATTAAATAAGAAGCCAGACTGAAAATGCACTTCTTCATAATTAAAAATCCTAATTTAGTTGGAATGTGTTTGATATATTTTATCGCTAAGCTATTGGCTGATAGATTGTTTATTTACTTTTATATTCGTCATACAGATTCAGAGCTTTAAAGCCGAGCTTCCTGTACCAGATCTTGCTGCTACGGAAGGGGGCCCTCCAAGTTTTCGTGCTGTTTTTATTCGCGCTCCTGCAATTCTTGAAGTGGGACCAGATGTTGAAGTGCTGGCTTCCATTTCTGTTCAATCAAGTAAAATAGCAGATCCATCATCTCAAGAGGTTAGCCCGTCTTCTTTCTTTTCTCTATATAATTTAAATTTCACTTATTAATTTCAGTCCTCCTATCAATAAATGCCGGTTGTTAAAAAAAATACACCAGTCTTCTTATGATACATGGCACAATCTCATGCATACATCACCTTTGGTCAAATTGTGGGCACATCTATCTGTATAATATTTAGTCAATCCAGTATAGAATGTGATTGACATTCAAGTTCATTGCATATACTCGTTAGATGAGTAACTAGTTATTTTGGGTGTAGGAAATCGTTACTTATTGGCAAAAAGGCCTGATAGAAGAAAAAAATCATGGATTCTTTGTGAAGAGACATGTTTAAAAAAAAATTATACAAAACTGATTACATATTCAATACCCACGTATTTCTGTTTCACTGTTTTAGTAGAGAAGAAGTGGCTATTTCGACCCACTTACATGCAAATGGGTCAGTTTGAGTTATGTTTTCCTCAATCAGGTCAAATAAAAACATCTGGCTAAAAGGGACATGAGTCAAATGGATTAAAAATCGCATGAAAGTCTATTTACCTTTTCCGTACATACGACCAGTTTCAGCATTGTACTCAATCTATTTTTAATCATCGTTATTGCATTATGTCATGAACATATTAAAACTGGGCTGTTAGTGTTAACAGATCAATCCCGTTTTGCCAAAAATAGGCTACAAAATTCTTTCAGCAGTTTTCACAAGAACTATCTTCAGTATGCAATAGAACTCCGAGTACAATAGTTTGAATAGTCTATGACTTCACATGCTAAAGCATGTTACTTTGACCGTAAAGAAACTACACCTTTTGTTATCTTTGAATGAAGGAATTAAGAGAAGATACTTCGTAATATAAATAGATTGTTTTTGTGCAACCTTTTTACGTTACATACAATTTTGGCTTACTCTTTAAAGTTTAAGCATCAATTTAATATGCCATTTGTGCTTTGTTTTCATTGTTTAGGAGAGTGCTGAATCTGATGGCAAAGTGATTGTAGCTGTGAAGCAGGGCAATTTACTAGCAACTGCATTTCATCCTGAATTGACAATCGACTCTCGATGGTATTTTGTATTTCCTGTTCTATTTTCTTTATACACTGAGATGCGAGAAATTGGATGAGTTTGTTACAGATATTTACCTGAACTTTTTTTTTTCTTTTTTCATTTTTTTATATAGATAGCAGTTTGAGAAATAAATATGATTATAAAACCTATAGCTTTTACAATGATAATATAGTGTTTTGAATAACAGATTTAGAAGGTTGTATGCAATAAAGTACACTTTCGGCTAATTTCAACCCATTTGACCCGTGAAATATATAACTTTACCCATATCGATTCATACATAAGTTAATGTGTCGATTCTAATGTATAAAATAGAAATGGAAAAGAAAGTGATGAGGTATCTATTTCTTTTACAGGCATAGTTACTTCATGAAAATGTCGTCTACCAACAGTGAAATAGTGTCGATAGCGAGTAGCAGCAGCAGTAGCAGCAACAACTTATATGAAAATCAAGAAAGCTACTTGTACAACAAACAAGCCAAAACCGACCTTCCTATATACCAGTAGGAGCAGATTTCATCAACATATAAGTGACTGATTCTTTGAGTCATTTGGAATGATCCCCGACAGGGTGTCTTTGCAACTTACAACATTTGGTTCATGTTTACTTTTTTTAACGGACCCTTTAGAATCATTATATTTATTGTCATTTCCGAAGATCTTTGGTTTTTCTGATATATTTTTTGAATAAATATGCACTTAAACTTGTCTATATCGGGGCTGAACAAGTGATCTCTTGGTTTGTTAATTGCTGTTTGGTTGTTCAAGCTTAGTGCTGCGGTTCGAAACTGACATTTTGTGACCATATGTTTGTATTGTTTTAGCCTCACACCACTCATATCTTTTTCTTCTGAATGCCCTTGGGTTAAAATTTTGTTAACTCATAAATCACTTGACAATATGTCTTAAACAAGCCCTTTGCTTGTAAAATTCTATGACTGGCCAACTGACACCGGTTTTGGTTTAAGCAAATTGACTGGCTTCTCTTTACAGTACGAATCGAATCTTATAAGTTGGTTCGAGTTTTCTAAAACCATTCTATTACCATTTACCTTCATAATTCTATGAAGTCCTATTACATAGGTTTGGCTAATTTCTTAAGTTGTTCACAACTTGAATGTAAAATATAATTCATCAACTGTTTCTCTAAATTTTTTTAGTAGAATGGTCATTTGACTTAAGACATACTTACTAAAATGATCAAAGATATGTTGACTTTGCTAATTTTGTACAAGCACGGCGCATTAAAAAATAAAATTAATTACACCTCTAAAATTCCATAATTAGAGCAAATGTACAAGCACGTCAATGCATTTTTTTTCTTCTAAAAGTCAAATAAGGCTCATTTAAGGTGCTCTTTATGTTATTTTTGTAAGGTGTTTAATGAGGAGGCTCCTCTTTGGGTTATTTTAGTAAAGTCATACATATAATTCATTCATATGTTTCGCTCCTCATCAATGTATACGCTCCTCTTCATTCAAATGAGCCTTCTCCAACACTATTTTTATTTAAATTCACCTATTTTTGTAAAGGATTAAATAGCATTCATATTTTTCAATGCTAATCAACCGGATCATTAATTGAAAACGCGTTTGGTAATCACTTTTCAGTTTCAATTCGGATCCAATTGAGTTATTTTTGTAAAGGAATTATAGCATTCATGGTG
This sequence comes from Artemisia argyi, assembly GCA_030686995.1. Taxonomy (NCBI): domain Eukaryota; kingdom Viridiplantae; phylum Streptophyta; class Magnoliopsida; order Asterales; family Asteraceae; genus Artemisia; species Artemisia argyi. The sequence goes on along the minus strand of CM060700.1, from coordinate 241,044,344 downwards.
ATGTATTTGGTTTTGATCTCTAATTGCTCCCTGCCGTTTTGGTTTCATCTATTTTGGGTATAGATGACAACATTCCAACTCATGTAAGTGTCTTAATTTGACTTTTTAAATTTAATTGTTTTTTTTATTAAGAACCCTAATATCAATTTGTTAAGAAACACAATAGTTGCCATTTTAAAATTGTGAATTAGTCAAGTTATGTTAGGGTTTAGATCCTATATAATGCCCATATGATATGTGTTAGCTGCCCACATCATCCTTTTCTCTGTTCTTTTACTTCTAACAATTCAAAAGCTATGGTTGTGTTTGTGTCAAGTTATATCAACGACCTATCGGCTGTCAAGGACAACATTACCTTGAGAGTCCGTGTTTTAAGGAGTTGGACTCAAGAAATTTACAATAAACCGCATGTCAAAAATCTTGAAATGATACTTATGGATGAAAATGTAAGCATACTTTTTCTTACGCTACATTTGAATGTACAAATCATTTGTTATGGGTAGCTATTGTTAGAGGACAAAGTTGCCCACATATTTTGTTATATGTAGCTATTGTTAGAGGACAAAGCTGCCATTTTTATTTTTTATATGTAGCTATTGTTAGAGGACAAAGCTACCATTTTTATTTTTTATATGTAGCTATTGTTAGAGGACAAAGCTGCCAATTTCATTTGTTATATGTAGCTAAAGTTTACACCCTATTTATAATTAATGTTCTTCTTTTTGTGCAGAATACGAAAATGCAGGCCACCTGCAGGATGGCGAATGTGAATCAATTCAAGCACAAGTTGGTTGAAGGCGCTGTTGTCAAGCTCGAAAGATACTCACTTGGGGAAATACAACCCAAGTATAGGATGGTTAACAATGCTTTACGTCTCAGCTTTTTGAGCAATACATTGTGTGAGCCCTGTACTGATTTCAATGGGTCTATGTATGGATTTGATTTTAGAGGCTACAAATCCATAACAGATTTGCAGATGGAAGAAGATGGCCAATTTGGTAATATACTTTAATTAGTAGTTTGAGTTAAATTGTTAAATTGCATTGGAATCTTTTTTAATATATACTTTGATTGCAGTTTTAATGCGTTTGAATACTTTTTAATATATATATTCAAATGCAGTTTTAATATATAGGTCAATTTCATTGAAATTGTATAAGGTCTAATGGTTATATTGTCTTTGTTATTCGAGCAGATGTAATTGGTCATGTCACTGCATGTCAAGATTTGGATAATTTTGACAAGAATGGGAACAAGGGCAAAAAGAAACCATTGACTCTTATTGATGCTGAGTAATTACTATAATCCCTTTATTACAATATATTTAACTTACGTTTTAATAGATTTGAATATTTTTGAAATACTATAATCCCTTTATATGATTCTGTCTTTATATGCATATATGTTGTAGAGGGAGTGAACTCAACTGTACGCTGTGGGGTGTATTTGCACAACACTTCAATGACTTTTTGAACGCAACTGTGGATCATGGTAAAATCATGATTGTTTTATCGTTGGCAATAATGAAAGCTTGGGATGGTAACATATTATCACCTCTGTTACTATATTTTAGGTAATAAGTTTAAGTATTTGAATTGTTAATTCCTAAAGTTATTATTTGTAAATTGTATAGGTAAGATGTGTGTCCAAAACGGTTATCATGGAACAAAACTGTTTCTGTTCAATGCTACTCAACCCATTGAGCAAGATGAATTCAAAGATGTTGAAGAATACCGGTTAAGGTAACACGACAGGCAATGGGTTAATACATATGTATAAGTTATAGAACATCGTGTTACATTTATTTTTCCATGTAGGTTGTTTTCAAGACAAGATGCTGAACCGTCTGAGAACACAGCATCGCGTATTTCTGTTAGCTCAAAGTTCCTGATGAAGGATGATTTTCTAAATAAGTATCGTGTAAAAAACATTGTCGAGCTTTTGGATGTTGAAAAGGTACAACATAACTCATAACCAGCAGTCATTATTAGAGTTAAAGAAAATTTTAGTTGATTATATCTATTTGCATTGTTTACAGAAAATCGCTTCCGTTATTGTTAGAACGATCATCGCGATACAAGAAGAGGAGGGATGGTGGTATTTGGGATGCAGAAAGTGTAGCAAGAAAGTGGTGAAAGATAGCGAGTTTGTTGATCTTGATGACGATAGCAAAGGTAAAATGAGTGTGACTTCTGATTAGTGGAGATGCACCAAGTGCAATGAGATTGTTAAAGGCATAAAATCAATGTAAGTTGACAAACATAACTTGAACCATTACATTACTAAAGCTGCACAGTTAGGGAATTGAATAGGTGTCTAACTTGGTATTCTAAAATACATCCTATGTAGATTTCGCCTTCAAGTCCGTGTTCAAGATGAGTCTGGCACAATGTCTCTCTCTGTGTTCAACGACGAAGTGCAATCCTTAACAGGTAGATCAGCATACCAACTTTGCGAAAAGTATGGCTTGAAGGTAAATATATTCTAATATCTATTTTAGAATTACAAAACTCAGTTGTTTTTTAGTACATATCATCTGACTATAATACAAATTAATTTTTAGAGTGCTGATCAATAAGTGTTCCCTAAAGAAATCACCGAATTGGTTGGAAAAAGGATTGCCTTTAAAGTCTCTATTGATGAATACAATTAGAAGAAGATGTTGCCTGTATTCACTGTCTTGCGTCTTTCGGATGATGTTGATATTCTGAGTGCTCTTACATCATCTGTTACGCCCATGAAGTTAATAAGTACATTGATTAAAATGAGTCCCTAACGTAATCTTGAAACGAGATATAACAAGTTATTTTCTTTCATCTTAAATTAACAGGATAGCGATGCTACAAGTTCTAAGTGTGTTGGGATATCTGCCTTGGTAACTCATTAGTCCTTCATACATGTAATATAAGATAATAAGTTTATGTAACACATGTAATAACATAAGATACACTTACTTGCAGGATCTTGAATCCCAAACCGATGAGACTGTTACACCAACCAACATGTTGAAAAGTACTGCCACAAGTCCTCATGCAAAGACCAGTAATGGTAAACGGGCGTCTGATGAGGAACCAAGCACTGAGTGTTCAAAGACCAAAAGGCAAATTGTGGACATAAAAATGGAGAAAAATCCTTGAACATGGCTTTGCAACCGAATAGGGATGGGCTACAAAAAGATTATGAATTAAATTTGGTTTTCAATTATATTTGTTCAAAACATATTGCAGATGGATTATGCATTTAGACATTTGGTGTGTCATCGTTTCTGATTGGGGAGTCCGAATCACTTTTTAGACAATTGGTTGTTGCATTTGAAATATGTTTCAAGACATTTTTTGTGTTGTTTGTGAATGGGGAGTCCCATTCAGTTTTTTAGACTCTTTTATTTTAATATGAGTATCAATGATTGGCACTTTATATACTAACATTAATGTGTTAGATTTTTTTGTTGTTGCCTTGGTTATCTTGAAAACAGGCACTTGCACAATAAGTTTTGGTACAAAAATTCGGGAAGTGGAATGACGGTATGGTGATTGGCCTACTATTAGTAAAATTCGGGAAGTGGTATATACTGTTGAGTTTCAAAAAAGAGGACTTCCGCACGCGCATGTATGCTTATTCTTGCATAGGGATGACAAGGTTCCAAACGCAGATCAGATTGACAAACACATATCTGCCGAGATACCAGATAAAGAAAATGACCCAGAGTTGTACAAGTTAGTGTCTGATTTTATGATGCATGGTCCTTGCGGTGCGGATGACCCAAACCAGGTTTGTAGTTCCGAAGGTAAGTGTACGAGACACTTCCCGAAAAAATTCACCCAACGTAGTTCAGTAGACGCGGATGGCTACCCTGTTTATAAAAGACCTGACAACGGAAGATATGTGGAAAAGAGTGGACATAAGTTACATAACGGTTATGTCATCTCGTATAATGCTCAGCTTCTAAAACGCTACCAATGCCACATTAACGTTGAGTGGTGCAACCAGACGGGGTCAATCAAATATTTGTTTAAGTATATAAACAAGGGTCCGGATAGAGTATCGGCACAGTTGTATGAACCTGTTACCACGGAAGACGGTCAACAAATTGATAAACCTATTGACGAGATAAGGGCGTTCTTAGATTGCAGATACCTATCTGCTTGCGAGGCTGCGTAGCGGCTATTTGGTTTTGAGATTCATTATAGAACACCATATGTTGAGAGGCTGTCCTTTCATCTTGAGGGCGAGCAGCAAGTTGTCTATGACGAAGACGCTGATCTCGAAACAGCTGTTCAAAAGCAAACAGTTGGGGCTGATATGTTTGATGGTTGGATGAGGATGAATGAAGAGTATCCGCCGACAAGGGATCTAACGTATGCTGAGTTTCCTACTAAATTTGTCTGGAACGCTCCTAAAAGAATTAGGACACGTAGAAAGCAAGGAAGATCGATTGGAAGAATTCACAGCGTACCTATATCAACAGGAGACGCTCACTATTGCAGGATGCTTCTAAATAGTGCTAAAGGTTGTAGGAACCACGATGAGATTAAAAAGGTTAATGGTATAACTTATCCAACTTACAAAGAAGCTTGCTACGCAGCGGGCCTTTTAGAAGACGACAAGGAGTATGTTGAGAGTATTAAAGACGCAGCGCATTGGGCACATCCTGAACATCTTCGTGAACTATTTGTAACATTGCTTTCGCAAAAGGAACTCACCACTCCTTTGACTGTTTGGTTACAAACATGGCATTTGCTTGCGCAAGATGTTCAATATAAGAGAAGGGAGATTTTACAAATTCCAGGTAATACCATACAATAACTCTTTGTTAGTATAACCTTTTACACATTTCTTTAAAGAATATGTTTGCCTCAAATTTTGGTTTGTGCAACTGTCATCAAATATCTTTTATCTTTGTATAGCCCATACTTTGTCTCACAAAATGTGTGATGTTATTGTTACTTTGTACAACAATTAAATACTCAGGTTACCTTTATTTGATGCAGATTTAATTATCCGTGACGACGAAAAAAAAATGTGGCTTTGTACTATATTGAACAACTACTTAGATCAAGAGGTACAACTTTGCGGCATTGGCCTGAGATGCCTTATCCCTATGAAACATACATAACCGATTTTGGTAATCGACTTATACATGATGAGACAGATTATAACCCGATTGAGTTACAATCTGAATACGAACGCCTGTACGCTTCTTTGACCACAGAACAGAAGAATGTTTATGACACCATAGTACACTCGGTTGACACAGGAACAGGAGGAGTGTACTTTGTTTATGGTTACGGTGGTACGGGTAAGACCTTCTTATGGAAGACGCTTGCTGCGGGCATTATAAGAAGAGGTGATATAGTTTTAAATGTGGCATCCAGTGGTATTGCATCTTTATTAATGTCGGGAGGACGAACTGCTCACTCAAGATTCCATATTCCTATCAATGTGGACGAGACTTCTACTTGCTCTATAAGTGCTCAAAGCGATCTTGGGAAAATGTTAAAGAAATGTAAGCTTATTATATGGGATGAGGCGCCCATGGCAAATAAGCTTTGCTTCGAAGCATTAGATCGGTCTTTGAGAGATATACTTCGTAGGAGCAGGTACGATTCTTGTGAAGACCCTTTTGGAAAAATGACAATGGTTTTTGGCGGTGACTTTAGACAGGTACTACCTGTTATTCCTAAAGGATCCCGGGAAGACTTTGTTACCGCTTCTTTGAGGAAATCTTACTTGTGGGAATACTGCACCGTTCTTAAGCTGACAGCGAACATGAGGCTAACTGTAAAGATGTGAACGAAATACGGGAATTTGCAGACTGGATATTGAAAGTTGGAGACAGAGAAGTTGGAGATCCAAATGACGGCGAGGTTTCTATCGACGTGCCACGTGAAATTCTAATAGATTCGGCTGATGACCCGGTTCAATCTATTATTGACTTCACATATTCAAACCTTTTTGGATAACATTGATGATCCGGCCTACTTTCAAGAAAAGGCAGTCCTTGCTCCCACTAATGAAGTCGTAGACAGCATAAATGAACGCCTGTTGGACAAGTTTCCAGGAGAAGAAATGGTTTACCTTAGTTGTGACAGCGTTGACAAAACTGAACGTGGCGCCGGCATTGATCAATCCGTTTTCTCCCCAGAATTTATAAACTATAAATGTGTAATATGAATGTATACTATAAATGTGTAATATAAATGTATACTATAAATGTCTACAATAAATGTGTAATATAAATGTATACTATGAATGTGTAATATAAATGTCTACTATAAATGTGTAATATCAATGTATACTATAAATGTGTAATATAAATGTATACTATAAATGTCTATAATAAATGTGTAATATAAATGTATACTACAAATGTGTAATATAAATTGTGTAATATAAATGTGTATTTAAAGCATAAACTGTGTAATTTAAAGCATAAAGTGTGTAATATTAATGTATACTATAAATGCAAAAAGTATATAAACTGTGTAATATAAATGTATAGTATTTAAAGCATAAACACCAAATACTGCAAAAAGTACAACATCTAAAATGCACGATAAATATATAGTATTTCTATAAAAAAAACGTGTTCAATGACATTGAGGGAGCATATTACTAGCATTGAAATTTTACTATATTTTTGTAAGATTGTCATTGTATAATTACTTAATAACATATTTGTAACACCCCCTAAATACCGCAGCGGAAGCAATAGAATTCAGGAGGTATTACTTCATAATACAGATCAAGGTATAGAAAACGACCTCTAAATGAGACGTTTTGAAAAGTTATCATTCGAATTATTAAAATCAGAGTTTAGACAAGAGATTCAGAATAAAGATTACATAAAGTTTTCAAAATGTATCGAATGATAAAGATAGATATGAGTCTTCAAGTATGCCCTTGACTCTAGAATCCATGCATCCACTATCGTCTTAATAACCTGAGATAAACATGCTAAAAAGTGTCAACCAACGGTTGGTGAGTTCATAGAGTTTAGTTTAAAAGTAAAGTATTTGTATAAGATGTTTAAAGGTATAGTGTTTAAATAAAGATTTTTCCAGCAAAGGCATTGTAAATCTACTCAGTTCCAAGCCCCGCCCATACAAAACTTAGCAACCACTACCACAAAAAAGAACATAAACATCCCCTAATAGAAACCGGTTATATAATAACCAGTTCCTATTGTAAAATATATGGGGTAGGGAAAGTGTGTCATAGAATAACCACTCTCTTTAATGTAAAAATTAAGAAAAACTGGTTCTGTGAAAAAGACCAGTCTTAGAATATTAGTAAAGACACCGGTTTCTTTTAAGAAACCGGTTTGTATTATATTCCACTTATAGACACCGATTGTTTACTATAAAACCAATGTTGCTGATCTTTTGAATCTACTCAACCAAGTAAACAGACTGGATCAAACCGGGGTTCAAAACATTTACTCAAAGTTTCTAACCCTATATTTTGTCACTTAAACTAAAACTTGCAAAAATCAACCTTTGATTGGTTATAGTACGTGTGTACAAGATCTCAGATATAACTTGCTTTAATTATTGATCTTGGATTGTGGAACAAAAAGGTAAGGGGTTCCACGTTAATCCTATTTGTTCTTATTGAAGAGAAGACAAGAAGATTTGATCCTTGTTCTTGTTTGGATTAAAACGATATTTAAATTCCATTACATGCCACTATATATTGGTAAATATCTTAAAAAGGAGCATATGAAAGGACAAAGATAGAAACATACAGGCTCCAGGACAAAGTGCAAATCTTGGGAATATAAGTCTTGTGAAAGACAATGAATTGCCCTTCCTAAACGAGCGTGTTGTTTCTTTAAAATTCTACTTTCTGTGTTTGAAAGCTTTAGGTCCAAACCGAATTCTTCGATTCTGATGGACTCGATAATACTTGCTGCAACTTCCTCTCTCTCTCTCGGAGCCTAACATGGGCTGAATAGAAAAGTCATCACCACTATGAGCTCTATGAGTCATCACACTCGCTCTTTTAGAAGAATCACAATATTGAGTGACTTCAAGAGACTGAATAACACGTCTTTGGATTCAGATAAACATGAGATGGGCATCTTTGATGATTGAACGAAATGCATAAATCAATAAGTCTGCAACAAAACAATGACACTTGTACTATATATGATGAATGTAGAATACAAATTGAAAATGTCTATTCACGAAACTAACACAGAGCATACAGTATATTTGCTGACCTACAAATTAAAAAAAAAAAAAAAAAAAAAAAAAAAGTGGGCGATTTCATATCTCCCTTTTATAGTTGAAAATTTCATATATAACCAAACATGCATTAAAAATATTGTACATTATGGTAGGGTGATATTTGAAATTAATCCTTAAAAAAAACACAAAAAGTCAATGACTTGTACAAATTATCATTCATGACACATGTATGGAATGATTTTTATTTTTATAAGGGTTGGGTTATAATCACGGTGGCTACTTTTTTGGTTTAACGGGGTCTACCCCCCTAGGGTAGTACTTTTTGTTTTTTTTTTTTTACTTTTTCAGTTTTGTCGTTTAGTGGGTTTTTTTTTTTTTTTTTTTTTTTTTTTTTTTTTTTTTTTTTGTGTTGTGTTTAAAAAAAATGTATTGTATATGTATACTATTTTGTATATTTGTGTTTAATAATGTTTTGTATATGTATAATGTTTTGTATAATTATTTTGTTTGTATAATAGCACGTTAAATATTACCACATTAAATAACTGCAACAACAACTGTTATTATTAAATTAAACGACAACGTTATACATATTATTTAAAAACAACAATATCTACGACATATGAAGATTATTCATCTCATTTAAAAGATCATGGAGCCGGGCACTTGACTGACAAACGTGATCCTCAGGATTCCTTGCCATTTCTAACTCCATTTCCAGCGCCTTTATTCTTGCTTTCAACAACTTGTTCTCATTTTTTTGTAGCAACGCAATTTGAGCAATGCGTTTAAGAAGAGGGTTGATTAAAGTGCTCTGCTTCAAATTCATCTTTCCACGCGAAGTATCGACACCCATAGTCTTTTGTACCTGGCTGTTACATGTTAAGAAAATAATAAGAAATGTATTTTTAACAAACAAATTATTTACATAACTAAGCAAACGTATGATTATTTACCACTGAAAGAGGACATGCATAAAACTGTCGCCCACGACTACCGTTTTGCCAGGATGTCCGTTCTATAATAAATCCTCTATCACATCGACACCAGAAAGGATTTTTTTGGCCCACCTGACAAAAGAATTTGCATAATAAATCAATAATGTTATTTACTAATTTAAATAAATATTTAATCATCTACTATATAATACAAACAGTTATTTACAACATAAAATCAATAATTATTTACATTGTTTTACAAGTACAAAAATTACAAAGAATGCATTTTTACAAATATAGTAATCATTTACAATGGTTTTGTCGGTGTCTCTATTAGTTACAAATACAAATAACTTTTACATTTGATTCACTTTGTTTTGTCGGTATCTCTATTATTTACAACATAAATCAGTAATCATTTACAATGGTTTTGTCGGTGTCTCTTTTATTTACAACATAAATCAATGAACCATTAGTCGATTTTGATACAAAGTTGCCCATTCGGCTGCAACTGGCTCTCTGAAATGCCTCCATTGTGGGTGGATATAGGGTAGTCGAAAATCTCTGTCGAGCGTCAGTACAATGTAGTGAGCACCCACACGGGCAATCACAATGGGGTCGGTTCCTTGGGATGAGTTTGGCCCGGTAAAAAACGGAAAACATGTGTTCCAACCTGCATCGGATATAAATACAACAGGTCGGTGAATGCTTGAAGCGATAACCAGCCCCGTGAGTGGCATCACCATCCAGTGATCGTGTGGTGCAGGTCCATTGAACCAGTCTATTGTATACCAAAGTCGGTCAAAGTTTTGTTGCTGCCACATATCTATGTATCTTTGCCTATGATAATCTAACTCTTGCAACAACATACCTCTGACTTCGTCCCACCTATTTTCGTTTTGAACAATACAGTGGGCAACGCACCGAAACCCACAATTTCCATCACCCTCAACATTGTGTATGCTTATTACGAGTGGACGGAAAACAGGTGGAATATGCTTAATAAACGCATTGCTCACACTATCTCCAGCATAAAATCTGTGGCGTAGAGTATCACCCGTGTAAGAGCTATGTCTTGCAGGTTCTTTCCGCATGTTCGGCACTTTTGTAGATCTTGAATTTGTACTTCTTCGGTGATCTACGATTGGTACTTCATCAAAGTCAGGGACTTCATTCAAGTCAGGGACTTCATTCAACTCAGGGACTTCATAAAAGTCCGGGACTTGTGTAGCCTTGCCCTTTTTGTCCTTTGCGCTCGGACGTCCACGGGTATTTTTTTGAATAGCTGGTTCACGTGTGTCAGCAGATTCAGGTTGGAATATATCTTTTAACTTTGTTAACATATTCTTCTTGACAAACGATGTTGATTTGCTAAAAATATTCTTGAATTGTCTCATGCCATCGTTAAACTTAGTATTGTCATCATCATCATCATCATCATCAACAACAACACCACCATCATCATCGTTAAACGTAGAGCCATCTTTATCCGGGGGCCTATTGATAACAGGCCACGGAACAGATAGGGTTCTCCAAAAAAATATCAACTCGTTCCAGTGGAATGGGTAATCCTGAATTCAATTAAAGTGACTTGTATAAATTACTGATATTAATGTGGAAAACAACTTGATAGTTATAAATTTAATATATTTACCTTGAATAACATAGATTCGCATCTCGTGAAAGCATGGTAGTCCATATATTGCCCGATTATTATGACTACAGTCTTCTGGGGCGATCGACAGGTGGAGTTCTTTGTGCATGAGGTTCAAAGCATGTTTAGAAACTTTATACGTTAATTCGTGAAATAGTGGTACATCACACTTAATTAGTTTCTCGTTCATGCTTCTGTTGAAAGTCTCTTTTATCGCATCTTCTTGCGTAATGAGAATCTTATCGACCGACCTCAACAACCTGTCTAATTTGGACTGTGTGCCGTCCAAATATAATTTCAACAACGCGTGGTGAGCCTCAACTCTGCACGTTGTTGTCTGGCCGTATGATTTATATCGGTCGGTAATATACGAGACAAACATGGGTGCGTAATCTTGCACCCAGTTATGCAGATACAAAGCGACATCTGAAAAAAAACAATGAATTAATTAAAGGTCATTCTGGTGCATATTTAAAAACAATCAATTAATAATTAAGTACCCTGATGGTTGACCAATAGCTCTTGTAGGCGTCGATAACGTCGCTCGAACGATTCGAAGGTCGGAGCTTTAACCATCCAATCCCATCGTTTTTTAACGGAGTCATAGTCAATATCCCCACCTGTGAATTTATTTTTGCAAAACTTAAGTATGTTTTGCTGTATATGCCATCGACAGAGTAATTGGTGAGCGTCAGGAAATTCTGCTCTTATTGCCCTAACTAACGCTAAATCTCTATCAGTGACGATAACATGTGGGTAATATCTTTCGCCAATCACTTGCTTCACACGTTGAAATACCCATCTAAAATTATGCCCTTGTTCACTGGATAAAAAGCTATACGCCATTGAAAATGTTTTGTTTGTTGAAGTTAGTCCAACAATTTCCAACAACGGCAATTTAAACACCGTGGTATTGTACGTGGAGTCCATCAGCATGACTTCAGGGAATGTACACCATATAGCATACGACGTGGGGTGCACAAAAAATAGCTCCTCAAGCTCGTTGGTATGCTCATTTACCATCGGGTACCATGTATACCCTGATTGTTGCAAATGCGAGTAAAGGACTTGAATTGGAGTTCTATCACCTACTCTGACTCTCCGGAACTTATCTTGTGCGTTATATATAGTTCTAACGCTAGACACGTTATCCAGATTACGACCCTTAATTGTCGAAAGTATATTAAGTGGTCGTACGTTATAATCTGTCAATTCTCTGACCAAACCCAACTCATCATCCTTTAATCGCATTGCATATGGGACACCATGCAACGACTCTAGCATATCATGATTATGCGTATCATCCTTCACCCTCAATACCCAATAATTTTTTGTTCGATGATATTTCGCATTTAATCTGAATGGACAACCGGTTTTACTTGTTTTGGTTTTCCGTCTGCCACTACCTTGAGATGTATACGTACCACCCTTTATACACCTATAATTGATTTCGTTCATATGACCATGTTCTGATGTGGTTCTATCTTTAATAATTACAAAACCTAGCCCACGAGCTATATTTTGCGCCCACTCAGTTACTTCCTTGTGAGAACCGAAAACCTGAAAACACATAACTTTTACATTTTTACATTTTTATAACTTACATTTTTACTTTTTTTATAACATTTTTACATTTTTATAACTTTTGTTTTTTCATTAAAAATTTTTAACATTTATAAGTTACATTTATAACATTTTTACATTTTTATAATTTTTTTACATTTGTATAACATTTTTTATAACATTTTTTTTTTACATTTTTTACATTTAACATTTAAACCTTTTACATTTATAACATTTTTACATTTTTATAATTTTTTTACATTTGTATAACATTTTTTTTTACATTTTTTACATTTAACATTTAAACCTTTTACATTTATAACATTTTACATTTAAAAAAAAATTAATAAAAACGTAAAAACGCGTTTACGCGTACACCTCACCCTCACATACTCACACTCACCCACTCACTTGTGTGTGTGTGTTATTCTCTCTCTTTTCTCTCTCTCTCTTTTCTCTCTCTAATTTCTGGGTTAGATTTATGATAACTTTTTGAGGGTTTTTGTTAATTTCTGGGTTAGATTTATGATGTTTATTGTGATTATGTGTTTCTTTCATGTTTAATTAGCCAGATCTATTTGATTAGAAAAAAACGCCCAATTTTTTTAATTAGGGTTTGGGAAAAAGTCATCTGTTTCTGGGTGATTTGTGATGTTTATTGTGATTGTGTGTTTCTTTCATGTTTAATTAGCCAGATTTATTTGATTATTAAAAAACGCCCAATTTTTTTAATTAGGGTTTTTGAAAAAGTTATCTGTTTCTGGGTGATTTGGTGATGTTTATTGTGATTTTGTGTTTGTTTCATGTTTAATTAGCCAGATCTATTTGATTAGTAAAAAACGCCCAATTTTTTTAATTAGGGTTTGGGAAAAAGTCATCTGTTTCTGGGTGATTTGTGATGTTGATTGTGATTGTGTGTTTCTTTTATGTTTAATTAGCCAGATTTATTTGATTATTAAAAAATGCCCAATTATTTTAATTAGGGTTTTTGAAAAAGTTATCTGTTTCTGGGTGATTTGGTGATGTTTATTGTGATTATGTGTTTGTTTCATGTTTAATTAGCCAGATCTATTTGATTATTAAAAAACGCCCAATTTTTTTAATTAGGGTTTGGGAAAAATTCATCTGTTTCTGGGTGATTTGGTGATGTTTATTGTGATTATGTGTTTCTTTCATGTTTAATTAGCCAGATTTATTTGATTATTAAAAAACGCCCACTTTTTTTAATTAGGGTTTGGGAAAAATTTATCTGTTTCTGGGTGATTTGGTGATGTTTATTGTGATTATGTGTTTGTTTCATGTTTAATTAGCCAGATCTATTTGATTAATAAAAAACGCCCAATTTTTTTAATTAGGGTTTGGGAAAAATTCATCTGTTTCTGGGTGATTTGGTGATGTTTATTGTGATTATGTGTTTCTTTCATGTTTAATTAGTCAGATCTATTTGAATGATTTTGTTCTTGAAACTGCTTTAGCAGTTGTGATTATGTGAAATTGCCGGAGTTCTGTGGGTGCAAACGGGTAGGTTAACACCTTGATCTGCCACCTCTGAGTGGTATGAAAACCTGCTCTGGCCTACCCCAGTCCACAGGATCTGTGTGGTTTCTTGGCAAACTGCTTATGTGCTTATGATAAAAAAAAAAAGTGCTTATGTGTTTATTGCACACAAGCAAACCATTTGCACACAGGCTCAGATTAGACCCCGTTATTATATACTTTACGGGTTGGGTTATATTCACTGTGGCTACTTTTTTAGTTTAATGGGGTGATGAAATTGCTTATGAATCTGAAAATAACAAACTGCTTATATGCTTGATAAGCAGTTTGTTATTAAAAAAAAAACTGAGATAAGGCAATGATGATTTAAATAAAACATGATTTTGGCGTGGCATTTCCGACTGGACGGCAAAATAAAACTTAATTTTGCAACTTTCGATGTTGCAGCCATATATGAGTTAACTTGGTTATGTGAAACAGCTTATAATCTGAGCCTAATGTTATCTCTTATTAATGTGTAAAATGGTGATTACCTGTTGTGTGTAAAATGGTGATCGAGACATATCTGCACTTGTTTCTTTGTGGTTTGTTACTTGCGGCTTTCACTTGCAGCTTGTGTTATAACCCAACCCTATCTGTAACTTGATCTATAAAACTAGCCACTGTGTTTATAACCCAACCCTATCTGTAACTTGTTGTAACTTGTAGAATCTTCACTTGTTGTAACTTGCTTAGTTTGTGAATCTGCTTGTGGTAAACTTGGGGTAGTACTTTTGCTTTGTTTGTGGTGATGGTTACTTTGTGAATATGCCTTGTGGTGGTGATGGTTACTTTGTGAATCTGCCTTGTGGTGAGGCTCAATATATCATGGTGATTTCACTACCTACCTCCCCTTGTGACTTACTACAGTTTGGGAATCTTGCTTTTGCTGTTGTTACTTGGCTTGTGAGGAATCTGTGCACAGCCTTATGGTGGTATTGTCACTTCCTGCAGTTTGAGAATCTTACTATTGCTTTTGTGCAATCTGCACTTGGAAAAAAAAGGCGATGACGAATGGTTTTTAAAACCGAATGGCATGGCAAAGTGATATTTTTATCACTTTGCAACCTTCATTATCCGAGCCTAAAACTATTTTGTAACTTGTGCAAATGGTTTTCTAAATCGGCGATGATGATTACGTGTTAATCTGAGCCTTTGTGTAATCTGAGCCTTTGTGCAATCTGCTTGTGCAATCTGCTTGTGTGCTAAATGAAAGTGTGCAATCTGCTTGTTGCTTATAACTTGTGTGCTTATGCACTTGGACAAAAACTGGTTGTGTGCTTATGCACTTGGACCAAAACTGCTTGTGTGGAATACTGCTTGTGTACCAATTTCAGCGATGATGATTGTTAATCTGAGCCTGTGTGCAATCTGCTTGTGTGCTAAATGCAAGTGTGCAATCTGCTTGTGTGCTTATGCACTTGGACCAAAACTGCTTGTGCTTTTGCACTTGGACCAAAATTGCTTGTGTGCTTTATGCACTTAGACAAAATTACACAAAGTGATATTAAAAAAAAAATAGCAAACAGACAAAACAAAATTAAAAAAAAAAAAAAAAAAAAAAAAAAAAAAAAAAAGTACTATGAACAGTATCCCTAAAAAGGGTTTGCAGGTTTGCAAAGGTGTAGACCCCGTTAGTTTAGGGGTCCCCTTTTATAATCATTAAACACAAATAAAATCATTAAATACTTGGACATGTAATGATAACAGTGTCTTAGTCTCAACTTGAATAAAAAACACTCACCTCAATATATAAAGTAGTTACATTTCTTTTGCTTGACCTATGTGGGATGAAACCACCCCTTCCTTTTTCTTTATCAAAAAGTAGCAACCTTCTCCAACTTTATTTACCATTGCCGAACATATGATATGGATCCTTTCAAGTCCAAATTTGTTATTGTTGCGCTCATTGTTGCACCTAAAGTCATAAAACAATGCCATGACTTACATACGCTTTTACATCACCTAAGATCAGTCGCATCTAATCCTATCAATAATTTCTCAAGTATATGTGCCATTTAAAAGATGAAATCGGCCCTTAGCGCGAGTCAGTTCTAGTATCATTCTGCGTTCCGTTTCTATTAACACCAACTAGAAAGTTGCCGAATAGCGAAATGCATTTGGTTATTGATTAGACATAAATCACTTGTACAAGAGATATAGACATTGTTGTTTGAGATTGATGAAATGCAAAGCCATTTTTGAATTTGGTTATGAGACAAGATGAGATTGAGAAGGAGAGGATGATGATTGGAGGTGAGGAGAGGAGGACAACGCGAAAGAGGTGGAGAGGGACTGAGGGAGGTGGCGAATGGGGAGATCTCATTAGAATACTATGTAATATTTTGCTGATAAAGGAAGGTTTTTTAAACGAGTACGTTCTCATTAGAATATGTATGTACGTATGTGTTTAACGTTTCACATAGCTCGAGCTAAAGCAGGGAAGCAGTAAGTCTACAGCTTTATAGATGAAATCATACTATCCTTGTTGCTTAAGATTGAGTTAACGAATGTGTGTAGGAACTGGAAGCTTTATAAGGAAGACCTGCCTTCGTACGTACGTGTTCCATAGTCATGAAAACTTCGGTGGTTCTTGCTTGGGTTGTCAGAGCCTTTTATGCCATCATGCATTTTCCATTGCACTTCCAAGTGGTAAAACATGTTCTCGTGAATTATCATTATGTCCGATGTTTTCAATTTGCTTGCTCAAGTACACCTCCAACTTTTCCTCGGAAGGAGATGTAGAAAAAAAAAAGTTTAATCCCACATCGATCAAGCAAAACAAATATTGCTGGTTTTTATACTCAGGTGAGTGCTCCTGATATAAGTTCTCATCAATAGATGATATTTCCCGTGGTAAGAGGCTTTTGGTAATATTATTATCAAAAATCTCCATCTTCGGAAATAATTTCTATAATTGTCAATGACCCGACTTTTTGGAAATAATTTCTATAATTGTCAATGACTTTTTGTGTTTTTTTTATTCTCCTTTATACCTTAACGATACAATTCATATAAACTATTCTTATTAACTATTTGTATTATTTTCCGACGATTACTCACAGTGGTGGGATTGGTCCAAGAAATAAGCTAAGATTAGTTGAGTTGCGTCAAGTCCTAAGCTTTGAGGTATCATACCAGAGAAATTATTGCTAAAGAGAGTAAAGTTTCTTAATAGCTTAATCTCGGCAACCTCAACGGGTAATTCACCATAAAGGCTATTCTCATAAAGAAGAATGTACTCTAGTCTTTAGATTTTCCAAATACTCACTGGAACCTCACGTGTCAAACGGTTGGTAAACAGAGAAAGGTTTGTCAAGTTGAGCATACCAAGCTCACTCGGAATTCTACCTTCAAGTTGATTCGTGTAAAGTTGGAGATCAGACAATGACGAGCAATGCCTATCTCAGTTGGTATCTTTCCTGACTAGAAGTTTTCAGGAAGGTAAAGGAGACTCATCTTAGTGAGCTGACCAAAAGAAGAGTGTATCGTACCAGTTAACCCGCTTCCCACAACTGCAAATTGACCAAGGTTGGTACAGTTTCCCAACTGAGGTGGAAGACTGACAAACTGGTTGAAAGAAAGATCTAAATAATTCAATTTCTTACATCCGCCATAGCCCAAAGGAATTTGACCCTCTAAACCAGCAGCATAAATTTAACTTCATAGTAAGGAAATACAAATGATTGCAACAACCCAACAGTTGTATGTTCTTTATTTAAAGAAGCATAAGAAAAACTTATACTAAAATCCCAATACTTAAATAAACAAAGGTTATACCCTTCCACAACCAGTCTTGATTACTCGGATCGGTTAGCATACCTTTCCACATTCTTGTCAAGGTTCAACCCAACCATGGCTTCGCCCAACCCACAGCTCACCTCTGCAAGCATAGCGGGGTCAGTGTAATGTGTGACCGCCTGAACAATAGCACGCGCCCTACCAGCCGGATCACCACTTTTGAAAACACCTGAGCCAACAAAAACACCATCACATCCCAACTGCATCATCAGAGCTGCATCAGCTGGTGTAGCAACACCACCGGCTGCAAACTGCACGACCGGGAGCCGTCCCAATTGCTTTGTCTGCATCACCAAATCATATGGGGCTGCGATCTTCTTGGCAAAGGTGAACACCTCATCATCATCCATGTTTGCTAGAACCCTAATGTCACCCATCACAGACCTAACATGTCTCACTGCCTCAATGATGTTACCTGCAAATCATAACCAGGATTATACACAGTTATGACAAGAGCGGTTTGACAAATGTTCCCCTTGCATTACCGAACACCGCAACTTCTGTCAAACTAAACCATTATCTTATTTATGACTTACTTCTCAGTATAAAATAAATAAATAAATAAAATCCCAAATATCATTCCCATCCACTTGCTTATAAATGAGTCAACTGGAATAAATATATCCACAATGGTTCAAATGACAATATAAATACAGAAATGACAAATGGATCAAATGTGTAACTTTTAGATATTTCATTCTAAGTCACTTTATTTAAATAAGCTTGATTGTTTTGTATTTTGAAAAGAATTTGTATTCAGAAATTATTATCATTACGATTTAAAGAATTAGACGAAAAGTGCATGCATTAAACCACTCAATTCTCATCCACACAATAAACTTATGTAGACTTATTATGGCTTTTTACTTTGTCTACAACTTGCTAATCTATAATGACACATTAAAGGTAGTGCTGCAATAAATCCACTATCTCGGGTCATTATCACTCACTTATTATCTATGATTATCAGATTCATTATTATTCAAACCACACATCCAAACACCCCGCCACATAACTCTACCTGATAACAACTTTTCACTTTACACCAACCATCTCAATGCACAAACCATTATTGCGCAAATTACAACACAACAAAAGGGTTTAGGGGTTTTGCTTATCAAAACTGTTTACGTTTATTTGTGTTTTATGTAACACCCCATGCCCACTTTGGTCAAAATTTAAAACTTTATACGCGGAAACGCTTGACTTTTATAGACATGCTGTCACTCTTTGGAAAACTGACAAAAATCTATACACATTCAGGACTTGAGACTATTTTTAAATGAAAGTAGACTCAATTACCTTCAAAACGACGGGTGGCGCGACCCGTGACGACTTACGGATTAAAAGATATGATTTTTCAAAGTTTACCAAAATCTGTCTAAATCAAACCGAAATTTCAACCGAAATTTGAGAATTTGGTACCAAATTTCGGTATAAACCGAAATTTGGGATATCCATACCGAAATTTGGCCCTTTTTCACAATAATCGACCCCTGCTACCTTATATCCACGTCAAACTCACTCAAAGCCATTAGATTAACATAACAAACGTGTTCCAAGGGCACTTGACCCGTTTACAACCCAAAATGGGTAATTTCATACATAAACCAAACACCCCTTTATACTTGACTATAAACACTTCAAACATGCTTTGACTTACCACAATGACTACCAAATCATTAGAACTTCTTTATCATACACTTTGACACTTGAGTTAACTTTATAGAACATAAAAGATCAACGGGGGTACAAACTTACACACTTGAGCTCGGTATCTACCTAAGCTCTAATTCCTTACCAATATACTAACCTTAATCTCGCATATTCAAATCCTTAATCCTTACCTCCAAGCCATCCATAACAACATGCCAACCTACAAAACGGTTAGACAACTAAACCGTAAGCACAAAGGCTTAGTAAGTAAAACGATCATAACATATCATCATACTTCAAACCACATAATGCATCATATACATAAATACTTACTTCATGGCTCACTACTCAAATCTCAACTAGCACATAACATCAACATATCCATAGCTTCTTCAACACATAAGCCATAACATGGCATCACATAAACATAACCCAAGCTCATCTTCTCATCATAAACATACATAACACATAATGATAGAAATCCATATAACATATGCTATCATCATTTTACTTACCTCAAACCAAGCTAAATAACAACAAGAACATCATCATCATCATCACAACCTTCCATCATCATCACCATCCTTCACAAATAATCACAACCTAACAACATAATCATCAAATACATAACAAGGGTTAACAAAACCCATCAAAACATAATCATCTACCTTACCATATCATCATATGATCATATCTTGATCATATGATGAAAACCCACTTTACTCAATATCTATAGCTTTACTAAATCAAGACAATAGATTACTTACTTGTGATGATCATTACTAAAGAAATACTATTGACACTTCATCTTCACTTTCTTCATCTTAGATCATCACTTAGCTATTTTCCCTCCCTTTTCTTCTCACTAGAAACCGGCCTTCTCAAAGGCTAAAGAATAATATGGATTTCTCTAGAAATCCATAGATAATCTTATCTAGACACAAGTTTGGCTTAATGGCAAGAAAGGCCCCTCAAGTCCCTTTCCTTCTATTTTGGCCACACTTAACTTATAACTTACTTACCACAATGGCAACTTAGGCCCCTTTTAGTTATGCATCATATTATATAACTATATTAGTCATACTTTGACTATCGGGTTTGACCATTACGCAACTTTCGTTGACTGACCAATCATATAAAGTCTTTATTTACTTTCATCCAGGGTGGGGTCCCAACACCCGGGAAACGGGTCTAACAATTCTACCCCCTTATTTAGATTTCGTCCCCGAAATCTCTTGTCTAAAACTATCCAAAACTAAATTCATGACATATACATGTCCTTGTTCTCATGCTTTCTAAGCCAATTCCTTGCAACGATCTAAATGATCATGCAATTCTAAACTTGCTATACATAAACATAACTCATAATCCACTAAAAACAACTTTCTCATCACAAGCTTAACTAAAATTTCCCACAATTGACGACTTGTCATACGGGAAAAATTTTACTACTTTGACTTTACATAAGTCAAACTTCATCACTATAATACGATATACGCCCATGCACTAACAAGACATAACATCTTATACCGGTTAATTTCGCATCTTACATAATACTAACACTTATCTACTTCAAAACCGGTAACTTATTTCAATTTACACAAAGTACCATACAAACGGCACCTTCAAAAATTCTTTCTCGCGCATTACTTTAGCAAGCTTTCTTATTAACTATCGGAAAAGCTCACCAATTAACTTATCAATTTAATGCATAATTCATTCTAGACGTCTATCTTAAGGTTCACATATGACCTTAGCACCGCTATAAACTTTTATTCACATCTAATCTCTTGTCTTATGACGTCTAACTCGTTTTAGTTTTCACGTTCTCATTTCTCTACCAGTATTCATGCCATATCGGTTACACATAAGCCCACTCGTTTATAACTCTTTACTTACATAAAAAGGCGTCCCAATCCATGCAAGTAAGGAATTATAAACTTATGGTTCGGAGATTTACAATTTCTTTATTTAAATGAAGAGGCGTCCCAATCCATTTAAATAAGGAGATTATAAATTATCCTACTCACGTACTTCCGACACAACAATCATACTTGCTTTACTTTTCATCTTTTCTAGCCTTGGATCCAATCTCATTAACTTTCCATCCATGCCATAAAGGCAAGCTAACAACCATGCCGCGAAGGCAAGCTAAACAACCATGCCATAAGGCAAGCTAAACAACCATGCCATAAGGCAAGCTAAACAACCATGCCATAAAGGCAAGCTAACAACCATGCCGCGAAGGCAAGCTAGGCCATCTCAAAGGATGCCAAAACACATGCCATAAAAGCAAGCTACAACCATGCCCTAAGGCAAGCTAACAATCCATGCCATAAAGGCAAGCTGAGCTATCCCGAAGGATACCATAACATCCATGCCATAAGGCAAGCTGGGCTATCCCGAAGGATACCATAACTAGAGCATTGGATCCAAGCTATATCTATCTTATCATCTTTACTCGTTTTATCTTTCATGTACTTTTATAATTAAGTACACGCTATCATCTCAACATTTCTCATTGCCTTACGCAATCTCAACATTCACTATCACGCTTACTATCATCTAGACAAGTTTCTGTATAACACTTGCCCATTTATTAAATTTGCATTCTCACAATGCAACTTATCTTTCATCCGTCAACCCCAAGTTGACTCATATACTAGCTATGTGTCATTTTTATTTAGACAATTTATATGTAATGCTTATTCATTACAACTTACACATCTCAACGTGTTCTTACAACACACTTTTACTATCACCCGTCAACCCTTGTTGACCATATTCTCAACTCATACTATCACTTCATTTAATCTATTCAACTTTCATGCATATAAACCTTACATAGGTTTATTCTATAACACTTCGCAATCTCATCATACACATTCCAAATATAGACTAACATGGTTATATTCATGTTTTACATTTCTTTCTAGTATACTTCAAGTCACTTATGACTTCTAGCGCAATCTATATCTCATTCATCACTTTTTAGTCATCATGCTTTACCATATATTACTAACACGTTTTACTTATCAAACATGTTTTATATGAAACATGATCTCATCACGTGTTAAATATACACTTTAACTTTCTCATTTTAGTTACTCATATAAAGATTTCATGCCTTCAAGCATCTATTCGTTATCATAACAATCTTGTCTTTCTAATCAACCAACTACAACATACTTCAATATTCATACCTTACTTTATATCACGCTTTCAAAGCATTTATGCTTTATCCAACACTTACCATACTTATCTTTTCTTATTTCACATGTCGATGTGTTCTTTCAACTTCCTTCCAACACTAAGTGATCATATATTATGCATTCCAATGCATCTATCTCAATTCATACACTTCTATACAATCGTGCTCTCAAGCACAACACATAAAACTTAGACATATAAACAACTACCATAGACTTAACATTACACAAGCAATCATATCATAACATTTAACACTTATCCAACAAGTGTTAAAACATTTATAACATAATCAAAACATAAAGTCTATGGCATCATACATCATATCGCATAATCAATCTATGTCTAAGCTTCAACATTTTAATAGTCGCAAGCAATAGCCTACCTTATAACTAAGGCATCATAAACCTTAGTTCACTTACTAATCCATCTCTAATACCACTTGGCATTTCTACTCGCATTCCATTTCTATAACTCTATCATACATCACATAATTGCAATACAAACACCGTCACCAACCGAGGTGCACGGCTAACAAACCACTTAAATATCTCAAGTCCCCATGGACTTGTATCTCAAACACAACAACACTATCACAAGCATACATCACCTATCATCAATAGGCTCAACTAACATAAGACATAATTCGTCTAGCACTTAGCAATCAATTTCCGCGCGACTAACACTTACGTCTAACGCTTCTACGAGTGGTTTAAGACTAGGCAACCTATAGTGGAAACCTAATTCACTTAAACCGAAGCTCTGATACCAATTTGGAACACCCCATGCGCCATGCCCACTTTGGTCAAAATTTAAAACTTTATACGCGGAAACGCTTGACTTTTATAGACATGCTGTCACTCTTTGGAAAACTGACAAAAATCTATACACATTCAGGACTTGAGACTATTTTTAAATGAAAGTAGACTCAATTACCTTCAAAACGACGGGTGGCGCGACCCGTGACGACTTACGGATTAAAAGATATGATTTTTCAAAGTTTACCAAAATCTGTCTAAATCAAACCGAAATTTCAACCGAAATTTGAGAATTTGGTACCAAATTTCGGTATAAACCGAAATTTGGGATATCCATACCGAAATTTGGCCCTTTTTCACAATAATCGACCCCTGCTACCTTATATCCACGTCAAACTCACTCAAAGCCATTAGATTAACATAACAAACGTGTTCCAAGGGCACTTGACCCGTTTACAACCCAAAATGGGTAATTTCATACATAAACCAAACACCCCTTTATACTTGACTATAAACACTTCAAACATGCTTTGACTTACCACAATGACTACCAAATCATTAGAACTTCTTTATCATACACTTTGACACTTGAGTTAACTTTATAGAACATAAAAGATCAACGGGGGTACAAACTTACACACTTGAGCTCGGTATCTACCTAAGCTCTAATTCCTTACCAATATACTAACCTTAATCTCGCATATTCAAATCCTTAATCCTTACCTCCAAGCCATCCATAACAACATGCCAACCTACAAAACGGTTAGACAACTAAACCGTAAGCACAAAGGCTTAGTAAGTAAAACGATCATAACATATCATCATACTTCAAACCACATAATGCATCATATACATAAATACTTACTTCATGGCTCACTACTCAAATCTCAACTAGCACATAACATCAACATATCCATAGCTTCTTCAACACATAAGCCATAACATGGCATCACATAAACATAACCCAAGCTCATCTTCTCATCATAAACATACATAACACATAATGATAGAAATCCATATAACATATGCTATCATCATTTTACTTACCTCAAACCAAGCTAAATAACAACAAGAACATCATCATCATCATCACAACCTTCCATCATCATCACCATCCTTCACAAATAATCACAACCTAACAACATAATCATCAAATACATAACAAGGGTTAACAAAACCCATCAAAACATAATCATCTACCTTACCATATCATCATATGATCATATCTTGATCATATGATGAAAACCCACTTTACTCAATATCTATAGCTTTACTAAATCAAGACAATAGATTACTTACTTGTGATGATCATTACTAAAGAAATACTATTGACACTTCATCTTCACTTTCTTCATCTTAGATCATCACTTAGCTATTTTCCCTCCCTTTTCTTCTCACTAGAAACCGGCCTTCTCAAAGGCTAAAGAATAATATGGATTTCTCTAGAAATCCATAGATAATCTTATCTAGACACAAGTTTGGCTTAATGGCAAGAAAGGCCCCTCAAGTCCCTTTCCTTCTATTTTGGCCACACTTAACTTATAACTTACTTACCACAATGGCAACTTAGGCCCCTTTTAGTTATGCATCATATTATATAACTATATTAGTCATACTTTGACTATCGGGTTTGACCATTACGCAACTTTCGTTGACTGACCAATCATATAAAGTCTTTATTTACTTTCATCCAGGGTGGGGTCCCAACACCCGGGAAACGGGTCTAACATTTTATACATCTATTATGGAAACTGCTTGTTTCATTAGCGTAATTATAATAAAAGTTTGGAATAATAACTCCAGACACCTGCTTATCACCAGGGGTTTTTGAGATTGCTTATGGAAACTTTATTTTGTTATTATCAAATAACAAATTTGACTTGCAAAATAATCAAATAACAAATTTGAACCAAAAGAGTGTTTCCATTTCTCATTTCTTTGCTTATCTACAAGTTCTTCTAATAAGCATATAAGCAGCCTTGAATGTTTGGGTGAATAACAACTTTAATAAGCATCTTTAAAAGTAAGTATACAACAAAAGATATTCAATAACATTAAATCAAAAGAAAAAAGAAAAAAAGCATACCAGTCCCAGCTTCTCCTTTAGTCCTAATCATAGCAGCCCCCTCACGAATCCTCCTCAAAGCCTCACCCAAATTCCTACATCCACAAACAAAAGGGATCCTGAAATTATGCTTATTAATATGGTTATGATCATCAGCCAACGTCAAGACTTCACTTTCATCCACATAATCAACCCCAATAGCTTCCAATATCTGGGCCTCAACAAAATGACCAATCCTAGCCTTAGCCATAACAGGTATAGTCACAGCTTGTTTTATTTCTTTTATAAGCTGTGGGTCTGACATACGTGCAACACCACCTTGTGCACGTATGTCAGCTGGCACTCGCTCTAATGCCATAACGGCACATGCACCTGCTTCTTCTGCTATACGTGCTTGTTCTGCGTTTACTACGTCCATTATTACTCCACCACGCAGCATCTGTGCTAGCCCTACTTTCACTGAGAAAGTCGATTTTTTCGATTCTGTTAAGGCTCCTTTGCCGTAAACTGCTACCACTCCGGTTCCGTCCATTTTTTTTATTGGTTTTGGGGATTGAGTGTGTGTGGAGTTGTGTGTTTGGAAATGAGGCTTATATAGTGGAGTTTTGCTTTGGGTTTTTGTTTTTGTTGTGTAATATAAATGCATACTATAAATGTGTAATATAAATGTATACTATAAATGTGTAATATAAATGTCTACTATGAATGTGTAATATAAATGTCTACTATAAATGTGTAATATAAATGTCTACTATAAATGTGTAATATAAATGTATACTATAAATGTGCAATATAAACTGTGTAATGTAAATGTATACTATAAATGTGTAATATAAATGTATAGTATGAATGTGTAATATAAACGTCTACTATAATCTGTGTAATATAAATGTCTACTATAAATGTGTAATATCAATGTATACTATAAATGTGTAATATAAATGTATACTATAAATGTCTATAATAAATGTGTAATATAAATGTATACTATGAATGTGTAATATAAATGTCTACTATAAATGTGTAATATCAATGTATACTATAAATGTGTAATATAAATGTATACTATAAATGTCTACAATAAATGTGTAATATAAATGTACACTACAAATGTGTAATATAAACTGTGTAATATAAATGTGTATTTAAAGCATAAACCGTGTAATTTAAAGCATAAAGTGTGTAATATTAATGTATACTATAAATGCAAAAAGAATATAAATTGTGTAATATAAATGTATAGTATTTAAAGCATAAACACCAAATACTACAAAAAGTACAACATCTAAAATGCACGATAAATATACAGTATTTCTCTAAAAAAAAAAAAAAAAAACGTGTTCAATGACACTCAATACTAGTCGTGGTATGATTTCATCCTAGTTTATAGCCATGTGTACTAGTTATGCTTAACTGTAAGCATAGTTACATTTTACATTAAAGAATTAGAATACTTTAAACTATAAAAGGTTTGATAGTTTGCTTGTTATAAATTCGTGGTTGAGGATGTCATGTATTTTATGAAGATAATTGATAGCACACATACAAGAACTTCATTAATTTAATTCTTGAAATAAGTATTCTCAAAATTCCCATAGACCAAAGTTAGCTGATTTATTCCGTGTCAACAAGTATGTTTGACATGACTTGAGGCATAATTCATTAATTAGAACAGTTATTATTTTAATGAAATAAAATAATGTTTATGTTTATTTATCATTTTCTTAATAATATATCATATATTTGCATGTTTATATCCTTGAATGTATTTATATATTTTAAACTGTCCGTTACTAGTTATTGATACGGGAATATCATTAAATTAAGGCAAATATGAGTATTGATATAATATACTTATAGTATATTGATGCGTTGTCATGCCAATTTCACATGATATTCAAAATGTTTGAATATAGGACTGATCCCGCCGTCATGAGTTTACTTTATGGATCTTGTCATCAAGTAAATCATGAGTACATATAGTTATCCTCATACTTGAGATGCCAGATAACTGTCATGCATGTAGTGCATTTCTTTGATTCAATTTAACGCTATACGTAAATGGTAGTTATATGGATTATTTTGGGAAGCGTTGCGAAGTGCATGTGTTATGCTCGTAGTCAAGAAATAATTTCTTCCTTCAAATTGTTTGAAGTTTAATACTATTGGGCCCTCGTAGGGTTGACAAGATGTTTGTGCTGCCGCACCCAAGATCTCCCCTGAATAGGTTCAGATGATTTGTTAATCTTGCTCAATCATAAACAACTAGAAACATAATTATTAATAAAGAATGACTTAGATCCATATCTTTATTAATGTAGTATTAGAAATAAAAGGATAAGTATTAGAGGTGAGCAAACGAAACCGAAAAAACCAAAACCGAACCGAAAACCGAAAAAACCGACCGAAACTAAAAACCGATGGTTCGGTTTTTAATTTTTCAAAAACCGAAAAATACGGTTCGGTTTCGGTTTTCATCCAAAAACCGAACCGTAAAAACCGAACCGAACCGATTTTATTATATAATAATATATAATTAATATAATATGAATAAATAACTAAATAAATCAAATTTATAAGTTAAAATTCATTTTTGGGTAGATTTATAATATATTTATCTTAACATTTATGGTTATATGCATGTGTGTCGAGTCGTGTGTTTACTTGAGAATATATCAATAAATATATGACGATGATCATACTATGTGTATGTTCGCATGTGTGTGTCTCGTCTATATATATGTGTAATTATAAAAATATGCAATAAACATTATTAATTTATTATGCTTATATTGACAAATAAAAATAAATAAGAATAACAAATTTTCTATGTAATACAAGTTTGTTGGGATAAAATTTTCATGCCCAAATATAAACGGTTAGAAACCGAAAAAACCAAAAAAGCGAACCGAAACCGACAATAAACCGAAAAAACCGAACCGCCAGAAACCGAACGGTTTCGGTTTTTGGTTCCATAGAAACCGAACATTTCGGTTTGGTTTCGATTTTAACCAAAAACCGAATCAAACCGAACCGTGCACACCCCTAATAAGTATGATGATTAATCACCAAGTGGTTTTTCCAGGAGGCCACCACCCGAGTTGTACTAGGGGTATTGGCGTGTTGCTAGACGCTAACCAATGTTATTACCCTTTTAATAGATTTCCAAGTGGGAGGTGCTAGAGTTTTGGAAAAATATTAAATCATGTATGACTAGAATCGAACACGGAACTAAGGGATTGCACACTTTACGTATGAATGATCAAAGGAATAATTAATATGTATAATTGTTATATATTCTAATTATTTTGAAACAAAAGGAAAAGGGAGGGGGTTAAGTGTCAAGTTTTGGAACTTGAGGATTTATTAGACTCAAACTTGAAGAACAAGTTTGGAGGCTATATATACAAACTCGTTAGCTCTAATAACATACG
Organism: Artemisia argyi; assembly: GCA_030686995.1. Taxonomy (NCBI): domain Eukaryota; kingdom Viridiplantae; phylum Streptophyta; class Magnoliopsida; order Asterales; family Asteraceae; genus Artemisia; species Artemisia argyi. Next base: position 241,015,540 of record CM060700.1, on the reverse strand, counting down.
ACACATTGATAACCCTAAGGGTTCGTTTGGTAGGACGGAATAAAATGTCAAATGAATGAAATGAACAATGTAATGGAATGAATAGTGTAATGTAATGATTCATTGTTGTTATTAATCATGTTTGGTTTGTATGAAAGATGTAATGGAATCAATAATAAAAAGACTTAAATACCCATTTATGATAGGAAGTTAATTTAATGTGGTTAGTTAGTGAGGGAGTTTTATGTAATTTTAATTCCATTACAAGATGTAATGAAAAAAAAGTAGGGGACCCCGAAGGAATGGTTTTGGTGTAATGAGTCATTCCTTGTAATGAATCATTACATTCTTTAAATGTAAACAATCAATAATTTTTCACTACATCGTAATAATCTTTTCCATTCCGGCTTCGATTACAACATATCAAACACTATGTAAGTTGACTACTATTCCTTGCAATGCATCGTACAGTCATATGAATTATATATTGAAAGCAGGTATGGATATATGTATCATATTGAAAGCAGGTATAGATATGCATCGTACAGTGATAGCTTTGACTTATGCATCATATAGTAAAACATAGGCACTGTACGTACACTATGCATGATTAATATACATATGTATCGACAGTATGTATATATATTTATTATATGATTCCTTCTTGAATAATAGATTCAAGATTTATTAGACAAAATAGTTTTGGTTTAATAATCGTGTTCATTCACTAGCATCAACCTTAGATTGGTTATAGTACGTGTGCACAAGATCTCGGATATAACTTACTTTAGTTATTGATCTTGGATTGTGGAACAAAAAGGTAAGGGGTTCCACGTTAATCTTATTTGTTCTTATTGAAGAGAAGACAAGAAGATTTGATCCTTGTTCTTGTTTGGATTCAAACGATATTTAAATTCCAACACATGCCACTATATATTGGTAAATATCTTAAAAAGAAGCATATGAAAGGACAAAGATAGAAACATACAGGCTCCAAGACAAAGTGCAAATCTTGGGAATATAAGTCTTGTGAAAGACAATGAATTGCCCTTCCTAAACGAGTGTGTGTGTTTCTTTAAACTTCTACTTTCTGTGATTGAAAGCTTTAGGTCCAAACCGAATTCTTCGATTCTGATGGACTCGATAATACTTGCTGCAACTTCCTCTCTCTCTCTCTCGGAGCCTAACATGGGCTGAATAGAAAAGTCATCAACACTATGAGCTCTATGAGTCATCACACTCGCTCTTTTAGAAGAATCACAATATTGAGTGACTTCAAGAGACTGAATAACACGTCTTTGGATTCAGATAAACATGAGATGGGCATCTTTGATGATTGAACGAAATGCATAAATCAATAAGTCCGCAACAAAACAATGACACTTGTACTATATATGATGAATGTAGAATACAAATTGAAAATGTCTATTCACGAAACTAACACAGAGCATACAATATATTTGCTGACCTACAAATTAAAAAAAAAAAAAAAAAAAAAAAAAAAAAAAAAAAAAAAAGTGGGGGATTTCATATCTCCCTTTTTTAATTGAAAATTTCATATATAACCAAACATGCATTAAAAATATTGTACATTATGGTAGGGTGATATTTGAAATTAATCCTTAAAAAAAAACACAAAAAGTCAATGACTTGTACAAATTATCATTCATGACACATGTATGGAATGATTTTTATTTTTATAATCATTAAACACAAATAAAATCATTAAATACTTGGACATGTAATGATAACAGTGTCTTAGTCTCAACTTGAATAAAAAACACTCACCTCAATATATAAAGTAGTTACATTTCTTTTGCTTGACCTATGTGGGATGAAACCACCCCTTCCTTTTTCTTTATCAAAAAGTAGCAACCTTCTCCAACTTTATTTACCATTGCCGAACATATGATATGGATCCTTTCAAGTCCAAATTTGTTATTGTTGCGCTCATTGTTGCACCTAAAGTCATAAAACAATGCCATGACTTACATACGCTTTTACATCACCTAAGATCGGTCGCATCTAATCCTATCAATAATTTCTCAAGTATAAGTGCCATTTAAAAGATGAAACCGGCCCTTAGCGCGAGTCAGATCTAGTATCATTCCGCGTTCCGTTTCTATTAACACCAACTAGAAAGTTGCCGAATAGACATAAATCACATGTACAAGAGATATAGACATTGTTGTTTGATATTGATGAAATGCAAAGCCATTTTTGAATTTGGTTATGAGACAAGATGAGATTGAGAAGGAGAGGATGATGATTGGAGGTGAGGAGAGGAGGACAACGCGAAAGAGGTGGAGAGGGACTGAGGGAGGTGGCGAATGGGGAGATCTCATTAGAATACTACGTAATATTTTGCTGATAAAGGAAAGTTTTTTAAACGAGTACGTTCTCATTAGAATATGTATGTACGTATGTGTTTAACGTTTCACATAGCTCGAGCTAAAGCAGGGAAGCAGTAAGTCTACAGCTTTATAGATGAAATCATACTATCCTTGTTGCTTAAGATCGAGTTAACGAATGTGTGTAGGAACTGGAAGCTTTATAAGGAAGACCTGCCTTCGTACGTACGTGTTCCATAGACATGAAAACTTCGGTGGTTCTTGCTTGGGTTGTCAGAGCCTTTTATGCCATCATGCATTTTCCATTGCACTTCCAAGTGGTAAAACATGTTCTCGTGAATTATCATTATGTACGATGTTTTCAATTTGCTTGCTCAAGTACACCTCCAACTTTTCCTCGAAAGGAGATGTAGAAAAGAAAAAAAAAAAGTTTAATCCCACATCGGTCAAGCAAAACAAATATTGCTGGTTTTTATACTTAGGTGAGTGCTCCTGATTTAAGTTCTGATCAATAGATGATATTTCCCGTGGTAAGAGGCTTTTGGTAATATTATTATCAAAAATCTCCATCTTCGGAAATAATTTCTATAATTGTCAATGACCCGACTTTTTGGAAATAATTTCTATAATTGTCAATGACTTTTTGTGTTTTTTTCCTTCTCCTTTATACCTTAACGATACAATTCATATAAACTATTCTTATTAACTATTTGTATTATTTTCCGACGATTACTCACAGTGGTGGGATTGGTCCAAGAAATAAGCTAAGATTAGTTGAGTTGTGTCAAGTCCTAAGCTTTGAGGTATCATACCAGAGAAATTATTGCTAAAGAGAGTAAAGTTTCTTAATAGCTTAATCTCGGCAACCTCAACGGGTAATTCACCATAAAGGCTATTCTCATAAAGAAGAATGTACTCTAGTCTTTTGATTTTCCAAATACTCACTGGAACCTCACCAGTCAAACGGTTGTTAAACAGAGAAAGGTTTGTCAAGTTGAGCATACCAAGCTCACTCGGAATTCTACCTTCAAGTTGATTCGTGGAAAGTTGGAGATCAGACAATGACGAGCAATGCCTATCTCAGGTGGTATCTTTCCTGACTAGAAGTTTTCAGGAAGGTAAAGGAGACTCATCTTAGTGAGCTGACGAAAAGAAGAGTGTATCGTACCAGTTAACCCGCTTCCCACAACTGCAAATTGACCAAGGTTGGTACAGTTTCCCAACTGAGGTGGAAGACTGACAAACTGGTTGAAAGAAAGATCTAAATAATTCAATTTCTTACATCCGCCATGGCCCAAAGGAATTTGACCCTCTAAACCAGCAGCATAAATTTAACTTCATAGTAAGGAAATACAAATGATTGCAACAACCCAACAGTTGTATGTTCTTTATTTAAAGAAGCATAAGAAAAACTTATACTAAAATCCCAATACTTAAATAAACAAAGGTTATACCCTTCCACAACCAGTCTTGATTACTCGGATCGGTTAGCATACCTTTCCACATTCTTGTCAAGGTTCAACCCAACCATGGCTTCGCCCAACCCACAGCTCACCTCTGCAAGTATAGCGGGGTCAGTGTAATGTGTGACCGCTTGAACAATAGCACGCGCCCTACCAGCCGGATCACCACTTTTGAACACACCTGAGCCAACGAAAACACCATCACATCCCAACTGCATCATCAGAGCTGCATCAGCTGGTGTAGCAACACCACCGGCTGCAAACTGCACGACCGGGAGCCGTCCCAATTGCTTTGTCTGCATCACCAAATCATATGGGGCTGCGATCTTCTTGGCAAAGGTGAACACCTCATCATCATCCATGTTTGCTAGAACCCTAATGTCACCCATCACAGACCTAACATGTCTCACTGCCTCAATGATGTCACAGCTTGTTTTATTTCTTTTATAAGCTGTGGGTCTGACATACGTGCAACACCACCTTGTGCACGTATGTCAGCTGGCACTCGCTCTAATGCCATAACGGCACATGCACCTGCTTCTTCTGCTATACGTGCTTGTTCTGCGTTTACTACGTCCATTATTACTCCACCACACAGCATCTGTGCTAGCCCTACTTTCACTGAGAAAGTCGATTTTTTCGATTCTGTTAAGGCTCCGTTGCCGTAAACTGCTACCACTCCGGTTCCGTCCATTTTTTTTATTGGTTTTGGGGATTGAGTGTGTGTGGAGTTGTGTGTTTGGAAATGAGGCTTATATAGTGGAGTTTTGCTTTGGGTTTTTGTTTTTGTTGTGTAATATAAATGCATACTATAAATGTGTAATATAAATGTGTAATATAAATGTATACTATAAATGTGTAATATAAATGTATACTATGAATGTGTAATATAAATGTCTACTATAAATGTGTAATATTAATGTATACTATAAATGTCTACAATAAACGTGTAATATAAATGTATACTATGAATGTGTAATATAAATGTCTACTATAAATGTGTAATATCAATGTATACTATAAATGTCTACAATAAATGTGTAATATAAATGTATACTACAAATGTGTAATATAAACTGTGTAATATAAATGTGTATTTAAAGCATAAACTGTGTAATTTAAAGCATAAAGTGTGTAATATTAATGTATACTATAAATGCAAAAAGTATATAAACTGTGTAATATAAATGTATAGTATTTAAAGCATAAACACCAAATACTGCAAAAAGTACAACATCTAAAATGCACAATAAATATATAGTATTTCTATTTATTAAAAAAAAAAAAAAAAAAAAAAAAAAAAAAAAAAAAAAAACGTGTTCAATGACATTGAGGGAGCATTTTACTAGCATTGAAATTTTATTATATTTTTGTAAGATTGTCATTGTATAATTACTTAATAACATATTTGTAACACCCCCTAAATACCGCAGCGGAAGCAATAGAATTCAGGAGGTATTACTTCATAATACAGATCAATGTATAGAAAACGATTTCTAAATGAAACGTTTTGAAAAGTTATCATTCGAATTATTAAAATCAGAGTTTAGACAAGAGATTTAGAATAAAGATTACATAAAGTTTTAAAAATGTATCGAATGATAAAGATAGATATGAGTCTTCAAGTATGCCCTTGACTCTAGAATCCATGCATCCACTATCGTCTTAATAACCTGAGATAAACATGCTAAAAAGTGTCAACCAACGGTTGTTGAGTTCATAGAGTTTAGTTTAAAAGTAAAGTATTTGTATAAGATGTTTAAAGGTATAGTGTTTAAATAAAGATTTTTTCAGCAAAGGCATTGTAAATCCACTAAGTTCCAAGCCCCGCCCATACAAAACTTGCAACCACTACCACAAAAAAGAATATAAACATCCCCTAATAGAAACCGGTAACCAGTTCCTATTGTAAAAAATATGGGGTAGGGAAAGTGTAAAAAGCCGGTTGTCATAGAATAACCACTCTCTTTAATGTAAAAATTAAGAAAAACTGGTTCTGTGAAAAAGACCGGTCTTAGAATATTAGTTAAGACACCGGTTTCTTTTAAGAAACCGGTTTGTATTATATTCCACTTATAGACACCGATTGTTTACTATAAAACCAGTGTTGCTGATCTTTTGAATCTGCTCAACTAATTAAATAGACCGGATCAAACCGGGGTTCAAAACATTTACTCAAAGTTTCTAACCCTATATTTTGTCACTTAAACTAAAACTTGCAAAAATCATTCCAACACATAATTTGATGTTGAGTGCAAAACCGTCCAAGATTAGTATAAGGGGAAATTAATTTTTTAACCCGGTCGCTAGAAGTGTTGGGTTTTTGTGGTCCGGAAAAAATCACTTGCCTAAAAAGGACCTAGCTTGAAACCGGCGACTTTTCTTGAAAAATTGAGAAGACGACATGTGACACTTAAAAAATGGCGCCCAATCATTAAATCTGTACTTTGTGTCATAGCACACTATGTGTACTTTTTAAGTGACTTTTTTACAGCGACTTTTCACACATCAAACGTCCTTTTTTAAAATTAATTTTTTTCGAAAAAAGATAATTTTCCTAAAAAAATTAATTTTGAAAAAAGAAATTAATTTTCGAAATTTTTTTTTTTATTTTTCTAAAAAAATAATTTTTCTAAAAAAAGAATTTCGAAAAAAATTAATTTCAAAAAAAATAATTTTTCTAACAAATTCATTTCGAAAAAAAATATTTTTTTTAAATTAATTTCAAAAAAAAATATTTTCTTTTTTAAATAATTTCATAAAAAGGTCGCTTAATGTGTGAAAAGTCGCTTAAAAAGTACACATAGCGGGCTATGACACAAAGTACAACTTTAATGATTAGGCGTCACTTTTAAGTTTCACATGTCGTCTTCTCAATTTTTCAAAAAAATTCGCCGGTTTCTAGGTCCTTTTTAGTCAAACTACTTTTTTCGGGTCACAAAACACTTCTAGCGACTGAGTTAAAAAATTAATTGCCCTTTAGCATAATCACTACACGAAAAATGGTTAAAAAAAAACTACACATAATCATCACCTTAGAGCATTGGGTAAGATAACGTGGGGTGATAAGTTAACACACTGCCAGCTCAGAGCCACATCAGCTTTTACCATTTAACTTAACTCATCACTTTCAACCCCGGTAAAATAACTTACATTTAACGCACCTTAACTTACCTCCACCTCAATTAGTATTTTCAATTTCAACCCCGTTAGAGAGGGGTGAGATGATTTATTTATTTATTTTTTGTCCGTAGTGATTTTTAACGTGGGTTAAGCTTTTAACTTAACTTGATCGCCGGTAAGTTAACATTGCAAAGTTCTGGTGGTGTGTTAACTTTTAACGCATGGGTAAGGTGATCTTACCGCATGCTCTTAAACTACTAATCATCAACCAAAAGACATGTCACACTCTCACAACCAACACACCCAAGTCGACCCCACATCAAGACAGCCCTACAGTTCTTAGCTCCTACATTCTCCGATCCTCACAAAGTTCCAAAAGTTCACTATGATATCCCAATTTGAATGGTCAACGAGGTACTATGCCAATTTTCGGAAACAGTATTCATTTTGAATAAAAAACAGTATTCATTTTGAATGGTCAACAAGGTACTATGATATCCCAATTTTCGGAAATAAAAAACATTAGAGATCCATTTAAAAAGATTAAGATCATTATTAATGCTTTAAAAGAACCTTAACCACACCATAAATGATTCAAAAAATAGCTAGAGAAATTCAAAATTTTATAATATTCTTCTATATTATAAGGAAGGTAAACAATACACATCACTAATACGCATTATCTTTTATATTTTTATCATTAGTGTTGTACCTGAATATATAAGATTAGGTGTATATATATATATTTTTTTTTTCGTTTTTTTCCTTCACATAATAGAATGTGTTTGAATAATTGCTTTGATAATTTATGTTCCTTTTTTAATACTCTCTCCGTCTCAATTTATTTGTCCGTATTTCCTTTTTTTGATGTCTCAAATTAAATATCCACATAGGTGTTATTGGGAGTAGATCCCAATCGGGCTCGGAGGGGAGGCCTTCGAGCCGATTCAGAGCGTACGTCATCATGTTTGATTACCAATTTTGTTTCGCATTTATGAAATTTGACATCTTTGTTAATCTCGTTAATGCGGTTCCATTCATTTATTTATGCATATTTTGTTTGTTGGTTGGTTTATAAATGTTCACTTAGCTCAACCACATTTCTTTTCTTCATGAAAGATAATCACGGGAATTTGGGTTATGAGTAAAAAGTGCATAGGAGCTCATATTGGACCATCTTTATTTTTTGGGTAAAAGGTCAACGACCCGGTAAATATATTACTCCAAAAAACATTTAAGTACAATGGATATGAGTGAATCTCATATCTCAGCCCGTTACATAGGCGAAAAAGCTTACATAACAAGATACTTCCTATTTTCTAGACAAGAAAACAAAACCACTACCACATAATATTGAAATACTCAGACAAACATATAAACTACTTCCTACGACCTTGGAGATTAAAGCCATAAAATGGCATTAAGAGCATCCAATTCCCCTGGAAGATCCTAAATTTGCTTGGAGTAATCATCATAGTCATCAAGCTCATCTTTAAGACTAGTATACCACATCTACATTATAAGTTTTTTAAACAATGGTTTGAATTTATTTCAATCATAGAAATTCATTATATTATAGACTTTGTATTACTTAAGTAATTGGTGAATTTGTTGATCCATTAATTAAAAAATTACACATTTTCATGCTTTATAAATCACATAAAAATATTTGTATTTTGACATGTACAATTTTTTTTCAAACGAATTTATTAGCAAAATGATTAGGTTTTCACTTAACTTGTGATAAAATACATACATAGATGATAAATGTTTTTTGAATATACAATTTTCAGAAATTTTAAATGTCCATAACCAAACAAAAAATTGGCATTAAACTTACATGAATGAATGTTTTAAATAATTATGTGTATAAGAGTTTTGTTTTGTGTATTATACATAGCATTAACTATTTGTACATATTGCATATTAATTTGCATTCGTCAAAACATAAAAATACATTTAATGGAGGAAAATGTTTTCGTCCATTATATGCACTATATAGATATTAGTAATTGGTTTACTCATTTTATGACTTTTATATATATTAATACTGATATGCGAGGCAACGACATACAAAATGAAACTCCGTTATATATACCAATAATGGTAATATGAAGAAGAAGTCACCCAGCGTGTCGAGAGTGACAACAAATGTTTGACCATCAGAGCTCAAACAAGATACTACGACAAGAGAAGCTAACGAGAAATTGTAGTACTGTAGTAAACTAAACAAACGTTCATCATCTTACTGAAACCGGAAGGGTGGTGTTTGGTTGGTTGGATGTCACACAGAAAGAGATTAAGCTGAACCTATATATAAGAAAGAAAGACTTCGGTTTTTTGGACTCTCTTCACATGCAGTGACTAAGTGAGTACGCACCAAACAATGCATGTGAACCACTACCAAAAATTCAACTACGTACTACCATAATTTTAAATACTATAGCAAATGTAACCAAACAATGCATGTGAACCACTACCAAAAATTCAACTACGTACTACCAAAAATTGATTTTAATTTTAAATACTATAGCAAATGCAACCAAACAATGCATGTGAACTACGTACTACCAAAATTTGATTTTAATTTTAAATACTATAGCGAATGCGCACCAAACAATGCATGTGAACTACGTACTACGTACCAAAAATTGATTAAGCATGTGATCGAACTGACCACCACTTTACTACATTATTTTGCTTTTTATCCCCAGCCACACGGGTCCATATCCAACACCAAACTAAGATTCTTGGGACCTCAACTCTTGTGCGGATGAATGATCATATCATGTCACTTAATTTATTCTTCGTCAATAAAGCGCTTTTGGTTTTTGACCCACAACATTATTCTTCGTTAATCTTATCTTAGCGGAAAGTTAAAACTATTCTTTCTGTTTTTTTAGCATGCACGAGCTTCTTTACATCAATAAAATGAATAAATCATATTCAACATCCATTAGTACGTGTACTATTATATATACTAGAAAGGTACCCTCATATTTCATATTACGGCGGCGAGTAAATTTTATGACAAGCAAATATTGCTCATTTATACTTTTTTTTAAACAATAACTTTACGAAAAATGGAAAATTTAATCAAATAACTAAACATTAGGATACGGGTATATATCACTACAAGAAAATGGTCTTTTAGTGACACCATTTTTAATGACACACAAAAAAAGTGTAAATGAAAATACATGTTTACTTACACTTTTAAAGAAAAATGTAAGCAAAAATTTAGTTTTGCCCACACTTTTCAAAAAGTGTAAGCAAAAGTTTAACTTTTACCCACACTTTATATTAAATGTAAGCAAAAGTCTAGTTATGCCTACTCTTTTAGAAATGTGTGAGCAAAAGTCTAATATATACACACACTTTACGTTAAGTGTGAGAAAAAGTATAGTTTTACTCACACTTTTTGAAAAGTGTTAGTAATAATTTTATTTTTACCCACACTTTTTAAAAGGTGTAAGTAATAGTTTTATTTTTACCCACACTTTTTTAAAAAGTATAATTAATAGTTTTACGTTTACCCACACTTTTTAAAAAGTGTGAGCAAAAGTGTAGTTTGTGTTAAAAAAAATCTACCTTTTATCTATACTTGTTGAAAAATATAAATTCGAGGCTCGTTTTTGTTTACAAGATCGTTAAAATTTACGTGTATTAAAGTGAAGTTTGCTTTTACCATTGTTTTGAAATCTCGATTAAGTGGCTGAAAGGCGGTTTTGAGCGAACAACCCTGTTGAATCCTGACTGACCCAATGACTCGGCCAGGTCAATTGAAAAACTAGTTTCTAAAACATTGGCTTTTACTCTTCAAATTATTTAACAAAATATTTTATAAAATCTTTACTATTTCTAATATTTAACTAAATTATCTTATCTGACCTTTTATTAGGGCATCCACTATGGTAGTTTTATCAAAAGGTCTAAAACCAATATAAAGCTTTATCTTTCATTTTAACCATAGTGATCAATTGTTTCATGTACATGTGGCATGAAGAGGTCCATATTCTTGAACCTATTCATAATTTAATGCATATGTTATTATGAAACATTTTAAGAGTTGTAAAAGGTTTATGCATAGTGAAGATAGGTTTATAACATCAAAAGGTTTATAAATTAATGCTTATGGACCTATACAAAACTTCACCATTGTGGATGCTCTTAACTCCTAATAATAATTTTACAATTATTACACATGATTTGACCATTTATTAACTTATCAACATCTGATATTCTGATTTGACCTTTTATTAACTCGGTCCATCACTCTCACTTTCCCCAAATCATTTTCCCCAAATCGAAGCTCAATCGCACCTTACAATCGAAGCTTAATTGTTAGGGTTTAAACTAAGCAATGATCGCACGTTACTAAGCTTAATCGTTCCGTATCGATGCTCAATCCAACTACAAATCAACACCGAAGCTCAATTGTTAGGGTTTAATCGTTCTGTTTCGAAGCTCATTGTTCAACCTCGTCACTCAATTCGGTAATTGCTTCAGATTTTGTTTATTTTGTACCGATTGATGTTTATTAGTGAAGTTTTTGTACCGATTGCTTCAGATCTGTGGTGATTGATGCTATAAAGTTTATGAGATGATGTTTATCATTAGAAGGTTATGTTTACTCGAGTGTTGGTTAGGTTATCAACGGTTTTTGGCGTAGAATTGTCGGAATAGAATGTTATGCTTACTCAAGTGTTGGCTAGGCAGTAGGCACACTAGTAGGTGAGCGTTGGCGGTTATCAACTTTTTTGGCGTAGTATTTCATCACAGTCAAATAATTTCAGTTGTTTATATGCCGATATCTAAATTGTGTATCATTATGTTGTGTACGAGTTTGTGTTTCTAGATATCTAACTTACATTTGTTACAGTGTTAGATCGATTAGTATAGAACTATAGATGATTACTGTGTATACGAGTTTGTGTTTTTTGCTAGTGTTCGGCTCTGTCTATATCAGAATTATCGGCATATACACAGAATCCATAATTTCAGTTGTAATTTACTGGAATTAATTCTGCACTGATTCATTTTGAGATTAGTTAGCTGTAAAATGCTCTAGTAAAATGATACCAGTGATGCACTGTCTGATGTAAGTTAATCTCGGATTGTTGTGATTTACTGGAGTTAAGTGGAACTAGTTCCTTACGCAATCAGTTTACTTTGCGTTTTGTTTAGTTTGAGGTCATACGCTTAGTTTTACTTGAATTTAGTGAAGTTTAGTACCAATTCGGTTTGCGTTTTATTGGTTTGGTTTGAGGTGAGATATTCCTCAAAGTAGTAAAGTCACTTTTGAAGTTTAGTACCAATTCAGTTTGCGTTTTATTGGTTTGGATATGAATTCATTGAAGTATACTATTGAGGTCCCAATCAAGACACCTGAAAATAAGCTACATTGCAATAAGTATTACGAGTATTTTGGACCAGATTACACTCTTCATGTTGAGCCAAGCCCCCTTGACAACCAAAATACTCCAAAAGATTTGGAGAAAATCAGGTGAGATATGTTATAAATACTAAATGCTGCTTGTTTGTCTAACCCTGCTCACATGCATTATGCTCAATATATCTTTAGTAAATACGTTAGATTAAAAATGATGGATTAGTCATGCATGTCCACTTAAGTGATCACTTGGTTGGTAAAAGAATGTAGACTCGTGAATATATAACACCACTTTGGGCCTAACTGCCTATTGTCCTAGTAGGTTCTTTTTTAACAAAACAAGTCCATCCTTGGTCATCGGGTATGTGGTCAAGGAGTCGTTTTTAATGTCTGAGAGTCTCGTAGGACTTTATAAATGACAACGCTCGAGAGTGGATTATTTGCAGATTGAAAAACAATAGATTGTGTTCTTTACTTCCAAGTAATCAAGTCATTACGTCTTAACATAAAATGTAGGAAGTAATCAAGTCAATTTTTTCCAAGTAATCAAGTAATCTTACTTTCAACAAATTTTGGTTAAGGTTTGATGGATAAATCGTGGATGTATACTCCTTGTTTGAATTCGAAATCTTTGGCATGGTTATTAGAAGATTACACAACTGTTTTAATCTGTTTGGTCTGTGATAGAAGTTTGAACTTGTATCGCAACCCTGTCTCGCACTTTGTGATTTTAATCACCAAGGACCTAAACACAACATTTTTTTGTGGCATCTATTCGTATTATCATCTTTAAATTAGCCATTGCGCTATGTACAAGCTGGTTGATTTATTTCTATCATAGCTCTATTTGGAAGTGGTCTAACACTACTGCATAAATTCGTAGGTTTTTGCTGTCAAAAGTGTTCTTCAGAAACCAATAAGTTTGATTCAGGGGCCACCAGGTATCTGGAAAACAGTAACTTCTGTTGCAATTGTTTATCACATGGCTAAACAGTGCCAAGGGCAGGCATCATTTTTATCATTGTATTTTATATTGTCTAGTAAGCGAGTCATGGAACGATGGTGGTGATGATGGTTAATTTACATCAGGTTCTAGTATGTGCACCTAGCAATGTGGCTGTAGACCAACTTGCAGAGAAGATAAGTGCCACTGGTTTAAAGGTAAGGGTGTTCAAGCTTCCATTTTTTTTAAATATAATTTCTATTGCTTATGTTATTTATGCAAGAGCTGTTAAACTCATGTCACTACTTGCTTGTCATTCCATCTCTCATAACCCAGTAACTATTTTTTTTACCCTCTTTAAATCCATCTATGTGTTGAAATTTACTGTTATTTACTGTTGTAATTTGTTTATTTACAGTTGTATAATTTGGTGATTAAAGTTGGGTGTAGAAAGTTTGGATCTTTAAGTCAAAGTAGGATCTTGAATGGTGCAAGTTTTAGGACTAATGGTAATTTCTTGAATTTTTATTTATTTATTTATTGTGTGTTTTGATGTTGGTATTAGATAAAGTTTGGATCTTGATTGTTGTTTTGATGTGAAGTAGGTGTTGGGTTGAGGAATTGGTCGATTTTTGGATCGGTTAATGCGAATTGTGGGTCGGCGAGGTCTATTCATGGCTCTGGTAATTTTTAATGCTTTAGTTTTCTATAAGCATGTCAAAACGTCTTTTTTTTTTCATAAGTGCGTTCTGTTTCTAGGAAGACATAGATAATCACTATTTGCTTATGGTTTCTTGAACATTATATTCTGATTTGTTGCAATTTGTAAATGTAAATAACTAAATAATAAGCTAATCAATCCTAAAATGCATTCCCAAACACCTTCTTAGAGAGTAAAATATATCGTCTACAAGTTGAATACAGTGTTAAGATTGTAATTGGCAGCGTGTCCAGTTATAAAGTTAATTCTCTTTTTAATATATTTTACTATACTTCTGCTGTAAATTTTGAAATTAAAGATTCCGTTTATTTAGCATCGACACTTTTTTCGTATTTTCACCAGCATTTAAGGCTTCCAAAGATTATTATGATACTCTTGGAGTGAGTAGGAGTGCATCTTCTTCAGAAATTAAGAAAGCGTATTATGCGGTTTGTATCTTTCCAGAGACTTGTATATATATGTTTTCCTTTATTTGTTTTACATGGATGGAATGTAACTATTAATGTGCATTGTCTTTTCTGCTAATGTGATATCATCACAAACTGATTGCTCTTTGATATTGGCATTTCTAGTTATTATCTATAGGTTGTAAGATTGTCTTTTCTGCTAATGTGATATCATCACAAGTAATATTACTACAGTAATAATCTTAGTCATTAAATAAAAATGATTTATGAAGTATGCATTAGTAACATGACTTTTTTTGGTCTACTTTTAACCCAGTTGACCCTTTTCCCCTTTTAGCATTATTTGACCCATTCGAGTTATAAACACAACCCAAATTACCCATTTAGACCGCATGCAAAAAACCGTGTATCAATCTTGTAACACACTCACATGCTTATTCTCTGTGCAGAGTTCTTAGGAATCGATGCCAGACCAAATACATTCAGTTACGCAGAATTAAGAACTGCAACAGATGATTTTAGTGCAGCAAATAAGCTTGTGAAGGAGGTTTTGGAGCTATTTACAAGGTAATTTATACTTTTAAATAAGAATCCATTTTTGCAAGTGCTGGTCTAGTCAACAGAGATTGTCTTTAAGATATTTGGTGATTGTGCTGGTCAGTTTCATTTCAAACAGGTTGTCAAATGACACGATACCCATTTAATTACATTGACTAGAGTTATATATAATTTGGGTCAAACGGGTATGTATGGGTTAAGCACACTGAGCATGAGCAATGTTATTAACTTCTGTTTGTGAAGAATGACCCATATAGCCCTTTTAACTATTTTTGTATGTACCGTTTCTATAGGAAAATAAGCAGTTATCCTAAAATGCTTGGAAGCCCTGACACTGTTAACAAATCAAACGCAAGTTGTCTTTTTATATCAGGTAGTTCTTTAACAGTTTTTATATGTGCTTTAATAAGCCTTAAACTACCAGTGGCGGGTTGGGTCGGTTTGTTTGTTAAATATTTTGACCCACTGACCTGTTATTGTTTTTGACCCAAATGAATTGCTTATGACCCAGTTATTGTTTTCAACCCGTGATGATGAAAATCTTACCCACGTTATCTCTGTTACAGATAAAATCGCAGCCGAAACATTAGACACCACTTTGCTTGAGTTGGTGGGTAAATGTGTATGGAGAACTGCAGATTGGATTGACAAAACGAAGAAAGTATAAAGTCTGTACAATTATGTTTAGTTTGTTCTTCAATCAATTCAGAAACCTTGACATAATTGCAGATTTGTTGTTGAATTATGTTCAATTCAGAAACCTTGAATTATGTTGCAGATTTGTTGTTGAATTAATATAGCAGCCTAAGATTATGTATGCATACCAGTTGCTTTACTATTAGCCTATAGTGACACAAGTATGTGTCAAAAATAGACTCAACCAATCCTGACACTATTAAGTGTCAGAAAATTGTGTCACTATATACTTTTACCGCCTGGACTTTTATTGACGCTTTTTATAAGTGAAGGTGAAAAATATATATATTTAGTGACACTTTTTTGGACATTTTCTGACACTTTTTGTGTGTCACTATTTGACTTTTTTCTTGTAGTGTATCCTATTAGATAACCTTTCGAGACTTTTCCAACGTTATAAAAACAACATCAATGTTGTACCATAACCGAATTTCATAAAGTTGAAAAAAATTATCAGTAGTGAAGTATGGACTAGATATTTGCATAAATGTTTTAGTCAGTATATGTGTACATTAAGTTTATGCTATAAAACAAAAAGCCCAAGGGATTGTTAAAATAAAAAACGCCTTATATTTTGTACTTCTATCTATTAATCTATTAATACTATTAAAACAAGGTTTCGACTGAATCTTTGACTAGGTGGAGCCTTTTGATTGGTTATTTGAATTAAATATTTAATGCTGATGTCATAATTAAAAATAAAATACATTTTTAAGGGTTTTGCTAACGACAACTCTTAGAGTTTTCATATTTTTCGGGATCGTGCTAATGTTTTTCGGAATTATCAACCAATTGTTGTTCTTATATCCGCAAGATAGTAATCGATTTTTGATGATGTATGAATTGTCCAGGCCCAAATCCGATCCACTGACGCAAAACAAAGTCTTTCGATCTAAAGCCGAAACAGTCTACCGGAGAAACAATTTTGAATAATATATGTCTTTGCTTTATAAAATCGACTAATTGTTTGATAGATATAGAGTAATCAAATACGTCATAGCCAGAAAATCATACAAGCAAGTTTGGTGGATTAGTGAGATTGTGACATTAGGGGTTTCCAAAGTAAATCATGTCATAGCCAATGCCTAGCTATCAAACACGACACATGCACTATTCTTTTCTCCAAAAGTGTTGGTTCTATCAATACCCATGCCTAACTATCAAACACGACACATGTCTATGAGACTAAATTCAATACCAACCGAGTTAACACATGTTATTCTAGTTTAATTTGGCACTGTTTAGTGGAAGAAAGCGCATACTCAATCTAAGAATAAATATTAAATGGATCTAGTGTTTTATATGGAGAGAAGACTTATTAGGTGAAACTTAAAACTAGCATTCGATATTTAAATATCTTTTATAAAAAATTACATGTATATGAAAGCAATTATATCAAAGTTCTACATAAGGGGTAATATTTGACATTTGCTTATTATATGTGATTTGGTTGGGACATCGATCGCATGCAGGTTATACATGTTTGGGGTTCGACACATGACAGTAGTCATAATTATCATTTGTAATCAATCTCGATAATTTCAAAGTTATATATATATATATATATATATATATATATATATATATATATATATAGTGTATCTTTATTTTCAGAATCCTGTTAAGTGCGGGAACTGCGAGAACTCCAATTTTGTATTAAAAAAAACATGCATATTCATATAAAACATGTATGTTTTCTTACATACACCTTAATACATATACATGCATAACACACATGTTCATATAAAAACATGTTAAGTGCAACAGATAAATGCAAAATAGTTTTATTTTTAGAACCCTGTTAAGTAATGGAACTGCGAGAACTCCAATTATGCATTAGAAGGTCATGTACTGGATAAGGTAACGATAGGTTGCTTCTTTGAAGACCATGTAAAGGCATTGTTACCCAGGAAGAACATGAATCCTGTTGTACTTCTTCCATCATCTTTATTTCCAGCCCAGTCACTGTCGCTATATCCAACCAGCTTGAAGTCTTCACTTGTTGAGTAAAACATACCATATTCTACGGTACCTTTGATATAACGGATGATCCGCTTTGCGATCTCCAAATGTTTTGTCGTAGGCTCTTCCATGAAACGAATAATCAATCCAACCGCAAAGAGAATGTCGGGTCTTGTACATGTCAAATAGCGCAAACTTCCAACGAGACTCTTGAATTGAGTTGAGTCTACCGCTTCTCCTCCGTCATGCTTAGAAGGCTTTGCCTTATGTTCTATGGGGGTGCCAACGGGATTACACTTATCCATGCCGAACCTCCTTAATATCTCCTTAGCATATCCTTCTTGACTTATAAAAATTCCATCATCTGTCTGCTTAACCTCAATGCCAAGATAATAAGACATGAGTCCTATGTCTGTCATCTCGAACTCTTTCGTTATTGACTTCTTGTGCTCATCTATCATACTCTGAGAGTTTCATGTAAAGATCAAATCATCCACGTACAAGCAGACGAGAAGTATTCCTCCACTTTCAAATTTCACGTAAAGTGCATATTCACTTAGGCATTTTGTAAAACCATGTTCTTGGAAATACTTGTCAATTCTAGTATTCCAAGCACGTGGTGCCTGCTTTAGACCATATAAGGCCTTTTTCAACCTTAGCACTTTACCTTCATGCCCTTTGGCAACATATCCCTCCGGTTGCTCCACATAAACTTCTTCTTCGAGAAGTCCATTTAGAAATGCAGACTTCACATCCATTTGGTGGATTTTCCACCTATTTTGAGCTGCAATAGCAATAATCATTCTAATAGTTTCTAAACGAGCAACAGGAGCAAATACCTCTTCATAGTCGATCCCATGCTTCTGCTTGTAACCTTTTGCCACAAGTTTTGCCTTGTACTTCTCCACTTCGCCTTTGGCGTTTTTCTTGGTCTTGTATACCCACTTGACTCCAATAGCCTTTTGGCCTTTCGGAAGGGTCGTCAACTCCCACGTATCATTCTTCACTATTGACTTTATCTCCTCGTCCATGGCTTGTCTCCATTTCTTACTTTTCATAGCCTCCTCAAAAACTAAAGGTTCACAATCAGAATATAAACAAAGAAGGGGTATCTCGTCAGTTACCTCGTACAGCTCTTGCAAACTTCTTGTCTTTGGTTCTCCTTCACTTGAACTTGAAGGTGAGTCTTGGGTTGGAGTTGGACTTTGAGGTTGTTGGACTTCTTCACTTGATTCATCCATCTCTTCTTCAATCATAGGAAGAAAGTCATACCTTTCATTTTCTTTAATGCTCTAATCCCATGCTTCTTCTTCATTGAACTCCACGTCTCTACTCACTACCACCTTCCTTGTGATTGGATTATAGAGCTTGTAGCCTTTTGACTGCTTGTCGTAGCCAACGAACACATGCTTCTCACTTCTATCATCAATCTTGGATCGCCTTTGGCTTGGAACGTGAACATACACTATACTTCCGAATACCCTTAGGTGAGAGACGGTAGGCTTCATCCTATTCCATGCTTCTTGTGGAGTCTTGTTATCTAAACTCTTTGATGGACACCGGTTCAATAGATATACCGCACAGTCAACCGCTTCGGCCCAAAACTCCTTTGGCATCTTCTTACTTTTCAACATGCTTCGGACCATATTGAGAATGGTTATATTCTTTCTCTCCACCACTCCATTTTGTTGTGGGGAGTAAGGAGCCGTTAGAAATCTCCGGATCCCATTATCCTCACAAAATTTGTTAAATTCTTTTGATAAAAATTCTCCACCTCTATCGGATCTCATGGATTTAATTTTTAAACCTTTCTCTTTTTCTACCATAGCTTTAAATGTCTTAAAAGCTTCAAAAGCTTAGGATTTTTCTTTTAGAAAATATACCCAAGTTTTTCTTGAAAAGTCATCAATAAAAAGCATGAAGTAAAGATTCTTACCATGAGAGGGTGGAGTAATGGGACCGCACAAATCCGTGTGAATTAGTTGTAAAGGCTCCTTAGCTCTTGATGTCGCTTCTTTCGGGAACGAACTTCTAGCATGCTTTCCAAGAAGACATCCTTCACACACTTGATTGGGATGATCAATTTGATCTAACCCTTTCACCATTCCCTTTGATGATAATAACTTTAAGTCACCAAAGTTTAAGTTCCCATACCTCATATGCCAAAGCGACGAATGATCCTTCAAACAACTCTTTAAGCACTTAGCTTCATCATGTTGAATGTTTAGAAGGAACATTCGGTTTTTAGTCATAGGGACTTTAGCTATGAGCTTTCCTTCGGGATTTCTTATTGTAGCACTACGATCTTTGAAATGAATATCGTAGATTTTCTCTAAAAGTTGTCCCACACTTAAAATGTTACTTTTAAGATTGGGCACATTGTATACGTCCGAAATATATTGGTGACTTTCATCTTTAGCTCGGATAAGTATCTTACCTTTTCCTTTCACCGGTGCCTTTGATTCATCTCCAAAGGTGACGTGACCTTTACTTTCCTCCATATCCACGAACAAATATTCTTCACCCGTCATATGGTTACTCGCAGCGGAATCTATATGCCATGGTTCTATCCTCTCTTCTTGTTCGTCACGTCTTGCCATTAGCAAGGTAAGCTCATCTTTGTCTTCTACCTCCACAAGATTAGCTTTTTCTTCCACTGGTCTTGAGCTACTACACTCATTGGCATAATGACCATATTTGCGACAATTGTAACATTGTATATGGGGCTTACCTCCTCTTTGAGATTGAAAGCCTCTCTCACGACCTCTTTGATATGAAAACCATTGGTTTTCATCTTCTTTGTTGACATCTTCTCTTCCTCTTCCTCGTCCTCGGCCTTGGAAACCACCACGACCTCGAAAAGTACCACGTCCTCTTCCTTGCTCCTTTCCATTTAGAAAGCTCTTTTCTCTTTCTTTGAAAGAGACCTTTGAGTATAAAGCTTGCTCTAAGGGTTCTTTCCCCATTCTTTTCTTCAACTTCTCTTCATGGGCTTGTAAAGATCCCATGAGTTGATCAATGGTCATAGAGTCTATGTCTTTTGACTCCTCTATGGCCACGACAATGTAATCAAAGCTTGGTGGCAAAGAGCGAAGAATCTTCTCTATCACCCTTGTGTCACTCAAGCTTTCACCATTTCCCTTTATTTCATTTGAAATGGTCAAGACACGAGTGAAATAATCCATAATGGTTTCGGATTCCTCCATTTGGAGCTTTTCGAATTCTCCTCTAAGAGTTTGAAGACGTACCTTTTTCACCTTGTCAATTCCTTTGAAAGCATTTTGAAGGATCTCCCACGCTTCCTTAGAAGTGGTTGCATTTGCAACTTTCTCAAACATCGCATCATCAAGACATTGATAGATGAGTGTAAGAGCACTTTGATCCTTCTTTGTTGCCTTTTGCAACTCCACCCTTTGAGCGACATTTAACGAACTTTCATCATCAACTTTCTCAACACCTTTCTCTACTATCTCCCACACATCATGTGAACCGAGCAACGCCTTCATACGAATGCACCAACTACCATAGTTGTCTTTGGTAAGACGAGGAAACTGGAACAAGTTCATTGCACCTGACATCTCGATCTTCTAGCTCTGATATCACTTTGTTGGAAAATACGAGGGCCTTTTAGGCTTATATTCGATGAAGAGAGGAATACTTAGAGAGCTTTTACAATGAAACTTTTATTACTTGAACTTTTCTTCATAGTTCATACAAATGCATCACTACACCTATTTATACTTCTCCATGGAAGGTTCTAGAACCAAGATATTTTCCATGGATAATTACTTACATCATCATCCTAATCTTAATTCTAGATGCTTGATACATCATTATCCTTATCAACATATCTAGTTCTAGATACTTCCCACTAGATAAGTCTAACTAGATATTTCTAGTATCATTCTAGATATTTCACAAAGATATTTTCTATGAGTATTCTACGAATTTCTAGAAGCTTCCATACCATTCTACGACTTTCTAGAAACTTCCATACCATTGTCGGGCTAAATCAGGTTTATGATCCAACAAATTTTACAACTCAAATATATAGCATATGTTACATATACAGGGTCATGTATGCATGTCACTTTATGAACAATTACTTGAAAAGACATACAATCTTCCATGCAAAAAAAAAAAAAAAATGCTAAGTAGTTTTCAGCAGAAGTTTTTTGTTTCTCAATAAATAATCATTACTAGAAACTGATGAAGATGGCTAAATATACATTTACATATATCTATAAACATATAAGATTGATTCCTAAAATTTAATGTGGAGGCGTCAAGATTGCATATAGTACAAATTGTTAATGCTCGGAATTCAATGCAGCCTCATAATTATTATACAATCATGAAAGGAGATGAAGTGCAATGGTTGCCCGAATTGATCACATAGCATTTAGTATAGAATTAAAAAGTCGGTTAGATGAAATGCAAGGGTTGCGAAAAGTTGCAAGAATAATTAATGATTTAACCTAATTCATGCCTATATAAACCGACCAAAATCATATTTAGTATATACATTTGAAGATGACTCACACATCTTTTAGATCTTTGATTGTTGGTAGCGGTATGTAAATTCTATTTTGCAATATTTTGGAGATGATTCACATATCTTTTAGATCTTTGTAATTAACTTGGTCTTCTTTTTTTCTTAATTTTGTTATCATACGCAGGTACCATGAAAATCACACAAGATCATGCATGCTCAGATAAATGGAACCAAAGATTGGGATAAAAACTATTTTATTTGTTTCTTACATATTTAGGTGATTCTTATAGGTAAGCATATATATAGATATATGTATTATGTTAATGCATTTTCATATACAAGTAATTTATGGGGAAAAATATTTTAAAAGGTAATATACTTGACACGTATTCATCTTCTGGGTAGTAAACTAAATTTTTTCAGATTTAACACCATTAACTTGTAATTTTTTCATCTTTTGGGTAATCTGTCACTTGCTCTACTGGTAGCAAGTTCCACTACTACCCAAAAGATGAATATGTGGCAAGTATAATACTTTTTTTTTTATAATTTGCCCTACCCATCACTCCGACGACCACCGCCGCTCCGGCCACCTCAACCAACCACCCACCTTCTCCTTCCTCATCACACAAACCTTAAAAAAAAAAAAAAAAAAAAAAAAAAAAAAAAAAAAAAAAACCTCCACCATTATTCGCCGCTGTTATTTCTTCTAGAAACCACCACCACCATCACAACAGCCGCCGTTATTTCTACATGAAACCACCACCACTAACACAATAGCCGCCGTTATTTACTTCCCATCATGTAAATAACACGAAATAACCGTATTCCAACACCCCACATCTCTCTCAGGCATGTAGAGATGTTTCTAGTTCACTACCCAAACATCTGATGTGCTGCTTTACTAACAAAAATTCTTGAATTGCTATTAACATAAAAATTATTGAATTGCTATTATGGTAAAAACATTTTTTTTATTTATATAATTTGCCCTATTGGCAAATCCTTAATTTAGTGGTGGTGGTTTCATGTAGAAATAACGGCGGCTGCTGTGATGGTGGTGGTGGTTTCTAGAAGAAATAACAGCGGCGAATAATAGTGGAGGTTTATTTATTTATTTATTATTTTTTTTAAGGTTTGTGTGATGAGGAAGGAGAAGGTGGGTGGTGGGTTGAGGTGGCCGGAGCGGCAGTGGTCGTCGGAGTGATGGGTAAGGAAAATTATAAAAAAAAAGTATTATACTTGCCACATATTCATCTTTTGGGTAGTGGTGACCGGTTAGCAAGTGACAGATTACCCAAAAGATGAAAAATTTACAAGTTAATGGTGTTAAATCTGAAAAATTTTAGTTTACTACCCAGAAGATGAATACGTGGCAAGTATATTACCTTTTAAAATATTTTTCCCTAATTTATGTGCGATTTCTATTGATGTAGCTCACATGTGCGAACTGATTCAAGAAAATGTGCACGAGCATGTATGTAAAGCAACATTTAAATGATTAAATGTAATTTTTAGCGTGATTAGTTTATGATGTAGCTCACATGTGCGAATTGATTAAAGAAAATGTGCACGAGCATATATACAACATCGAGATGAAAGTGCAAGGGTTGCAGAAATTGATCACGTATTTAGTATAGAATTAAAAGACGGTTATGGACAAGCATGTATGTAAAGCAACATTTAAATGGTTAAATGATAAAGTACATACTTTTTGCTCGAACCTATTTGTAAATTATAATAATAATAAAAAAAATAATGTTTAAAACGTAAGAGTGGAGTCCAAAGGTTTTAGAAATTATTAATAGTGTGTTAATTAATATTCATTTGGTTAATTATTTAAAATTGAGTTTATTGATAAAATTTATTAATATTAATTAGAATTCAATGTTAATTTTCAATGAAATTAATTGTACAGTAAAATGAGATGAAACCAAAAAGGTTTGTAACGATTTTTATATAGTTTATGTGACATTATTATATATACATGATTACACAAACTTTATAATACTATAAGATTGAGTCCCTTAATATAATGCGGAGTAATCAAGATACTCAAGATAGAGTCCCATAATTTAATGTGAAGTATATACAACATCGAGATAGAAGTGCAAGGGTTGCCAGAATTGATCACGTACTTAGAATAGAATTAAAATACGGTTATGGATTGAGATGAAGTTGAAAAGGTTGCAAGAATAATTAATGATTTAACCTAATTCATGCCTATATAAACCGGCCAAAATCACATTTAGTATGTACATGTTGTAAGCAACATTTAAATGGTTAAATGATAAAGTACATAATTTTTGCTCGAACCCATTTGTAAATTATAATAATAATAAAAAAAAGTTTAAGACATAATAGTGGAGTCCAAAAGTTTTAGGAATTATTAATAGTATCTTAATTAACATTCATATGGTTAGCTATTTAGAATTGAGTTTATTAATAAAATTTATTAATATTAGTTAGACTTGAATGTTAATTTTCAATTGCGTTCCTTAATTTAATGTGGAATAATCAAGATACTCAAGATGGAGTCCCATAATTTAATGTGAAGTATATACAACATCGAGATGGAAGTGTAAGGGTTGCAGAAATTAATCACGTACTTAGTAAAGAATTAAAAGACGGTTATGAACTGAGATGAAGTTGAAAAGGCTGCAAGAATAATTAATGATTTAACCTAATTCATGCATATATAAACCGACCAAAATCACATTTAGTATGTAAATATTTGTAAGTAACATTTAAATAGTTAAATGATAAAGTACATTATTTTTGCTCGAACCCATTTGTAAATTATAATAATAAATTAAAAAATAAAGTTTAAGACATAATAGTGGAGTCCAAAGGTCTTAAGAATTATTAATAGTGTGTTAATTAATATTTATTTGGTTAGCTATTTAGAATTGAGTTTACTGATAAAATTTATTAATATTAGTTAGACTTCAATTTTAATTTTCAATAAATTAGTTGTACTGTAAAATGAAATGAAACCAAAAAGGTTTGTAACGATTTTTATACAGTTTATGTGACATTATTATATATACATGATAATGCAAATTACACTATAACAAATAAGAAAAAGCCAGTGTGCTTCGTATTACCATGCAAAAACCACATAATGCAAAATTATTGTTGGGTTACGTAATAGGCCAAAACAATCAAAGGAAATTACATAAAGCGTATGACGATTTAATAACGACAACCCATTTAGAAAATATAAAGACCAAAAAACCAAAACAATATCAACCATTTTTATATTTTTAAACAACAAATTAAAAAAGTTTCATAGAACATATTAAACTAAAAATACAAATGCACTCGACAATTCACAAAAACAGTCCGCGCGATTAACAATTAGATTAAAAGCCCATACGTAGCACAGGTTCTGCAAACCTCGTTTATCAAAATTCTCTCTTTGCCGAGGAATAATTTATGAGGCTGATGGGTACCAAGTTAGGTAAATATTTATTTAGATATAATTGCACAGTTGACTAACGAAGGAAAAACATGAATTGGACACATCTGATCAAGCATGCGTACGTTTTCTTTTCAGGTTTATATGCACATGCATAGGTTCATCCTGACACAATCATACACTACATCTTTAGTTAGAAACAAGTGGGAAGTGGGAATTTTGGAGGAATTTTTGTGATAATTATTTACGAATAATGTTTGGCCGGGGCTTTTCATTGTGAGATCGTTGTATGTTTTTTGCCGACACGTGTTGTATTTGTTTGGAATAAATGGTGTGTCAAGCTATATTTGTAGTTGTTGTTTGATGTCCTTTTTGAAATGAATGTTGTGTCATACATCAGCATGTTGCGGCGGGCTAATTTTGACGTTCATAGTTTTAAAAAAATTTAAGATAATTTTAAACTTATTTGATAAGTTAAAGATGCATTTTGAAAGTTCTTTTATTTAAAAATTATATATATATATATATATATATATATATATATATATATATATATATATATATATATATATATATATATATGGGATGGCTAATGTGAGATCAAACTTAAAGTTGTGAAAATAAGATCTAGTTAAAATAACCATTAAAAACATTTATGAATAACCATTTTATCAATAATGCACAAAAAATAATATATTAGTACATAAACTGATATTTGAATTACTGATACACAATTAAAATTTTTATTTCGATACATCAAAATCTCAAAAAACTGATATTTCGTACATAAAGTGATACACTTAATATATATCAACTACTAAATAAACTAATACACATTCAAAAATCTATTGCACATTGAATAAAGGTGTATCACCTAGATATCATCAAGTCTAAAAAGAAAAAATTCATAACTTTACCAATTTTAGTCGTAATTAATGAAATTTTTATTTTTGTTTTAGGAAGAGTGTCATTTTTCAAATT
This sequence comes from Artemisia argyi, assembly GCA_030686995.1. Taxonomy (NCBI): domain Eukaryota; kingdom Viridiplantae; phylum Streptophyta; class Magnoliopsida; order Asterales; family Asteraceae; genus Artemisia; species Artemisia argyi. The sequence continues at coordinate 240,989,048 of CM060700.1, read as the reverse complement.
TTAGTTAGATCTTATTTTTACAACTTTAAGTTTGATCTTATTTGATCTAGATTATATATATATATATATATATATATATATATATATATATATATATATATATATATATATATATATATATATATATTAAACTTCAACATTTTTTATAAAATCGTACGTACGTCAAAAGTTTATAAATATTTGGTTGTTTTCTTCGTTATCGAGAGACCTTTTTAACAGTACTTTTTTTATTCAACAAACCAGTAGGTATGTGTTAGGTATTTGGCAAAAAAGGTTGCTATTTTATAGTTAAACCCTTTATAAATTTACATAAGTTAACACGAGCACCCTCTTTAGAACAACTTTGTTTTCTTTTCTTAAAAAGAAATCACCAAACCTAAAAGCTACTGTAAGTTGTACTATTAGCAGTTTCCCAAATGGTGATTCAATATTTAGCGTATACTCACATCCGGACAATAGTACAGGGGCCAAAAGCGGAAAGAAAAGAAAAACAAATTCAAAATGAAGAGAGAAAAAAGTACGGTACAAACAAACACTGCATGTCGAAAACAACCCAATCGGAAAATAATAATAACAACAACATAGTAGTAACAATTAGTGGGCTGTTTCATGGATCAGGGTAGCCCTTTAGTAATAATATTAAAAAATTGTGTTGGCCCATCTCAACACAATTAATAGTATATAGAATTTGAAACCTAGTAAGATATAAGTCCAAGGAAAGTAAGACCTGTAAAATGATTAATTATGTACTTTGCAAAGTCCATAGACATAATAAATTTAATTATTGAAAAGGCAAATGAATACTTCACAATCTAAACCAACCGCATCGTGTTAGAGTGGGTAGGAAGAATCAGTTGTTTGGCATCCTTTGCCGTGTAACAAGGGGGAGAAGAGGAAGATGGAGTCGGCACCGCTTCTATTTCAAATGGTGTTTAATTAACGTAATTCGGTGTGCAAAAGAATACTTGCATCTTATTTGTACTACCCACACGTAATGCATAGTTTTGGGGTTAAATGAGCAAGAGTTTTTTTTTTTTTTTTTTTTTTTTTTTTTTTTTTTTTTTTTTTTTTTTTTGGGCAGTAGACTTGTCTTTTTTTCCTCAATGTGAACAATTTTATAAATCACAAAAGATTTACATGACTATATGGAAATCCACAGACATTCCGTATGATTATCCTACAGCCTCAACAACAAATAAAACATGCTATACTAGACAATAGCATTCAATCTCTATACTATACTTTTCTATATTCAGTATCTATTATACTTCCTCACTATACAGACACTTTATTTTTGAAGACTGTAGACCATTTTTCCTCAACTTTTTTAATAGCAGAACTTTCCTTCACCTTCAAGCTCAAGAGCCTCAATTTGAGTACTTCTGTGATTACTTTGATGAGATCAGCAGCATCTCTCTTCACTTTGCCAAACAATCTGGCATTTCTCTCTTGCCAAATGTAGTAAACAGCAGCACTACATACCAGTTTTCTAATAATACACCAAATGCTCTTATTTGCAGGCAGTTTAGAGAAAATTAAGACAATTCTCCTCCAATCATTGGGGCACTTCATATTCATAAGGTTCTGCATTGCATCCCAAACCAGTTTAGCATATTGGCACTTGAAAAAGAGATGTTCATGAGAATCAATACAGAGATCACACATAGCACATTTCATAACTTCATTAAGCTTCCATTTTAACACTTTGTCTTGCGTCATCAGTTTTTCTTGAATTGCCATCCAAAGCACAAATGAATGTTTTGGAATAAACTGACTAAACCATACCAAAGAGTTCCATTCCATTTTTGTACCACTGGCATTAAATCTTTCCACACATTGCTAGTTGAGAAACCCTTCTGTACACCAGTCATGTTTATCCAAATTGCTTCATCATTTACACTACTGCACAACTGTGGAACCTGGATATTCTGAATGACAGGATATTTGATTAACCATTCACTAGGCCACTTCCAGACCCCATCTTCAATCATATCTGAAATGCACATTCCACTAGAAAGCCTAGCATCATAAATGTCTCTCTGTGTTATGAACTGGTTCAAAGGCCCAATACTACACCATTTGTCATACCACATAGAGATCTTCTTTCCATCCCCAACTTTGTAATGAATGTGATTCTTAACTGTATCCCTCAAATTCAAAAGAGTTTTCCAGATACTACTACAATTATTATCCACTTGCACTTCCCATAAACTTCTGCCTTTTAACTTCTCAACATGTATCCATTTAACCCACAAAGAATCTTTCTTAGCGGCTAAATTCCATAAGTGTTTGACCAATAAGACTTCATTCCACTTCTGTAAGTTTTTTATTCCTAGTCCACCTTGGTCTTTAGGAGTACAAATTACATCCCAAGCTACTTTAGCTATGCCCTTAACCAAATCCCCTTGATTCCATAAGAACCCTCTTAGTATCTTGTTTATATCATTAATCACTGCTTTTGTTAACAAGAATACAGAGGTCCAGTACACTTGCATAGAAGCCAGAACTGATGCAATCAACTGCAGTCTGCCCGTATACGATAACACTCTATTTTTCCAATCATTAACTTTGCTTTTCACCTTTTCCACTAAAATTTTGCAATCAGTGATACTCAACTGCTTAGTGACTAAAGGTACTCCAAGGTATTTAACAGGTAACTTGCCCACTACAAAAGGTAGTATTTGGAGGATGGTATTTTGCTCAGTTACAGATAGTCCACCAAAGAACACTGTACTTTTCTTTATGTTAGGTTTAAGCCCTGAAATATCACTGAATTCCTCTAAAGTTTTCTTAATCACTCTAACAGAATTGATATCTCCATTGCAAAATACCAATAAATCATCGGCAAAACAAAGGTGAGTGACTTTTAGCTTCTTGCATCCCCAATGGTACTTAAACTGATGAGAGTTCCTCACATTCTTTTTCATAATGAGGTTTAACACCTCCATCACAAGTGTAAACAAATAAGGGGATATTGGGTCTCCCTGTCTCAATCCTCGACCACCACTAAAGTAACCAACTCTCTCCCCATTGACATTCAAAGAAAACTTAGTGGTAGTCACACACACCATAATCCAATCAACCATCTTCTTATGAAACCCAAACTGCACTAATACTTCTTTAAGAAAATCCCAACTTATAGTGTCATATGCTTTTTGTAAATCAATCTTAAATGCACATTTCTTCCCAAATTGCTTTCTATTATACCCTCTTAGTAGTTCTTGTGATAAGAGAATATTATCAGTTATTTGTCTACCAACTATAAAGGCACTCTGAATTTCATCTACTAACTTCCCAAGCACTTTCTTAATTCTATTAGTAAGAATTTTACTAATACCCTCATACAGTACATTGCAGCACGCTATTGGCCTAAAGTCAGAAACTTTTAAGGGAACATTAATTTTGGGAACCAGAGAAATTAGAGTAGAGTTTACCTCACCAAGCAATTTGCCCTTCTCAAAGAATTCAGTTATGGCCTTACAAACATCATCTCCAATAACCTCCCAAGAAGCTTTGTAGAACTTAGCAGTGAAGCCATCTAGGCCTGGAGCTTTGTTATCATCAATGTCAAAAATTGCAGCCTTTATTTCTTCATTAGTGATAGGAGCAATCATCTCCTCAGCTTCAATTTCACTAAAAGTTTTATATAATAGATTAGTACCCTGAAACTGAGTAACTACATCTTTGGCCCCAAGAAAGTTTTGAAAGTATTTAACAAACTGCTCAACCACTTCTTCATTCTCAAATCTTTGTCCATCTTCATCACAAATACTCATAATTCTTCCCCTGTGCTTTCTACCCTTTAACACATTATGAAAGTATGTTGTATTTTTGTCACCTTCTTGAATCCATTCCACTTTTGCTTTTTGAAACAATAGACTCTCTTCATCTTTGACAGCTTCATTGCAATCTATTAATGCTTGACATTGTTCAAATCTCAGCTGTGCATTATTTGGATCTTTTTCCATTTCAGTTTGAGCTATTTTAATCTTCTCTCTGCATTTTTCCACTCTATCATAAACATCCCCATTTTTCCAGCTAAGATGATTCAAAGGATATTTCAAACTCTTTAACTTCTTAACAAGTTTATACATGTTGCATCCTCTGATATCTTTACTCCATTCTTCCTTAACTATCTGTAAAAACTCCACTTTTCTGGTTATGAAATTAGAAAACCTGAATGCTTTTTTCTTCTTGTTTTCACTTTTGGGAAAAGTAACAACTGATGGTGAATGATCTGAAATTAAGAAAGGTAGAAACTTCCCATACACTTCTGGATATTGACTAAGCAAGCAATCATTAACCATAATTATGTCTAGTTTCTTTAATGTTCTGCACTGAGGATTCTTCAAACTTTTTGTCCATGTGAAAAAGAACCCTGAACAATGCATGTCTTCAACTTCAATATTAGCAACACAGTCTTGAAATTCCACCATATCATTTGATGAGCTAGATGGACCATTGGAATGCTCATTTGCAGATAATGTGACATTAAAGTCTCCTAATATAACCCATGGTACTCCTACTGTAATTTGTTTCTGCATTCCCAAATCTCTCCACAAATCCCTTCTTTCATTGCTGGAGTTACTAGCATAGACCACAGTACAATAAAATCTAATTTTCCTATTCACAGATTCAACAAGGAAGAAGATATTTTGAGATGATTTTGCTAGTATCCAGGTTCTCACCATGCTAGTATCCCAACCAACCATTATCCTACAACCTTTATTATTATCTTCACCATTAGTACTATATTCCCAATTTCCAAAAATCTTAGTGCAAACTTTATTTATCCTCGGGAATTTAATATGTGTCTCTAAAACTGCACATAAATGCAGTTTCTCATCACTAATAAGCTTCTTTACCTCCTTTTGCTTATCAGAAGTACTCATACCCCTGATGTTCCATGCTGCAAAATTGAAATCCATATCTCTCTATCTGTTTTTAGCTCACCTTCTCTCTATTCTGTTTTTGTTTTCTCTCAATTCTTTTGGCTTACCAATATATACTCTCTGTCTGTTTTTGTTTTCTCTCAATTCTTTTTCTCACAAATACTCTCTATCTATTTTTGTTTTCTCTCAATTCTTTTTGCTCACAAGACTCTCTATCTATTTTTGCTTTCTCTCAATTCTTTTTGCTCACTAATACTCTCTATCTGTTTTTGCTCTCTCAATTCTTTTATCTCTCACACACAATACAACTATTAATACTAACAATAAAATTCAAAAGTAAAAGATTATCCTTTAAAATACAAACTGTTTTGATTAAACAAAAGTGTCACCTTTTGTTCCATCAACTTCATTCCTCAGCACACTCTGCTCATTCTCATACAATTCCTCTATCACATCTTCTGATTCCATGTCATTAGCTGCATCAATCAGTTCCATTCTATCTTTGTAGTACCTTTTCATGTGATCATTCCACTTCATAACCTCTGTTTCTGTAGGAACCATCTTATTGCTGATAAAACCATCTACTATTTTCCTTTCATTGATATCAGGAACCAACTCATTCTCATCTACCAAAGAACTCAATAGTGTGAATCTGTTAGATCCTAATCCTTTCCCTTTATTTTTATCCTTAGGATTCTCAGTCAATTTTGTAGCAGTCTGTTGACTTCTTTCCTTACTATTATCCAACTTACTACTGGATTCATTGCCTACATCAACTACCTTCTCTTTTCCTTTATCATTTGTCTTATCCTCATGGTTCCTTTTTTCATTAATTCTCTTATACTCAAACTTGTTATTAGCTTGCCTGCTAGCATTTCCTTTTGAAAACTTATTGCTAGCATTTGTGTACTTGTTCTGCCCATAGCTGTTCTTTCTATTGTCATTACCAACTTTTCTTACTTGCTTATTTTTAACCTCATTGAAACCATCATCGTTTTTCTCCTGTTCATTCTGTTTCTCTTTATCATCCCTAATAATCAGTCTGCAATTTTCTTTGTCATGTCCTAACACACAACAGTGTTCACACCTATATGGTTTCCAAGCATATTCAACTTCCACAAGCTTTTTCATCACTATTCTTGCATCTTTTTTCTTATAAACAATCTCAACCACATTCTTGAGTTCCTTACTAGCATCAAGTTCAACTAATACTCTAGCATATCCTAATCTACCCACCCCTGTTAAACACATCTGAGTAGTAACATCATCCATAATAAGCGGCTTGCCTAGACAACTAGCTAGAGTACTTATCCCTTTAACACTCCATGCTTCCAATGGGATATTAAGTAGTTTCACCCAAACTGGCAACTTCTTAGGTTCAGATCTATCTAAACATACATCAATACTCCACCTTTGTACAAAATGGGCTTATTATTCACCATCCATGGTCCATTACTAATCACATTTAGTATGCCCTGTTCATCACTAAACTTGAAAAAGAATACCCCTCTGTCATTCACAGTAACCTCTTCTAGACCATATTTGTACCACATTCTCCTTAAATGGTACCTTGCTTCATTAAAACTCATACTACACCCTAGAAATTTCCCACACACAGTCCTATTCCACTTAACACTTCCTAACTCAACTGTTTCTTCATCAAACACTGCAACTTCATGACCATCCTCAGCAATCTCAGTAGGAATTACTAACAGCTTATTATCTAATGTGGCTTTTTTAACAATGTCAACCAGACTGCTATTTTTCTTATTAGCATCATTCACAGCAACTTTTGCATTTTCAACAAAAGTACTAGCAACATTACCACAATCACAGCTAATCCCATCACAACTCACCTCATTACTATGAACATTCTTACTATTACTAGCACTTTCATTATCTTAAAACCAAAAAATTACATGAAACAAACTTTAAAGAGTTTTATCCCACTCTTCCACTTATATGTAAGTATGTGACTCATACAAGGTGTATGACTGATATACAAAAAGAGGAGGGGAACTCAAAAAAGTCAAAAGACACTATACATGTAACTAACTATTGGCCCATCTAAACACAAGTTAAAATTGGTTCTAGCGACCTTGTTTCTGGTGTTTTATGGTATATAACTTATATATTAATTATATTTTATTCTAGAGGGGTTATCTAAATAACACTTATTTCTGGGAGAAGGATAGGGGTGTTCATCGGTTTGGTTATCGGTTTATTCGGTTCGGGTTGTTCGGTTAAATTTTTTTTTTGAGACATAACTGAAAACCGAACCGAACCGAAAATATCTATAACCGAACCGAACCGAGAACCGAAACGAAGTTCGGTTCGGTTATGGGTCAAAACCGAAAACCGAATTTTTTACTTAAATAACACTATTTATATTTTTTTTTGAATTTTATTATATATATTTTTGGCAAAAAACAATATTTCAAGCATAAAAAAGTGTTTTTTTATATTAGTATAAAATTTTAATGGATATTTTTTATATTTAAAATAATATAAATATATAAAAAAATATATTTAGATAGCTAAACCCATATCCAAACCGAAAACCGAATTTTTAATTCGGTTCGGTTCGGTTTTAACAAGTTCGGTTCGGTTTTATTTCGGTTCGGTTCGGTTCGGTTTTCGGTTTATTCGGTTAATTAACCGAACCGTGAACACCCCTAGAGAAGGATACTTTTTCCAGAGAGATCTAAGCCCAAATACAATGTCAATATATAGACAAAGTAACCCAAAAAGCCCAACTAACTGTTGGAGTTTATGGATATATATATATTAATAAACATATGTCTAGAATCGAACTCGAGACCTCGGGATTGCACACGTTACGAATGAGTATTAAGAAATAATAATTAATATATTTATATATTTATTATACACAAGTATGTAACGATCGTTGGTATTTACTGTTAATGACTAACGACCGTTAGACGCAAGATAAGGAAAGTATTTGTTTAAGTAATATGGTAACCCAAGAAGGGTCTAGAACCCCCTTGGGCCATGGATCAGCCGAATGATGGGTTGGGGCAACCCATACCCTAACTTGGTCCCCAAGATTCTTAAACACTATATAAACAAACCTTAGGGTCAATTGTTTTTACCTTTTGTACACACAATTATCCCTAAAGTTTTCTCCTCTCCTCCTTGTTCTCTAAACCGATCGTACAACACCCTTTAGGGTTTGTGGATCGACTTTTGTTCTTCAAAAGTGTTCTTGTGTTGTTACTAGCATCACCTTAATACGGTTTAATTCGTGTGTACAAGAATGATGTAACAACATACTTTTGTTGTTATCAAGGGATCGATTAACAAAACGGTAAGGGGTTAATCATTGATCCACATAAACTCTAATTAGGGTTCATCATATTGTTCAAGATTATTAATTGATTCTTGTTTTGCTAGAATCACTAAAGGTACGTTCCTATTTAATTTATGTTAATCTCTTATGTGTTATATATGTTCCTACGCTTCCGCATATGTGTTTACCTGTTTATATGATGGTCATGATTCTAATATTCTAACAGTGGTATCACGAGCTTGCTATAACATGTAATTGATTACATAAAACACATAAAAAACGAATTTTGATTGTTTTAGATACATGTTTTGTATCTAGGGTTTTGTTTTTTTTTAATTTTTTCGAAACCCTAACCCTAATTTTTTTTTTGGGGGGGGGGGGTCGATTTATTCCATGAACCCTAATTAGGGTTTGTGGTTTGATTAATTAATTGGATTAGAAACCCTAGGTTGCCTACATGTTTATGTGTTATTTGGGCGTATCCTTGACCTAATTGGTAATTGTTATGCTTTGATCCGTGACGAAACATGCATGTTAGTCATGGGTTATTAATTATTTATTAATTGTTAAGCTTTTTCACATGTTTAGATAGATCTAACATTGGGGAAGACCCCATAATTATTAAAATCAATTATGTGTTATGTGGTATGTGAGTAGCTTTGGCCTACGCAATTGACTTGTCAATGTATGTGGCTCACTTCCATTAAGAGGTGAAGGCCCTAGTTAATTATATACATATAAAAACCTAGAATTGATTTTGTTAGGATCTTTTCTAAAAAGATTGCATGTGGCTAATTGTTTCACCTTTATAATTGTTATGTTATTTGTTGTTTTGATTTGTCTTTATTACTTGTTTTTATGGTTTAATTGTTGGACACGTTTGTAAGCAATAAAAGGGTAATTTTTATAAAGAAAATAATATGGACTAATAACGGTGAAACAAAAGTGATAAAGTAAGAATCTTGCAAGGTCTTAAGTGCCGCTAGTAGTCCGATTCGCACGGTAATCAGCTCCCAGGCGAGACTAGCAAAATTCATACTTTATTACATGATTTTGAGATTGAATCCATAAACTTTTGCTTGATTGATATTTTGTACAAATATGCTTTTAAAATTAAGTCCTTTAAGACGATATTCATAACCGTGATTTGAAGGCTTAGAAAAGAGCCTTAGAGTCTGCCTTGGTTATCACAATCTTGAATATGTCTTAAACGAATTGCTTTTAAAATCATAATTGTAGAAAGTCATCTTAGGTTTTATTAAACCTCAAGTAAAACTTTGTATATTAATTTCACGAATTGGTAATAAAAAGGTTTTGAAAACTTATGTTATAAAGATGAGTGCATGCATCTTTATACATGTTTTGATTTTCAAATCAAAAATTTTTACCCTAAAATTTAAGTTACATGCCATCTAACTATAAGAAACACTTGAAGTTATTATTTAGTAAACGTGAGATGCATGCTGAATTTTAATGACAAGGTAAATTTCCGAGTGTGCGTGAGACCACACATGGAGAATTTGCAGTTTCTAAGTTAGACGACTTAATTAAGTTGATGCGTGAGACCTAGAGCTTAAGGCATGAGATGGGATGAAACATGCTTACATGACAAATTGATGAATCAATTTGATGTAAATCCCATAATGATCTAGGAATTGGAAAAGTGTTTGCCAATTATTGTTCGACAGATTACCATCTTTTATACTTTCACCACTAGCAGATCAACTGATGTGGTGGAATCTATGTAAAGTTGGATCCTAGATTTTCAAGAAAATATGTTGGTTATATGAATATATCCTTGGGTATTATATTTTCTTGGAAATATAAATTATCGAAAATACTAAAATTGAATTTTGTAAATTCTTTAAATGTATTAATGCAACTCAAAACCGTAAACGTGAGTTATTCTTTTAATTGATCTACACCCGTTTGGGTTTTTGGTTAGAGTCGATATTTACAAAAGGAATAAATATAGTCTTCTTTCCATTAGGAGAAGTGTGAGACTTAAATCCTACTCCTTTTCATGAATGAGAAAGGTATAATAGGATGATTAGAATTGTCTAAATTCTAAATACATAACTCATAGCAAACTTTAATAGTAAGAGTATATGCACCTTATGAGTTATTAAATTAGAAGCTAGACTGATTACTGCATAATGGTAAAAGACGAATTAGATTATTTTATCTAGTTTTTTGGTTTGATCATTTACAGATACTACATACAATTGTTGGAATGGTAAATCTATAAAGGAAGAAATTGCATGCCCAGATTTTTTCAAGTTAATAGTTTGGAATGTGATGAATCACATTTATGTAGTAGATTGCATCCTTTTATAACCTATATAATTGTTTGAATGGGTTTTCTTAAAAGATGTAGGAAAATAAACAAGTACACTATTTCCTTTCACTGATTAATGAAACATTTACAATGTTGTCAAATTCAGTGGGAGTATTATGTTCTTATGGCTGAATAAGGGATTATTATAATGTTCTCTAATTCAGTGGGAGTTACAAGACTTATTGTCTTGATTGTAACTTAGATTATCTTTTGAATATCTCAAGGTAATTACTTTCCAAATATATACACTAATATTTTCAAGGATAGTCATGTACGTTTCCTTGATTGATTGAGTAAACTCTATATCTACTAAGTTATGTTAATGACACAAATCATATTGTTCAAATTAACAAACGCGTGCGTGTTGTTTATATGATACATGGTGTTGTACCATGCACAAGTGGGAGAAATCTTCATTATGTGCAAAGTACAACACATAAGAATATGATTTAAAAGATTCTCTTAACTGCAAAGTAAGAGATTATAATTCTAGTTAGATTAATACATCTAATCTAAGAAACACTTGGTGTTGAAATTTAGTAAACGTGAGACGCATGCTAAATATTAACAATAAGGTGAATTTCCATGTATGCGTGAGACCAACATGGATAATTTACTGTTTCTAAATTAGATATCTATTAGAACATGTGTCAATAACAATACTACTTCAACTTTAACATTTATGTATTATTGGAATGACATAAATGCATGAAGTAATATAATACTCCTTCAATAATTATGTATTCTTAGAATGACATAAATAAATGAAGTAGTGTGTTAACTTGAAAATATTATTGAAACCAAATGATGGTGTTCGTGATTACTTTAATTATACATGTTTATACTTTATTGTATAGTTATAAACATGAAGTCTTTTAAGTGTTACAAGACTTATAATAAAGTAAGACGTTAGCTTGTTATGGTCTTTTAATTAAGACATATACAAGAAGTCATTGAGTTGATCAATGATTAAAAACGTATAGTGGGATTATAACAAGTTTATGTTTTTATGAGACATAAACATAAAGTGACTTGGTAAAAAGTACTTGGGTTATAAAGCAATTGGCTTGAAAATACTATCATACCATTAAGTTGATTTAATTGGTAAATAGACAAGCTAAAAGATATATGGTTATCTTACATATTGTTAGATTGTCTTACAATATGAGTTCTAATGAAATACTAGATTATAGTATGTTCAGTTAGGAAATCAAACTCTTGTTGTAGTGTTTGGTTCAAGATAACTGCATTTTCTTTTCTTCCAAAAGTTATCAAGGTTAGAAATTGAGTATGGATTGAATATACTCAATTAGACTCCTAGAAGATGAATAAGATATTATTGAATTATGAAATGTGATGAATCACATTAAGTCTTAAAATTGGAGTTCTGAATTTGTTAAGCTACTTATGTGAAGGTTATTAACAAAGAACTATCAATGTGTATTTGTAATGTCCTAAAAGAGAAAATTGGATTGTTGCTCGAATTGCTAAGTACTTATATTCTATATAATGCTAAAGGCAAGTGGGAGTATTTTATCTTGATAAGATAGAATTACAAGATACATAATCTTCTAAAGACACACTAGTAAAAATCATGATGAGGCAAAACTAGGGCTGTAAACGAACCGGACGAACACGAACGGAGCCCTGTTCATGTTCATTTATTTAATTTTAACCGGACAAATAAACGAACACGGACGCTTAAACGGACGAATTTTCTTGTTCATGTTCGTTTATTAAGAAAATGAATTGTTCATGTTCGTTTATGTTCGTTCATTAAAACACTAAATGAAACGCTAAACGAACATAAACGATCGAACATAAATGAAAATAGACAAACAAACTTAAACTTTATTGAATTCTTCACAATATATTGTTTTATAAGTGTTGTTTTGTTTGAACAAACCAATTTTTAAAATTATAAAATTAAAATATATGATATATGAACATAAATAGATAAATAAACATAAACGAACTTTTACGAACGCCTAATCGGACGTTCACGAACATAAATGAACGAACGAGACTTTTGTTCATGTTCGTTCATTTAAATAAACGAACGTAAAATATTGTTCATGTTCGTTCATTTAATAAACGGACGAACATAAACGAACTTTTTACCGGACGGTTCATGAAATGTTCACTGAACGTTCAGTTCGTTTACAACCCTAGGCAAAACATGTAAATGATAAACCTCAAGATAATGGAATTATCATTCATAGATCCACTTGGATATCTCAGGTATTTAATTAATATGCTGACGATAATATGATGTAGTATTACCAAGAATAATGAATTGGGTAAATTACTCATATTATGAATGTTGTAGATGCTGTTCATAAAGATATTCAAATTTAAAATTTGGTTTATCTTAATTCTTAATGGTTAGAGAATAAAGATGAGTTTGTTCAAAGACATTGTAGGCCTAGTGGTTTAAATCTTTGTGTAAAAATCATATGGACAAAATTGTACACATATCTTAATGAATATCTTATGACAAGATTATTAATCATACTTAAGCAATTAACTATGATTGAATACTCTTTCTTAAGTACATTAAAGATATAAAGATGGTAATTGTCATATTTACATGAATGTGAAATTTGATAATGGAATATCAAAACCTCTTTCTTGAATAATTACTTGAGCGAGGACGATAAGTAATCAAAAAGGAGTTTATGAATTCAAGTAAATCTTTGGAAGTGTACAAAGTGCAATAATCCATGAATGGATAAATGCATGCATCTAGAATATTAATCTTATGTTTAATTATTATATCCATGAATTGATTTATAATTGAAATAAGATAATTTCTAAGTATTTCTGAAAGCTAGTGGGAGTATTATGTTTGATTCACTAAATCATATATATTGTAGAGAAACATTCCATATAAGTAAAAGGTTAGACTTAATTTGGAATGAAACTTTACTTGAAAGATTTAGGAAATATAACATACAACCTTGAAACAACAGTTTATTATTAAATAAACAAGTGCGGTAAATAAATTCTAAATAGAATATGATATATTATTTAGGATGACTAAATGGATATACATATTTGTAAAGATCAAACATGAATAAAATCTAAGTTTGACTGAAGGATTTTCATGTGCATTATATTATTGTTGTATCATGCTTAAGTGCTTAATGATTTGACAATATTTGATATCCAATTAAAAGTTATTATATAACTTGTGTAATAGATATTTTAATGGAAAATGTTTGAAATTAGAATAATGATCCTCAAACTTGAATAGCTCCTAAACATTACACATTGGATATTAAGTTTACGGAAATTTTAAGAGCATATTGTGTTTAATATACAATGATGCTGGTTTAATTGAGATGACACTCAATAACTAGTCATGAAGGATTTCATAAAAACTAGTTGTGCTTAACTAAGAGCATAGTTGCATTATACATTAAAGAATTAGAATACTTTAAACTTTAAAATGTTTGAAAGTTAGATTATAATAAATTAGTGATTGAGGATATCGCACCAGTTATGAAAGATTGTGTAACTATATCAAGATAGTTGGATATACACATACAAGAATTTTAATTATTGAATTCTTGAAAGAAGTATTCTCAAAATTCGGATAGATCATAGTTAGATGAGATAATGCCTTGTCAACAAGTATGATTGTCATTACTTGAGGCATAATTGACCCCAAGTTATTACTTGAGACAAAATTCATTAACTAGTATTATCATGCATTGATCTATTTTGGTATTTGGATAAAGGACATTAAGCAATTATTATTTATAATGAATTAAAGTACTTAGTACGTTTGTTTTCATAAATAATAAATTGTGTCCTATATTTGCATGTTTAGATCCGTGAATAACTTATGTTATTCTAAATTGTCCATTGTCAATTAATGATATGGGAATATCATTAAACTAAGACAAATCTGAGTATTGGTTAAGAATATACTTGGAAGTATATTGATGCGTTGACATACCAATTTCACATGATATTCGATGAATGGAATATAGGACTTATCCCAACTACATGATTTTACTTTATGGATCTTGTCAGTAAGTAAATCATGAATTTGTTATCCTCAGACTTGAGATACCAGATAAGTGTCATGGATGTAGTGCATTTTTGTAAAGCAATCTACCGCTCACCGTAACAGGGAGTTATAAGGGTTGTTTTCTGAAGTGTTGCAAAGTCCATGGGTTATTCTTGTAGTCAAGAAAGAATTTGTTCCTTCAAATTCGTTTTGAAGCTTAATACTGCTGGGCCCCTCGTAGGGTTGACAAGATGTATGCGTGCGCACGCCCAAAGTCTATCTGGAATACGTTCAGATGTTTTGGTAATCTTGCTCAATCATAAACAACGAGAAACAGAATTGTTAATTAAAGAATGACTAAGATCCATATCTTTATTAACGTAGTATTAGAAACAAAAGGATGATAATAATAATGATGAATCATTATAGGTTTTTCCAGGAAACCTTCCTCGAGTTGATCTAGGGGCATTGGCGTGTTGCTAGACGCTTACCAATGTCATTATGTTATTAATAGATATCCAAGTGGGAGCTGTTGGAGTTCATGGATATATATATATATTCATAAACGTATGTCTAGAATCGAACTCGAGACCTTGGGATTGCACACGTTATGAATGAGTATTAAGAAATAATAATTAATATATTTATATATTTATTATACACAAGTATGTAACGATCGTTGGTATTTACTGTTAATGACTAATGACCGTTAGAGGCAAGATAAGGAAAGTATTTGTTTAAGTAATATGGTAACCCAAGAAGGGTCTAGAACCCCCTTGGGCCATGGATCGGCCAAATGATGGGTTGGGGCAACCCATACCCTAACTTGGTCCCCAAGATTCTTAAACACTATATAAACAAACCTTAGGGTCAATTGTTTTTACCTTTTGTACACACAATTATCCCTAAAGTTTTCTCCTCTCCTCCTTGCTCTCTAAACCGATCGTACAACACCCTTTAGGGTTTGTGGATCAACTTTTGTTCTTCAAAAGTGTTCTTGTGTTGTTACTAGCATCACCTTAATATGGTTTAATTCGTGTGTACAAGAATGAGGTAACAACATACTTTTGTTGTTATCAAGGGATTGATTAACAAAACGGTAAGGGGTTAATCATTGATCCACATAAACCCTAATTAGGGTTCATCATATTGTTCAAGATTATTAATTGATTCTTGTTTTGCTAGAATCACTAAAGGTACGTTCCTATTTAATTTATGTTAATCTCTTATGTGTTATATATGTTCCTACGCTTCCGCATATGTGTTTACCTGTTTATATGATGGTCATGATTCTAATATTCTAACAGTGGTATCACGAGCTTGCTATAACATGTAATTGATTACATAAAATACATAAAAAACGAATTTTGATTGTTTTAGATACATGTTTTGGATCTAGGGTTTTGTTTTTTTTAATTTTTTCGAAACCCTAACCCTAATTTTTTTTGGGGGGGTCGATTTATTCCATGAACCCTAATTAGGGTTTGTGGTTTGATTAATTAATTGGATTAGAAACCCTAGGTTGCCTACATGTTTATGTGTTATTTGGGCGTATCCTTGACCTAATTGGTAATTGTTATGCTTTGATCCGTGACGAAACATGCATGTTAGTCATGGGTTATTAATTGTTTATTAATTGTTAAGCTTTTTCACATGTTTAGATAGATCTAACATTGGGGAAGACCCCATAATTATTAAAATCAATTATGTGTTATGTGGTATGTGATTAGCTTTGGCCTACGCAATTGACTTGTCAATGTATGTGGCTCACTTCCAATAAGAGGTGAAGGCCCTAGTTAATTATATACATATAAAAACCTAGAATTGATTTTGTTAGGATCTTCTCTAAAAAGATTGCATGTGGCTAATTGTTTCACCTTTATAATTGTTATGTTATTAGTTGTTTTGATTTGCCTTTATTACTTGTTTTTATTGTTTAATTGTTGGACACGTTTGTAAGCAATAAAAGGGTAATTTTTATAAAGAAAATAATATGGACTAATAACGGTGAAACAAAAGTGATAAAGTAAGAATCTTGCAAGGTCTTAAGTGCCGCTAGTGGTTCGATTCGCACGGTCGAATATTCATGAATTATCACGTACATGTCAAAGCATCAAACATTTTCTTTACCTAATAAAATTCATTTCATAGTTGACAATCAAAGAACAAACATGCATGTAATATATTGGGCTAATATTAGACCTATAGTTTGTTTTATTATTCATTTTCGTTGTGGCTTCTTGTTTTGAGTTGTGTCGACCCTCCACCCGTATGGATACCAAACTCCAAACTATTATGAGAATAATAAGAGAAATGGATTTTTGGAAAGTAAAAAGGAATACGTTCGGGATTGGGAATATTTGATTTTGAGGAAATGATTCTGAACGAGTTTATATTGTTAGGAGGTGCCGAGTCTGTAGTTGCCGTTATTTGAGTTGATATACATCTTACTTCTATCGATTTCTTTCTGCTGATTGCTGGACTTGAGGTGAGGCATAACCTCACTTTTACTCTTGAACTTTGTTTTCATTACTTGGGGTGAGAAACGTGCAAATTATTTTATCTGGACTATTATCGCCTTTGATTTCAAAACTTGCTATGCTTATAGAACTAGGTAGGATTGAGAGCGAGGCCTAGTCAAGAACTAGGTAAGCTATGGAGCGAGGCCTAGTCGAGAACTAGGTAAGATATGGAGCGAGGCCTAGTCGAGAACTAGGTAAGCTATAGAGCGAGGCCTAGCCTAGAGCTAGGTAAGCTATACAACGAGGCCTAGCCTAGAGCTAGGTAAGTTAAACATGTCGTATCCTTACGCATGTTGGGTATGTCGTATCCTTATGCATACAATTGATTTGGTTAGAATTGGTTATTAGACTATAGTGTGCACCTATAGGGTTAGTTCGTTTTGGTTGGATGATTGAGGCCTAGTATAGCTAGCAAGCGTTTTGTGTATATGTCCACTTGATTTAGTTATGAATTTAAACCTATGATCTCACCAGTGAAAGCTGACTTTTAGCGCGTTTTCTCAGGTAATTAAGTGATGCCCTTGGATGCTTGGATTGGAGGCTTGGCTTTGGCACCTGGTTTATGGATCTATTTTCTAAAACTCTGATATATATTTGTGGACCTACGTTTATTTCTTTTGGGCCTTACTTTGGGATAAATGTAAACTTTAAAACCCGTTTGGTTGTGTTTTTCCTATGTTTACTTTATCTCGTTCTATTATGACTTGTGTTGGATACCAATCCCCCGTAACACCCCGAAAGCTTGTTGAGTCTTCCTCTGTACCAAATTTTGGGGGTGTTACACATTTAGTGTTGGATATTTTAGTGTAATTGGATTAACCTGTTTGACCAATTTAGTCATAGTAAGACATCATTTAGGCTTGAAGGTGCGGAGTGCATGCCTATTTAAATTTATTATGATCTTAGGAGCGAAGCCTCTAAGGGACATGGGTCCGAGGAAAGTGCCCCTGGGAGTAGGGTCCAAGTTGTTATGGTAAAAGTTCCTCAGAAAATTAAATTTTCAGAAATTAAGGGACTAATTTTGACAACTTTGAAACCCTTGAAAAAACTGCATAAAAGACCTAATCCTGATTTTGGGAGAGACGCTTTTCTTTTTGGTCATGAATATTCTCTGGTTCATCAATCTCAAACACAAGTATTCAAAACGTTCTCAATCTCTGAATTGTATCCGATTGAATAATTCGGGGGAACCACCGAATTGATTCGACCTGAAAGTGTTCACACGCCTTTCAGAGATTCAAACAATATCCGGTTGTGTTCGTTTATTCTGTTTATCCCCTACAAAGATCGAATCAAATATAGAAGATGACGAACCCTGATTCTGTGAAGGATATGATTAATTATATTAAGTGATATAATATTCCTTGGTGATAATCATGATGAAGGTGTTCTTGAAATCTGGAAACATGATAGACATACTGATACGAGGATAATTAAATCAAGCATCCTACAAGTAGGCACTTTCTGTTTGCACTTTCTTTTTGTGCATGATGAATTTTATCAAGTGCTATAATTTGCATGTGAATATAAAAAGGCAACTAGACTAACTAATAAGTTAATTGAGAATGCATAAATTTATTGTTCATGAATATGGAAGTCATTGAGTAAAAATTATATACATACATATTTAAATATGTAAATATAGAAATTAATGACGGTAGTCACATATTCAATCATTAATAATTGCCTTGGTAGTTATCTTATTGGTTTTGAGCAAATCGTTGTGCACTTGTGCAAATACTGAATATTAATGGCTTATTCCATTTTGCATGTTGAAACTTTGAAGTGAAGTTATTCTTGGTTGGGTAACCATAGTATTTACTATTAACAGTATATGTTTCTTTTCATGAAAGAAAACATATGATTATTTATGTTAATGTCTGGCGGTAACCGAAAGTTTTGGTGGTTTGTTAATTTGGCCAGTGACTAACCATAAAGATATCCAGATAACAAACAGTAATATGATTTTGCATGGTGTTGATTTACTTGTTTTGAAAAATTTGAAGTTAGCCTTTGAATTGATTTGTATATTCAGTGACTTGTTGAAAATAGCATGGTTACTCTTGATTGATGTTCAAGTTGTTGTAAATCACAGTTATACAATTACGATAAAAGACATGGCTTAATGAATGTCTTTGTTTCCCTCTTGATACACCTACTGTATATGTAGGACATGCATTATTCTGATCGGTGATTTTAGAAAACAGAAATGTCCATGAAACTAAATGATAATTCCATATTTGGACAGACACTTTGTACTAAATGTCTTCTGTGATTACAATAGTGACCTTTGGTTGATCGCTTTGTTTTTTGACGTTAAATCGATGCAACTGATTTTTTGAAATGGAAAAGTTATGATATCGATTGGAAAGAAACATTGCCATAATATGAACCAAGTAATTATTTACTTGATTAAGCCGTTGTTTGTGGTTTAGAATACTATGGATGTTCTTTAAGTAAGTATGAACTGATGTGAGTTTTATTTATTGATCAAGGAGACCATGGTCAGATTTTTCACACTTGAAGTGAATGTAGAATCTTGAGATCAATAAAATGTGCATTCGTAAGTGTTTGAATTTTACACTTGGTGTGGATGTAATGTTTTGATTAACAATATGCTTGATTTGTTATGTGAATTAAGTGTGTCTTGGCTACTTGGCTTTCGAGTTGTTTAATTGACTACCAATGGATTGGTACGGTATTTACTCTATGATTTGGCTTAAAGCCTGTTGCCTGCTTTGTAGTCTAAGTTGACATGAAAAAATATATGTCATGAAAAATCAAATAAACATTTAGTGGTCTCATAATTACTCATGAGGAAAGAACGTTGTAAACAAGTATTTTAATACTTGGTAGAAACCAAGGATTATTGGTTTAGAATACAACAAGATCCTTTGAGTAATATAAGGATAAATTGATGCATGTTGGATAAATGATCAAGGAGACTATGAATCTACAAGCGATGGATTTTACGCTTGGTAGAGATAGTTTTGCGATCAAAGGACAAACGTTACGCAACGTATCCAATGATGACATCAAGATAGTTTATTTGATGCTTCTTAGTTTAAAGAAGTGTATGGTTAAATGACTTGATAATAAACATATGATATTATGTTTTAAAGTCAATGCTACCATGTTGAATGCTTGTTATAGCAAAAGATATCAATAGCTTACCACTTGACAAAGTGGTTTGCAAGAGACTTAGTGAACAAAGTCGGAATAGGGATGAAATAAAAGTCCGTTTAAAATTTCTAATGGTGAGACACCCAATTCCCTTCTAATATAATGTTAGAAGTTGAATTCAATGCGGAAAGCTCACACTTAGAGATTGGAACACATGATATACTATCCCAAGGTATGTGTTCAGACCTGCAAGATAAAGAGGTTTAAGTTTATCTTCTTAATAGTTCTTTTGAAAAAGTGCAAGCAGGGCATGATTAAAAGAAACTACCTATATGAGCATGAAGTTTAGCCGCTTCAAGAAGCTGGGACTTGGCTTTGACATGCTTATGAAGGATAAGGACATAGGCTAGTAAAACATGTGTAAAGATAGAACTACTATGTATGTAAAATTTTGTGTACATTATCTTCGTGTATTCATAATGAATTCCCAGGGTTCAATCCTTAGCGACACTCTGGTATTCGAATATTCGGAATGTGTAATGTACCAATGTGAAATTCAATCGTTACGACATTTCATTTATGCAAAAGTTTGATTGTTTGAGATCACTTGGCTTTGACATGCTTATGAAGGATAAGGACATAGGCTAGTAAAACATGTGTCAAGATAGAACTACTATGTATGTAAACTTTTGTGTACATCATCTTCGTGTATTCATAATGAATTCCCAGGGTTCAATCCTTAGAGACACCCTGGTATTCGAATATTCGGAATGTGTAATGTACTAATGTGAAATTCAATCGTCACGACATTTCATTTATGCAAAAGTTTGATTGTTTGAGATCACTTGTTTTAGTTAATCAAGGATTGCACTAAAATAGGAGAGGATTGTTGGATATTTTAGTGTAATTGGATTAACTTGTTTGACCAATTTAGTTATAATAAGACATCATTTAGGCTTGGAGGTGCGGAGTGCACGCCTATTTAAATTTATTATGATCTTAGGAGCGAAGCCTCTAAGGGACAGGGGTCCGGGGAAAGTGCCCCTGGGAGTAGGGTCCAAGTTCTTATGGTAAAAGTTCATCAGAAAATTAAATTTTCAGAAATTAAGGGACTAATTTTGACAACTCTGAAACCCTTGGGAAAAATGCATAAAAGACCTAATCCTTGATTTTGGGAGAGACGCTTTTCTTTTTGGTCATGAATATTCTCTGGTTCATCAATCTCAAACACAAGCATTCAAAACGTTCTCAATCTCTGAATTGTATCCGATTGAATAATTTGGGGGAACCACCGAATTGATTCGATCTGAAAGTGTTCACACGCCTTTTAGAGATTCAAACAATATCCGGTTGTGTTCGTTTATTCTGTTTATCCCCTAGATTTAGTACATTCTAGTTTCCTTATAAGCATCCCCACCTACAAGACCACCCGAAATCCCATCGAGCCCACAGCAAAGACAAATGGCATGCCCGTAGATCAACTTGAGTGCATCCAAAAGGCAGTGTTAAGAAGAAGCAATTTTTGGGCAGCCGGATTGCGTGCACTCTACTTTGCAACCACATTGATCCTATGGATTTTCGGCCCAATTCCTATGCTTCTTGGTTCAGTAGCTACAGTGATGATTTTACATTTCCTAGATTTACATAATGGAGATTATATTCAATTTGACCAAAACAAGAGTAATGGTAATGGTAATGGTAATGGTCACTTTTAGGGAATGAGACTGACCAGCATTATACTCCTGTGGTGGTTGATAATGGTCGATACAATGAAATGCTATTTGCTTGAAATCTACTTTGGAAATTTTTGTAAAAGATTAAATCATTATCTGTTCTTTCTTATTTGTCTTAATACTTGTTGAACTGTATCAGCTTCTTATATCCGTTTCCAAAAAGAAATTTCATTCATTTTGTGAGACACGCATACTCTTTCAACGGCAATTATTTCCTAAAATTATTAATGATTCTTTACACTTAAATATACACACTCAGAGACAATTCAACTCAATTGTGAAAACAAAACTTGTTAATTAGGAAGATATATGTTAAAATGATCCAATAATATATATAACTAAACCAAAGAAGTTCTTGCCAGCCACATTGAGTCCGACTTAAAACCCAAAATATATGTTTGGCGTTGATAAGTAGTTTTCATACGCATTTAAACATAATAATTGACCATTATCTTGCAATTAGTCCTTCGCAGATTATCCAAGTTTTATTGGATATTTGAGCTCAAACTCGAGAGGAACTCTATTAAGTTTAAATAAAGACAAGAATAAGCTTGAAACTTATAACAATGAGTTCAAGCCATACGAACTCAGAGTTAAATTGTTTTTAGCATTCCAGCTGTGCCGTGTTAATGGATTTCTTGAACTATTCAAAGCAGCAAGACTACTACTAATCAGGTGATCAAATCACCTTTAAGCTTAAGTAACACCATGGATGTACGTTTTACCTTAACATTTTTTGGCCTACCTATTGGATAGTTATGCAAGTTGGTTTTCATTTTCTGTTTATAAAGTAATAAAAATAACACCAACACTTTATGTGCTTTTTTGTAAAGGTTATGCTTTTTGCACATTAGATTTTGATACATATAACTACTTTTTTACCTCTCAAGTAAGTTGATAATACTTTTTATGCAATAGAATATTGCGCAGTACAGGTGATTTCGAATTCATATTCTGATACTTTTGTTCCATGAGTACATAGTATATCTTCCTTATGTATCTAAGCATGTTTATAATTTTTCCTATATCGAGTGCATATACTATCTCTTCTCCGCATTAGAAGATTGGACAGATGGCCTAAACACTTGTACAAATGTCTACCTAATGATTGCAAAATGAGATTATATATATAATGATAGCATTACCTATTTCATTAAGAAAAAAGACCATAGACGACTTATATTCATTAAAGAAAGAAAGTAAAGAAAACATTCATTTGTTTAATTGGTTCATTATCAATTATATAAACTACTTAAGATTCAGTCTAATGCAGCTGCTGCATATTATAACATCTTGTTATATTCCCTGTTAATATCCATACTTTTACTCAAACTCATGGACGTAACCGGAAAATTTAGAATGCCACTGTTAAAAAAGTCTGACTCCAACCTAGCCTAACTCTAACCTTGTGGTACTCAACTTCTGTTAGTCGGAAAAAAAGATCAAAGCAAAACGGTTTATATTAGCAGTCTAGCAAAAATGCAAAATGATATTTGCTAGTTATGAATATGACCCCATTGAGTGGAGACCAAAGTCTCCCCACCAATCTTTGTAATTAATAACCATCATCAATAGGTACAATATTTTGAAGCCCCTACCTAAATTTCCTAGCACTGCGACCGTCTCCATGCTATATATATAACTCCATTACCCCCTCCTAAATAGAGCACACTCAATCCAACACCAAGAAAACACATTGACAAGAGAAAAGAGAAAAGAGAATAATGGGTTGGACGTTTAAGGAAGAATACCTGGATTTAGTCCTGGTGCCATCTGCCATCTTGATCATGTCCATCTATCATGTCTTTCTGATCATTAGATACAAAAGAGATTTAAAACTATTTGAACTAAAAAACAGTGGATCAAAATATAGCAATTCAAGAAACAGCGATTCAGAAAAGAGCAATTGGATAACCACATCAATCGGCTATGAGAATCGTAACAAGAAGGCTTGGGCAGCAAACATTCTTGAGGTATAACTTGAAAGCACTTGTATTCTTTATGAATTTTTAGAGTTTTAAATTCGGATGTGACAACTGAAGCTAAAAAGGGGACATATCAAATGGATGTATAATTTACAAGTTGCAAAGTATATGGATAATATATACAACATTCTAATTTTTTTTTTTTTTTTTCTTGTATTGATGCAGATTGAAGTTAAAGACAGAGGGTTTGCTGTGACTGTTCTTAACGGTCAAATATCGGCTGCAACTACCCTGACTTCAATTTCTCTAACTTTATGCACGCTTATCGGAGTTTTACTCGGAAAATCTACGGAAAACTTGCTTACAAACAGTTTTATCTTTGGGGACAAAAGTAAATCCACACACTCCATCAAATACGTGGCGATTTTATCTTTCTTCATAATGGCTTTTGCTTGTTTTGTACAAACTGCAAGGCATTTTGTACATGCTAGTTTTCTTATTTGCGCTCCCACTGACAAGGTTACCTCGGATCATGTTGAGTGCATCCAAAAGGAAGAGCTCAAAAAGGAAGTTCTTGAGTGCATCCAAACGGCTGTGTTAAGAGGAAGCAATTTCTGGGCAGTCGGATTGCGAGCACTCTACTTTGCAACCAATTTGCTTTTATGGATTTTTGGTCCGATTCCTATGTTTGTTGGTTCACTAGTTACAGTGATCATTTCGTACAATCTAGATGTGAATAAAAAAAGACCTATTAACTATGGAACAGGTATAAATAATCAACTCGACAGTAAGCGATAGAGACATGGAATAAACACCCTCAAAATCACATTAGGGGGGTGAATGTTGGACCTTAATGTTATAGAAGCAAAGTTAGGGTTAGTATATATGTATTATGTATTTTATGTAAAGTCTGTAACCCAAGACAGTATTAGGCTGGGGCATAAATAACGGTATAAACCGTTTTAGAATATGTATAATGTTTACTTTAGAAGAATCGGCATGTCTCTTTGTGAAGGCACCGATTCATTATGTATAAATAGGTCTAAGAGTCTGTAAACAAATCAATCAATACAATTCAATCAGTTAGTTACATATTTGATTATTCATATCAGTTTCTGCAAATCTTTGTTTACTTCTGTCACATAGTTTCTGTCCCAAGCTGTTGTCCCAAACACACTCGTTTCAATCGACGCCCACACATCACTAATTAGGTCCTCGGGTCAATCTGCTCACCTTACTCACATCTATGTTGTGTAGTAATTCTTGGCATCAATCGCACTCTCTTATGCCACTACTTTAAACTCAGTTTGTTATCAGATTATTATTGGATCTTTTCAACTAAATATTCAATGACAAAACATTTCAATTAGATGTACAAAGACAGCTACTAATATTAAGACGGATATCTCATATTATATGTAAAAGGATAAATTTTTTTCTTCGATTAACCTCAACCAACAAATTCTACTGAAGACAAAAAGAAATATGATGCATGAACATATAACTATCCTCCATAGTCACATACTTTATGTTTTGCTTCTTATGTGATTAGCAAAACTTTTGTTGGATAATCTGGCATGAACTCTATTCAACTTTATCAAGTTTGAGTTTATAAGAACTCTACTACTCGATTCCCTTTCATTTTTTTAGCTTTACATATGTGTTTATATAATTATGACAAGCACTGATAGATCTTTTTTTTTTCAGTATAAATATGCCCCTTTAGCTTTCAAACCGAGCTTGCTCTAATGAGCACAGTCATAATGGGCATTTCATAGTTATATTGGTTAGTATTTTGGAATTATTAAAGCTCATATATTTCTAGTCCGAATTCAAGTTTACATCAAGAAGCTACTAACAAAATGCAGGTCAACACAATGATATTTTCTGTTAATGAAAAGATGCAGCCTTTAAGGGGTCATGACATGCATGGCTAAACTTCCATATGGTTTGTGGATGGTTAAAGTAATTGATGGGAGAATCTCAACCTCTTGGGGTGTTAGCTATAAAGTTCAGAGGAGCTTAAGATGGAACAACCATAGTAAAGTCTCCTCTCATACCTAACCTATGTGGTCCAAATATTGCATGCATATTCACATTCACATATAGTCTCTACAGGTTTTTTGTAGCTAAATTTTTTGGATCCATCATTGTCTTTTATTTATGAGAGATAAGACTTTGTTGCATTGTTTCACATATTATCAACGACAGAACTTGCAAACTTCATTTTCTCATCAAATATTACTAAACCTGTACCAGGAATCATCAAGAAATAAGTTTTCATGTGCAAGAGGCCCATCTCAGTATGAAAATTAGTATATATTTAAAGTACCCATCAAATAAAAATTATGTGCCCGGTTGCCCAAAGTTTATACCTTTTCTAAAAAAAAAAAAAAAAAAAAAAAAAAAAAAAAAAAAAAGACTTCTCAAAAAGTCCTACGAGACTTAGGCGACTTGTCTTCCACCTTTTAAATGTTTACAAATGTCCCATACAAGTGCAATAATAAAGACAAGTGTCCCGAGGCGACTTGGGGACTTGTACTTGTATTTGTATGAGACACTTGTCGACATTTAAAGGGGTGGGGGATAAGTCACTCAAGTCTCCCGCGCATTTTGAGAAGTCACATTTTTTTGTCTAGAAAAAGTATAGACTTTGGGCGACTGGGATACATAGAGAATTACCACATAAAAATAATACCATTCATTGACTGCATTTAAACACAAAGTTAAATACAAGACTTGACCATTGTCCTAAAAAAATTCACATGTGCTTGTTAGACCATTAGCTATCTATTAAATGTAATTAGCAAGTGATTAGCTTGATTAGTGGGTGATTAGAAATTTACCCAAAATAGCTTATGTGTAATCACTATATATATCCTCTCACTTTATATATGTAATGATCGTCAAACAATATTATCCTATATATCATCTTTCATGGTATCACGAGCCTAAAATATCCGGTCCTCTCCCTAAAAGCCTAAAACAAACAGCCGCCGCTCTAAGTTTTCCGGCCGTCGGCTTCGGCCGGCGGTCCGGAGCACGAATATCCCTATCTTCATCGTTTCTTCTAATGTTTCTCCTACTACCGCTGCTCCATTCAACATGTCCCTCTTCTTTCATTTGTCTCGAAAAAAAAAATGCTTCATTTTCTTTCTCTACTGTTAAAACCGAATGGGTATTATACCCTTTTGTCATGGCCCTCTTGTCTCCACCAAATAAATGCCTTCCTAAAACAATTAAAGTTAATAGGGTATTATTATATTTCTTGTGGATTCACATTGTTGGTCCTTCGAAATGAATTGCACAAAAGGGATAACACCCTTTTTGTTTGTGTCTCTCTTCTGCTATCTTCGAACCAAGTACTGAAAAAAATAATAATAATAAACAAAAATAAATAGTGGATCTTTATGTTTTTCTAGAGAAAAACACGCCCCGTTTATTCGGAAGGTTCTTTGGGGGTTGAAGTTTTAGAACCAACTTTCGTTTTCTTATTTTTTATTTTGATGTTAGTTCATGAGTATTAGTTGTAATTTTCTTTGTTTTAGTTGTAAGGGATACTTTGGGTTATCCCGTTAGTTTTAGTTGTAGGGGATACTTTGGGTTATCCCAGGTCAGGATAGTTTGGTTTATCCTATTTGGTAAGGGATACTTTGGTTTATCCCATTTAGTCAGGATACTTTGGTTTATCCTGTTTTGTTCGGATACTTTGGTTTATCCGGTTTGTTTCGTGTTTATGTCTGCTGCTGCTTGAAGATGTGCTTCCGCTTGCTGTCGAATGTCTTCATCAACAATTATTTATTTACTTTAATTTATTGTTTATTAGCTTTTAATCTCCAGTCCAAGCTTTTGCGATTTCGCCGCTCGGACTGCGGGGGAGTGTTAGACCATTAGCTATCTATTAAATGTAATTAGCAAGTGATTAGCTTGATTAGTGGGTGATTAGAAATTTACCCAAAATAGCTTATGTGTAATCACTATATATATCCTCTCACTTTATATATGTAATGATCATCAAACAATATTATCCTATATATCATCTTTCAGTGCTGTCTCTGACAAACCTAAGGTCCTCTTGTACTATGTAAAGTAATGTTTTTTTGTGCATAATATTTTACTCCGTATTTCTTAGGTAAGTTGTGTATTTTTGGTTTCATTAAGTAACAGTGTAACACAATGGTTCTGAGTAGTACTAATTTGATACACAACCTACCAATATGCTTAATCATATGGTGCATGTTTGTTAACATTGTGCCTGTTTGTACACTCAACATAACTAGCAGGGAAGGAACAAGCATATCAATGGATCGGGTAGGTCTATCTAAGTAGTTACATTAAACGTTTAACAACACGCTGTAGATTTTTTTTTTTTTTTTTTTTTTTTTTTTTTAAAAATTTAAAAAGTGATATGTAAGGTCATACGGTTGTAAAATAGTAAATGCATAGTTTAATAAAAATCCAAGATTTTTAAAAGAATACTGGATGAAATTTTCAAAAAGTATAACTCTACTAACTCATACACAATCCTCATGTTCTAGCTTTTACTGGTAATACTAATTGGCACGTAAATTAATGCTATGAAACAATTGACTAAGAATTTTACGGTTTTAAAAGTTCAAGCGGGGCCTCAAGGTAAGGAATTAAAAAATAACCCATGTTTACAAATTACTAAAATGAAAAGCAAACCATATCTAAAAAAAGCTCGAAATTCACATGTGCTGCTCTGACAAATCTAAGGTCCTCTTGCATAATATTTTATTTCTATGGTAAGTATTTTTGGTTTCATTAAGTAACACAATGGTTCAAAAAAAAAAAAAAAAAAAAAAAAGTAACACAGTGGTTCTGAGTAGTACTAATTTGATATACAACCCACCAAATATGCTTAATCATATGTTGCATTTTTGCTACATTGTGCCTGTTTGTGTACATGGAACAAAGTTGAATAGTCAGTTGGGATAAAACGTGTTTGAAGATGCATTTGCAACTTAATGTTGCTATAATCACTTTTGGTGGTGTTCAACGTTTGACAAATTAGTATTTTAAAAGAATAAATAAGATGATAAAAGAGAGTATACATGATGTAATCTAAGTCTACCAATTAATAATATATTTTGATGCAGAAAATTTCAAACAAATGACTTATTCCATATATAAATAGTTAGATAATTAGCAGAAATATGTTCCCAACTAAAAATTACAACTTGAAGTTATATACTCACCACAATAATCTGATTGTCACAATAGTCGGATACTTAATTTCATAGTTTCAGAACACATATTGATACACCCTCCTATGTTATGTCCCATAAGTTGGGGTATCTTTTTTTGTGCATAAGAATGTGGTGCAATACAATCATTTGTAAATTGTGTTGATGAATATTTCAATTCTTTTGCTTCTGTAAGTAGGATTATATGATAGGAACATATGACCTAATTGACTCACTTATGCATAGCATATTAAGAACACAAGAAACACGTGAAATAATGTCAACTTCTAATGGTAATGCTTTCGATACAAGTTAAGTTACGACATCTATGACTGGCCTCGGTAGACCAAACGTACGGAGAAACAACTTTGGTGGGTTTGGCCTACGTGTTGACCCCAAAATCTATCGTTTGGGAACTAGTTTATAACTTCCTGAAATTTCAAGAATTTCTATCTTATAGTTCCTTTGTATTTATGTGAATCATGTAAATTATAAGATTTTCGTTAATGGAAGGACTTATTGCAAGCTTAGAATAAACTCGGTAATATTGCACTTCTATGGTTTGCTCATCATAAAATATTCACTAAGAATGAATTGAAAGTGTTGTTTGGTATGAGTAAGTTTAAAGTTCTACACTTTGGGTGAATATTATATTTTCTGAGTAAAAAATGGCCTAAACCTTTCCACAGTTTGACAGAAAACAAATACTAATGAAAGTACACCCACTGCACTAAAAGAATGTATAAAGCCATCCATGATGACACATATACATTGAAAAAAAAATAGTAAACCTTTTCTTTAGTCCATAAACTTTTTAAAGAATTCAAGTCTAAATATATATTCTAATCAGGCTGCTATCATGTATTTACCAAACCTAACCTAAACCCGATAGAGTTGGCCAACTTGACGAAATAATACTGTGTTTTCACAAACTAGTAACAGATGTTATTTGTGGTATCGACTCTTATATAGATCATTTAGTATATCATAGAGTTTATCTGATATGTGACGTGTATGTGGTGATGAGCTTGAACCTTGAACACTTACTTTTGGCGAAAAAGGAAACATTACAATTACTAAAACATTAAAAATATCAAATCTAACATGACTAAAAGAGCTACTACTACTTAAACTTCTATTTTAGGGACAAAAGAGCACCAGCAAATGCCTTAAAAGTTTGGCTAGGATGAAGAATAAACCTCTAGTAAGTTGTGAAAATGACCCCATGTGAAAGATAGCATCAGCCATCAAACAATTTCCCACCAAACCTCATTGACAAGGTCAGACCCACTTCCATTTACCACACCCTTTATTAGACCATAACCATGCTACGTTAACCTCCTTCCACCAATCCACCCACACCAAGAAAAAAAACACACATAGCACAAAGAAAGATGGGATGGACATGGAAAGAAGAACACTTAGATTTGTTTTTGGTGCCAACGGGATTCTTGATCATGTGTGTCTATCATCTTTTCCTTCTTTACAGATACCTTAAGTGTCCCGAACTCACAGCAATTGGTTACGAGAATCATAACAAGAAGGCCTGGGTTGAAAAAATGCTTTTGGTATAACTGAACATTAATATTTATAGCAAAAGTATCTTTTATCGGTTTTTATGTAACTCGAATTTCTTAAATTAATGCAGCTTGAAGCCAAAGACAGAGGGTTTGCTTTGTCGGTTCTTGGTGGACAATTATCAGCCTCTACCTCCTTGAGTTCGATTTCGTTAGTTTTATGTTCACTTATTGGAGCTTTACTAGGAAACTCGTCCAATAACTTTCTTACAAGCAGTTTTATATTAGGGGACACAAGTCAAACCACTAGCACCATCAAATACATATCCATCTTATCTTGTTTCTTACTGGCTTTTGCTTGTTTTATACAAACAATAAGACACTTTGTACATACGAATTTCCTCATAAGTATCCCAACCGGTGAAGTTCCTGTTGAATGTATCCAAACGGCAGTTTTGAGAGGAAGCAATTTCTGGGCAGCTGGATTGAGAGCATTATACTTCGCTCTTACTTTGCTTTTATGGATTTTCGGTCCTATTCCTATGTTTGTTGGTTCGGTATTTACGGTTATAATATTGCACTGTCTTGATACTAACAGTGAGCCCTTGATTCAGTATGGACATAACACGACTGGTAATGGTGGTAACATTTTTCAGAAGATTGGACACGAATTAAGTGAAGTTGTTGAAGCCTTTGAACACCACGGAAGGCCATAAAGAAATGGAACAGATCTTCGGAAATCAAGTATTTTGTAGGAAGGTTAAATACTTCTCTGTTCTAGCTAATTTGATATTTATTTTTTGATTATAAGAAGCTTCTTATCATCATAACCATTGTAATATAGAATGATCTAGCAGTTATGTTTATAAAAACCAATTATGTGTTACACTTCAGAGTCTGTTAATTTTTTAATCAGATAAACAGTTTAAAGTGTTTGGATGAAAATGCTTATTTGCTAAAAGTAACGGTTGGTGACTGCTTGAATGTTTAGCAGATAAGCAATGTTTAAAATAAGCAATCCCAAACACCCCATAGGAATTCGCACAAACATGCATCCAATCGCACAAGCGTGTGTTCACGACTGCAATAGCAGGTTATGTTTTGCTTTTAATACATCTCACCAACATGACAGAGCATGTGGTTGTTACTTCTAATCCTATCATTTAAAATTCCTGGATCATTAATAATTAGGATCCATCTTTCTTGTTTCCTAGATCTGATTCCCATTATTAATATTAATTTCACTGGATTCGATAATGTTCAAATAGTTTATAGTAAAGTAAGCATACACCGCATTACCAATGTAAAATAAAATAATAGCATTACACCTAATCTACATGTATCTCAATTTTCTATCAATAAACAAAAATCAAGATTTAAATGTCATTAGCAGGAAATATCCAGGAAGAATTTCGATCAAGACTCGAATTCCGTTATGTTTGAAAATAAAAAACAATGATGCTTTCAAAATTTAGAATCTATGAAAAATGCCCACAAGTTGATAAGGTTTTGCAAGAAAAAAGCAACTTGACCAAAAAAGAAGCAACATTAAACTAAATAGCCATCAATCATTTTCAATAATCAAGCGTTGAAACACAGCATGGCATATTGACATTGTACTTTAAAAATTATTGAAGTCAGATTATCTAAATAGATAGTTACAATATTTTAATCATTAGTCGACATACACTATATATTCATAATTTGTGAATTTTACAGGTCAAATATATAGCATATGTTACATATACAGGGTCATGTATGCATGTCACTTTATGTACAATTACTTGAAAAGACATACAATCTTCCATGCAAAAAAAAAAAAAAAAAAATGCTAAGTAAGTTTTCAGCAGAAGTTTTTTGTTTCTCAATAAATAATACTAGAAACTGATGAAGATGGCTAAATATACATTTACATATATTTATCAAAATTCTCTCTTTGCCGAGGAATAATTTATGAGTTTCATTAATGGTTGCCGACGGGTACCAAGTTAGGTAAATATTTATTTAGATATAATTGCACAGTTGACTAACGAATGAGAAACATGAATTGGATACATCTGATCAAGCATGCGTACGTTTTCTTTTCAGGTTTATATGCATATGCATAGGTTCATCCTGACAGAATCATACACTACATCTTTAGTTGGAAATTTGAAACCTAGTAAGATATAAGTCCAAGGAAAGTAAGACCTATAAAATGATTAATTATGTACTTCGCAAAGTCCATAGACCTAATAAATTTAATTATTGAAAAGGCAAATGAATACTTCACATATCTAAACCAACTGCATCGTGTTAGAGTGGGTTGGAAGAATCAGTTGTTTGGCATCCTTTGCCGTGTAACAAGGGGGAGAAGAGGAAGATGGAGTCGGCGGCGCTTCTATTTCAAATGGTGTTTAATTAATGTATTTCGTTGCGCAAAAGAATACTTGCATCTTATTAGTACTACCCACACGTAATTCTCAAAATAGTTTTGGGGTTAAATGAGCACAAGTGGTTTTCTTTTTTCTTTTTTTTTTTTTTTTTTTTTTTTTTTTTTTTTTTGGCAGTAGACTTGTCTTAAAACCAAAAAATTACATGAAACAAACTTTAAGGAGTTTTATCCCACTCTTCCACTAACTCATTCAAGGTGTATGACTGATATACAAAAAGAGGAGGGGAACTCAAAAAAGTCAAAAGACACTATACATGTAATTAACTATTGGCCCATCTAAACACAAGTTAAAATTGGTTCTAGCGACCTTGTTTCTGGTGTTTTATTATAGGTATATAACTTATATATTAATTATATTTTATTCTAGAGGGGTTATCTAAATAACACTTATTTCTGGAGAAGGATACTTTTCCAAACAGATCTAAGCCCAAAATACAATGTCAATACATAGACAAAGTAACCCAAAAAGCCCAACTAACAAACTAAACCCAGAGTGTAGTGAATAAGCGATTACAACCCTAGATGTTGTTAAAACTAAACACTATATCTATATGTACTTGCATTGAGCAATAAGTATTACACTGTTTGACAATTTGAGTAGATATATTTAAGTAAAGCTTTTAATATAAAGCAAATTCTTCAAACGCCTCATTCGCTCAATGGCGGGTGACGGTGGTGGCGGGTGGGGGTGGCGTGTGGTGGTGGATGGTGGGTGACGGTGGTGGTGTAAAAAAAAAGTGTACTTTTCAACGACACAAAAGTCACTAGAAGTAGGAGCCGTTTGTCGCTCAAAAAAGGTACTGAAAAAAATAAAGTACGAGCTGAAAAAAAGTACCTTATGCACCTCTTACACAAAAGTTGCCAAGAGTACAAGCGTGGACACTTGTCAATATTTAATATGAGCGACTAGTCGCCCTGATCTATTGTGAGAAGTCATGTTTTTGTTGTCTAGAAAAGATGATCACATTGGGCGAATGAGGCATTTGAAGAATTTGCTCTTTAATATAAGTTGATAAGTGTAGCCTGGATGAAGAATAACAGAATAAATATTTGCAAGTTGCGAATATAGTTTCCTACCAAAGCTAGCTTAAAAAACTGTAACTACTCCATGTGAATGAACGCATCAGCCAGCAAGCAATTTCCTACCAAAGCTAGTTTAATAAAGTCAAACCCGCCTTTCCATAAATAGATCATAATAATGCCAAGAAATAAACACTGTTGAGAAGAGCGAACAGAAAAGATGGGGTGGATTTTCAAGGAAGAACACCTGGATTTATTCATGGTGCCGTTAGGGTTCTCGATCATGTGCATCTATCATCTCTACCTTCTATACAGATACCTCGCAAGTCCTCAACTAACATCAATCGGTTATGAGAATCATAACAAGAAGGCCTGGGTTGAGAAAATGCTTCTGGTATATAACTTAAAGCACTTGTATTCATGAAAAAAATTTCTTATTTCTATATATATTTTTTACAGATTTTGGTGATCCTAAGAGAAACCTAACTTGATTAATCACTGGTTCATCTTGAATTATGCAGGTTGAACCGAAAGATAGAGGGTTTGCTATATCTGTTCTTAACGGCCTTTTGTCGGGCTCAACTTCCCTGTGTTCAATTTCATTAGTTTTATGTTCTCTTATTGGAGCCTTGCTTGGAAACTCGTCCAATAACTTTCTTACGAGCCGTTTTATCTTTGGGGACACAAGTCAATCCACCAACTCCATTAAGTACATAGCCATTCTAGCTTTCTTCCTACTGGCCTTTGCCTGTTTTGTACAAACTACAAGGCACTTTATACATGCTAGTTTCCTTATTAGCATGCCCACCGGTGATGTTCCTGTTCATTGCATCCAAAAGGCGGTGATAAGAGGAAGCAATTTCTGGGCAGCAGGATTGCGTGCACTCTACTTTGCGACAACTTTGCTCCTATGGATTTTTGGTCCAATTCCTATGTTTGTTGGTTCAGTTTCCACAGTAATGATTTTGCATTTCCTAGATATCAACAAAGAGCCCTTGATTCAGTATGCACCTGACAAAAATACTCATGGTAGTCACTCTCTTCAGAGGCTTGCACAGAAAATAAGTGGAGCTTTTCAACACAATGGAAGCCCTAAAGAGATGGACATTGTCAGCCAAAACCAAACAGAGCGTCTGGTTACTACTTCTAACCCCGTCTTTACGGTATCCCCAAATCACTAGTACTGTTTAGATTTTCCTATATAGTTTCAAAGCCATCTATCGTGTTTCTTAGATCCAATTTCTTACTAATTATTTCAATGCATAATGTTTAAATACTCTATAATGAAGCTAAGATTTATGTGTTAAACATTTATGTAGCAATAGTTGTATTAAACTGGATTCAGACACATCCAAACTGAAATTGAAACCAAAATAGATTTCAGAAACCAGAATTCATCATAGTCCAATGTGATCCGCATTCGTCCAAGCAAGAAATGTCCAAGAACAATTTGAATCAATACACAAGTAAAGTTATGTATGAACATCCAGTAATAAGGGAAGTTTAATATTTTCTTAACCTAAAAGACCGCTCAAGTTGATTAGTTTTACAAAAAACAACAGCTACTTGACTAAAAATAGTACTAATATCCATCAACTTTCTATCAATATTTAATTAAACTATGAATACAACTTGACATTATACTAGAGATATGATTGAAGGTAAATTATAAAAATAATCGTAAGTCTATATTAATAATGAAGCCAATGTAGACGATATTTTCATTACTAATCAACATACAAAACTGAACTATACACATACAAATTATAAACATTGGGTCATGCATACGCGTCAACTTTACAAGTGTCTTTTTTATTTTATTTTATTTTTATTATTTTTTTAATAAGACGGTCGAATATTCATGAATTATCATGTACATGTCAAAGCATCAAACATTTTCTTTACCTAATAAAATTCATTTCATAGTTGACAATCAAAGGACAAACATGCATGTAACTTATCTTGGCATCGGTTAGTAACAAAAGAATTATCCACCATGTAGACACATAAGTACGTCTATCAGTCCTTAGAAGAGTCATGGTATTCAAGGGATCACACTGATATATTTCCTTATTTTTTTAAAGGGCAAAGTTTATAGATGAAACTAGCAAGAAGCTAGAAGATACAAACACCAAAAAAACAACAAAGTGATACACCCACAAAACAACCAAAAAAGACACCCAATTACAAGCACAAAACGTACATCTAAATATTTTGAACCTAAATAAACCTCCAACCAGAATGATATCTTTCTAATGTTACAATTCACGCTATTGATGTTGTTGGGTTTCTAATATGCAAAACGCCTCTTTCACATGAACTAAACAAACTACCCCATTCAGGGAGCCGAATGTGGTCCGTTCCACTAGAAGGTGTGATCCTACTTGGATACGAATACTTAATTTAAGGCACAAGATTGAACAATTGCCAGTTTGGCTTCTTAAGAAGATTAATCGCACTAGTGTTGTCAATATGATACTATGCTGAAACTTCATTTTAAATAATACTGTAACTGTGAAAATAGATAACTAAATCCGAAAGTTAGCAATGTATATATTAATGTGCTTTCCTCAGTATACTCAGCTATCAAATCATCTATCTCATAGAGAACCTTTTTCTAGAGACAATGTAGTATTCAATCAAATTTAACATTTAACATGAACATCATCACTCAAATGGAATCAAACGAATAACACTCAAATTTTCTAGGAGATCACATATGCACATCATGAGACATGGAATGAATGGGATGCACTTTTTTTTGCATTAAGCATAAAACTGATCTAAACTAATACACAACAAAAAACATGAAACAAGTATAAAGGACGCAACTAAGATACACAGTACATACCGAACAATTTAATTCAGAGACACTTTAATGGTTCCGAAGGCAATTTCCTCACCTAGCGCTGTAACCTACATACTATCCATAGCTAAGTTACAGGAAATCTAATCCTGATGCAAATACGAAACCCTAGGTTTAAGCAAGTCGTTCGAATGACATCATGAAATCAAATTTGCGGATGATATATATACTGTACAAATTAAACAAGTAACCGTCGATTTTCCTATGTTATCAAACGACGAGATATTGAATTATAACCATATCTAAACTACGCATAACAAAGATTAACAATTTATGTACTTACAATTAAAATAAAACTGATCTAAACTGATTCATAACTAAAAACTTAATGAATAAAGCATAGACATGATTGATACGAAAATACTTACTGATCGCCAGCAATTTGATTTGAAGACGCTTTGATTGTGAGCGGTCGACGAGAGAATTTGTGAGCTGGCATTGTAACTTTTGTACTATATCAATTGCTAGTGACCTCATTTTTTGTTGAAGTGATATGAAAGTGAATTGAATTGCGTTGGTGATGAGGTGACGAATTTGGTTTTTGCCGCGTTTCTGAAGAGTGTGATGGAAGCACAACGAATTCCATTTCAAATATATTTTTTATCATTATTTCTAGGGTTTCCTTTATAGACACTTTTCATATCTCCTAATAAAATTGAAAATTTGAGTAAAATGTTATCGAGTAAAAAGAGGCGGGTGGGGTGTCAAGCGTGTTATAGCACCTGTCACATTAGCGTTTGTTTTTATAAGATTCTTAGAGCACAAGGTGCGGCAACAAGCTTGTGCCTCCCCATTCGGGCCCCACCATGTCACATCACCAAAACACCCCAACTTCAACAAACCACAACAAACCCCCCTCACCAAACAACAAACCTTCACTTCCCCATTAGGGCCCCACCTCTTACACACTTATTTTTTTATTCATTTCATTAAATAAATTAAATTAATTTCATAAATACTTAAAAATAAAAAAACATACTAATTTTATTTCATAAAATAAAAAGTTACAATACGGAAGAAAAAAAATACGATACGAGGAAAAAAAAACACGCACACAATATGGAAAAAAAATACGATACGGAAAAAAAAAAACATACGATACTAAT
The DNA here is from genome assembly GCA_030686995.1 of Artemisia argyi. Lineage (NCBI taxonomy): Eukaryota > Viridiplantae > Streptophyta > Magnoliopsida > Asterales > Asteraceae > Artemisia > Artemisia argyi. The sequence continues at coordinate 240,951,037 of CM060700.1, read as the reverse complement.
AGGAAAAGTAAAACATTTTATTCGTCATCTTCGCGGTCGAGATTTTGGTATTTCTGAGTTATTCATGCTTGTCTCTTGCGAATTACTTCGGCTCTAACCGGGTCAGTAACCGTGTTTGGATCGAGCATTAGCATCTGCATATCCTGCCACTCCAATAACGCAGCTTCTTTCTCGAACGCCTTTTCCTCCCTCTTCCTCCGCGCCTCGTAACAAGCCGTTTGAGCGTCTTTCGCTTGATTATACTTTTCGGATAATTGTCCCGAAAAAGTACTCGTTTGACTCCCCCCGGAACTCGCCGCACTCGACGTTTCCGTCGACTTTTGTTTCTTTCCGGGTCGCCTGCTGCTTCTTTCGGGACGAGGTCGTTTGTCCGGCCCGAATATATCCTCAAAACATGTAATGTCTAGAGGTTCTTCAGCATCCCATTTCGGGTAGCGTTTCAGGATTTCCCAAACGTGAAGCAAAGTGAAACCCCTCTGTCCAAAACGTTGTGAGAAGTTCGTTTTGGCATTCTCGACATGATCATGCTCATTTTCACCACTGCGACGCTCTAAATGTTTATAAATAGCGTTGAATTTTTGGCAGTCGGCATTGATCCTTGACCATTTACCGGATAGCATGTTTTTGGTTCGTGGGGCTTCAGTAGTCCGCTCGTTGAAAAGTGCATGAATTTCGTTCCAAAAGAATTCATTCTCTTTGTCATTTCCGAGATCCTCGTCTTGAGAAACTTCTATCCACGCTTCCGCAAGAATATTTTCTTCTTGTTTCGACCACAACTTTCGCGCACGCGTATTAGCAGCTTCTTCCAAGTCATCGTCATCGTCCGCGTCCAAATTTACGACGTTTTTTCCTCTTTGGGCTTTGGTTTTTTTTTCCCGGCCTTTGGCCGGTGATCTTGGCTTAGGTACTTTAAACGTACCTTGATTTGGTTGTGACGGTTGTATCGGTTGTGATTGAGGAAAAGTGGATGGTTGATTCGGGTTATAAAATTGTGGCGACAAATTGAATTGTTGTTGACTTGCGAATCCTTGTTGAAAGGCTAATTGTTGGTTACGGTAAATGTCATTCGGATTTAATGGTTGTGAACCGTATGGCGGTGAAGGGTTTGGACTTTGAGACGAGGGACTAGAAGAGTTTGAGGCTCCCCCGTATGGACGTTGGTTTGACGTTAAGAGGTTCGTGAAATAACCTCCTTCGTTCGGGTTTTGAGACATTTTTTTGTTGATTAGGAGAAGAGGTATAGGAATATTTAGTTTAGATTTGTGAATGTAGTGAAGATAATGGAAGAAGAAGGTTGTATTTATAGTTGTAAAAGAGGGTAGGAAAAAAAATAATAAATAAACAAACAAACACAACCGTTGTAAATTAAACGGTCATGTCCCTTTGAAACAAATAAACCAAATGGAACCAAACGTTAACCTGCAAAAATGTCAGACGAATTGCTTCGCCGTGGCCACGGCGAGAGAGCCAACGGCGAGCATCAAATGGTGTGGCGGCGAGCAACGGCTCGCCGTTGGAGCTGCCACATCGGACGGCGAGTGTTCGTTCGTTGTCCGCACCTTGTGCTCTTATAACACACTGTCAAAAAAGCAATCTCCCTCATTATTAAGTTATGGGTTCCTGAAACCGACAACTTTTATTTATATTTACACTCAAAAAAACTAAAAAAATAAAAGAAGCCCAAATGACTTGTGTCTTAATAGTACCGTTTGATGTGTGAGAAGTTCTTCAATCAAATGGATAAGGGTTCAAATGTTGCTTAATGAGATAAATTTATGCTGTATATATTGTGTGATAGTTAGTTTCCTACACGAGGAAAAAAGAAAAGAAAACATAAAGCACAGGCATAGCCATGGCGAATGTGTTAAGCCATATATTTTTCCATAAGTGATAATAAGGTTCCCACACAATATAAATACACGCTACATGATAAATGGGCTTGGCCCGGCATAAGATAAACGAACGACTAACTAATGATCAACTAACAGGCCCACAGTTGGAGCGGAAGGATGGTGAACGCTCAAACTAGGTCGAAACTCATCACATAATGCATACGAGAGGCTTTTAGTAAAGATATCTAAATACTGATAACGTGATGAAATATCCAGAACACGCATCTGACTAGCAACAACCTTGTCACGAACAAAATGAATGTCAATCTCGATATGCTTTGTGTGTTGATGTTGCACGGGATTAGAAGATAGATATACTACACTAGAATGAAGCTCGTGAAGAAGATTTCGCAACTAAGATGTCTCTGCTACATCATTTGCAACACCATGATATTCAACTTCGGCACTAGATCAAAAGAGAGTATAGTATCACTTAGAAGACATAAATTGTTGTCAAGGAATACACAATAACCACAATTGTAATGACGAGTAGTGAGGCAACAAACAACCAATGAAGAGGTCAATGAATAAACCTGAAGACCATAATCCAAAGTGCTCATTGCGTAAAGTAAAATCCTCTTAAGAGCCGCAAGATGGTCATGAATATAAAGACAAACATGCTACACAACATAAGACAAATTAAGCCTAATAAAAGCAAGGTATTGTAAATGGGCTTGGCCTAACATAAGATAAGCCAATGACTATCTAATTATCACTAATTAAGAGAGTGATCTAGTACCGTATGGCATGTTATAGGGGAGCCAAAAGCACCTAAAACTTGGCTATAACCTTGTGTTACTGTGTCATCTAAATCTTTTTCTAATTTTTGTTAGAATAAAAAATTAACACATGATCCTAATTTACGATTTTAATTAAAAAATAATAATAATATTTTGGAAAATCACGTAACGTGTATCATGCTTATGTTCAATTTCAATTCAAAGTTCTTCATTTAAGTTCTTAAAAATAAAAATCTTACATTCATGAGTAAGGTTATCAAGTTACAAAAGTGTACTTAATATGTTACATTCGATACACCGTGTTATCTTTATATTCCAGTTATACCCAAATGCTCTCTCGTCTATTTGTTAAACCTGTATCAAAACACTAATGGTACGTTTAGTTGAAGAAAAAATTCTTTTGCTTTCTATCTCTAGTTTTGTTGAAATTTAGAACGGAAATTTATCTCGAAAAAATACATGACAATATAGAAAACGCATTTAGTTGATGATTGTATTTTCTATTTAGAAAAAGAAAAGAGGGAGTTTGGAGTTACAAAAGAAAACAAGGAAACAACCAATTATTGTAATTTTTCTTGTTAGGTTAAGAAATTTGATATTTTTGTTTTATAGAGAATTTTATGAAAATAAAGTAATTTCAATGCAATTTCTGTTTTCTTTATTTTATACAAAAAATTTTATGAAAAACATGAATGTTTTCTCTAACTAAACACAACCTTTTTGTAACACCCCCAAAAGTTGATACAGCGGAAGACTCAACAAGCTTTCGGGGTGCTACGGGAATTGGTATCCAACACAAGACATAATAGAACGAGATAAAGTAAACAAAATAAAAACACAACCAAAACGGGATTTTAAAGTTTACATTTATCCCAACATCATTCAGAGTCAGGCCCAAAAGAAAATAACAGTAGGTCCATAATTCAATATCAGAGTTTAGAAAAATAGATCCATAAACCAGGAGCCTTAGCCGAGCCATCCAATCCATGCATCCATATCATCACTTAATTACCTGAGAAAACGTGCTAAAAGTCAGCTTTCGCTGGTGAGATCATAGGTTTAAATTCATCTAACAATATAGTGGACATATACGCAAAACGCTTGCTAGCTAGACTAAGGATTCGCTAAAAGCCTGCGGATACCCTCCGCTCCAACATAACACACGGATACCCTCCGTTCTAACATAGATATTCGGGTAACCCCCGCAATACCAATAAATACTCGGATAACCTCCGAAGTATCGATAACCTATAGGTGCACGCTACAGTATCTAAATAAGCCAACCTTGAATAGTACACACGAACCGTGTGACTAAAGCTGACAATTCCAAATAACCAAATAAGCCAACCTTGAATAGTACACACAAAATATGTGACTAAAGTTGACAATACATCCTAGTCCATACGCATAGCAAGTTTAGAAAGAATATAGAAGCGATAATAGTCTACATAAAATAATTTGCACGTTTCTCACCCCAAGTATTGAAAACATAGTTCAAGAGTAAAAAGTGGGGCTATGACTCACCTCAAGTCCAGAAAACAGCAAGAAGAAGTCGATAGAAGTAAGATGTATAATAACTCACAAGACGGCAACTACGGACTCGGCACGACCTAACAATATCAACTCGTTCAGAAATCATTTCCTCAAATTCAAAATATTCCCAAACCCGGACGTAATCCGTTTTATTTTCCGAAAATCCATTTCGTAGTAGTTTGGTGTATTTACGTTTGGTATCCATACGGGTGGTGGGTCGACACAAACAAACCAAAAAGTCACACAAAAGAATAATAAATAAACTATAGATCTAATATTAGTCCAATATATCATTTAAATAAATCACCGAAGTTTACCAAATCCGTCGATTTGATAATCCTCATATTTATTTACGTAACATACCGTTCCAAGATTACACCCAATCCTAAAGCACATAGCACATAAATACTATATGGTATATATCGTAGTTAAATAAACTCCTTATATACATCGTCAAATTGGCCAGATTTCCAGATATATATATTCGCAATTTATTACCCTTTACATATACCACAACCTATGGGCGTCGTAGGATACGATGCCCATTAATATACTCATTTCGTATAGCCAAACAACTCGGTTCAACCTTTCAGTTAAGTAAGTTATTTAGTTATAAAAAATGTTTATATTAATCGTCATATATCCGTGACAACACGAAAGTCACAAACAAAACTTACCTGAACTCGAGTGACCACGACTCCGCATAACTCGATAGGTTTACTCGTTATATATATAAAATGACATTTTATTTAATATTTAGTAATTGTCGAGAGTTTCTCGTTTTATAATACATTTTTATGATAATACTTCCAATAATATTACGCTACTCTCGTAGCCTAATATATATTTAGTCGTATTATTTAAAATATGACTCGTGATTTTTTTATTATTATTAATATACGCATTTATACAATTAAGTTACGACATCTATGACTGGCCTCGGTAGACCAAACGTACGGAGAAACAACTTTGGTGGGTTTGGCCTCGTGTTGACCCCAAAATCTATCGTTTGGGAACTAGTTTATAACTTCCTGAAATTTCAAGAATTTCTATCTTATAGTTCCTTTGTATTTATGTGAATCATGTAAATTATAAGATTTTCGTTAATGGAAGGACTTATTGCAAGCTTAGAATAAACTCGGTAATATTGCACTTCTATGGTTTGCTCATCATAAAATATTCACTAAGAATGAATTGAAAGTGTTGTTTGGTATGAGTAAGTTTAAAGTTCTACACTTTGGGTGAATATTATATTTTCTGAGTAAAAAATGGCCTAAACCTTTCCACAGTTTGACAGAAAACAAATACTAATGAAAGTACACCCACTGCACTAAAAGAATGTATAAAGCCATCCATGATGACACATATACATTGAAAAAAAAATAGTAAACCTTTTCTTTAGTCCATAAACTTTTTAAAGAATTCAAGTCTAAATATATATTCTAATCAGGCTGCTATCATGTATTTACCAAACCTAACCTAAACCCGATAGAGTTGGCCAACTTGACGAAATAATACTGTGTTTTCACAAACTAGTAACAGATGTTATTTGTGGTATCGACTCTTATATAGATCATTTAGTATATCATAGAGTTTATCTGATATGTGACGTGTATGTGGTGATGAGCTTGAACCTTGAACACTTACTTTTGGCGAAAAAGGAAACATTACAATTACTAAAACATTAAAAATATCAAATCTAACATGACTAAAAGAGCTACTACTACTTAAACTTCTATTTTAGGGACAAAAGAGCACCAGCAAATGCCTTAAAAGTTTGGCTAGGATGAAGAATAAACCTCTAGTAAGTTGTGAAAATGACCCCATGTGAAAGATAGCATCAGCCATCAAACAATTTCCCACCAAACCTCATTGACAAGGTCAGACCCACTTCCATTTACCACACCCTTTATTAGACCATAACCATGCTACGTTAACCTCCTTCCACCAATCCACCCACACCAAGAAAAAAAACACACATAGCACAAAGAAAGATGGGATGGACATGGAAAGAAGAACACTTAGATTTGTTTTTGGTGCCAACGGGATTCTTGATCATGTGTGTCTATCATCTTTTCCTTCTTTACAGATACCTTAAGTGTCCCGAACTCACAGCAATTGGTTACGAGAATCATAACAAGAAGGCCTGGGTTGAAAAAATGCTTTTGGTATAACTGAACATTAATATTTATAGCAAAAGTATCTTTTATCGGTTTTTATGTAACTCGAATTTCTTAAATTAATGCAGCTTGAAGCCAAAGACAGAGGGTTTGCTTTGTCGGTTCTTGGTGGACAATTATCAGCCTCTACCTCCTTGAGTTCGATTTCGTTAGTTTTATGTTCACTTATTGGAGCTTTACTAGGAAACTCGTCCAATAACTTTCTTACAAGCAGTTTTATATTAGGGGACACAAGTCAAACCACTAGCACCATCAAATACATATCCATCTTATCTTGTTTCTTACTGGCTTTTGCTTGTTTTATACAAACAATAAGACACTTTGTACATACGAATTTCCTCATAAGTATCCCAACCGGTGAAGTTCCTGTTGAATGTATCCAAACGGCAGTTTTGAGAGGAAGCAATTTCTGGGCAGCTGGATTGAGAGCATTATACTTCGCTCTTACTTTGCTTTTATGGATTTTCGGTCCTATTCCTATGTTTGTTGGTTCGGTATTTACGGTTATAATATTGCACTGTCTTGATACTAACAGTGAGCCCTTGATTCAGTATGGACATAACACGACTGGTAATGGTGGTAACATTTTTCAGAAGATTGGACACGAATTAAGTGAAGTTGTTGAAGCCTTTGAACACCACGGAAGGCCATAAAGAAATGGAACAGATCTTCGGAAATCAAGTATTTTGTAGGAAGGTTAAATACTTCTCTGTTCTAGCTAATTTGATATTTATTTTTTGATTATAAGAAGCTTCTTATCATCATAACCATTGTAATATAGAATGATCTAGCAGTTATGTTTATAAAAACCAATTATGTGTTACACTTCAGAGTCTGTTAGTATTAGGTCACTTATTTTGACAAGTCTTTATGTGCTGTTGGGTGTTTGGAATTGTTTATTTAAGTGCTTGTCTGTTAATTTTTTAATCAGATAAACAGTTTAAAGTGTTTGGATGAAAATGCTTATTTGCTAAAAGTAACGGTTGGTGACTGCTTGAATGTTTAGCAGATAAGCAATGTTTAAAATAAGCAATCCCAAACACCCCATAGGAATTCGCACAAACATGCATCCAATCGCACAAACGTGTGTTCACGACTGCAATAGCAGGTTATGTTTTGCTTTTAATACATCTCACCAACATGACAGAGCATGTGGTTGTTACTTCTAATCATATCATTTAAAATTCCTGGATCATCAGTAGTTAGGATCCATCTTTCTTGTTTCCTAGATCTGATTCTCATTATTAATATTAATTTCACTGGATTCCATAATGTCCAAATAGTTTATATTAAAGTAAGCAAATACTGCATTACCAATGTAAAATAAAATAATGGCATTACACCTAATCTAGATGTATCTCAATATTCTATCAATAAACCAAAATCAAGATTTAAATGTCATTAGCAGGAAACATCCAGGAAGAATTCTGATCAAGACTCAAATTTCCTTATGTTTGAAAATCCAAAAACAGTGATGCTTTCAAAATTTTGAGCCTATGAATAATGCCCCACAAGTTGATAAGGTTTTGCAAGAAACATCAACTTGACCAAAAAAGAAGCAACATTCTAAATAGCCATCAATCACTTTCAAAGTTTCAATAATCAAACGTTGAAAGTTGAAACACAGCATGGCATATTGACATTGTACTTTAAAAATTATTGAAGTCAGATTATCTAGATAGATAGTTACAATATTTTAATCATTAGTCGACATACACTATATATTCATAATTAGTGAATTTTACAACTCAAATATATAGCATATGTTACATATACAGGGTCATGCATGCATGTCACTTTATGTACAATTACTTGAAAAGACATACATGCTTCCATGCAAAAAAAAAAAAAAAAAAATGCTAAGTAAGTTTTCAGAAGTTTTTTGTTTCTCAATAAATAATCATTACTAGAAACTGATGAAGATGGCTAAATATACATTTACATATATTTATCAAAATTCTCTCTTTGCCGAGGAATAATTTATGAGATTTATTAATGGCTGCAGATGGGTACCAAGTTAGGTAAATATTTATTTTAGATATAATTGCACAGATGACTAACAAAGGAGAAACATGAATTGGATACATCTAATCAAGCATGCGTAGGTTTTCTTTTAAGGTTTATATGCATATGCATAGGTTCATCCAGACACAGTCATACGCTACAGCTTTAGTTGGAAATTAGAAACCTAGTAAGAGTTCGAGGAAAGTAAGACCTGTAAAACGATTAATTATGTACTTCACAAAGTCCATAGACCTAATAAATTTAATTATTGAAAAGGAAATTGAATACTTCAAATACACTAAACAGAACTGCATCGAGTAGGTAGGTAGTATCAATTGTTTGGCATCCTTTGCCGTGTAACAAAGAGGGAGAAGAGGAAGATGGAGTCGCCGCTGCTTCCATTTCCAAATGGTTTTTAATTAACGGTATGCAAAAGAATACTCGCATCTTATTAGTACTACCTACACGTAACGCTCAAAATTGTCTCGGGTTGAATGAACACAATTTTTTTTTTTTTTTTTTTTTTTTTTTTTTTTTTTTTTTGTGTGTGTGTGTGTAAGGCAGTAGACTTGTATTAAAACCAAAAAATTTATATGAAACAAACTTTAAGGAGTTTTAACCCACTCTTTCCCTTATATGTAACTCATACAAGGTGTACGATTGTAATATACAAAAAGAGGAGAGGAACTCAAAAAAGTCAAAAGACACTATACATTTAACTAACTATTGGCCCATCTAAACACAAGTTAAAATTGGTTCGAGTGACCTGGTATAGGAATATAACTTATATATTAATTATATTTTATTGTAGAAGGATTATCTAAATAACACTTATTTCTGGGAGAAGGATACTTTTCCAAAGAGGTCTAAGCCCAAACACAATCAAATATATGTGAGCCAAGTAATCTCGATGTTACTTTGAAGAAAACGTGAAGGACCAAAAGAGAAGATTAGAAAGTTAATAACTACCAAAGTTAGTTAAATTAGTTATGTAAAAATCAACTCAAGAATTCTGAAAAACTAGGAAGGGACATGTCGATTTATGCATGCCTTTTATGAAGAGTTGTGTCGTTTGGCCTTGTGTCTATTCGAACCAACACAATGGTTCATCACAACCATTGGAAAACTATAAGTACTAGTTATTATGTAACATTACATTGGTTAGACAAATAATATAAGTTATCTTTAGTTTACTTTGTTTGCAAATCTTATTTGACTCAACCATATAACCGAACACACTCATATACACGGCTGGGACAACAATTGGCATCAAGAGCCTTGTTGGAACACCTCTCGTTACACCATCAAAACAGAACCAGAAAATTCAGAACCTTGTATCGAGATAGTAACCAAAAACAGAAACAAAACCCACGCTGAAAAACTTGTTTTTTCAGGAACAACGCATACCCTTGAACCTTGTTAACATTAGAAGGGTTGCCTAGATAACTTAGGGACATAAGAAAGTCGTATACAACTTTCTTTGTGTCGTATTTTGCAAACAGGAAGGACACCAAACCGAAGTGGTGCCTTGTTTTGTTGTGATCAATCGTACGCGACAACAAAACCAGAAAAGAAGAGAACAATTGTTTTTGAAGATTTCCTGTTGGTGTATTGCACACAACAACAAGAACGTACTTGTTGGTTTATAACAACGCAACAAGGGAAGGAAGTAAGACGTCGAAAGGATTGTGTATCTATCGAGACACACAAGGAAAGTAGAAGCGCAAGAAATTTTGAAAAAGGCGTTGCTTGGGCTGAAATTAGAAGGTATACCGAATAACAAAACAATCAAGGATTGTTTGGACGTTGGCAATACAAAGAGCAACAACAATATTGAAGAATACGCGACTTGATCACTCACTACACAAAATACCGATTAGGGTATTAAGATTGTTGACATACGGTGTGGACAAAAGAAAAGAACGAAAGGAAGTATTGTGGAACAACGTGACATAGGAGACAAGCAACAGCGGAACGACAAACAAAAATCACTTTTGTTTAGACGTTGGTAGAATACCGTAGGGTATTAAGGAAAGAAAAAGAAGAAGGAAAGCAACCGAGTTGCTGTTTTGGCAGAAGAATACCGCGGGTATTTTTTGAAAAAAAAAAGACTTGGAACAAAGAAAACAATGACAACGATTTGAAGTTGATCGTGGCCAAAAAATACTTAGGGTGGATTTGGAGGATAGCCGAGATATAACAAGGATCTAAGGCACGTAGTAGGAACCAAGTCGAGAAAGAAAAAGGAAGGAACCACATGAAGTTTGGTTACTATACAAATCAGCCGAACTTGGAAGGAGACGTGGAAAGAAATAACGTGGTTGATATAACTCTAAGTATCGATACACAAGTGGGAACATCGTTGTGTTTTAAACACAACATACGAGGTCACACAATTCATCATTTGGATTTCATTTATACTTTATAGTATAGATATTTTTCACATTATTAGGAAATCCCGAGAACTATATATTGATCCCGTATTACTAGGATTCCTGGATAACTATTTCTGTTCCCGTAGTAGTAGGATATACCATACTGGTTAGATTTCCCATACAAATTAAAAAGTGAAGATTGTAAACACATCTAGGATGTCGGGTGGAGATGATGACACCAATATCAATAACACTATAGTAAAACCCATTACACCCATTACACAATATCAATGCCCTAAACTCAAAACCACAAACTACACTATTTGGGCTATACAAATTAAGGTTATATTAGAGGCACATGGTTTATGGGAGACTATAGAACCTAAGGAAAACACCCAATTAGATGATAAGAAGGATAAGACAACTATTGCCCTCCTATATCAAGCGGTGACCAAGGATGTGATATTACAAGTAGCAAATTGCAAAACGTCAAAAGAATTATGGGAATCATTGAAAAGGAGACACGTTGGAGAAGAAAAAGTGCAACAGGCACGATTACAATCACTAATGATAGGATTTAATGCCCTTCAAATGAAGGATGAAGAAACGGTGGATGCATTTACGAACAAACTAAATGGTTACGCCACGAAGGCTAAAGAATTAGGAAAAACCATGGATGAATCACTTTTAGTACGAAAACTATTAGACTCTACACCAGATAGGTTCATTCAGATAGTAGCATCCATAGAACAGACAAGTGATCTTGATGATATAACCTTAGATGAGATCACTGGAAAATTAAAGGCATTCGAGGAAAGGATAAAACTCCGAAAGGGAGGACAAGCAGAAAGCCAGGATAACCTATTATTCGCACAAGGCGAACACTCTAGAAATAGGAAACGATTTAACAAACACAGGGGTAGATCAAACTACTCGCAAGGAAACTGGCAGAATAGAAATAGAGATAACTCGAATGGAGAAAATTCAACTCACAACAACAAACCCAATAAGTATAGAGGTGAGTGGAATAAGAAGAAAGTAAAATGTTTCAATTGCGGGAAACATGGACATTTTAAGAGAGAATGTAGAAGTAAACCAACAACTCAGGAACAGTCAAACCTTATCTATGAAGACAATGAACCATCACTATTAATGACTACACACGAAGAAGTATTGTTAAATGAAGGACAAATACAACCCGGAAAGTATGCTACAACAGATGCTAGCATATGGTATTTAGATAATGGTGCAAGCAACCATATGACGGGAGCCAAAAGTCATTTTAAAGATATAGACGAAAGTATCACTAGACGCGTTCGTTTTGGAGATGGATCGTATGTAGAGATAAAGGGTAGAGGTTCTATATTACTAGTATGTAGAAACAAGGAGCAAAAGATAATATCAGATGTTTACTACATACCAAACCTCAAGAGCAAAATACTTAGTCTAGGACAGCTTACTAAAATAGGTTGTAAGATCATCATGGATGGGAACAAGCTGACTTTGTATGATAAGAATAAGAAGTTGTTGATGAAGGTAGAAAGGCCGAAAAATAGACTTTACAGTATTAGACTACAGATAGAAGCATCTACATGCCTCTTAGCAAATGTGGATAACCAAGCATGGTTATGGCACGCTAGATTAGGTCATCTGAACTTTGATGATATCAACAAGATGACAAGAAAGGGTCTAGTAGAAGGAATACCAAGAATAAATCATACATGACAAGTATGTGATGCATGTTTATTAGGAAAACATAGCAGAACACCATTTCCGAATCAAGCTAAATTCAGATCGAAGAACCCATTGGACTTAGTTTATGGAGATCTTTGTGGTCCCATAAGTCCAACAACACATTCCGGAAAGAAATTCATCTTCTACCTAGTAGATGACTGTACACGTTATATGTGGGCCTATTTTCTAACAACTAAGGATCAAGCCTTCAACACATTTAAGGAATTTAGACAAAAGATTGAAATGGAGTTAAGATTGAAGTTAGGAATGCTAAGAACAGATAGAGGTGGTGAATTTACATCAAATGAATTCACTAAGTACTGTAAAGAGAATGGAATAGCAAGACAGTTAACAGCACCATACTCATCGCAACAAAATGGAGTAGTTGAAAGAAAAAATAGAACGGTGTTATCAACTACTAGGAGTATGATGAAAGCAATGAAGTTACCCTTAACTGTTTGGGCGGAAGCAGTCAAGCATGCCATTTATATTCTAAATAGGGTACCTACACGAGCACTAGAAGATAAGACAGCATATGAAGCACTCTACAACAAAAAACCAAACCTACAAAACCTTAAAATATTCGGATTCATAGCTTATGCTAAGATAACGATACCTCACTTGAAGAAGTTAGACAACAGAAGCATACCGATGGTTTATTTAGGAGTAGAGGAAGGATCAAAAGCTTGTAGGCTATGTGATCCAGTAAGAAAGAAGAAACATGTTAGTAGGGACGTAAAGTTTATGGAAACAAAACTGTGGAATTGGGATAAAAATGGAGATGATATGAGTACACAAGACACATTTTAGACTAGTTTTGTGGTAAACGAAGTTGACAATGGAAATCCTACACCAATCAACATAGAAAACATTGATAACACGTATCATGAAAAAGCTCCAATAGCATATCCAATACCAGATCTAGAATCACCAACTACACCACCAACATACGCTTACGAACCCAACTCAGAAAGTGAAAGAGAAGCTACTATTAGTTCACTAGGAAGCTCATTAGGATGCTCAGAAAGATATGATCACAGACCAGTACGAGGTTTAAAGGATATCAATGAAATCTATCAACATGCACGTGAAGTAGAAACTCCAAGTTTATATTTCATAGAAGAATAACCCCGTAACTACAAGGAAGCATCAAAAGATGAGAAATGGATTGAGGCCATGGAAATTGAATTAGATTCAATCAACAAAAACAACACATGGACTCTTACAGATTTGCCAGAAAATCAGAAGGCAATCGAACTCAAATAAAGCAAGATTAGTAGCGAAAGGTTATGTACAAGAACAAGGAATAGACTTTGATGAAGTATTTGCACCAGTAGCTAGAATCGAGACAGTTCGATTAATATTAGCACTAGCAGCATATCATGGATGGCAAGTACACCACTTAGATGTGAAATCAGCATTTTTACATGGAGAATTAAAGGAAGAAGTCTATGTTACACAACCTGAAGACAATGTAACACCCCCAAAATTTGGTACAACGGAAGACTCAACAAGCTTTCGGGATGCTACGGGGATTGGTATCTAACACAAGACATAAAAGAACGAGATAAAGTAAACAAAAGGAAAATTCAACCACGTGGGGTTTTAAAGTTTACATTTATCCCAAAATCAATCAAAGTTAGGCCCAAAAGAAATAAGTATAGGTCCACAATTATTTATCAGAGTTTCAGAAAATAGATCCATAAACCAGGTGCCATAGCCAAGCCTCCAATCCAAGCATCCAAGGGCATCACTTAATTACCTGAGAAAATGCGCTAAAAGTCAGCTTTCGCTGGTGAGATCATAGGTTTAAATTCATAATTAAATAGAGTGGACATATACGCAAAACGCTTGCTAGCTAGACTAGGCCTCAATCATCCAACCAAAACGAACCAACCAAAACTAACCAACCCTATAGGTGCACGCTATAGCTCAATCCAATCCAAATAAATAGCTTACCTAGCTCATGTCTAGGCCTTGCTCTATAATCACTCCAATAGCTTACCAAGTTCGGGACTAGGCCTCGCTCAACAACCAATCAATAGCTTACCTAGTTCGGGACTAGGCCTCGCTCTATAACCAAATCAATAGCTCACCTAGTTCAGGACTAGGTCTCGCTCTATAACCTACCTAGTTCTAATAGCATAGCAAGTTTTAAAAAAAAAACAAAGCGATGATAGTCCACATAAAACATTTGCATGTTTCTCACCCCAAGTATTGAAAACATAGTTCAAGAGTAAAAAGTAAGGCTATGACTCACCTCAAGTCCAGCAATCCGCAAAAGAAATCGATAGATGAAAGAAGTAAAGCAAACTCAAGTAACAACAACTACAGACTCGGCACTTCCTAACAATATCAAACCCGTTCAGAAATCATTCCTCAAAATCAAATATTCCCAATCCCGAACGTATTCCATTTAACTTTCCAAAAATATCCATTTCTCGAATTATCTTCATATTAATTTGAAGTTTGACGTTTGGTATCCATATGGGTGGAGGGTCGACACAACTCAAACCAAGAAGCCACAATGAAAGAAATAATAAACCAGCTATAGGTCTAATATTAGCCCAATATATTATTTAAATAAATCATCGAAGTTTATAAAATCCATCGATTTGGTAATCTCCCATATTTATTTACGGGATATATCGCTCCAAGATTATACCCAACCTAAATCACATAGCACATAAAATACTATATGGTAAATATCATAGTCCAATAAATTCCCAAGATATATCGTCAAATTTGCCAAATTCGTCAATTTAGCCAACTCCACGAGATATTTAGTAATTTATTATCCTAATACACGTACCATAACCTATGGGCGTCGTAGGATACGATGCCCATTAATATACTCATTTTATATAGCTAAATAAACTCGATTTAACCCGTCGATTAAATAAGTTACGTAGTTATAGAAAATGGATATATTAATCGTCATATATCCGTGACAACACAAAAGTCACATAATATAAAGTCCACTTGGACTTAAGTAACCACAACTCGTATAACTCGATAAGTTTTCCAAATTTATAAAAAGTCATGTTTTCAGTTATTAATTATCCAACGTATTAGATCTCGTTATCATTTTTAGTTGTTTATTTATAATAACACTCCCGATATTTATTGCACTATTTGCATAGTACAATACTTATCGTTATATTATTATAACGTCTACTCGTGATTGTTTTATTATTAATATACGCATTTATATATATATATATATATATATATATATATATATATATATATATATATATATATATATATATACGTTTATCACGTCTACATACGTATATAAACGATTATATTATCAATAATATTATTACGAGTTTTATTATTAATGTTTGATTTTGAATATTTATCGAGTCATAAGAATTGGTCACATGTCCGAGTCATCACTCTCGGCTCATTGTCCAAGTCCAAAAATAATATAATGAAGTCATAAATAGATAATCCAACTTCGTCCAAAATCAATCCCAAACCACGTGCTACAACAATAGGGTCCGACTACGGCACCCGACTAACCTATCTCCGTCAAACTAATTCGACCGTCTCACAATCGGTCCCTAATATAATATCTCGTCAACACAACTCCACAATCAATCCAAAAGTATACCATTGTCGAGACCACAAAGGGTCTCGACCCATCCAATTCATCGGCCAAAAATACAAGTCACAACAACAATAATATTAACAATAAGAAACAATCAAGATACATATAAATATGGGTTGGTTTACCACGCCAAACCAGAGCCTAGTGACCCACTTGGGTCTCGGCCATTGCCACGAGTCAAGAGACTCTAACCCAAGACCAATGTGGTCTCGGCATAAGCTCACTCGAGCCTTACCAAAACTGCCAAACGGACCCTCTTGGGTCGCGGCACACCAAGACAACCACAATCATCAATTTGGTAACCAAATCAACCAAGAATCGAACCAATGGGACCAAAGGTCACCCTAGACGCCCAAACAAGTCAAAAATATCATCACACCGAGACCATGGGGTCTCGGTTAAGCTCCAACGAGCTAAACCCAAAACCAAACGCAACCCAAACGTCAAGATCAAGCACCAAACTCGAGTCAAATCAACACCCAAGATACCAAACTTCATTTTTAATAACAAAACATCATTTCCCACTTGTTTTAATCAAAACCCAACAAGAAAAACCCGTGTGTACACGGATTGAAACTCACGTCGTGGCACATCCGGTACCAAATCGACGTTACATACCTTTTTACAACTTCAAATTCATAAATCTTTTAAAAACCAAGAAATATTAGAGATGGTGAGGGTGTGTACGGCGGCGGAGGTGATTAAAACGAGGGTTAGGGGTTGTTTTGTGGCGCGTGAAATACACCAAAAGAAAGAGAATGAGATGAAGGTTAAAATGGTGGTGTTATTTTGTTGGTGAGGGCGGCGGTGATGGTGGTGGCAGCCGTGTAAGGGGCGGCTAGGGTTTGTGGTGATGATAATGATGAAGATGAATGAGAGAGATGGTTGTGTTGTGTTTGTGTTTTGTGTTTGTGTGTGGGGCGTGGGTGGTTATACCCAAACGAACCAAAACCGGCCCCCAAGGCCCAAAATAATAATAATAATAATAATAATAATAATAATAATAATAATAATAATAATAATAATAATAATAATAATAATAATAATAATAATAATAATAATAATAATAATGTAAGTGGTATTAAAAGAGTGGGTGAGGTAACCCGAGGTAAATAACGCGAACCAAACCCGAAACTTATTTAAATAACCGACTCTCTCTCGAACCGAGATTGTTACCAATTCTTTAACTTCTCACGATACATTCCAAAATATAAAATACCCGAACCAGTAATTAAAATTAATAAAATTGTTAGGTTATCCTAGTGCCGGAGTCAATGTAGTGCCAAATAATCATCTCAAAAATAAATCACCGAGAATAAACCAAACCAAGCCAATAATTTTTCAAATTCCATAAATAACGTACGGTTAAAAATCACATTCCAACGTTTACAAAATCTCATCACAAATAAACTTTTCCAATATTCCAAAAATCATAAATTTTAAAGTAATGCGGGTTTTCAAAATGGCTCCCTAATTTGCCAGTTGTCACAGACAAGCACCAAGAGCTTGGAATGTGAAACTTGATCAATCCTTGAAGTCATTAGACTTTAAGAAATGTAATCTTTCATCCACAAAATTCAAACTTTCATCCACACGAATATCCTTAATTGGTATAACCGGTGTTTCATCCGAAAGACACTTCTTCAGATTGCTAACATGAAACACGTCATGAACTTTACTCAGTTCCTGTGGCAGTTTCAACCGATAAGGCACAGGCCCAATTCTTTCCAAAATGAGAAATGGTCCAATGTAGCGGAGGTTGAGTTTCCCACGTTTCCCGAAACGTATCACACCCTTCCAAGGCGAGACTTTCAGCATCACTTTCTCAGTAGTCTCTAGAATAAGCTCAGGGCCTGTGAGTTGGCTATCTCCAACTTCAGCCTAACCAATAGGCGAACGACATTTTCGGCCATATAAAGCTTCAAATGGTGCAGCTTTAAGACTTGTGTGGTAGCTATTATTTTAAGAAAACTCCGCAAGGGGTAGATACTTCTCCCAGCCTTTACGAAAGTCTATTATGCATGCACGAAGCATATCCTCCAAAGTCTGAATAGTTCTCTCGCTTTGACCATCGGTTTGGGGGTGATATGCAGTACTCATATCAAGTCTCGTCCCCAAAGCGGTTTGAAGTGATCGCCACAACGCTGACGTGAAGCGGCTGTCGCGATCAGAAATAATCGATATCGGAACTCCATGACGAGAAACAATCTCCTTCACATACAACCTTGCAAGTTTATCAACACTATCATCTTCACTAATTGCCAGGAAATGAGCAGACTTAGTCAAACGATCCACAATTACCCAGATAGCGTCACAACCGCTAGTTGTCTTCGGTTATTTGGTATTAAAGTCCATCGTGATCCGCTCCCATTTCCAAACCGGGAGTTCTGGCTGCGTCAATAATCCGGACGGTCTTTGATGTTCGGCCTTAACCTTAGAGCAAGTCAAACACTTACTAACGTACAATACTATATCGGCCTTCATATTCGGCCACCAATATAATCTCTTAAGATCCTTGTACATCTTGTCAAACCCAGGATGAATAGAGTATCTTGTCTTATGCGACTCGTGTATAATCAACTCTCGAATTCCTCCATACAAAGGTACCCAACTTCGGTCTCCAAAACATAATACTCCATCAGAACGCTTAACAAATCCTTTCTCATTTTCTGCCATCCCAAATATGTTCTCAGCAGGTCGATTTTCTGCTTTCAATGCTTCCGTTTGAGCTTCTAACATTTGAGACGGTAACGGCGATATGATAGTCATCCCTAATGACCTAACTCGTAGCGGTGGTATCCTCTCCTTTCGACTAAGAGCATCAGAAATGACGTTTGCTTTACCAGGATGATAACGAATTTCACAATCATAATCGCTTAACAACTCAATCCAACGTCGCTGTCTCATGTTGAGCTCTTTTTGATTCAAGATATGTTGTAGGCTTTTGTGGTCGGTAAACACAACACACTTGGTCCCATACAAGTAATGTCTCCATATCCTCAAGGCAAAAACCACAGCACCTAACTCCAAATCATGGGTGGTGTAGTTCTTCTCGTGCTTCTTGAGCTGTCGGGAAGCATAAGCTATCACTTTCTCTCATTGCATTAATACAGCTCCCAAACCTTTATGAGAAGCGTCACAATAGACGACGAAGTCCTCATTACCTTCAGGTAACGCTAAGATAGGAGCACTACACAACATCTCCTTGAGTAATTGAAATGCTTCCTCTTCCTTATCTCCCCATTCGTATTTAACACTCTTTTGAGTCAATTTGGTCAACGGTTTTGCTATCTTCCAAAATCCCTCAATGAATCTTCGGTAATAACTAGCTAATCCCAAAAATTGATGAACTTCTGTTGGGGTCGTTGGTGCAGCCCAATCTTTTATTGCTTCAATCTTAGCAGGATCTACATGAACTCCTTGTCTATCAATCACATGACCCAGAAATTGTACCGTCGGAATCCAAAATTCACATTTAGAAAACTTGGCATACAGTTTCTCTTTCCTGAGCAATTCTAAGATAAGCCTTAGATGCTCCTCATGCTCCTTCTCACTCTTCGAATAAATTAGAATGTCATCGATGAACACAATCACGAACTTATCTAAGTAAGGCTTACACACCCGATTCATGAGATCCATGAATACCGCCGGTGCGTTAGTGATGCGTGGGAATCGCAACAGGCTTTACCTCTCGAGGGATCTCGAGAAGCTTACAACCCCCACCAGGCAGTGTACCTGATCGTTGTAGTATAGTATAGTGACAAGTACCGGGGGATTGATCGTTCAGCTTAGGAATAGTGTCGCTAGGATTAGAAAGCCTAAATACTAGTTCTAAAGGTGAGGGGTGATTATTTTTGTATTTTTATATTTTTTAGAAAGCAAGTTAAAATCTCGGGTTTTGGAAGAGTGGGCGGAATTAGTTGCTATTCAACTAACCCAATATTAAGATGCAATCAAAATAAAATACTGAAAATGAAAATAAACTAATTTATACTAAAGTTGTGAGCAGTAATTGGAGAAAATGTGTTTACTTAGATTTCACTACTCCCTAGATATCTTTTACACGTTAATTACTTGTTATAATTGCATGGATGACGGATTGTATTCCTTAATACCATTCATGGGGTGGCACACATAACTCCCCAATTCTATGAGCTCTTATCTCCTCCTACACTATGCCCAGCACAACTATAGGGATTGTAAACAGTGGCTCATGCATTAAATACAACCAATAAAGACCTAGTGCGCGTTGGTTCATGTTTCTTAAGACGTTCAAGCATGTTACCAATTGGAGATCTGCCAGTTTTCTTAAGCCTAACATATAAATCATTCATCCAAGACAAGAATAAACAAGTAATCAACACATAAATCAACATCTAGGTTTCATTAGATCTAAGCAAACACAAAAGAGATCTAGCCTAGCATGATAGAATTAAGACAAGAACATGATATAGACAACCAACACATAGACATATTGATTGAATTAGAAGAACACTTATCTTGATTAATCATGCAAGGTATCAAGGGGTTGAAACCCTTGAAAAACCTGTAAAGTTACACCAAAATCGTACTTAGGGTTTCTCCCAAAACTTCTCTCTTTAAATGTGAAAAATTAGAAAACTATATATAGAAAAATAGGTTTGACGGCGTCAAGAATAAACTTGTGACGCCGTCACCTCGCCGCCAAAACAATCCTCGGACTGCCTAGATCTACTTCTGACGCCGTCAAGACTTATACACTTCCAGGCCGTCATGACTCTTTTACTCTTGACGCCCTTCCTACGTGACGCCGTCAAATCTATTCTGGGTAGTCATGGAAATTCATGAAATTTGCTCTTGACGCCGTCAAGGTGTTGCTCTTGACGCCGTCACCTGCTGTTCCCAGCATGGAAAATTAAGACTTTGGCGTTTTCTTCACTTTTATGCTCTAAAAACGTCCAAATTGCTTCCTTTTCCAGATTTCTCTCCCAAAGTACCTAAAATCACAAAAGGAACGATTTAGGGCAATATTTGATCAAATAAATTCGAATTCGGGGCTTAAATGACCCCCTAAAAACGGATCATTTTTCGCCTCATCATATACCCTTACACTTAAGATTTGCTTGTCCTCAAGCAAATGCGCTTTTATTCTACTCAAAAGACAAGTTAGGGGTCATTTAACACTAATATAAAAGTGATTACAACAAATAATCATTCCACTAAAGACCAATAGACAAGCACGGAGGTCATACACAAGCACCTCACAAATAGTGTTTAGATACTCACATCTCTCGGGTGTAATAAAGTGTAAATTACAATATGGAAACGGAAGATATCTCTCACTACCTGTCATAGCAAAATAGATTACCATAGGCTTGGGAAAGGATCAAACCTCCACCACATGGCGTAAGCACCTAGGATAAACTATCAAAGGGGTCTTTTAAAGGGTTGTAACGTTAGGTGTAGGGATATGAAATACACGGTTTTGTTGGATAAAGGAAGTTTTACTGGTGGCGAGTTAACAATCTTGGTTAATTACATGTACAATGTGGCGTTGCTAAGCCAAGACTAGACACGACTTAAGCTAATAAATGAAAAATAACAAAAACATAAAATGAACATAGAATGAAACGGGATGGTAGTCCGTATGTTTTTTTCTTTTTTTTTTCTTTTTTTTTCTTTTTCTTGATTTTTTCGATTTTTTTTTTTTTTTTTTTTTTTTTTTTTTTTTACACTCTTACCCTACCATTCAAAATAATACATCATAGGGAATGAACATCTCCCTTACACTTGAATTTTTACATACTTTATAATTAACTAATCTAATGACTCGAATTAAGAAAATCAAAACACTTGGAGCACTTTTAAGATTACGTACATATGGGGGTAATAAATGATGTTCTTCCCCATTACTCCATAAAATAAGTACTTACCCATGAGTCCCAATCGTCCCAAAACAATATGTACAAGGATATGACTCGACTTAGCAACCATGTAATCAATTAGAAAGTTAACTTAGGGTTTAACAATTAACAATAATGCACTAAAAATGAGCGCATACACGGAAGGCTAAGGCGATTTGGTTGTACATTTAAGTGGGGTGTAACAAATTCTTCCTTTAAGTAAAATGCTTAAAGTTAGAAACGAAAAGATAGGCTCGGAGGGGTGTACCAGGGGTTTCGTGTACTAAAAATGAGTACAACGCTAAGGGTGTGGGAAAAATTAGTTGACTTAGTTAGCCAAGTAATATGACTTAAATGGTCAAGTAATTATAATACGGGTTTAACACAAGGGTGATCCTAATGCCTCTTATCATGTAGTAAATCCTACTACACGAATGTAGTCTCACTAGCGGTCTCGGGATGCATCACTAATGCAAGTTCTAGAATCTAAATGCTACCGGTACACTCATAAGCACTAATAATAAATGCTTTTCCTATCAAATCTAAAGGCGAACCTCACATATTTGGGTGGAAAATTTTTCTGAATATACGGTTATGTGCTAGTCATACAATCTCCTATCCATGAGACGCTTGCTATGGCTAAAGTTTCACTCCTAAATGTTGTAAAAAATTTTAAATTTGGCGCTAAAATTGCACTAACAAGTATTTCTCATAGTTTTATTACACATCTACCATTAAACAAAACAAACTCAAGCGAAAGTGCATATGTAAGGTATCCTCTTTTTACCCTCCCCTTACACTTAAGATGAACATTGTCCCCAATGTTCAAGTAAAGAATGTAAAAGTGAAAAAGTAAAGAGAATGAAATCAAATACTCCCCTGAGTCGCTCGGTATGGATAATAGGATGGCCAGGTTAAATCTTCCTCCAAGAGAATGAACAATCAAAGCTTCCCTTCCAGAATATAAATCATCTTCTTGTCATACATAACCTGTAAAACCTGACAAAATAGACAAGACAACCTCGCGTAAAATCGGCGGCATCCTATATAGGTTTCTAAATCCTAGAAAACAAGATAAGATATAATGCTTGTGGAATGAAGTTTGCAGATCTCCTGGAGATTATAAAACTTAATAATTCACAAAAACCATAAGACTCCGTTAGAAAAACAAAACCGGTAAAATTTCCAGATTTTAACTCCTGACGCCGTCAAGAGTAAACCCCTGACGCCGTCAAAATGGACCTGCAGAAATTCTTATGTTAAGTTTCCGGAAAATTTCTGGAAAAACTTGGTCCTACTTCCTGGAAAATCCTGCAAAACTTCATTATGACTCAATACAAGCATTTAACTCTAACAAATACGAATATACATGTTCATTTAATATTGTGGAGAATCATGATCGGTTTGTTTCTTAAAAACATATTTGGGGTTTCCCCTTACACTTATCTTTTGCAAAAATACTTCTAGGTGGAGTTAAGACTAGGCCAAAACAACAAAGTAAAGTATTTCCACATTTTAGTTTAGAAACATGATCTACCAACAATAAAAATAAAGCATGCATACGGAAGCAAATAACAATCAATCAAATAAAATCACACAAAACATGGGTTGCCTCCCAAGAAGCGCTTTTCTTTATTTACGAGTCTTGTAGCTAGACTCAAGGTCATGGGTTATCGTGTATCGCTTATGCTCACATAACCAAGTGTGAGCCATCTAATAGTCGCCTCATCTTTCTTATACTCGTCTCCTAACTCTAAGCACCCGCGATAGTATCTTTTATTCTTTTCATGCGTGTACTTAAGAACTTTTCTCTTATCATTCTCACTTAGCATTTCCATGGGTGGATACCTACTACACTTTTCCATGGAAAATCTTTGAACCTAGGGTGTGCGCGGGGCATTTGATAGACAAAATCTTCATCCCCATCTGAAAATGTAATTAGACCTTCTATGAGTTTTTCATCGAGGTTGGTCAACCGTTTGAAGGGTTTTCCAAACACAACTTGGGTTAATTTATTATCTATAAACTCTCCTAGATTCTCCATAACCATGAACTCAACAAGATAAACCAACCTTCCTACAAACACATGCAATGGTATTGCCTTAGCAATAATGTTTTCTCCTTTGTATTCTAACTCCTCTACCATGATTTTATTGTATTCATTACGTGAGATTATGTTCATTGGAAGAGATGAGTTGAGATAGGTGTTAAAGCTCTTAAATCCGATCTTACAAGGGAATTGCATGTTAAATGAACTATCGCACTCAATCCTAGTTCTAGGGTCAACATACCAAAGAGGGTTTATTTCCTCCTCCATTCTATCCTCATTAATCACGTCATCATCATCAAGATCCTCGTCGGAGTCTGAATAGTAAAAAGGACTAGCCCTACGGTCATCATCATGATCAGACTCTTCTAGCTCAGAATTATTGTCAAAGTGGTGGTTGGGTGAGATGTTAGGTGGGTTCTCATTTTCTGCTAAAGGAAGTGGGGCGGGCATTTGGAAAATCCTACGACGAAAAACACGAATAACAGGAATCTAACGATCAATGTTATTGTTATCCATCGAAACAGATTACGAACAAAGACACAAAGAAATAGATAGACTAAAGAGAACCTAAAAATAAAAATATAATCTTACTAGAAAGGAATCTAGCAAGTAGACCAAATAAAAAGAAATTCTAACCTAGACAATAACTATTCCCCGGGCTGCGGCGCCAAAAACTTGATGCGTGGGAATCGCAACAGGCTTTACCTCTCGAGGGATCTCGAGAAGCTTACAACCCCCACCAGGCAGTGTACCTGATCGTTGTAGTATAGTATATTGACAAGTACCGGGGGATTGATCGTTCAGCTTAGGAATAGTGTCGCTAGGATTAGAAAGCCTAAATACTAGTTCTAAAGGTGAGGGGTGATTATTTTTGTATTTTTATATTTTTTAGAAAGCAAGTTAAAATCTCGGGTTTTGGAAGAGTGGGCGGAATTAGTTGCTATTCAACTAACCCAATATTAAGATGCAATCAAAATAAAATACTGAAAATGAAAATAAACTAATTTATACTAAAGTTGTGAGCAGTAATTGGAGAAAATGTGTTTACTTAGATTTCACTACTCCCTAGATATCTTTTACACGTTAATTACTTGTTATAATTGCATGGATGACGGATTGTATTCCTTAATACCATTCATGGGGTGGCACACATAACTCCCCAATTCTATGAGCTCTTATCTCCTCCTACACTATGCCCAGCACAACTATAGGGATTGTAAACAGTGGCTCATGCATTAAATACAACCAATAAAGACCTAGTGCGCGTTGGTTCATGTTTCTTAAGACGTTCAAGCATGTTACCAATTGGAGATCTGCCAGTTTTCTTAAGCCTAACATATAAATCATTCATCCAAGACAAGAATAAACAAGTAATCAACACATAAATCAACATCTAGGTTTCATTAGATCTAAGCAAACACAAAAGAGATCTAGCCTAGCATGATAGAATTAAGACAAGAACATGATATAGACAACCAACACATAGACATATTGATTGAATTAGAAGAACACTTATCTTGATTAATCATGCAAGGTATCAAGGGGTTGGAACCCTTGAAAAACCTGTAAAGTTACACCAAAATCGTACTTAGGGTTTCTCCCAAAACTTCTCTCTTTAAATGTGAAAAATTAGAAAACTATATATAGAAAAAAAGGTTTGACGGCGTCAAGAATAAACTTGTGACGCCGTCACCTCGCCGCCAAAACAATCCTCGGACTGCCTAGATCTACTTCTGACGCCGTCAAGACTTATACACTTCCAGGCCGTCATGACTCTTTTACTCTTGACGCCCTTCCTACGTGACGCCGTCAAATCTGTTCTGGGTAGTCATGGAAATTCATGAAATTTGCTCTTGACGCCGTCAAGGTGTTGCTCTTGACACCGTCACCTACTGTTCCCAGCATGGAAAATTAAGACTTTGGCGTTTTCTTCACTTTTATGCTCCGAAAACGTCCGAATTGCTTCCTTTTCTAGATTTCTCTCCCAAAGTACCTAAAATCACAAAAGGAACGATTTAGGGCAATATTTGATCAAATAAATTCGAATTCGGGCTTAAATGACCCCCTAAAAATGGATCATTTTTCGCCTCATCAGTTAGTCAACCCAAACGGCATCACCTTAAACTCGTAATGCCCGTAACGGTTTCTGAAAGCTGTTTTCGGAATATCTTCCTCGCGAACTCGAAGCTGATGATATCCCGATCTCAAATCGATCTTCGAATACACACTCGATCCTTGAAGCTGATCAAACAAATCGTCGATCCTCGGTAACGGGTATCTATTCTTAACTGTTAACTTGTTCAACTCTCGATAATCAATACACATACGAAACGATCCATCCTTCTTCTTCACGAATAAGACCGGGGCTCCCCAAGGCGAAGAACTTGGTCTTATAAATCCCTGTTCGGCTAACTCCGCTAATTGTTTAGACAATTCCTCCAGTTCTGTAGGTGCAAGACAATAAGGCGCTCGTGCCACGGGTGCAGCACCAGGTATCAACTCAATTTGAAACTCTACTTGTCTAGTAGGCGGGATTCCCGGCAAATCATCAGGAAATACATCCGGAAAATCACGAACTATAGGCACATCTCCAAAGCATCTTTCCGTCTTCTCCTTCCCTCCTTTCTCAGAAATTTGAGCTAAGAAAAGGCAACATCCTTTTTCCATTAGCTTCGATAGTTTAGTGCAAGATATGACCGCTAACCTAGATAGGTCTCTCAATTCCTTTCGATCTCCTAGTATATTTAGAATCTCCCTGCCGTAAGGCACACGCACGATCTTCTCATCGCAAAGTATGTGAGCACGATACTTCGACAACCAATCCATACCAATGATGACATCAAAACTTCCTAACGTGACGGGTAGAAGATCTATGTTGAAAGGATGGTTCAGAAAATTTAACGTGCAACCGCGAATGATAGTCCTAATCCTTTCTATGTTCCCATTAGCTAACTCTACATCATAACCAATTCCTAAGGCCATCGGGGGTTTCTCTAGTAAGGGTGCAAACGTAGTGGACACAAAACTCTTATCGGCACCAGTATCAAATAGTATGGAAGCATAATGATTATTGAGAAGGAACTTACCAGTAACGACGTTTGGATCTTCTCCTCTCTCGTTCCAAAGTGCATACACTCTTCCATGAGCAGCTCCAGCTTCCACACGTTGGTCCCCATTATCTTGTCGTCCACGGTTTCCTCCAGCTCCACGGTTTCCATTATTGTACCCATTACCACCCTATCCTTGATTTCCTCGGTTCCACGATTCCTTACACTCATTCCTATAGTGTCCCTTCATTCCACATCCATAACAAGTAACATTTGCCTTACTCATAGTTTCAGGAGTAGCTTGAACCATAGCAAGTGGTCGAGCTCTACAGTCCTTAGCTATGTGTCCCATCTTAGAGCAATTCTTGCGCATCACAGTACATCATCCAGAATGATTCTTATAACATCGGTTACACTTAGGTGCATCTCCATTGTAGTTCTTCTTATCTCCATCTCCCATAGCATAAGCTCTAGTAGTTATTTGTCGCTTGTTTCGGTGATCATTACCCTTAGAGTGATTATCCCTCTTCCTCTTTCCATTCTTATCTTTCTCAGCTTCCTCCAATATCAACGAGTCCATCAATTGTTGAGCGATCGTGATAGCCTCATGAATGTTTGCAGGCTTAGCAGAAATCACATCGTTCCTTGTAGCTACCGGCAACCCATCGGTATACCGCTCAATCCTTTGAGTCTCAGTACTAACCATATCGGGGCAAAGCAAGGCTAACTCTCGATAACGGCGATTGTAAGTTGCCATATCGGTACCTTTCACCTTATGATTCCAGAACTCAATCTCTAGCTTCTTAACCTCATTCCTTGGGCAGTAAGTCTGAATCAGCAAAGACTTAAATTGCTCCCAAGTCATAGCATAAGCCACATCACTCCCAACCGAATTACGGTAATTGTTCCACCAAGTTAAAGCTTCATCCTAGAAAGTAAAAGAAGCAAACTTTACTTTCGCATTCTCCGCACAGTTGCTAACATTAAACACTGACTCAGTTTTCTCTATCCACCTGACCAAGTAGACTACTCCTTCAGTTCCACCAAACTCAATAGGTCCACAAATTCGAAACTCCTTGTAGTTACATCCATTAGCACGAACAGGTGGAAATGTTCCAGCAGAATTGTTGGAATGATTTGACTCAGCTAGTAGCTCAGCAACTCGTTGCTCCACAAGTTGATTGATCATTGCTTGATCCACAGTAGGTGCATTAGGTGGAACATGATCATTGTCTCCCTGAACCTCAACATTTTGATTCCTGTTGATGTGATTAGTAGCGTCCAGGTTATCAGGATTAGGGGTTTCAACATTTCGAGTAGGACGGCGTCCTCGGCGACCAGGGGTAGTCGCTGCAGGACCAGTTCTGGTAGCTCTAACAGGGTTTCGTCGCGGGGCCATTGATCTGAAACATCATACAAGGTTCATGAGTCTCTGATAGAACTTATCATATGCTCAACAAGAATTAAGTCAATGAAGCCAAGTCATGGAAAGAATATCAACAATACACCACAAGACATCAATAAGGCGAATAGGGACTCAATTTTCATAATATCCAAAAACCACATAATACCATATAATAATAACCATCAATCATACAATAGAGATCCAACATCGTTCCAACTACCGAAAAACAAAAAAGATAATAATCGTTCCAAACGAGACGGATAATCAACAGAAAATACATCAAAATACGATAACTAGCTTTCCTAACCGAACACTCCTCGGTGTAGAAAGCAACAAGACAACATAACCCTAACATCGAGCCACGCTGCTGGCGGAGGCTCCTCAACTCCTGCCTCAAGCCATCAAGCTCTCTCCATAATGATCCTAACTCCACACTATGGGTGTCGCTGTCTCTCTTGAGGTCTGCCACCTCCTTCTCTAGCTCGGTATTCCTTTGCCATAACTTGCGGTCAGCCTCCCGAGCTGTGATAAATCCTCGCTGTAAGCTCTCAATATGCTCATGAATCTCCATCATGCCTCTCCTCATCTCAGTAACTCTCCTCACAGCCGTAACCATGTCAATCCTCAACTCTCCAATGAACTCAACGGTCACTCTATCAATCCGCTCAGACATACGTGTAACCCTCTCACCTAAAGCAGTAATCTGAGTCTACATCCTACCAGTCTCACCCAATGCTGCATGCTCAGCAGAAACCTCAGAAGGTGCATCCGACTCAACGGGACTACCAGGTGGCAACTGAAACAAAAATGGATGATCAGGTGAAACAGGCTCTATCGGATGTATAGGTGAATCAGGCTCCTCAGCCTGAGTTGGCGGCACTAACAAACCATCATCATCAGGCATCTCCTCCTCCTGAGGGTCATCCTCCTCCTCAGGGTCATCATCACCCTGCTCAGCCTCCTGAGGGTCATCAGCCTCATCCTCACCCTCATACTCCTCCTCCTCCTCATCGGAAGAGTACGTCATCAATCGTCGTCTCCTAACAGGTGAACCATGTGGAGATGTGGTAGGTGATCTAGGACGATGACGAAATGATGCAGGTGGTGCATCTGACAGGAGAGTGTGAGCATCCAAATGTAAAGGTGGTGAAGTAGAGCGTACCGACATACGTGTCGTAGCTCGATGGACAAAACATGGAGCCACACGAGCCAAAGCCTGATGAAGAGTAAGCTGCCTCGAAGTACCAGGGAGCCCTAGAGAAGATAAGAGTCCCTGCGTAGGTGCAGCAGGCGGTGCATAAGTAGAAGCTGTCAGTGACACAATAGCTGAATGCATGGCAACCCTGTAAGGATCATCAGGAGCCATGGTGACATGTGCTGGGTGTACAGGTGTAGTAAGAATATCCTCAACAACGTCGAACGTACGGGAGGCCATAGTCTGTGACAACGGCGTAGGGTAGGTGTAAGTGTTTCAAAACAACTAAACCGCGAAACTCAAAATACCGTATCAAAAACCATCATAAAATTCCCAATCATATATATCAAGAAAGATTTAAAATACCGCATTACTAAAAACATTCATAAAAACAATTAAGCCATATAATTCCTCAAAACGCCATCATATCACTAAATCAATAAATCTCAAATCCTCAAATCATCTCAAGAATCCCACATCTAATAATCATCTCAATATACCTCAATATAAACAATGATGCTTCGGCTTGGCGGGCTGGTGGGCAATGGTCGAGGATCGTTTTCTATAAAATCGGTTATAGTTTAGGTGTCTTGATGAGTGCTTAATCACTCATCCTTTTTAGGCCTTATTTCAGACCAAAAACACCAAATACTAACCAAAAATGCCAAGAGAATGCATGTTTTTGTATTTGTGTATGTGCAGGTACGGATATGAGAAAAATGAACAAAAACAAAGCAAAACCGACAAAAACGAGCACGAGATTGGAAAAAGGTCAAAAGCCGAAGCCAGAGAAGTCAAATGGTCAAAATCCAAGCTCAAAAAGTCAAATTCAACCGCAGAGATTCAGAAAATACCAAGTTTAGTCCCTGGACAAAGTTTTGAGAATTTGGCGACTTCAGTCCCCGCACTTTCAGGAAATTACATAAATGGTCCCTCAAGGATAAATTTCAAGAGTCAACAACTCAGGTCCTCCAAGATATTGAAATAGTCAAGAAAGGCCCTTGGAATAGTATTATTGAGATTTGGCAGCCTAAGTCCCGACACTTTCAGTTTTTACATTTTTGGTCCTAAATATTTACTACACTAAAAAAATCTGGTTTGATAAAACTATCCAATCCAAAAAAAAAAAAAAAACCTTTCCAAGCCCAATCTAATAAAACCTTGTACCTAAGCCCATAACCACACTAAAACCCACCCCGGTCAACCCTATTATTTACCCGGTCAAACAAAACTAAAATAAAATCCCAAACCAAACGCAACGCGCCCAAAAAGTTACCCCCAATTTTCCCTAAACCCAGAATTCACTGTGGCATGAACCCTAAAAATTCACCCCACCAAATTACCCCGATTGGGTAATAATTACCCAATGATTAGTTTCTAGAAGGATGTCAGGGTAAGTCAGCGTATGTCAGGGGGTCAGTCAGGACACGTGGGCCAATCACAAGCCTCACGTAGGATCGGTCATATCGAAAATTTAATCCTACGGTTGTAATAAGAAGATTGGAGGACAAGGGATGATCAAGGGCTGATACCAACTCAGAAGAAACACAAGGTCGTGGATAGGTGACCTGGCATTTCTCTCTCAGCAGGCTATATAAGCACCCCTCCTCACCTCATATCATTTGTCCAATTTTTCATGTTATTAGAAGAATTTAGACCATTTTTAATTTCAGTATTGTTGTAATTTTTATTTTCAAAAGCTTTGTACTCAGATTTAAAGTTTCAATATAATTCTATTTTTCAGTTAATTTCATTGCAATTTACTTTTCAATATTTAGTTATTCCAATTCTGTTTTTAATTCATAAATTGCAGCTTAAAATAGTTGGTGTTTGTTTTAAATCCGTTTCAATTCTGTTTTGAATTCTGATTGGTAATTGTGGTCAAAAGCTTATTATATAAGCTTAGCTTATTTGTGGAGTTTAGAGACAGTCAAAAAGGAGCGTTTGGCTTGTCTTAAAGACAGGCTGTGTGGGATTCACCTCTCTGTTTGGCTGAGAGGTGATTGGTGAGTTTTTGTTTTTAGCTTCATAGTTTAATTTTGCATATTATAGATTAATAGTGTAGATCTTGTAATAGTTACTTGTTCCTATTTACTATTTGTTTCTTGCATCATATTTAGTTAGTAGCTACTTCAGTTTGTCGTGTCATCTTTGTTTTTGATTATTTTGATTGTTACTGTTTCATCCGTCTCATCTCTCAGACTTGTGCTTTTGTTTGGATTTAAGACTGTCGGATTTCTATTGGTACTGAGATCAGTGGTTTGGATTGGTGTACATCTGTTTTCATATTCTGTCTTACTGTTTGGATCTGTTTTGCTATGTGATTTGGTTCCGAGTTCTTTGTTATCTGAGTTTGATTGGTGGTGTTGATTGGTTGAACATTGAGTATTGCTTAGGTCTGAGTGCTTTGCAGCAGTTACTTTTTAACATTTAGGTTTTAATTTAGCTTACTCTGGACTTACTATATAGTTTCTCAGCTTATTTAGACATTTGGTAGTTTTAATTGTTCACAGTTCAGTCACCATAAGAGGGTGTTTGGGTCATAGTCGTTAGCTGTTCTCATGGTAATTACAGAGGTTGCTTTTGGTTTATACAAGATACTTAGGTTGCATTATAGCTTAGTCTTGCAATAAATCAGTAGGCTACATAGAGAAAGTCAAACATAGCCTTTAGATCCCTTAACTGCTAGTGTTAGTAAATCATTGAATCTGTCATTCTTAGTTTTGTTAGTGATTGTGATTGTTTAAGTGTAGGGATAGTTTAGATAGCTTTATTCAACACCTCGTGGTAAATCTGAGCTATGGAATCTCATCTTAGTCAACATGTTAGTTCAAACTAAATGGTGAAATTTTCAAGTCAGCTTTAAACTAGCCTCACATCAGATATCATTAAGGTGTTTAAACAGTTTTCAAAATTGATAAAATTAGTTTTTCTGTATTCATTGATAGCTTATTTTCATTTCTCAATTGAGTCTTTGAATTTTGAAACACATTTGGTAGTCTCGACACTGACTTGAACATGATCTAGTAGGCTTGTTTCTACCCTGCACCGACAGTTTTAATTGAGCTTCAAGGGATTAGTTAGGATAGCTATATAGCCTTAGAGTAAGAGTTTTTGGTTATTGCTGATTCTCAGTAGGTTGGAGAGACTTTTTGCCCCATAAGCTCACCCCTATTAGCTTATTAAGACTGCTTATTTAGCCTGCCTATTTTAGTAGTCCAAACTCTTTTTTGTTTCCATTTTATAGGCTGCTATTGAGTTTTGTTGATCCTAACCTGAGATTCATTGTTCAGTATAGTTCATTTATACCTGTAGTTTATTTTCTCATTGAGTTTTGCCCACAGCTTATCTGTTTGCCTAATTGCTTATTTACATATTGCTTAATGCCATCTGTTTGAGCCTTTGACTGTGTTTCTGAGTTACTTTGGCTTTTCAACTGTTCCATTCAGCTTTTCTGAGTTCTAAAATAAGTTGGTCTAAGTCTGGGGTCATTTCTGGTCAAAGTGCTTATTAATAAGCACTTTGATTAAGCAGTTTTCAAGCTTTTCAGCACTTTCCTTGCTTATTTTCTTTTCAAATTTTTTTCCAAAGCTTATTTTAATATTTCAGATTTTCTATAATTTTTTCAAATTTTTCTAAGTCCATTTGCTATTTTTCTTATTTTATTTTCATTTTTAATCATTTATAAATACTTTTTAATTACTTAAAAATCCAAAAAAATCTGAAAAATCCAAGAAAAATCCAAAAATATTTTAGAAAATTATTTTCATTTATTTTATAATTTTAGAAATTTATTTTGCATTTTTCTCATTTAATTTGAATTTATTTTGAATTTTTAATTAGATTTAATAGTTTTTAATTTCTAAAAATTATATAAAAAGCAAAAAAAAAAAAATTAGTTTTTAGTTTTAAAATTACTTTTTAGTTATTTTATAATTTTCAAAATTTAATTTTCATTTTTCTCACCTTATTTTCATTTTCTTTTAATTTTTAATTAGTTAAATAGTTTTTAATTCATAAAAAATAAATAAAAAGTCAAAAAAATATTTTTCTTTTTCTCAAAATTTTCTTTTATCATTTTTAATTTTTGAAAATTATTTCCAAGTCCGTAGGAGTCGTGTAGCTTAAAAGTCGCGTTTTATTTCTTACGGTTACGTTTATTTTACGTTTTAGCTTTCGGTTTTCGATTCTACGTTATGTTTTAAGTTTGTTTATTTGAATTACGTGTTTAATTAGTTATTTGTGCTTCATTTACTATTTCCTTAGTATAATCTCATAAAAATCACTTTTTACCGTTTTCACGACATGTTTCACGATTCGGGAATTCGAAATTCCATTCACACCTTCGCTGGGACACGACCCGGGGAAATACTTTCCTAAGCATTTCTTCGGTAAAACAAACACTATACTACAAAACGACAAACATCATGTCTATTTACCTAGTTCTCTATAACCTTGGCTCTGATACCAAACTGTAACACCCCAAAAATTTAGTATAGCGGAAGACTCAACAAGCTTTCGGGGTGCTACGGGGATTGGTATCCAACACAAGACATAAAAGAACGAGATAAAGTAAACAAAAGGAAAATTCAACCACGCGGGGTTTTAAAGTTTGCATTTATCCCAAAATCAATCAAAGTTAGGCCCAAAAGAAATAAGTATAGGTCCACAATTATTTATCAGAGTTTCATAAAATAGATCCATAAACCAGGTGCCATAGCCAAGCCTCCAATCCAAGCATCGAAGGGCATCACTTAATTACCTGAGAAAATGCACTAAAAGTCAGCTTTCACTGGTGAGATCATAGGTTTAAATTCATAATTAAATTGAGTGGACATATACGCAAAACGCTTGCTAGCTAGACTAGGCCTCAATCATCCAACCAAAACTATAACACCCCCAAAATTTGATACAGCGGAAGACTCAATAAACTTTCGGGGTGCTACGGGGATTGGTATCCAACACAAGACAATATAGAACGAGATAAAGTAAACATAGTAAAAACACAACCAAAACGGGGTTTTAAGGTTTACATTTATCCCAACATCATTCAGAGTCAGGCCCAAAATAAAATAACAATAGGTCCAAATTTAATTATCAGAGTTTAGAAAAATAGATCCATAAACCGGGTGCCTTAGCCGAGCCTTCCAATCCAAGCATGCACCTCAACACTTAATTACCTGAGAAAACGTGCTAAAAGTCAGCTTTCGCTGGTGAGATCATAGGTTTAAATTCAACTAATAATATAGTGGACATATACGCAAAACGCTTGCTAGCTAGACTAAGGATTCGCTAAAAGCCTGCGGATACCCTCCGCTATCAACATAACACACGGATACCCTTCCGTAACAACATAGATATTCGGGTAACCCCCGCAATACCAATAAATACTCGGATAACCTCCGAAGTATTAATAACCTATAGGTGCACACTATAGTATCTAATAAGTCAACCTTGAATAGTACACACGAAACTATGTGACTAAAGCTGACAGTCCAAATAAGCCAACCTTGAATAGTACACACAACAAATATGTGACTAAAGCTGACAATCCAAATAACCAAATAAGCCAACCTTGAATAGTACACACGACATGTGTGACTAAAGCTGACAATAGATCCTAGTCCATACGCATAGCAAGTTTAAAAAGAATATAAAAGCGATAATAGTCCACGTAAAATAATTTGCACGTTTCTCACCCCAATCGTTGAAAACATAGTTCAAGAGTAAAAAGTGGGGCTATGACTCACCTCAAGTCCAGAAAATAGCAAGACGAGGTAGGTAGAAATAAGATGTATGATAACTCACGAAACAGCAACTACGGACTTGGCACGACCTAACAATATTAACTCTTTCAGAAATCATTTCCTCAAATATATAATATTCCCAAACCCGGACGAGAATCCGTTTTATTTTCGAAAATCCATTTCGTATTAGTTTGGTGTATTTGCGTTTGGTATCCATACGGGTGGTGGGTCGACTCAAAACAAACCAAAGAGAGATCACATATAGAAAGATAAATAAACTATAGATCTAATATTAGCCCAATATATCATTTAAATAAATCGCCAAAGTTTACCAAATCCGTCGATTTGATAATCCTCATATTTATTTACGTAACATACCGTTCCAAGATTACACCCAACCTAAAGCACATAGCACGTAATTACTATATAGTATATATCATAGTTTAATAAATTCCTCATATATATCGTCAAATTGGCCAGATTTCCCGATATATACGCTCGCAATCTATTACACTTTACATTTACTACGACCTATGGGCGTCGTAGGATACGATGCCCACTAATATATTCATTTCATATAGCCAAATAACCCGGCTCAACCTTACGGTTAAGTGGTTATTTAATTATAGAAAACGTCTATATTAGTCGTCATATATCCGTGACAACACGAACGTCACAAATGATAACTTACCTGGACCCGAGTGACAACAATTTCGCCTAACTCAATAAGTTTATCCGTTATATATCCTGAAATGACATTTTATTAAACGTTTCATAATTGTCGGGAGTTTCCCGTTTTATAACACAATTTTTATAATAGTAATACGTTTAATAATATTACGCCACTTTCGTAGCCTAATATATATCTAATCGTATTATTTATAATACGACTCGTGATTATTATTATTATTAATATACGCGTTTATATAGTTATATATACGTTATTCACGTATATACTTTCATATAAACGTTCATATTATCAATAATTATTATTACGAGTTTTATTATTCTCGTTTCAATTTTAATAGTTATTGAGTTATACGAAATGGTCATATGTCCGAGTCATGACTCCCGGCTCATTGTCCAAGTCCAATAATAAGCAAAAGTCATAAAATAACCAATCTCCGTCCAATCACAACTCAAACCACGGGCTACAACATGAGGGTCCGACTACGGCACCCGACTAACCTATCTCCGTCAATCTAACGACCGTCTCACAATCGGTCCCCAATAACTCTTACCAATCGACAACAACTCCACAATTACCATTATAATATCCAATGTCGAGACCACAATGGTCTCGACTCAACCAAAAGTATTCGGCCGATATGAAATACCACAACAATGAAACAATTAAATTCACAATTATTTCAAGAATTAACATTAACAAAGTTAATGCGTGGGTCGGTTTACCAAGCCGACCCGAGCCCTTGACTCACTTGATTCTCGGCTCCAAACCGCGAGTCACTTGGACTCGAGCCAACACATAAGCATCATATAGCTCACAAGAGCAAAATGAGATAACCAAATAAACCCATTCGACCCAATGGTCAAATCGGCAATAAAAATGATACGCGGCTAAAGGCCGCGACCCACAAGGGTCGAACCACAACTATTTCGAGCTCAAGGCTCGAACCACAACAATCTTGAGCATCGAAGGAAACCCCGAGACCACACGGTCTCGGTTAGCTCGGTTCGAAGGGTACACCACCCTCGACAACAACCAAACAACAATCATCACCAAGGAACCAAAGCCACACCGGCTCGAACCAAAAATAAGCCAAGAGCCTAGCTCTCGGTTCCGAGTCAACCATAACCAAACCCAAGAAAACCCGGATACCAAACTTATTTTTTTATCATTAAAACATCATTTCCATTAAAGATCAATTCGATTCTCGACAAAATAATCCGTGTAGCCACGGATTAGCACCAATTCGTGGCTCCCAAAACCCAAAAATAGCTCCTTCTCACCTTCTTGGACCTCCAAATGAACGGATCTAGTAAAGTTAATAAAAATTCGAATGGATTATTAGAGATTTGGTGGTGTTAACGGAGGTTCTAGGGCAAGTTTCATATACCAAATGAAAGAGGGTGAAGAGAGGAATAAGATGGTGGTGTTTGTTTTGTTGGGGGGTCGGAAACGCGGCGGTGGTGGCCGGAAATAAGGTTCGGCGGCTAGGGTTAATGAAATGGGGAAGAAAGAGAGATGAGAGAGAGATGGAAATAGGTGTGTGGGTGGGTTTGTGTTGTGTGGGTGAAAACCGGACCAAACACAACCTTATATATCTTTTATTATTATTTTTTTTTTTTTGCAATTTATTATTATTAATAATAATAATAATAATAATAATAATAATAATAATAATAATAATAATAATAATAATAATAATAATAATATTATTATTACGGTGGAGCGGGTAACGCGGGTAATTGTAAAAACATGTGGCCCGAACCCGAACTCATTTTAAACTTCAATATCACCCGAGAACGTCTCGTAAATAATTAAAAATATAGTCAGACTCGTAAGACGAATCATAAAACTGTCGTTAGGTAATCCTAGTGCCAAAGTCAACGTAGTACCATGTGAGAATTCAAATATACATCACCGATCATATAATCAAAAATGAATTATGAACATAATTCACGAATTCCATAACGTCATTAATTAAAAATATCCATAAAATAGGTCTTACAAGTTCGTTGTGAAATAAAAATTTCAAATAAAATTATAAACGAACTTAAATTGTAATGCGGGTTTTTAAAATAGCTCCCTAAACTGCCGGTTGTCACATCCTCCCCGTCTCAGAAGGAAACCCGTCCCGGGTTTCACTGGGAAAAATTCATCTACGAAGTGAAAAGCTTCGGATATCTCTTCCTGAACTCGTCCTCACGTTCCCATGTAAATTCTGGTCCCTGTCGGGAATTTCAACGAACCTTGACGAGCGGAATGCGACTTCTCTTGAGTCGTTTAACTTCACGATCTAAAATCTCAATCGGTTCTTCCACGAAATTCAGTTTCTCATCAACACGAATATCCCTCATTGGAATGACGGGCATTTCATCAGAA
This sequence comes from Artemisia argyi, assembly GCA_030686995.1. NCBI lineage: Eukaryota > Viridiplantae > Streptophyta > Magnoliopsida > Asterales > Asteraceae > Artemisia > Artemisia argyi. The sequence goes on along the minus strand of CM060700.1, from coordinate 240,912,570 downwards.
AGACATTTCTACAGATTACTCACGTGGAACACGTCGTGAACTTTACTCAGTTCGGGCGGTAATTCCAACCTATAAGCCACGGGCCCAATCCTTTCTAAGATCAAGAATGGTCCAATGTAGCGTGGGTTGAGTTTACCACGTTTCCCGAAACGTATTACACCTTTCCAAGGCGAGACTTTCAGCATTACTTTGTCTCCAACCTGGAACTCTAAAGGTTTACGTCTCCGATCGGCATAGCTCTTCTGCCTATCTCTAGCCGCTTGCAACCGATCACGAATCTGAGTTACTTTCTCTGTAGTTTCCAAAATAAGCTCAGGGCCTGTAAGTTGACTATCTCCAACTTCTGCCCAACCAATAGGCGAACGACACTTTCTGCCATACAAAGCTTCGAATGGTGCAGCCTTAAGACTTGTGTGGTAGCTGTTATTATAGGAGAATTCCGCAAGGGGTAAATACTTCTCCCAGCCTTTACCAAAGTCTATGATGCATGCACGAAGCATATCCTCTAACGTCTGAATGGTCCTCTCACTTTGACCATCGGTTTGGGGATGATATGCAGTACTCATATCAAGCCTCGTCCCCAAAGCCGTTTGAAGTGATCGCCACAAAGCTGACGTAAAACGACTATCATGATCCGAAATAATAGATATCGGGACTCCATGACGCGAAATAATTTCCTTCACATATAACCTCGCAAGCTTATCCACACTATCATCTTCACTAATAGCTAAGAAATGAGCAGACTTTGTCAGACGATCCACAATTACCCAGATAGTGTCACAACCGCTAACTGTCCTCGGTAATTTAGTAATGAAGTCCATAGTAATCCGCTCCCATTTCCAGACTGGAAGTTCTGGTTGCGTTAGCAATCCTGACGGTCTCTGGTGTTCAGCTTTAACCTTAGCACATGTCAAGCACTTACTAACGTACGATGCTATACCTGCCTTCATATTTGGCCACCAATAGAACTTCTTAAGATCCTGGTACATTTTATCGGACCCAGGATGAATGGAGTACCTTGACTTATGCGACTCATGCATAATCAATTCCCGAATTTCTCCATATAAAGGCACCCAAATCCGATCTCCAAAACATAATAATCCATCAGAACGCTTAACAAATCCTTTCTCATTATCAGCCATCCCAAATATATTCTCGGCAGATCTATTTTCTGCTTTCAACGCTTCCTTTTGAGCTTCGAGTATTTGAGACGGTAATGGCGACACGATAGTCATTCCCAATGACCTAACTCGTAACGGTGGTACTCTTTCCTTTCGACTAAGAGCATCAGCAACAACGTTTGCTTTACCAGGGTGGTAGCGAATTTCACAATCATAATCGCTTAGCAGCTCAATCCAACGTCGTTGTCTCATGTTGAGCTCTTTTTGATTCAAGATGTGTTGTAGACTTTTGTGGTCAGTAAATACAACACACTTGGTTCCGTACAAGTAATGTCTCCATATTCTTAAAGCAAAAACCACAGCACCGAGCTCCAAATCATGGGTAGTGTAGTTTTTCTCATGCTTTTTGAGCTGTCGGGAAGCATAAGCTATCACCTTCTCTCGTTGCATTAACACGGCTCCTAAACCTTTATGTGAGGCATCACAATAGACGACGAAATCCTCGTTACCTTCTGGTAACGCTAAGATAGGAGCACTACACAACATTTTCTTAAGCAATTGAAACGCTTCCTCTTCTTTATCTCCCCATTCATACGTAACACTCTTTTGAGTCAATTTGGTCAATGGTTTAGCTATCTTCGAAAATCCCTCAATGAATCTTCGGTAATAACCAGCTAAACCCAAAAATTGACGAACTTCGGTTGGGGTTGTAGGTGCAGCCCAATCTTTTATCGCCTCAATTTTTTGCAGGATCCACATGGACTCCTTGTCTGTCAATCACATGACCCAAAAATTGTACTGTCGGAATCCAAAATTCGCATTTCGAAAACTTGGCATAGAGTTTCTCCTTCCTGAGCAATTCCAAAATGAGTCTTAAATGCTCCTCATGCTCTTTCTCACTTTTTGAATAAATCAGAATGTCATCGATGAATACAATTACGAACTTATCCAAGTAAGGCTTACACACACGATTCATGAGATCCATGAATATTGCTGGTGCGTTAGTCAACCCAAACGGCATCACCTGAAATTCGTAATGCCCGTAACGGGTTCTGAAAGCCGTTTTCGGAATATCTTCCTCGCGAACTCGAAGTTGATGATACCCCGATCTCAAATCGATCTTCGAATACACACTCGATCCTTGGAGTTGATCGAACCAGTCATCGATCCTAGGTAACGGGTATCGATTCTTCACCGTTAACTTATTCAACTCCCTATAATCAATACACATACGAAACGATCCATCCTTCTTCTTCACAAATAAGACTGGGGCTCCCCAAGGTGAAGTACTTGGTCTTATGAATCCTTTTGATTTCCCAATATGTTTAGGATTTCCTTTCCGTATGGTACACGCACGATCTTCTCGTCGCAAAGTATGTGAGCACGATACTTCGACAACCAATCCATACCAATGATTACATCAAAACTTCCTAACGTGACGGGTAGAAGATCTATGTTGAAAGGGTGGTTCAAGAAATTTAACGTACAAACGCGAATGATGGTATTAATCCTTTCTAGGTTTCCATTTGCTAACTCAATAACATATCCAATTCCTAAGGCCATCGGGGGTTTCTCTAGTAAGGGTGCAAATGTAGTAGACACAAAACTCCTATCGGCACCAGTATCAAACAGTATGGAAGCATAACGATTATTGAGAAGGAACGTACCAGTAACGACGTTCGGATCTTCTCCTCTCTCGTTCCCGAGTGCATACACTCTTCCCTGAGCAGCTCCAGCTTCCACACGTTGGTCCCCATTATCTTGTCGTCCACGATTTCCTCCAGTTCCACGATTTCCATAATTGTACCCATTACCACCCGAGCCTTGATTTCCACGGTTCCGCGATTCTCTACACTCATTCCTATAGTGTCCCTTCTTTCCACACCCATAACAGGTAACATTTGCCTTGTTTCTCATCTCAGGAGCAGCTTGAACCATTGCAAGAGGTCGAGCTCTACAGTCCCTAGCTGTGTGTCCTTTCCTTGAGCAATTCTGGCATTTCACACTACACCATCCAGTATGATGCTGATGGCAACGATCACACTTAGGTGCATCACCGTTCTGATTCTTCTTATCTCCATTCCCAATAGCATAAGCCTTAGCTTGTCTCTTGCTTCGGTGATCATTACTCTTAGAGTGACGGTCCCTCTTTCTCTTTCCATTCTTCTCCTTATCAGCTTCTTCCAATTCCAACGAATCCATAAGTTGTTGAGCAATTGTGATTGCCTCATGGATGTTTGCAGGCCTAGCAGAAATTACATCATTCCTCGTAGCTACAGGCAACCCATCAGTATACCTCTCGATCTTTTGAGTCTCGGTTTTCACCATATCTGGGCACAACAAGGCTAACTCCTGGTAACGACGATTGTAAGTCGCCATATCATTACCTTTCACCTTGTGGTTCCAAAACTCAATCTCTAGCTTCTTGACCTCATTCCTTGGGCAATAAGTCTGAATCAACAAGGACTTAAATTGCTCCCAAGTCATAGCATACGCTACATCACTCCCAACTGCATTTCGGTAGTTGTTCCACCAAGTCAACGCTTCATCCTTGAAAGTAAAAGAAGCAAACTTTACCTTCGCATTCTCCGCACAACCACTGACATTAAACACTGACTCAGTCTTCTCAATCCATCTGACTAAGTAAACCACTCCTTCAGTTCCACCAAACTCAATGGGTCCACAAATCTTGAATTCCTTGTATTGACATCCATTAGCACGAACAGGTGGAAAAGTTCCAGCAGAATTGTTGGAATGATTTGACTCAGCAAGTAGTTCAGCAACTCTTTGCTCCACGAGTTGGTTGATCATTGCTTGATCTACAGTAGGTGCATTAAGTGGAACATGACCATTGTCTCCCTGAACATCAACATTTTGATTCCTGTTGTTACGGTTAGTGGTGTCCAGGTTGTCAGGAGTAGGGGTTTCAACATTTCGAGTAGGTTGACGACCTCGACGAGCAGGAGTAGTCACAGCAGGACCAGTCCTGGTAGACCTAACAGGGTTTCGACGTGGTGCCATTGATCTGTAACATCACACAAGTTCATGAGTCTCCAATAGAACTTATCGATATGCTCAACAAAACATCTCAACGAAATCAAGTCATGGAAAGAATAGCAACAACACGCCACGTAACAACAAATAAGCGAATAAGGACTCAATTTCCATAACACCCAAAATCACATAATACCATATACTAATAACCATCAACCATACAATAGCGATCTATATCGTTCCAACTAACGGATAACACAAAACATACTAATCGTTCCAAAAGAGACGAATACCGAACAAAATACATCAAAATATGATAAATAGCCTTTCTAACCGAACACTCCTCGGTTAAGAAAGCAACAAGATAATATAACCCAAACAACTAGCCACGTGGCTGACGGAGAATCCTCAACTCCTGCCTCAAGCCATCAAGATCCCTCCATAACGATCCTAACTCCACGCTATGGGTGTCTCGGTCTCTCTTGAGGTCAGCCACCTCCTTCTCTAGCTCGGCATTCCTTTGCCAAAGCTTGCGGTCGGCCTCACGAGCAGTAACAAATCCTCGCTGCAAACTATCGATATGCTCGTGGACATCCATCAAAACTCTCCTCAGCTCAGTAGTTCTGCCCACAACGACAGTCAAATCAACTCTCAAATCTGCTAAGAACTCTCCAATAACTCTCTCAAGTCGATCAGATACACGTGCAACTCTGTCACTAAGCTCAGTAATCCGAGCCCACAACCTGCCAACCTCACCCAACTCTGCATGCTCAGCAGAAACCTCCGAAGATGCATCTGACTCCACGGGACTACCAGGTGGCAACTCAAACAAGAACGGATGATCAGGTGAATCATCCAAGAAAAATCCAAAAATATTTTAAAAAATTATTTTCATTTATTTTATAATTTTAGAAATTTATTTTGCATTTTTCTCATTTAATTTGAATTTATTTTGAATTTTTAATTAGATTTAATAGTTTTTAATTTCTACAAATTACATAAAAAGCAAAAAAAAATTAGTTTTTAGTTTTAAAATTACTTTTTAGTTATTTTATAATTTTCAAAATTTAATTTTCATTTTTCTCACCTTATTTTCATTTTCTTTTAATTTTTAATTAGTTAAATAGTTTTTAATTCATAAAAAAATAAATAAAAAGTCAAAAAAATATTTTTCTTTTTCTCAAAATTTTCTTTTATCATTTTTAATTTTTGAAAATTATTTCCAAGTCCGTAGGAGTCGTGTAGCTTAAAAGTCGCGTTTTATTTCGTACGGTTACGTTTATTTTACGTTTTATCACCTGAAGGCAGTGAAACAATCGACAGTGGCGCTCTCATCATGTGAATCAGATACTTATTACATACAAGACCGGATCTTAGTAACTCAGTCAAACTACTCAGCAGATTTATGCAAGACCCGAAGGATTATCACCTGAAGGCAGTGAAACAAGTAATCCGATATGTCAAAGGAACAAAAGAACATGGAATAATATATAAGAAGGAAGGCGGCTGCAAAATTACAGGTTACAGTGACAGTAGTTATGGAATCAATACCGATCAAAGAAAAGGAACTACTGGAGTCGTATTTTACTTTGGAGAGTCACCTATTACCTCAGAAACAATCGACAGTGGCGCTCTCATCATGTGAATCAGAATTCATGGCAGCTACTGCAGCAGCATGTCAAGCCTTATGGTTAAAACGTTTACTTAGTGAACTAACTGGAATGGAAGAAAAAAGGATAACGCTCAGAGTCGACAACGTATCAGCAATAGCACTCGTAAAGAACCCAGTATTTCATGGAAGGAGTAAACATATAGACATTCGCTATCATTTCATTCGAGAATGCGTAGAGAATGGTCATACAAATGTGGAACACGTTAGTAGAGAACTACAAAGAGCAGACATCTTAACGAAAGCTTTACCAAGACTCAAGTTTACAACTATGAGACAAATGCTCGGAGTTCAAAACCTTGGACAAAGCAACGATCAAGATTAAGGAGGAAAATGTGAGCCAAGTAATCTCGATGTTACTTTGAAGAAAACGTGAAGGACCAAAAGTGAAGATTAGAAAGTTAATAACTACCAAAGTTAGTTAAATTAGTTATGTAAAAATCAACTCAAGAATTCAGAAAAACTAGGAAGGGACATGTCGATTTATGCATGCCTTTTAGGAAGAGTTGTGTCGTTTGGCCTTGTGTCTATTCGAACCAACACAATGGTTCATCACAACCATGGAAAACTATAAGTACTAGTTATTATGTAACATTACATTGGTTAGACAAATAATATAAGTTATCTTTAGTTTACTTTGTTTGCAAATCTTATTTGACTCAACCATATAACCGAACACACTCATATACACGGCTGGGACAACAATATATAGACAACCCAAAAAGCCCAACCAACAAGCTAAACGCCGACTACAACCCTGGATGTTGTTAGAACTAAACACTATATTTACTTGCATTGAGCAATAAGTATTGCACTATTTGACAATTTGAGTAAATATATTTAAGTAAATCTTTTAATATAAGTTCATAAGTGTACGTAGCCTGGATGAAGAATAACAGAATAAATATTTGCAAGTTGTGAATATGACTCCATGTGAATGAATGCATCAGCCAGCAAGTAATTTCCTACCAAAGCTAGTTTAAAAAAGTCAAACCCTCCTTCCCATAAATAGATCATAATAATGCCAAGAAATAAACACTGTTGAGAAGAGCAAACAGAAAGATGGTGTGGATTTTCAAGGAAGAACACCTGGATTTATTCATGGTGCCATTAGGGTTCTTGATCATGTGCATCTATCATCTCTACCTTCTATACAGATACCTTACAAGTCCTGAACTAACATCAATCGGTTATGAGAATCATAACAAGAAGGCCTGGGTTGAGAGTATTCTTCTGGTATATAACTTAAAGTACTTGTATTCATGACAAAATTCCGTATTTATATTTATTTTCTTACAGGTCTTAGTGATCCTAAGAGAAACCTAACTCGATTAATCACTGGTTCCTCTTGAATTATGCAGGTTGAACAGAAAGATAGAGGGTTTGCTATAGGAGTTCTTAGCGGTCTCTTGTCGGGCTCAACTTCCCTGTGTTCAATTTCGTTAGTTTTATGTTCTCTTATTGGAGCCTTGCTTGGAAACTCGTCCAATAACTTACTTGCAGGCCGTTTTATCTTTGGGGACTCAAGTCAATCCACCAATTCCATTAAATACATAGCCATTCTAGCTTTCTTCCTACTGGCCTTTGCTTGTTTTGTACAAACTACAAGGCACTTTATACATGCTAGTTTCCTTATTAGCATGCCCACCGGTGATGTTCCTGTTCATTGCATCCAAAAGGCGGTGATAAGAGGAAGCAATTTCTGGACAGTAGGATTGCGCGCACTCTACTTTGCGACAACTTTGCTCCTATGGATTTTTGGTCCAATTCCTATGTTTGTTGGTTCAGTTTCCACAGTGATGATTCTGCATTTCCTAGATATCAACAATGAGCCCTTGATTCAGTATGCACCTGACAAAAATACTCATGGTAGTCACTCTCTTCAGAGGCTTGCACAGAAAATAAGTGGAGCTTTTCAACACAACGGAAGCCCTAAAGAGACAGACATTGTCAGCCAAAACCAAACAGAGCGTCTGGTTACTACTTCTAACCCCGTCTTTACGGTATCCCCAAATCACTAGTACTGTTTAGATTTTCCTATATAGTTTCAAAGCCATCTATTGTGTTTCTTAGATCCAATTTCTTACTAATTATTTCAATGCATAATGTTTAAATACTTTATAATGAAGCTAAGATTTATGTGTTAAACATTTATGTAGCAATAACTGTATTAAACTGGATTCAGACACATCCAAACTGAAATTGAAACCAAAATAGATTTCAGAAACCAGAATTCATCATAGTCCAATGTGATCCGCATTCGTCCAAGCAAGAAATGTCCAAGAACAATTTGAATCAATACACAAGTAAAGTTATGTATGAACATCCAGTAATAACGGAAGTTTAATATTTTCTTAACCTAAAAGACCGCTCAAGTTGATTAGTTTTACAAAAAACAACAGCTACTTGACTAAAAATAGTACTAATATCCATCAACTTTCTATCAATATTTAATTAAACTATGAATACAACTTGACATTATACTAGAGATATGATTGAAGGTAAATTATAAAAATAATCGTAAGTCTATATTAATAATGAAGCCAATGTAGACGATATTATCATTACTAATCAACATACAAAACTGAACTAATTACACATACAAATTATAAACATTGGGTCATGCATACGCGTCAACTTTACAAGTGTCTTTTTTATTTTATTTTATTTTTATTATTTTTTTTAATAAGACGGTCGAATATTCATGAATTATCATGTACATGTCAAAGCATCAAACATTTTCTTTACCTAATAAAATTCATTTCATAGTTGACAATCAAAGGACAAACATGCATGTAACTTATCTTGGCATCGGTTAGTAACAAAAGAATTATCCACCATGTAGACACATAAGTACGTCTATCAGTCCTAAGAAGAGTCATGGTATTCAAGGGATCACACTGATATATTTCTTTATTTTTTTAAAGGGCAAAGTTTATAGATGAAACTAGCAACAAGCTAGAAGATACAAACACCAAAAAAACAACAAAGAGATACACCCACAAAACAACCAAAAAAGACACCCAATTACAAGCACAAAACGTACATCTAAATATTTTGAACCTAAATAAACCTCCAACCAGAATGATATCTTTCTAATGTTACAATTCACGCTATTGATGTTGTTGGGTTTCTAATATGCAAAACGCCTCTTTCACATGAACTAAACAAACTACCCCATTCAGGGAGCCGAATGTGGTCCGTTCCACTAGAAGGTGTGATCCTACTTGGATACGAATACTTAATTTAAGGCACAAGATTGAACAATTGCCAGTTTGGCTTCTTAAGAAGATTAATCGCACTAGTGTTGTCAATATGATACTATGCTGAAACTTCATTTTAAATAATACTGAAACTGTAAAAATAGATAACTAAATCCGAAAGTTAGCAATGTATATATTGTTGGAATATTGGCTCAATAATAAAATATGCAAGTTGGTGAAATCTTAATAAAGATATGAGATCTTTTGAAAGATATGGATAAGATATGCAAGTTACTGATCTTTCAAGTTGATATGCAACTTGACTACTTGAGATGGTTTTCTTTTTGAGCCTATAAATAGAGCTCATTCATTTGAAGCAAATCACACCAAAACACACAGACAAGTAGTGTACTTGTAGTGTTTCCATTCTTCCTTTCTTTTGTTGTTGTAATATGTTTCTAGTATTAAGAAATATATAAAGATTGTTGGTGTTTCATTCTAAGGTTCTTTCATATTATCTAAATTTTCAATAAGCTAATATGAGGTATAGTAGTAGTGTTGAAATATTCACACTCTTTACCTAGTCGGTGGGATATTATCGAGGTTATTCCACAACAAGTGGTATCAAGAGCCGAGGTTATTCTTAGTATGCTCTGTGGTTGCAATTTATTTTGATCCTCCACATCAGAAAAGAATTACATTGGTTTTTTGGTTGAAGCTATTGAAAATTAATTTGTACACGAAATGGCGGATGGCAAAGTTGACAAACCTTTCACATCGGTGGATCCAACATCTCCAAGTTGGGCTAGACCAGTCTTGACGAATGCAAGATTGGCGGTGGAGGTTTTTGATGGCACGGGCCATTTCGGTATGTGGCAAAGTGAGGTTCTAGACGTTCTTTTTCAGCAAGGTCTAGACATTGCCATTGAAGAAAGTAAACCAGAGGATGTAGAAGAGAGGAATTGGTTAACCATCAATCGGTTAGCTTGTGGTACGGTTCGTTCATGTCTTTCGAGAGAGCAACGATATGCTTTCTCAAAAGAAACATCCGCCTACAAACTGCGGGTGGCATTGGAAGAGAAATTTTTGAAGAAAAATTGTCAGAATAAGCTCTTTATGAAGAAGCGACTCTTTCGCTTCACATATGTACCGGGTACCACGATGAATGATCACATTACCAGTTTTAACCAATTGGTAACCGATTTGATGAATATGGATGAGGTGTTCAAAGACCAGGATCTAGCATTGATACTGTTGGGATCGCTTCCAGAGGAGTACGAGTTGCTTGAAACAACTCTACTCAATGGGAAGGATGATGTGTCTCTTAGTGAAGTTTGTGCTGCTTTATATAGTAAAGAACTAAGAAGAAAGGACAAGCAGATTAGTTCAAGTGGAGACGCAGAGGTTTTGCTAGTCAGAGGTCGTTCGCAGAAGAAGGGCACCGATAAGAGATGGAGATCCAAGTCGCGGCAAAGACTAAGCAAAGATGAATGTGCTTTTTGTCATGAAAAAGGCCATTGGAAGAGAGATTGTCCAAAGTTGAAAACCAAGGACAATCACTACAAAGGGAAAGTTGTAGCGGAGGCGAATGTCACCAAGTGTGATGATGAAGAATCAGATCTCTCACTTGCAGCATCGTCAACCAAGAATGCTTCTGATGTATGGTTATTAGATTCCGCATGTAGCCATCATATTACACCACATCGAGAGTGGTTTAGTAATTTTGAAGAACATGAGGAAGTTGTTTATACGGCAGACGAAACTCCCCTCACTACTCATGGGATTGGTTCCGTTCGATTGCAGAATGAAGATGGAACAATTGTGACCTTGAAAGGTGTTCGTTATTCGCCAAAGTTGAAAAAGAATCTCATTTCCGTCGGTACCTTAGAATCTAAAGGATTCGAAGTAAGAGCAAAGGATGGGGTTATGAAGATCATCTATGGCGTACTTGTAGTAATGAAGGGTATTCGTAAAATAAACAACACGTATCACTATAAGGGTAGAACGGTTGTTGGAACTGTAGCAGCTCTTACCGATGGTGATAGAAATTCAGAAGCTGTGAAGCTATGGCATATGCGCTTAGGACATGCAGGAGAAAAATCCTTGAATTTGCTCATAAAGCAAGGATTATTAAAAGGAGTGAGTTCCTGTAAGTTGGATCTCTGTGAGCATTGCATCAACGGGAAGACGACAAGGGTGAAATTTGGGACAGCTAACCACAAGACACAAGGTATCTTGGATTATGTCCACTCTGACGTATGGGGTCCCTCAAAGACAAGATCTTTAGGAGGGAGACGCTACTATGTGACCTTTGTTGATGACTTTTCCCGAAGAGTTTGGGTGTACACGTTAAAGACAAAGGATGAAGTGCTGGGAGTGTTCATCAAGTGGAAAAAGATGATGGAGACTCAGACGTGCAGAAAGATCAAACATCTCCGAACAGATAATGGTGGAGAGTATAGAAATGATCAATTCACAAAATTTTGTGAAGATGAAGGCATCGTCAGACACTTCACTGTCAGACATACACCACAACAGAACGGGGTGGCAGAACGCATGAACCGAACTTTGCTGGAGAAAGTCCGGTGTATGTTATCCAATGCTGGGTTGGGTAAAGAATTTTGGGCTGAAGCTGTGACGTATGCGTGTCACCTCGTTAATCGTTTGCCATCTACTGCTATTGATGGGAAAACACCATTTGAGAAATGGTATGGAAAACCTGCTACGGATTATGATTCCTTGCATGTTTTTGGTTCCGCTGCATATTATCATGTGAAGGAATCAAAGTTGGATCCTAGAGCAAAGAAAGCATTGTTCATGGGGATCACCTCTGGAATCAAAGTGTAACACCCCCAAAATTTGATACAGCGGAAGACTCAACAAGCTTTCAGGGTGCTACGGGGATTGGTATCCAACACAAGACAATATAGAACGAGATAAAGTAAACATAATAAAAACACAACCAAAACGGGGTTTTAAGGTTTACATTTATCCCAACATCATTCAGAGTCAGGCCCAAAATAAAGTAACAATAGGTCCAAATTTAATTATCAGAGTTTAGAAAAATAGATCCATGAACCGTGTGCCTTGGCCGAGCCTTCCATTCCAAGCATGCATCTCAACACTTAATTACCTGAGAAAACGTGCTAAAAGTCAGCTTTCGCTGGTGAGATCATAGGTTTAAATTCAACTAACAATATAGTGGACATATACGCAAAACGCTTGCTAGCTAGACTAAGGATTCGCTAAAAGCCTGCGGATACCCTCCGCTCCAACAAAACACACGGATACCCTTCCGTACTAACATAGATATTCGGGTAGCCCCCGCAATACCAATAATAACTCGGATAACCTCCGGAACATTAATAACCTATAGGTGCACACTATAGTATCTAAATAAGTCAACCTTGAATAGTAAACACAACATATATGTGACTAAAGCTGACAATTCCAAATAACCAAATAAGCCAACCTTGAATAGTACACACAACCTATATGTGACTAAAGCTGACAATCCACCAATAACCAAATAAGCCAACCTCGAATAGTACACACGACATGTGTGACTAAAGCTGACAATAGATCCTAGTCCATACGCATAGCAAGTTTAGAAAGAATATAAAAGCGATAATAGTCCACATAAATAATTTGCACGTTTCTCACCCCAAGTATTGAAAACATAGTTCAAGAGTAAAAGTGGGGCTATGACTCATCTCAAGTCCAGAAGTTATCAAGTAAAAGTCGGTAGAAATAAGATGTATGATAACTCACGAAACAGCAACTACGGACTTGGCACGACCTAACAATATTAACTCTTTCAGAAATCATTTCCTCAAATTTATAATATTCCCAAACCCGGACGAGAATCCGTTTTATTTCCGAAAATCCATTTCGTATTAGTTTGGTGTATTTGCGTTTGGTATCCATACGGGTAGTGGGTTGACTCATAACAAACCAAAAAGATCACATAAAGAATAATAAAATAAACTATGGATCTAATAGTAGCCCAATATATCATTTAAATAAATAGCCGAAGTTTATCAAATCCGTCAATTTGATAATCCTCATATTTATTTACGTAACATACCGTTCCAAGATTACACCCAACCTAAAGCACATAGCACATAATTACTATATAGTATATATCATAGTTTAATAAATTCCTCATATATATCGTCAAATTGGCCAGATTTCTCGATATATACACTCGCAATCTATTACACTTTACATATACTACGACCTATGGGCGTCGTAGGATACGATGCCCATTAATATATTCATTTCATATAGCCAAATATCCCGGTTCAACCTTACGGTTAAGTGGTTATTTAGTTATAGAAAACGTCTATATTAATCGTCATATATCCGTGACAACACGAACGTCACAAATAGTAACTTACCTGGACCCGAGTGACAACGATTTCGCATAACTCAATAAGTTTATCCGTTATATATCCGAAATGACATTTTATTAACCGTTTAATAATTGTCGGGAGTTTCCCGTTTTATAACACACTTTTATAGTAATAATACGTTCAATAATATTACGCCACTTTCGTAGCCTAATATATATCTAATTGTATTATTTATAATACGACTCGTGATTATTATTATTATTAATATACGCGCCTCTATAATTATATATCCGTTATTCACGTATATATATTCATATAAACGTTCATATTATCAATAATTATTATTACGAGTTTTATTATCTTCGTTTGAATTTTAAGAGTTATCGAGTCATACGAAATGGTCATATGTCCGAGTCATGACTCTCGGCTCATTGTCCAAGTCCAAAATAATAAGTAAAAGTCATAAAATAACACATCTCCGTCCAAACAATCTCAATCCACATGCTACAACATGAAGGTCCGACTACGGCACCCGACTAACCTATCTCCGTCAATCTAACGACCGTCTCACAATCGGTCCCCAATCACACTTTTCGTCAACAACTCCTCAAAACCAATAACCATTGTCGAGACCAAACGTGGTCTCGACCCAGAAGTATTCGGCCAACAAATAAGCCAAAACCAAAACCAAAACCAATACAAGAAGTTATTTATTAACAAGTCACATTTGGGATGGTTTACCAATCCAATCCCGGGTCTATACGACTCGAATGAGTCTCGGCTCCAAACCACGAGTCACATGGACTCGAGCCAAACATACAAATAATCACATAACTCCCATGAGCACAACAAGGTAGCCATTCGACCCATATGGTCATTCGGCAACAATAATAATAACGCGGCTATTAGCCGCGACCCACAAGGGTCGAACCACGGCAAATTCGAGCTCGAGGCTCGAACCACGACCAAACGAGAACCCCCATATGGGTCTCGGCTTGGTTATACGAGCAACCATCGGAAACCCCGAGACCGCATGGGTCTCGGTTAGGCTCGGGTCGAAGAGCAAACCCTCGACATCAACCAAACTACCAAACCAAGGAACCAAAGCCTCTCAAAAGCTCGAATCAAAAATAAGCCGAGAGCATAAGCTCTCGGTTCCGAGTCAACCACGTCCAAAACCAAGAACCCGGATACCAAACGTGATTTTTATCATCAAAACATCATTTCCCATTAAGATAAATTCGATTCTCATCAAAATAATCCGTGTAGCCACGGATTAGTACCAAAACGTGGCACCCAAAAACCAAAACTCAATCCTTCTCACCTTCTCGGACCTCCAATTGAACAGATCTTGTAAAAGTAACCAAACTCGAATGAATTTATAAAAGTTTGGTGGTGTTAATGGTGGTTTTAGGGTATGTATGATATACCAAATGAAAGAGGATTTGGAGAGGAAGAAGATGGTGGTGTTTATTTTGTATGGTGGTCGGTGTAGCGGCGGTGGTGGTCGGATTTGTGGTTCGGCGGCAAGGTCAAAAAGATGGGGGAGGAGATGAGTTTAGAGAGAGAGATGTAGGTGGTGAGGGTTTGTGTGTGTGTGGGTGAACCGGACCAAACACACCCTTTTATTATTATTTTTTTTTTTTTTTTTTTGTTTTGTTAATAATAATAATAATAATAATAATAATAATAATAATAATAATAATAATAATAATAATAATAATAATAATAATAATAATAATAATAATAGTAATAATAGTAATAATAATATTATTTCGGTGTGGAGCGGGTAATATGGGTAAATGTAAAAACATGTGGCCCGAACCCGAACTCCTTTTAAACTTCAATATCTCTCGAAAACATCTCGTAAATAATTAAAATATAGTCGGACTCGTTAAGACGAATCATAAAACTTTTGTTAGGTAATCCTAGTGCCAGAGTCAACGTAGTACCAAGTGAGAATTCAAATATACATCACCGAGCATTAAATCTAAAATGAATTATGAACATAATTCACGAATTCCATAACGACATTAATTAAAAATATCCATAAAATAGGTCTTACAAGTTCGTTGTGAAATGAAAATTTCAAATAAAAATTTTAAACGAACTTAAATCGTAATGCGGGTTTTTAAAATAGCTCCCTAAACTGCCGGTTGTCACATCCTCCCAGTCTCAGAAGAAACCCGTCCCGGGTTTCACTCGGAAAAAAAAAATTTATCTACGAAGTGAAAAGCTTCGGATATCTCTTCCTGAACTCGTCCTCGCGTTCCCACGTGAATTCTGGTCCATGTCGGGAATTCCAACGAACCTTGACGAGCGGAAAGCGACTTCGCTTGAGTCGTTTAACTTCACGATCTAAAATCTCAATCGGTTCTTCCACGAAATTTAGTTTCTCATCAACACGAATATCCCTCATTGGAATGACGGGCATCTCATCTGAAAGGCATTTCTTCAAATTACTCACGTGGAACACGTCGTGAACTTTACTCAGTTCGGATGGTAATTCCAACCTATAAGCCACGGGTCCAATTCTTTCTAAGATCAAGAATGGTCCAATGTAGCGTGGGTTGAGTTTACCACGTTTCCCGAAACGTATAACACCTTTCCAAGGCGAGACTTTCAGCATTACCTTGTCTCCAACCTGGAATTCTAAAGGTTTACGTCTCTGATCGGCGTAGCTCTTCTGCCTATCTCTAGCCGCTTGCAACCGATCACGAATCTGAGCTACTTTCTCTGTAGTTTCTAAAATAAGCTCAGGGCCTGTAAGTTGGCTATCTCCAACTTCTGCCCAACCAATAGGCGAACGACACTTTCTGCCATACAAAGCTTCGAATGGTGCAGCCTTAAGACTTGTGTGGTAGCTATTATTATAGGAGAATTCCGCAAGGGGTAAATACTTCTCCCAGCCTTTACCAAAGTCTATGATGCATGCACGAAGCATATCCTCTAACGTCTGAATGGTCCTCCACTTTGACCATCGGTTTGGGGATGATATGCAGTACTCATATCAAGCCTCGTCCCCAAAGCCGTTTGAAGTGATCGCCACAAAGCTGACGTAAAACGACTATCACGATCCGAAATAATAGATATCGGGACTCCATGACGCGAAATAATTTCCTTCACATATAACCTCGCAAGCTTATCCACACTATCATCTTCACTAATAGCTAAGAAATGAGCAAACTTTGTCAGACGATCCACAATTACCCAGATAGTGTCACAACCGCTAGCTGTCCTCGGTAATTTGGTAATGAAGTCCATAGTAATCCGCTCCCATTTCCAGACTGGAAGTTCTGGTTGCGTTAGTAATCCTGACGGTCTCTGGTGTTCAGCTTTAACCTTAGCACATGTCAGGCACTTACTAACGTACGATGCTATATCTGCCTTCATATTTGGCCACCAATAGAACTTCTTAAGATCCTGGTACATTTTATCGGACCCAGGATGAATGGAGTACTTTGACTTATGCGACTCATGCATAATCAACTCCCGAATTCCTCCATGCAAAGGTACCCAAATTCGATCTCCAAAGCATAACAATCCATCAGAACGCTTAATAAATCCTTTCTCATTATCAGCCATCCCAAATATATTCTCGGCAGATCTATTTTCTGCTTTTAACGCTTCCGTTTGAGCTTCAAGTATTTAAGACGGTAATGGCGATACGATAGTCATTCCTAATGACCTAACTCATAATGGTGGTACTCTTTCCTTTCGACTAAGAGCATCAGCAACAACGTTTGCTTTACCAGGGTGGTAGCGAATTTCACAATCATAATCGCTTAGCAACTCAATCCAACGTCGCTGTCTCATGTTGAGCTCTTTTTTATTTAAGATGTGTTGTAAACTTTTATGGTCAGTAAATACAACACACTTGGTTCCGTACAAGTAATGTCTCCATATTCTTAAAGCAAAAACCACAGCACCAAGCTCCAAATCATGGGTAGTGTAGTTTTTCTCATGCTTTTTGAGCTGTCGGGAAGCATAAGCTATCACTTTCTCTCGTTGCATCAACACGGCTCCCAATCCTTTATGTGAGGCGTCACAATAGACGACGAAATCCTCATTACCTTCCGGTAACGCTAAGATAGGAGCACTACACAATATTTTCTTAAGCAATTGAAACGCTTCCTCTTCTTTATCTCCCCATTCATACGTAACACTCTTTTGAGTCAATTTGGTCAATGGTTTAGCTATCTTCGAAAATCCCTCAATGAATCTTCGGTAATAACCAGCTAAACCCAAAAATTGACGAACTTCGGTTGGGGTTGTAGGTGCAGCCCAATCTTTTATCGCCTCAATCTTAGCAGGATCCACATGGACTCCTTGTCTGTCAATCACATGACCCAAAAATTGTACCGTCGGAATCCAAAATTCGCATTTCGAAAACTTGGCATAGAGTTTCTCCTTCCTGAGCAATTCTAAAATGAGTCTTAAATGCTCCTCATGCTCTTTCTCACTCTTTGAATAAATCAGAATGTCATCGATGAATACAATCACAAACTTATCTAAGTAAGGCTTACACACACGATTCATGAGATCCATGAATATTGCCGGTGCGTTTGTCAACCCAAACGGCATCACCTGAAACTCGTAATGCCCGTAACGGGTTCTGAAAGCCGTTTTCGGAATATCTTCCTCGCGAACTCGAAGTTGATGATATCCCGATCTCAAATCGATCTTCGAATACACACTCGATCCTTGGAGTTGATCGAACAAGTCGTCGATCCTAGGTAACGGGTATCGATTCTTCACCGTTAACTTATTCAACTCTCTATAATCAATACACATACGAAACGATCCATCCTTCTTCTTCACAAATAAGACTGGGGCTCCCCAAGGTGAAGAACTTGGTCTTATGAATCCTTTTTCGGCTAACTCCGCCAATTGTTTCGACAACTCTTCCAGTTCGGTAGGTGCAAGACGATAAGGTGCTCGTGCTACAGGTGCAGCACCAGGTATCAACTCAATCTGAAACTCCACTTGTCTAGTCGGCGGGATTCCCGGCAAGTCATCGGGAAACACATCAGGAAAATCACGAACTACAGGCACATCTCCAATGCACCTTTCCTTTTTCTTCGTCTCTCCCTTCTCAGAAATTTGAGCTAAGAAAAGGTAACATCCCTTCTCCATTAGCTTCGGTAACTTTGTGCAAGATATAACTGCTAATCGGGATGGGCTCCTAGAATCCTTTCGGTCTCCTAATATATTTAGAACTTCCTTTCCGTATGGTACACGCACGATCTTCTCGTCGCAAAGTATGTGAGCACGATACTTCGACAACCAATCCATACCAATAATGACATCAAAACTTCCTAACGTGACGGGTAGAAGATCTATGTTGAAAGGGTGGTTCAAGAAATTTAACGTACAACCGCGAATGATGGTATTAATCCTTTCTAGGTTTCCATTTGCTAACTCAATATCATACCCAATTCCTAAGGCCATCGGGGTTTTCTCTAGTAAGGGTGCAAACGTAGTGGACATAAAACTCCTATCGGCACCAGTATCAAATAGTATGGAAGCATAACGATTATTGAGAAGGAACGTACCGGTAACGACGTTCGGATCTTCTCCTCTCTCGTTCCTGAGTGCATACACTCTTCCCTGAGCAGCTCCAGCTTCCACACGTTGGTCCCCATTATCTTGTCGTCCACGATTTCCTCCAGCTCCACGGTTTCCATAATTGTACCCATTACCACCCGAGCCTTGATTTCCACGGTTCCGCGATTCTCTACACTCATTCCTATAGTGTCCCTTCTTTCCACACCCGTAACAAGTAACATCTGCCTTATTTCTCATCTCAGGAGCAGCTTGAACCATAGCAAGAGGTCGAGCTCTACAGTCCCTAGCTGTGTGTCCTTTCTTTGAGCAATTCTGGCATTTCACACTACACCATCCAGTATGATGCTGGTGGCAACGATCACACTTGGGTGCATCACCGTTCTGATTCTTCTTATCTCCATTCCCAATAGCATAAGCCTTAGCTTGTCTCTTGCTTCGGTGATCATTACTCTTAGAGTGACGGTCTCTCTTTCTCTTTCTATTCTTCTCCTTATCAGCTTCTTCTAATTCCAACGAATCCATAAGTTGTTGAGCAATTGTGATTGCCTCATGGATGTTTGCAGGCCTAGCAGATATCACATCATTCCTCGTAGCTACAGGCAACCCATCAGTATACCTCTCGATCTTTTGAGTCTCAGTTTTCACCATATCTGGGCACAACAAGGCTAATTCCTGGTAACGATGATTGTAAGTCGCCATGTCAGTACCTTTCACCTTGTGGTTCCAAAACTCAATCTCTAGCTTCTTGACCTCATTCCTTGGGCAATAAGTCTGAATCAGCAAGGACTTAAATTGCTCCCAAGTCATAGCATAAGCTACATCACTCCCAACTGCATTTCGGTAGTTGTTCCACCAAGTCAAAGCTTCGTCCTTGAAAGTAAAAGAAGCAAACTTTACCTTCGCATTCTCCGCACAACCACTGACATTAAACACTGACTCAGTCTTCTCAATCCATCTGACTAAGTAAACCACCCTTTCAGTTCCACCAAACTCAATGGGTCCACAAATCTTGAATTCCTTGTATTGACATCCATTAGCACGAACAGGTGGAAAGGTTCCAGCAGAATTGTTGGAATGATTTGACTCAGCTAGTAGTTCAGCAACTCTTTGCTCCACGAGTTGGTTGATCATTGCTTGATCTACAGTAGGTGCATTAAGTGGAACATGATCATTGTCTCCCTGAACATCAACATTTTGATTCCTGTTGTTGCGGTTAGTGGTGTCCAGGTTGTCAGGAGTAGGGGTTTCAACATTTCGAGTAGGTCGACGACCTCGGCAACCAGGAGTAGTCACAGCAGGACCAGTTCTGGTAGACCTAACAGGGTTTCGACGTGGTGCCATTGATCTGTAACATCATACAAGTTCATGAGTCTCCAATAGAACTTATCGATATGCTCAACAAAACATCTCAACGAAATCAAGTCATGGAAAGAATAGCAACAATACACCACGTAACAACAAATAAGCGAATAAGGACTCAATTTCCATAACACCCAAAATCACATAATACCATATACTAATAATCATCAACCATACAATAGCGATCCAACATCGTTCCAACTAACGGATAACACAAAACATACTAATCGTTCCAAAAGAGACGAATATTGAGCAAAATGCATCAAAATATGATAAATAGCTTTTCTAACCGAACACTCCTCGGTTAAGAAAGCAAAAAGATAACATAACCCCAAACAACTTGCCACGCGGCTGGCGGAGGCTCCTCAACTCCTGCCTCAAGCCATCAAGATCCCTCCATAACGATCCTAGCTCCACGCTATGGGTGTCTCGGTCTCTCTTGAGGTCAGCCACCTCCTTCTCTAGCTCGGCATTCCTTTGCCAAAGCTTGCGGTCGGCCTCACGAGCAGTAACAAATCCTCGCTGCAAACTGTCGATATGCTCGTGGACATCCATCAAAACTCTCCTCAGCTCAGTAGTCCTGCCCACAACGACAGTCAAGTCAACTCTCAAATCTGCTAAAAACTCTCCAATAACTCTCTCAAGTCGATCAGATACACGTGCAACTCTCTTACTAAGCTCAGTAATCCGAGCCCACAACCTGCCAATCTCACCCAATTCTGCATGCTCAGCAGAAACCTCGGAAGATGCATCCGACTCAACAGGACTCCCAGGTGGCAACTCAAACAAGAACGGATGATCAGGTGAATCAGGCTCAATCGGGTGTACAGGTGAATCAGGCTCCTCAGCCTGAGCTGGTGGTAATAACTCATCATCATCATCAGGCATCTCATCCTCCTGAGGGTCATCCTCCTCCTCAGGGTCATCATCATCACCCTGCTCAGCCTCCTGAGGGTCATCCTCCCGCTCAGGGTCATCAGCCTCATCCTCACCCTCATACTCCTCCTCCTCCTCATCGGAAGAGTACCTCATCACTCGTCGTCTCCTACTAGGTGAACCATGTGGAGATGTAGTAGGTGATCTAGGACGACGACGCAATGATGTGGGTGGCGCCTCAGACAGAAGAGAATGAGCATCAATCTGTAAAGGTGATGGAGTAGGGCGTACCGACATGCGTGCCGTAGCTCGGTGGGCAAAGCGTGGTGCCACACGAGCCAAAGCCTGATGAAGAGTAAGCTGCCTCGATGTACCAGGGAGCCCTAGAGAAGATGAGGGTCCCTGCGTAGATGCAGCAGGTAGTACTGAAGTAGAAGCTGCCTGTGATACAGTAGCTGAAGACATGGCCATCTGGTAAGGGTCATCAGATGCCATAGTGAACTGTGCAGGTAAAACCGGTGCAGTAAGAATATCCTCGACGACATCGGGCATATGGGAGGCCATAGTCTGTGACAACGGCGTAGGGTAGGTGTAAGTGTTTCAAAACAACTAAATCACAACTCATAATACCATACCAAATATACTCCTCAAATAGTTCCATCATATAATCTCAATAAAAAGAATTTCAAACACCGCATTACTAAAATGTTTATAAAACATATAGACCATATAAATCCTCGAGAACGCCATCTTATTACTAAAATCCATAAACCTCAAATCATCTCAATAAATCCCAATTCTAACAATCATCTCAAATATCTCATAATACCTCAAATAATAGAAGATGCTTCGGCTTGGCGGGCTGGCGGGCGGTGGTCAAGGATCATTTTCTATAAAAATACGGTTATAGTTTAGGCGTTTATTTACCTAGTTCTCTATAACCTTGGCTCTGATACCAATCTGTAACACCCCCAAAATTTGATACAGCGGAAGACTCAACAAGCTTTCGGGGTGCTACGGGGATTGGTATCCAACACAAGACAATATAGAACGAGATAAAGTAAACATAATAAAAACACAACCAAAACGGGGTTTTAAGGTTTACATTTATCCCAACATCATTCAGAGTCAGGCCCAAAATAAAGTAACAATAGGTCCAAATTTAATTATCAGAGTTTAGAAAAATAGATCCATGAACCGTGTGCCTTGGCCGAGCCTTCCATTCCAAGCATGCATCTCAACACTTAATTACCTGAGAAAACGTGCTAAAAGTCAGCTTTCGCTGGTGAGATCATAGGTTTAAATTCAACTAACAATATAGTGGACTGATGAGTGCTCAAACACTCATCATTTTTGTCGTATTTAAACTGCCAAAACATCCGAAAACGCTCAGAAATGCATTAAAATACTTAAAATATCCCAGGGATTGTATTTTATACGTTTCTAATGCAAAATGAGCAAAAACAATGAAAAACGAACAAAGTTTACACAATTGGCAGTTTTAGTCCCCCGACTTTCAAAAATTTACAAAACTAGTCCCTACGCATTTGTTTTGAAAGAAAAGTCAACCTAAGGCATTTATAAGTCAAATATTATCAAAATCGATCCTTAGGTAAAAACTTTGGAAAATTTACACTTTTGGTCCCTGCAGTTTGGGAAACTGACGAAATCAGTCCCTGGGAATTTTTAAAAGTGAGAAATGTCTTTTGTGGCCCTTGTATTATTGAAATATAGCAAAATCAGTCCCTTGGAATACTTTGGGTGATTGGCGACTTTGGTCCTCATAAAAATCACAAACTACAAATTTGGTCCTTGTGATTGAAACTAAACAAAACAAATGGACCCTTTGTATTTCTGCCAAGTCCAAAACAAATAAACCCAAAACCCTTTACCCCAATCCACCCAAGCCCATTTATACCAAAGCCCACCATCCCATCTTATTAATAAAACCAGGTCGGGGTCAAACATGAAAGTCAACCCTCACCCCTAACCTTTTTGCCGCCATTAACCTGACAACACCCAGCCCCCAAATTCCTGCTACTCCAACATAATTGTCTCCCTCCCCTCTCCTACTCAGTCACCCTACCCCTCACCTCACAAGTCCACCCCAACATCCCCTGCCAAAGTGACAGACCCCCAAATTGCAAGACCTTATTTTCCCGCCAAAATTGAGGTGAACGGCCAAGATCATTCAGAGATCATCCAAAGGCTCAAACAAAAAGTGGGAAGGTCACAGGAACAAGAGAGAAGGATGAAACCCTAGTTAATTTAGTATAAATAGATTATTATGTATGCCATTTTTTGGCAGTTAGGTTTTTAATATTAGGAGTAGTTAATGTAGAGTAGAATTAGTTTTAAGTTTAATTTTTATGAATTAATGTGGCTCTTAAATTCAGTATGTAATCTTCGTTTTTAAATTCAATGAAAGTTTTAAACTTGGTTCATGTTTAACTGTTTATCTATATATATGCTATTTCATAACTGCCATTTGAATTGCTTATTATCCCTGCTTGTTTGGAACATAATCATGCTTGTTATTAGTATCTAGACTCTAGTCAGACTTGTTGTTTTAAAGATTTAACCATGAAACTCTTTGTTGCTTTGAAAAACCTCACCACATACTTCACAAAGGGGTGTTTGGATAGGCTGATTATGTGATGTTCCTGTTGTTGTTTTGTTAAGTTTCCTGCATACTTAGCTCACTATAGAGTAGGATAGGTTAGTTATGCCTTAATAGTGGTAAGTTATTTGATAAAAAGTCAAAGTAGATTGTAACTTCATTTCTGTTTGCATAGTTTAGTATCTGCTGCTATCATCCTTGAATCTTGTTAGTTTTAGATTAAACTTAGGATAATTAGGACATAAACTAGCTTAATATTACAGGTAGGATTAGTAGTGATCAACAGAAACTCACATTAGTCAAACCTTAGGTGTAATAAAAAAGTCAAAAGTGGTTGCTGCCCAGTTTTTGGCCAACTTTGGTGAATCTTTCTAGTATTCATTACTGGTTCAAGTTACTAATTGTTTGTTGATTTTACAAGCTTAGTAGTTAGTTAATTAATTTCAAAGAGAAAATTCTGGTTTTTCACTCATTTGCTTATTAAATAAGTTGATTGAAGTTGGATAGTTGAACCTGAAGTACCCCTGCACCTCAGCAGGTCTGCTGCTACATTACTTAAGCTGAGCTTGTTGATTCTAATTTCAGTTTATGCTTGTTTGTTTAGTTTTTGGTTTTGGATTTGCTAATGGCCTGCTATTGCCCTCAGCTTGTTTCCCTCATCTTAGGTAGCTTATTGACAGCTTTTGGATGATTTGAGTTCCCACCATTGGCCAAACTTTTCCCCTGTAACCAGTGTGCACACCCCACTTCCCTGGGTTGCACAGTCCTTATTAGTGTAGATTTTTTAGAGCTTATTGATATTTTGGATAGCCTATTATCCCATCTGCTTGTGCATGTGCTTATTACTCATTTTACTGCTTATTTGTGTGCTTAATCTTGCCTCTCAACTTGCTTGCACTGACTCAGTTTCACTGATGAGTCAGTATGACAACCCTATTTCATAAGCTCCTTGCAAGTTCATTTGTGGGAATAAGCTCTAGCTTTTTGGTTTTTTTAGAAGCTCATTAGGTAGGCTAACAGGTTCCATGCTCATATTGGGTTCATCAGCTTATGAGACAAGCTTATTTTTGGCCTTCAAAGTGCCCCACAACCTGTTTGGTTATTCAGGTTGCTTGGTTTGCTTATTTGGCTTAACAAGCTTATCCAGTGTTCTTTCCTTGTTCTTTTTAGCTTATTCTAGTCTTACTCACTTGTCCCTAGCTTCTTTCTGTCCTGGTTTAGCTTTTGGTTTTCAAGTTGAGCTTTTGAGCTGTTGTGCTTATCTTGGTGTTTATCAACATCAGTGACCACAGACCAACATTTGCATGTCCCTAGCTTGTTCCATAGGTCACCTTAGCTTAAGATTTTGGGCTTTCTGAAAAGCCCATACAGCTGGCTAGTGGATTCCAGGGTTATCTTGGGCCTGGGAGCTTTTGCCCTAGCTTAAATTGGCCTGCTATTCAGCCTTGTGGACTGGTTGGTTTTGGGATGAGTGCTTTTGCTTATTTGCTAATTTTGGCTTATTCTGAGCATTTCTGTGATTGAGATTAGTTGTTAAAGCTCATATAAGTTATTTGTAGTATACTCTAGCTTTTGATCATTATTTTCATTGTCTGCTTATTTTTAAGTGCTTATTTGTAAGTGCTTATTGCTCATTTTGCTTATTTTAGCTCCTTTTTCAGTAGATTCTATTTTTCTTAAGTTCCTAATTATATTTTAGAATTTTCCTAAAAGTTTCAGATTTTTCTTTGCCTTTTTAGTATTTTTAATAAATCAAAAGTAGTTTGGTAATTAATAAATAGTAATTAATTAATAATAATTAGATAAAAAGTAGGAAAAATATATTTTTAATTTTAAAATTACTTTTATATTATTTTAGAATTTTTAGAATTAAATTTTCATTTTTCTAGCTTAATTTCATAATTAGTGTAATTTAAATATTATTAATCAGTAATTAAATAGTAATTAATTAATAGTAATTAATTAAATAGTGTAAAAATTATTTTTCTTTTTCTAAAAATTTTCTTTTATCGTTAGGATCGTAAAAATGTAATTTTCTTGTCCGTAGGGTTAACGTAGCTCAAATTTCACTTTTTATTTCGCGCACTCGCGTTTATTTTGTTTTTAACTCGCGTTTTATTTAAATAACTTTTACGTTTTTAAATTTAGGTTACGTTTGTAAAAGTAGTTTGTTAAAACAAGAAAAACCAAAAACATAAATAAAGTGATAGCTTCTATTTAAGCCGTTTGGCTTATTTTTCTGCTTACGTATAAGCAATTTCTGATTTTAAGTTTTTAGATTGCGTTTAGGTTAACTAGGTTTCACGTAATTGTTAATATAGGTTGTTTAAATCATTCTCACTTATATTTCCGTAGCGTAATCACTCAAACTCACTTAAACCCATTTCCTGTCCACATTCACCCGATCACAAACCCGTTTTGATTACAATTCACACCTCGTCGGGACAATACGACCCGGGGAAACCACTATATTCCGCGGAGCATTGACTCTAGGCCTTTGACTTTGTTGACCATTCCTTGGTCAATATAAGTTAGGTGGTTTAGCACCAATCATGGACATATACGCAAAACGCTTGCTAGCTAGACTATGGATTCGCTAAAAGCCTGCGGATACCCTCCGCTCCAACAAAACACACGGATACCCTTCCGTACTAACATAGATATTCGGGTAGCCCCCGCAATACCAATAATAACTCGGATAACCTCCGGAACATTAATAACCTATAGGTGCACACTATAGTATCTAAATAAGTCAACCTTGAATAGTACACACAACATATATGTGACTAAAGCTGACAATTCCAAATAACCAAATAAGCCAACCTTGAATAGTACACACAACCTATATGTGACTAAAGCTGACAATCCACCAATAACCAAATAAGCCAACCTCGAATAGTACACACGACATGTGTGACTAAAGCTGACAATAGATCCTAGTCCATACGCATAGCAAGTTTAGAAAGAATATAAAAGCGATAATAGTCCACATAAATAATTTGCACGTTTCTCACGCCAAGTATTGAAAACATAGTTCAAGAGTAAAAGTGGGGCTATGACTCACCTCAAGTCCAGAAGTTATCAAGTAAAAGTCGGTAGAAATAAGATGTATGATAACTCACGAAACAGCAACTACGGACTTTGCACGACCTAACAATATTAACTCTTTCAGAAATCATTTCCTCAAATTTATAATATTCCCAAACCCGGACGAGAATCCGTTTTATTTCCGCAAATCCATTTCGTATTAGTTTGGTGTATTTGCGTTTGGTATCCATACGGGTAGTGGGTTGACTCATAACAAACCAAAAAGATCACATAAAGAATAATAAAATAAACTATGGATCTAATAGTAGCCCAATATATCATTTAAATAAATAGCCGAAGTTTATCAAATCCGTCGATTTGATAATCCTCATATTTATTTACGTAACATACCGTTCCAAGATTACACCCAACCTAAAGCACATAGCACATAATTACTATATAGTATATATCATAGTTTAATAAATTCCTCATATATATCGTCAAATTGGCCAGATTTCTCGATATATACACTCGCAATCTATTACACTTTACATATACTACGACCTATGGGCGTCGTAGGATACGATGCCCATTAATATATTCATTTCATATAGCCAAATATCCCGGTTCAACCTTACGGTTAAGTGGTTATTTAGTTATAGAAAACGTCTATATTAATCGTCATATATCCGTGACAACACGAACGTCACAAATAGTAACTTACCTGGACCCGAGTGACAACGATTTCGCATAACTCAATAAGTTTATCCGTTATATATCCGAAATGACATTTTATTAACCGTTTAATAATTGTCGGGAGTTTCCCGTTTTATAACACACTTTTATAGTAATAATACGTTCAATAATATTACGCCACTTTTGTATCCTAATATATATCTAATTGTATTATTTATAATACGACTCGTGATTATTATTATTATTAATATACGCGCCTCTATAATTATATATCCGTTATTCACGTATATATATTCATATAAACGTTCATATTATCAATAATTATTATTACGAGTTTTATTATCTTCGTTTGAATTTTAATAGTTATCGAGTCATACGAAATGGTCACATGTCCGAGTCATGACTCTCGGCTCATTGTCCAAGTCCAAAATAATAAGTAAAAGTCATAAAATAACACATCTCCGTCCAAACAATCTCAATCCACGTGCTACAACATGAGGGTCCGACTACGGCACCCGACTAACCTATCTCCGTCAATCTAACGACCGTCTCACAATCGGTCCTGATGCGTGGGAATCGCACCTTGCTTTACCTCTCGAGGGATCTCGCGAGGCTTACAACCCCCACCAGGCAGTGTACCTGATCGTTGTAGTATAGTATAGTGACAAGTACCGGGGGATTGATCGTTCAGCTTAGGAATAGTGTCGCTAGGATTAGAAAACCTAATTAATAGTTCTAGAGGTGGAAGATGATTATTTTTGTGTTTTTTGTATTTTTATAAAAGCAAGTAAAATCTCGGGTTTTGAAGGAGTGGGCGGTATTAGTTGCTAATCAACTAACCCAAAACTAAGATGCAATCAAAATAAAATACTAAAAATGAAAATAAACTAATTATACTAAGGTTGTGAGCAGTATGTGGAGAAATTGTGTTTACTTAGACTTCATTACTCCCTAGATATCTTTTACATGTCAATTACTTGTTATACTTGTATGGATGACGGATTGTATTCCTTAATACCATTCGTGGGGTGGCATACATAACTCCCCAACTCTATGAGCTCTTATCTCCTCCTACACCATGACCCAGCACAACTATAGGGATTGTAAACAGTGGCTCATGCATTAAATACAACCAATAAAGACCTAGTACGCCTCGGTTCATGTTTCTTAAGACGTTCAAGCATGTTACCATTGGAGATCTGCCAGTTTTCTTAAGCCTAACATATAATATCATTCATCCAAGAACAAGAATAGACAAGCAATCAACACATAATTAACATCTAGGTTTCATTAGATCTAAGCAAACACAAAGAAAATCTAGCCTAGCATAGTAGAATTAAGATAAGAACAAAAGATAGACAACCAACACATAGACATATTGATTGAATTAAGAGTATACTTATCTCAATTACAATGCAAGGTCTCAAGGGTTTGGAACCCTTGAAAAACCTGTAAAAGAGGCACCAAAATCGTCTTTAGGGTTTCACCAAAACTTCTCCCCCTTTTAATGAAAAAAACTAGAAAACTATATATAGGAAAATCGTCCTGACGGCGTCAAGAGTAAAATCTGACGCCGTCAACTCGCCGCCATAAACTTCCTCGGACGCCCTAGATCCAATTGTGACGGCCTTGGTGACGCCGTCACCACCTACGGTAAATTAATCTTGGCCACTTTAACGCCGTCACCTCTCCATCTGACGCCGTCACCAGCTACGGTAAAATATTCATCTTGTCTGACGTCGTCAAGAGTAACCCCTTGACGCCGTCACCTTGTATTTCCAGCTTGGATTTTTGGTACTTTGTCGTTTTCTTCACTTTATCTTCCAAAAACGTCCAAAATAGCCTCTTTTCCAGAATTCACTCTCCAAACACCTAAAATCACAAAAGGAACGACTTAGGGCAATATTTGATCAAATAAAGTCGGATTCGGGCTTAAATGACCCCCTAAAAATGGATCATTTTTCGCCTCATCATATACCCTTACACTTGAGATTTGCTTGTCCTCAAGCAAATGAGCTTTTATTCTACTCAAAAGACAAGTTAGGGGTCATTTAACACTAATATAAAAGTAATTACAACAAATAATCGTTCCACTAAAGACCAATAGACAAGCACGGAAGTCATATACAAGCACCTCACAAATAGTGTTTAGATACTCACATCTCTCGGGTGTAATAAAGTAATATAACATTATGGAAATGGAAGATATCTCTCACTACCTGTCATAGCAAAATAGATTACCATAGGCTTGGGAAAGGATCAAACCTCCACCACATGGCGTAAGCACCTAGGATAAACTATCAAAGAGGGCTTTTTAAAGGGTTATAACGTTAGGTGTAGGGATATGAATTACGCGATTTTGTTGGATAAAGGGAATTTTACTGGTGGCGAGTTAACAATCTTGGTTAATTACATGTACAAGATGGCGTTGGTAAGCCAAGACTAGACTCGACTTAAGCTAATAAATGAAAAATAACAAAAACATAAAATGAACATAGAATGAAAACGGGATGGTAGTCCGTATGTTTTTTTTCTTTTTCTTTTCTATTTTTTTTTTTTCTTTTTTTTTCGATTTTTTTTTTTTTTTTTTTTTTTTTTTTTTTGCATACACTCTTACCCTACCATCCAAAATAATACATCATAGGGGTATGAGCAATCCCCTTACACTTGAATCTTTACATACTTTACATTAAACTAATCTAATGACTCGAATTAAGAAAATCAAAACACTTGGAGCACTTTTAAGATTAACGTACATATGGGGGTAATAATATGATGTTCTTCCCCATTACTCCATAGAATAAGTACTTACCCATGAGTCCCAATCGTCCCAAAACAATATGTACAAGGATATGACTCGACTTAGCAACCATGTAATCAATTAGAAAGTTAACTTAGGGTTTAACAAATAACAATAATGCACTAAAAATGAGCGCATACACGGAAGGCTAAGGCGATTTGGGTGTACATTTAAGTGGGGTGTAACAAATTCTTCCTTTAAGTAAGATGCTTAAAGTTAGAAACGAAAAGATAGGCTCGGAGGGGTGTACTAGGGGTATCGTGTACTAAAAATGAGTACAACGCTAAGGGTGTGGGAAAAATTAGTTGACTTAACTAGCCAAGTAATATGACTTAAATGGTCAAGTAATCATGATACGGGTTTAACACAAGGGTGATCCTAATGCCTCTTATCATGTAGTAAATCCTACCACACGAATGTAGTCTCACTAGCGGTCTCGGGATGCATCACTAACGCAAGTTCTAGAATCTAAATGCTACCGGTACACTCATAAGCACTAATAATAAATGCTTTTCCTATCAAATCTAAAGGCGAACCTCACATTTTTGGGTGGAAAATTTTTCTGAATATACGGTTATGTGCTAGTCATACAACCTCCTATCCATGAGACGCTTGCTATGGCTAAAGTTTCACTCCTAAATGTTGTAAAAAATTTTAAATTTGGCGCTAAAATTACACTAACAAGTATTTCTCATAGTTTTATTACTCATCTACTATCAAACAAAACAAACTCAAGCGAAAGTGCATATGTAAGGTATCATCTTTTTACCCTCCCCTTACACTTAGGATGAACATTGTCCCCAATGTTCAAGTAAAGAATGTAAAAGTTAAAAGTAAAAAGAATGAAATCAAATACTCCCCTGATTCGCTCGGTATGGATTTTAGGTTGGCCAGGTTAGATCTTCCTCCAAGAAAATGAGCAATCAAAGCTTCCCATCCAGAATATAAATCATCTTCTTGTCTTAAATAACCTGTAGATCCTGACAAAAGTAGACAAAGCAACCTTGCGTAAAATCGGCGGCATCCTATATAAGTTTCTAAATCCTAGAAAACAAAGTAAGATATAATGCTTGTGGAATGAAGTTTGCAGATTTCCTGGAGATTATAAAACTTAATAAATCACAAAAACCATAAGACTCCGTTAGAAAAACAAAACTGGTAAAATTTCCAGATTTTTGACTCCTGACGCCGTCAAGAGCAATTGCCTGACGCCGTCAGAGTGGACCTGCAGAAATCTTTATGTTAAGTTTCCGGAAAATTTCTGGAAAAATCTTGTCCTACTTCCTGGAAAATCCTGCAAAACTTCATTATGACTCAATACAAGCATTTGACTCTAACAATTACGAATATACATGTTCATTAAATATTGTGGAGAATCATGATCGGTTTGTTTCTTTAAAAACATATTTGGGGTTTCCCCTTACACTTATCTTTTGCAAAAATACCTTTAGGTTGAAGTTAAGACTAGGCTAAACAACATAATAAAGTATTTCCACATTCTAATTGAGAAACATGATCAACCAACAATAAAAATAAAACATGCATACGGAAGCAAATAACAATCAAACAATTAAAATCACACAAAACATGGGTTGCCTCCCAAGAAGCGCTTTTCTTTATTTACGAGTCTTGTAGCTAGACTCAAAGTTGTGGGTTACTACGTGATTTCATCATTGGTTCCACTGTCTAGGTCATCTTCTAAACCGGTTTTGTATTCTGGACCTAGTTGCAAGCATTCTTTGTAGAAACCGAGCATCCTATTTCTAACATACTCTACTCCTCTACGTCTATCCTCCTCATTCCTATAATAAGCCGCTTGCTTTTGTTCCTTTTCGAAATTAGAGAGAAGGCGGTATTGTTCGATCTTATAGGGCATTTGATAAGTGACCTCATCATTATCTTTCTTAAATCTAACTATCCCTAAAGTCGGATCATAACTCATCCTAGTGGCCTCAACAAATGGTTTCCCGAATATTATTTGGCTTAGGTTAGCATCAATCACCGGACGAGTGTCTTCCACTATCATAAAATCAATCTCATAGGTGAGATTCCCTATAATCACATGCAATCCTTTCACTCTTCCTGCAAAATTACTTATCAGATTCTTACCGGGCATCATCCTAAAATTGAGTTGCTTCTTCATCACCCAATTGTAATAAGTCCTAGTCATGATGTTCACGGGTGATCTAAGGTCGATGTAAGCTTTCCATACATGCAAGTGCCCTATATTACATGGGATGTTAATGTTGGAGGGGTCTCCCATTTTGATCAGGGGGTTGCCAAAGATATATGTTTTCTCGGGACTATCGAATAAATCCTTATGGTATTCCCGTTCCTCCTTGGTTGGCAACTTATCAAAGTATTTCTCTATAGGTTCAATCTCCTCCAATTTCTCATCCTTTTTAACCTCAACTTCCCTACTCTCATCCTCACTATTGGCTTCTACCTTAGCTTCATCCTTGTCACTTTCCTCTATCTCTCTATCTATTGGCTTAATGGTGACAACATTGACAAAGTGGACATGTTTGGATGATGAGGGGTCCTTAACTTGAATTCCACTATTGGTGTCTCTAGTGTCCTTCCTAGGTGTGGCTAATGTTTGGTTGTTGAGGGCTTTCAACAAGTTGTCGATTTTGTTGGTCATCTCCGTTTGTTGTTGGTTGAATTCGTTTTCGAACCTAACTATGCGGGCTTCTTGAGATGCCATAAATTTCGACATCCATCCTTCAAGATTGTTGGTACTACCATAGTTGTTAGAAGTATTGTTGTTGAAGGTACGGTTGGATGGTGGACCGTTTGATTGGTAACGATTAGGTGGGTTGGAAGAATTGGGTTGATTTTGTTTCCACCTAAGGTTTGGGTGATTTTTCCATGAAGGGTTGTATGAATCACCGTATGTGTTTGGCTCGGGCTTGAAAGTGTACCACTTATCTCCCGCTTCGTCGGTACGCGTGGATGCGTAGTCCGCAAAAGCTGTTCCGGGGAGTTCCATACAATCACGAGTGTCATGGGGACCACTACATAATTCGCATGAAGAAGTGATTTTGTTCACTTGGCTTGAATGCTTCGGAGCTTCGTAAGATTTCATGAGAAACTTGACTTGGTCCTCAAGTTCCATGATCCTACGGTCGGGAGTGCTTGAATTGTTCAAAGGCAAAGATATTGCCTTGACCGTTTTGTTCAAATCACGGGGATCATTCCAACTTTCGTTGTCATAGAGAGCAAGATCTTCTATGAGTTCCCATGATTGTTCCGCACTAAGATCACGTAGCTTACCACCGGCCGATTGGTCAATGGTTCGGCCTTGTGGGGATATCGATATGGTCATAGAAAATTTGGACTTGGAGCCAAAGATCTATGCCATGATGAGGGACTTTTTAGAGTAAGTCCTTGAAACGAGTCCATGCTTCATAAAGAGATTCATTTTGACGTTGTTGGAACATCAAGATGTCATTCCTAAGCTTAGTAGTTCTCCCCGGTGGGAAAAATTGAGCAAGGAAACGAGTGGTGAGATCATCCCATGTGGTGATGGATCCCGCGGGTAAACGCTCAAGCCATTGACTAGCTTGATCCCGTAGAGAGAATTGGAATAGGCGTAAACGGGTAGTCTCTCTAGTTTCAACACCTAGGTCTATGGAATCTACGATTTTGAGGAAGTCCTTAAGGTGTTGGTTTGGATCTTCGGAACGAAGTCCATGGAATGCACATCCGCTTTGCACCAACCGGATGGTGTCGGATCGCAAGGGGGTCACATTGGCTCCGGTGAGCTCAATGGTGTTACGGTAGCCTTGGTGGCTAGGTCGGGAATATTCTCCTAAGGTTCGGGGCCTAAGGGGTTCTAGTGGTGGGTTTTGTTGTGGTGAGATGATGGGTTCAAAGATGTTACCACCTTCCATGATGTCGGATGGTAAAGAGTTACGAACAAAGGCACAAAGAAATAAGATAGACTAAAGAAGACCTAAAAATAAAAAATAAAATTCTTACTAGAAAGGAATCTAGCAAGTAGACCTAATAAAAAGAAATCCTAACCTAGACAATAACTATTCCCCAGGCTGCGGCGCCAAAAACTTGATGCGTGGGAATCGCACCTTGCTTTACCTCTCGAGGGATCTCGCGAGGCTTACAACCCCCACCAGGCAGTGTACCTGATCGTTGTAGTATAGTATAGTGACAAGTACCGGGGGATTGATCGTTCAGCTTAGGAATAGTGTCGCTAGGATTAGAAAACCTAATTAATAGTTCTAGAGGTGGAAGATGATTATTTTTGTGTTTTTTGTATTTTTATAAAAGCAAGTAAAATCTCGGGTTTTGAAGGAGTGGGCGGTATTAGTTGCTAATCAACTAACCCAAAACTAAGATGCAATCAAAATAAAATACTAAAAATGAAAATAAACTAATTATACTAAGGTTGTGAGCAGTATGTGGAGAAATTGTGTTTACTTAGACTTCATTACTCCCTAGATATCTTTTACATGTCAATTACTTGTTATACTTGTATGGATGACGGATTGTATTCCTTAATACCATTCGTGGGGTGGCATACATAACTCCCCAACTCTATGAGCTCTTATCTCCTCCTACACCATGACCCAGCACAACTATAGGGATTGTAAACAGTGGCTCATGCATTAAATACAACCAATAAAGACCTAGTACGCCTCGGTTCATGTTTCTTAAGACGTTCAAGCATGTTACCATTGGAGATCTGCCAGTTTTCTTAAGCCTAACATATAATATCATTCATCCAAGAACAAGAATAGACAAGCAATCAACACATAATTAACATCTAGGTTTCATTAGATCTAAGCAAACACAAAGAAAATCTAGCCTAGCATAGTAGAATTAAGATAAGAACAAAAGATAGACAACCAACACATAGACATATTGATTGAATTAAGAGTATACTTATCTCAATTACAATGCAAGGTCTCAAGGGTTTGGAACCCTTGAAAAACCTGTAAAAGAGGCACCAAAATCGTCTTTAGGGTTTCACCAAAACTTCTCCCCCTTTTAATGAAAAAAACTAGAAAACTATATATAGGAAAATCGTCCTGACGGCGTCAAGAGTAAAATCTGACGCCGTCAACTCGCCGCCATAAACTTCCTCGGACGCCCTAGATCCAATTGTGACGGCCTTGGTGACGCCGTCACCACCTACGGTAAATTAATCTTGGCCACTTTGACGCCGTCACCTCTCCATCTGACGCCGTCACCAGCTACGGTAAAATATTCATCTTGTCTGACGCCGTCAAGAGTAACCCCTTGACGCCGTCACCTTGTATTTCCAGCTTGGATTTTTGGTACTTTGTCGTTTTCTTCACTTTATCTTCCAAAAACGTCCAAAATAGCCTCTTTTCCAGAATTCACTCTCCAAACACCTAAAATCACAAAAGGAACGATTTAGGGCAATATTTGATCAAATAAAGTCGGATTCGGGCTTAAATGACCCCCTAAAAACGGATCATTTTTCGCCTCATCAGGTCCCCAATCACACTTTTCGTCAACAACTCCTCAAAACCAATAACCATTGTCGAGACCAAACGTGGTCTCGACCCACAAGTATTCGGCCAACAAATAAACCAAAACCAAAACCAAAACCAATACAAGAAGTTATTTATTAACAAGTCACATTTGGGATGGTTTACCAATCCAATCCCGGGTCTATACGACTCGAATGAGTCTCGGCTCCAAACCACGAGTCACATGGACTCGAGCCAAACATACAAATAATCACATAACTCCCATGAGCACAACAAGGTAGCCATTCGACCCATATGGTCATTTGGCAACAATAATAATAACGCGGCTATTAGCCGCGACCCACAAGGGTCGAACCACGGCAAATTCGAGCTCGAGGCTCGAACCACGACCAAACGAGAACCCCCATATGGGTCTCGGCTTGGTTATACGAGCAACCATCGGAAACCCCAAGACCTCATGGGTCTCGGTTAGGCTCGGGTCGAAGAGCAAACCCTCGACATCAACCAAACTACCAAACCAAGGAACCAAAGCCTCTCAAAAGCTCGAATCAAAAATAAGCCGAGAGCATAAGCTCTCGGTTCCGAGTCAACCACGTCCAAAACCAAGAACCCGGATACCAAACGTGATTTTTATCATCAAAACATCATTTCCCATTAAGATAAATTCGATTCTCATCAAAATAATCCGTGTAGCCACGGATTAGTACCAAAACGTGGCACCCAAAAACCAAAACTCAATCCTTCTCACCTTCTCGGACCTCCAATTGAACGGATCTTGTAAAAGTAACCAAACTCGAATGAATTTATAAAAGTTTGGTGGTGTTAATGGTGGTTTTAGGGTATGTATGATATACCAAATGAAAGAGGATTTGGAGAGGAAGAAGATGGTGGTGTTTATTTTGTATGGTGGTCGGTGTAGCGGCGGTGGTGGCCGGATTTGTGGTTCGGCGGCTAGGTCAAAAAGATGGGGGAGGAGATGAGTTTAGAGAGAGAGATGTAGGTGGTGAGGGTTTGTGTGTGTGTGGGTGAACCGGACCAAACACACCCTTTTATTATTTATTTTATATTTTTTTTTTTTTTTGTTAATAATAATAATAATAATAATAATAATAATAATAATAATAATAATAATAATAATAATAATAATAATAATAGTAATAATAATATTATTACGGTGTGGAGCGGGTAATATGGGTAAATGTAAAAACATGTGGCCCGAACCCGAACTCCTTTTAAACTTCAATATCTCTCGAAAACATCTCGTAAATAATTAAAATATAGTCGGACTCGTTAAGACGAATCATAAAACTTTTGTTAGGTAATCCTAGTGCCAGAGTCAACGTAGTACCAAGTGAGAATTCAAATATACATCACCGAGCATTAAATCTAAAATGAATTATGAACATAATTCACGAATTCCATAACGACATTAATTAAAAATATCCATAAAATAGGTCTTACAAGTTCGTTGTGAAATGAAAATTTCAAATAAAAATTTTAAACGAACTTAAATCGTAATGCGGGTTTTTAAAATAGCTCCCTAAACTGCCGGTTGTCACACAAAGGCTATCGTCTATGGTGTCCAGAGACGAAGAAGACGATCTTTAGCAGAGATGTCACCTTTAATGAATCTACCATGTTGAAGAAGGTGAATGTTAAGCAGTTAGATGGATCTCCCAAAAAGGTGGAGTTTGAAAGAATAATTGTACCAGATGATAGAGAAACAGTTGATGATTCTCCTGTGGTAGAAGGAGATTATGAAGAAGAGGAGGTTCAAACCGAAGAACCTCCACAGCAACAACATGAATCAATTGCTACCAGCAAGCCCAAAAGAAACACTAAAAGGCCTGCTCGCCTTAATGATATGGTGGCTTGTGCATCTTCAATTGCAGCTGATGATGTTCCTACTACTTACTCTGAAGCGGTTCAAGACTCAGAGAGCGAGAAGTGGAGGATTGCCATGAGCGAAGAAATGCAGTCTCTTCGAAAGAATCAGACATGGGAGTTGACCAACCTCCCAAAAGGGAAGAAGGCAATTGGATGCAAATGGGTGTATGCAAAGAAAGAAGGATTTCCTAGCCAAGATGATGTTCGCTACAAAGCAAGATTGGTAGCTAAAGGCTACGCTCAGAAAGAGGGAATTGATTACAATGAAGTTTTTTCTCCAGTGGTAAAGCATTCCTCTATTAGAATTTTGTTGGCTTTGGTAGCACAGTTAGACTTGGAACTAGTTCAGATGGATGTGAAGACTGCATTTCTACATGGAGACTTGGAAGAGGAAATCTATATGGTTCAGCCAGAAGGATTCAAAGTTGCTGGAAAAGAGCATGAAGTGTGTAAGCTTTATAAATCGTTGTACAGGTTGAAGCAATCCCCAAGGCAGTGGTACAAACGATTTGATAAGTTTATGATGGAGTCAGAGTACACAAGAAGCAAATACGACCATTGTGTCTATTTGAAAAAGCTACAAGATGGGTCCTTCGTATATCTTCTTCTATATGTAGATGATATGTTGATAGCTTCTCAAAGTCTAGAAGAGATTGAAAAGTTAAAGACTCGTTTGAAAAGCGAATTTGAAATGAAGGATCTCGGTGAAGCAAAGATGATTCTCGGCATGGAGATAGTTAGAGACAGAAAATTGAGAAAGCTCTGTTTGACTCAGAAACAATATCTGAGAAGGATACTAAAGCGTTTTAGGTTCGATAAACAAACAAAACGAGTTAGTACTCCACTCGCTTCTCAATTTAAGATCAGTGCTGCTATGTCACCGAAAAATGATGCAGAGAGGGCATACATGGAGAAAGTGCCTTATGCAAATGCTGTTGGTAGCTTGATGTATGCTATGATATGTACTCGACCAGATATTAGTCATGCTGTTGGGATGGTGAGCAGGTATATGCATAACCCTGGTAAAGGACATTGGCAAGCTGTTAAATGGATATTACGGTATATCCATAACACAGTCGATGTAGGGTTAGTATTCGAACATGGAAGTAGTCAGTGGGTGGCGGGATA
Organism: Artemisia argyi; assembly: GCA_030686995.1. NCBI lineage: Eukaryota > Viridiplantae > Streptophyta > Magnoliopsida > Asterales > Asteraceae > Artemisia > Artemisia argyi. The sequence goes on along the minus strand of CM060700.1, from coordinate 240,873,787 downwards.
TTGCGATTCCGATTATGCTGGAGATTTAGACAAGCGAAGATCTACTACAGGCTATGTTTTTACTCTGGCAAAAGCTCCAATTAGTTGGAAGTCTACCTTACAGTCAACTACTGCTTTGCCAACTACGGAAGCAGAGTATATGGCAATTACTGAGGCTGTAAAGGAGGCAATTTGGCTTCAAGGGTTGCTCGGTGAACTTGGAATCAAACAAAAATTTGTCACGATGCATTCTGACAGTCAGAGTGCAATTCACTTAGCAAAGAATCAAGTTTATCATGCAAGGACGAAGCACATTGATGTTCGGTATCATTTCATACGTGAGATACTGGAAGAAGGTGGAGTTAGAATCCAGAAGATCCATACTTCTAAGAATCCCGCAGATATGCTAACTAAAGTAGTAGCTGGGATCAAGTTTTGTTATTGTTTAGACTTGATCAATGTTGTGAAAAATTGAAGGTCGGTTTGAAGACTTCATCAACGTTTGCTGACGAAGAGAATAAAGACATTGGTAATTTCGCCAAGGTGGAGATTTGTTGGAATATTGGCTCAATAATAAAATATGCAAGTTGGTGAAATCTTAATAAAGATATGAGATCTTTTGAAAGATATGGATAGGATATGCAAGTTACTGATCTTTCAAGTTGATATGCAACTTGACTACTTGAGATGGTTTTCTTTTTGAGCCTATAAATAGAGCTCATTCATTTGAAACAAATCACACCAAAACACACAGACAAGTAGTGTACTTGTAGTGTTTCCATTCTTCCTTTCTTTTGTTGTTGTAATATGTTTCTAGTATTAAGAAATATATAAAGATTGTTGGTGTTTCATTCTAAGGTTCTTTCATATTATCTAAATTTTCAATAAGCTAATATGAGGTATAGTAGTAGTGTTGAAATATTCACACTCTTTACCTAGTCGGTGGGATATTATCGAGGTTATTCCACAACATATATTAATGTGCTTTCCTCAGTATATTCAGCTATCAAATCATCTATCTCATAGAGAAACTTTTTCTAGAGACAATGTAGTATTCAGTATCAAATCATCTATATTCAGCTCTCGTTGAGAGGGTTTTTGATTAGGGTTCCAAAAAAAAAAAAAAAAAAAAAAAAAAAAAAAAGTTAATAAACAAATCTCTAGTTCTTCTCTTCAATTTTCTGACGGAGCCAGCACACGCTTGAAGTGGTGCCTTATCCCGATACAACCCCTAACCGGGTCGTATCATGGAATCAAACGAATAACACTCAAATTTTCTAGGAGATCACATATGCACATCATGAGACATGGAATGAATGGGATGCACTTTTTTTTGCATTAAGCATAAAACTGATCTAAACTAATACAAAACAAAAAACATGAAACAAGTATAAAGGACGCAACTAAGATACACAGTACATACTGAACAATTTAATTCAGAGACACTTTAATGGTTCCGAAGGCAATTTCCTCACCTAGCGCTGTAACCTACATACTATCCATAGCTAAGTTACTGGAAATCTAATCCTGATGCAAATACGAAACCCTAGGTTTAAGCAAGTCGTTCGAATGACATCATGAAATCAAATTTGCGGATGATATATATACTGTACAAATTAAACAAGTAACCGTCGATTTTCCTATGTTATCAAACGACGAGATATTGAATTATAACCATATCTAAACTACGCATAACAAAGATTAACAATTTATGTACTCACAATTAAAATAAAACTGATCTAAACTGATTCATAACTAAAAACTTAATGAATAAAGCATAGACATGATTGATACGAAAATACTTACTGATCGCCAGCAATTTGATTTGAAGACGCTTTGATTGTGAGCGGTCGACGAGAGATTTTGTGAGCTGGCATTGTAACTTTTGTACTATATCAATTGCTAGTGACCTCATTTTTTGTTGAAGTGATATGAAAGTGAATTGAATTGCGTTGGTGATGAGGTGACGAATTTGGTTTTTGCCGCGTTTCTGAAGAGTGTGATGGAAGCACAACGAATTCCATTTCAAATATATTTTTTATCATTATTTCTAGGGTTTCCTTTATAGACACTTTTCATATCTCCTAATAAAATTGAAAATTTGAGTAAAATGTTATGGAGTAAAAAGAGGCGGGTGGGGTGTCAAGCGTGTTATAGCACCTATCACATTAGCGTTTGTTTTTATAAGATTCTTATAACACACGATCAAAAAAGCAATCTCCCTCATATATTAAGTTATGGGTTCCTGAAACCCACAACTTTTATTTATATTTACACTCAAAAAAACTAAAAAAATAAAAGAAGCCCAAATGACTTGTGTCTTAATAGTACCGTTTGATGTGTGAGAAGTTCTTCAATCAAATGGATGGGGGTTCAAATGTTGCTTAATGAGATAAATTTATGTTGTATATATTGTGTGATAGTTAGTTTCCTACACGAGGAAAAAAGAAAAGAAAACATAAAGCACAGGCATAGCCATGGCTAATGTGTTAAGCCATATATTTTTCCATAAGTGATAATAAGGTTCCCACACAATATAAATACACGCTACATGATAAATGGGCTTGGCCCGGCATAAGATAACCGAACGACTAACTAATGATCAACTAACAGGCCCACAGTTGGAGCGGAAGGACGGTGAACGCTCAAACTAGGTCGAAACTCATCACATAATGCATACGAGAGGCTTTTAGTAAAGATATCTAAATACTGATAACATGATGAAATATCCAGAACACGCATCTGACTAGCAACAACCTTGTCACGAACAAAATGAATGTCAATCTCAATATGTTTTGTGTGTTGATGTTGCACGGGATTAGAAGATAGATATACTACACTAGAATGAAGCTCGTGAAGAAGATTTCGCAACTAAGATGTCTCTGCTACATCATTTGCAACACCACGATATTCAACTTCGGCAATAGATCAAAAGAGAGTATAGTATCACTTAGAAGACATAAATTGTTGTCAAGGAATACACAATAACCACAATTGTAATGACGAGTAGTGAGGCAACCAGCCCAGTCAGCATCTGAATAAACAACCAATGAAGAGGTCAATGAATAAACCTGAAGACCATAATCCAAAGTGCTCATTGCGTAAAGTAAAATCCTCTTAAGAGCCACAAGATGGTCATGAATATAAAGACAAACATGCTACACAACATAAGAGAAATTAAGCCTGATAAAAGCAAGGTATTGTAAATGGGCTTGGCCTAACATAAGATAAGCCAATGACTATCTAATTATCCACTAATTAAGAGAGTGATCTAGTACCGTATGGCATGTTATAGGGGAGCCAAAAGCACCTAAAACTTGGCTATAACCTTGTGTTACTGTGTCATCTAAATCTTTTTCTAATTTTTGTTAGAATAAAGAATTAACACAAGATCCTAATTTACGATTTTAATTAAAAATAATAATAATAATAATATTTTGGAAAATCACATAACGTGTATCATGCTTATGTTCAATTTCATTTAAGTTCTTAAAAATAAAAATCTTACATTCATGAGCAAGGTTTTATCAAGTTACAAAAGTCATGAGCGGTTTTGGGCCGGCGCAGCATCAGCAACCGAGCCGGGCCCAACCCACTAAGGGGCACTAAAATTTTTTATACCCATTATATGTACTAGGCCCAAACCTTTATACCCATTATAGGGGCACTTTTTTTTCCTTTTCGTGCCGGGCCTAATTTTTTTTTTTTACGTTCTCAGCACCGTCCCTGACAAAAATGTACTTAATATGTTACATTCGATACACCGTGTTATCTTTATATTCCAGTTATACCCAAACGCTCTCTCATCTATTTGTTAAACCTGTATCAAAACACTAATGGTACGTTTAGTTGAAGAAAAAATTCTTTTGCTTTCTATCTCTAGTTTTGTTGAAATTTAAAACGGAAATTTATCTCGAAAAAATACATGACAATATAGAAAACGCATTTAGTTGATGATTGTATTTTCTATTTAGAAAAAGAAAAGAGGGAGTTTGGGGTTACAAAAGAAAACAAGGAAACAACCAATTATTGTAATTTTTCTTGTTAGGTTAAGAAATTTGATATTTTTGTTTTATAGAGAATTTTATGAAAATAAAGCAATTTCAATGCAATTTCTGTTTTCTTTATTTTATACAAAACATTTTATGAAAAACATGAATGTTTTTCTCTAACTAAACACAACCTTTTACTTTTCAACTCTTTTTATTTGTCTCAATTCATCTTAACCTCTTTTCTTTATCACAACTCACCATTTTATAGTGTTGTATTAGTTATGGACTAAAGCATTTCATACGCCAAGTCTCACTTACAAGTTTGCAAAAATAAGTGATAAATTGTATTTTATAAAAAGGGCCAAATGGATTAGGTTTTCTTTGTTCATATTACTAAGGAAGTAAGGAGGGCGAATTTTTGACTCAAGATATATAAGATAATAGATTACTTGGCTCACGGTTAGGATTCATTAGGGTTTCATGTTATTTGTACACTACAAAATAGACCGCCTAATAATACAATACACTTACGGGGTTCCAGTATTCACTATGGTATCAGAGTAGGTCTAATCCTCAAACCTAGTCGTCAGCCATGAGTCGCTGCCTCTAATGCCACGCATCAAAACCCTAGCCTTCACCGTATATTTCTTCAAAAAAAAATGTAAAAACACTACATGCTTATTTTTTTCGGTTATAAATTTTCAACTGTTTGGAGTTAACTGACTCAATTAGTGTCATTCTCTTCGTTTTTAAATTCTAAACAAAACACAACCAAAATCACCACCTCCAACGACCGGACACGTCGTCATGCCCCTCATGAAATTGCATGCCGCAAAAAGTCAAAGTTGTCACTATTGTCAGCCAGTGACCATATTTGCTTTATTTGTGGCACTTTGAAGATGTGTTTCCGCTTGTTGTTGGAATTTTTTAATGTTTTGTTTATGTTGCTACTTACTTGAAGATTTGTCTCCGCCTTACTGTCAAATTCCTTCTTTAACAAATTAGTTGTTGCTTTATTGTTTTAAATTTTCTACTATTATGAGATTTCACGATTACGCCATTCGGACTGCAAAGGGTATTAGACAAGAGATTAGTTGGTTCAAGCTCGATAAGTTAGGGTCCATTTTTGGGTTTTATGTTATTTTTACTCTATAAATAGTTTGTCTAATACTGCAATACAATTACGGGGTTTCAGTAATCATTTAGATATGCGCGGCATAACAAGAGTATCTTCATAACCGTTTCCAATGCTATCTTTCGCCACCGGCTAATGTATACCTAAAAGATTTGAACTCTAAAATTATGTGGATATAATGTTAGGTTTGAACTCTAAAACATTTTATGGTGGCTATTGTTTGTATTCAAAATGCCGAAACAAAAGAGGAGAGTACAGTATATGTATCTATTGTTAATGAAGGTCCTAACTAATGATAGATGCCCGAATTATTGTGTTTGGTGTTTTTTATTCATATTAACATCTCAAGTCCATGGTGTTGGTCTAATAATGAATAAGTTGTTGATTTAACTCTCAATCATTGTGCTAGGTGTCTTCCTTTCACATTAACTTTTACATATTAAGTCATGGGTTGGTCTAATACTTCCGTGATTAGCTTGACATATTTCAAGTCTTAAAAAGTTCTAGAAAAAAATTATTTGAAAATTGTATATTCTTCTCCAATACAAGTTCAATGCCGAATTATATTGAAAAGTTCAAGTCTTAAATTCTTAAGACTTAAAAAGTTCTAGAAAAAAATATTAGATGTTAGATGGCCCAAATTGAATATCATTAATTACAGTTTTGTATTTATTAGACGATAGATGGCCCAAGCCTCTATATCATTGTTTGGTGATCCGAGTGTCAAAAGGATATCATATGTTCAAACTTGTATATGCGTCCATTAAATCACGGTATGTGTGACTTAGCTTATCTCCCTATGTTGATCGTGAAACTGGTTGATGGAGGCCGTCAAGGAGTCGGTTTCTCTATAAAAGCTATCAGCAGTGACTTTCCTATCTTGTAACAGACTAACAGTAATATATGCATGGTAAATAATACGTTTAAAAGATGTCAAGCAATTGCAAAAGCAGGATATTACATAGAAATACAACTACAATAAAAGTCATATAAAGTCAGTAGTCATTTTTTCAAACGACAAGGTGCATGAATGCTATTCCAGCGCACTTGCGCTGTACACAACTCCAAAAAGGATGAAATAGATAACAAACATACGACATATAAAGTGAAATTATTAATTTCCTTTTTGTTTTCACATAGAGACGACACAATTATTATGACACAAGAGATCATGGTCACATATTTTTATATAATAATAATTTGTATACCACCGAAAAGAGTTTGTACATTATCAACATCTTCTTGGTAAAATATTTTGCCTCTTTTTGTGATGAGAGAACTTATTAGTAACAAAAGCATTCCTGCAAGATAAGAATTCATTTTAGTAGTATTATATAAGTACTCTTAGTAGTATTTACTAATAGTGTCAACTCAATGTCTCTTAGGGAGAATTCGATGTGTACACGTAAATTCGTTATTGCAATGTTGAAGAACTGAGTCATAAATAGTGAGATGATCAAAGTTAAGGATAACACTACTCTTGGTCATTTACTATCGCTTGCAATTAGTATGTTGTAAGAATCGATCAAAGCTTCAAACTAGTCAAGCTTGTAAAAGGTTATTTGAACTCAAACTCGATTAAGTGTAGTTTTCGTTTAGTACGGTTACGGAAAATGAGCTCTCAAAATGTATGATGAGCCAAGTCTGAGCTAAAGAGCTTGATCAGTGTTTCTATACTATCAAGGTTTTCGAGCAATATGTTTTAATATGTATGAACAGATCGAACTGCAATCGAGTCAATGCTAGTTCTAATTAATGACTTGTTCAAGTCAAACTATATTGAGTTGTTGTATTGAGCTTGAATCGAGCTTGGTTTAACGTCTTAATTTCTTAACAATATTTTCATGACTCCTGCGCGAGGTCAAGCATAGGCTAAAGTGTTCTAGTCGATCTCAATTGTTCAGATTAACTCGTTTGGGGTCTTACAAAAATACCTTAGTTGTTCTCAAAATACTAAAGATTGCAAAACAACGTATGTATTGCCACTACATATTGCAGTACGTAGCTGTTAAAACATGTCCAAGCCCAACTAAAGAAACAAATAGATGAAATATGATTACAAAAATTTACTGCATATCATAAAACATAACTTTACTTTATTCACCAAATTTACAACCCCAAAAATTACAGCAAAAAAACTCGGTTAGTGTCGTATTTATGAGTTAACCGGATGAAACTTGTATTTTATCAACATGTTTGTTTAGTATATGTTCTTATTTGGTTTTTTTAGCATTCTTGATGCACATTAAAAGCAACTGCTCGGGCCCAAAACTTGATTTGTGCCTTCATGTCTTCTGATGAGCCCTTATCAACCCATCCTCCTGGGATTAATGGTACACCACTATAGTTCTTCGCTAATTTCATGGAATTTTTGCTTCTACTATTTCTCTCTTTCATGCTTTCCAATTTCCTCATGCTACTTATCTTTTCTTGAGCCGTTTCTGGCTTTTGTGACAAGTATCGTGGTAAACTCGAGCTTCCTTTCATAACCTGCATAAGAAATTAATTTAGTCATGACTAGAAAAAGTATTGTGATATAATTTAGATGTTGATCACATGTTATGATTTCTTTGAGACATGTAGATTGGCATTTGGCACTACCATAAGATGCACTACAAGAACTTTGTGTCACATATTTTATTAAGGGTACGTATGCGTGCATACTCATCAGATCATCGTGTTCTTGATGTCTACAAGAATAGAAAAAAGTAATTGAAGATGATATGTACCTTGGTAGTTTGTTGAGGAGGAGACATTTCAGAAGAGTTAAACGACGCTTGCCTAATCAACCTCCCCATCTTGAACTCACTCTCGTCGTCCTCAATCTCACATTCATCATTGTTTCCATCTTCCAAATTAGTTGGCACATATGCTCTATGGATAAAATCACGACCCGTATTTTGCTTTTGCAAAGAAAATCTTGATCCTTTTTGCTCATTCCTCGACTCCTTGATCAAATCATCATGATTTTGACCCCATGAAGAAGGATTGGAGTAACATTTAGACATGGTCATTGTTTCTGTGTAGCACAAAGTTTGTTCCATTGGATGGGGTGGTTTCTTTCACTTTCTTGGTTGTATTGATGTTTTGCAATTGGCACCAAACTTATAGGCAAATATATATATGAGATCTTGAAAGTTTGTTCTCAAAGCTGTCAATTAAGATGATTGTAATTGGAGGGATCAAGTAGGCCATGTGGGGTTAGTATGGTTGGAAAATTGAATAGCCATGCATTATGTGGTGTCTAATGAATTATGTGGTGTCTAATAATTAATGAACATTATAATAATGTTTATTTTAAAATACTTTCTTCAAGAAAGAATAATTCGTATTAGATACTCATGTAAATGTGTAATACTCTAGATTTTGAAACAACACTCAAATTAGTTTCTTAAAAATGAAATGAAAGTAAAAGTGAATTCAGATAGTTCTCACTACTCATAATATAACTATTTTGTTTTTTAATATCTTATAATATACATAAAATTTCAGTTTTAATTTGTAAAACCACAAAAGTAACTACACAAAAAGAAACCAAAACATAAACTTCAAAGACTTCATTATTAAGACTATAAGTTAACAATAATGAATCTAACTTTTTATAATTGAAACACCATAGTTGGTTGAGAAAAAAACGTTTTATAATATCAAAATTAATTCCTAAACTACCTTAACTATCATTTATATTTTATAAAAATCATTAGTTGAGGTGTAAAAGGGGATTGGTTGGAGGGAATAAAGGGATTGGGTGATGACACCAAAGCAACCCATGTGATCGATTCTTAGTTTATGGACTACAATCCTACCTTTCTCAAATTAACAAAACTATAGAATATATGTCTAACCATAACAATAATGGCATAATGATTTGCAGTTACATGCATATATATGTGTGGTCCTTTGTTTTGTTCTATAAGAAAATTTGTTTAAATGTCAATGGAATCTATATATAGTTAATAATGTAATTCTACATAAAAGAATTGAGTGTTCATACTCGTTGGGTAACTATGGAGAGCTTGTGTATATCCTGTTATCGACTGCATAGTTTTGTATGTCACTGATACACGAGACTAATGTAAACTCGCCGCTTTTCCATAAACTGGAAACATCATTCTTTTACAACAAAATAAAGCTTAGATGTATGAAAATCTGTCGAAATCATAACATCTAAAGCAACTTTGATACTACGCTTTCTCCTTTTTATGTGGCAACCAACTAAACAAGTAGATATGCTAATGTGTGGTTTCTATTTGTATTTTCGAGCTGTTGATGTTCATGAGTCGAGCTACTTGCATCATCCATGCTTATCTAGCTATCAAACTTATTACAAGCTGATCTACTCGATTCGCTTGGAGATGAATCCACCAAAATATATTTTTAAAGTGAGTACCCATGGATTATTTTTATGACATATTGGTATTACAAATTACTTCTAAAAGTTTAAACTTATAAACCTAAATTGATGGATCCCTAATATAACAACTAGAATATTGCGTAAGACTTGATGTAGTATTTGAGTCCATAACAAACTATAGTAAATTAAATATTTTACGTTTTTCTCAAGCAAACTTATTGGATATAATCCTACATGTATACAAACACCTTTATATTTCATTCCTCCTTACGTTTTAATTAGCTGTTGGAGTGTTTGACAAAGTTGATTATATAATGTTGAAGATCCAATATAAGGGTCTTGTTATTTTTGTTCTTGTGATTCTATTAGTGACGTAAGATTCTGATGAGCTATTCGATGCGAAATTACTATGAACAGTGGCTACAAACAAGCCAAGCTTTTATCAAACAACTCAAGCGAGTCGAGCTTTTATCGAGCCCGGACTCGAGTCTAATAAACAAGCTCGAAACACATAACGACCCGAGTTAGAGCTTTTAATAGCTCGAGCTCGAGCTTTTTGAGCCTTATGTGCATATATATTTTTATTATTCGTTTTATAAAACAACCTAAGAGTAATGCGAAAATGGTTTAATAATTAAATATTTATTGTAGAAGAAACTTTTAAACCCTGATACTCCCGAATGTTTGTGTATAAGTTATTTACTAAAGTTTATCGCGTATTTTCATGATTTTGTTAGTGAGTTTGGCTATCAAATACAATTTTTTATATATAAATTCGAGCTTTCTGACCCGAACTCGAGCCATATTCTAATTTTACTTGAGTCGAGCTCAAGCCTGGATAAGTAATGTCCTTCGAGCTATCGAGCCGAGCTCAAGCCTACCTTAAGGTTTTTGAGCCGAGCTCAAGCCCTGTCAAGCTCGAGCTCAGCATGACTCGATTACAGCCCTAATAGTAACACATGGATTCTCATAATGGCCAGTCGAAAGCCGATCATAAATGTTTGTAAGGGGTAATGTAACATATCATGTGTTAGAAAGACACATATTCGAAGTATGTCTGATGTTAAGTTTCTTTATAAATAGATCACACTTATTGGTGAAATGTGTCAGGTTATTGTGGAGTCGGCATTTTTACATGTACCCCATGGATTATAGAAATCCATAAATTATTGATACCTTGCTTTAAAAATGTGTACACATATGACATATATGCACTAAAAGATTCAGGAGACTGGCTGACATGACCCAAATAAGTGCTATCTATATGGTCCTTATAAGTCATGTACATATAAACATACTTGGTCCCATACTTTCATACACAATGAGGTCGATTGATAACCAACCCTGCGTCACTAGTAACTTGTGTCACGTGTTCCTCAACTATTGAGTGATACGATTCAATTGTCACTTCTAGCGACTAGTCCAGAATGTGGTCGCTAAAAGTTTTTAGCGATCACATGAAGTCGGACCAAAATCCATCGGCTTAGGTACTGTCGCTAAAGGTTTTAAAGACTACATCTTTTTTGCTTATAGCGATAATGCCGTTGGCTTACCTTTTTGACTTTATTGGCCAACGATTAAAATTGTGATAAAATGTATCGCGACTACAAGTAATTGCTAAAGCGTCATTGACTATTTGACCAAAAAGCTTTAGCGATTACTTTTAGCGACCACACGTGGTCACTAAAGTAAAGTAACCGTTTGACAAACAAATTTCACGACCACCACTAGCGACCACATGTAGTCGCTAAAGGTTGACCAACCAAGGAATTATATGACCACCTATAGCGACTACATGTTGTTGCTATATGTCTACAGCTTTTGCCGCAACAGGCTGTTTTTTGTCCTCCTTTCAAGTTAATTTGATAACAGGTTGTGGGAACAATTCATGAACAATATCGACCACATAATTGTAATGAACAATATATGGTTAAAATGTAAGCTCTAGCAGTCTCGGGCTCGGCTCAGCTCGTTTCCAACCTTAGTTTCATCGTCAAGTACAAAAAGTAATTTAAATCATTTTAATTATTTAAATCATTTATAAATCATTAAAATCATTTTAATTAATTTAATTCATTTTTATATAATTTAAATTATTTTAAATTAATTAAATCAATTTTCAATCATTAAAAAAAAACAAAAAAAAAAACAAAAAAAAACAAAAAACAAAAAACTACTAACTAACTAACTAATATAAGAATTTAACTTTTTGCGACAGCCTTTAGCGATTTCATGTAGTTGCTAAAGGTTTGGCGCCAAACCTTCTCGCTATAGGGAAAGTAAAACTTTTACCTTGACTATTTTTTGGGTTGTCGCCTAAATTCTAGCGACTGCATGCAGTCGCTAGAAGTTATGGTCAAATTCAGATTTTTTCCCGACTTGTTTTCTCGTATAGCTCACATTTAGGGACTACATGTAGTCGCTATAGGACAAGAGTGTATCGCTAAAAGTTTTGGTCAAAGACGGGAATGGTGTAGCATGTTTGTTATGTCTGAATTATGAGACTAGACGTAGTAATGGGTGAAACCATGTGTGAACCACCTTCACCATGTGTGATGGACCGTTACGGTGGGGGAGGCTTCATGTGTGGTGGAGCAGAAACACGGTGGATCGGTGTTGGTTAAAACCGATTGAAATGGAGGTGTTGATGGTGTCAGTGTGTTGCGGGTATGTTTGTTTAAACAATATATAGGTAAATGGTAAAAAAAAAAAATGCGGTGACCATTACGAGGATAAAGGTGGTGAAAATTGATAGGCAAAGAGGATAACGTGGTGCTGAGGTGTTGATGGTGAAGGCTCGCCACGACAGGTCTAAAGATTAGAAGTCTTTGGAGTTTGGATGATAATTGATGTTATTCAACTGTTTACTAAACGGGCCAATGATTTGTTAGTAGACGAAAAACGACACCTACCGACGTCAAGACGTTCGATTTTATGATTTTGAGTACCTTGAACAATCGTTTTCTTAATGTCATATTCTTGTAGTTTCTGGTTCAAATTTGCTAATCGTTTTCGACAATCTGTGGAGGATATAGGCCTTGAGTAGGCAAGTGCAGCATGTCTACATCAATTAATTAAATCAATCAAAAGAAACAAAGGAAAACTTTCAATGATACCGATCATGTCAATTGGTTAAATTTGATAAGTGACAAAAAAATGTCTATTCAATATCTAATTTCGTAAGGAATGGTTAAACATCACAAGGAAAAAAGCTTACACTTTGAAAGCAAATCATTTTCGGTAATATGAACCAGTTATAATGGCATTCAATTTTATTTGGTTATTAGACAATGGATTTTTAAATCACAAAGAAAATATGCCAAGGTTTATTTACGGTAATATAATATGACTCAAGTTGTTTTTCTTCGAGTTATTCAACTGATCTAAACAACAATTTAGACACATTCCCCTTATATTTCTTCAGTCTAATGCTTTAGTGAAATCAAACCATTATTCCAACCAGAATATTCAGAACAAGAAAACACTTCACATGCTAAAGGATTATCAATGATCCTATTCCTCACTAGTCAGTAGTCACTACCATGGCCCCTCAACTTTGCTGGAGCTCCGTGAGGTTTTCGTCAACATTTCCAGGCTTGATTCAGTAACGCACACCTGAGTTTCGGGTTACCAAGACCCATTGACTCAAAATTATTATTAGAGCGCAACCAAATAGCCTCTTAGAATTTAAGACACTACCACGTATATGTGTAGCAACAGCTCTTAGGCTACAGAATGCATAAGCATAATCCCTTTGCCTTTTTACGAGACACATCTTGTGTCATTTTACCCAAAGTAATCTTTTGATGCAAATATAATTTGGATCATTTTTGAAATAACTTTCATAATTATATTTGAAGCACTAATTGTTCATAAAAAACAATTTATTTGGGCCTACCGACCCTACCTATTCTAATCATACAAATAAAATACCTGTCCGGACCCATTAGCCAGCCCATCCTACTCAACCATTACTTTCAGGTGTTATCTGGATGCTTCTTCGTTAGTGATCATGTAACAAAGTATACGCTTAATGAAAGGCAAAACTAAACATGCTAATGGGTGACAAACTAAATCATCACTAAATAGTTAGCACGCATTACCAGCAGAACAATGACAACCATAACGACAAAGAGATCAATTAAGAAATCAAGAAACCGAAAAATCACTAAAGAGGGTTCAGATGCTACTTACAAAGATGCAGGTTAGCTTGTTCCAAAATCTGCCAGATAATTCAACAGTCGACCACTAATGAGCACAGCAAATTCAGAACAAAACAAAACAAAACTCGGCGTCAAAATTTTCTTTTTTTCTTAAATCTCTTTAAAGAAGTTTCAACACCTATACCCGCAATCATATCAAAATTGCCAAATATCAACCAGAAGGCTGTTTGGTCTTTACTATATACTCTATAAGGGAACAAAGACATAGTTTCTGAAATTTACAGTGAAAAGAAACATTGGTTTCCTGGTGGTCTAACACCAATACACCGTTTTTGTATATCAGTTCCGAATCAAGCCCATGTCGAGAAAATTCGGAACCGTCCACATTATTCATCCCACTGCTACTTTCTGAATGACAGCCACACTCCATCCCCTCTTTAAATAATGTTTTAATATTATCCTGGTCTCCGGATAGACAAAATTCCCTCACAGATGTACAAAGGTTCAAAGATAATGATGTTACTACATCGTGAACATCCTCTGTAGTTAAATTACCTGATCCCATGTCCAACTGAGAGAGTAAAGTTTTTTGCATTGCACTTTGGAGGCTGGACAGACATTCTGAGCAAAACCGGTATGAGCATAAACCGGATGGAGAAGGTGAAGGTCTTAATACTTGGTCTGTGGATGTGTCGATGTTCATAACATTCCCATTATCAACTGATTCTTCACACATAAATCCATTAGAATGTTCAACTGATTTAAGCTCTGTCTTACCAACTCCATTTGGCTCATTTACTTGATGATCAATTGGTTGATCCTTGAAGGAAGTGGACCCTTGAGTCTGTATGGCGAGGCTGGGTCCATTGACATCAGAAGCCACATGCTCGGTACATTGATCTCCTTCCTTTGAATTGTCAGGATCAATAGCTATATCATTAAATCCTTCAGTATTTTCTTTTACAGATTCTGATTGTGAGGGTTTGTCCATACAATCATCACTTTGAACAAGAGCATCTTTTGAAGTCTTCTTCTCGTCAATCTTTGTGATTCCATCCGTCTGCTGAGAAGGTGCCTCCAGACTGAAATAGTAACACATAAAATAATAAGAACGAGAAGAGCAAATAAGAATATCATATAATCCAAAGCTGCTTTCATTTATAGCAAATATACCTCTGCAGTGTGTATGCCCAGCTGTTCACCAAATCTTCAACATAAGCCACTTGCGACAAAAGTCGAGCAAATTGGTATCGATCTTTGCCACCCTCAACTTTGGCATTAATTTGTGAAGTTAAAATCTCCAAAACCTTTCGAACATCTGCCGAAACTTCTCGTAGCGACGAGTACACACCTCTATATGCGGATAACCCGACAGCAACTAAACCACGAACCAAACCAAATTTAACTTTGCTTTTAACATTGCTGGAACTACTAACAACCGCTACTTTTTCAGAGGCGTCACTAGGTCGAACAATACATGAATTAAATGGCCAACCCCTCCAAGGCCCATCAATTTCAGCAGATGGGCCTTCCGTTAACTTTGATGTTACCCAACAAAGTTCAGCAAAATGAGGATATTGCAAGATCTGATATCCAAATGTTGATATTGCTAACAGCAAGTTTGATTTCCCTTTTTCCTCTTTTTTGTTAAGCGGGAGCGAAGGACTTTCAGTTTTAGAAATATATTCTATGGGTGTGTCAGATTCTAGGTTAGAGGATACCGTATTTATGTCAGCAGCTATGAATGGATTTTCATGAATATGAGTTTTATGATGAAGTAGCTCAACAAAGTAACGAGACACGTCATTTGATAGTTTTGTTGCAGATGAACCAATAACCATGTCATGATTGAAGTTCTCATCAACATGTACGGAAAATCTTGGTACGGTATTCCCCATTTGATTTGAAGGACTGAGGTTAGATTCGTTTTTACCAAAGAAATCCTTTATCCTTGGTGGGAGCACTTCGAACGGGACTTCTGTTGTAGCCTGATTAAGAATAAACGTAGCAGTTAGATCATAGAATTTACAAGATGTAGAAGATATGCCATGGAAAAAACTTCTGAAGATGGTTTCCATAAGAACCTTAATGGTTTACAAAAATCGTAAAATGCTAAACAAATAAGAAACAATAAATGCATTTCATGACAGTCACAACTCACATGTAAGATTAATTTTTTTGACTGATTGCATAGAAAGGTGGGACAACTTATTAAACCAAAAATAATATTAAGGTTTCAATATATTTAATTAATGCTAGCCGATTTTCAGGCGCCACAATATACGGAAAAAAGAAGTATAGTAACCAACTAATCATAGAGTACAGCCACATCATCAATGTAACTGCTACTGGTTCAAATTACCTTGAACTCAAAATTCAAAGCTGTTTACCTTTACTCAAGATGTTTAAATCTTTGATGTATTTTTCAGACCTTAAAAGGTTTGTTACAATAGAAATTAGACCAAAGTTGGTTACCTTTCAATGCAATTAGCCCTTCATTTTATGCTTCTCTAAAGTATTATACAAACTACCGGAGTGACAACAACAACATACCCAATCCTGCCGTGGCAAGGTATGGGGACAAACTACCAGAGTGAGCAACATGATAATTAAAGCTGAGAAAGTAGCACAGAGATATCTTACCAGGATAGTCAATGATGCAGAGATAAATATGGACTCTGCCTGCTCAACAAAAGAGCTCCAGACGCTGGAGGACCTTAAGACTGGGTCTTGGGAACTTTCCATGTTATCATTGACTTCGTTTTGTATTGGACATGGTGGGTTAGCCTTGGACGATCCAGAGGTGTTCGGTGAGACACAATTTTCTTCTACATCAACTTGATGGCATGTTTCTAAGGCCCACAAATCAATTCTTGGCATAAATATCATGCATGATCCAACACTGGCACATCTCACTGCAAAAAAAGATCAACAATATTTGTAAGTATAGCCTTAGATAAACAAAATTTCTAAATCAGCATATCGCATAGAGTGCAAGAGTTCCTAATAGCTAAAACCAAAAGCATATGAATCAGTTAAAGGCTTGAAAGAACCAAAATGCACCTTTATGTTAGAACATAGGGAGTGTTAGCATTTGATAATTTTCTAAATGTTTACAAGAAAAAACATATTAAAGCAAGGGAAAATTCCTCAATCAGTATCATAGCAATATCTACGTCTGTTTCTCAATTCTTAATATAGTTAACCTTATGGTTGTATTCTATATGATATGCTTTAAAGAACATGTCCAGCAAATTCCACTTGAATATAGACAACAAAAATTAGAGTGCTTCACGCGTAAGTCGACTTTTTAATTTTAAGAACTAATAAAAGACTAAAAGTTGCGACAACACGTCATACAATTGTAACAATATAGATATAGAAGCTTACAAAAAAAACTCCATTAACTATATTAGTTTTCAGCTTTTGACCTTGAATGTGAGATCGGTATTTGCCAAGATTTTTTATCATTATATATTCTTAATTTATAATTATCAATTTTATCAATGATAGTTTCATTACTAGTTTAAGCAGCTATGAACTTTTCTAGTAATTTGCACATCACTGTATCATAATATATAATTCTCCAGTTAAAATATATTTCTCATATAAAACTGAATCATGTGTCAATGGGACGAATAACTGGTAAATTATAAAGTTTACCTAAAATTTGAGTCAACCCCTGAACCATATCCCCGGCTCCTTCTTGCAGCATTGTAGCTAAATCAACCTTCTGAAGCACAGCATTTCCAACAAAAGAATGAAGAATGCAAGAGGCAAGATGCCTCTGGCCACTTCTAGCACTTCCAGAAATTAATAGACAGAAGCCTGGTTTCTTTGCATATTGATTAGAGGCGCCATGTACCAGAATATTTTTCATGAATCCATTGTGCACTTTAGGAGGTCCACGCTTCACATTCTCATCATCCTCAACATCAAAACCAGAAATATTATTGTTCAGAGCTAAAACATTGCAGGTTAACAGACTCGATTCTACGTCCCTTGACACATCAACCTCTTTAATCAAATCATCAACTCGAGACCACCAACAGTCAGTATTCTCTTTCTTGCTTTCTAAGGCAGAGATAATTACAGCTTTGATCAGTGCTGCCGCTTTAGAAAGAGAAGGTGGCAAACAGACACGTTCATCTAGATACAATGTAACAAGTAATCTCGAAAGTGACATCAGCATACAAGGAAAGAGATGGGCAGGAAGTGGAGCTGACACTATATCATTAGCTGCCATTCCTGCTTCCCTGCGAGAACACGGTGGTGGTGCACCTGAAAGAGCCTCCAACCAATCTCTCTCCTGAACTACAAATGATGGTAAAACAGGACGTTTGCCAAAACTCCCTTTCTCTTCGGCAGCTGTGAGAAGTTTGTCCCATGGACAACTTCTTTTCAATGCAATAATAGCGGTTTGAGTACAAAGGGCCTGCAGGTCAGCACCAGCAAATCCTACTGTTCTTCTAGCAATCAGCCTTAATAACGATCCAGCCACAGGCGTGGGCCATTTTTGTGTATGAAGTGATAAAATAGCTTCCCGGTCTTTAGCAGAAGGGAGTGGAAAGTAAATTTCTCGATCGAATCTCCCAGGCCGCCTTAAAGCTGGATCAATAGCATCCGGCCGATTTGTTGCACCTATTACTACAACTGATCCTCGAGACTTTAAACCATCCAGTAGAGCAAGTAAAGTCGAGACAACTGAATTATGTGTCTGGTCTTGTCGTCTGGTGCGTACAGGAGCCAACCCATCAATCTCATCGAAGAATATGATTGATGGTTGAGATTTCTCAGCAACCTGGAACAGAAGTCTGAGCTGGCGCTCAGCATCACCAACATATTTCCCTAAACAATCTGCCCCTTTGCGAGCAAAATAAGCTATCCTTTTATCCCCACGAGCACATGCGCCAATTAATGAACGAACAACCAAAGTTTTACCCGTTCCAGGATATCCATGTAAAAGGACTCCTCTAGGAGGAGTTAGCCCCATATTGTTAAAAAATTCAGGATATAAAAGTGGTAATATGACGACCTCCTTCAAAGATTGGATTACATCTTGAAGCCCACCAACAGATTCCCAGCCTTGAAAAGACGCTTGACTTTCTGTAGTTGACCCTCCGATATAAACAGGAGCAATTCTTGCTAAATCTCGATGAAGTCTCTTGCTCTCACGTTTTAAGAATTCTTCATCTTCCCCACAATTTTCTAACCATTTTTCTTCTGCTTCATGGTCCTTCCGCCAGGAATCATTTGACTGTTTTCTCAATTCTAACCTAATTTTTTTAGCTTTAATTTTCTTTAACCGGTCAAAAAACTTATTGCCATGAGGTTGAAATAGATGCCGATGGTCTGTGCAAGCTATGAGAAATTTACGATGATCAAAGGTGCAACCGATTGCACGAGCACATGGCTGCATAAAAAGATAAGAAAGTTATGGTGTGTTTTAATAATTTACTTGAAAGGCAGCATAACAAATAATAATAATAACAGAAAAGATAGTTTAATAAGAAAGCAATATATTAAAAAAGATAGATGATATACCCTCTTAACAACAAGATTATAACACTCGGCATCCTCTCTTGATTTTGCCAAGTCAAGTGATTATGTTGTTGAGAGGATGAATTGGGAGGTACTTAGAGGATATATCATTTCTCTTTAATAACACTACAAGCAGAATTGTGAAAGTGAAACAATAACAAAATGCTTACCAGGTGATATGTTTTTGGACACCTGTCCACGCGACATCCAATTGTTGCTCCTCGCCGCCCACACCGGCTGCATTTCAATACCTTTCCTCTGGAAAGAGCTGATCTAACATTTTTTAAGCATCCTAGACCGGCAAAATAAACCTGCAATTATAAAGAGGAAATGCTAGTGAAACAATAGACATATCCAAACTTGTGAAGCAAGCAATCTGAGCATGGAACCTAAAGTAACCAAGAATTTGAAGCATTGCGTCCATTAGAATGCAAAAACACACTAGCAACAAGTGCAGATAGTTGAATCGTTTTCCAACCAATTGATATCACAGATCCACTAGGATCCAATCTCAATGTGATATTTGCTTAAGTAAAACAGACAAAAACACCCAAGATATTAGAAGCGTCACAATTAGATATGGTAGTTGCATGCATTTATACACACATTGATAAGAGTCCAGTCCATAGAATACTTGCATAAAGCCATTAAGATAGTATCATACAAAAAACACCGATGAGAAGTATGCATATCGCACTGAAGTATAAGGTGGCAAGTAGGGCAAGGAAATTACAAACACATTAACACAGGCCCACATATTTTTGTAATCAAGAGAGCAATTGAATGAGTGCCTTAATCCAAAATTGAACCCAATCAAGAAATCACTTTAATCTTGCGGCTCTTATAGCATGTCAACGAACAGAAGACATGATTTGTAAATCATTGAGGTATATATGAAACATAATAAAATCAATTCCATTATGGGTCATCCTAAATTTAAACCTAATTTAAAAAATCATTGAGAGGTTTACATGCGATACTAGGATAAATAAAGAAAATAAAATTAACCTAAATTAAGATACAGAATAAATCAATTCCGTTGTTGGTCATCCTAAATTTAAACTTAATTTAAAAACATTCATTACATAGATTAGGTTTGAAGGAATAAAAAATTTCATTGTGCTTAACAACAGTAACCTTTTATCCCATACTAGTTAGATTAATGTGAAACATTATGATTTATGAATCATATTACGAATAACAAACAATATTACATTTAAATAACTAGTATCCTCCTTCGTATATGTCACAGAAAGGTTAGTTCGACGGGCAACCCCAAACGGGGTCCATTTTAGACATGATGCGACCCTTCGCTAAGGACCACAACTCAGCCAATGTTAGACCGAGGGGAGTCGGATCAGACCCAGGGCCTATTTCATAAAGCCCTCCCTTTTCCAGGCCACACAAGACGTTTGTGCTTGGCGATAGGCGTCCGCAGACTAGCTCCAAAGCTGCTGCTCGTGAGGTTTGAACTTGAGACCTCCAGGACAATCTCAAGCCCCCACCACTAGGCTACACCTTTGGATAATCTCAATCCTTTGGTATATGTAATTATTGCAAATCACACATTCTCACATGTTAATCTTATACTACGATAATTAGTTATTATTGATCACATTCTTACAAGCATTAGTCTCTTCATACCAGTACATCGCCAAAAGGATCCTCAAGGGAAAAGCCTTTTATAGTCGCCATTGGTATAGCATCATAAGGTATCTCAAAGGACTATCTTAAAGTTTCGCCTTATGAATGTTATAAATGATAGCAAATTTAATCAAGCAGTTTCTTTACCGGTAGTTTGCTTGACAAAAAATGGTCACTGAAGAGTGAGAGAGGGACATGGAGTAGAGGAGCTGCTAAACGTGTAGATTAATATTCTTTGCTTTCTAGGCCAGAGATTACTTAGAGGTTAAGAGCTAAAGATGCTGAACGAAGGGGATAAGATGCACACTTGGCGTATATATCTACTTGGATAATGCTAAATAGACTGGCCACCACTAAGTTCGCTTAAATTTCCTTAATCAATTTCAGAGAGTGCTTAAGCAAATGGTAAACACATCAGCTAAGCATCGAGCAAAATAACATCTACAATTCCACATATTAAAAAGCACGGACTACAGACATGGTTAAAAAACTAATTGAAACCAAAATAGCATTGACATAATATAGATTATAGAGTAAGGACATGATTTACAAGGTATTAATGAATAAATCATACCTCTGGGCTCCACACGGCACATTGTTGATGAACCCATATTCCAGCAATCCCGTACCGGTCATTTATGGGACCCAAAAGTTGTCCAAGCCAACCTGGCTCATCACCAAACCCATCCAATGTATCATAAGTAGGTTCCTCAGACGATGAGGATCCACTGTAAGCCTCATTATCACTGCCAGCCCCATCATGCAATAACTTTCTGGGAGGTTTACCTTCGGTCCCTCCCCCACACAAATCACAATACCTTCCCTTTTTTATTTGTGACTTATGCTGTCTATGAGATGGAGAATATTTGTATTCGTCAACCTTCTTATAGTTCTCGTCCTGCAGATGATTAGCATCACCAGGGACAGAAACCTTCTCAGAGTTCTCGTCCTGCAGATGACTAGCATCACCAGGGACAGCAACCTTCTTAGAGTTCTCGCCTTGCAGATGATTAGCATTGACGGTATCATTTATAACAAGATCACCAGGGACAGAAGTAACTTCTTGATGGAGACTATGGTTTTCTTTTTCCCCAGATTCAGCTTGCTCTGCTTGCAGACTCTTTTCAACAGAATCCACCATGTTTTTGGCAATGTCCTCAGAATCCGCCGTGTTTTTGGCACTGTCCTCAGAATCCGCCGTGTTTTTGGCACTGTCCTCAGAATCAGCCGTGTTTTTAGCACTGTCCTCAGAATCAGAGCTGCTTGAAACTTCCTTCTCCTGCTCCGGTAATTCAACAGCGTCGTCATTATCAGTAGCCCCTTCCTCCAACAAAGATCCCTTATTCTCGTCTCTTACTACCTGCAAATCACTTGTATCGTCCCTTTCTTTATCACTCGAACCCAAACCAAGATATCCGTTATTCACACCACTTGAAGCTTTAACTCTACCAGGTCGCTTTGACTGCACAACCATCAGTGTCTTGCCCACAACATCCGATTGTTCCTTACCATCCGAACGACCAAAGAGCTTCTTCTTACTCTTGGGAGAAGAACTCCCCGTCGCAAAGTTCACCTTCCTACCTCTATTTCTCAACCTCGCCTTCCATTCACCCGATTCTTCCTCCTCCACACCCACTGAATTCGAACAAGGCTCTTCTGCTTTCAAACTCGAACTTCCCCTACCCCCATCCCGTTCTGTTTTCCGCCTCTTCTTGGGAGGCGGAGGCGATGCATCAAGCACACACGGAGCTCGCCTCACTCTTGAACTCCGCCTAATCTCCAACGTATCACCATTAACCTCGCTCATCCCAGGCGATTCTATCTTCACACGATTCTCACTATACGTCCTCTCACAAATCGCATCAAGCTTCTTTTGTTTCTTTTTAGGCCTAATCTGATTCTTCCTCCGCTTAGACAAAAAGGCATCCCGAGGGAATCGCATGACAAAAACCTTAGCTATATCACACTTCCTTACACCTTACAACACACACACTTCTTCTTTTCAAAATTATTCAAACAACGTAATTCATCACCACAACTTCAAAACCGTATCCGTTCAGTGATAAACCACACGTTTTGATCAGCTTAATGACCATACATGAACATATCACACGTTGTCACACCTACAAAAACACAAATCTTCAATTCAAGACTAACTAATACAAAGTAATTCATCACCATATTCAAATAAAACATACGCTAGCTCAATACATATAAACTAAAACCTCAACATTAAAACTACTCGATTTGATAGATTAATGACAACCCATTGACATGTCATACTAAATTACACCAACAAACACACATGTTATTAATCAACGTAACTTCAAACCAGACATACAAAAGCTTGATACACAAACAGAAACCATACTCTAAAAACTGCTTGATTTGATATATATGTGTCATTAATCAACATAACTACAAACTGAATGTCTATCAGCTAGAAATAATCAAATTGGTGATGTCATAAATATATCGCACAACATTACACCTAAACACACACACACCCCTTAACAACCGCACCTTAAACTGAACATACAATAGCTCACAGAATCACCGCACCTTAACATCCGCTTGATTTGATCAGAGTATCAGACTATACATAACCTCACAAGCTATTCATACAATACATTTCATGAGCATAACTTCAACTAAAAGCATTAAAACCACTCGGATACACCTAAAACACACTTGTTCGGTTTGAAACTATTTATAGAATGTATTTCATCAGCATAACTTCAAATTAGACCTATAAGAGCTCGATATAACAAAACATAACTTCAAATCAAGGTCGGTTTATCAAATTACAAAAGCGCACCTAAACACACTCTATTCATATAATGCCATTCATCAAACATTACAAAAGCTCGATATGATCAGACTGATGACGTCATAAATATATCACACTCACTTCCACCTAAAAACACGAACACGCACACTTATTCGATCCTATTCATCACAATCACTTCAAATTAACCGCACAAAGGCTCAATAAACACTACAAAATCCAATCAACTTGATCATACACACTCTATATAGCCTAAAACAGCTCAATATAATCAGATTGATGACGTCACACATACATCACACTATTTTCAGTTAAAAAAACGTAAATTCATCATAACAGCATCAAAATGAGTGTAAAAATGCTCAAAACAGAATCACGCACCGCGAGATTTGATCAAACTGAATCCAATACATCAAAACGAAGCCCTAGATGACATCACACTCACTTATTCTGATCCTATTAATCAGATTGATGACGTCACACATACATCACACTTTTTTCCGTTCAAAAAATGTAAATTCATCATAACAGCTTCAAAATGAGTGTAAAAAAACTCAAAACAGAATCAAATACCGCGAGATTTGATCAAACTGACTCCAATACCTCAAAACGAAGCCCTAGATGACGTCACACTCACTTCCACCTAAAACACACACTTATTCGCTCCTATTCATCAAATTAACCATAAAAAGGCTCAATACACTACAAAATCCAATCAACTTCACCATACACACTCTATATAATCAGATTGATGACGTCACACATACATCACACTATTTTCCGTTCAAAAAATGTAAATTCATCATAACAGCTTCAAAATGAGTGTAAAAAAGCTCAAAACAGAACCACGTACCGCGAGATTTGATCAAATTGACTCCAATACCTCAAAACGAAGCCCTAGATGACGTCACACACACGTCTAACGGTCTCCGATAAAGGCGGATTAGTTTCCGATTGGTTTTTGGTAGTTAGGTTAGGTTTTAGGGCGTGGTTTTCCGATTAGGTTTTGTGAGCAGTGGCGGAGGAGTATATAACAAAGGGTTTTTTTTTTTTTATTTAAACGGAAATGAAATAATATTTTTGGGTAACGCGAGATGGGAGAGCGTGTGGTGTACGCGCGGGGTTGGTGTGTTGGTTTTGTGTGGGAGTGTGGTGTGGACGTGTGGGGATGGGAGTGGGGGTTGGGTTGTTTTGGGTTGGGATTGGGTGAGTGAGAGTAGTGGTCCTTTGGTTGTTGGGAAATGTTTGGTTGTGGTCCTTTGGGAAATTTTATTTGTGTTTTGGTAGTGAAAAGTTTATCGTTGCGATTCAGGTCGAGTCACATTGGTGCACCTGCCTCCTTAGCGAAAAAATTATAGTGGGTAAATTTTTTTAAAATGTATGGTTATTTTTGTAATGTGTCCTCTTAACGAACCAATTGTATTATATTTTTAAAAAAATATATCAAAATTTGCCATCTCGGTCATAACTTTCTGGCTCCGCTCCTGTCGGGTCCTAGTCGAGTTGATGTGTTTATGTTGGCGGGTTCAAACGGCTCAACTCTAACATGAGATGTTTTGAAAAATTGGAATTGATGTATCAAGTCTAATGCGTTTACACATAACTCACATAGAACCATCTAAATTATTTATCTCCGTTAGTTGAGTTAGTTTTTGTCTGTTTACTCATCAAAGATTTTTAAACTATTTTGAAAGTAACGTGGCTTTGTTTGACTTGTTTCACATGCCTTATAAGTTATACCTAAATAAGATTTGTTTTGACGAGTTGGTTAAAATAAATAGACTGATTAAAATCCTATTAACACTTAATTTTAACTTATTATTTTACATGTCAGTTTAGTTAATGTTTTGTATCATATTGAATATTTTTACTTAACCAATGTGTTGGTGTTTTTTTCAAGTCATTTTAGTGTCCATAGTGTTAGATGAAAAAAGGAAGTATAATTGTTAAAGCATAATAATTGATAACAATACGCCTTCAAAAGCTGAAATCAATGAACTACATGAATATATTTTTCTAATTTAGTTAAAATTTATGATAGAAGAATACTAGTAGCCAGTCATGTTAGATTTATAAGGATTCAAATGTCGTATCATATGCATACAATCAAAAAATATTCTGAGGGCCTGCAAGAAAATCAAACCAAATCTCATACGAGCTCTCAGTGTTTCATTCATTTGACTGTAAACTAGAACCACTTTTGATTGGTTGACCATATATTTCACTAGAGTTCTGATTCAGAGTATCATTTCCTATTTCTCATTTTGATCAACCGGTTGTAAAAGATTTTACTCGAAGAAGTGCTCTCGGCCCACTAAATATCGACTCAAAATTTATAGTCTATTTGAAACATAAAAATGACTAAATTAGATGAAAAAAATATTCTCGATCAAAATAAATAAAGAAATGTAAAAAATGAATTATACACAATGGATAAAGTTGTTACATTCCCTTTGCCATTTTATGGATGTATAATATGTTTTTGTGTCTAGGAAATGGGATGCAAAAGTTCATTTTATGAGGTGAGAAATGAAATGTGAGTGACATTAAAGGACCTTTGTGGTACTATTAGTCCTACGTACAGTATTTGGTTTTTTGAGATTTGATACTCCCACCAACGTTACCGCCAAATATGTATTTGCAAATCTATAAAAAGTTTGGATTTCAATTGAAAATGCTGAAATTGAAATTTCCCAAAAGCATGCAAGAAAACTCACTTTTTCATACATTTCCTTTATTGTTCCACTAAAAATAGGTAGTTGAATGAGAACATGCAAATTTATTAAAAAGTTTGGAATACCAACAGTAATATTTCAGGAATGCATAAGATTTATTGCTAATGCATTTTCTAACTAAAAACAATACGGAGTATATCTTTACGCTGCCAAGGGCAGCTACTCGACCAAGCAACCAATTACCACCCTAAAACGTAGTCAGGGAAAAATTCCTGCTCAGATCTTAATCCTATACTTACCCTTGTATGATGACGAGATTTTATAACGACAAATATTTTTAGTTGAGATATTGTGGTTAAGTGTTTCATGTAACATTTAGCAATTGAAGCTGACAACACATCATCATTCGATATGGCAACAACATGATACCAGTTCCACTTTAACAAATTGAGATTGAAATATGGATTGGAATTGACAACAAAGTTGTGATGAATTTGTAAAAAAAGAAAGAAAAAAAATTGTATAGATTAGGTATTAGACAAAACATTAATTTTATAAATAAAACTATTTTTAAAGCAACTACTTAAAAAACTTTTTTTTTTTTAACATTTTTATGGGTATTTTGAGGATTAAACATTAGTCATTTTTAAGTTTTTAAGGATTAAGAAGAAACATTTGTGCATTAGAGTAGATATAGATGTCAATTAGGGGTGAGCAAACGGACCGAATGGACCGGACCGACCAAAAAAAACCGACCGGACCGAACCAGACCGACCACATTCGGTCCGGTCCTCAGTCTAGGCTTTTTGGTTAATTCGGTCTTCGGTCCGGTCCGGACCGAACAAAAACCCGAAAAAACTTGTCAAATCTTGCCTATTTGGACCGGACCGACCATATTCGATCCTGTCTCGGTCTATGGTTTTTCCTTAACTCGGTCTTCGGTCCAGTCCGGTCTTGGCCGGTCCGGTCCGGTTTTTGGACAGTGATCACCCCTAATGTCAATAGTGGGCTATTACCTAAACATATTCAGTGGATGTTTTTGCTCTTTAAACTAGTCTCTTTTAAGACTTTGCGGATACCTTACCATTGAAACATCTTAGAGATGGTTAAAACACATAATCATAGTATCTTGGTATTTAGGCCTTCTAAAAAAAAAATACTTAAAATTTAGCATTATAAGTTCTTAATCTAAAAGTACAAATAATTTAGACACATTTTCTAACATTAAATACAATTACAACTTTTTAAGCTAAAAATACAACTAATTAAAACATATTTTCTAACATTAAATACAATCTTTACATAGATATACTTAAAATTCAACATTACAATTTCTTAAGCTAAAAGTACAACTAATTAAAACACATTTACTAACAAAATTAATGCAGCTATTAAAACATCCCTTACATCCCTTACATAAGAAATATAAATTATTAAGTATATATTGGACAACCAACTTAAACATAATTTCTACATTAAATGTCATTAATACAAATAATAAAACACATTATACAATCATTCAAGCCCGAATGGGCCAAATGGCTCGAGCCCGAACGAGCATGGGCTAAACGACTCGAGCCAAAACGGTTTACAACTCCTAGCTATCCCTTTTGACTTTTGATGTCGTTAACTTTATTTTAGAGTACCCGCCGCTGCAACGCGCGGGTACCCTACTAGTTTATAGAAAAAGAAGAGAAAGAAACAAACCGATCTAAAATGATTTAATTTTGGTTTTGAACCTAATCGGTATCAAATCGTACAATGAACCAAATACACATTTTGAGGCTTCAACTTGAAAAATGCAGAGGATTTATAAAAACAGGTTAGAGCAAACAGAGGATTTATAAAATGTCTTGAATAAAAAATCGTTAAACTATACCGAGAAACCAAACCCAGCATAGACTGCTATGTTTCGCACAACCCTAACATTGCGATTAGCTAAAAAATCGGATTTTGTATAACCAAGTAATAAACTTGAACATTTGAACTGAACAATAAATGAGCAAAATCACTTGAATAATCACTACTGCCAAGTGGATTTGGCTGCAGCCTACAGGATAGTTGAACAAAAAACAAGCAACTATCTCTTGCATTTAAACATTTTACTAGAATCGTTAATCAGAGGGGGAAAAAAATATAAGTATACTTGTTAAATCGGCTAAAAGCTATGATAAAACACTACAAAACGGGAAGTCCTGCAACACATTTGACATACCCTAAAGATCAATGACCACTTCAAGAACAGACTCTTGAGTCTTGAGTACACCTACTAGACACGATTTTCAAAAAGAAACTCAACATTTTCAGGGGCTAGAGGGTTCCTCCTTGCAGTAATCTGCAAAACCGCACCATCTGTAAGCATTCGTTGCAATACTCTTGCTATGTTCTTCGTGTCATCGATGCCAAGATGATGACTTCCTAACATCTGTATATTCAGCTCGTTCATCATGGTACGCATGCCAGCAGCCTAAAATTGTTACCAAAAAGAACAAGGATTAAAGTTTGGGAAAGATATGATGCACATAGAAAAATATGTGCCAAGAGTGCTTAAACGGTAAATATATAGCATGTTCAAAGATCAAGGATGAGGTCCTAATGCTCGTTGGAATGAGTTGAACAGCAAATACAGCATACATGTGTTTCACAAGCCCAAGAAACATAACTTTTGATTGACTTGAGAGGTCAGATGATTGAGTTTTAAAAACAGCACTAACCAGAAGTTGTTTTCAGTTCTTGGGAAAATCTGGTAACTAGAGGTAGCAAATTGGGCGGGTCAAAGTCAAACAGGTTGGGTAACAGGTCAAAATGGGCGGGTCGGAAATGAGTCAAATTAGCTTCAGGTCAAAAAAACCTTTATTTTGACATATGCGCCTTGAAACGTTTAATGCAATTGAAATAAATGTTGGATGATTTCCGACCTGTTTGACACACTCAGCCCGTCTCCATTTTAACCAATTTCTAACAACTAACCCAACTGACCTTTTCGCAAAATATAAACCAAATTGACCCATTTACCCCTGAATGGAGCAACCTCTACTCATAACTAATACAACATAGTATTATACATCACAAGACAAGAAAAAAGATTTATAAAAAATGGTGTTGCAATTGTAGCAAAACCAAATCAATCTTCTACTTAGAGATGTATTATATTTGACGCCAAAGCTCAAATTGTGCCCCATTTCAATTCGTAAAGAGAATATATGTACAAGAGAAAGTAAAAATTCAAGATATATTGCTGCATACTCACCCTCCGCTTGTAAAAGTTGAGATATATGTCCTTCAAGTTGATCCATTCCATAAAGTATGGGGGTAGCTTCATTTTTGAAACTTGACATTGCTGGGGTATTTTTGTCTTTATATCCCAGTTCCCGCTGATACACATAATCATAATTAAGTTAGCATATCAAAATTTCCAGAAAATTCTACTTTAAGAAGTAAGATCCAGGAACATCTTATAATGCGGAACTTAATATTTCAGGTCTATAATGGAACAATTATGAACTCACCAGGTTACGAATGCAGCTCGATGAAGGGGCCCATTGGGCTCTTGACTACACAAGCTATGTTTTGCCATC
The DNA here is from genome assembly GCA_030686995.1 of Artemisia argyi. NCBI lineage: Eukaryota > Viridiplantae > Streptophyta > Magnoliopsida > Asterales > Asteraceae > Artemisia > Artemisia argyi. Next base: position 240,843,938 of record CM060700.1, on the reverse strand, counting down.
CATTCTTCAAATTGTGTTATAACTTCGTCAAATGGAATAGCTGTATCATGCCAAACACTGTAAACATTTTAGTCCAATCGTCTTGCCACACCATCACACGCCCAACGATATAATTTTCTTCATTAGTAGCATCACACGAAGAAATTGATAAGATGCAATAAGGAATAGAAAGTCGACATACCGGTCAACTCCAAATTTCCCGTATTTTCCTTCAATATATTGATTAATTCTGTCTTCACTCATTTTTGTAGGCCTAACAAACCTGCGGCAGAAATAAATAGTTGATCACCACTATGGACTTCAGTAAATATCTTTTTTATATGGACTTTTATGACAACAGGTATGATAAATTCTTAGTACTCTCGGTTACAAGGAATGAACAAAACTAGATAAAAACAATGCAAACCTGTGAAAGAAAGCTACAACATCCATGGTTCTGGCATCGATCATCAAAACAGGAAATTCAAGAATCTCAACCTTTCCCTCCAAATCAAGCACGAGGAAGAAATCCAAATGCTCGGAATGCTTGTTCTTGTATTCAGTAGCATTTAGTGCATGCTCTAAAGCGAAACTATGATTGAATTTCTGTAGGTGGGTGGAATCTTGCATCTGTTTCCCAAGAAAAAACATAATCAGTCAACAAAATTTCGGTTTTCCTTTGATTTTAAATCAATATTTTATGTAGGAAAGAGAACTCAATCTGCCAATATACATCATAATACTGTTTTCGTCATTCAAATTATATTGTGGCCATTTTTTTCTGATCCAACAAAATTCGTTCTTAACAAGTTACATACAAATCATTAGCTCTTCCAAACACAATCGTCACGTAGATCCATGTAAAAGGTGTAAAACAATATCTTATACAATCAGAAAGTAGCACAAATCATGAATATAAGTCTGAATATATCTCTCCATAAATTCCAGCACTTGTCTCAGTTAAGAGTCTGATTCAGTGTAAAATGAGCCAACATCCTCTAGCTCACCTTCCCAATAACAAAATTTCTTAAACTTGACATATTGATGGTTACCTTTTTAAGAAATTATTTGGCATTGCATTTTGTAAGTGACTAATACGTTTGCAAGTCACAAATAATCAGTTGTCGGGTTTGAGCATATTGATGAGTCTAAACAAGTAGTAACTGGAACAAAGCAAAAAAAGCCGATTCTGATTGTTTAGGGGCCATTACAGAACGTAACAAATATCTTATTATCAAAACTTCAAACAATATAGGGGGTGTTTGATTCGGCTTATGGCTTATTTGGTTTTGGGCTTATGTTTCATAAGCTCATTTTTTGTCGCTTATTTTGAAAACTTTTCGGCTTATATAAGCTTATCATGTCATAATAACCTTATATAAGCAGGAAAGTTTCAAAATAAGCCACAAAAATTAAGCTTATGATATATAAGCCGAAAACCACATAAGCCATAAGCCTGCTATATAAGCCAAAACAAACACCCCCATAATCACTTCCAAACCGTGTCCCATTTCGGCTGTGCAGGTGGCGCCATCCGGGAACATTTCGGCTGGTACCATGGTGGCGTGTCGCATTGCGTTTTGGGGGGAAAAGGCCGCTCTTGGGGCAGCATAGCTAGGGCCTCTTAGAATTATTATATTATATAAACATGAAATAAGCAAATCCAAAAAATAATTTCTAACTCTATATAATAAGCAGTTTATAAAACCAATCTCACAAACAATTTACATACATAATATAAAAAAGATAAATTAAAATTATATAAACTAGTGTAGTATTTACCATGGTGCATTTATCTTGGGTAAAATACAAACACATAGGCTTCCACCCATTATTATTATTGTTTCTCCTCCTAAATCCACCACCACCATTATCCATTTCCTCAATCACTTCTTCTTCTTTTGCTGTATTCAAAGCAGCAGAAACAATAAACCTACGAGCACTTAACACATTCTTTGAAATATTAATATTTGCAGATTTTTTGGAATTTATACAAAATTGCCGAATTAATGAAACCCTCATTTTTTTGCAAATTTTTATTTTTGGGAATGAAAAAGGATGAAAGATATAACCGGTTCGAAAGTTTTAGAATTTATTTATTAAAATGAATGAATGGAATTGAACATCAAGAAAGCCCCTATAGCTCAGTGGTAGAGCGCCAGTCTTGTAAACTGGAGGTCTGTAGTTCGATCCTGCATGGGGGCAATTTCTTTTTTCTTTCTTTTTTCAACTTTTTGTTATCTTTTTTTAAGGTGTGTTTGGGATTGTTTACTTGTAATTTTCTTAGGTTGTATTAGGAACTGCTTGCCTAAGGGGATCCTTGTTTCTTTTCTTTTTTTTTCTTCTTTTTTTTTTTGGGTAAAGGGTTATACCCGGTGAAATATATTGAGAAAAAATGTTCGGTATACTAAGGGTGGTAATGAGCCACCCTAAATCAAAAAACACTATATTTTGAACATGTTCAAAGCATAACAACCAAACTAACCAAACGCGATACAGAGGGGATCCTTGTTTCGGCTTATGGCTTATTTGGTTTTGGGCTTATGTTTCATAAGCACACTTTTTATTGCTTATTTTGCAACTTTTTGGCTTATGTAAGCAGCCGAAAAGTTTCAAAATAAGCCACAAAAAAAGTAGCTTATGAAACATAAGTCCAAAACCAAATAAGCCATAAGCCGGCTCCCCATAAGACTATGGCAGTGTGTGCTTAATCTTAAAAGAGCTTTTTGGCACTTTTGTTTGCGGGCGCGAAGAGGAAATTAAAAAAGTGTGTTTGGTTTATCCTATTATGTCTGCAGGCGGAAAAAAGAAATGAAACAATTGCGTTCAGTTTCTCTTCTTATGTCTGCAAGCAAGAAGAGGATATGAAAGAAGTGTGTTTGTTTGTTTGCCAAGAGGCAAACACGGCTTTTTTCCACTTCACTTTTGCATTTTTTTTAAGTCTAACTACCACTTGTTATTCTTAAAGACTGCAGATCCAACTCTTTTTCCACATACATGGTATTACAAATCAGACAAAAAAACATTTCAAAAAACAAACACCTAAGTTAAATAGTTTCATTCAAGCATTTATAAATGCTTATGTGTGTAATGTGCTAAAAAAACAACTAGATAAACATGCAAATAAGCAAATCCCAAACACTCAAGAGTAGTCAAGAGTATTACTGTAAAAGGGGTAACCATCGGTTTCAATTAGATCCAGATTCAAGATTTTTCCTGTTATATCGTATTAAGTCGACAAGTAGTTTCCTAGGATTAAGAATAAAGGTAAACTTATTGGCTTTAATCATACAATGAAACAGAAATATTCTTAATAAATTTATAATCATTTTGAAAGTATGCCAACACCAAAACTTAATATACGTAGCTATGTTTTAGTTGATAAAAAGCTGTAAAATTTCATATCTCACATTTCTTTGCAAATAAAATGTGGTTCTTGTAATGTAACGAAAAAAAAAAAAAAAAAAACCTTGCAGGTCATACAAAATCAATTTGTGAACATGCAGAGAAATGAATAAATGGAAACTAACCCACTGCAGTCTCACAATCCTGCAACAACAACATATCTTATGCAATGGAAACGATTTGTACATTAGCAAAATTACTTCACAACTACCAGATACCGATTACCAGCACATTTAGTTCTAAACTTTTTATCGTTTTCCCATTTATGAAACTACATAACTTTTTAGCAACCATCTGTAATAAAATACAGATAATTACGATTACAATTATTGTAATTCCTTATGTTCACCTGGCTATACAAAGAAAAAAATGTATACGAATATTTCTATAAACCATAAATAAATAAAATATTTGTGTTTTTCGCTTTACAACCATGGATCAAACTGGACCATTTGGTTCATAAGAATGCCTATGGTAGAACGACTTGACTCTGTCTAGAGCTTCTTCAAGAGAAGATGGTTCTGCAGCAAATGTTATCCGGACCCAATTCTTTAATCCTACTGTAAGTCCTGCAAAAACACAAAAACCGTCATTAGAGTCATTCAGCCCATTTACTTAAAACAGGTCAATCTGGGTTGATACTATCTCCGGCGGGTCAATGTGGATAGGTGTTTTTTTTTTTTTTTTTTTTTTTTTTTTTTATTAATACCTGGAAGAAGGATCACGGATTCTTCTTTAGCTAGCTTGAAACAGAAGTCGATGTCATTGTTGATATCTTTTAATAGTGAAACGTTGAGCTTCACCATCATGGCCATAGATCCCTGCGGTTTTGTTGGGCATGTTAAGCAATGGATGTCTTCTATTTTCTTGACACAAAGATCCGATGAGTGTTTTAGTATATTGAGAGTTCTTGTGAAGAATGTGTCACTCGTTTCCTTTAGAATTTGAGGTACCGCCGCCTGAAACACAAAATATGCAAGTTTACACAACAAGAAGCACACTTGTTTAAGGGGTTTATGGATGTGAACTAATGGTCGTACATTCTTTCTAGGTGGTTTAACATCTAAACTATTTTTTACAGTGGCCCATAACCTTTTCTATGTTAGATACAACCTACTAACAGATCAAGTCCCTTATTCTTTTTACTTTCACGTGAAAATTTTAGGACAATGACCAAAAAACGTTAAGAGATTAAATCAAGTGAAAAAAGCATAAGGGTTACATCACCAAAAAGTTAAAATTTTAATTGTTTTATGCTTTTACCATTAACCCTTTGTTTGTAAAGAAGGTGCTAAAAACGTAAATTGTTTATCCAAACACTAGAAACTAATAATCAGCTCCAAATCACAAATCCAAACATCCACCTTAACTTGAAGTATCAATAATCCTTTGCATCATATCTCCAGCAAAAGTGGTTATGTTTATGGTTATGATTCTGATTCACGGAATCTAAACAGAACTTAATTCATTTAGATACACCACCATACATGTAATATAGAAAAGTATGGAAGTACCAACCTGTATAAACGTTGCTGGACCACCACAAATGTCAAAGTACTTCTTTAGGCGCTCAATGGTCTAACAATCAAAAAAGAAGAAGAGTCACAATCATTAATCAATTCAGAAACACTTGCACCTTACAAAGAAAGAAAGAAAGAATTGCAACTCAAGCATTTGGTATAGCTTATAAACAACAGTCATTTAGTACCTTTGCATTTTTGAAAAGGCCGTTAGGATCAGTGGTCACAAACCACCCAAGACGCCAACCAGGCACTATCCATCTTTTTGACAAAGACCCAAGTGTAAGAACAGGCACCATGGATCCAAAAACACCCATCGGCACAAATGGATTCGCTCCAAAGGCTAAATGCCCATATACTTCATCTGCTATAACGACAATCTTGTGCTTCTTGGCAGTTTCAGCAATCTACATGCATTAAACCAAAGAAATCCAAATGAGCACCTAATAATATAATAGACACTTGCGCAAAAGTAAGGTTTATATGCATAGATTACCAACGTCCTTTTTTATCTTTCCCGTTTTAGTCAATGTACCTTTTTTCTGTATATTTGAGTTCGTAAAAGATGGGTTTGTGTCCTGTTTGGGTCATTTTTTAGACTGTAATCTTATCAATTTATATAAAGTTTTGAGTGAAATACCGGAATCGTCAATGAAAATAATGGAAATAAGAACTCGTTGACACACAACCATCTTCTAATGACCCAAATATATATACAAAAAGTAGTACAATGACTAAAACGTGAGAACTGAAGAAACATGTCTATCATATGCAAATAAGTAGTATCCAAAATACCTTTTTCAAATGTTGATAGCTATAAACATTTCCACATGGATTCCCGGGGTTTATAATGACAATAGCAACCGTATTCTGATCAGCCAATGCATCAACCGCATCAAGATCAACCTCCCAACCATTCTCAGGTAAAAGGTCAAAATGACGGATTTCAACGTTTCTAAACGCTGCACAAAGTTCATAGATTGGGAAACCTGGTCTCGGGACCAAGATGTTTGCATTTGGTGTGGCTAGAGTCGATATAGCAACTTCTATAGCTTGTGTGCAGCCTGCTGTTACGAAAACATCATCGGGGGATAACTTGTAGGGGAGATTAAGTGATAAATATTCACCAATTGCCCTGTTTATTTTACCAGATGACATATAAGTTATAAGTTGCGTATAGATTTTTGGCATAATATTTATTTTGTACTTTTAGCCATCTTCCAAAAAATAAAATAGATAGCGTATGGCACAACAATTATGACTTATTAGCAATCCTACCTACAACGCTTGCTTTTATTCCATTAAAAACATGTTTTTCATGTTTCTTTTTTTCCTGTACTAAAACATGTTTAGCAAAGGTTTTGATACTACATATCTAAGAGGTGGCTGTGACGGTATGACCGAGTCTTAATCGGATACTGATAATCGGTCCGTAACAGGTTACGGTAGATAGTGTCTGCATATGTAAATTTTTTTATAATTAGATAATTAACTATTCAACTGAGTGATTGTTTGGCGAATTCTTATTATCCATATATTTACACGTAAATTGACCCCTAAATAATCACATAATCATTTTGACTCCTAACTAATACAGTAGATAATCATAGTTTCACTGCAAACAGATTATTTACTACTTGAAAAGGAGGATGATCCTTATCTTAACATAACTGAATTTTCGAATTACAACAGCTTAGAACATACTATATGGTTTTTCTACTCATTTTGGATAAAAACCGAATCTTAATTCTAGTTTTTTGACAGTTTTCGATTACTAAAGCAACAATAAAATCCAAAAATACAAACCAATACTGCAACAAATATAAATCTCTATTTGTTTCACATTTTTCTAAATAAGTAAAGGCAGTAAAGCATAGTTTTATCAGAACAATATTTGCCCTACATTTCTACACACACCCTTCTTGCCTTATTTACCATATAATCTATTTCTTATCTATCTACTACTCGTAATAAACAACAATCATTTACACATCACTAGTAACATTCATAACCAAAAAAAAAGAAAGAAGGAAAAAAAAAAAAAAAAAAAAAAAAAAAAAAAAAAAAAAAAAACCCACCAAAGAATCAAACTATATAAACAAAAACCAAAAAAATTTTACCTTCTAGTTTGAAGCAAGCCAACAGTTGGTGAATAGCCATTAAATTTCTGTGAAGTTAAAGCATCAACAACTGCATTTTCAGCAACATTTGTAGTTGTAAAACATGAAAAAGCAGTTGGGTCACCCATACCAAGAGATATCAATCTTTTCTTGTTGTTATCATCAAGATTTGCCAACAACATTCCAAGGATACCCTTTATTGTAACATTTGTTGGGGTTTCCATTGTTGTTTGTGTTTGTGTTTTGTGTTGCATGTGTTTGTGGAAGTACTATAAGCTTGAACAAATGTTGGAAAGGTCTGTTAAGGATGGTTGTGAATCCAAGTGTGTTTGTGTGTGTTTTTTATATGATTTTCGGAGAATAAAATGACATGTTTTTAGCAACAACTTATGTGTCCACGTGGCAAAATGTTCTCTAAAAAAACTACTCCGTACTATTATTATCAATTATTATTTACATATTTAGCCCTTATACTACTTCCAGCAGTCACACTATTTCAACTTCCACCACATCAACCTTCTCTTTCTCCTCATTCTCTTTCACTTTTCACCCTCCAATAGTCACCACTCCATCACATTTTATTAAAATATCCACTTTTATAAAAATATATATCACAAAATACCCACATACACTTACAAACCAAATAATTAATAATAAAAACATTAAAAGATGTCCACTTTGCACAAATTCATATAAGGTGAAGAGCTCACTTTCCACTTCTTGGTGTGAGCAGCTCACGCACCACCCTCGACATCCTCTAGTAGACCTCACGCATGAGGTTAGTATGTCACGGTTGGCTCACAGCACTGCTTTTAATTTTTTTTAATTTTTATTTTATTTTTATATTTTTTAAACACCAATCTTAAATTTACTAATATTCATAAATACTCTCTCATTTTGCGTTTTAATGTACGTAAACTGCGCGCGGACTGTTTTCTAATCATGTATGACTGGAATGTGTTGTATCAAGTTCTAGTGTTAGCAATCATTTTATGTAGCTGAGATTTAGACTGAATTACAAAAAAATAAATTTCATATCAAGTTTTATTGCAAGTCAGGTGGTTCGAAAAACATACTCATATGAGCTAATATGAATTCGGACTCGACAATAGCGGATGTCAAGCGAGGCCCGGACCCAAAACACCATACTAATCGTCGTGTTTGCCTTTCCTCTCGCCCCCCACCAATTAACTGTCATTCTTGCCAAAAAAAATCCAACTGGAACGAATGTATTAGTATTTTGACCACGTAGACACAGATCTAAGATTTCTTTAAGATTTTCTTTGACTTCGGTCTAGATTCCGAGTGTTTCTTTAAAATTATCTCAATATTGTTCGCATTTAACCCAAGCAACCATAAGGCAAAGTTAACTTTAAATCAGATGTGGCCCGTGCCACACCTAGCTTTCAAGTGTGTCCATCCCTGGTTTTAATAGCTATTTGAAAATATGTGATATTCTATAATACTTGTGTGTAACAATTTGTTCCACATTACTATGAAATAAAATATTTGAGTTAATTATAAATTTAAGTTAGTGTTTTTAACAAAAACTATTTTAAATTAACGATCTACTAATACAATTTATTATGGTTTTTAACTAGTTATATAGATGTGGCACGCGCGGGTTTTTTAAATTTTTTTTAATCATATATTTTTATTTATTAAAAAATAAATAATTTAATATTTATATTTTTTAAAAATTTTAATCCTATTGTTAATTACATCTTATCTATATTTTTTGTATTTATCTTCTATTTGTGTTATGGATAAATATAAAATGTTACCTAATAAGAAAATAATCTTTAAAAGTCTGGGATTTTGTTTTATTAAGTTATCCAATTAGTCCACATTTTTTGGCTTTATGAATGTTACAAGTGGTGTTCTTTTAGAGAACTTTTAAAGATCAAAGGAGAAAGCGTGCAATTCTAAAGTTATAAAAGGTGTGTATATATGCAATCGTCCATTTTTGACATTAATTTTAAGGTAAGCTCCAAAATTAAGATAGTGACAAGAAACAAAATGGTACAAAATTTGGTGACGAAAAGAGTAGCCTTTCACGGCTTTCCTATTGTGGTGTAGACATTTCCACGAGCCACATGCTAGGAATTTGTTTTTCTAAACAATTTCGACCATCAATAAACAAGAGACAAATTTTAAATAGTCTTTTTTTATTGTTAGGTTACAGTTTTTGTAAATTAGTATCTATTTTGGTTTTGAGTGATGTGATATTTGCTTTGCAGCTTTATAAAAGTGTGTAGTCATTGATCGGGTTTTTTTTTTTTTTTTTTTTTTTTTTTTTGAAAGGTGAATTTCAACTTAGAATCGACCACCTTCGCGGACAGCGAAGGCCCCATCGCCACCCCGCCAGACTATGTTGTCTGAACCGGGTCCACGCTGATCTCAGGTGGTAACGGGTTTCCCCCGGAAACCGTACTGCCTCCACACAAGTTACCTTGCTGGAGAAACAGCCGGATGAAAACCGGGCCATGCTCAGGATTCTAACCCCAGCGGCTTGGTCTAAGGGCTTCAAATCCATCATTGCAATATATCTCCGGAACAAATGGTCTGCAAGTGGACCACAAGTGAGGACTTCCCGGGTGGTCACCCACCCGGTACTACTCCCACTTGTGGCTCGCTTAACTAGTTAAGCCCCACCCACTAGACCACAAGTCCTTTGATAGTCATTGATCGGGTTAGTGTCTAATTTAGAAATCCAATTTACTTTCTAGTCTCAAAATAATTGTCATGTTTTAACTTTTATTATTATTATTATTATTATTATTTTTAATTTTGACTTTAATTATTTTTTTATGTTAGATTAATGCTAGGGGTGACTACTTCTCACTCAAGCAACCTCGTCACGTCAGCGTCTCCTCAGCTTTGTCTCTTCACAACTCCACTCCAACCACAATTAGCTAGTGGTGACCACAAAAGCAACCCATAATTTTTTTTTTTCTAAAAAACATTAGATTTCATTCAATAATTAAATAAACATTACAATAAATAATTAAGATAAATTAAAATACATTACGATAAAATTTAAACCACTTGTTGATTTGTGCGTCGCCAAACGTGTTCCATTAAATCGACTTTAAGATGAAGGTGAGTTTGCTCATCTTGTATTCTGGAATTAAATCTAACATACTTTCTTCTGATCGTACGGGATCATCTTCCCGATGTACTTCCTCCGGAAAATATTTTGGAGAGATTGACGTCCCTTGGTCTTGTATAATCATATTGTGTAATATGATGCAAGTGTACATCAATTTCATAATTCTACTAAGACTTCGCTACCGTGCGGAAGTATTTACTATAGCCCACTTCTTCTTCAGTACGCCAAAAGCTCTTTCAACATATTTCCTTGCTGCTTCATGCACTTGCTTATATCTTATTCGCTTGTGATCATTCGCGCCCGGCTCTGAAATAGTCTTCATAAGAACAGCTCATTTCGGATATATCCCTTCTACAAGATAGTATCCCCATTTGTAATCAACGTCGTTAGCTACAAACGAAACCTCTGGTGCCTTCCCTTCCATGAGATCGTTGAAAAGAGTCGATTGTGGTAGAACGTTGATGTCGTTATTCGAACCCGCAACACCAAAGAACGCATGTCAAATCCATAAATCCTGTGAGGCAACCGTTTCTAATAAAATGAATGGGGTTGACCCGGAATCACCCCTACAGAATTGACCATGAAAAGCATTGGGGCATTGAGCCCAAGGCCATTTAGTACAATCAATACTTTCCAACATCCCAGGAACTCATGTTTTTGCTCATGAAAAGCATAGAGCTTTTTTGACATCGTTTTGTGTAGGCCTTCACAAAAACTCGTCTCCATATATTTTCATAACCCCATTACAGAAATGTTCAAGACAGTCACTAGAAGTTTTACGACCAATTTGCAGATATTCGTCTAATTGATCAGGAACGGTGCCATATGCTAAGTGACAAATTGCAGAAGTACACTTAATCAATGGGGAAATGCCAAGTTTCCCCGTATAATCATAATTGTGTCAAAAATACAGTATTGTATCACTTAATTCACAAACAATGGTTGTGAATAGTTTGCGGCTCATTCAGAAACGCGTACAAAATATTTCTTCGTCATACTTTGGATTTTCAGAAAAGTAAGCTTCCACTAAACGATCGTGAGCACCATAACAATATCTATCTATCGGAGCTCGTGGAGTTTTCAGGATTTTAGGAGTGGATAAATGATGAATAAGCGAAGTGGCGTCTTGTAAAAACGCGAAAGTTAAACTATTTATCTCATCATCTAATTCATTATCAAAGAAAAATTATTCGGAATTCATTTTTTGAGCTGGTAAAAGAATAGTTAAATGAATGAAGAAGATGATATGGGATTGTTTGTGTAAAGCTTAATTGTTTGTGATTGTTTTTACTCGTATGGTTCATTCATTTTACAAAAAAGAAAAATTAAATCCCCAACATTCCAAAATTACTCCCCAATGTTCCAAACTTAAATCTATTTACTCCCCAACATTTCAAGCTTGAAGAGATTGGTAGTTTTATTTTTTCCCCATTGATAACGTATGTGACATTTACTCCCCAACATCTACTCCCCAACCTTCCAAAATTAAATCCATCTACTCCCCAAAGTTGCAAAATTAAATGCTTAAATCATTCAATTGTTTCGGTTGCATCACAAACCGAGTTTTGGAAAATAAATAAATAAATAAAACAGCAAGTGACGCGTTGCATTGGAGAGAGCTAGGGGAGAGGCGCGTTGCATTATGGGGTTGTGGTTGCCAAGCAACTGCCACTAGCATTAGTCTTATGTAACACTTGATGCAAACTATATGATGAATTGAGTTTTAAATGCTTTATCATTGATATAATTTTCATCAAACATTATATAACACAAACAAAAATATTTAAAATAAATAAATAAATAATTCAAAATCTTAAAATATTTAATAGATAAGATATTGTTTTCTAATACATATAAATGTAAAAGCTTGGATTAGGATAACTAGAAATAATATTTAACTTTTGTAACTGTGATTTTCTAGCTTGTCTCATGTTGTCTGGTAAAAGCAGAGCTAGTAGGGTCATTAGTGGGTATTGGATCACCTATAATCAACCCACTTTATTAATTATTCATACTCATAAGTTAATTTCTTTATAATAATTTGCAATTAGCGCCTCCTCCAACGCCCACCCTGAATCACAGATCGTTCTGCCAATGTATGATTTTTGGTTGTCTGATCACACTTGAAATTATGCGCGCTCTCTCTCTCCCTAAAAAAAGAAAAAGGGGGAAAAAAATTGAAACTTAACCAATCATAACAACATCAAAATTAATTTACTCGTCAAAATTTTGTTTTTTTATTTACCTTAATTCTTAATTATTGTGATGTTAAGTTGAATCATGAATTAAAAAAACTAAAGATTATTTTTGAGGTGATATTTATTGTTATAACTTTTACGTTTAAATTCGTCCTCTTAACTTAAAGTCTCGGTTGTGATGGTGGGTGACACAAAATTTAAAAATTATTAAATCAACTCAATTACTATATTACAAATAAATTGACATTTTACAGATTTATTTTTGATTCTCTTAGAAACAATAATGTACAAAGAAACAAATATGTTCATTAAACACTTTAAACGTGTGTCGACATAAGTCAGAAAATTAATATTTTAAGTTAGGTTGAAATTTAGCTATTTAAGTTTATAAGTTTACTTGAAAAATAGTCCATAACAATCAACGATTTTTAATAGTTCAATACTACAATTAGACAATCAATTCAACAATAGTTGGATAAATTCAGTAACGTAAACATTAATCAAGTCATATTCAATGTAAATCCCATTAACTACACTAATTTAGTTTTATTTCACATTACAAATATTTTATACACTTACATGATACATAACTTATCACAAACACCGCAAAGTCACAATTGAATCAAAAACATTAAGGGTCCGCTTGGTTCAAAGTGGGGAAAGGAAAATGAAAGGAATAGAAAGGAATGCAAAAGAATGAGCGAGGTGGGTAATCAATACCTTACCCCCAATTTACTATATAATGGTTGATTACTCACTACGGGGTAATCAATACCTTACCCCTCCATAACCAAGCACCATTATTTGAAGAATGTGGGCCATTTTCAATTCCTTACCCATTCCTCACCCCCCTTTACCCCCCACCAAGCACCCCCTAAGTGTTAAGTTTCGGGTAGGGTAGTAACTAAATCAAAGTATCAAGAATCATATGTCTCATTTCCTCCTCCAAACGCTAGCCTGCCTCCTCACACCGCTAGGAAATGTATAAGAGTCGGGTTTGAGTTTTCTGATGATCGTTTCCGATGATGCAAGAATTACTTTAAACTTAAAAAGCATTAAGCACTCAAATATCTTATCACATATCAATGTGTAAGGGCTTATTACATATTGTAGACGCCCACAAATTGAAAAATCAAAGAAAAAAAGATTATTTACGTTAAAGCTGAAAATATAGTCGTAACAAAATATTTCATAGTTCCCAACTTTATTCATAAGTGCAACATTTCTTAACTTGTAAAGATACGGTTACCAATCTTATTCGTTCGATGGGTATATATCTCTTTCATTTAAGACGATATGCATATCTAAATCTTCAATTCGTTTTTAAAGAGTGAAAGTTGTGTGGGGACTATCGTGTTTCAATACTCAACTTCTTCTGGTGTTCGTTATCTCGTACATCAAGTGAGGTCGTTCTCAACTAATTAGTGCTAGAGTTTTAGGTTACAACCATATATCTTAAAGATCAACATCTAGTTTGATAGCATGCTAAAATGGTTGAAAATTGAAAACATAAGGTTGAAGGGTGTGGTTACACCTTTCCTGTATATGTTAATACCAAACACTACCTAAAAACTAACTAGTTAGACAGTATCATATTTCCCTCACAAACAAGTTTTTCTATAGTTAAATTAGCTATTTTTGAAAGGTTCACAATTAGGTTCACTTTTAGGTCCATGTATCATTTCTCATTTTTTAATATTCAAATTCATGATAGACGACATAACCTTTTTGTGAAGTAAGATTGTTTGGGTCTAACATTTCTAACTTGTTTTTTTCAAGGTTAAGGGAATAAGGGATGTTGCATGTTATTTTATAGTATCGCTTAACTAACGACGATTTTTAACTTTTGTTTTGTAGCGAGCTAGAGTGGATGGTAGTGTGTTCATGGTGAAGAGTGAAGCCCGTTTATCTTAGACTCATCATAGTGGAACAACAATGGCGGAGGAAAAACGAGTCTTCATTGTCTTGTCATTCTTTGTCCAACACGTTGGATATGTTTTTACAAGTTAAACCCTGATTATGATTTAGCTAGAATTTGTACTATCCCCTACCCCCTTCTTTTGAACAAATTTACTAAAGCCATTCTTTTAATTTATAAAAAATAGGTTCACACAACGATGTAATATGTAAATTTGTGGATGCATATGAAAGAAAGAATTTAAAAGAAAGCGAGAGGATGTCACAAATTTGAATGATATGTCGAATTATTTATTTTAAAAAGTTTTATTATTCAGTATCGCCCCAAATGAGCCACACTAAGAGGGCAAGGAGTGGTAACATGTTATAACACCAACACCACTGCCAAATCAGCGCCATATCATTTTAACACCAAATAACATAACACCAAAAACACTAGGAACTCATAACACCTAATAAGTAATAACACCACTTTCAGAGACCCACCTTTTCTTAAAATAACAATTTACAAATTCTACCATCAACAATTTCATTCATTAAAAACCCTTAACAAATATTTCATTCATTAAGTTAATACAAATAACATTTTTATTAAAAATAAATAAATACATATATGTTACAAAACTAAAATAAATAAGCTAAATGGGTATTTAGGCCAATAGTTTCCAGCCCATTGATATTTGATCCAATCATATATACTATTCCACTAGTTCACTCTGTTAACCAAAAAAAAAAAAAAAAAAAAAAAAAAAAAAAAAAAAAGACTAACACCACTCAGCTCTCATCTTCTTCCTCTCCTCCATGCACACACACTTAAACACACACACGCAAACCCCGAAACACAAACCCAACACTCCAAACGGTTACTTTAATGCAAGGGCGTCTTTTGAAAATCCATGGTAAATCCAAAACGCGAGTTACTACCTTAGCGCAAATGGAAACGCAAGTCGAAAAAACACCCCCTAGAGCTAGTGTTAACGCCATAACGGCGTTGGAATAACGCCACATAGACAATAACGCCATATTTGCGTTACCATTCCCAGCCCTCTTAGGACATTTCAAATGAATAGAGCAATGATTTTTTCCCCTCAAATTAGTCATTGGCTCATTGCAAAGCTTTTTAGCATCAGAGGGAAAGCTATTTTTTAGGAATGATTTGAGCAAATGTTCTCCTCATGCCATTAAGATAGAATAATAATACAAGTACAAAACAAAAGGTTTGTAAAGACTTTTTGAATTGGAGTAGATTTTGTGATGAAAGGTAAAAGAAAGTGGAAAAATGACATGGTTAAAAAAAGTCTTTGAATGGCTAAGGGTCCGTTTGGTTCGTAAGTGGGATTAGAATCTGATTTGGATTTGGATTTGGTATGATAGAAATGAGGAGGGAGAAAATTATTTATTAGATTTTAAAAATATATTTATTTTATTAAGAAATTTTAATAAAATTTTAATATAAAAATATAAAATAAAAAAGAGGGTTGAAAAATGTGTGGTAGACAAATTTTATCAAATAAAATAATATTATTCCCTCTCACATGTTTCATAAAAGCCACAAAAGCCACGAAGTGAGTATGGATTGAAAATTTGGTATCAAGTGATTACTTTAAACCTATATATGTGTACCAAACAAATAACTTTATAATTGAATGATTCTAAACCTTGTGAAACCCACATACCAGACGGACCCTAAATGTATTGCGGATGCTCTAACATGACTTTCACATAACTGGCCATTTGAACTGCTAATTTGGCAAATACTTTTTATCTTTTTATGTTAGTGACAATTAATTTAATTCCAAGTATTTTCTTTGGAGAAGATGCAATATATTAACCTAAAACATCAAAACATCAGGATTTAAGATCCAGTAAACCAACCAAGCATTCTTCTTCGAATATCTACTAGAGAACCAAAGTAATGAAGAGGACTAAATCTTCGAAAAGATATCTGTCATTCAGAATCAATATTTAAGAGATCATAGTTTCATAGTACTTTCCATCAACATGAGTCATGACTCATGAGATGTATTGGAAATTTTGGATGGTTTGAAAAGTAATTGGGCTTGTCTGTGGGTTTAGTGGACTGATGGGCTTCTAGTTTTATAGTTGTTGACATCTTATAAGAGCTTACTAATTAGACCACAATGTATAGGCCCCGCCCAAGACTTTTGGTGCTTTTCTTTTTCAGTTTTGTGTTGTTATTTTGTAGTTTTGTGGATTTTTAATGCTGAACAAGTTTTTTAAGTAGGAAAATGCAAAAAAATAGTAGTAAGTAAATATTTTCAATCAAATTTAGAAAGGAAATATTTTACTTCAAAATTATCCGAATCACAATTCTTTTTCAGCTTTCCTTCATTAAGCGATACTCGAGAACACAAATATATTATTTTTAGTTTTTTTTTTTTATGAAAGAAGTGATGATATATCCTAAACTTATTCCTACTCATCCTCTTAATTTTACATGCAGAGACGGAACCAGAATCAAATATAACTGGGTGCACAAATTTTTTGGAACCATAATATATAAATAAATTTTGATAGACCGGGTGCATTTAAGATGCATTTAGGATAAATTGATGTTTTAAAAGAAAAAAAAAAAAAAAATTAACACTACATCGAAAAACTCCATAAGGTCTCAGACACTCACGGGAACCCCTAACTCCGTCCCTGTTTACATAGCTATTGTTTAGTGAAGTATGTACAAAGTGGGTTCTTGCTGCAAGTGAAAATCATTATTTAACATGTGTCATTACGAAGATTAACAGGAATAAGTTTATGAGGATGTAGCATTTCTCGTCAAAGAAATCTACTGCGGGCTCAAATGCTATGTGTCAAGGGCGGACCAGGACTAAAATATGGTCGGGCACCCGTGGGAACCCCTGGCCCCGTCCCTACTATGTGTGTTAAGACTTAAGACAACCGACCCAAAAAAATGAAAAGCCACATTATGATACTCAAGATTGACTTAAAACTCTATCTAGGTAGGCCGATCCTAGGACTGATGAAAAGATGCAGGAAAAGAGCCAGAAATTTATTGTCGAGACTCGAGAGGACAAATTTTAAAGACCACACTACAATTTACTTTTGAGAAAACGTAAACAACAACAACAACAAGATACCCAAGCCCGCCTATAAACTTGTTTTTATACTATAAACGCAAACTTATAAAAGTAAGTTTATACTTTCATAAATACAACGACTTTCTTTTGTAGGAGGTCACGTGCAATTAGGGCCGTCTTTTGGAGAGTGGAGGTGGTGTCAGTGTATGGGGCCATTGTTTCATGAAAGCTACAAAATTTCATACATTTCTTTCATATATCTACACATTATAAGAGTCAAGTTTAACTTGTTTTTGCAATATTAATACATATTTTTAATATTTTTCATTTTTAATAGGGTCTCTGTTTGGTAATAACGTTGGTCCATCAAAAATCACGAGCCGACGTGATATGCACCACTAGAGACCACTTAAGATTTGTTAATGGGTTGACCAAACAGTCAGGTAATTCTGATAGAAAAAAAAGAACAATTCACGAAAACAGTTTGATATCAATTTGATACGAACCTAACCATACTTTGTTCGCATCATTTATAAGATAAGTGTATAACTCACTCCAAAAAGTTAGTTTAAAGAAGGAAATGACTCCTAAACATTATAAACCACTAGTCAATCCCTTACTTAAAGCCGTGGGATCATAACATGGCGACACCTTCCCAGTGTACTCTTACTCTCACAAAATATTTCTGGTTGATCACGAATAACTCAAAAACTTGGTTAAACTTTTAAACTCGAATATCAACTTTGTACTTACTTAGTTCGATTACAGTTCTATCATGGTGCAAAAGGAATTTCGTTAGAAACGCGTGACACACCACATCCTACAAACTTAACGACATGGTAAGCTAAAAAAAAACCCGGTTCACATGATTATAAAAGATGACGACCCATACACAACAAGATACGATTCGTGTTTCTTGTACCCGTTTCCTCGGCCGGTCAAGGCGGGAAATCATTGCTTATCACACGCGTTTCAACACCCTCGTGTTCTCACGCGCTTTGTTTGTACATAACCTATGAAGATTTGTAGGTGCGTGAACCGAACGTGCGCGTGGGTCAGATGTTACCGCAACTCGTGCGCCAGAATAATATAAGTATGAAAACTGGTGCACCGACTGACTGGCGTCGCACGTGAGAGCACGTGACATGTTAATCATTTTTTTAGTTAATGATAAAAGTGTATTTAAATGGGTTTAAAAAAATATTAAATGTAAATCTAATCCTCGAAAATCCCCTCCTGCTTTTGACCGGTAAAGATTCCGTTTTCGCCAGTCTTAAATAACCAAAATAATCTCATTTTAGTAAACTTAGAATATTTAAGATTCGTTATCATGAATTTAAGATATAAAAAATGGCTTATGCAAGTTGTGTATATAATGTAACAACTTGTAACATAGAGTGTTAAATCACCAACTAGTAACATATAGAGTTAAATCACGTAACAACATAATTAAAAGAGGTGTTTTTCTAACTTGTGCCCAAGGCACAAGTTAAATACACCAAAAGGATGGTGGGATCCATGAAAAAGAATGTCCGGACCAATATCTTTTATTTGAAAAGTGTACTTTTCTATAGTTCCAGACATCCTTTTTCGTGAGTCTCGTCGTATTTTTTGTGTGTTTAACTTGTGCCCATAAAGCACAAGTAAGAAAAACCCTGAAAAGAGTATTAGCTAATAATTTTTTTTCTACTCTTTTAATGTCAAATTAATAGTCAACATTTTCTTTATAAAGTGTTTCAATTTAATTATTCACTGCTAAAAATAAATAAATAAGTTTGATCGAGCTTACCGTATTAACCATGTTTAAAATTATTATTACAAGTTTTAAATAAATAATTAATTAATTAGTTAAGAGTAAAACTGTTATTTTTGTGAAAAAATAAAAGAGAAAAATCTGTGTTAATCAATTTTTTATTAAACTTTATAGTTTTTGTCGAGAGACAATTATTTTAACACAAAAGAAGTATTAGCATTTTGTTAGGCTCTTTAAAACAACCGTCATTCAGAAATAAAAAGAAGGTACGAGTCAGAATTTTGAAAACTTGACCTCCTGGTTACGTGCATGTTCTCATCATGAACTAGCATCCCGGGAACTAACCGTACCATGTAAATAATGAACGATGACTGTTCCAATTTTTTTTTTTTTTTTTTTTTTTTTTTTTTTTTTTTTTTTTTTTTTAAAGAAAAAAAGAAGAAAAAAGTGATGAAGTATGTAAACATTAAGAACTTCATTAGCTTCAAATGTTAGCTTGGCTGAAGTTATGCATCCGAGGTAATGACATGCATGGCATGATCATAGCGGCTAGTGCATGCACATTACGTATAGAAATATGTGCTTACGACATGGTGCTTAATTAAGGATAACGTACATAGCATATTGTTAGATGAATTTTATTGGATAAGCACATGTGAGAACATACGACCAACGTAATTAGCAAGTGCTTAATTTATTGTATATAAAGACTTGAGTGTATTATGTATACATTTCTTTACGTGTGATAAGGTCGTCGTTATTTATATGGGAGAGAACCAAATGTCTCCTCCTTCATCAAGCTCACGTACGTGCAACATGTGAGAAGATCTTCGAGTAGTTTAGCGTGGATTAATTGCATTCTTATGTCTTTTAGAGCCACATATATTAAGTTGGTCATTAATTTGTGCGTCCCACAGACGGCGATCTGCTTCCTGTGTCTAGAATTGTTTGATAGATCGAATTTGTGTAGTTGTGACATAAAATTATGAGTTGAACTATAAGTGTACGATATAATTATAAGTTGTGATTAACTAGCTACCAGGGGTATAAAACAAGAAGAGCGTCCTGTGTAGGTTAATGCAAGTTAAAATAAATAAATAAAAAACCGTATATATAGTACTCAATACTTGGCGTAAGTGGTTATTTAAAAAAAAGAATTCAAGTGACTTATATTAAGAAAAACCTAATATATAGAAATACAACGACATTAGAGATTATTTGATAGTATTTTAGTCATGCTTGTTACCTAATTGCATATCTAAATGACGTAATTAATTAAGAGATTCAAGTCTTAGGTTATTCTGTCAACTTACGATTGGTACCGTAACAATTGCTAACATAAATAATCGAATCAGAGCCATATATAATATTGTGGTTCCACAAGGCTTCAAATTTTTAGAGGCATCAAATTATATACCCGTTATACATAATTTGGGGCCACGAAATTCACTTACAACAAAAATTGTTAACGTTATACAATTTTATGATGTAAACATTTGTTAAAACTTAAGGACATATCGTCAAAATATAATATTGTGGTTCCAATAGTTGGTATACTCCGTAATATATTTTTAACCATCACATTTATCGTATAAACTTTCGCACAGATCCTCTAATGCTCGGGTACGCCACATAACCGAATACAAAAGTTGAAATATAACAAGCAAAATAAACTTTTCTTACCACACATGCATACCTTGACATTTTTCTCTTATACGGAGTACGGAGTAATATTTATTTAAATCCCAGCGTATAAGAAACTTTGTATATTACGCAAAGAACACAAACCCTTTTCTCATTTTATGTTTTTTTGCTTGGTCTTGTTACTTTCTCTAAGTGTTTTTCATTCAAGTAAACGAGCTCGATCAAAGAATCATTTTCCTTAAACTTCATAGTTCCTCCTCAATCCTTATCAAAAACCAAACAAACAAACACAAAAACACTTGTTGTTGTTCCTACTTTCATTTAAGAAACAGTTATGGCAGGTACAGGAACAACTGACCGAGGCAAAGAAGCGTTAGGAATGATGGCACTTCATGAAACTCTTAGAAACCTTTGCATCAACACTGACTGGACTTATTCTGTCTTCTGGACCATCCGTCCTCGCCCGTATGCATGCTCTTCTTCAAATTCGAATTAATACTAATATCAACCTTATTAGCTTCTGTTGTTTTAATTCGGTTTTCTTACTTTGTTTTCAGGCGACTTCGTGGTGGTAATGGTTGTAAAGTCGGAGACGACAATGGTAGCTTGTAAGTTTTACACTTTTACTCATCTTTTGTAACATGTTAATTAACTCGTATAGTTTTTTTTACTTTCACTTATTTTTATTTCAAGTTTGAGTACTCAACTTATTTACATAAAAAGCGTCACAAAACTTAAGGCGGCCTATCAAATAGGTAACTTGGTAGAACAACAGTGACGGGACCCGTCACTGTTATCAGTAAAGGGACCGAAATATTTAACTGGCCGCTTTAAGTTTAGTGACGTGTTTGCATGTAAATTAGTAGAGTACTCAAACTAGAAGAAAAAAAAAAAAAAAAAAAAAAAAAAAAAAAAAAAAAAAAAAGTGAAAGTAGAAAACTGTAGTAGCTAGTTAACTAATCATGGTAAACTGTTCCTAAAATAAAACGAGATTTTTAATTATTTTCATGTGATTTGTGATTGATATACGCAGGATGTTGATGTGGGAAGATGGCTTTTGTAGAGGAAGAGTTGAAGAAATGGATGGAAATGAAGATCAAGTTAAAAAATCGTTCAGCAAAATGTCGATTCAACTGTATAATTACGGAGAAGGGTACGTGGGTAAGTGTTTATTAATTTATATAGTTAAGATCTTAATCTTTTAACCAGGGTGTTTTGGATTCAGTTCCAGAATAACCAGATAAAACTTTCCAAACATACCTTAAAATGATTCTTTGCGATAACCAGGGTGTTTTGCATTCGTTATTTTTAACAACCTGTTAAGTTTTGAAAGTACATGGTTTTCTAATATTGTGTTTTAACTTCTTGAGATGCAGATTAATGGGGAAAGTTGCTTCGGATAAATGTCACAAATGGGTGTTTAAAGAGCCTTCTGAATCCGAGCAGAATATCTCTAACTATTGGCAAAGTTCATTTGATGCTGTAGGCTTCTTAAAAAAACACTTATTCTCATAAAGTTATATATTTTAATGAAGTATTTTGATGTAAGCTAGGAGGTAGTGTCTGAGCTCGGCTAATTGATATTATCAATCAGCGGAGCTCATACGTTCACTAGTCTCATTTAAGTTTTATGAATTGTTTCATCTATGTTTTTGCAGATTCCTCCTGAGTGGACAGAGCAATTTGACTCGGGGATTCAGGTGAGCTTTTGATTCAATTCAAAGTGTAGTATTTAGCTTTTCCGTTTCAGTTAAATCTACGAGTCCATGCAAAGTAGAGTTAACATGATCAGTACATAACCGTTAAATATGTGCTTCATAGTTGATAAAAGTGTTTGTAAACTATTGTGAAAATAATCATGTTTCAATAAGCTATTTTAAGAAAGCACCACTGCGACGGCTTCTTCTAAAAACAGCTTATTTAGAATACTTAAAACTGTTTGCATACTAAATGTACATGCATCCAAATAAATGGATACAGTAAAGTGGCCAAAAAAAGTTACCAAGATATGGAAATCATGTTACAATCTTCATTTACATATAATATATATTAAAACTACTAACTTTTTATAATCTTTATACAATACAAAAGGAATTTCAAGGACGTCAACCTGTCTTATTTTCTATGAAATGTTGGCAGAACTTTATGTTGTTGATGTCATCACTAATATTCTTTTTGACCACCTCATTATCATCATTTGAAAAGGAACTGCAATACACATCAAAATCAAGTATAATGTTACAAATGTTCAAGGCTTTCTGTCTTTGTTTGGTTTGTTGCTACTAGAACTATGTTATTAGAATAAAAAAAAAATATGGCAATAGTTATCTACTTAGCAAGAGGACTCATGTCAATTGACATGGCCACAACCGTTCTCGAAGGAGAGGAAACTTGCCTATTTACGTGAACTCGACGTTTTGTATGAACGATTGAATTCTGAGACAAAGTACTTATAACATGACCCAAAATTTTTAAAAAATGCAGTAGTACAGATGTTAGTAACTTCTTATTCATGTTTAACATGGTTCGTTTTTGCTCCATTAACAGACTATAGCTGTCATTCAAGCTGGCCATGGACTTTTGCAACTTGGTTCATGCAAAATTGTAAGTTTATTTTTTTTCTCCCTTCATGTATTATGTTTTGGGTGTAAATACACAAAGGGGTCGGGTCACTAGTGAAAATGCTATTGTGTTCGAGAGGTTATTTGTACACCATCTAAGTTATTTTATACAAACTCAATCAAATTAGACAAAAATATTTTCAGTGGTGTATGAAATAGCTCCCTTTGTGCTTTTTAGTGTGCTTAAAAACGTATTCTTAATGAGACCATATTCGAGCATCATAACAAAACATCTTTTGGTGATTATACCTATTGTGTTCGTTTGATTTAATGGTCGAGCTAATGTAAATTGGATTATGTTCTGTGGTTAGATACCCGAAGACCTACATTTTGTGCTTAGGATGAGGCACACTTTCGAGTCACTAGGCTATCAATCCGGTTTCTATCTTTCCCAACTCTTCGCTTCAACTAGGGGCAACATTGCATCACCTGCTTCAACCACAATGCCACTAAAGCAACCCCAAATGTCCATCCCAACCCGCCCACCACCTCTATTCAACTGGGCACCACCTAGAACAATGCCATCGCCAAACTTCCACAACCCGGCCCAACTCGGATACCCACAAGGTCCATCAAAAGACGAAACTCACATGTTCCTCCACCCTCACTCCTCTGAACCCCAAATGGAAAACATGATGGGCGGCCCTGACCACGTTCAAAACGACATCAAATGGCCCAACGGGCTGAGCTTCTTTAGCGCCCTTACGGGAAGAACTGATGACACCAAGCTACTTTTCAATCCGGACGGGCTTGGAAACAACCCAGGCCATGAAATGAAGAATCCAAATGATTTCTTGAGTTTGGACAATACAAATTCGGACCATAACATGGGGAAAGTGGATCATAACAAGTACAAGAGGAGCTTCACTTTGCCTGCAAGGATGGCTACTTCTTCTTCATCATCTTCGTCGCTTGATCATCGTAAACATAACCCGAATGGAGAATACAGGAACCCCGAGGCGTCAATGTACTCGGATGTCATGGAGACTTACTTGGAGTGAAAAAAAGATGTAAGGGTATGTATTAGAGGAGTATTAGTATTTTCTTAAGTTTTCATTTCATAGCTAGTTTGTTGTTTGAGAACACTTTTCTTTTAACTTGATCTATGTTTCTTTGATCCAATATATTGTTGTTAATTAGGTTAACTTCCTGCTTTTCTTTGATCAAATTTGATTAAAGGTTTTTTCAGTCTTGCCTTATACTTAAACATGTCACGTTTAAACTTTAAAGTTTTAGTTTATGATCCAATGTCGTGTAAAGAATTGAACTTTCTCGCCTTACAAGTATAATATCTCTCACATTATTATATAAGTGTTTTTAAGTATAATCTTTAAGATATATGAGTATGTCTAAAATCCTATTGTAGTTCTTCATAATTCATAATCTTGCATAAACGTTTATATCAAGGATTCATATATACACCCTTCATCTTATACATTTCGTCCCGACACAGATATTTAGTAAGTGATACGATTGTGACATCTTTAATATACATATACCGGTGGAGAAAGTTACGCTCGAGGGGCGAACTTTGATTATTTCTATAAACTACACTACAAATCGGTTCGTAATTAGGGGGCATATTACAAAAATAGCTAGATACTTTAAAAATTCTACAGTACAATTTTTTTCGCTAAGGGCACGTGCCTACCCTGCTCCCCTCCTATCTCCGCCATATACAACATATATGTTAATAAGTAGTCTCGTGTTATTGTGTGTGACTCTATGGTTCCTTATATTATCAATAATTTCGTATATCATTCAACAATATATTAATAAGAAGTCTCATGTTATAGTGTGTGACTCCATAGTTCCGTATATTATCGGTAGTTTTGTACTTCATTTTCATTCGACAATATAAATTTGTGTTAAACTGTGCACACACTTTCAACATAAAGCAGAATCCACCACAAAATGTTGCCATAAACAATCCTCGTTAACAAAGAACATAAAAAGAGAATATATACATCCGGTGGCAATTATAAACAAAGTTTAAATAAAAACATAAAAACAATCCGGAAGAAAACACACACAACAAACACATATTTGTTGTGCATGTATTTTTCCTGATTGATCTTACTTGTCATACTGAAACTTATAAAGATCTCATTATTCTTAGTTGCCATCTATGTGGGACACAAGTTATTGACACAAATTATTCAAATCATCTTATACAATAATCAGAAACATAAGTTCACGGGTAAATTCTATAACTTCTTGTTAACATTAGCATCCTTGCATAAGGCCGTAAAAACTTGGAGATGTCACGCTGGTCCATTATGCAAATAGCATTAAGCGAATTTGATATTTCTTTCGACTTGACATAGAAATAGGTCACATTTTGTTTATAAGGTAAACAGAGGTTGACATTGCGACCGTAAAAATAGTGAACTCCACCGGACTTCTTCGTCAACCGATTATATGTTAAACATGTTAGAGAAAATTGATATGACCAGTTTTGACTATGGTAAACATATATTTAACTATGGGATCTCATATCTATTAGATTCATATCGTTAAGTTAATTTAAAGGAAAATTGTCCAGAAATGTCTAACTTGCCACTTTTTGATTTTATATACCATATATTTTTTTTTTCTCTTATTGTAACTACAAACTTTCTTAATCTTCCTATTGTATACACGAACTTTCTTAATCATCCTATTGTATACATGAATCTGACGTGACATGGAGTTAATTACATAAATTTACATGAATCGTCCTTGTGGCTCAAAACAATTACACCATTCGTCCTTGAAACAATTACATAAAAGGTCCCTGTAGCTCAAGAGTTAAAATATTTGCATCGTTAGTCTTCATAGAGTTAAAATTTTTGCATCGTTAGTCCTCATTGAGTTAAAATATTTGCATCGTTAGTCCTCACTGCCACCCACCGGCACCACCGCCGCCACCCACAACCACCACCGCCACCACCCACCACCGCCGCCCACTACCGCCACCCACCACCACCACCACCGCCCACCACCGCCACCTACCAACACCCACCGCCACCACCCACCATCTCCACCCAGCACCGCCACCACCACCTACCGCTACCACCACCCACCACCTCCACCCACCACTAACATCCACCGCCACATAACAACACCCACCGCCACCACCCACCACCGCCACCACCACCACCACCACCCATCGCCACTACCAACACCACCATCACCACCAACCACCACCCACCATCACCACCACCACCCACCGCCACCACTACCCACCGCCACCCACCACTACCCACCGCCACCCACCACTACCCACCGCCACCCACCAACACCCGCCGCCACCATCACGCGTATAAAATCATGTATAAAACTTGGCGATGGGTGGTGGTTGCAGTGGTATGTGGTGGTGGCGGCGGCGGGTGGTGGTGGCGGTGGGTGTTGGTAGGTGGTGGTGGGTGGTGGTGTTGGTGGGCGGTGGTGGTGGTGGCGGTGGTGGGTGGTGGTGGCGGTGGGTGTTGCTAGGTGGCGGTGGGTGCTGGTGGTGGCAGTGGTCGGTGGAGGTGGTGGGTGGTGGTGGCGGTGGGTGTTGGTAGGCGGCGGTGGGTGGTGGTGGTGGTGGCGGTGGGTGACGGTGGTGGAGGTGGGTGGTGGCGATGGTAAATTGACTAACGTTGCCTTTTCATATATTTTTATCCGTTTTTATACATAATATATATATATATATATATATATATATATATATATATATATATATATAAATGGATGAAAATGGAAAAAAAAAACATAAAAAAATAGATGAAAGGGATAATTGTTTCTAAATGTATCGAACTTGCCACCTTTTACTATGTTGTGTAATGAACTTTTTTTTTTCCTATTGTGTGTATCAAACTGCCTAATCTGTTCTATTCAGTGAATGCTAACGTGATTAGGGTTTTTCCGTTAGAGTAAATTGCATAAATCGTCCTTTTCTCTAAAAAATTGCTAACGACCGTTTAACAAAGGCAATGTTAGTCCATTTACCAACCATCATTTGCAACGTTAGTCCTTTAACAAAGGTAACGTTAGTCAATATACCATCGCCACCACCCGCCACCATCACCCACCATCGCCACCACCACCACCGCCGTCGCCACCACCCACCATCATCACCATCATCGCCACCACCACCGTCGCCGCCACTACCACCACCGCCACCGCCGCCGCCACCACCACCACCACCACCCACAACTACCACCACCACCCACCGCCAACCACCAACGCCCATTGCCGCCGCCACCCACCACCACCCACCACTACCACCACCCATCACCACCACCGCCGTCGCCGCCACTACCGCCACCCGCCACCACCACCACCTCCACCCACCACCACCCACCACTGCCACCCACCAACACCCACTGCCGCTGCCACCCACCGCCACCCACCACCACCCATCACCACCACCACCACCGCCGTCGCCACCACTACCACCACCGCCACCGCCGCCGCCACCACCACCACCTCCATCCACCACCACCCACCACTACCACCACCACCCGCCGCCAACCACTAACGCCCACTGCCGCCGCCACCCACCACCACCCACCACTACCACCACCACCCACCACCACCACCACCACCGCCGTCGCCGCCACTACCACCACCGCCACCGCCGCCGCCGCCACCACCACCTCCACCCACCACCACCCACCACTGCCACCGCCACCCACCAACACCCACTGCCGCTGCCACCCACCGCCACCCACCACCACCCATCACCACCACCACCACCGCCGTCGACGCCACTACCACCAATGCCACCACCGCCGCCACCACCACCATCTCCATCCACCACCACCTACCACTGCCACCACCACCTACCGCCACCCATCAACACCCACGGCGGTGGTGGCGGTGGTGGTAGTGGCGGCGACGGTGGTGGTGGCGGTGATGGTGATGATGGTGGGTGGTGGTGGCGGTGGTGGTGGCAGCGACAGCGGTGGAGTTGGTGGCGGTGGTGGTGGCAGCGACGGCGGTGGAGTTGGCGACGGCGGTGGTGGTGGTGGTGATGGGTGGTGGTGGGTGGCGGTGGGTAGCGGCGGCAGTGGGTGTTGGTGGGTGGTGGTGGCAGTGGTGGGTGGTGGTGGTGGTGGCGGCGGCGGTGGTGGTAGTGGCGGCGACTGTGGTGATGATGATGGTGGGTGGTGGCAACGGCGGTTGTGGTTGTGGTGGTGGTGGCGGTGGTGGTGGTGGCGACTGTGGGTGGTGGAGGTGGCGATGGTGGGTGGTGGTGGCGGGTGGTGGCGATGGTATATTGACTAACGTTGCCTTTGTTAAAGGACTAACATTGCAAATGATGGTTGGTAAATGGACTAACATTGCCTTTGTTAAACGACCGTTAGCAATTTTTTAGAGAAAAGGACGATTTATGCAATTAACTCTAACGGAAAAACCCTAATCACGTTAGCATTCACTGAATAGAACGGATTAGGCAGTTTGATACACACAATAGGAAAAAAAAAAGTTCATTACACAACATAGTAAAAGGTGGCAAGTTCGATACATTTAAAAACAATTATCCCTAGATGAAAGCATAAAATAAAAGATGAAAACGGATAAAAACATAAAAAAATAGATGAAAACATAAAATAAAAGACGAAAACGAATAAAAACATGAGAAAAATGAATCAAAACGTAGAAAAACGGACGAACACTAATAAAAACCTATGAAAAAAGAACGAAAAAGGGATAAAAACGTATTAATAGTCAATGAGGGCTAACAATGCAAATATTTTAACTCAATGAGGACTAACGATGCAAATATTTTAATTCAATAGTCAATGAGGACTAACGATGCAAATATTTTAACGTAAGAATAGTCAATGAGGACTAATGATGCAAATATTTTAACTTAATTAGGACTAACGATGCAAATATTTTAACTAAATAGTCAATGAGGACTAACGATGCAAATATTTTAACTCAATGAGGACTAATGATGCAAATATATTAACTCTTGAGCTACAAGGACCTTTTATGTAATTGTTTATAGGACGAATGGTGTAATTGTTTTGAGCCACAGGGACGGTTCATGTCAATTTATGTAATTAACTCCATGCCACGTCAGATTCATGTATATAATAGGAAGATTAAGAAAGTTCGTTTGTACAATAGGAAGATTAAGAAAGTTTGTAGTTACAATAGAAAGAAAAAAAAGTTCATTGTATACAAAAGCAAAAAGTGACAAGTTAGATGTATTTCTGGACAATTTTTCCTTAATTTAAATTCCAATATCTCTGCATAGAACAATTAGTAATCGCAGATTATTATTCGAGTTTGGTTCAAAACCAACACTAATTATAAAGAGAACACTTTCCTACAAAATTAACTCCTTTAGTTTTATTTGTTATGTATTTAAGCATCGTTTATTTTATGCCAGTTGTAAATTTTCACAATTCAAAATCTTGCATAAACTTGTATAATGCCAAGGATTCATACACCCTTTATCTTATACCTTTAGTCCTCGCACATGCATTAGGTAGAACGGGCGAGAACATGCATCTCCTCGCCATAAGTCAGACAGTCTGAGTTACAAACTTTGATTGTGCCAGATAGTTAAGAAAATTTGACCAAAACTTTTGACTATATTTGACTTTTATCTCTTTTTTATTTTCGTTAATTATTTCTCAATTTTTCCCATCAAAAGACAAAAGTGTTGACCAAAGTTGACCACTTAATTTGACCAAAGTTGACCAGTTAATTATAACTTCAATTAATAGTTGTTGTGTTTGACCAAATGTTGACATTTATGGTAGCTAAATAGATAAATCGAGATGATATTGACCAGTGATGAAGCCAGAATTGTTCGGCCGGGTAGACCAAAACAAAAAACTTTATAAAAGTTGCCGACAAAAAAAAATAATAATAAAAAAAATAAAAAAAATTAAAGAGTCGTATAATAAGAGTTTTCCATTTCATCCGCGCACAACGCTTTTTAACATCATTAAAATCATCTACAACACCATAGACTGACCCAGGAATTTTGGATGGGTGTTGCACAAATTTTTTAAGAGAAGTTTTGCTCAAAAAATTTTGATTATAAGTACTAAAATTTTAAACATAAAGAAGATTTAGCATAAAGTGAAGTAGTACTAAATGTTATCGGGGGTTGCACGTGCTAAAAATACGACATTTTTCAAAGAATTTACACTTTGTGACACAGGCCACAACCGGCTCCCAAGTGGGTCCGTCCATGTACAACACTATCTAATTCAATAGGAAAACACATATCTTTTTTAATATTTTTGATTGTCCGTGGGCTGAATATTTTGTTTTGGGTGAGCCAATATTTTGTGTATAAAATATATTGCAACACATCTACACTACTACTAGTACTATTTATAAAAAAGTTGGAGTTGACCTTGGCCTACGCAAATGATAGTGTGGCCCCGTCACTGATATTAACTACAAAATCTTAGTTCTTCAAAACGATATAAAAAATGTTAACATTCATAACAATGTGGGTCCGTCCCGGGAGTTGAAGTTGGAGACGAGTTTCAATATCAAGAATGTTAACAGTTAGGACATGTCCTCGCTGAAACCCTGGTGGGCCCGACTTGTTTATAGTGATAAGTAGATTAATTAATTAAGTTAATTAATTATATAATTAGGCTTTGGCAACGACATATCCTCGCAAAAGCTTGGCGGTTTATAACTTTGAATGAGAAAATATATGGGTTTCACGTTCTCGCCGTTAAAACTCTAAAAAGTCCTCGCCAATAGGTTTAGTGACGGATGTGTGGCGAGGACCCTTTGGCGACGGCATGTTGATGGGTGGTTTTGCAACCTTGCAAAAGGTTTTACCTCTCAAGGGATCTTGAGAAGCTTGCAATCCCCATCAGGCAGTGTACCTGACCGTTGTAGTATAGTATAGTGGCAAGTACCGGAGGATTGATCGTTCAACTCAAAGAATAGTGTTCGCTAGGTTTAAAACTCAATTAAACTAGGTCTAGAGGTGAGAGATGATTCTTTTTGTATTTTTATATTTTATGGAAAGCAAGTAAAAATCTCGGTTTTTGAAGGAGTGAGCAGAATTAGTTGCTAGTCAACTAACCCAAATAACTACAAATGCAAATAAAATAAAATAAAATGAACTTAAAATAGATGTGGCGAAAACAATAATAAGAGAAAATATGTTTACTCAGATTTCACTACTCCCTAGCTATCTTTTATCGGTTGATTAGTTTGTTACAATTGCATGGATGACGGGTTATATTCCTTAATACCATTCGTAGGGCCGTGTACGATCTTCCCTAACTCTATGAGCTTCTACCTCTTCCTATGGTGAGCCGACTACTAGCTCCTAACATGGCCTCATTAGTAGTTACCTGTGCATTAAATATAACCAAATTATCGTAGTACACCTCCGATCATGTTTCTTAAGTCGTTCAAGCAAGTTACATCTAAGCAACTATAAACAACCAATCAACCAATAATCAATATCTAAGTTTCATTACATCTAAGCAAACACAAAGAAAACCTAGCCTAGCATGTTAAAGAGAAGACAAGCATAAGATATAATCAAATAACACATAGACATAAGAATCATTGTTGGAAAACTTATCTTCAATTAAGCATGGATGAAACAAGGGTTTGAAACCCTCAAAAATACAGTAAAATTCGTCTAGGGTTTTTCTCCTCTCAAAGTTGCACCCAATGAATGAAAATTAGAAAAGTATTTATAGATATTACACTCTGACGGCGCCACATTATGCTTGTGACGCCGTCAACTCACCGCCAGAATAACACTCGTATTGCCTAGATCCATATCTGACGCCGTCACTATTTGAATTCTCTGGGCCATCTCTCTTTATGATAATATGTAACGGCCTTGGAGACCCTAAAGGGTGACGCCGTCACGCCTCCTTTGGAAAACTTTTTGGCACGTCACGTGTATTTTTCATATCCACCTCTTTTGCCAAGTCTTTACGCCATCACTAACAATCCTTGACGCCGTCAGGTACAATCTTCAGCATGATTTTGGAGACTTTGTTGTTTTCTTCACTTTTTCGCTTCAAAAGCGTCCAAAATGCTTCCTTTTCCAAATTTCCTCTCAAAAGTACCTAAAATGACAAAAGGAACGATTTAGGGCAATGTTTGATCAAATAATCTCGACTTTGGGCTTAAATGACCCCCCAAAATCGGTACACTTTTCGTCTCATCACATGTCCTTCTCAAAGACCTTTAGCAAGGACATGTCCTCGCCAATACCATCAAAATCTCTTTGTCGGTAGCCATGATTGGTGCAATGTTAGTGAAACAGTTACGACATCCATTACTTAATTAAGCCAATTACTTAATTAAGCGCATTTCATATTTTTTTCCTTAGTTATCATCTTTAATATATGCAAGTATATATCAGTTTGAATCTCGTGTTATTGTGTATGACTCAATAGTTTCGTGAGTTATCGATAGTTCCGCATACTATCAGTAATATAAGGGTGTGTTTGGTTTCAGGGTATGAGAATGAAGAATGACTTTCGTTTCCATTAAAGCTATTTGGTTTATGCGGTATGTTTTTGGAAATGGGTATAAAAGCCACAAAAGTAGGCATTCTCTAAACACCCAAAATAATGATGGGTTTAGAACCCATTCCCATACCTATACCCATGGTCATTCTCTAATACAAACCAAACACCCTCTAAGTTTACGTTAAACTGTGGACACAATTTCAACATAAAACATGTCCGCAACGAAACACTACATTAAATAATCCTCGTCAATAAACAAATTGACCATAAAAAGAGACGATATACTTTATAGCAGTTATAAACAAAGTTAATATCAAAAAGATCCAAACAACCCTCTTTAACAAACGAAGATAAAAGGAGATGATATACTTTATAGCGATTATAAACAAAGTTAAAAGAAAGAAAAAAAATCAAGATAGAACACACACGACAACCAAAGATTTGTCAAGCGTATTCCTCTTTGATTAAATTCAAATATCATACCGAGGCTTATAAATATCTAATTATTATTACTTGCTATCTATGTGGGACGAGCAAATTATTGACACAAATTGTCCAAATTATCTTAGACAATAATCAGAAACTTAGATCAAGTGTAAATTCAATAACTTGTTACTAACATTTATAGTATCCTTGCAAAAATCCTTTAAAAACTTAGAGATGGCTATGCTGGTCTATAGTGGAAATAACATTAAAGTGAATTTGATATTTCTTTCAACTTGATATAAAAATTGGCCACATTTGGTTTATAAGGTAAAAAGAGGTTGATATTGGGTTTGTAAAAAAATAGTAAACACCACTGGACTTCTTCGTCAACTGGTTTTATGGACTTATGTCAGTCTGCATGGACATGCCCGCCTCTCGATAGAGAGGAAACTTGCCTTGTTTATGTGGAGTGGACGTTTTTTATGAACGACTGAATTTTGAGACACAAAGTACCTATACCACGATTCAAAGATATTTAAGATAGTAAAAATGTTAGTAACTTCTTATTCATGTGATTTGAATGGTATTTTTTTTGCTTCTTTAACAGACTATTGCTGTCTTTCAAGCTGGCCATGGACCTTTGCAACTTGGTTCATGCAAAATTGTAAGTTCATTATTTTTTCCTTTACATTCCATGTTTTGACACCATATAAATTGTTTATGTTGGACCTCTAATTTTATAGAAGAAAAGATTAGGGTAGTTAAGTGCAGTTTTATTTATGTATTCTGTAAGTTTAGATACTAATCTGACCCATTGTATTGGGTTGGGTCATATAACCGTTTTATAGAATTGTGACGTTTAGAATAGGTTACAACATTTAGATAGGTTACACGTTTACTAAATCGGTATCCTCTCTTCCTGTTGGTGCCGATTCATTAGTATAAATAGGATTAGATTTTCCGTAAACATCATTCCATATCATACAATTCAGTAAATATGTTGTTTGATAATTCTGTGTTTTAAACTTCTGCACTTTTGTTTTTATCGCAACACAACCATAAGAAACACACCACAAAGAACCTGTGAAACAAGAGATATCGAAGGGAAGATTGCAACAATTGGCATTAGAGCCCAAGGCTAATCGATCCAGGGAAGAACGGAAAGAAAAAAAAGCAGATTTGATTCAACTTGAATCAATCAAAAGCAAGATAGAAGAAAAACGATTTCTGTCTATCTATTTACTCAATCAGAAGGAAGGATATTGGAATCACAAATCAGGAATAGCATCTCGAATTTGTGAAAGGAACGCACGTCTCCTGCTTTCCCTAATCAACCGGTTTTTCTTTTAATTCCTTCAATTTTTTTTTTTAACTTTTCTGATACTCTATATAAATTAGGAAAAGTTTTGTTAATAAGATAGAAATTCCCATTAGCGAAAATCCCCGATTGTTTAGAATAGCAAAGACCGATTTCCTTTTAGATTCATAGCAAGACAAGCGAATTCTTCAAAAATTCGTTTCACCAAATAGCAAGTTTAATCCGAATCCTCGTGATTCATAGCAAGTTTAATCCGAATCCTCGTGATTCATAGCAAGTTTAATCCAAATCCTAGTGATTCATAGCAAGTTAAACCGAACCCTTTGTGGTTCATAGCAAGTTAAATTGAATTCTTAGGTTTATAGCAAGTTTCGAGCCTTAAGATTAGAATAGCAAGTTTCGAGCCTTTTCTTAGGTTCAGATAGCAAGTAGAACCCTCGATTCAAACCAGCAAGAAAGAAGAATCATTTGTAACACCCCTAAAATACCGCAGCGGAAGACTGTGTCACTTGGGGTGCTACTTCATAATACAAAGTGCAAGTTATAGAAAACGACCTCTAAATGAGACGTTTTGAAAAGTTACCATTCGATTAATGAATTCAAAGTTACAAACATGAGATTCCAAAGTATGATACATAAATGTATACAAAATGTTTTGAATGGTAAATGATAAAAGTGTAAGTCTTCAGAATATACAGCTTGACTCTAAGTTCCACGCACTAGCTATCGCCTTACTAACCTGAGATAAACATGCTAAAGTGTCAACACAATGGTTGGTGAGTTCATAGAGTTTGTCTTAAAACAGTTGAAAAGCCTTAAAGAATGTTCACACCGTAAAGGCATTGTGAATTCACTCAGTTGCAAGTCCCGCCCATAACAACACTTGCAACCTGTGTTCACAACCCACTGCTAAAATATAGTATGATAAAGACATGTATAAGTTCATCACAACAGTTAAGCAATTAGTCATGAGTCTACACTTCATCTCCGAAGACCTCACTTGGGTATGCTGCTCACAAGGAAGGTAATAGCATTAGTTCTACTTCATCTCCGAAACCCAATGCATGTGTTATCCAAGGAGACTTTATGATGCTCACAAGGAAGGTAATAGCATTGGTTCTACTTCATCTCCGAAACCCAACGCATGTGTTATCACAAGGAGACTTACAAGTTTAGGTATAATGCAATCAAGTATAATGCAATCAAGTATAAGACAATCAAGCATAAAACAATTAAGTGTAAATGTTTTGAGTATTTGTACAAGTAAGCAAGTAGTTGAGCATGTATCTCCCCCAAAGAGTTAAAACAAGTATAAAAAGAGTAGGGGCTATGACTCACCTTAAGTTATGTAATGAGAAATGAAAGTGGTAGTCGAATCGTGAAAGTCTCTAAGAGCGACCTGTGGAAAACTAGAAGGGGGGTTGAATAGTTTTACGTCCGTTTTAAACTTTATAAAAACAAGTTTGTTTTAAAAACTTCGATTCGATCTTATGTGAACTCAAATCTTGAACAATATGAACAACTATATCTAAGTATGAACAATAATAATAATGTAAACTAAGTATGTGAAATCAACACATGCATAATATAAACAATTATAGCTATATACGAGAGATAAGTAGGTAAACATTTATTTTATAATCCTTAGTTATATTTTGTATGAAAACTATACTTGATCGAAATGATCAATTATATGTATGTTACCTTTTTAGTTTTTTTGTAAAAAACTTTGTTTTGTGAATGAAACTTTTGTTTGATCTTTAGGTAAAATCAATACTAGCACTATATGAGCAACTATATATATATATATATATATATATATATATATATATATATATATATATATATATATATATATATATATATATATATATATACGTCTACGTCTATAAAAGTAATAGCGATATAAGCAAGATGATAAGTAAGATATGGAAAGATCTTACCGCGAGACAAAGGATTTATAGTGGTTCGGCTACAAGGACACCTTCCTTGCCCTACTCCACTCCTCGAGTCACCTACTCGAGAGTTTTCTTCACTATGTCAACAAGCTCCCTTATGGCGGAGAAAACCTTACACACCAATATACACACCACAACTTATTCACACCTTCTACACAACTTATTCACACCTTCTACACAACTTCTTCACACCTAGTCACTACTTAATCACAACTATACTTCTTCACAACTATCTACTTCACGACAATCTTCTTCACAACTATCTACCTCCCAACAATCTTCTTCACACCACTACTTATATCTCACTACTTCTATTCACAACTTCAACTCCTAGATCTATCTAGTTACACTACTATCACACCGTTACAATGAATGTACACAACAACTAAATTATATACATAAATCTACAATACTTCACAACTTGATGTTGAAGAAGTATTCTTCTCTTGCACTTTGAGAGATGAGAGTTGAGGGAATGAATCACTTGAAACAAGGATTAACAATTATATGATCAAAGGGTTTTTAGGAGGATATTTAGAGAGATTTGGATATGAAAATTTTCGTGCAAGAGGTGGGAAAAATTCCAGATTTAAGGTGGTATTTATAGGGAAAAATTTCTGACAGAATCTGACAGGGGAGCGTGGCCGGTCCCCTTAATTGTGTGCCAGCCCCCTTAAAATTAAGGGGGCCGCCCAGACGAAAACTGCAGTTTTCTTGTCTTTTTCTGGGGAAAGTTTATTTGGTGAAAAACTAACTGATTTTGGTTAAAATTTTGAATTCATATATTTATTATGAATAAAACATTTTCCTTTATTACCAAAAGTGTTTTTCAAAAATATATAATAAGTTTATTTAATTTTATAAACTTTGTATGATTTAAATAAACATCCCTTTGATCATAAAATGTATTAGTCACTTGTTTATTCATACCTTAAGTGATTATGTTGGATGAGATGATATAAACTTGCTTAAAACTTGTTTACGTATTAACTTTGCGTTTAATGTTCTTATATTTTGTGATCGTCAAAACTTAAGGATATCGAAAGATATTAATAACGTTTTTATACATTATATATATCAACACGACCTATAATAGAACGTTGCTACTTAGGTTTGTAGTAACGTCTAAGAATACGAAGAATTGCCTATATATGTCTTGCATATAGTTCATGATGTAGTACTTAGTATATAGTGTAAGTTGTTGAATAAAATGGTTTATGAAACATGTATAATTTGTATATCTCTTACTACCGTTCGGGCCGTCATAATTCAGAGGTCATGTAGTAAAATTTCGAGGAGCTAGAACACTTTAATTCATAAATCCAACAACTCGTCGATCCGTTTACCCAAATGGAACCCCTCACATGAAGCTCCCTAGTGTTGTAGTATTTGATAAAAATATATAAGTTTTTGATCTTTAAAAGTTATATGGTCTTTAGCCGTGGCTTTGTCGTGACCTTGGTCATTGTTACCATGGTCTTGAGACGCATCCTTGGCCTTAGCCATGGTTGTGGTCTTGGCTTTAGGTCATTAGACCTCTTGGTTATATTTAACCACAACTATTATATAGTCACTTGGATATTTAAAATAGCTGTTAAGAAATTGAAGAAAATATCATTCATTATTGGTTTCCTGGCTCGTGCTCCTGAGTTTTTGAAGAAAACATCATTCCTGACAACTTTCGTGCTTTAACTTTTTGATGAAACGGACCAGAAAAGCCTCTTTTTGCATGTTTAAGGTTCTGTCACAGAAAGTTTGAGACAGTTTTGCCGTAAAGATTTTAGTAACTTCTAATAGCCATAACTTTTGACTCATGTACTCGTTTTAGGTGATTCAAATTGCTATGTTTTCATTTTAAAACCCCTATAACAGTAGGTAAGTGTTTCATATCATGATTACTCTATTTTGGTTGTGGTTCTCAATATAAGTCACTAGTTTACTTGTTTACTTAATATAAGTTACCATATATATACCATAACTTGTTTTACCAATTTTTATACATCATGAACATAATAACAAGACAATATATAGTATGAATGAAATATAAATAGCATGGAAATGATATTTAGCAAGAAAGTATAATAGGGTTTCTTACAACTTTTGGCTTTCTAAAGAAAGGAAGTCAAGTATGAACTAGGACACTAAACATATGCTTGCAAAAACTTCACCATAACTCTTGCAAACCCTTGCTATAATCCTTTTGAAAACCTTCTTAGCTCAACCCTAGTACCCTTGTGTAGCTCCTAATTCAACCATGGAATCACCAAATAAACATTAGTTTCATGTAGAGAATAACTAGGCCTTTAACTTTGTAGTGTAACTTGTAGTTTGAAGATCAAAGGATCATGGTGCTAGGGATTATAGGGTGTTCGGTTTTGGTGATGAAAAAGGAAGAGGATGAGCTTGCTATTTATAGGAAGATGAGGAGGTTAGGAAGGTGCCTTAAGGAGGTTAGTTTTTAGGATATTTAGGAGGCTTACTTAGGAAGTTTTACACTTGTAATGAATCCAAGACTTCAAGTATAAGATCAAGACACATGAAAGGTGACTCCCCCCCCCCTCTAAGTCGGCCATAATGAAATAAGGGTGACTAGATGATGACTCTTGGTGCTATCTTGTTTACGGAGTGAGTTTTGGTCCCGGTAATCACTAACGGTAAGTCATGAAACTTAAAATCGGGTATCCTAAAAATATGAAACTTATAAATATATTTAAACTTATTAATATAACCTATCTTAGCACATTTAATGAGTGGCAAGTTCTATCGGGTTGCTTAAACGCTGCTAAAACTGGAAACGCGGGTCTAAAACGCGTAATTCGCGTAAAACGCTGAACTGGAAAACGTAAAATTCCAAAAGTTTTGGAATTGTCCTAAAATGAGAGAAAATCATATTTCTATTGTTTATAATGTTTTATGGACATATCGGGATGCTGAAATGACGTTTAAACCTAAAAGTAAATATTGGACACGGTTTTGTGATTTTTACAGAAATGATCCGACGAGTGTCAAACTCTCGGATTATCATTAAAATAGTTTAACTTACGAGAATATAAAATAAAAATTTCGAGAGTGAATAGTGAAAGTGAATAGTAAAAAGTGAATAGTAAAAATGAATAGTAATCCGAAAATGCGAATTGTTACAGTCTCTACCCCTTAAGGAGAACTTCGTCTAAGGTTGTGGTTAAAGAGTCGTATCGGATGCAAATAAGCCCACTTATTTATAACTCATTACTTACATCAAGAAGCGTCCAAATTTATGTAAGTAAGGGATCATAAACTTATGATTCGGTGATTTACAATTTCTTTATTTAAATAAAGAAGTTTCCCAATCCATTTAAATAAGGAGATTCTAAATCATCCTACTTAAGAATTTCCGAAACAAAAACTCACTTTCTGAGACAGATA
This sequence comes from Artemisia argyi, assembly GCA_030686995.1. NCBI lineage: Eukaryota > Viridiplantae > Streptophyta > Magnoliopsida > Asterales > Asteraceae > Artemisia > Artemisia argyi. The sequence continues at coordinate 240,804,045 of CM060700.1, read as the reverse complement.
GTAAGATAATCAAGTCATCAAATCCCTAAAGCTAAGCAATAATATTATTTAACTCAAACATTATGTCTCATCAAACAAGAACTGTCACAAGATCAAGTTAAATAATTAGTTATTACTGAGCTCCATATTTTTAATAACTCGACTAAACTCTGGGGTTCCTTATAATACTAAGGTCATATCATCTAACAGCGTGGAACTAAACCAACAACTAACAAAAAGCATATGCGTATGTAGTGTGTGTAAGGAAAATAAAGAGGAGAGTCTTAACGTATATAACAGTTATAGTCTAGGTACGAAATGCAACCTAGTTCTCTATAACTAAATGTCACACCCCTAAAATCGGGTCCAGCGGAAACATACATGTAGAGGACTCAATCGGTATCACAACACAAGTACAAAATGGTTTTCACTTTAATCATTTAGAATAAAATCGTTTAATCAAAAATGTTGAATTTACATTGTTAAAAGTAGTGCGGAAATAGGCCCTTAAAATAGTTTAAAACGGTCCCCAAATGAATATCAGAGTCTTCTATGACCATGCCATGCCCTGCCCTGCCAAAACCTCCAGTAGCGTGCCATTGCTTAAAACCTGAAAATACATGCTAAAGTGTCAACACGAAGTTGGTGAGTTCATAGAGTTTGTTTAACAAATAAAGTTTATAGAAAAATGGTCACACAACAAAGGCATTGTAAATCCACTCAGTTGAAAGTCCCGCCCATAACAACACTTGCAACCTGTGTGTTCACAACCCACTGCTAAAAGATAGTTTACACAATGCACCGGATTATATTCGCCGACACAAGGGCGGGGGCCTCTTCCCAAATAGTACTACGACGTCCAAGGTCAAGTATAGACACAAGGGTAGGGGGCATCTTCCCATGAGTACTACCAATACCTCTCTGACAGTATAGAGTATTATGTATGCACGTAAATATGAATCTGGTATTTAAGTTAAGCAAGTATAGTGTAACAAGTATGTATAACGCAATCAAGTCTAATGCCAATCAAGTATAAATGTTTAAGAGTATTTGTACAAGTAAGCAAGTAGTTGAGCATGTATCTCCCCCAAAGAGTTAAAACAAGTATAAAAGGAGTAGGGGTTATGACTCACCTGGTGCGAATAGCTACGATGACAAAAGTGGATACACAGAAATGAGGTTCGATCTCTAACCGCAACCTAATATGAATGATAGTGATCTACTTTAGATCATGCCGTGATGTAATGAATGCACATTCACATGATACCTATACCACTCGTAACTTGAAAATACTTGTTATTGTCAAAGTAAAATAGTTTCCATACTTAGGAAAATAAGTCCAAATATAGAAGTATATAACTTGTCGTAGTATATCGTATAAAAATGTTATCGTATAAAAATGTTAGTGTTATATTCCTCGTCTTGAAAACCTTATAATAGTGTCTAGTAGTCGCGTAATAAACCTTGAGTCGTACGTATTTCGTTAATTAAAAATAAACTCCTTGAATAAGAAATCTAGAAAATATATTATTTAGTACGTAGTTATATTATTTTCTAGTAGTGACTATATATATATATATATATATATATATATATATATATATATATAGTTTTGACGATTTTAAAACATGTATAACTTGGTCGTTTTAAGCTCATTTTACTCGTTCTTTATATCCACGGATTCGTTTTAGTATATACTAATATATTTTTGATAGCTCGGCTCCTCTAGGTTACGTTTAACGCCTCTATTTGCCCGTCGAAAACTGTCAAACAGCATGCAGTTTTTCAGAAAATAGTTTTCATCGTTAAATTTACAAAAATCATATCTCCTTCGTTATAAACTCGTTTTAGTCCGTTCTTTCGCCAAAAGTTTCGTTTTTAAAAGTATTTTCTAAATCTTTGGTCAAAAATTACCCATCATCTACTGATTTTCCCACGTTTTAAAAATATGGACAGTACGTATATATATATTGTTTCAAAAGTCATTTCTAGTGTTCCAATCTAGTTCCAACTTCAACCAAACCACTTTCAATCACCACAAATCTAGTCTAATCTTACCATACACCTTCTTAGGGTGTCATGGGTTCCTAAACATCATAAATCAAGTGGATCTAACAAGGATCTAACTATAATCCATTTCTAGGGTTTCAAAGTTATATATATATATATATATATATATATATATATATATATATATATATATATATATATATATATATATATATATATATAAATGAGTGGTATAACTAACATATGCATGTATATCTTGAATGGAAATCATATGACCATAAAAATAACATGAAGAAATTATGGAAAAGAGTTTGACAACTTACTTAGAAAGATTAATGAGCTTGGATGAGTAAAACCTAAGAAACCTTGAGTTTTTATTTCAAAACTCAAACAAGGATCACTAAAGGAACTAGATTAGAGCTTGATCTTGGAAAAATGATGGATTCTTGATGTTCTTGTTGTCTAGGCCGATCCACATGAAGAGAGAAAAGGAAGAAGAGTTTTTCTAGCTAGTTGGTGTTATGAGAAAAAAATGTACAAGTAAATATCTAAGTAAAAGTCTATGTATTATTGTTGTAGACAAAAGGTACACTCATTAAATAGAGTTAGTGAAGAAAATTCAAAGTGTAAGAGATTGGTGAGGAGGTGTAGATAATGTAAGAGATTTTGTAAGACTTTAGCTAGTATTGTGTAGATATTATTAGTTTTAGGTGATACCGGGTACCGAGTTAACTAAAAATAAATTGTAACGAGATAAAATAAAATATAATGAAGTTGTAAAAATTGTAAAATAATATTCCTGGTGAGAATCGGAAGTTAAAATAATGATCGGGTTGAAATATCGCAAACCGACGGAGTTATAAGCTTCGACCGAAAAACGTAACAGTTGATTTGAAAACACCGGGCAATTTAATAATAAAATTTTTATATTATTATTATGAGTATAAAAATGTGTTAGGACCTTAGTTGGGATTGTCGGATCAATTATTCAAAATAATAGCTCATAAGATAACGTTTATTAGGTAGATAATCGTACGTATATAGAAATGATGCATCTCACGCGTAAATGACAAAATTTTCTCCGGAGGTGAATAGTGTTTTATGAATAGTAAAATTTTTGAACGCTTCTCAGAATCACAAACTGACTTCGAAAATGATGAATAGTAAAATGATGAATAGTGATCGATGAATAGTAACTGATGAATAGTAAATGTGAAAGTTCGGGAAAAGACCAGAATTTACGAGTTGTGACAGTCTCTACCCCTTAAGGGAACTTCGTCCCGAAGTTCAGTTAACGTTGGTCTTCGAAGTGTTATAAAGGTGAAGATTCATGAGATGAAATGACCAGTTGACGTGCTTCCAGGCGGCGGTTCACGAGGTGAGGAAAAGTATAAGCGTTCTGACAACGAGGGTATACACACACATAAATGAAGCATTTGGAAATTGAGTTGAGGATTCAATCCAGACAAAATTTTATTATAACCATTATCAGTGTTGCAAAAGTCATTTCTGAGTCGGATATAGGTAGTCAGCCTATGTCCCACTATCCCGGGTTGAATATAGGTGACTAGTCTATATTCCACCGAGGTTCCATGAATTTTGAAATACTCAGCTCAGTTATACTAATACTATGTCCTTCACAAATACCAAGACGTTCAGAAAGACTAAGGCAGGTGACCAAACTCGAGGTCAAATGATGAAACTATGCAAGGAGAAGGCGTAACATGAGGCGCATAAGTTATGTAAGCATACTAATAGGGAAGACAATTATAGTAATCAACTAGAATAAGTAAATATAATATACCAGATAATGAGACACAAATCTCATCACTTAAGTTAGCAACAAACCACAAGTGAGGCATCATCTTGGCAGGCAGGCACGTGACGGTCATAGGGTTAAGTTTTCGTAAAAGTAGCTATAGTCTAGGTTTTAAAAACACTTAGTTTGCTATAGCCAAAGCTCTGATACCAATCTGTCACACCCCCAAAATCGGGTCCAGCGGAAGCATACATGTAGAGGGGGTGTAACTCAATCGGTATCACAACACAAGTACAAAATGGTTTTCACTTTAATCATTTAGAATAAAATCGTTTAATCAAAAATGTTGAATTTACATTGTTAAAAGTAGTGCGGAAATAGGCCCTTAAAATAGTTTAAAACGGTCCCCAAATGAATATCAGAGTCTTCTATGACCATGCCATGCCCTGCCAAAACCTCCAGTAGCATGCCATTGCTTAAAACCTGAAAATACATGCTAAAGTGTCAACACGAGGTTGGTGAGTTCATAGAGTTTGTTTAACAAATAAAGTTTATAGAAAAATGGTCACACAACAAAGGCATCGTAAATCCACTCAGTTGCAAGTCCCGCCCATAACAACACTTGCAACCTGTGTGTTCACAACCCACTGCTAAAAGATAGTTTACACAATGCACCGGATTATATTCGCCCAAGGTCAAGAATAGACACAAGGGCGGGGGCCTCTTCCCAAATAGTACTATGACATCCAAGGTCAAGTATAGACACAAGGGTAGGGGGCATCTTCCCATGAGTACTACCAATACCTCTCCGACAGTATAGAGTATTATGTATGCACGTAAATACGAATCTGGTATTTAAGTTAAGCAAGTATAGTGTAACAAGTATGTATAACGCAATCAAGTATAATGCCAATCAAGTATAAATGTTTAAGGGTATGCTGCTCACAAGGAAGGTAATAGCATTGGTTCTACTTCATCTCCGAAACCCAATGCATGTGTTATCCAAGGAGACTTTATGATTCTCACAAGGAAGGTAATAGCATTGGTTCTACTTCATCTTCGAAACCCAATGCATGTGTTATCACAAGGAGACTTACAAGTTTAGGTATAACGCAATCAAGTATAATGCAATCATGTATAATGCAATCAAGTATAAGACAATCAAGCATAAAATAATTAAGTACAAATGTTTTTGAGTATTTGTACAAGTAAGCAAGTAATTGAGCATGTATCTCCCCCAAAGAGTTAAAACAAGTATAAAAAGAGTAGGGGCTATGACTCACCTTAAGTTATGTAATGAGAAATGAAAGTGGTAGTCGAATCGCGAAAGTCTCTAAGAGCGACCTATAATAGAACGTTGCTACTTAGGTTTGTAGTAATGTCTAAGAATACGAAGAATTGCCTATATATGTCTTGCATATAGTTCATGATGTAGTACTTAGTATATAGTGTAAGTTGTTGAATAAAATGGTTTATGAAACATGTATAGTTTGTATATCTCTTACTACCGTTCGGGCTGTCATAATTCAGAGGTCATGTAGTAAACGTTCGAGGAGCTAGGACACTTTAATTTGTAAATCCAGCAACTCGTCGATCCGTTTACCCAAATGGAACCCCTCACATGAAGCTCCCTAGTGTTGTAGTATTTGATAAAAATATATATGTTTTTGATCTTTAAAAGTTATATGGTCTTTAGCCGTGGCTTTGCCGTGACCTTGGTCATTGTTACCATGGTCTTGAGACGCATCCTTGGCCTTAGCCATCGTTGTGGTCTTGGCTTTAGGTCATTAGACCTCTTAGTTATATTTAACCATAACTATTATATAGTCACTTGAATATTTAAAATAGCTGTTAAGAAATTGAAGAAAATATCATTCATTATTGGTTTTCTGGGCTCGTGCCCCTGAGTTTTTGAAGAAAACATCATTCCTGACAACTTTCGTGTTTTAACTTTTTGATGAAACGGACCATAAAAGCCTCTTTTTGCGTGTTTAAGGTTCTTTCACAGAAAGTTTGAGACAGTTTTGCCGTAAAGATTTTAGTAACTTCTAATAGCCTTAACTTTTGACTCGTGTACTCGTTTTAGGTGATTCAAATTGATATGTTTTCATTTTAAAACCCTCTATAACAGTAGGTAAGTGTTTCATATCATGGTTACTCTATTTTGGTTGTGGTTCTCAATATAAGTCACTAGTTTACTTGTTTACTTAATATAAGTTACCATATATATACCATAACTTGTTTTACCAATTTTTATACATCATGAACATAATAACAATACAATATATACTATGAATGAAATATAAATAGCATGAAAATGATATTTAGCAAGAAAGTATAATAGGGTTTCTTACAACTTTTGGCTTTCTAAATAAAGGAAGTCAAGTATGAACTAGGACACTAAACCTATGCTTGCAAACCCTTCACCACAACTATTGCAAACCCTTGCTAATAATCCTTTTGAAAACCTTCTTAGCTCAGCCCTAGTACCCTTGTGTAGCTCCTAATTCAACCATGGAATCACCAAATAAACACTAGTTTCATGTAGAGAATAACTAGGCCTTTAACTTTGTAGTGTAACTTGTAGTTTGAAGATCAAAGGATCATGGTGCTAGGGATTATAGGGTGTTCGGTTTTGGTGATGAAAAAGGAAGAGAATGAGCTTGCTATTTATAGGAAGATGAGGAGGTTAGGAAGGTGCCTAGGAAGGTGCCTTAAGGAGGTTAGTTTTTAGGATATTTAGGAAGCTTACTTAGGAATTTTTACACTTGTAATGAATCCAAGACTTGAAGTATAAGATCAAGACACATGCTAGGTGACTCCCCTCCTCTAAGTCGGCCATAATGAGATAAGGGTGACTAGATGATGACTCTTGGTGCTATCTTGTTTACGGAGTGAGTTTTGGTCCCGGTAATCACTAACGGAAGTCGTTAAGTCATGAAACTTAAAATCGGGTATCCTAAAAATATGAAACTTATAAATATATTAAAACTTATTAATATAACATATCTTAGCACATTTAATGAGTGGAAAGTTCTATCGGGTTGCTTAAACGCTGCTAAAACTAGAAACGCGGGTCTAAAACGCGTAATTCGCGTAAAACGCTGAACTGGAAAACATAAAATTCCAAAAGTTTTGGAATTGTCCTAAAATGAGAGAAAATCATATTTCTATTGTTTATAATATTTTATGGACATATCGGGATGCTGGAATGACGTTTAAACCTAAAAGTAAATCTTGGACACGGTTTTGTGATTTTCGCAGAAATGATCCGACGAGTGTCAAACTCTCGGATTATCATTAAAATAGTTTAACTTACGAGAATATGAAATAAAAATTTCGGGAGTGAATAGTGAAAGTGAATAGTAAAGTGAATAGTAATAGTGAATAGTAGTCCGAAAATGCGAATTGTTACATCATTGGTTTAAATATTAGCAAGTAAGATTTTTTGATATTTTGATCAAACACAAGAGCAAGAAAACCGGAAACCATCTCGGTTCTGATTATAAGCAAGCAAGCAAGCATGGTAGAAGGAGACAAGAATGATAACACATCGAACAATACATCAGTTCGAGAACTAGGAAATGTTTCACTACAATGTCCAAAATTGACCGAAACAAACTACACGACATGGGCATTGATGATGGAGACAATATTGAAGGCATATGGCATATGGGAAACGATAGTTGCGAAAGACGGAATAGAAAAAAATGAGAAGAAAGAAAACACATCAAAGGCAATAATCTTCCAATCACTGCCACAAGAAGTTTTAATGCAAGTTGCACAACACTCGACTACAAAGGAAGTATGGGACTCAATCAAAGTCAAGCATTTGGGAGCTGATCTTGTTCAAAAGGCACGAATACAAACCTTGAGAAGTGAACTAGAGACGCTAAGGATAAAACCAAACAAAAAGTAAGTGACTATGGAGGAAAGTTAAGTAGTATAAAGGCCAAGTTTAGAGGACTTGGTGAAACCTTGGAAGATAAGGTGCTAGTAAGGAAACTACTTAACTCTGTTCCAAAGAAGTTTTTACCGATCGTGGAAACTATAGAACAATATCAAGACCTAGACGAAATGTCGTTTGAAGAAGCCATTGGAAGGTTAACAGCCTATGCAGAAAGAATCAAGAGTCAAGACATACTAGAGGCAAATGATCAAGACAAGCTACTCATGGCAAGTTCAAACAACAAAACTTATGGTAAATGGCGAGGTAAAGATTTCAACAAAGAAGGCAAGGAAAGCATGAAATGGAAGAATAATTCGAATGCGAGTCAAGGAACTAAAGACAAAAGCAAGCTCAGATGTTATGAATGTGGTAAGCATGGACACTTTGCAAAGGAATGCACGAAATGGAAATACAACAAGCAAGAAGAGTCGCATCTCATCTATGACACTGAACCAACATTGCTATAAAGACAAGTAAAGAAGACTCGATTGCAGTCTATAGCATTAGGGGGTGAATGTTGGACCTTTAATGTTATAGAAGAAAAGATTAGGGTAGTTAAGTGTAGTTTTATTTATGTATTATGTAAGTTTAGATAATAATCCGACCCATTGTATTGGGTTGGGTCATATAACCGTTTTATAGAATTGTGACGTTTAGAATAGGTTACAACGTTTACTGAATCGGTATCCTCTCTTCCTGTTGGTGCCGATTCATTAGTATAAATAGGATCAGTGGCGAAGCTTGGAAATTTTGAGTGGGGGGTCGGGATCTAAATTTTTTTTTCCTAACACTATGGGGGGTCGAAACCGAAAATACTGAAATTTTTCTACACGAAAACTATATACCCCTACATCGCAAAAAAAATTTCGGGGGGTCAGCCGCCCCCCCCCCCCCCCCCCCCCCGGGCCCTTAGAAGCTGCGCCCCTGAATAGGATTAGATTTTATGTAAACAATCATTCCATATCAATACAATTCAGTAAATATATCGTTTGATAATTCTGTGTTTTAAACTTCCGCACTTTTGTTTTTATCGCAACACAACCTCAAGAAAGACACCACAAAGAACCTGTGAAACAAGAGATATCGAAGGGAAGATTGCAACAGTTTCATACTATACATTTGTCAATCAAATTAGACAAAAGTGTTTTTGGTGATGTATAAACTAGCTCCCTTGCGCTTTTGGGTGTGTTTAAAAACTAAATCGGTAATCTTAATGAGACCATTTTCGAGCTGATTATCATAACAAAATAGCATCTTTTGGTGATTATACCGTTTGTGTTCTTTTGATTTAGTGATTGAATTAATTAATTAATTACAAAATGGATTTGCATTACTCATAACGTGCGCCTTTTGTTATGTGGTTCGATACCCGAAGACCTACATTTTGTGCTTAGAATGAGGCACACTTTCGAGTCACTAGGCTATCAATCCGGTTTCTATCTTTCCCAACTCTTCGCATCAACTAGGGGCAACATTACATCACCTGCTTCAACCACAATGCCACTAAAGCAACCCCAAATGTCCATCCCGACCCGCCCACCACCTCTATTCAACTGGGCACCACCTAGAAAAATGCCATCGCCAAACTTCCACAACCCGGCCCAACTCAGATACCCACAAGGTCCATCAAAAGACAAAACTCACATGTTCCTCCACCCTCACTCATCCGAACCCCAAATGGAAAACATGATGGGCCTGACCACGTGCAAAACGACATCAAATGGCCCAATGGACTGAGCTTCTTTAGCGTGCTTATGGGAAGAACTGATGACACTAAGCTACTTTTCAATTCGGACGGGCTTGGAAACAACCCAGGGCATGAGATGAAGAATCAAAATGATTTCTTGAGTTTGGATAATACAAATTCGGAACATAACATGGGGAAAGTGGATCATAACAAGTACAAGAGGAGCTTCACTTTGCCTGCAAGGATGGCTACTTCTTCTTCATCATCTTCGTCGCTTGATCATCGTAAACATAACCCGAATGGAGAATATAGGAACCCCGAGGCGTCAATGTACTCGGATGTCATGGAGACTTATTTGGAGTGATTATTAAAAGGATGTAAGGGTATGTATTAGAAGAGTATTATTTCTTAAGTTTTCATTTCATAGCTAGTTTGTTGTTTGAGAACACTTTTCTTTTAACATGATCTATGTTTCTTTGATCCAATTGTTGTTAATTAGATTAACTTCCTTTTGTTTGCATTTGTTCTAAAAGAGGAGATTATCGTATCCCCGCGTGTTCACCTGTTGCAAACATATATTTATATTTGATTTGATGCCCGTCCATGTAACATTCAAATGTGATATGTCGTAGACTCGTAACAACAAAATTAATACAACCTTACATGTAAGTCCAATTACTTAATTAAGCACATTTCATATTTCTTCTTAGTTCATCTTTGAAATACATATACAACATATATATTAATAAGAAGTCTCGTATTATAGTGTGTGACACTACAATTCCGTATATTATCGATAGTTTCGTATATATCATTTGCAATATTTTAATAAGACGTCTCTATTAGACGATTAGATTATCGGCCCAAACCCGATTGTGGATTTGAGGTCCATTAGGTTTAGGGTTTATGTTAGCTTATTATCAAAGCTATGTTCTATTATAAATAGACATGCTACCTTATGTAATTGGGAAGTCATTTAATCAATATTAATCTCTTTAGTATTTTACAGAGTCTACAGTTCCATATATATAAATAGTTTCGTATAGCATTCGACAATATAAATTATGTTAAAGTGTGCACACAGTTTCAACATAAAGCAAAGTCCGCCACAAGATGATGCCATAAACAATCCTCGTTATTATTATTAGTTTTTTTAAGAACGGTAAATTTTTACTACACAACCTATCTCACATGTCTCCAACGAGACTTGAACCACAACTTCTAGGTTGATGGGTCACTTATATACCGCTGGACCAAAAGGCCTTTGGTAACAATCCTCGTTAATAAATGAGCATAAAAGAGAATATACATATTCCGTATCAATTATAAACAAAGTTTAAATAAAAACATAAAAACAATCCAAATGAGAACACAGACAACAAACACATATTTGTTATCATGTGTACTCGCTAGGATTGAACTTACTTGTCATACTTAAACTTATAAACATCTCAGTATTCTTACTTGCTATCTATGTGGGACACAAGTTATTGACATAATTAAATTGTTCAAATCATCTTATACAATAATCAGAAACATAAGATCACGGGTAAATTCAATAAACCATTATAGCATCCTTGCATAAGGCCTTAAAAACTTAGAGATGGCACGCTGGTCCATAATGCAAATAGCACTAAGCGAATCTGATATTTCTTTCGACTTGAAATAAAAATAGGCGACATTTGGTTTATAAGGTAAACATAGATTGAGTCTGTGTAAAAAATGGTAAACAACACCACCGGACTTCTTCGATCGTCAACTGGTTATATGTTCAATATGTTAGAGAAAATCGCAATGACCAAATTTGAATATGGTAAACAGATATTTAGCTATGGAATCACATATCTTATAGATTCATATTGTTAAGTTAATTTAAATTCCAATCTTGCCAGTTGTAAATTTTTCACAATTCACAATCTTGCATAAACATGTTACGTGTATAATGCCAAGGATTCATACACCCTTCAACTTATACCTTTTGTCCTCGCACATGCATTTATTTAGTTCTTCAAACCGATATCAAAAATGTTAACAGTCATAAAAATGTGGGTTCGTTCTGAGAGTTGAAGTTGGAGACGAGTTTCAATAGCATGAATGTTAACAATCATGACATGTTCTCGCCGAAACCCTAGTGGGCCCGGGATGTTTATAGTGATAAATAGATTAATTAACTAAATTAATTAATTATGTAATTAGGTTTTGGCAAGGACATGTCCTCACGAAAAGTGAGTCAATTTTATAACTTTGACTGAGAAAATATGTGGGTCTCACGTTGTCGTCGTTAAAAGTCTAACAAGTCCTTGCCAATATAGCCAAAATGTCCTCGTCGGTAGCCACGATTGGTTGCTTGGTGCAATGTTAGTGAAGCAGTTATGACATCCATTACTTAATTAAATCCAGCTACTTAATTAATAAGCACATTTCATATTTCTTCTTAGTTATCATCTTTAATATATACAATTACATATTAGTACGAATCTCATGCTATTGTACATGACTCAATACTCAATAGTTTCGTAAATTAACGATAGTCCCACATATTATCAGAAATATAAGTTTACGTTAAACTTTGTGCACACAATATCAGCATAAAGCAAGTCCGCAACAAAACACTGCAAAGATAAAAAGAGACGATATGCTCTACAGCAATTATAAACCAAGGTAAAATAAATAAACAAATAAATCTAAATGAAAACACACGCACGACAACCAAATATTTGCGCGTTTGTCAATATCTAGATTAAACTCAAATGTGATACCGAGCTTATAAATATCTCATTATTCTTACTTGCTATCTATGTGGGACGCCAGTTATTGACATAAATTGTCAAAATCATATTTAGACAATAATCAGAAACATAAGATCACGTCTAAATTCAATAACTTGTTGCTAACATTTATAGTATCCTTGCAAAAGGCCTTTAAAAACTTAGAGACGGCTATGCTGGTCTATAATGCAAATAGCATTAAAATGAATTTGATATTTCTTTTGACATGACAAAAAAATAGGCCACATTTGGTTTATAAGGTAAACAAAGGTGATCTTGGGTCCGCTTAAAAATGGTAAACACCACCGGACTTCTTTGTCAGCTGGTTATGTGTTTAATATGTTAGAGAAAATCGAAATGACCAGTTCTGAATATGGTAAACATGGAGTATAGCTATGGGATAGATTCATATCGTTAAGTTAATTTAAATTCCAATATCTCTGCATATATAGAATAATAATCCCATATTATTATTCGAGTTTGGTTCAAAACCAACACTAGTTATAATTTATAAAGTGAACACTTTCCTACAAAATTAACTCTTTAGTTTTATTTGTTGTGTATTTAAGCATCGTTTATATTATGCCAATTGTTTATATTATGCCAATTGTAATTTTTCACAATTCACAATCTTGCATAAACATGTTACGTGTGTATAATGCCAAGGATTCATACACCCTTCATCTTATACCTTTCGTCCTCGCACATCCATTTAGTTACACTACAAGGAAAAGTAGAACGGCCACTACAAGACAAAAAAATCCGAGTTTCAAACTTTGTCCATAGTTAAGAAAATTTGACCAAAACTTTTGGCGATGACATGTCTCGCCAAAAGGTTGACCATATCTTACTTTTTCTCTCTTTTTCATTTTCGTTAATTATTTCCCCCTAATTTTCCCTCCAAAAGTATTGACCAAAGTTGACCACTTAATTATAACTTTAATTAACAATTGTTGTGTGAATTGGTGGCGTGGCTTTGCCTTTACCGAGGACATGTCATCGCTAAAAGCATTGACCAAATGTTGACCAATTATTTATGGTTGCTGAATAGATTAGTCAAAGTAATATTGACTATACAATCTTAGTTCTACAAAGCGATATCAAGAATGTTAACGGTCATAAAATGTAGGTCCGTTCTGCGAGTTGAAATTGGAGACAAGTTTCAATGAATAGTCACGACATGTCCTTGCCGAAACCCTAATGGGTCCGGCTTGTTTATAGTGATAAATAAATTAATTAATTATGTAATTAGGCTTTGGCAAGGACATGTCCTTGCGAAAAGTGAGCCCGGTTTATAACTTTGACTGAGAAAATATGTGGGTCACGTTGTCGTCGTTACAAATCTAAAAAGTCCTCGCCAATAGGTTTAGCGACGGATGCGTGGTGAGGACCCTTTGGCAACGTCATGTCCTTCTCAAAGACCTTTAGCGACGACATGTCCTCGCCAATACATTCAAAATATCCTTGTCGGGTAGCGATGATTGGTTGCTTGGTGCAATGTTAGGAAAGCAGTTATGACATCCATTACTTAATTAAGTCCAGTTACTTAATTCAGCACATTTCATATTTCTTCTTAGTTAGCATCTTTAATATATACAATTACATATTAGTACGAATTCATGCCATTGTGCATGACTCAATAGTTACATAAATTAACGATAGTCCCACATATTATTAGCAATATAAGTTTACGTTAAATTGTGCACACAATTTCAGCATAAAGCAAGTCCGCAACGAAACACTGCAGTAAACAATCCTCATTAATAAACGAAGATAAAAAGAGATGATATACTTTACAACAATTATAAACCAAGTTAAAATAAATAAATCCAAATGAAAACACACACACAAGTCCTTCTCAAAGGCCTTTAGTGACGACATGTCCTCATCAATAACGTCAAAATGTCCTTTAGTGAAGCAGTTATGACATCCATTACTTAATTAAGTCCAGTTACTTAATTAAGCGCATTTCATATTTTTTTTTTCTTAGTTATCATCTTTAGTGTATACATTAGTGTGAATCTCGTGTTATTGTGTATGACTCAATAGTTTCTTAAATGATTGAAAGTTACGCATATTACTTAGCAATACGAGTTTACGTTAAACTGTGCACACAATTTCAGCACAAAACAAGTCCGCAACAAAACAATGCAGTAAATAATCCTCGTTAATAAAGAGACGATGTGCTTTATAGCAGTAACAAGTTAATATAAAAAAGATCCAGATAATCTTTGTTAACAAACAAAGATAAAAAGAGACGATATATTTTATAGTGATTACAAACAAAGTTCAAAAAAATAAATGAAGGTAAAAAGAGATGATGTACTTTATAGCATCAACAAAGTTAATATAAAAAAAATCCAAATAATCTTCGATAACAAACACAGATAAAAAGAGACAATCTACTTGATAGCAGTATAAAAAAAAAATAAAAAAAATAAAAAATAAAAAATAAATTAAGCTGAAGCAAGCAATACAACTGAAGATTTGTCTTGAGTGTCCCAATCTTAATTTAACTCAAATATCATACAAAGACTTATAAATATCTCATTATTCTTACTTGCTATCTATGTGGGACGCAAGTTATAGACATAAATTGTCAAAATCGTCTTAGACAATAATCAGAAACATAAGATCACGTGTAAATTGATCAATAACTTGCTATTAACATTTATAGTATCCTTGCAAAAAGCCTTTAAAAACTTAGAGATGGCTATGTCACGTGGTCTATAATGGAAATAACATTAAAGTAAATATGATATTTCTTTCGACTTGACATAAAAAGTGGTCACATTTGGTTTATAAGGTAAACAGTGATTGATATCGGGTCTGTGTAAAAATGGTAAAATCACCGGACTTTTTCGTCAACTGGTTATATGTTCAACATTTTAATGAAAATCGCAATGACTAGTTTAATTTGAACCCGAGATTGTCACCTTTGTAGATAAAGCCTTTTTTTTCTTCTATTTTCTTTCAAGTTTTAAATGAGGGGTATAAAAAGTGTTGCACAAAGATTACTCTTTGTATCCTTAAATACTAAAAGTTATAGGCATTTTTGTTTTTTTACAATCTTCCAACAAGTTTGTAACGAAAACCAAGCCGATCAATATTGTTTTATAAGGTTTGTTAATCTTTAGTTCAACATTTTTCAATACTAGGCCAAAATGTGCGTAAATTTCCTCAAGATAATCAAATTATAAACTTGGTTGGTCCATAGCAAGTTGAATAACTCCATAGCAATAAACAGGTAATTGAGATGCATATTTAGCATTTAGGTACATATGAAAAAATATGTTTTTCATTTTTGACTTTTACCCTTTTTTTATTTTTAGTATTATAATTTTATTTGAATTAATAGAATTTTAGTTTGTTTGAAAAATGAAAAATAAAATAAAATGATGAGTCCCAGAAAAAGTAGTGTTATTGATGTTAATAAATTTTATGAGAGAGGGTGTTTTTGGGTGTTGATGTTAACAATGAGGAAGATAATGTCGCAAATGTGGCTGCACTTTTTGGTGCTAATAAAGTTAGCTCTAAAAAAGAATTTTCCGCAACAATTATAAACAAAGTTTAAATAAAAACAATCCAACGCACACAACAAACATATATTTGTTATTGCATGTTCATTTTGGTGTGTGTTCAGAATGAATGAGCTTACTTTTAATACTGAAATTTATAACTGTCTCATTATTCTTACTTGCTATCTATGTGGGATACATAGGTCGATATCGGGTCTGTGTAAAAATGGTAAACACCACCGGACTTCTTCGTCAACTGGTTATATGTTCAACATGTTAGAGAAAATCGCAATGACAAATTTTGAATATGGTCTATGGGATCTCATATCTTATAGATTCATATCGTTAAGTTAATTTAAATTCCAATATCTTTGCATGACCAAGGATCAAATGAGAAGAAAACTTAAAATGAGAAGGATGAGAAATAATTATAACTACACATTTGAGATGCATCGACTTGAATTAGATACATCCCTAGTCTTTTAGATGCACCATAATATATTTTCTAGCAAAAAATTAGATGCATATACATATATTAGATGCATTTCATCAAGTTAGACGAATGCTATACATTTTTCGTCCTCTGCGGGTCAAATTTGGCTTTAGTATTACTTTGCATCGTTTTCACTTCAAAATCACTTTCAAAACTAATTGGGATGCATCTAAATGAATAGAGATGCATCTAAATCAAGTCAATGCATCTCAAATGTGTGGTTATAATTATTTCTCATCCTTCTCATGACAAATTTTGAATATGGTCTATGGGATCTCATATCTTATAGATTCATATCGTTAAGTTAATTTAAATTCCAATATCTTTGCATAGAATAATAATCCCATATAATTTATACGAGTTTGGTTCAAAACCTAACACTAGTTATAAAGTGAACACTTTCCTACAAAATTATACTACCTCCGTCCCAAAATTATTGTCCCCTATTGACTTTTTCGGTCTCTAGCTTTCAACTTTGACCTTAAGTATTTTTGTTTATATTAAATAATACTTGATACAAAATAAATGAACGAATTGAGTTTTAAATGTATTTTCATTTGGTATAGTTTTTATCAAAAATTTTATAACACAAACAAAAATATTTATAGTCAAAGTTGAGAAATAAAGACCGAAAAAGTCAATAAGGGACAATAATTTTGGGACGGAGGGAGTAACTCCTTTAGTTTTATTTGTTATGTATTTAAGCATCGTTCATTTAATTTTTTGCCAATCGTAATTTTTCATAATTCACAATCTTGCATAAACGTTTATAGTGCCAAGGATTCATACACCCTTCATCTTATACCTTTCGTTCTCGCACATGCATTTAGTTACATTACAAGGAAAAGTAGAACGGGTGAGGACATGCATGTCATCGCCAAAAGCCACTACAAGAAGGAAAAAAAATCGAGTTTCAAACTTTGACTGTGCTAGATAGTTAAGAAAATTTGACTAAAACTTTTGGCAAGGATATGTCCTCGCCAAAAGGTTGACTATATTTCAATTTTTCTCTCTTTTTCGTTTTCGTTGATTATTTCCTTTTAAGGTTTTCCCGCCAAAAATGTTGACCAAAATTCACCACTTAATTATAACTTTAATTACCAGTTGTTATTTATGGTAGCTAAATAGATCAGTCGAGATAATATTGACAACACAATCTTAGTACATCAAACCAATATCAAGAATGTTAACAATCATAACAATGTGGGTCCGTCTCGAAAGTTGAAGTTGGAGACAGAGTTTCAATATCAAAAATTTTAACAGTTAGGACATGTCTTCGCCGAAACCTTGGTGGCCCCGGCTTTTTTATAATGATAAATATATTACTCCCTCCGTCCCTTATTAAATGTCATGTTTGAATTTTCAAAGTCTTTCTTTCTCAACTTTGACCTTAAATAATTTTGTTTGTGTAATATAATATTTGATACAAAATATATGAATGAATTAAGTTTTAAATGTATTTTCATTGCGTATAATTTTTATCAAATACTATATAACACAAGTAAAAATATTCAAGGTCAAAGTTAATAAATAAAGACTTGAAAAGTCAAACATGGACATTTAATAAGGGACGGAGGGAGTAATTAATTAAATTAACTAATTGTGTAATTAGGCTTTGTGATGGACATGTCCTCGCCAATAGTGGGCCCAGTTTATAACTTTGACTTAGAAAATATGTGGGTCTCACGTAGTCGTCGTCAAAATTCTACGAAGTCCTTGCCAATAGGTTTAGCGACGGACATGTGACGAGTACCCTTTGGTGACGTCATATCCTTCTCAAAGACTTTTAGCGAGGATATGTCCTCGCCAATAGCGTCAAATGACCTCATCGGTAGACACGATTGGTGCAATGATAGTAAAGCAGTTAAGACATTCGTTACTTAATTAAGTCCAATTACTTAATTAAACGCATTTCATATTTTTTTCTTAGTTATCATCTTTAATATACACAGTTATACATTAGTGTGAATATCGTGTTATTGTGTATGACTGAATGACTCAATAGTTTCTTAAATGATTGAAAGTTACACATATTATCAGCTATATGAGTTTATGTTAAACTGTGCACACAATTTCAGCATAAAACAAGTCCGCAACGAAACAATGCAGTAAATAATCCTCATTAATAATATCATGGGGCTTGTGGTCTAGTGGTAAAGGCTTAAGTAGTTAAGCGAGTCCATGTGACAGTAGTACCGGTTTGGGTGACCGACCGGGAAGTCCTCACTTGGGAACCACAAGCTCTAATAATATCAGGCGAATCGGGAATAGGAGTGGGGTTATCCCCTAAGGAGAGGCTCGCGGTTGGTATCTCTGCCCGATGATGCGACACTAACTCGAGCCAACAACTAACAACTAACATCTAACATCTAACCCGCCGTTCAAAAAAAATAATAATAATCCTCATTAATAAACATATTGAAGATAAAAAGAGACGATATACTTTATAGCAGTAACAAAGTTAATATAAAAAAGATCCAAATAATCTTTGTTAACAAACGAAGATAAAAAGAGACGATATACTTTATAGCGATTATAAACAAAGTTAAAAAAAATGAAAATAAAAAGAGACAATATACTTTATAGCAGTAACAAAGTTAATATAAAAAAGATCCAAATAATCTTCGTTAACAAACACAGATAAAAAAAGACGATATACTTTATAGCGATTAAAAAGATAAAAAAAAAAAAAAAAGAAGATATACTTTATAGTGATTAAAAAAAATTAAGCTTAAGCACGCAATACAACCAAAGATTTGTCTTGAGTGTCCCAATCTTAATTTAACTCAAACATCATACCAAGACTTATAAATATCTCATTATTCTTGCTTGCTATCTATGTGGGACACAAGTTATTGACATAAATTGTCAAAATCATCTTAGACAATAATCAGAAACATAAGATCACGTGTAAATTCAATAACTTGCTATTAACATTTATAGTATCCTTGCAAAACGCCTTAAAAAACTTAGAGATATGCTGGTCTATAATGGAAATAACATTAAAGTGAATTTGATATTTCTTTCGCCATGACATAAAAACTGGTCACATCTGGTTTATAAGGTAAACAAAGGTTGATATCGGGTCTGTGTAAAAATGGTAAAACCACCGGACTTCCTCGTCAACTGGTTATAGGTTCAACATTTTGATGAAAATCGCAATGACCAGTTTTGAGCCCAAGATTGTTACCTTTGTAGATAAAGCTTTTTTTTTTTTTTTTTTTTTTTTTTTTTTTTTTTTTTTTTTTTCAAGTTTTAAATGAGGGGTATAAAAAGTGTTGCACAAAGATTACTCTTTGTATCCTTAAATACTAAAAGTTATAGGCATTTTTGTTTTTCTTTTTACAATCTTCCAACAAGTTTGTAACGAAAACCAAGCCGATCAATATTGTTTTATAAAGTTTGTTATTCTTTAGTTCAACATTTTTCAATACTAGGCCAAAATGTGCGTAAATTTACTCAAAATAATCAAATTATAAACTTGGTTCATAGCAAGTAGAATAACTTCATAGCAATAAACAAGTAATTGAGATGACATATTTAGCATTTAGGTACATATGAAAAAGTATGTTTTTAATCTTTGACTTTTACCTTTTTTTTCAGTATTATAATTTTATTTGAATTAATGGAGTTTTAGTTTTCCTGAAAAATAAAATGACGAGTCCTAGAAAAGGTGATGTTATGGATGTTAATGAATGTTATGAGAGAGGGATGTTTTTAGGTGTTGGTGTTAAAAATGAGGATGATAATGTCGCAAATGTAGCTGCACTTTTTGGTGCTAATGATGTTATAACACCTGAAGCTCTAAAAAACAATATTCCGTAGCAATTATAAACAAATTTAAATAAAAACATAAAAAACAATCCAACACACACAACAAACATATATTTGACATTGCATGTTCATGTTTGTTCTATGCGGTTTGGATGTTTGAGCTTACTTGTAATACTGGAACTTATAAAGATCTCATTATTCTTACTTGTGATCTATGTGGGACACAATTGTTATTGACATAAATTAGTAGTCATTTTATACAATAATCTGAAACATAAGATCACGGGGAAATTCAATAACTTCTTGTTAACATGCATTATTTATCCTTGCATAACGCCTTAAAAACTTAGAGATGGCACGCTGGTCCATAATGCAAATAGCATTAAGCGACTTTAATATTTCTTTCGCAATGACATAAAAATTGGTCATTTATAAGGTAAACAGAGGTGTAAAAATGGTAAACACCACCGGACTTCTTCGTCAACTGATTATATGTTCAACATGTTGATGAAAATCGCAATGACCAGTTTTGAACCTGAGACCTCATGTACAGATTCTCACCTTCGTTGATAAAAGCCTTATTTTTTTTCTTCTATTTTCTTCCAAGTTTTAAATGAGGGGTATAAAAGGTGTTGCACAATGATTACTCTTTGTATCTTTAAGCACACTAAAAGTTATAGGCATTTTTGTTATTTTGCAATCTTCCAACAAGTTTGCAACGAAAACCAAGCCGATCGATATTGTTTTATAAAGTTTGTTAATCTTTAGTTTAACATTTTTCAATACTAGGCCAAAATGTGCATACATTTCTCAAGATAATCAAATTATAAACATGGTCCATAGCAAGTTGAATAACTCCATAGCAATAAACAAGCAATCGAGATGACGATAACCCAAAATGAAACTGAAAGAAAAAAAAAACATAAAAATCACAGAATCAAGCCAATCAATTTATCCAAAAAATACAAGTAGCTAATAAATCATTATAATCACATACTCACTTTCACTCTCTTTGTAGGTTCAATAGCATGACACTCTTGACATGTCGAAACAATCCACCCAAAAAACCTTCGGCAAAGCCCTTTTCTAACAACACGCTCTCGCTTCACTTTCCTTTTCGTTCCTTTCTTTTTCCTATAAGAGTTCCTTCGGTTCAACATTGGAACCGGGGCGATAAACTGCCACCTTTGAGAATGTCCATAATCATAAAATCTGCCACTAGCACTAGAACCTTTGATCGCAGCAAGAGGTTTAGCTTGATTGGTCATTGATAGCTTTCTCATTGGTGACATGTCACTTGTGCTTGTCCGTGCACTGTTGCAACTACTATTACTACTACTGTTACTATTACTACTACTGCGACTGTTTGTGCTCGTACTCCTAGAAGACATCAATGAACCCTTGCTACTTATGCTGCTTGTTCTACTTAAAATGAGTGATTTTGGAATAGTGAAATTATTTTGTTCCGCGGGGAAATGATGATGGAGGAGTTTTCCATTTGCAAATAGTTGATCAGCCAATTCTGACTTGAACTTTACGTCTGGTGACATTTCAGGAAATGTGAACATATCGCTGGCTGGGGTAGTTTTCGACCGGCGATGAGTTTCCATAATGTTGTTAAGAAATGGGAATTGGATGGTATTGTGTTATGGAATGAAGGTGAAATTTATAGCAGCAAGAAATTGGTGAAATTTAGAGTAATGGGCTAATGGGGATTGGGGTCACTTTGATTATTTTAGTTTTGATTTTCCCCCTAAAGAGGAGGTCATATGGGACCGTACTCACAACCTTAACGTGGCCAACCCGTTTTATGAAGTTGGGTCACTTTTAGATAACGTTTTTAAAAGTACCAATGTTATGAACATGTGATGTAAAAAAGGTTTGGTTTGCACTTTTGTTAAAATTCAGATCATGCATCAAAGTATATAGTTCAACAAAGAAAATAAGAACTTTGAGCACACATTTGATTCCATCTAGGTGATAAGTCACTAGGTAAATATCTTACGGAGGCCAAAGGGTTCAACGACGGTCACGGGGATACCCAGTAGTAGTGCACATCTAAGTCAAAGACTTGCTCATCCTGGATAACCTGAACAAAGAAAAACTTCATTTGTTTTTGGTAATATAGATGATTAGATTAGAAAAATTATACGTTATATTTAACAGATGATATTAGGGGTTTTCTTCTCTCACGTATAAGCTCTCGAATTTTTCTCACATCCGTCACTTCTCTATACATATACGGAGTATAATTTAACATGATTAACATAATTGGATGCAGTTTACATCAAGCTATTGGAAAATGTATACCTCAAGAAACTTTTTGTATACACAAAACTTATACTAGAATAAATGTTGATGCTAAAAGAATGGTAGCCATGATCTTATGGATCATGTGTAATTCAACTTTAAGGCTACTGGGCCTTATATTATTGACCAAGTAATTGAGTGATTGCAAGGAGCCATAGGATTTGGAACACTTGTAAATCATTATTGTCACAAAGTACCTTTGAATGCTTTAAAAATGGCTCCTTGTAGTTATTATGTTTTCTCCTTTAAATCCTGATATTTAATATTTTAAAGTTTTAACTACTTGAATGGGATTGTAATCCAGCCATTTTAGTTCTTATACTTTTTGTTAGGTACATAAAAAGACCTTAAAAATCCTTCACCTAGAAGACACTACATTTCGAACACTTGCTTGATCTTATTTTAATTCAAGGTTGAGATAATGATATTTGATGATCTCTTTTTTCGTTCATATAATCAAGAACAACTGCAAACTTGGAAAAAAAAGAGTACTTATAACTTATTAACCTAATAGCAATAAACCCCCGACCCTAGTTTGTTGTCGACATGGAAAAAAAAGATAGGACAATAACAATGTTAGGCCATTACATCATTGAATCAAAAACTTGAATGTCACCTTTGTCATGTCATAAAAGTTGCAAAGGAGACAACTCAAAACCCTAACAAAACCATTGTCTCCCATTTGGACCAATGGTAGGAGACCCTTTTGAGGTATAATACTTGTGTTCCAAGGGTTATGTGGCATGCCTTTTTTGACCAACTTACCTACCATCATAGCATTTCCATTTCTTAATCCATCTTGTACGTAACTTAGACATCACTTTTTACAGTCATACATCTAGCATGTGATAACAATCAATGATTGTTTGTTACACAAGTATTTGTATATGGTAGCAAATAGGTGGTAAGCTTATGACTGGATACAATATATGCGTAGCAACTACGGGTTGGGTCCAAATAGATGCAAGTTAGACCGGGTATAGGCCAAATCACATCAATCGACTAGAGCACATGATATAATATTTTTTATGCATGTTTTGGATATAAATGCAATTTTACATCATTCGAATGATATATATGCAAATGCCCCACTTAACGACAAATCAAATATTCTTTAAACTAATGTTTATCATAGGTAATGATATTGTTACATTAGATAGCAGACGAATATTTGCTCATTTTAAGACATTTAATTTGTGAACTTTTACTACGGAATGCGGTAGATATTCATAGTCATGAACTAATGTAACTGGTTTTGATAATTAAAATTTAAATGATGATACAATATGAAAACTAATATATACATTTTACTAAGTACTTATTAAGAAAATTCCATTGCACAATTTTGAGATCTTTTGCCTGACTAATCTACCTGACTTCACCACGATAGAGGCTTAGAGTCGGGTTCAACTCTCTCATTCTAAGAGGTTGGCGTGACTATTACAGACTTGTTTGCACCAAAAAATGATTCGAACATAACACATTTCACATTTTGATTGATGATAGCCATAAGTATTAGACGATAAATATGACCCAAGCCTGATTGTGGGTTTTGGTTCTTTAGCGTTTTATGTTATGTGTACTCTATATATAGTGTGGCTAATAATTCAATACATCGACTTAGTTTTCATTATCTAATACGGTATTATGAGATGGTCTAATCCGGAGACCTAATCGGCTACCATGAGGTGCTACTTCTATACCACCTCGTCAAACTCTGGCCACCATTTACCTCTTCTCTAAAAATAACTTGTAGTGGCCAAAACACCACATGGGTATTATTTTGGTCATAACTTTCAAATTGTTTGGAGTTAAATGTGTTAGCCCGTATAGTTGTGTAACGGGCTTGAGCCCGATTCTAGATTATTCATTATGTATCTTTATATGTGTATGTTGTTCATGAGATCATCAAGAATCAATCACAATCAATTATATTACTATGTGTTTACATGGTATCACGAGCCATTAAACTCTCCTAAACACATCCCGATCCTTTCCTAATCAAAATAACCCCGCTCCCCCAACTGTACGTACACCCCTAAAACCCTAGAAACTTTTATTAATCTCGATCCTATTTTCCAGTTGTCATTTGTTTTATGTGTTGGTGATTTGTGTTTAAGTCACAAATCCACATGTTAATACTTTTGGTGATTCGTTACTTGTGCAGTGTAGGTCACAAGTTTTGGTTTATGTTTTCTGTTCCCCACGTACCACTCCCATAATCACATAATAAACCCTAAAATTCATACAGCCTCACGTAACATCATTCTGTCCTCATGACTGGATCCGACTCTACCACAATCTCATTGTCTGAAAAGCTATCTCAATTCACCCATCATCACCTTATTACTCGAGTTCCGGTCAAGCTCGATATCGACAATTGGAACTATAGTTCATGGGAATTCTTTTTTGAACAACTTTGTGAATCCTATGATGTATCCAAATACATTCATGGCCTCCCCAATGCAACTGCTTCAAGTAACCCTCCTCCTTTAACGTCGGAAGAACTTAAGGTGGATAAGATCATCCTTTCATGGATCTTTTCCACTCTTTCTGAAAACCTTCAAGCACGGTTGGTTGTTGCACGTCCCAAAACATCTAAGGAAGCTTGGGATCTCATCATTGACATCGTCAAAGACAACAAAGTCAACCAAACGGACCTATGCAACTTACACCAGGCAGTAACCTGTTTGCTCACCCATCCACACCAATACCATCCGCACCAGTTCCAACCAATCCACCCGTACCAACACCGGCTCAAACTGGGTCAGAACCCATCAGGTCAATGGGACCCGCTACTCCCTTGGGACATGAGACGGTTTTACCTCACGCATTCACTACCGGGACTCTTCACGATCCCACAACCGGAGCATGGAACATGGACACAGGTGCGAGCTCTCATCTTAATGATAGCATTACTTGTCTTAGTGAAGTTTTTAATACGTGTATGTATCCCTCTGTCGCTGTTGGTGATGGACACTCCATACCCGTCACCAACACTGGCCATAGCCTTTTGCCAACTCCCTTCAAATCATTACACTTAAATAACGTTCTCATTACTCCTCATATTGTTAAAAATTTAATATCTGTACGTCAATTTGTTCGTGATAATAATTGCACCGTTGAATTTGATGCGTTTGGTTTTTCTGTTAAGGATTTAATGACTCGACGGGTGCTGCTCCGATGTGATAGCACGGGTGATCTTTACCCAGTTACGGCTCTGTCTCCCATCCCTCAAGCTTTCCTCGTCAGTCAACATATATGGCATCAGTGACTTGGACATCCAGGTAGCGAAGTGCTACATCATCTCGTCTCAAATAATTTTATTTCATGTAATAAGGAAAAACCTCCCGCGCTTTGCCATGCATGTCAACTTGGCAAACACGTTAGACTTCCATTTGTTAGTTCCAATTCTGTTGTTACTTCTTGTTTTGACATTATTCACTCGGATATTTGGACTTCACCAATTCCGAGCATGTCGGGTTTTAAATATTATGTCTTATTTTTGGATCATTATTCACATTTTGTTTGGGTTTATCCTTTAGTAAACAAATCTGATGTGTTGCCTAAATTTCTATTATTTCGTAACTATATTCACACTCAATTTAAGTGTGAAATCAGGTCTCTTCAGTGTGATCATGGCGGTGAATTTGACAACCGTCATCTCCACAAACTTTTTGCCGACAATGGCATACAATTTCGCTTCTCATGCCCTAAAACATCACAGCAAAACGGAAAGTCTGAAAGGATGATTCGCACAATCAACAACCTCATCCGTACCTTACTGTTTCAAGCCAATCTCCCACCAACCTTTTGGGTTAAAGCCCTAAATATGGCCATTCACTTACTCAATATTCTACCATCAACCGCGATTTCCAATGAAATCCCCTACACCCGTCTGTTTGGCCAAAAACCGGATTATAGCCTCTTACGCACCTTTGGATGTCTTTGCTACCCACACCTATATCCCAATCATAAACTTGAACCACGCGCCACACCATCCATTTATTTGGGACAAGCCTCCAATCACCGTGGATATCGCTGTCTTGATTTAAACACCAACAAAATCATTATTTCCCGTCACGTAACTTTCGATGAAACTGTTTTCCCATATGGCACCTCGAAACCCACAACATCACCCACCTACAATTTTTTGGACGATTCACCTGATATAAATCCTCCATTCATTCCCCCAAATATCGTTATTCAAACCCCCGTGCCTCAACCCACAAATGAACCAACAACACCAATAACAACTGACCCTCAGACACCCCAGCATGAGGCTACACATGACCCATCTCCTCCACAACCACCAACTCCAGCTGCCGAACAAAACCCACATATTATCCCAAATCCTCCTCAAAACCCAAACCCTGTCTCCACTCACTCCATGGTCACACGCTTCCGTGTCGGGACTAATCGTCCCACTCAGCGTCTTAACATGCATGTGTCTTCGGTTTCACCATTACCAAAAACCTATCGTGATGCGTTTACTAATCCAAATTGGCAAAATGCTATGCATGATGAATACACTGCGCTTATTAAGAACGAAACTTGGATCTTAGTGCCTAAACCCACAGACGCCAACATTCTTCGCTCTATGTGGCTTTTTCGCCATAAGTATTTGGCTGACGGGACTCTTAGTCGCTACAAAGCTCGACTTGTGGCGAATGGTAGTAATCAATTAGAAGGGGTTGATGTAGATGAGACTTTTAGCCCAGTGGTTAAACCAGGAACTATTCGGACTGTTCTGAGTTTAGCTACTTCTCGACATTGGCCGATTCATCAGCTCGATGTCAAGAATGCCGTCCTACATGGTGACTTATCTGAGACAGTTTATATGCATCAGCCTCCAGGGTTTCGGGACCCTGTGCATCCTGATTATGTATGTTTACTACAGCGGTCTCTGTATGGTCTCAAACAGGCCCCTAGAGCTTGGTTTCAGCGATTTGCATCGTATGCCACTCGGGTTGGCTTTTCTCATAGCCGTTGTGATTCGTCTTTATTTATATACAGACAGGAGATGGATACTGCTTATCTATTATTATATGTTGATGATATTGTTCTTACAGCTTCTTCTGAGAGTTTATTGCAGTGGATTATTGGATCCTTACATCAGGAGTTTGCTATGACAGATCTGGGTCCACTTAATTATTTTCTAGGTATCTCTGTCTCACGTGACTCTTCAGGGTTATTTTTATCTCAAAAGAAGTATGCTATTGAGGTTTTGGAGAAAGCACATATGGTTAATTGTAATCCCTGTCGGACTCCTGTTGACACTGAGTCTAAACTGGGGGATGATGGTGGTCCGGTATCTGATCCTACTCTATACAGGAGTTTTGCGGGATCTCTTCAGTATCTCACATTTACTCGCCCGGATCTATCTTATGCAGTACAGCAGGTTTGTCTTCATATGCATGACCCTCGCGAGCCCCATTTCTCGGCTCTCAAACGGATTTTGCGGTATGTTCGGGGTACCTTAGACTATGGGTTACAGTTGTTTGCTTCTTCTACATCATCATTAGTTGCATATTCTGATGCGGATTGGGCTGGTTGCCCCATCACTAGGAGATCGACTTCAGGTTACTGTGTTTTTCTTGGAAACAATCTACTCTCTTGGTCTTCTAAAAGGCAACCGACTCTCTCTCGTTCTAGTGCAGAAGCAGAGTATCGTGAGGTTGCCAATGCTGTTGCTGAAACCTGTTGGTTACGCAATTTACTTCGAGAGCTACATACTCCGTTATCTTCCGCTACGCTTGTCTATTGTGATAATGTTAGTGCTGTATACTTATCCTCTAATCCGGTTCAACATCAGCGAACGAAGCACATCGAGATTGATATTCACTTTGTTCGTGACTTGGTTGCCACTGGACAAGTTCGGGTTCTTCATGTTCCCTCTCGATATCAGTATGCAGACATCTTCACAAAAGGATTACCATCTGCTTTGTTTGAGGAGTTTCGCACCAGCCTGAGCGTCCGGTGTCCTCCTGCTCTGACTGCGGGGGAGTGTTAGCCCGTATAGTTGTGTAACGGGCTTGAGCCCGATTCTAGATTATTCATTATGTATCTTTATATGTGTATGTTGTTCATCAGATCATCAAGAATCAATCACAATCAATTATATTACTATGTGTTTACAAATGACGCAGTTAATTAGCACCATTCTTTTCATTTTTCGATTATGCAAAATACCCAACTTAAATCACCTTTGTTCGCCACCCGACGCATCGCCATGTGTTGTCGAAAGCCGACTCCCCGCTTTGCTTTTGTAGCTATTGTTATGATTAAGATTAATCTATGCTTGTTGTCGGATGTCTTAATCAACAAATTTGTTATTTTCTTTTGGCATTGCTTTTATTTCCTTTTGTTGTTATTTGAAAAATTGTTTCCGCTTGCCATCGGATTTCTTCAACAACAAATTATTGCTTTTATTGCCATAATATTTTTCTTCTTCTTCTTCTTCTTCTTCTTCTTCTTCTTCTTCTTAGTTTAGCTTTGTTTGATGATTATTTAGTTTTTTTTAATCTAAGGTGGTGTTTGTTTTTTAAGAGACCCTGAATCTGAATTTAAACCACACATTTGAATCTGATGTGTAAATGTCTGAATCTGACCGCATCTGAACGGGAAAAAAAACTCATGTTTGAACCGCACATTTGCTTGCTTGTACTTTTTTTTTTTTTTTTTTTTTTTTTTTTTTTTTTTTTTTTCAGCAAGAGGCAATAAGAGGCATTCAGACACTCCTCTCAAGTCTAAACCATTAAGATCTTATTGCCTCTGAACGCGTCTGAACAGGAAAAAGAAAATAAACGGTTTGAACGACCAAAATATCTGACCGCGTCTGAACGGTTCAGATTAAGAGGCTCTGTTAATAGCCCGATTGTGAGTTTGGATCCAATAGAGTTTTATGTTATGTGTACTCCATATATAGTGTGACTTATAATACAATACACGGATAGACGGGTTTTGATTATCTAAAGATAAGACCAACTTTATCAACCTGAGTGGTTACTTTTTCCCAATATTTAAATGATCAATGATGAATATGGCCATTTTAACTTAAAAAATGACATTTTTATATAGGTTAACCAAGAATAAAAGTTATTGTAAAACTCAAAGATGTGAAAATTCGTATCTAAACTTGCAACTAGATTGTAGTTTAGCATTTTAAAATGACGATGCTAAATTCAAGGTAAGTCAAAGACAAAAAGTGTTGTTCGAAAATGCAAAACGGTACGTAAATCAAGAATTCAAGTTGTTTGAAACAATGGCGCAAAATTCATGATGGTCAAAACGGGTAAAATACGCCACCTAATTTGCTCTCTAAATTTTGTTACTACCCAATCAATTAAAAGGGCCAATGTCCCATTTTATTTTTAGCTGAGCCCATTAACTTTGAAGGTGTAGTTAAGCCTAATTACCGATTAAGTGCAATGCAAAAGAGACTAAATCTAAGTAGCGCGTGATTGAGATCTTCTTAAGTTTATATGAACATGACTGGTAATGTTTTTTCGCAATTAAATAAATAAATAAAAACTAGGTCTCTTATATTAGTAACACTCACTGTAATATTCCTATTTGTGAGGGAACATTACCAGTCATGTTCATATATATGAACTTTAAATGATCTCAATCTATTGTGTATAGTTAGAAACTTAGAATGTGTATGTAAACTACTTTGAACGTATTTCCAACAGTGTAGCTTCTTTGCTCAAAAGCTTAAAATTGTTTAGTTGGAGAGACTTAATAATCAAGTTGTTACACGAGGCGAGAAATTCACGGGCACTCGATCGAGCTCCTCAGGTGGAACCCTGAACTGAGATGAAATATGTGTAAAATCCTTGATGGGTTTTACCATATCGGCATATTTGATATCTCATACGTAATTTTAACCGGTTTGGCCAAGAACTACTTACTCATCAATACTCATACTGCATAGCGCAAGTGCGCTACCAATTCCAATAATTATTTCACAAATATTACAACTTAGATCTGAGTAAAGATCATTTTATGCCAAGAGACAACTTAATTAACATAAATTATAGTAGTACTTATGGTATGTAAGTATAGCACTGTTTCTCACAAACTGGCATCGTAGTAAAACAACCGGCAATTTTGCCATCGACTTTGCAACAGAAAGAACCTCTAATGAGATTATTATCTTTATCGCCAGGCTCACAAACTTTCACTGAGTTCACCACGATCGTAGCATTGCTATCTATACGCAAATAAAGCATGCATGTTACATAAACTCATACACATATATAAATATAACAAAAGCTGTTCAACAGTTTACCTTCAACCATACATGTAAGAACAAGGACAAGCACAAGAAGAGTGAGCATAGGAAAGGTCTTCATGTCAAAGTCTTTCGAAATCAAAACTATGATCTATAAACAGAATATTGAAAGCACCATGGCTTTTGGTGAATATATATTACGAGGTGTTAGTTCGGTGTCTTCTTCAACTGATAACGTGTTACTTAAGAAATCTTTTGTTAGGTTTGCTCACTGAATATTCCACGGTGATTGTTGAGGTGTTCGTTCAATGTCATCTTCACGATGTAATGACGTTTTGGTTTTGATAGATATTTTGGTGTACGTAATTTAGATGCATGTAACACATTTTAACCGTGTTTGCTATGTAGTGTGAGGTATACAAAGAAATGAAAATTGCATTACCTGAAGACATATGAAAATTGGCCACACTCAACTATGAACTCAATGACACACACAAATAGATTGCACAGAAAAGTATCAGCCACAATAACCAAAATGACAAAATCAACGTGAAGGATAGCGATCAGATGAATAATGAAATAAGAACCAAGACATGTAAACTGATGATACTAAAAAGTCACCACACTTGGTGTTCAAGTTTCATGAACTAAATCTCACATCTAGAGTATAATTTTGCACTTAGATCATAGTAATAGAAAATCATTTTTACCGTTCCATACCCCATTTAGACTAGATAGATTTAGACGATGCAGTAGTAATCGAACTTAAGAGGGGGATTGTGTGACAGAAGAGAGCAAGCAATTTATTAGCAAATCTGTGAACCCTTGTTTGCCTTGAAGAGCCACTAGAGACCTCGCTCTTTCACCAACATGGACTGACTGACCAGGACTTGAGCTATGGTGCTTTGACTTTGACCCCTCACATAATAAGGAAACCTTAGCTTCTTCATGTTGCTTTCGACGAACTTCATTGTGTCGTGCTAAACCCCTTCGACAACTTCTTTTTGCATCATCAAATTCGCTTACCTCATGAAACCTAAATGCAAAAAGTCAACAGACAGGTCTGGTAATTAATTAGTTGTAACAAGTTTGAATTCAGTTGAGTAGTTTTCGTATATGGGTCAAAATGAGTCGGGTTGACCTACTAAAAAAATTCATTTTTATTTTTTATCTTTAAAAAGGCATTTATATTATATACAAAACTTAGTTGCATTTTATAGCGTGCATCAATTATAAAGGAATGTTTACCACCCAGTGTATACCGATTTCACAGTTTGTCAAAGGTTCAGAAAGAAATTGAACAAAAATATCCTGGAAAACCGAAAATCCAAGAAGAGATTATAACCTAAGAGGGTGTTTAAGATTGCTAGGCAGGTATATTCGAACATTTAGAAGTTAAAAACTACTTATGTCCTCCAAAAAATCATATGAGCACAAAAATAAGTAATCCAAAACACTCTCTACGAGTTGAATAATACATTAAATGTACAAAGATATCTCAACTTAGATGGCTACTGGGATTGCTTAACAACAACTTGGTTTAGGAATTAGATAATCTCACTTCTATTGGGATTGTTGTTAACTCAAAAAATTAAGAATTCATATCAGTTTTCCACATAGACAAACAACCCCGACTAAAATTTCTCATTTGGTTGAAGCTGTTTGATGTGAAAACATGGCATTTATCTTAACACAACTTAGTGGTATACAGTACAGTATATAAAGCTATCAGCATTTGTGTACTCAAACCTATGTGGGATGAGTGTTGAAATGTTTCATCTAAAACTTGCAAAAGTAGTTCTATTTGATCTAGCTAATTATCCGCTACAAAACTATAAACAATTAAAGAGAGATGCAAATATAACTGACTGGTTATTATGTCGTTTTGTTATAGGTAATTCAATAGGGAAGTGGTATGCAAGAACATATGAACTCGGTGTTCGATTTGCAGTAGTCACTGTTGATTCAGAAACTTCATTTACCTCGTATTGTTAAAGACCTTGCTGTTAAAACGCTTTAAGTTGTGCTTGTTTTTGTTACTAGTATTTTTTTTTCTGATTTTATTTTCGTTGACAACGTTTACGGATCTGCATGACTGCATATAGACAATGTTTAGAGATGACGAGTTTTTAACTCGAATTTATGCAATTTAATTGAAGTATTCATGTGGCAATGTTTCGACTTTTTGCTTAACAACTCATATGTAAATTTAGCAAGGTTTAAATCACATCATAACTCTTGTGAGAACATAACATGCTTTGACCCGTTCTTTAAAGTACGTTTTTCAAATTTACCCGTTGGACCCATGTCAATTTACCATAAACCAAACGACCCATTTCCATTTGAATGGTTAAAGTTTCCCCTAGTCTTATTACAAGTTAAGTACCCGCTCCCATTCAGATTGTTTTAGAACTTTGTACGATTCAATTTAAATATTAGATACTAAATGAACGACTAACTCACCTGTAAAAACCGGTTGAATGCAGCTAAAAAGTACAGTGAATGCTAGCAACACGGAAAGTTCATTTACCATGCTAATGACAACATTGTTGGATGTAAAGATCATAGCTAATTTGTCGGGGAGTGCAATGATGATTGCAGAAAACAATAGGCCTATAAGGACGACGTTAACAGTGATATTTTGGTAGCAAATATCGCGCCTTTTGCATTGCCTGCTCCAAGCTCATTTGCTACATGAACACTGTTCTTATATAAAATTTTAACCTCGAATAAAGTATCTACATGAAGAATACATCCCATATACACTTGTTTGTTTATTACAGTACATATTATCTCTCTATTTACGGTAAGCAACACTAAATAAGCATAGCCGGATGTGAGTGGTTCAATAACCAAAACGGTTGTGGGTTGAAGTATCAATTGAGAAATCTATAAGGTATCATTTCCAAGGTCAAAAGGTAAGGTGGTCACACAAACTCATAATGTCTAAACTCTAGAGTGACCCAGTTCAAACCTCTCTAATCAGGGACGGACCCGGATTTTTAAGAGGGTGTTGCACATACCACAAAAACGTCAGTTTTGAAATCTTTTTGCACTTCGTAACCTAAAATCGGGTGTAGCCCGTGCCACACCCGGCATACATGTGGGTCCGTCCATGTCTCTAATTATGCATCTTGGTTGAGGTACAAATTGCACAATTATTTAGATTGTGGACACTTATTATTGGACGCAAGAAATACTAAGTAAGCCCTAATAAATACATAATGGGCCTATAGATTAAGCCATGGGCTAATACTGTCCATTAATTAGCAATTAGTCCTCTACATCCTAACAATTAAGTAACCACTTTATATTTTGAAAGCAAATTATATATTATTTTTTTCAGTCAAACAAAAAAGCTATGAGCATATGAAAACAACCTGCTACATTTTTGACAAAACCTTCTTGGGAGGCCACCCACAAGCACCAGTGGAGCCTTAGTATGAACCTCACAAACCCTATGCTTTTGGTGATACTGTTTAGCTGCCCTTAAATCATCACCACAACAGTCAACTTGACACCCAAACACCCCCTTCATATCCACTGTCTCATTGTTCCTGGACCCACTACCAAAATCCAACATGTTCTTGTGTTTTACTACACCAACATTGTTTTCATTGATGATCATAGTTTGGTTTTGTGAAGGTTGTTTTTCAGAATCCATTTTTTGTTTTTGTTTTTTGAGTTTGGAGTGTGATGAGGAGTGAGGACAAATGAAATGGGACAATATTGAATGCTAAAAATAGTAGTACAGAAAACTAGCCAAATAATAGAAACTATAGCATTAAAAGCATGGTTCTAAAAGACTCGCAGAGTTGTGAGCCTTACTCATGCCGTCACGCCATCTTATATCACATATTTTTATAAACTCGATATATATGAAATATGATATAAATAAATAAATATTTTTATATTTTGTGTCGTTTTATGTCACGCCTTATAAATGCAAAAGCTTGGCTTTGACTGTAAAAGCGTGAAGCTTGATCATGTTGCCACGTCACGACTTACAATATTTATAACCTTGGTTAAAACTTAAAAGTATAAAAAGAGGGATTTTACATTAGTGGTACTTGAGTTTAGTTCTCATTGTCCATTTAGACCCTCAAGAGTTAAGAATCAAGAACTGAGTTGCATTTATCAAAACATCCTTTTTGGCGAGAAATGCGTTTAGCTCTATACAAAAATTAAGTTGACTACATGATATGATAGTGATGCTGTACCATACGATATTGATACTATATAAGGGTGGTGGCAGTGGTAACAACTTAACCTCTCAACCAACCAATAATATCACTCCACCTTACTTACACCTTTTTCAAACCTCCCAACTATTTTTAGTGGCAATCATACCTTTTCAAACCTCCCAACTTAACCTCCCACGCTCCACTTCCAACGTATATATCAACGGCTAGTTTTCCTCATACCGCACCGGTGAAGTTTACCTCCGAAACAAACCGCCGAGCCAAACCGTTTAGGTGGCAATGGTGTTTGCCGCCGGTTTGGGTTCACCGATGGTGAAACCGGCACCACTGCCACCACCCTAACCAATGGGAAACTGAACCCATCAGTGACAACACGACTAAAAGGATATGAAAGTGACATTTACACCATTTACATTTGCGTTATGTTATGCTGGATGGCAAGTCAACACTCCTTACACCTTACACCTTAGCGTCACCTCATATTTTTTTCTACTCTCAGTTCCCCTCACTCTCACTCACCTTTATGTGAACAATGTTACCTTAACCCCACCTTTCATTAAAATAACAACTTTATAAAAATTTACCCCACTAAATGTCACATACACTCACAAATCAAATAAAAAAAGTGTAAAATATTTGAGTGGGGCCTGTTTCTTTTTCAAAAATGCAAGGTGAGCCGTTCACCTTAATTTGTCTTGGGAAGCTGAAATCGTGGTGAGGAGGTGATGGGCAAGGGAGTCACGAGTGAGTTTGAAGTTAAGGTGAGGAGTTCGCCTCCCTTGCCATCTAGCCTTACATGTCTTCTGCAATTCGGCTATCATCACAATTATCACTTATGAAATCATACTAGTTTAATATCGCAACTGATCCCTCAAGTTTGATAGTCAAATTAAAAAACTATTGATACGACTTAAGAGTTATGCTAAAAATGAAACAAAATGAAAAATAATGTCTTGTTGACTTGCATTTTGTGGTCAAGCACAAAGACTATCAACTAACTCAATGACGAACTTCATACACTTAACACGATAGTTGTTTATTTAATAGTTAGGATTAGTCGAATAGATATGGAGACTGGAGACTGGTATCATTAATGAGATTGTTTTGACTTTTAAATCTACTAATACCAAAATAGTTATAGATCATGAAAACCTTCAATAACTTAAGTTAATAGAACTCCTATAATCAGTTACTCGTTTATAAAAGTTAGTTATCTAACAAATGTAAAATACATTCAGCAAACCAATATAAACCAAGGTAACCCATGACATAATAAACTTGGCCCGGAAGAATTGAAAGTAATGTGAAGAGTGGTGTTTAGTTTGAGGGTATGAGAGTTCATTTCGAATACAATTGTTTGCTTAATGGGTCTTGTTATTTCGAATGGGTATCAAACCCACAAAATTAAGCACATTCTAAACCCGCTAAAACAGATGAGTTCACAAATCCATTCCTATTTCGATGCCGTTAATGACTTGTTTCTTTTATTTCGTGGAAGTTGCATCGTGTCGTATTCAATAGTGAGAGAGGATATGTATTGTGCAGTATATGAAATAGGAGGGTAAAGATTGGAAACTTGACATTTAAGAGACAGGTGTTAACAGCTAGAGCCCTTGCTATCAGTGTCCCAGATGATCATGGCATGGCTAGAGACTAGAGAAGCAGAGAGTACAATCGTACTAATGGCCAGACCAAA
Source organism: Artemisia argyi (assembly GCA_030686995.1). NCBI lineage: Eukaryota > Viridiplantae > Streptophyta > Magnoliopsida > Asterales > Asteraceae > Artemisia > Artemisia argyi. The sequence goes on along the minus strand of CM060700.1, from coordinate 240,767,664 downwards.
TATTGACTATCTATACTAGAGGTGCCAAAACAGGCGGGTCGGGCGGGCACGGGCTACGGACTACGGGCTCAACGGGCGCGGGTCAAACGGGTGCATGTTATACGACAAAAATTTCTCAAACGTAACACCTCATTTATATTTAAGTAATATATCCATAAGTTTTTCATTAAATGTTATCTAATTGGGAGAAAAACATGTGTGCTCATTATACTCATTTAACTTCTAAATGGGCAATATATGCCCATTTAAAAAAAAAGGGCCCAAATGTACCCAAATCTTTTAAAAATGTGCCAATTTAACCCATTTTTTTTATTTTGAGCACAAATTTTCACCTCTAATCTATACATAATTAATCTACTCAACTAAACCTGATTTTAGTTTTGAGCAAATTACTAAAAAAAAATGAAAAGTTAGTCCATTTTATAGTTAAGAAAACAAAATTTTAAAATAGATTAGTGCGACCGACCGACTATACGACTCTATTAATATTTTCAAAACGTGTCCTCTTTTTAATTTGAAAAGTACTAATGGCTAATCGGACCCGAACCCGCACTCGATTTAGCTTATCCGGATCAAGTTACTCGGGTCAACCCGAGTAACCCAAATATTAAATAAGAATGGGTATCGGGTTAAAAATGTTTAGCTAAATGGGGTTCGGATCGACCCGATTGACTCGAGCAATGGTTTATATATATATATATATATATATATATATATATATATATATATATATATTGAATTAGGAAACTCCTTCAATCATTTACACATATTCAAGTTGGCCCGAACCCGACTAACTCGAGTTCTTAATAAGATCGGGTTTTGGTATTTTTTTTATCCTTAACCCGAGTTTGACCCGACCTGAATTGACATGAACCCGACCCGATTAACATCCCTATTGGTTGGTGGGATGTTTTTTGTGCGACTGACAGCTATTGTACTTTCATGCAATCAAATTTTGTCTTTATCTAAGAAAACAAAAAAAAATCAAATTTTGTTTTTTTTATACAAAATTGATTGCACAAAAATACAAAAATCGTCACTTGCATAAAAAGTACAAGGTCCATTTCGAGATTTATTTTATTTATTTTATTTTTTCTTTATAAAATAGACTACTCTTTCATTTTATGCTATTTTTTAGGGAATTTTAGCTTTATCATAAAAAACAACTCATATGAACTAAAAATTTATTTGGTGAAAGGGTTAAGAATGCTCGACCTATTTAAGGTTTTGTATTATGTGAGAGTTGATGAATTAAGAATTAGGTTTTTACATTGAACGAAAAAGTTTGAAAATACGTCGACATTTTGAATAGGCCAGTTGGACACGCAATTGTGTGAAGGTTACATGTTGTGCTGTATATACACAAACTGATCAATTTATTCAGCTATAATTAAATTGTTTAAAGTTATTTTTGTTATAGATTAAATTAGTGTCAAACGAGGTAGCTAGATCTTAATCTGCAGAATACACAACAGGGAATTGTTAACTTCAAGTTAAGGCGCAAAGGTTGTTTTGCTCAACACAAGATACTAAACAAAATATGAGTGGCCTGGTGAACAAAAGATTTGAGTTTTAGCCTCAAATTGAGCCAACAGGTGTTATCATAAGGTGTTATTGTCGTTGCCTTAACATACAAACAGCAAAATACATCAACAGGAAACAACAAAAAAAGATATTGGTTTATTTATTTTGGGTAGTTCCAATGTGATCATCCTACCATTGAAAACCAGACCAAACTTTAAACAATAGAAAAAGGCGGACTTCAATTTCCTCCCAAATCATGCAAGTCACTGCAGAAAAAAAAATATCAACTGTTAGAACTGGAATCATATCTTCACACCTAATTCATCAACAGCTTAAAAACAATAGATGCAATGGATCTACACATCGACCAAGATTATTGTCTTAAAAGTATCGAATACTTTAATTACAGATACGAAACATAAGTATGCAGACTTATTAATTCCAGTGATTCTATTATACATCAGATTTCATACCAACCACAAAATTTGGTATGAAAATCACTGAAACAAACACTCTAACCGAACATAAATCAATGACAAGTCCGTCAGATCTAATAAAACAACGGAGTACTATTTAACTAGCATAGAATATATTCCTATGTAAACAGGGACTAATTCATCAATCTAAAACTGCCAATTCCAAGTATAAATTCAGATATATGTAAACTATAGCAGTTGTTTACCACCTAAGATAATGTTCTAACCATAAGATGGCGAGGTATAGACGTGATAATGAAGAAATCTGGAATCTACAACCAAGTGGCAGTAAATGAAGGAGCATACAGAAGCTGTATTAACTATTAAGTCTTTAAAAGTAACTAAAGACTACCTAATTAGTCAAACACCCCCTAAATACTTTGATGATTGCGATCAAATTTTGTTCTGTTTGTTTCAAAAACTTGATGTTTTGTTGATTTGATACTAGTGTTTGAATAACACCATCATACTTTTAACAGCACAATAACCAAATAAACACCTAAATAACCATAACTAAACACCGCCTTATTAACCAATCAGATCCAATACTATCTCATAGAGCATCTCATCAAATAATCTAAAACCACACCTAGGCCAGATAGACATATAAACATAAGCATCCAACTCGCCTTAAGAATTTTTTTTTAATGCTCACTTCCCGGAAAATAACAAACAAAGATCATGTAAGGGAATGAAACGAAAACTAAAACCAACAAGCCTAAGAGGATGTTTAGGATTGCTTATTTGGCTACTTATGCTTGTAAGCGAAATCAGATAAGCAGAGCAGTCCAAAAAATAGTGTTTGAATTTGCTTGTGGTGTCAAGAGAAAATGCAATTAGCCAATAATATAAGCTAATCCAAATACCAACTAAACACATCAGGTTCATTAATCAGTCATATCCAAATACGATTCCATAAAACATTCATGATTCCTCATGCACCAAACTCCTTGTTAGTTTGTTACACGTCTAAAATCACCAATCCCAAATATAAAATCAAAATTTCATCAAGTATGGGAATGAAACAAAATGAAAACTCGGCTGCCATCAACAAAAAAACAAATGCAAATCAATAAATATGGGTGTTTGGCAAAGCTTAATTGTGTGCCTATTGGTTTGTCATGTTATCAACACATAGTAAACTTACCCAAAACCAATTCTTAAGAAGTACTTATCACTGTTCCGAAGAGTTATATAGCATTAAGATAACACGGCTTAGAAAGTGAGTTTCCAAAACACAATAACCTCTTTTTATAAGCTTAGCCGAACCGGCCCAGGGTGTGTTTGGCTAAGCTTATAAAAAGTTATTATTCATCTAGCAAAATACCATTTCTAATGAACGTTAGCAAAAATATTTTTTACCCTTACAGGACACTTATAATACCAAACAAACACCATAACAACAAATCAGAGCCAATAATATCACACCTATATAAAAGTCCATATTTACAAAGGATTAAAGAATACCAACACATTAAGAAATAACACAAACACATTACACCGAGTAGACATCTTCTAATGTTCTCATGTTAAGATATTTTTCAAAAGGTTCACTTCCACAAAAGCAACAAATAAACAAAGCATAAAGCATGGAAATGAAAACTCGACCACAATCAACATGTAGTTAAATACAAAATTACAAATCATCTTTAGGGGTGTTCACCTAAGGTTAATCAGGTCTTACTTAGGTTATTATAAGAAATAAGCTTATACAATCCAATCAATTTCTAAAAAAGTAGTGATTAGCTTTGTGAAGAGTTATATAGTTTAGTTTATGTTTATTTTATCAACACCTGTTAAAAGGTTTGTTCGCAAAACATAATCCGCTGGCTTATTGCCTTTCAAGTAACCATTTCCACCGAACATCATCATAAATCATTTTTAAGCTCTCAAAAGGCTAAAAGCCACCTTTTTAGACAGTGTCCGGAAAAGTTTATGATAATTTGATACATAATAAACTAATAAGCGCCTAAATAACCTTAACAAAACACCACCTAATTTTAATTTGTAATAACACCAATATGATTGCAGTCGAGTTTTGTTTCATTCTCTTACTCGATCCTCTATTCATTTGACACCAATATTTAAACAACCTTATAATATTATAACAAACACCAAAACAACAAATCAGATCCACATATAAATTCAATAATTCAAGTATGGAATGAAACAAAAAGTAAAACTCGACTGCCATCAACAAAAAACAAATAGAAATCAGAATTTAGGGAGTGTTAGGCAAAGCTTAATTGCGTACTTATTGGTTTATAAAGCGTTCGGATAAGTATAATGTCTGTTGATAACATAATTTACCAATAAGCACGCAATTAAGCTGTGCCAAACACCCCCTAAACCTGATTTCTATTTGTATAACAAATCACAGATCCGTACCTAAAAAAAAGACACCAGATCAATGACCGCCATGTTCTTTAGCATGCTGAGCATGCTCCAAATGACGACGCTCCTCAGGCAAAGCAACGAGATATGAAAAAATCATACCGCCAAAACAGACATGGTAAAGAGGGGTGATGGAATCAGTCTGGATGTATTTAGCATGGTAGTTGTCTAAAAATCTTTGGATGAAGTTTTTGGCGTTGGCTGTGTTCATCATTGGTTTGACGTGAGCGGGGACTTCGCTTACTTTCATGCCTTTGATCTCACTGAAAAACTTCCTCATCGCCATTTTTGAGAGATTTGAGATTGGATTTGAGATGTGAGATGAAATGAAACCCTAGTTTTGGTTGTTTTGATATGTTGGTGATAATTGGGGGAAATTCTGTTTGTCGTGTCTTTTTTGGCCTTGTAAGTGATGGGCTTTGATTTGGGTCAGTTAAACTCTTTTGATTGTGTGTTGCCGCAATTGGTCTATTGGATTGCTTATTATTTATTGTTTGCCGCAATTGATTTGGGTCGGTTAATTAACCCCCTTCTTAGAAGTTTTTGTGGTTGCTTCTTCAGTCCTTCAAATCTAAAATGAGGGAATCAGATGCAGAGTTTAAAGGAAAAACAATTTAATCATTGATACGCGGAAACAGATAATGATTAGTGATAGTGGTACGTTTAAGTTCACGATAGTCGATACGTCATCGCATACTTCGCTCGTTCTTCTTCATAAACAAACAAGAGCATCTAAAGAGAATCACAAGGGTTAAAAATCATGTTCCATCAGCTCCTTCAATCTCTCAACTTCTATGGCACCATGGGTTCTTCACAGATATCAGTTCAATGTCCACTCTACTTCTTAAGCAGGAAGGAGTACCAAAAGGTTCATCAGAGAATACCGGAAAATCTTCGTATGACAAAATATTTCCCAATAGTAGAACTTTCCAAGGGTTGATAATAATGGTTTTCAGGACAACTTGGTAATCACATGAGTTTGGGGTAGGTGTTTCCCTAGTGACAGAAATTTTAGCAGATGTAGAGAGTCATCATAATGGAATAGGGTGAAGCAGATTTTTAAGGTCACATTTCAGATATGGTAGTCTATGGTATCTTCACGAATAGCCATTCAGTCCAAAAGACCGTACAATCAGACATCTCAAAGTCAAAGGATTCATAGAGTGAATACATTCGTCAAATCATACAGATAGTTCATATATCAGGGTCAAGTACATGGTTCAACAAAATGTTGGGATGGATAAACGAATAGTTCAATGTGTGGGAATTTCGTTTAGCTTCTTAGCATAAGTAGCAGGTAGGATGTGTATCATTGGTAATACGAACATCGTATAATTGTCAATCATGAGAGTTACAGAATCTCAGTCATCAGCATCATCATGCTTAGTTAACAAATCCATATAGAGATAGTATTTACATCATACCCTTCCAAAGGAAACGGTTGGCAGAACAAGGTTCATCATTCAAAGAGAGGAAACAAAACTTCTCATATTCGTGGTTCATAATTACCAAGATTCTCATAGGAGTAGCAATGGATCATACAGAGTTAAGTAGTATCGGATGATACATTCATACCCAGCATAAGTAATGAATTTACAGAATGTGTCGAACACATTGCGGTTGAATGACCTACGATGTGGTCGAAAAGGTGTCAAACAGCTTATCAAACAAATCGGAGGCGGAGATCAAAATCTGAAGGTGGAACTTAAATGTGTAAGGTATCCAGGTAGCTTTCCGAGGTATTCCCAACTTACTTGGTTACTAAGCTTAAGTTGCAAAACTTCTAACTTCTAAAGCAAAGGTCCTTATAAGGCTTATCTAAGAGCAAAGGCACGATCAGAGTGATGCGGAAGCAAATGATACTTACATAAATGTCTTAGTCTACCCATTCCTCACTGGTAATAACTTGGGTTCCTATGGGGAATCCTAAGGTAAAGTTTCAAAGGTTGTCTTATGAGCGCCTACAGTGGAAACTTAGGGGTCCAAACTTCACAGGTCAAGGGTAAATGTATTACGAATCGCAGCCTGGTCTCTGATACCATAATTGTAACACCCCGCCTTACGCAAACCACAATATTGTCCGCTTTGCCCGCAGGCTCACGGCTTTGTTTTTGTGGCCTCATTTGAAGACTTCCCGGTAGGTCACCCAGGCCAGTTCTACCCTCACATGAGCACGCTTAACTGCCAGTTCCTAAGAACCCCACACGCAGTAGGCCACAAAACGCGTTGTGTCATTGTAAGGCGAATGTTATCTTATGAGCCTAGCATCTCTCCAGGCCACAGCCGATGTGGGATTTGCCTAGGGTGTTACATAAGGTTTCATTTGTTAAGTCCATTGATAATCATAATTGTTTTTTAAATACCCATAGTTATTCATTAATGTGATTAGGGTTTTATTGATGAAATAAAGTTAACACATGTTTAAAGTATCCGTATTAATGTTCAAGTGCATTTTAGGGTCTAAACTCATTAAACGGTATTTAAATTAACCAAAACCCTAACAAATGTCTTATATCTGATTTTAGCATATTCTTGTTCTTACTTTACAAATTTTAAAAGCATACTTAGACACTTATAGAGATGCTCAAATATTTATCATTGGTACCTATATGTGCTATGTAATTACTGTAATTTTTTCCAGATTTTATTTCAAAGTGCAAGTACCATTTCAAAAATCGTTTTCCCAAACCTGTCAAGAAAGTGCACTGCAGAGAGTTTGTATTTATTAAACATATCAAGACCCTTCCGAAAAATCCACAAAGATTACAGGAAGTCATATACATCTTAAACATCATCGCTGTAAAAGTAGAGCTCTTAACACCTTATGGTTTGAAAACTAAAAATCAAAAACACCGACTGATTTTCAGACCCAATTTCTCAGTTTTTGACAATTAATCTCCCAAAAATCAAAATACTACTCTCCGAACCTCCAATGACCACGAAATTTGATATTCAGTTAGTACACTTCACAAACTCAGTTTTAGACTCAAGAATCATTGAAAAACATGTTAGTATCATTAAGTTATCCCACTTGCAAAACAAACCAAATTCTGGACAGCATGAAAGTGAGACATAGAACAACCTAATTCTTATATCTAGAGTTTTCCCATTTTAATGCCATTTAACGTGTCATCAAGGACTAGTTTAGGGCATCTATTTAGGAGCAAGTCAACAATGGGGCTGCTAAACACGACATCCAAAACAGTCCATTAACACGACACAAGACAAGCCCTAATCCTTTGTATTAATTTATGCACGCCCCATACTTAATTATTTTAGGGTTTGTTCCAGATACTAGGGTTTATAAACATGCATGAAAAGGTCTAGTTAGTGGTTCACGATCAAGTTTAAGGTCGAGTGATAAAGGGTAGATTCAAGACAGAAAGTATGGGTCGAATTCTCAAGGTTCTAGCATGTCATATATGTGATTTCAAGTGGCGTTTTATTATGTTGCATATTTAACGAGACAAAGAGTACACCCATGCATGATTAAGATGATTCATATAACATGTTTTAACTTCTGCTTTCCTATATAAATGTGTGTGTCGTATGTATTGAAACAAAAAGGGTCACATGAGTACCTTGGGGCTGGAATCACAAAACAACAAAACAAGGGCCAAAACAATCAATGGGAACCAGATCCTACACACATACATCGGTCACCAAGGGTTGTTAAACGTGACACAATGATGCGGGATCACAAGACCTCACAAAAGGTTTTACTTCTCAAGGGATCTTGAGAAGCTTGTAAACCTCCAGGCAGTGTACCTGACCGTTGTAGTGTAGTATATGGTAGGTCTGGGGGATTGATCGTTCTCTAGGGGAATAGTGTCGTTAGGATTGAGATGTAGGTTAACTAGGTCTAAAGGCGAGGGATGATTCTTTTTATATTTTTTATATTTTATGAAAGCAGTAAAAATCTCAGGTATTGGAAGAGTGGGCGGAATTAGTTGCTAGCTAACTAACCCAAAATTACTAATAAAACAAATAAAATAAAATAACAAGAAAAGTAACTGCGGTGGATTACTTATAAGAGACAAATGTGTTTACTTAGATTTCACTATTCCCTAGTTATCTCTTATTGATTTATTGATTTGTTATAATTGTTTGATTGAAGTATTGTTGTAACAAACCGGAATTTTTCAAACTGATTTCTAATAATAAATTACGTTTATTATTTCATAAGTTTCACTTTTGGATTTTTAGGAACTATTTAAAACTAAAAAACGAGAGGTTGTCTTGTTCAGTCTGAAAAATGACACCACACGCGTACCGACACTACCTTAGTAATGGCATAGATCCAATAATTTATATCAAGAGTCGATACTGGTGCTTTATACTACTTTTATAAAAACGTTCTCAAAAATTATAATTTTCGCATTCGAGCCAAATCGGATACCACGTTTACACCAAAGCTCAACGGAACACAAAGTACTCATGACACCTTCTTTATAAATAAAACACAAGTTATTAACAAAACTTATATATTTTTACCCTTCACGTCTAAATAATAAAAAAAAAATGAAAATGAAAACTTTATAACACTTCCTTCTTATCCTCATTTTCTCACCTATGTTATGCCTTGGAAAAAGTTATACACGCCTCCCTTCTCTCTCTTGAATACCTCGAACGTTTCTTCAAAGAAAATCAATGTCCAGTTATCAAAAATGGATATGTTCCCCTGTGCTTCTCGAGTACAGTCCCTAGATATATCACTTTCACTATATTTTGTTCTTTGGTGTGATGTGTTCCAAGGATCTAGTTAACCAAGCGGATGGTTACTGTTTCCTTTCTCCCCTCCCCAAGCTTAGTCACGAGATGTGATATGAAAAAGCAAGGGATAGTGACCGATGCTTGTATAGTCACGAGATGTGATATCACAACAATGGTTTCACATCAGATCATAATAAAGCATACAATTACAGTAATACAAAAGTTTCAAATAAGATTTAGGATCTACCAGGTTATCAAGTCCAGATTTGCTATCAAGTCTTCTAATCCAAGGGTACACTCTTTCCATAACCCAGCTTCCTACTAAAACCTGCCGCAGGAAAAAGGAAATGCGGCTGAGCTTAAAAAGCCCAGTGAACAGATACATATACAAAGCAATGATAATAAAACAGAACTGAATTATAGTGCATTGGGGACATAGAATAAGGAATAGATAAAAGAGTAATAGAATAGAAAGAAGAAAGGATAGTCATCTACCACGAGCCCAAAACTCAAAGTCATATATCTCAAAATCATAAGCCGTCAATACCATAATTCTTCATAATCATATAGAGGGGAGTCCTCTCAGATAATCAGATAATATGAGGGGTGTCCTCATTCTTCAAATGGGTGGAGTAGCTAGCTCCCAGAAATTGTGAAAGGCGTGTATTGCACACAGCACCAGTCACCTCAAAGTCATAGTTAAATCCACTAAACAGATCAGATCTAGGATTGCAATCCATACGCCCCTTACTCAAAGTCAATCTCAAAGTCATATACTCAAAGTCATAATAGCCGGCAGATAATCATAAAAGGGACGGCGTGAGAAATCACTCACCCACACATGAGTCATGCCAGTGGTGCATCACAGACATGCCTATGGTACCTCCATAGGTAGGGAAACATAAATGGCTCGGGTATCAAACTAAGAGTCAGGTCTTAAAGTCATGCAAAAGGTCATATAGCAAAAAGTGCATCTCAAGGTCATCTCAAAATCATAATATCAGAAGTCATATCAATGGTTCAGAATATCCAAGGTTCATTCCCAAGGGTTCATTTCAAAAGATTTGTTATTAAGTTTCGTAAGTTCAAAATAAAATGTGAAAGAGTTAAGAGAAAATAGATTTAAAAACTTTAATAGTCATTTACCCATTTCATCTCAAAGATCTCCCTTTTTAAACATTCTTCATAAAAGCCAATTAATCCTTCCTTTAAAATGGTTTCGTTTCAAAATCATAGAGTGTCATTTCAAAACAGCTTCCTTCCATAACATCAAGTTATATTTTCAAAAGGTTTTCATATCAAATTATCATAAAAGATGAACCAGAGATATCGGATATTCAAGGGTCAGAAGTCATAGCAACGAAATCAAATCAGAAGCTAACATATCAAAGCTTAACAGAAATCAGAGGAAGTTCACAACAGAAGGAAACATAGCAATGGCTTTGGGAATCTTAACTGAATCATAGCTCAAAGTCATAAGAAGAATATAGGAGCCTTTACTGAAAAGGCAGAGTATCCGTACCTTATTACGAAAGCACAAATAGAAACGAGCACAGAATAAGGAATAGCTCAAGATCTTTTCTTCTTCACACCTAGAGGAGAAGAGGGGGAATCATAATTCATTCTCAAATTCATGCCTTTCCATTTTAAGTAACTTTCCCTCTTTAGCAGGTTTCTATAAATAGTAGTTTCCACTCTTAGAAAGTTTCCATATTTAGAAAGTTAAATCATTATTATTGGTAATAAGATATCTTTTAACATAATTACACCTTTGGTCCTTGGGGTTTCATAACTTTGCATTTTATACCCTTTTACTTTCCAAAATTACACTTTAAACCTTTTAGTATTCAAAGTTACACATTAAACCCTTAACTTATCCATTTTACATAATGAGCACTTATTTTATTAAGTTATTCGAATGGATACTCAAACTTTTATAATTTACACTTTAAGTCCCTCAAGTTATAAAAGTTACATATTTAACCCTTTAATTTACAATTTCAACTTTTAATTACTACTAATTTCATATTAGGCCATTAAATTATCAAAGTGACACATAAAGCCCTGAATATATTAATTTACTCAAAACAGCTCCAAGTTTCCAGAAATTACATGTTTAGTCCCTCTCTTTTAATTATTTTCAAAACAAACCCTAATTAGGTTTAAAATACATTTTAATCCATTAAATGCAAAACTTACACTTAGCACCCTCATTATATAATTTATTCGAATATTATACAGCCCACAATAAGTTCTAAAAATAACCCTTGAGTTTTAAAAGTTACAAAACTCACCCAAAACTTTTAGCCAAATCGTATAAACCAAAAACATAGATTTTAGAAACCCTAATCCTTCTAATCAATTCCCAATCATTAACTCATCATTACATATCATTAATTATCACCTTTTTACAGCCCTAAACCAAAACCCTAGATCCCACGATTTTATTTTCTTTTTCTCTTATACGTTTTAATTAAAAATCAATAAATCAAAATAATTCAAAAACTCATGATTCAAGCCATGTTAATTCTTCCCAATATTTTTCCAGATCATATTACATTATAACAAGTGTAAATAAATTTTATTAGGAATTGTTATGGATCGGAAGGTATATTACCCAATTACACTCGTTTTTAGGGTTTTAAATCGCGAAAGGGATGTCGAGCATGCATGGGTCGAATCCAACAATTTATTTGATGTTTATAAGGTATAAAGGGTCTGAGAAAAATACCAAATCAATTTTAGAACGTGTGGAAACAGTAGTTCGATCAGATGTATACTCGATTGGCCAAAACACTCCAAAAATCGTCACGACTTCACCAAAGGTCTAGCAACCTTGAAACCAATTTTCGTGGGTCTTATTACATGTAAGGAACATCAGAAAAATGATAGATGAATTATATAGTGGTCGATTTAAGCAGAAACATTTTACCTCTTTTCTAGGGCTCGACAAAGGAAAACAAATGCTACGATCGTGTAAGGCTTCAACAACTCGAATGGGATTTTTCTTGGCTTCTTAGGATGTTGATGAATCACAGAAAAATGCTTGAGAGTGATGGGAGAGTCGAATGGAGGCTGTGAGGATTTCTTTGTGTGTTATGAAAATCGGTTTTAGGGTTTTTAAGAGAAAAGATATGGTTTGATTTTTTTAAAGGGAATGTCGTGTGGTATAAGGGGGGGGGGGAGACCAGAATTTTCGAAATTATTGGTTGGGAGAATAATTGTGATGATTATCTTCCTTATTTACCAAATTTAAATCATTTTAAATCTCCTTAAAATTCATTTTATCTCATTCAGCTCTTGTAGGGGTATTTTGGTAATTTTACCACTTGTATAAATGTTAAATGTAATAGTTAAAATTATTTGGATACATAACTTGTGCATTGTTTGAAGTTTGGGATTTATTTGGAGACTTTATAAGCTTTTAATTAAATTTCAAATTTGTAAGGGCAATTTGGTCTTTTCACATGTTCACGGATTTTAGGTGTTACAACTTCTTCCCCTCTAAAAAGAAAAATTTCGTCCTCGAAATTTGAAATCGCAAAGTTAGACGAAGTCGTAGTAAATCGTAACAGGTCGTCACAACCATTCTCACGCTCGGGGAGGTTCTTCCAAAAGATCTTTGGACCCAAATGGTTTCTCATGACTCGTAACTATTGTCAAAATAGTTTCAGATTTCCCAGAAAGGCATATCATATTGAATTTGAATCAAAAGGATGATGTACCAAACATAACGGATGATAATCGAATTCTCCAGGAAGAGGTATAAAAATTCATAGGATTTCAACGAATTGATTAGGCGAACCAGATGAGAGTACATTAAATCGTAGTAAACATGGGTGATATAAGGTTTAACTCTTCAGCTTCTCAAATAGTCTCGGCTTTCAGATAACCTTCCAAAGGTATTCTCATAAACAAACAGATCTCGTTTCCTCAAAGTCCACAATCACATATTTTACTCATAGTAGATCATAATGAACAACTTCACGAATGCGAATCGTATACGGACAGAAAGCATATCGTTAGATATCGTCAACGGCAGAAATTTCATAATGGAACCTAAGATTCTTATCAGAAGTTGCAAAGATCAGCAAAACACGTGTCGAGAGTCCAAACGTTCGAATCGTATATCAAGGACAGCAGATTAAACGTATAGGTAGAATGAACCTAAAGTCTCACTAAACTCAGATGATCTTGATCAGATGTCAGAATTCTAAAGCTTCTAAGGCACTTCTTAAAATATCATATGCCCACCATAAGTGCACGTTATATGATGTAAGTATTATCACGTTGGCCAGGCGTCATAATACTGGCATCATATACATATGCCCTCATGATGATCATACTTTATCTCAAGTCGTGAACACCCAAACTTATTTAAATCCACCTAGTCCACCTACAGTCTCAGAGGTCACCAAAATCAAACAACATAACTAAGAGAACGAAATTACTCGAAGAGTAACGGAGATCCGAGAATGTCATTCAAAATTAAGGTACATCATCAGTAACGTCAATTCTTTACAGCATCATCTCGTCTAAACACAATGTCCGCTTTCAACTCCGTCCACTCGTTTACAAATTTCAAAATTTCTTCCAAGTTGGAGTAGTCTGTTTATTCTTGTCCGTCTTACCTCATGATTAAGAGAATTTAAAATCGAGTCTGGTTCCTCCGGTCTTCAGCAGCTCCTCTTGGTAGTGTGGTATCGTAACGGCAGTCTCTGACACGATCACTATGCATCCCTCCATTCGCAGGTCTGCTTCTGCTCTCAATTCATCTTAGTACAACTAAAATGAATAGAGAAACAAGACTGCGTTTCTTCGACAGGTCTTCTAACATAGCTCCAGGTTTTAAGGTACATGATGTTGTTGTCGACTCCAGGTTGTGTGTTGAATGGTTCGTCTTCTTTGGTCTGGTTGTCTTGATGCCCAAACTGAAACCTTCACGTGTTGCATGATGTATGATTGAGCACTATCCTAGTTCCTCACTTCTTCTTGTATGCTTCTTCCATGGTAATGCTTGTCGCAACCATCTCCTACGACTCTTCCACCAAGTTTCTAACTCCGATAACGATCTTCGATCTTGGTCCTTCTTGTGAAAGCTCTGTCTTTACATTATACAGGGTAGTGTTGTCTATTATGCTTTCTGAACGTCAATAAAATTTCTCTTCCAGAACAAAGGGTCGTCTCACCAATAATCTCTATGTTCTTCTTTCGTTTTAGAACACAACACAATGTCATACTATGACAATTTGTCCCAAACACGCGAAAAACATGATTATTCTAGCCAACACCATTGGCATCATTCAAGTTCATAAATGTTATAACGAGTGCAAAGGCAACTTCAGAAATCATCTCAGGGAATTTTCATATCGCCTTCTTTCTTCTTCAGGAACTGAAATACTTCCCAAAGGTTACTCTCGGTTAATTAACCCCCTTCTTAGAAGTTTTTGTGGTTGCTTCTTCAGTCCTTCAAATCTAAAATGAGGGAATCAGATGCAGAGTTTAAAGGAAAAACAATTTAATCATTGATACGCGGAAACAGATAATGATTAGTGATAGTGGTACGTTTAAGTTCACGATAGTCGATACGTCATCGCATACTTCGCTCGTTCTTCTTCATAAACAAACAAGAGCATCTAAAGAGAATCACAAGGGTTAAAAATCATGTTCCATCAGCTCCTTCAATCTCTCAACTTCTATGGCACCATGGGTTCTTCACAGATATCAGTTCAATGTCCACTCTACTTCTTAAGCAGGAAGGAGTACCAAAAGGTTCATCAGAGAATACCGGAAAATCTTCGTATGACAAAATATTTCCCAATAGTAGAACTTTCCAAGGGTTGATAATAATGGTTTTCAGGACAACTTGGTAATCACATGAGTTTGGGGTAGGTGTTTCCCTAGTGACAGAAATTTTAGCAGATGTAGAGAGTCATCATAATGGAATAGGGTGAAGCAGATTTTTAAGGTCACATTTCAGATATGGTAGGCTATGGTATCTTCACGAATAGCCATTCAGTCCAAAAGACCGTACAATCAGACATCTCAAAGTCAAAGGATTCATAGAGTGAATACATTCGTCAAATCATACAGATAGTTCATATATCAGGGTCAAGTACATGGTTCAACAAAATGTTGGGATGGATAAACGAACAGTTCAATGTGTGGGAATTTCGTTTAGCTTCTTAGCATAAGTAGCAGGTAGGATGTGTATCATTGGTAATACGAACATCGTATAATTGTCAATCATGAGAGTTACAGAATCTCAGTCATCAGCATCATCATGCTTAGTTAACAAATCCATATAGAGATAGTATTTACATCATACCCTTCCAAAGGAAACGGTTGGCAGAACAAGGTTCATCATTCAAAGAGAGGAAACAAAACTTCTCATATTCGTGGTTCATAATTACCAAGATTCTCATAGGAGTAGCAATGGATCATACAGAGTTAAGTAGTATCGGATGATACATTCATACCCAGCATAAGTAATGAATTTACAGAATGTGTCGAACACATTGCGGTTGAATGACCTACGATGTGGTCGAAAAGGTGTCAAACAGCTTATCAAACAAATCGGAGGCGGAGATCAAAATCTGAAGGTGGAACTTAAATGTGTAAGGTATCCAGGTAGCTTTCCGAGGTATTCCCAACTTACTTGGTTACTAAGCTTAAGTTGCAAAACTTCTAACTTCTAAAGCAAAGGTCCTTATAAGGCTTATCTAAGAGCAAAGGCACGATCAGAGTGATGCGGAAGCAAATGATACTTACATAAATGTCTTAGTCTACCCATTCCTCACTGGTAATAACTTGGGTTCCTATGGGGAATCCTAAGGTAAAGTTTCAAAGGTTGTCTTATGAGCGCCTACAGTGGAAACTTAGGGGTCCAAACTTCACAGGTCAAGGGTAAATGTATTACGAATCGCAGCCTGGTCTCTGATACCATAATTGTAACACCCTGCCTTACGCAAACCACAATATTGTCCGCTTTGCCCGCAGGCTCACGGCTTTGTTTTTGTGGCCTCATTTGAAGACTTCCCGGTAGGTCACCCAGGCCAGTTCTACCCTCACATGAGCACGCTTAACTGCCAGTTCCTAAGAACCCCACACGCAGTAGACCACAAAACGCGTTGTGTCATTGTAAGGCGAATGTTATCTTATGAGCCTAGCATCTCTCCAGGCCACAGCCGATGTGGGATTTGCCTAGGGTGTTACATAAGGTTTCATTTGTTAAGTCCATTGATAATCATAATTGTTTTTTAAATACCCATAGTTATTCATTAATGTGATTAGGGTTTTATTGATGAAATAAAGTTAACACATGTTTAAAGTATCCGTATTAATGTTCAAGTGCATTTTAGGGTCTAAACTCATTAAACGGTATTTAAATTAACCAAAACCCTAACAAATGTCTTATATCTGATTTTAGCATATTCTTGTTCTTACTTTACAAATTTTAAAAGCATACTTAGACACTTATAGAGATGCTCAAATATTTATCATTGGTACCTATATGTGCTATGTAATTACTGTAATTTTTTCCAGATTTTATTTCAAAGTGCAAGTACCATTTCAAAAATCGTTTTCCCAAACCTGCAAGAAAGTGCACTGCAGAGAGTTTGTATTTATTAAACATATCAAGACCCTTCCGAAAAATCCACAAAGATTACAGGAAGTCATATACATCTTAAACATCATCGCTGTAAAAGTAGAGCTCTTAACACCTTATGGTTTGAAAACTAAAAATCAAAAACACCGACTGATTTTCAGACCCAATTTCTCAGTTTTTGACAATTAATCTCCCAAAAATCAAAATACTACTCTCCGAACCTCCAATGACCACGAAATTTGATATTCAGTTAGTACACTTCACAAACTCAGTTTTAGACTCAAGAATCATTGAAAAACATGTTAGTATCATTAAGTTATCCCACTTGCAAAACAAACCAAATTCTGGACAGCATGAAAGTGAGACATAGAACAACCTAATTCTTATATCTAGAGTTTTCCCATTTTAATGCCATTTAACGTGTCATCAAGGACTAGTTTAGGGCATCTATTTAGGAGCAAGTCAACAATGGGGCTGCTAAACACGACATCCAAAACAGTCCATTAACACGACACAAGACAAGCCCTAATCCTTTGTATTAATTTATGCACGCCCCATACTTAATTATTTTAGGGTTTGTTCCAGATTCTAGGGTTTATAAACATGCATGAAAAGGTCTAGTTAGTGGTTCACGATCAAGTTTAAGGTCGAGTGATAAAGGGTAGATTCAAGACAGAAAGTATGGGTCGAATTCTCAAGGTTCTAGCATGTCATATATGTGATTTCAAGTGGCGTTTTATTATGTTGCATATTTAACGAGACAAAGAGTACACCCATGCATGATTAAGATGATTCATATAACATGTTTTAACTTCTGCTTTCCTATATAAATGTGTGTGTCGTATGTATTGAAACAAAAAGGGTCACATGAGTACCTTGGGGCTGGAATCACAAAACAACAAAACAAGGGCCAAAACAATCAATGGGAACCAGATCCTACACACATACATCGGTCACCAAGGGTTGTTAAACGTGACACAATGATGCGGGATCACAAGACCTCACAAAAGGTTTTACTTCTCAAGGGATCTTGAGAAGCTTGTAAACCTCCAGGCAGTGTACCTGACCGTTGTAGTGTAGTATATGGTAGGTCTGGGGGATTGATCGTTCTCTAGGGGAATAGTGTCGTTAGGATTGAGATGTAGGTTAACTAGGTCTAAAGGCGAGGGATGATTCTTTTTATATTTTTTATATTTTATGAAAGCAGTAAAAATCTCAGGTATTGGAAGAGTGGGCGGAATTAGTTGCTAGCTAACTAACCCAAAATTACTAATAAAACAAATAAAATAAAATAACAAGAAAAGTAACTGCGGTGGATTACTTATAAGAGACAAATGTGTTTACTTAGATTTCACTATTCCCTAGTTATCTCTTATTGATTTATTGATTTGTTACAATTGTTTGATTGAAGTATTGTTGTAACAAACCGGAATTTTTCAAACTGATTTCTAATAATAAATTACGTTTATTATTTCATAAGTTTCACTTTTGGATTTTTAGGAACTATTTAAAACTAAAAAACGAGAGGTTGTCTTGTTCAGTCTGAAAAATGACACCACACGCGTACCGACACTACCTTAGTAATGGCATAGATCCAATAATTTATATCAAGAGTCGATACTGGTGCTTTATACTACTTTTATAAAAACGTTCTCAAAAATTATAATTTTCGCATTCGAGCCAAATCGGATACCACGTTTACACCAAAGCTCAACGGAACACAAAGTACTCATGACACCTTCTTTATAAATAAAACACAAGTTATTAACAAAACTTATATATTTTTACCCTTCACGTCTAAATAATAAAAAAAATGAAAATGAAAACTTTATAACACTTCCTTCTTATCCTCATTTTCTCACCTATGTTGTGCCTTGGAAAAAGTTATACACGCCTCCCTTCTCTCTCTTGAATACCTCGAACGTTTCTTCAAAGAAAATCAATGTCCAGTTATCAAAAATGGATATGTTCCCCTGTGCTTCTCGAGTACAGTCCCTAGATATATCACTTTCACTATATTTTGTTCTTTGGTGTGATGTGTTCCAAGGATCTAGTCAACCAAGCGGATGGTTACTGTTTCCTTTCTCCCCTCCCCAAGCTTAGTCACGAGATGTGATATGAAAAAGCAAGGGATAGTGACCGATGCTTGTTTTGGCCACTTCACAAATCGATACCAAGAAAGTCGGTCAAGCTTTTACTTGTTTTTCTTCTTTTTATTTCCAGCCGATCCAAGGGAGAACCACATCACCAAAAACTTCTTTCAAAATCAGAAAAATTATCTTTGGTGTGGTCGCTTGCTTGGATTCGGATTGGAAGAGTTATTTTTGGTCTCCTCTTCAAAGTATTGTAAGGATCTCAAAACCTTATATTTATGTTTTCGTATGTGTTTATACTTCTGTGTTTTATGGGGTTTGTTGGTTAATAAATCTGGTACCTTGTCATAAAACTTACGATTTCATTTACACCCTTTTAGTTGTGATGTTGTTTGATTGTTAGTGTCAATCGATCTATAGCCATGAATCTATGTGATGAGGCGAAAAATGATCCATTTTTAGGGGGTCATTTAAGCCGGAATTTGAATTTATTTGATCAAATATTGCCCTAAATCGTTCCTTTTATGATTTTAGGTACTTTGGGAGTGAATTCTGGAAAAGGAAGCATTTTGGACGTTTTTTGAGCATAAAAGTGAAGAAAACGGCAAAGTCTTAATTTTCCTTGCTGGGAACAGTACCTGACGGCGTCAAGAAGATATTGATGACGGCGTCAAGAGCAAAAGAGGTGATGGCCCAGTGAAAACGTGACGGCGTCAAAACAAGGCCGTCAAGAGTAAAAGTGGTGACGGCCCAGAGCAGCAATACACATGACGGCGTCAGATCTGGATCTAGGCAATCCGATTATATTTTTGGCGGCGGCAGAACTTTCTTCTTGACGCCGTCACCTTAGGAAATCTATATATAGTTTTTGTAATTTTCATTCTAAAGGGAGAGGAGAATTTTAAGGTCGACTTGAATAAACCCTAGCTCGTTTTTAACAGTATTTTCAAGGGTTTTCACCCCTTGAAACCCTTCATGTTCAATTGAGATAAGTATCCTTTCAATTCATTCAATATGTCTATGTGTTGTTTGAATATATCTTACGCTTGTCTTGATTTTAACATGCTAGGGTAGATCTCTTGTGTGTTTGCTTAGATGTAATGAAACCTAGGTGTTGATTATAGGTTGATTGCTTGTTTATAGTTGTAATGGATGAATGATTTCGATGTTAGGCTTAAGAAAATTGGCAGACTTCCATTGTGTAACATGCTTGAACGTCTTAAGAAACATGAACTAATGCGTACTAGGTTTTTATGGTTGTATTTAATGCATGAGCGAATTCTAGTGATCCCATGTTAGGAGCGTCTTGCAGGCTCGACATAGGAGTGAAGTAGGAGCTTATAGAGTTGGGGAAGTAAGTACGCCACCCCACGATTGGTATTAAGGAATATAACCCGTTATCCACGCAACTGTAACAAACAATTAACCTGTAAAAGATATCTAGGGAGTAGTCAAATCTAAGTAAACACAATTCTCCCATCTATTGTTCACACCACATTAGTAATTAGTTTAATTTACATTTCTGTTATTTTATTTTTATTGCATCTGTAGTTATTGGGTTAGTTGACTAGCAACTAATTCCGCCCATTCTTCCAAAAACTGAGATTTTTACTTGCTTTTATAAAATATAAAAATACAAAAAAGAATCATCCCTCACCTCTAGACCTAGTTTTTAGGCTTTCTAATCCTAGCGACACTATTCCTAAGTTGAACGATCAATCCCCCGGTACTTGTCACTATACTATACTACAACGATCAAGTACACTGCCTGGTGGGGGTTGTAAGCTTCTCGAGATCCCTCGAGAGGTAAAGCCTGGTGCAATTCCCACGCATCAAGTTTTTGGGGCCGCAGCCCGGGGAATAGTTATTGTCTAGGTTAGAATTTCTTTTTATTAGTTCTACTTTCTAGATTCCTTTCTAGTAAGATTTTTATTTTTATTTTTAGGTTTTCTTTAGTCTATCTTCTTCTTTGTGCCTTTGTTTGTAAAACCATTTTCATTTGTCTCCATGGTGGATGAAATTCCATTTAGATCATTAACAAATGAGGAACAATTAGTTTACTCGGATAGATTTGCTTCCTGTTGCTCCAATGAATTTTTAAGTGATCTTAGATATATACAAGAGGAGATGGGTGTAAAGTTTGATAGGTTTGATGAGTTATGCGCATGTGTGGCCTATATTAAACAGTCATTGTTAGGATCAATTCCTTTTAGTAAGACCTTTTGGAAAAAATTTGAGGAAAGCCTCCTAACCGTGAACCATGAGTTCATTGAATTGATGGGTTTGTATACATCACAACTTGAAGAAACAATTATGGAGGATTTAGCCGAGCATGATCATATTGAGCAAAAAGACCTAGGTTTTATGATCAATGACTTGGAATCTCAAGGAACACATGATGAGGATATAGATGATATTGAGATAAGGAAGGATGAGGTAAATAACACAAACCTACAAAGTACCCCACAACTCCCATCATCACTTGAGGAATACACACCACCCGTGACTTACCTGAAAGATTTAGAAGAGACTATAGGAGCCCCAATAGAGGTAGAGCCCTTGTACCAAAAACCACTAGAGGATATAGGTTTGAATACTTCTAGTGATAACCTTACTCTTAGTTCTAGGGAATTACCTAGTGTTGATGAACCGGAATCTCAATCTTCACACAACTTTCCATCCTTAGATATACATCTAGGAGACAAAAGAGGAGACGACCCTCCCATCAACCCATGTAGTCCGGGTAGTATTAGGATAAAGGTGGTAGACTTTAAGCCATGAAGAGAGGAAGCCAATATAGGAGTGGAACATAACCTTACATGCTTACATCACCCATTCATGATTGATCACAAGAAACATTATGGGTTTAAACCGGGTTTATTAGGTCAAGATAGATTCCTAACTAGGAGTCTCTCAAAATTGATAGAAGATGATCCCTTTTTAGGAGAAAACTTCAACTCACCCATTGACCCAAATAAACTAGGTAAGATTATGATAAAAGGAGCACGCCCGTTTGAGCATATAATTCATCCACCACTCTTCCCTCACGTGGCATATTTCCACCCTAAGGGTGTGTATCGCTACTTCCACCCGCACTTAATCCTAATTGTAGGGAAAACCTCCCCTATTTCCGTTAAATAAGGGTAGATTCAAGCTCGTGACTCGAACAAAAACAAGTGCTTCTTGGGAGGCAACCCATGCTTTGTGTGATTTTTACTTGTTTGATTGTTATTTGTTTCTATATGCATGCTTTATTTTTATTGTTGGTAGATCATGTTTCAAAAATAAAATGGTGAAAATACTTTATTTTGCCGTTTGACTTAGTCTTAACTTCATCCAAAGGTATTTCGCAAAAGATAAGTGTAAGGGGAAACCCCAAATATGTTTTTAAAAAACAAAATTGATCATGATTCTCCACAATATTAAATGGACATGTATATTCGTATTTGTTAGAGTCAAATGCTTGTATCGAGTCATAATGACGTTTTGCAGGATTTTCCAGGAAGTAGGACATAAGTTTTTCCAGAAATTTTCCGGAAACTTAACGTAAGATTTCTGCAGGTCACTTCTGACGGCGTCATGTGTAAAATTCTGGAAATTTTGCTAGTTATGTTTTTCTAACGGAGTCTTAAAGTTTTTGTTAATTCTTTAGTTTTATAAACTCCAGGAAATCTGCAGACATTCATTCCACAAGCATTATATCTTACATTGCTTTCTAGGATTTGTTAGTATATATAGATTGCCGCCGATTTTACACGAGGTCACCTTGATTGTTTTCTCAGGTTTAACAGGTTATATATGACAAGAAGATGATTTATTTTTCTAGAATGGAAGTTTTGAATGTTCATTTTCTTGGAGGAAGATCTAACCTTGTTAACACACTATCCACACCGAACGAATCAGGGGAGTATTTGATTTCATTCTTTTGCCTATTTCACTTTTACATTCTTTAATTGAACATTGGGGACAATGTTCATCCTAAGTGTAAGGGGAGGGTAAATGATGATACCTTATAGGATACACTTTCACTTGAGTTTGTTTGTTCGATGGTAGGTGTGTAATAAAACTATGAGAAATACTTGTTAGTGTAATTTTAGCGCCAAATTTAAAATTTTTTACAACATTTAGGAGTGAAACTTTAGCCTTAGCAAGCGTCTCATGGATAGGAGTCGTATGACTAGCACAAAACCGTACTATTCAAAAAAAATTTCCACCCAAATATGTGAGGTTCGCCTTTAGATTTGATAGGAAAAGCATTTACTATTAGTGCTTATGAGTGTACCGGTAGCATTTAGATTCTAGAACTTGCGTTAGTGATGCATCCCGAGACTGCTAGTGAGACTACATTCGTGTAATAGGATTTACTACATGATAAGAGGCATTAGGATCACCCTTGTGTTAAACCGGTATCATAATTACTTGAGCATTTAAGTCATATTACTTGGCTAGTTAAGTCAATTAATTTTTCTCACACCTTAGCGTTGTACTCATTTTTAGTACACGAAACCCCTAGTACACCCCTCTGAGCCTATCTTTTCGTTTCTAACTTTAAGCATCTTACTTAAAGGAAGAATTTGTTACAACCCACTTAAATGTACACCCAAATCGTGTAACACCCCTAATTCATGGATGCAGCAGAATTCAAACTGGGTGTTACTCAACGGCACAACAGTCACAATAATAGAAAACGATCTCTAATCGAGTCGTTTTAAAGGATTTCTCATTCAAATTATATAAATATCAGAGATTACAAAATGAGGTCCCAGATGGTTCCATGTTTACAAATTACATTAAACGAGTTTTTGAATGATAATAGAATTTATAGCCCTTTTTAATATCCGTGCCATCCTTGATCATCATGGACCTGAAATACATGCTTAAGAGGTCAACACAAAGGTTGAGTGATATTCATAGAGATTGTTTAATGGTTGAACACAATATGTTGGTAGTATGAGTTAATTAGAGTCATACTCATGGTTGGAAAACAAAATGATGGGCTACGTTATTATACGCCCATAAAATGTATTATACACTAAGCTTATGACACCAAAACGTTAACGGGTACCAATATCAATCGGCGGAGTTATCCCGGTAGGTACTTTGCTAACATACCTAAATCTCAAATATTAGTGCATTTGTTTGAACTTAGTTAATACAAATGGGATTCGTCAATCCCAATAGGCCTATTCACAATATTCGCGCTCACCATTACTAGTGATTAAATGGTTCATAATAAGGGATATTGGTTTTAGCAAGGATAATACTTAGTGATAATAAAACAATCAGGCAAGCATACAATTGAAAAGCATTGTGTTCGGTTTAAAATAGCATGTATTCCCCCCAAGGGTTTGTAAAACAATTAAGTAATGGCTATGAACTCACTGTGAGTTGGATGATGTATAATGAGAATGATGGATATGCCGTGAGAACTTCTACGAGCAACCTAGAATAATTGTTGCAACTTAGGTTTGGAATAATGTCTAAGAATACAAAGAATTGCCTATATATGTCTTGCATTTAGTCCATGAGGTGGTACAAAATATAGTGTAAGTCTTTGAAAAAAAATGTTTCATGAAACATGTATAGTTTATATATCGTTTACTACCGTTCGGGCCGACATAATTCAGAAGTCATGTAGTAAACGTTCGAGGAGCCAGGACACTTTAATTCGTAAATCCACAACTCATCTTGATGGCTTACTTAATGAACTCCTCACATGAGGCTCCCTACTATTGTAGTAGTTGATAATATATATATATATATCTCTACATTATATATAACAGGAGGCGTTACACGTAGATAATTCAAGAAAACGCCACCTCATTGCCCAGTAATTCATTATCAGCCATGTCATCTGTCATGTCATCACATTGTCGCCATGTAAGCAATTTTTTAAATTTATTTTATTTGTATTTTCCATGTCATCACAAATTAATTCCATGTCATCACATTCTATTTATATTTATTTCGGAATTCTTTAAATATACATATTTTTTCAAAATTATGTATATTATTTGTTTCCACCTAAGCAAATATTAAATGTATTAAAATTGGAATTTAAAAATATAGCTAGGTAGGTTCGAACCTTGGTTGCTCTCCAAACATAAACCAACATCTCTACCACTAGAGCAATCCAATTTTTATTATGTATTTTGCAAGATAAAATTGATAAATACAAGACAAAATTTATAAATAAAATTTTATTCATATACTGGAATAAAACATACACGTTCCTAAAGATTCTATCCATAATAAAATTAATAAAAAAAATCTTCCATAAAACGTGTTCCTAAAGATCTATGTGATTTTTTCTGTAAAAATCCATTCATTATTATACGGAGTTTATTTACCCAAACCCTAATATCACTCATTCATCTCATTATCACACACACAATATTTTTTTTCTTCTGTGATTTGATGTGCAGGTTGTTATCCAGGAGCCTCACGATTATTTTTTGTAGGGTAATTATTAATGTTGTAGAAAAAAAACTACTCTTTAATACTTTGTCCCTGATGCGTTTAATTATCGTTGGAAACAATCATTCGAGTGGGTTTTTTTTTCCTGATGTGTTTCTATTAAGCATAATTCTCTGTTCCTATAATGTTTCTTATGTTTATTTAGCAGGCATCATGCCTCATACGTCAATGCCAAGGTAAGGTTTATTTTTCTCAAAACCCTAATAACATTCATTCATTCATTCGAAAAGGTTGTTTGTTTCCTGTAAGTTTTTTTGGTTATGTTTTCTGTTTGTTGTTTTGGTGAGACATGTAGAGCCTTGGTTGCATGTTTACTGGAATGGTGAGGCTTTCAACTCCAATAATTATGGTGTATATATTTATGATATTGTTGACATACATAATATCTCTCTTTACATGCAACAAGTTCGGTGTCATTAGATAGTGATCAATAAAGCTGTAAGTTTTAAATGTTTTCACACTTTTTATGGTTTTTATGGTGTTTTTTAAGGTGGTCGGAGCATTGGCCGGTTAGGTTGGACATCAATCGCATTGTGTTATTAGGGTTAGTTCATTTATGATGCTTTTCGGAACTACAATTGTTGATTATTATTTGTGAATGTTTTCGTTGTCTTGGGGAAAAAATTCATTTTTATTATTTTTTTAAATTCTTTTCGCAGGAAGTTTTCAGTTCCAAGTTAGTATCAATCAAAGATTCAAAGGTATGTTTACGGATTATGATTTGAAGATTTCTTAAATGTTAACTTTTTGGTGACCGGTGACAAAGGGTGTTTGGTTGGTTCAAGGGACTTACGTTTGGCTCGAACAAACGTTAATAACTTTTTGCTCGAGCACACGTTCCAGAACTTTGATTGTTGGTGACAAACGGTGGACTTAAGGTTCGCCTGTTGGCATAAGCAGCTCTAGCAATAGAGGTCACATAAAGATTTATTTGCATTTGGTATGTGTTGCTAACTGAAGTATTATTATGCATCATGTACTTTTTTCATGATAACAATATAACATGACTACTTCTAGGTTTGTTGAATTGGCATTGATCCTTGAACCTGGGAAGCCCCCTAAAATTGATAAGGCTGCTATATTGGTTGATGTTGTGCGGAAGCTTGCTGAGTTAAGAAATGAAGTCCAGAAGCTGATAGACTCAAATACAGAAATTCAGGAGTATATTAAATAGATGAAGGTGATCCCATTGCCATGTTTTTTCTATACTATATACATTTACTACTATTTTATATTGGGTTGTGTTTTTATTAAATGGGTCAAATAAAAAAAATAGCTTAAAGGGGAACGGGTCATACAGGTTGAAAGTTTCTTTCTCAAGGATCAACTATAGATTATTATTGTGTCAATAATGATTGTAAATGTATTTCATGTGCTAATTATTTTTTAAAGCTTTAAAAAGGTATACAAAAAGTATTTCAGGTTAACCTGACCCATTCCATCTCATTATGATGCCCAATGATAATGATTGGATTATGGGTTAATTTTCTATGTATAAGAACCGACACAAGTTAGACTTCATAGCGTCTTTCTCCTTTTTAGTCATGCTACAACTGTAATATACTTACTTTCTCAACTTTTCTACTGCCATCTGTGGCAGTAGTATATAAGCTTTAGTTGTGCTCTACCCAAATTATTAATCACAGTTATGTGTTAGAATGTCTAATTTTGTATCAATGAAACAAATCTTAGTATGTTGTGTTGTTCTCCGGTGAATGGGAATAGAATCTTGAATTCCGTTAAGGGGTGTTTTAAAATCTTGGTATGTTTCCTTTAAGCGGGTGTTTTAAAATATTGGTAAGCGCTTGGACATATAAAACTTTCATGTTGCTCTAGGTGTTATAATTTTCATTTCTTCTAAAGTGGGTTACATTTACAAGTTTTAAGTATATAATATACACGCATATCACAAGTACTTATTTCATGTGGTTGAAAACTCTGTTCACTGTCGTCCTTAACTCTGCTTAGAGTTCTGCTAGCAATGATCTCTCTAAGAGCATTGTCTTGGCATACAATCAGATTTTGAGAACAGCAAGCAATCAGTTGTAACATACAATAGACACTAAAACTGAATCAGACAAGGTATTGATATCGGAGTTATTAGTAGCACAATACTAAGCATGATTCTAGCTCACTACACCTTCATGAGACTTATAATGAGAGGATATTATAAAAGTTGCTGAAAAGAAATGTGATGATTGTGTTTTATGTGTAGCATTGGAAATTCCAAAAATTGTGGCCATACTCCTACATCTGTTCACATGTCCAATAACCAAGAGTTTCCTAAGCTTGCTATGTTAGGTAAATATTAAGTTGCTCGAAACTGAACTTTGGTTTTTCTTTTTAGTTGTGTGTGTTAAGCGAAGCACAAGGTACACTTGAGTTAACATATGTTTCATTTTGTATTGATTATTTATGACTATATTTCAGTTTCTATCACCCTTTTTGATATAGATAATCACCAAGAAAACCATTTAGTATTGCTATTTTATTTTAATGTTAGTATTTTATTTTATTTGAGATGACTAACTACTAACCAATTTTAAGCTGACCATTATGAAGGGTAGCATAAAATATATAGGTTAACAAACATCAGAGACAAATCACGTGTACTGTATAACTATTTAGTACATAGATGATAGTATAATTTTTTATGCCAATGTTTGCATTTTTACCAATAATATACAAGTCAAGTTGACCCATTTTCACCTGAATGGATTGTAACAATTACTGTTTTCCTGCTTTTTTCTCAGGCGATGAATGAAAAAGATGTTATGGAAATGAAGGCTGCTCTAGAGTCCAAAGGGGAGGTGCAATTTGAAGATTGCACTCTTTAAAAGACTTACAATAAAGAGAAACATGGTATTGATATTAAAGGAAACATAAAAAGTTCACCATAGGACTTTTAAAGCTGCTTTGATTGAATCTTTGGAGAAGAAGAGATATAGGTATTTGGCTTCTCCCATCTTGTGGCACCCATACAATGTCCCATCTTTTCATTGTTTCAGGATCAGTAACCCGAGGAAGTTTCTAAACAAATTAACGATTCGCTAAGTGCAGCCGGAATTTCAAACTTGGTCTATCCTTGGGGTATGTCTTTGATATATTTTTTTTGTTTTCATTTTCAGTTACATTTTATCTCCAATTGGTGTAACAAGTTGAATCTGAGAATTTAGCTTAAATGTAAACAAGTAGAATGGGTTTAACAGGCTGTAAGGCCAAATTGCTAACCTCTGATTATTTTATATATATATATATATATATATATATATATATATATATATATATATATATATATATATATATATATATATATATATATATATATATATAAATAAAAAGAGTGTTTCTTTTTGACCTCTTAAACAGCTATTTTGACAATTTATAATTGACATGAAACTGTTTTGCCACTTTAGCGAGTTTAAACCTTTTGAGTTTATCAATGCATGAACCTGTTAAAAAAATGGATTTTTTTCAGACATACGATCAAATTGTATCAGAGTATCAAAAGTATAAATGCCCCTTTTGTATATTCTGGTCACATGAATAAAAGTTTCAATGAAGTCTTATATCTGAATTTGAAAACTTGACACATTTATGTGAAATTGACGTGACTGCACAAACAATAAGAGCCTAATTTCTTAATATATAGATGATTCAACAATAGAGAAACAATACACAAGAGCAGATGAAAATGGTGTGCCATTCAATATTACCATGGTTTCAACATCATCTGTGACAATTCGTGAGCGGGATACTGTTGAAAGGAGTAAGCTCAGGATGCCCAGGCACTGGATTGGCTCCATTTAAAGGTCTCATTTAGGAAAGGTTAGCTCAGAAGGAAGATGGGACTGAGCTCGGATCATCCATCTTATTCTTCGGATGCAGGAACCGCAAAGAGAAACTGAGACCGATCTAATGTCTTTATGCAGCAATTTAGAGGAGTATGTGAGCTAAATATATTATTACATTCCAATATTCTTTACCTATTGATTTACCTAAGTATAATTGCAACTATCGATGATGTCACTACCGTCTGTCTCTCCGTCCGCTACTCTGATCTGCTCTTGGAAGAACCGAGTCAGGTGCTTCAGCAAGACTACTGTCTCTGATAGAAAGATGTTTGGATGCTGACACTCGCAAAGAGATATGAATCAGATGACGGACACCAGACCACAACTATATGTATTCTGAATTTATGTTTTCCATCCCCTTCCATGTTGTGACTTTGTAGTTTCTTTTGAAGTGGCTGATTTGGATGACATGGTTAAGGGGAAAAAAATGTCTAGATCTGCCATAGATGAGGAAGGCTCTACGCATGACAATACAGTCTTGCCACCTCCACCACCTCTTCAAGTTTGACAAAATGCTTACTTGCAGGTTAGGCTAGCTTCGCATGAGATTGACATTTTTTTATTTCCTTAGCTATACTATTAGTAGATCTTCACAATGTGCCAATGTTCAGAATGTAACTTTCAAATTACATATAAAATCTTCTTGACATAATATTACGAGCCGAGTGTGAGCTGTTATTGAGTCATGCGTGATATCCTTTTACTGATTAAAATCATTTATATACTTATTGGTTGAATAATTAGTTATTGAGGAATTTAGGACTGTAAATGAGTCGAGGTTCTAGAGTAACGAGCTGAGATTGATTGAGCTCTTACTGAGCTTTTCAAGTCGTATGAAAACTTAGGTGTGTAAATTTGAGTTTATGAAAACGAGCTTGAAATATATAATGAGGATCGGAGGTTTAGGTAGCAAGGACTTGACTCAAGCTCTACTTGAGATACACGGGCTTTGTTTAGGGGTGTTTCGGATTGCTTTTATTAAGGGTTTTGGTTATATGAAGGTGAAAAGGTACTTTTAGTATAAACTCATAAGCTAGAAAACGTGGCCTTATGAGCTTTCCCACGTTAAACT
This sequence comes from Artemisia argyi, assembly GCA_030686995.1. Lineage (NCBI taxonomy): Eukaryota > Viridiplantae > Streptophyta > Magnoliopsida > Asterales > Asteraceae > Artemisia > Artemisia argyi. The sequence goes on along the minus strand of CM060700.1, from coordinate 240,737,452 downwards.
ATGCCCATAAGCTGAGATAAAAACAACTTATCCTAACTTTGATATATTCTAATTTGACCGAGTTCTTCACGCTTATTGCTGATTTGTTGATCTGCATCGGCTATACAACATTGTAATAATCTAATAAGTGAGGTCCTAACATTAATATATTCTAATATTGATTCATCAGTTTTTTATGTTTGATTTTTCTGCGTTGGTTACATTTCTCAGGAGTATGCAGTGCACGGGTAGATATCTGTCTTGCGTTGCCACAACGAAGTTCTGATCTTAAAGAAACGTCACAGATTGTAGTGTTTTTAACTGATATGTTGAAATTAATATGTGCCTTAGTTGTCCACCACAAGTTTACTGCATTATTTGACGACCGCGGTGGTATGCAAAATCTTCTTACACTCCCAAGGGTACCTCTGACTTTTTAAGCTAAATGTTGGAAGACATTATTGCTATTATAGTTCCATGTCTATATACATGTTGAAGTTCTCAATAGTCTTATCTTGTCAGTCTTTCTTTTTCATTTACTACTCCTATAAGACATCTCATTATTTTAGACGATAGATATGCTAAATGAAGCCAAAAAAGGATTGCACTTCAGTTATAAATACATGTTGAAAACTTATTGCAGAAAATTTATTGTTGTCCTGGCAATTTTATTTTTTTCTCTTTTTTCTTTTATCCCAGCTTAGGTACATGGAAAGAGTCTGAAGGCAACAATTTGCTACAACAATTATCAGATGCTTGCTTAGCTGTTAAACTGAAATGGGTGTGGAACACGAATCGTTGCCTAAGTGGTTGAAGGATGGGTTTATTTTCCGATGAATTTCTATAAATTGTCATGTTCAATGCTGTAAATAGGATTGTTCTTCTATAAGAGAGTGTTTGGTATTGCTCTGGATGGAATGTTTTTCTAAATAGATTACCATTTTCTACCATTTCATGAAACATATTGGTAGCTGAAAAAGCAGCCGGTAGTCTTTGGAATGTTTCTGTTGGCGAAGATCACAAAGCGTTTGCCATAAACAAATTGTTCAATCATTTTCATATAATTAGCGTTGGTTAGTCTTATTTTCAGGAAGCTATTGTTGAAGCTGGTGGTATAAAAGCATTAGTTGATATGATTTTCAAATGGTCTAATGATGGTGATGGAGTCTTGGTTTGTGCCTTTATTCCTATGTCACAAGTTTATGGCTTACCTAATTTTTCAGCCAAAACTATAAATTAATTTGGTTTTTGACTTTTTAATTTATACAAATGAGCAACTGGTGCACTTGCAAATTTGGCTGGCGATGACAAGTGTAGGATGGAAGTCGCAACTTTTGCTGGTATTCGTGCTTTAGTAATGCTTGCTTGCAACTGCAAGCACAAGTATACAAAAAAATTCTATTACTTTATGTTGCAGGTGCTTTGGCACAAATAATTTCAATGGTTCCTTGCCATTGAAATGTACGAAGATTACAAAAAATGTAAGCACATTCATGATTTTATTCTTTTACCGAGTTCTTAGATAGCCAATATCATCTTCATGTATGTTTAATTTTACTATTACATTAATAGTTCTGAACTTAGTGGTGAAATACCTTCTACATTCGCGAATTTAAGTACCATGTTCACAGTGTAAGAACATTTACTTTTATGGACCATTAGCATTTTAAAACTTGCATTATTTGTTATGAAATTAAAATATTTCTAGGTAGGATCATGCAGCTGGGAACGAGAGAAAGAGGAATAGAAAAAGGCAGGCCACTGGAATACGACTTAGATCTAAAATCAGTGCGTATTGTGGAGGGAATAACAGTCGCAGTTGACGGGCTAGCTCCCTATTTAATTTCTGACAGAAAATTACTCTTGCTTAAATGTGGCTACTCCTGGTAATGAACGTGGTTCTGTTTCTTCTAATAATAAAACTATCAATTCTGTTGGTGATGGTCTAGATATGGGTGGGAACAGCCCTAAGGTGAGTGCTCTAAAACACACTTATAACCGCGAGATTTTGGTTGATAAGTATCCCGTGGCTGGGAAGAAAACGTTCAATATTGATTTGCCTAAGGTGCATAAGTAGTGATCACGATTTGTTGTTAACTCACCCATTTTACTTATTTTATAGGTTGTCTGACTCATGGACCAGACAATGTTAAGCCATAAATGAAACAAATCGATGAGAATGGCTATTTATGCTTTGAGGTACTTCTCATAATCTTTGCTTAAATATCTATTAATATATTGAGAGAACATATGGATAGGTACATCAATTTGGTATACACTTTGAGGAGCAGAAGCAACCATTAAAATGGATAGGTGCACACATATTAACGTTAAGAATCGAGGTCAGTTCAGATATTAGTATAACAGTAATAACTCTAGGAATGGTTGAGATGAGAGGTACTTAATTATTATTTGTTGTTTATTTTCTTTGACTTATGTACAGGTTAATAGTGCATTTGGTTTATTTTAAGAGCAAACTTGTGTCACTAGACATGCTTCAGTCATGGTATTCATTTTTCATAACCATTTTCTCAATTGTTAGTGTATGCTTCGGTCATGGTATTCATAGCGGATTATTTGTTGATGTTTCAATATTTTCCAAGATGTCAACTACTTATGATAAAGATTATTTGTACTTTGCCTGTTTTGCATGGTATGAGACATATTGAACCTATAGGTGGAACCGCATAAATGCCAAAGAAAATTGAAAGTGTCGTGCTTCTTTAACTTCTTATTTATCTTTAATCTCCTATTATTTTTAAACTATCACAGAGATAAATATACAATGGTTTGAAGTACGAGGTCTATGCACTGGTGAAAACTTGTCATCCTGTTTTTACTGAAAATATGAGTCATTATTGGTATTTTTTTGCTGGATAGTAACAATTGGTTATGTGTTAATGTTTTTCCTACGAGAAACAAATAATCAGCATACGTAAAAGTAAAGCGTTTTAAATCAATACTCAGTTATTGGCTATATACAGTCTAGGTGTATTTTGTTTGTTCTATGTTTTCTTTAGTATTTGGCTCCTGAAAAGTAAGCCGACTTTTTAGTAAATTATGTTTTATGATGCTGTTAAATAATTATGTTCTCTTAATGGTTTGAAGTACGATGGCTATGCACTGGTGAAAACTTGTCATCCTCATTATTGGTATTTTTGTTGCTGGATATTAACAATTGGGTTCTGTGTTAATGTTTTTCCTACGATGAACAAATAATCAACATACGTAAAAGTAAAGGGTTATAACACGATACTCAGTTATTGGCTATATAAAGTCTATCTGTATTCTGTTTGTTCTATATTTTCTTTAGTATTTGGCTCCTGAAAAGTTATTGATATCCGAACATGAATGAATTAAAATGTAAATACAAGTCATGGCCACGTCGGGTAAATACATAATAAATAACTATAAAAGATAACTGATATCCATACATGATCAAATTAAATTGTAAAATTACAAGTCATGGGGCGGGCTTCGAAATCTAGTATATATATATATATATATATATATATATATATATATATATATATATATATATATATATATATATATATATATATAAAAGTTTTGATCCGAAAAATTACATGTCCAATTTTTGAATAAACTTAGGAAAGTTTATTTTTACATGAAGATTGTTATTAGGGTAAGTTTCTTAAGTCTTGTATGACAATTACTTGTAAGATCTCATGATTCTTTAGATGAAGTAGATCCAAATTGTATGTTTAAGTTATCGCCAACTCTTTAGCTCATGTTTTCGCCTAAGTAAGTTTATATGGTCATTTAGTCATGGCCTTGCCGTGACCTTTGGTCATTGTTCCATGGTCTTGAGACTCAACCTTGGCTCTAGCCATGGTTGTGGTCTTGAATCTAGGTCATTAGACCTCTTGTTCTTTTTAAACAATAACAATTATATAGTGACTTATATATATAAAATAGCTGTTAAGAAACTGAAGAAAATCTCATTCGTTATTGGTTTTCTGGAGACGTGCACCTGAGTTTTTGAAGAAAACGTGATTCCGGACAACTTTTGTGTTTTAACTTTTTCGTGAAACGGACCAGAAGGGCCTCTTTTTGCGTGTTTAAGGTTCTGTCATAGAAGGTATTTAGGCAGTTTTGCCGCAAAGTTTTGGTAACTTCAAATGGTCATAACTTTTAACTCGTGTACTCGTTTTAGGTGGTTCAAATTGCTATGTTTTCCTTGTTAAGTCCTCTACTACAATATGTAATCGTCCAATATCATAATTATACCATTTTGGTCAGATTTTACCATGAAAGTTACTAGTTTACTTGTTTAAATAACTTAAATTAACAATCATTTACAATAACTTGTTTTACCCATTTTTATACATCATGGACATGATCACAAGACAAAATATAGCATGAATGATATGTAAATAACATGAATATGATATTTAACAAGAAGCATGTTAGGGTTTGCTTACAACTTTGGGCTTTCTAAAAGAAAGGAAGTTAAGAACAAGGATTAAGACACTAAACCTATGCTTGCAAACCCTTCACCACAACTCTTGCAAACCCTTGCTATAATCCTTTTGAAAACCTTCTTAGCTCAGCCCTAGTACCCTTGTGTAGCTCCTAATTCAACCATGGAATCACCAAATAAACACTAGTTTCATGTAGAGAAAAACTAGGCCTTTAACTTTGTAGTGTAACTTGTAGTTTGAAGATCAAAGGATCATGGTGCTAGGGATTATAGGGTGTTCGGTTTTGGTGATGAAAAAGGAAGAGGATGAGCTTGCTATTTATAGGAAGATAAAGAGGTTAGGAAGGTGCCTAGGAAGGTGCAATGTGGAGGTTAGTTGCAAGATTTAGTCAAAGCTTACAAAGGAAGCTAATCAAAGCTTACAAAGGAAGCTTATACACATGTATGGATCCTAGGGCACAAGGCATGAGATCAAGACACATAATAGGTGAATCCCCCCCCTCTAAGTCGGCCAAGGCTTGATGACGTATAGCCTATATCTGGACCACAAGCCCAAATGATAGACATTACTCACACCTAAGCCCACCATGAGTGGGCTACCATGACAGTGGTACGGGCCGCAGTATTAATGCTTTGGGCTCACGAAGCCCAATGCCCAATCCAACCCACCGGGTACACGATAAGGATTATCTATTCATGGAATAGATATCCTTACCTCGGATAAGCACCACGCGTGCGAAGAGTAAGGAGCAAGAAACACGGTTTCTTAGCCTCTATATATAGATTCATACGATTCTCATTCAAGGTACGACATACAAACCCTAACTCTTCACGAGAACCCTAAATCGATTACTTACTCTCACGCCGGAGTCTAATCGGGGGAGATAATCCCTCGATAAGCCTAACGGTGTTGTTTTATTTTCTTAGTACGCAGGTAACAAGTGCTAAGAAGAGAATTGGTACGAGAGCATAAGCCCATAACCAGGTACGCCCAACTTTTGTATCAACAAGCTGATCTAGGGTGACTAGATGAGTAGTCATGGTCTTATCTAAGTTACGGAGTGAGTTTTGGTCCCGGTAATTGCTAACGGTAAGTCGTTAAGTCCTGAAACTTAAAATCGGGTATCCTAAAAATATGAAACTTATAAATATGTTAGAACTTATTAATATAACCTATCTTAGCATATTTAATGAGTGATAAGTTCTATCGGGTTGCTTAAACGCTGCTAAAACTGGAAACGCGGGTCTAAAACGCGTAATACGTAAAACGTACGAATATTGTGTAAAATTGAGAAAAGTAAAATGTTACTTTTCTATTGTGATAATAATGATTGAAAATGACTTATAATGTCTAGACTGGACTCAGTCTAGTGTCGGTTGGTATTTAATGTCTTTAAGACATAAAACTGTAAGCCTAAAAATCAAGGAATGATTTATAAAATCAAGGAATGATTTTTGGTCAAAGGAGGAGGGAAAAATATGTTGACTTATTCCAAAAATGTGAAAACTCAAATCGTCTTAGAAACGCGGTGCAGGTATAGGCTAAGGTTACGGCTAAGTAAAAACGCTTAAAAATGGAAATTCCTGTTTTTCACGGCCGAGGTTTATTTGGTGACGTTTTTCTCAGTCATGATTTATTCTCAAATAAATCATGAGTGTATCAAACATTTTTCTGATACGGGGAAAATTAACGCGGTCGAGTTTCGTTGTGCGTAGAATTTTTGAATGACGTTTTACACTAAAACGTGTAATTCCTTAATAACTTTCGCGAAAATGATCTGATGAGTGTCAAACTTTTAATTTGCCATGGAAATGATTTGTCATACGAGAATATGAAATAAAAATCAAATTTCGGAAAAATGAATAGTAAAAATGAATAGTGAAATTTTCGGGAATAGTAGTTAACCTGAAAATGTGAATTGTTACAGTCTCTACCCCTTACGGGGAACTTCGTCCCGAAGTTTTATGTGTGTTATATGTTGGAGTGGTGTCGATGAAGAGGTGTGGTTACTTATGAGGACTAGAGTCTGGGATTTCCAGTGATGTAGTTTGATTTGTCATTTTAGTGTATGGCGTTGAATGAGGCTTACTTTTATGTAGGAAAGGTAGGGTAAGAGTGATTAATAGAGATTCATATAATAGTCGCATATCAAAGGAAATTGATATAGCAGTCGAATATTAATAGGAATTGATATAGTAGTTGAATAGAAATTGATATAGTAGTTGAATATTAAACAGAAATTAGGATAGTAGTTGCAATCATAGCCTAGTAGGTAATCTGTTGTTATACCTAGTGTTTATTAACTTCATACTTATGTTATTTCGGATACAAATAAGCCCACTTGTTTATAATTCTTTATTTACATAGAGAGGCATCCCAAACAATGTAAATAGGGGAATATAAACTTATGGTTCAGTGATTTACAATTTCTTTATTTAAATGAAAAGGCATCCCAATCCATTCAAATAATTATAAATCATCCTACTTAAGAATTCCCAACACAACATTCATAATTAGCCGATGAGTTACAATGTAGTGTATTACGAGATGATACTGGTGTTCCAAAAGTACAAGATGAATATTCAATCTTGTAAAGCTGATGAGGGTGTCTGTGTTGTAACTAAGGATGATTTGAGCTTTAAAAGTGCATCAAGATCTGTTAACGAGCTTGTGGTTGCAACGGTTGTGAAGATAATGATGTGATATGTTGATGAACAAAAGTGTGTAGTGTATGCTTAACATTAATATTCTTAGGTATAGATGTTGAGTTTGCTTTGAAAATCTTAAGAGATTTTAAAGGTTTATGACGGAATGGTATCCTTAGGACCTAAACAGGATAGTACTTCTAAGGGATAAGAGAGAAGAATTGATAACTATCCCAAGATAGTAGTTGGGATTATCTCATAAATGAAAACTTTCAAGAATGAAATTAGGTAGTACAAATAAGGTGTTAAGATCTTGCTGAGTGGTAAGACACTATCGTGTCTCTAGATCGTTTTAAAGAATTCTGGTGGTTTATCGAGTTCATGTAGGAAATTAACCTGAACATAACCCTAGCACAACTATTCTCAGTATTTGAAAATTTTAAGTCGAACATAGTTAGTCAGACTATGTTCCACTGTCCCTAGGTTAAATATAGGTGACTAGTCTATATTTAGCCGAGGTTCGATAAAATTTTCAAATACCTAAACAAAGGCGATGTCAAACCATTCAGTTGCAAGTCGCGCCCATACAAGACTTGTAACCTATGTTTTCACATTCCATTGCATAGAAGATAGTACGGGTAGGTACGTGTGGAAAGGAAGTTTTAAGTAGTTCTAAAACAGTCCATACTTGTCCAGGATCACGAACTTTTAACAATGAAGGTTTCAGAAGAAAACTTTGATGAATGTAGAAAAACTTCAGCTTTTGTAGATGATGGATTAGTTTGTCCTTTAGAAATCTCATATTTCTATTTAGAAATCAATAGATTGTGATAGGTTTTTGATATCATATGAAATGATATTGATGATGTGATGGAATAATTCCAGAGACCATTGCGCAAATCACAATGTCTCGGAAGTAGATTAGACCATTGTGTGACTCAAAACATTTGAGAAATGATTAAGACCAATGTATCTATACAATGTCTGAGGAAATAGGAAAGACCATTGTAATCAGTTATAATGTCTCGGACATAAAATGTTGGAGTAGGAACATGATTGGGAGAATGTGGTTGTGCCGAAATGCCCTCGAATAGGCATACGCAGATATGTTTAGATAAAATGATTGAAAATAAATCGAGTGTATATATCAATATACTAATATGTTTATGTAGTATAAAATGCTTAATAAGTCCATAATTGTCTGGAGGATGGAAGACACGGAGAGCGGAAGGCTATAAAAATGTTTTTGCTTGTAAGTGTGGTTATAGTTTAGGTCTCAATTAGACCCGTTTCTCTATAACCATGGCTCTGATACCAATCTGTAACACCCCCAATTCATGGATGCAGCGGAATTCAAACTGGGTGTTACTCGATGGCACAACAGTCACAATAATAGAAAACGATCTCTAATTGATTCGTTTTAAAGGATTTATCATTCAAATTATATAAATATCAGAGATTACAAAATGAGGTCCAGATGGTTCCATGTTTACAAATTACATTAAACGAGTTTTTGAATGATAATAGAATTTATAGCCCTTTTAATATCCGTGCCCTTCCGTGCCATCCTTGATCATCATGGACCTGAAATACATGCTTAAGAGGTCAACACAAAGGTTGAGTGATATTCATAGAGTTTGTTTAATGGTTGAACACAATATGTTGGTAGTATAAGTTAATTAGAGTCATACTCATGGTTGGAAAACAAAATGATGGGCTACGTTATTATACGCCCATAAAATGTATTATACACTAAGCTTATGACACCAAAATGTTAACGAGTACCAATATCAATCGGCGGAGTTATCCCGGTAGGTACTTTGCTAACATACCTAAATCTCAAATATTAGTGCATTTGTTTGAACTTAGTCAATACAAATGGGATTCGTCAATCCCAATAGGCCTATTCACAATATTCGCGCTCACTATTACTAGTGATTAAATGGTTCATAATAAGGGATATTGGTTTTAGCAAGGATAGTACTTAGTGATAATGTTAGGATTAAAAGTGACGATCATTATTGAGTCAAATAGTTAGTTAAATATATTCATGTAATAGTTAGTAAAAAATGCTAGTTCATTAAGTTTAAGTAAAAGCCTTAATGGCTTGGCCCAAAAGAAGGCCCATGAGAAAGCCCATGGTGGCTTATGTAAAAGTATAAATACCCTCGTAAGCTTGTTAGGAAAGGTGGGAGTTCATGCTAATCAAAGGTTTATTTTACACATAGTGCTCTCCACCTCTCTCTCTCTACTTTCTCTCTCTAGCTCTTCCATCTCTCTTTAACATCATATTCTTAAGTGATAAAGCTAGATCTATGGTCATACAAGTGGTATCAAGAGCCTAGAGATTATTTTAGGTTGTTCTATATTGATTTTGGGTGAAAAAAGGCGGATTTAGGGCTTATTTTTCAGATCTCGTGACTGTTCATCAAATTTTTTTCGAGTTTGAAAAAATATTTTCGAGTTAGAAATTTTTTTTCGAGTTTGAAAATTTTCTTGCGAGTTTGAAATTTTTTTCGAGTTAGGTAAAATATTTTACCGAGTTAGAAAATTGTTGGTGAGTTAGAAACAAATTTTTTCGAGTTTGAAAAATTTCTTTCGAGTTTGGGATAATTTTTGGCGAGTTAGAATATTTCTATCGAGTTAGGTTTGGGGTTTACCGAGTTTGGGATAATTTCTGGCGAGTTAGAATATTTCTATCGAGTTAGGTTTGTGGTATTACCGAGTTTGAATTAATTTCTGGCGATTTAGGAGTTATTTGGCGAGTTAGCCTCTTTTACCTTATCGTTCATCGAGTAAGGTTTATTGTGGCTCATTTCAGGGGGAAACTCTGCTCAATTTTTGTCTGATTACCGAGTTTGACAAACATCAAAACCTATCGAGTTTGGGATTTGTGAAACTTACCGAGTTTGGGATTTGTGAAACTTACCGAGTTAAGTGCTCCTATAGTCTTACCGAGTTAGCTACCCTGCAAGCCATATCGAGTTACTAAACCTCATACTTACCGAGTTAAGGACCCAAGAAATCATACCGAGTTAGAGGTTTATCTAAATCTTACCGAGTTTATTTTCACAAAAAAAAAAAAAAAAAAAAAAAAAAAGTTTTTTGGCGGGAAATTTTGAGTAAAAATTATTTTTTACAGGAGATTAAACGTTCAATTTTTACGCGAGATTCAAAGTTTGGTATAACGTTGAAAATTTCGGCCGAAAATTCAAATTTTTAGGCCAAAATTCAAATTTTTTTGGGTAAATTTTGACGTACAAATTTTCAAAACTCAAATTTTCTAGTATCCTTAGAAGTGCCTTTCATAGTGATTTTCAAATTTTGGGAGAGAAAATTTTCAAAAATATTTTTGGAGGAAAATTCGAAATCACTAGAATCTACCATATACGCTATTCAAAATTCGCCAAAAACATCTAATCCTCTAACAACAACCTTTGTTATCTTAAAAGATCCTAAGATCAACTTTATCACACATCGTTTAAACAATGGAAATGAAAATGCAAATCCAAGAGAGAGATTCAAAGAAAGTGTTTACAGTGTTCAAGTCATATGTAGAGAAGGTCATCAATATTTATGGTTTAGAAATAAGGTTCGATGAGGCATTTGAATACTACGTTAGAGTCCAATTTCATCATTTCCGAGAAGAACTCATCCAAAACCTGAATCAACTTGAAAAGCTACTTAATGAAGAAGAACTTCGTACGCGTAACTGCAAAGAATCTCTTAAAGTCATCCAAACTCAGTTTCAGAGAATATTTAACCATTGGATAATGAACCAGTCAGAGTTTATCGATGCGTTTTATAAAAGATTTTGGGTAAGCTATTCGACCTTCAGAACTCAATGCATAAATCAAATGGATGAACTCGAAAAGATACTTGATGCTGAGAAAGCTGAGTTAAATGAAATTGAGAAGCTGAAATGGGAAAGAGAGCAGATTGAAAAAGAAATGCAGTTTAAAGAAAGAGAGCTAATTGAAAGAGAGATGCAGTTAAAGGAAACAGAGGTGATTGAAAAAGAGACAGAGAAAGATTTTCAAATTGAAGAGGAAACTGTCAACGAGGGTGATGCATCAGATGTTAGTTTGGTTTTCACGGAAAGTGATTCATCTTCAGAACATCAGGTTGAAAGCAGCAGTCCTAGTTATGATTCAGATACTGATGGTACACAAAGGAATGAAGCTGTTTGGGACACCGAAGATGATCGTATCAGACCTTCATCATACACAGAGATATTGGCTACGGTAATACATTCACATGCTCCTGATAATGGTAATATCTTTGATTATGTGTTTGCTCATGATCAGACACATCCTGCGCATCCTGAGTCTATTAGTGACTCATGTGTGGTGGAACAAAATGATAGTAATATCACTTTTGCTACTCCAGATATGGATCCTAATAGAGGTGAGCCTGCCCAGGATGGATCTTCTTATGAACAAGATCGTGCCTTCTTTGCTTCATTAATCAATAATTTCAAACATGAACTTGACAAGTGCAAAAACGACAATCGTGAAGCTAAGCAAACGAATGTCTTTTTGAACAAAGAGATTGAGAGATTTAAGGAAATGGAAAAACGTTTTGAAAATGCAACAACAAGAAATGCTAAACTTGAAACTAAAATCTCAAACCTTAAATCTCAAGCTCAAAAGTTTGAAATGTATGGAGAGTCTGTCAAACCACTTTTAAAAAGAAATGAAGAACTTGAAGTTGGTTATAGAGAAGCTGTTCTTCGTGAAAAACGTTCCATTCAAAATCTGGATGCTCAAATGGTTGTTAACAACAGAAAGGTTCAAGCGCTTTTAAAAGAGAATAATGATTTAAAAAGTGAAAATTCAAAGCTTCAGAAAACCACATCAAATTTTGAGATTGTAAACACAAAACTTGAGAATGAAAACCAAGAGTTTTTGAAACGAACAAACGATCTTGAAAACAAACTTCGAAAACTGGGACAGACCTCTCAAACTATAAACATGCTGCCTACTAAAGATGAGGAGGTTGAGAAACAAACATCTGGGATTGGTTTTGTGAATAATGCTAATGTGGAAAATGAAAAACCTTGTTTTTTAAACAAAGTGCAAAAGTTGACACCTATTTTGTATAATGCTAATGATATGGGAAAAGAATTGTCAGATGATCTTTTGTTTGAGTCTCAAGATATTTTAAAATCTGAAGAGGAAAAACGTTTGAAAGTTAAACAAACAAAAAACCCACTCTCATACCACGGCTTTGTGTATGGTTGTCTACAATTGACAGATATACCAAAAGAACCTTTCAAAAGAAAAGACACAAATGTGAAAAGAGTTTACAAAGAAGCTCAACTTGCTACCTATGATGCTAAGTTATGGCAAAATAGAGCAAGGAAACAATTTTGTAATCTTAAACATCACATTGAGCAAACGTTAAAGGTCATTTGGTTTAAGCAAGAAAACATCACAAACAACGTTTTCTCTAATCCTCTTTCATCAGATGTACGCCTTAAGTTAGAAGTCAAAAAGATTTTGAAAGATGAGATTGAACCTCGTGTGAAAGATATCAACTTATGTTTTGAGTACTTTGAAAAACATCTTGTAACTGAAATGAGAGAAGATCTAAAGTACGTTCACTCTCTTGAAGACGAATTTGAGGAAAAATTCTTAATTCTGGACATCCAAAAAGAATTTTTCACAAATCAAATAGAGTCGTTCAAGTCAGCATCTGTCAGCCATGAGTATGAGAATGAGAATTTTGAACAAACATCTTCCTTGAAATCTGAAAATCTTTGCCTCAAAAAGAAAATCACCGAGCTTTCAAAAGAAGCAGCTGATGTCAAAGAAGAATTGTCAAAAAGAACAGCTCAGTTTGAGAAACATCTTGCAAAACTCGAAGCACAAAGTATCTCTTTCCAACTTAAACTGCAAGAGAAGAATGAGAAAATGTCTTCTGAAAACTCTTTGACATCAGTGCTTAAAGAAAAAGAAAAGATTTTTGTAGAAAATTGCGATGATACCAATATCAAGTTTGATTTCGACGAACTTGATACAAAAAATCTTGAATTGGAACATACTGTGGCATCATTACAAAAAGAAAATGAGCATTTGAAACAAACTTACAAAAACTTGTTTGATTCAATCAAGCGGTTAAGAGTTCAGAATCAAACTTCAAACAAATCTGACTCTCAGATCACACAAAATCATCTTTTTGAAAAAGAAAAATCTGTGCTTCAAAAGAAAATTGTTGAATTTGAAAAAATAATTGCACAACAAACCAAGGATTTTGGTGATGCCAAAAATGATTTTTCAATCGAAACAGACAAATATGAAAAATATTTTGCACATCTTGAAAATCAAAATGCTTCTTTGCAAGAACAACTGGCATCATCAGATCATCTTTCTCTTCAAAAAGAATACAATGATTTGAGAACGTCATACAATGCCTTAAAAGCGAAGTTTGATGTTCTTAACCGGTCAAAAGGAAAATCTCAAGTTTCAAACGAGTCTAAACCACAAGTAATTGTTTCAGAGAAGGTTTACACGGGTGAATCTTCAAAACCATTTTCGAAAAAGGTTTCTCAGTTTACAACCTATTCTTTGCAAAAAGGAAGGAAGTTTTCAAAGAGACCAAATTTTTCTGAAACATTTACTCCTCAAAAGGTTTCAAATGCAAGTGCTTATAAAGTAAAGAATCAAGGTTTTCAAACTCCATAATCTCGTTTTACTCCGGTAAAGCCAGTGTGGAAACCACAGCAAAGCCGTTCAAAACATTTGAAATATCCATACTCTGAAATGCTTCCGCTACAACAAAGGAATGGCTATGCTTTGAAAAATCCCAATTCTGGAAGGTTTCCATTCATCTCAAAAACGAATTTTCGAAATGAAACGCCGAGTTTCAACAATGGATGGAAAACTTCTTCTTCAAGTTTTAAAACTCCAAGAGAGACACCGAGTTTCTCAAACAACTTTCAAAAGCAAAAGAGTTTTAAATCACCGTTGATTCCACGAGCTTTATTTCAAAATGAAACACAGGTTTTCAGTCCTCGTTGGAATTCAACTTCTTTGTCTCGAATTGACACAACTTTCAAATGGATTTCAAAATATGGTAAACCCGTTGGCGCCGTGCTTAAATGGGTTCCAAAAGTAGTTGTCTAATCCAAAAACATAATGACTTCTTAGTGCTTCTGCTAAGGACTCGAACTTCAACATAATGACTTCTTAGTACTTCAGCTAAGGACTCGTTCTTCAAAGAAAGGAAAGCGCTTAAATCAAAACAAAGGTTTTTCATATTCTTTGAGCACTTATCCTAAAAACATGATGGCTTATGCACACATAACAGTGTGTAATCCGTGATTTTCAAAGAAAGGACCATGCTGTACATTTCTGTGCGATAATCCTAAAAGATAAGAAGACTTCTAACCAAAAAGCTTATCAAAGTCTTCTTAATTTTCTGAGCAAAATTTTGAAAAATGATTCAAAAGGTTTTCAAAACTTTTCACGATGTTGCTCAAGATATTACTCCCTCAAATCCTTAAAAGTTTAATTTGCTTAAAATGTTCTATTTTTGAGGGGGAGTAATAAAAAAGATGTTCCAAAAAGATCATGCTTAAAAGATACTAAATCGGAATTTACAAACATCCGTTTCTCCCATATGCTATCCAAAAAGAAAAGGTTTTAATCAATTGGTATCAAAAATACCATGGATATGCTATTTTTGAGGGGGAGAAGCCGTGATTAAAATGTGATCAATGTGTTTAAGATTGTGGCTGAATCTCGTGCGAGCTCGATTCAAAATTAACCCAGGAATTGACGAAACAAAAATTGTTAGTAATCGAAAAGACTTGTCTTCGACGGGTAATGACATCAAGTTAGTTATTAGAGCTAGTTGTCACCTAAAAACTGACAATGTATCTCTTTAACTAGCCACGTAAGCGTGTCTCGAAAAGGATATGTCAAAGTAGATATGTACAGTTTCGAGAAACTTTCCTTGAATATGACCAGGCCGGGTAATAACTTCAAGCTAGTCTAACTAGTGATGTAAGCGTGTCTCGAATCGGTCACGTTCATTGAAAGTGGATCAATTCTAAAAGTGCAAACTCCTCACGCATGTGCAAATTTCTTAACAATCCATGAGCACATGTGAAGGGGGAGTCCTTCATGAAATGTAAAACTCTCGAAGTGTTAACAAAGTATGTTTTATTATCATAACACTTTGAGAGATTTTCACAAATGGTTTGATCAATTATAGGATAGTCATGGAGTTATAAGGTGACTAAGGTTAGGAAAAACCATCCCATGATCCGCCAGAGCCGGAGGGATCTACCCAAGGACAATTCCAATAGATTAGAATTAGAAGTTCTTAGGTATGATTTGAAAAAAGGAGAAAAGAATGAAAGGAGAAAGAAGGGGTTGAAGAATTAAAAAGAAAAGCAAATGAAAGAGCGAAAAGAAATAGCCCTCCAAATGTTCAACCTTAGGTCAGAAACCGGGTTCAACTCATATGCTACTGGTTGTTACTAAAGTGACACCGGTATTGAAGACAAGACGTCATGGACCCAGTGACGCACGCCGCACTTAACCTTCTAGCCACTCAAGTTCTCTCAAAAGAGCTTGTTTCATTCTCACGGGGAACCAGTGTAATCTATCGACTTATCTCTTAGAGATGGTTGATATTGAAGCAGGAGACCTCTCCCTAGTCTCCGCATAGGAAAACCAAATTATGCACTTATCGAGTCTAGAGCCATGAGATTCATTAAAAGATCTCTTAGGATACACTTCCTATGAATACACTTGTGTTCGCCAAAAAGGACACAAGTTGTAAGAGTCTTTATGAAATCTATGGATCTTGCCTTATCTTTCATGATGGTTACTATGTTCCAAAACGGTCTACAGTTGTGGGGTGATCTCCAGCAACTCACCTGAATCATTGATGTACTTCGGTGGATCTAGTAAGCCCTTTCAAGGGTATCTGATTCAGGAACGACCTTGGTAAGGGTTAGAAGGAGTCTTCATACTATGCTGTTGACGATCTCTAATTCTGAACCTGTAAGTACCGGATACTTTATTGCTAACTGTTTTATGCAGGTACTCATGAATGTTCCTTGGAGAAAGACCGTTACCATCACTCAAAGATCCACATGCTCATACCCTGCAAAGCTCTCTTCAAAGATTTAAGCAAAGCAAAGTTCAGAATGTTTCTAAGTCAAAGTCAAAGAATCTTCAAACAAAAGAAACAAAGATTAAAGTCAAAGAGAAGAGAACTTCACAAAGATTCAAAGTCAAACAAAGTATGAGCATGTTGGAAAAGACGTAAAGACAACATAGTAAAGATGTTGATCAAAGGCAAGAAAGATCACAAAGCATGATTGGAACAAAGGAACTAGCAAAACTATTACACAAGGACTCAAAGTTCAAGAGAACAAGCTTCAAAGATCAAAGATCAAAGTCACTAAAGAGAGATCTCAATGATCACCCTTAGGGGGAGATTGTTAGCATTAGAAGTGTTGATCATTTATGAAATCAAAGTGAGATCTCAATGATCGTCCCTTAGGGGGAGATTGTTAGGATTAAAAGTGACGATCATTATTGAGTCAAATAGTTAGTTAAATATATTCATGTAATAGTTAGTAAAATGCTAGTTCATTAAGTTTAAGTAAAAGCCTTAATGGCTTGGCCCAAAAGAAGGCCCATGAGAAAGCCCATGGTGGCTTATGTAAAAGTATAAATACCCTCCTAAGCTTGTTAGGAAAGGTGGGAGTTCATGCTAATCAAAGGTTTATTTTACACATAGTGCTCTCCACCTCTCTCTCACTACTTTCTCTCTCTAGCTCTTCCATCTCTCTCTAACATCATATTCTTAAGTGATAAAGATAGATCTATGGTCCTACAGATAATAAAACAATCAGGCAAACATACAATTGAAAAGCATTGTGTTCGGTTTAAAATAGCATGTATTCCCCCCAAGGGTTTGTAAAACAATTAAGTAATGGAAAGTGGGGCTATGAACTCACCGTGAGTTGGATGATGTATAATGAGAATGATGGATATGCCGTGAGAACTTCTACGAGCAACCTAGAATAATTGTTGCAACTTAGGTTTGGAATAATGTCTAAGAATACAAAGAATTGCCTATATATGTCTTGCATTTAGTCCATGAGGTGGTACAAAATATAGTGTAAGTCTTTGAAAAGAAATGTTTCATGAAACATGTATAGTTTATATATCGTTTACTACCGTTCGGGCCGACATAATTCAGAAGTCATGTAGTAAACGTTCGAGGAGCCAGGACACTTTAATTCGTAAATCCACAACTCATCTTGACGGCTTACTTAATGAACTCCTCACATGAGGCTCCCTACTATTGTAGTAGTTGATAAAATATATATATATATATATATATATATATATATATATATATATATATATATATATATATATATATATATATATATATATATATATATATATATATATATATATAAGTTTTGATCCAAAAAGTTACATGTCCAATATTTGAATAAACTTAGGAAAGTTTATTTTTACATGAAGATTGTTATT
The DNA here is from genome assembly GCA_030686995.1 of Artemisia argyi. Classification (NCBI taxonomy): domain Eukaryota; kingdom Viridiplantae; phylum Streptophyta; class Magnoliopsida; order Asterales; family Asteraceae; genus Artemisia; species Artemisia argyi. The sequence goes on along the minus strand of CM060700.1, from coordinate 240,719,854 downwards.
AGGGTAAGTTTCTTAAGTCTTGTATGACAATTACTTGTAAGATCTCATGGTTCTTTAGATGAAGTAGATCCAAATTGTATGTTTAAGTTATCGCCAACTCTTTTGCTCATGTTTTCGCCTAAGTAAGTTTATATGGTCATTTAGTCATGGCCTTGCCGTGACCTTTGGTCATTGTTCCATGGTCTTGAGACTCAACCTTGGCTCTAGCCATGGTTGTGGTCTTGAATCTAGGTCATTAGACCTCTTGTTCTTTTTAAACACTAGTTTCATGTAGAGAATAACTAGGCCTTTAACTTTGTAGTGTAACTTGTAGTTTGAAGATCAAAGGATCATGGTGCTAGGGATTATAGGGTGTTCGGTTTTGGTGATGAAAAAGGAAGAGGATGAGCTTGCTGTTTATAGGAAGATGAGGAGGTTAGGAAGGTGCCTAGGAAGGTGCAATGAGGAGGTTAGTTGCAAGATTTAGTCAAAGCTTACAAAGGAAGCTAATCAAAGCTTACAAAGGAAGCTTATACACATGTATGGATCCTAGGGCACAAGGCATGAGATCAAGACACATAATAGGTGAATCCCCCCCTCTAAGTCGGCCAAGGCTGATCTAGGGTGACTAGATGAGTAGTCATGGTCTTATCTAAGTTACGGAGTGAGTTTTGGTCTCGGTAATTGCTAACGGTAAGTCGTTAAGTCCTGAAACTTAAAATCGGGTATCCTAAAAATATGAAACTTATAAATATGTTAGAACTTATTAATATAACCTATCTTAGCATATTTAATGAGTGATAAGTTCTATCGGGTTGCTTAAACGCAGCTAAAACTGGAAACGCGGGTCTAAAACGCGTAATACGTAAAACGTACGAATATTGTGTAAAATTGAGAAAAGTAAAATGTTACTTTTCTAATGTGATAATAATGATTTAAAATGACTTATAATGTCTAGACTGAGCTCAGTCTAGTGTCGGTTGGTATTTAATGTCTTTAAGACATAAAACCGTAAGCCTAAAAATCAAGGAAGGATTTATAAAATCAAGGAATGATATTTGGTCAAAGGAGGAGGGAAAAATATGTTGACTTATTCCAAAAATGTGAAAACTCAAATCGTCTTAGAAACGCGGTGCAGGTATAGGCTAAGGTTACGGCTAAGTAAAAACGCTTAAAATGGAAATTCCTGTTTTTCATGGCCAAGGTTTATTTGGTCACGTTATTCTCAGTCATGATTTATTCTCAAATAAATCATGAGTGTATCAAACATTTTTCTGATACGGGGAAAATTAACGGCGTCGAGTTTCGTTGTGCGTAGAATTTTTGAATGACGTTTTACCCTAAAACGTGTAATTCCTTAATAACTTTCGCGAAAATGATCTGATGAGTGTCAAACTTTTAATTTGCCATGGAAATGATTTATCATACGAGAATATGAAATAAAAATCAAATTTTGGAAAAATGAATAGTAAAAATGAATAGTGAAATTTTCGGGAATAGTAGTTAACCTGAAAATGTGAATTGTTACAAATCGCCTTAGCCTTTCGTGTATGCACTCATCTTTAGTGCATTATTGTTATTTGTTTAAACCCTTAGTTAATTATCTAATTGATTACATGGTTGCTAAGTCGAGTCATATCCTTGTACATATTGTTTTGGGACGATTGGGACTCATGGGTAAAGTATAATGTTATGGAGTAATGGGGAAGAACATCATATTATTACCCCCATATGTGCGTTAATCTTAAAAGTACTCCAAGTGTTTTGATTATCTTAATTCGAGTCATTAAATTAGTTTATTGTAAAGTATGTAAAAATTCAAGTGTATGGGGAATGTTCATTCCCTTTGTTGTATTATTTTGGATGGTAGGGTAAGAGTGTATGCAAAAAAAAAAAAATATATATATATATATATATATATATATATATATATATATATATATATATATATATATATAAAAAGAAAAGAGAAAAAAAAAACGACAACAACATACGGACTACCATCCCGTTTCATTCTATGTTTATTTTATGTTTTTGTTATTTTTCATTTATTAGCTTAAGTCGAGTCTAGTCTTGGCTTAGCAACGCCATATTGTACATGTAATTAACCAAAATGATTAACTCGCACCAGTAAAGATTGCCTATATCCAACAAAACCGTGTATTCCATATCCCTACGCATAATGTTATAACCCTTTAAAGGACCTCTTTGATAGTTTATCCTAGGTGCTTACGCCATGTGGTGGAGGTTTGATCCTTTCCCAAGCCTATGGTAATCTATTTTGCTATGACAGGTAGTGAGAGATGTTTTCCATTTCCATATTGTGATATATACTTTATTACACCCGAGAGATGTGAGTATCTAAACACTATTTGTGAGGTGCTAGTATATGACCTCCGTGGTTGTCTTTGGTCTTTAGTGGAAAGATTATTTGTTGTAATTACTTTTATATTAGTGTTAAATGACCCCTAACTTGTATTTTGATTAGAATAAAAGCGCATTTGCTTGAGGACAAACAAATCTCAAGTGTAAGGGTATATGATGAGGCAAAAATGATCCGTTTTAGGGGTTCATTTAAGCCGGAATTTGAATTTATTTGATCAAATAATGCCCTAAATCGTTCCTTTTGTAATTTTAGGTACTTTGGGAGTGAATTCTGGAAAAGGAAGCAATTTGGACGTTTTTTGAGCATAAAAGTGAAGAAAACGGCAAAGTCTTAATTTTCCTTGCTGGGAACAGTACCTGACGGCGTCAAGAAGATTTTGATGACGGCGTCAAGAGCAAAAGAGGTGACGGCCTAGTGAAAACGTGACGGCGTCAAAACAATGCCATCAAGAGTAAAAGTGGTGACGGCCCAGAGCAGCAATACACATGACGACGTCAGCTCTGGATCTAGGCAATCCAATTATATTTTTGGCAGCGGGTTGACGGCGTCAGAACTTTCTTCTTGACGCCGTCACCTTAGGAAATCTATATATAGTTTTTGTAATTTTCATTCTAAAGGGAGAGGAGAATTTTAGGGTCGACTTGAATAAACCCTAGCTCATTTTTAACAGTATTTTCAAGGGTTTTCACCCCTTGAAACCCTTCATGTTCAATTGAGATAAGTATCCTTTCAATTCATTCAATATGTCTATGTGTTGTTTGAATATATCTTACGCTTGTCTTGATTTTAACATGCTAGGCTAGATCTCTTGTGTGTTTGCTTAGATGTAATGAAACCTAGGTGTTGATTATAGGTTGATTGCTTGTTTATAGTTGTAATGGATGAATGATTTCGATGTTAGGCTTAAGAAAATTGGCAGACTTCCATTGTGTAACATGCTTGAACGTCTTAAGAAACATGAACCAATGCGTACTAGGTTTTTATGGTTGTATTTAATGCATGAGCGAATTCTAGTGATCCCATGTTAGGAGCTTCTTGTAGGCTCGACATAGGAGTGAAGTAGGAGCTTATAGAGTTGGGGAAGTAAATACGCCACCCCACGAGTGGTATTAAGGAATATAACCCGTCATCCACGTAACTGTAACAAACAATTAACCTGTAAAAGATATCTAGCGAGTAGTGAATTCTAAGTAAACACAATTCTCCCATCTATTGTTCACACCACATTAGTAATTAGTTTAATTTACATTTCTGTTATTTTATTTTTATTGCATCTGTAGTTATTGGGTTAGTTGACTAGCAACTAATTCCGCCCATTCTTCCAAAAACCGAGATTTTTACTTGCTTTTATAAAATATAAAAATACAAAAAAGAATCATCCCTCACCTCTAAACCTAGTTTTTAGGCTTTCTAATCCTAGCGACACTATTCCTGAGTTGAACTATCAATCCCCCGGTACTTGTCACTATACTATACTACAACGATCAGGTACACTGCCTGGTGGGGGTTGTAAGCTTCTCGAGATCCCGCGAGAGGTAAAGCCTGGTGCAATTCCCACACATCACTATGGAATGATTATTTTCTTTCTGTTGTTGACTGATTGATACAAATCAATATATATATATATATATATATATATATATATATATATATATATATATATATATATATATATATATATATATATATATATATAAGTTTGAGGAAATCCACAAGAAATACGGATTACCCGAGTCGTATCCCAACGAAGGTTGAATGGAATCGTGAAATTCGATTCACAAAATCGTGTCGTGAAAAGTGGAAAAGTGAAAATAGTGATTGTGAAATTCAAATAGTGAAAAGAAATGATATAATACGCAGAAAGTACAAACTATGTATGCACAATTATCTAAAAACTCAAAACGGAAAGTCAAACACGAGTTAAAAACGTAACGTACGAATAAAAACGTAACTTCTATTGAAAAATGATCCTAAAAATATAAAATAAATTTCAAAAAATCTTAAACTACTTAAAATAATTTTGAGAAAAAGAAAAATATTTTTTTGACTTTTTATTTATTTTCTATGAATTTATTACTAATTTTGTAATATAAAATGTAATTAAAATAAGAGAAAATGTAAAAATAAATGGGGAAAATACAAATTCAACTTTGAAAAATCTAAAATAAAAGAAAAGAATTATCTAAAATATTTTTGGAATTTTTAAGACTTTTTCTGATTTTTATTTATTAAAAGGTATTTAAAAATGATTTAAAACTAAGATTAATTGAAAAAAAATAGTAAACTAATTCAGAAAAATATGAAAAATTCACAGAAAATCTAAAATATTAAAAGGAACTTGAGGAAAAATTTAGAAAAGTAAATAAGCTAGAAAAGTGCTTATTGAGCTTAAAACAGCTTAATACAAGTGCTTATTAATAAGCACTTGAATCAAAATTGTATGATACTTAAAACTCAGATGTGATATGCTCAAATAAGCTCAAAAACACTCAGATATGAACAAGATAAACTCAGATTGCAACAGAAGGTCTAATAAGCAGTTCATAATAAGCATACAAATAAGCAGTTTCTCACTATAATAAGCCAGAGGCTAAGGAACAATGAAATCAACTTCTATGCACTCAAATATACACAGAAACAACAAAGAAACTCAGGTTATAAGTCTAAATCACCACTGCAGGCCTAGTAATCAAATCAGCAGACCTATTTTGAATGCCTTAATTGCAGATCTAATTAAGCTAACTTAATAAGCACTATTTCAAAAACTAAGTGGGGCAAAAGGAACTCTAAACTACTGAATATCTAAAAACAACAAAAGCCCTATCAAAAGTGATCAATTACTATCCTAATTAAGCCTAAGAACAGATGATTACAGAACACTTATGCTGCTAACAGTTGACTATTTTGATTCATGAACCTTTTGACCAAATCCAAATTTTAATGCTAAAATCTATCTCTAATTGTTTATAAAAAAAAACTGTTATCAAATTCACTTAAGCTAACAACTAGTTTACAACTACTTCTTCATTACCACTAATTGATTCAAATATTACTAACAGTAAGCTCATTTTAAATCTAACTTTGACTTATTTATAAACCAAACTACTAGTTTTTATGATCTAATAGTCTATTACTACTTTAATGTAACCTAAATGTGCATTTATATCAGTAAATCAACAACATCTAAGCACAGTAATGAGTATATCCAAACACTCCCTTATTTACCACTATAACTAAGAAACAATGAATCAAACTCTAAAACTCCAATCCAAAGATCAAATCAGTCAATATTAAACTACCAGAAGCTATAAGAACAAACAATTACAACTAACTAATACTGAAACTTAGATTAACAGATTTATACTAAGAATGATGAAATTTAACCAAGTACTTACAAAAGCATTTCACCTCAGCATGAACAGAGGTGATTCACTTAGCTTGCCTATCTTTAGATAGGCCAAGAGCTTCCAAAAACTCCCTTGAACTATCAATCAATTTCTCAGATTCATCACTTCATATGACAGTTGACTATCATTGACTGTTTTGGATTATAGAACTATGAAACTGAATACACACTCACAAGAACAATAAAGCTAATATGAGATGTGATAACTACTAAACAACTTATTTGAAAGATTTATGAAGTAATGAAACAACTTTTTATATTTTTTTTTTCTGATTTTTATCAAAACTCTTGAATTATATAAAAAACTGAATTGGAAATAAAAACTTGAATGAATTGTTAAACTGTTGAGGCAACATGATCAAGATCTCTTTATGTTTTAATGATGACAAATAAACCATCGAAACACATAAAATAACAAACGTTAGCTCAAAATCGCCGGAGCCAATGTCTGCTCCTGGCGCGCTGCCCGCGCGTCAACGCGCGGGTGACGCGCCAGGAGTCTGTATGGTTCCGAGCGAATTTTGAAAGTCGGCTTTCCCCTTACCCGACAAATGTGGATCTTTAAATACAGGTATGAATATGTTATGTGCTTAATTGAGAAAACTTGAAACGAGTTTTGAGACTTGAGAGATCCTACTTTTAAAACACCCATTTACGGGAAAACGCCAACTCATGTTTTCTAACTATCGCCTCTAGCCAAGGCTTTTCTAAACTTAGGTAGTTTATATATTTCACGTGACATCGTGTTGAAACATCCATATGCTCATATCCCGTGCTTATGTCTTCTCTAATTACGTAACGGGTTTACTCCCTTATTGGTCAAACTAAGTCAAATGTCACTTTGCGTAAACGCATCCTTTCCCACTTGGGTTATGCTTTACATCAAGGCAAAGCACTTAACTTGTTTGAACCAAAGTATTAGTTGAGAACGTCGAGTCGTGGAAAGTCACTGACGAGGCGAAAAATGAACCGTTTTTAGGGGGTAATTTTAGCCCGGATTTGAATTTAATTGATCAAATATTGCCCTAAATCGTTCCTTTTGTCATTTTAGGTACTTTTGGAGTGAATTCTGGAAAAGGAAGCATTTTGGACGTTTTTGGAGCATAAAAGTGAAGAAAACGGCAAAGTCTTAATTTTCCTTGCTCGGAACAGTACCTGGCGGCGTCAAGAGCAATGCAAGAGGTGGAAGTGGATAAAGTCCGTGACGGTCCAGAGAGTTTTGTACTAGGGACATGACGGCATCACCATAGGCCGTCATAGTCCAAATGTTAGTGACGGCCCAGAACAAAATTACACATGACGGCGTCAGAAGTGGATCTAGGCAATCCGATTTCATTATGGGCGGCGAGTTGACGGCGTCAGAATTTCCTTCTTGACGCCGTCACCCTGTAAAATCTATATATAGTTTTGCAATTTTCATTCATTAGAGTGTAACTTTTAGTGTGCAACTTTGAGGGAGAAACCCTAGGTCAAATTTTTCCAGCTTTTTCAAGGGTTTCAACCCTTTGAACTTTTCATGTCAATTTGAGATAAGTACTCTTTTAATTCAATCAATATGTCTATGTGTTGCTTGAGTATATCTTACACTTGTCTTCAATTTAACATGCTTGGCCAGATCTTTTGTGTGTTTGCTTAGATGTAGTGAAACCTAGATGTTAATTATGGGTTGATTGTTTGTTTATAGTTGTTACGGATGATTGTATTCGATGTTAGGCTTAAGAAAACTGGAAGACTTCCATTGGTAACATGCTTGAACGTCTTAAGAAACATGATCAGAGGTGTACTATGATTTTTGGTTGTATTTAATGCGTATGAGAATTCTAATGATCCCATGTAAGGTGATTGGTGGTAAACAGTCATAAATTATCAACCAAGTAATGGTCAATAAGTCAAACAGCCTAAACCAATACTCCGTGGAGTGTAGTGTTTCCCCAGGTCGTTAGATCCCAACGAGGCGTGAAATCTGAAATAAGATGACTTTAAGATCAGGTGAATTGAACAGGAAAAAGGGTTTAAGTGATTATACTACTGAAATATAAGTGAAAATAGCTTTGATAAGCTATATCAACTAATACGTGAAATCAGATAATCACAAATTTAAAGGGACTGGAAAACGCGTATGTTTAATATTTTATCGTAAACATACGAAACAAAACTATTTTAACTATAGTAGGAATTTGCATGCCTTAGGGGCTTAAATGCAAATTAAATAAACTTAAAATATTTATTTTATAATTACTAATTTATTTAAAAGTTAAGAAAACCTAAAAATGTAAAAAGAAATAAAATGTACGTTTAAATTTGAATAAACGTAAACGTACGAAATTAAACGTGAATTTTGTCCAATACAACTCCCACAAATGTGAAAATTATATTTTTGGAATCCTAAAAGTATAAGAAAATTATTAGAAATTTAAAATTATTTTTATAACTATTTAATTAATTATTATTATTTAATAACTATTTTTAATTATTTACAATACACTAATAAATAAGAAAATATAAAATAAGCCTAGAAAAATAAAATTAAAATTTAAAAAAATCTAAAATATTATAAAACTTATTTTAAAACTAAAATTATATTTTTCACACTATTTATCTAATTATTATTAATTAATTTATTATTTAATTATTAATTAACTAATTAAACTGATTTAAATTATTACAAATACTAAAAAGACTTAGATAATTAAGAAGATTTTTATAAATCCAATTAACCATCACAGGAATCTAAAAAATTATAAAAAGTTGGTTTTATATATTTTTAAACTAATTTACTAATTATTATTCTAATTATTAATTAATTACCAATTAAACTATTTATATTAAAAATAGAAAATGAACAATAAAAATTCTAGAAAAATTCCTAAAAATGTATTAACTTATATAAAAGCTAGGAAAATTATAAAAACTAGGTGTTACTTAATAAAATCTAATTTTGATATTTAATTCTTTAATATTAATTAATAATTAATTAAACTAATATTAATTCTAAATATCACTAAATGACAAAGGAAAAATCTGGAAAAATTTATAAAAGTACTTTAATATAAAAGAGATTTAATAAAAATATGAAAATGCAAGAGTGCTTATAACTAAGCTAAAAAGAAAATTAAAAAGATAATTTCTATTAAAAGAAGCTATCACTTCTATTAAAGTTGGCTTTTTCTAAATTTTCTTTTACAGAACTACTAAAATACTAAAATTAAGAAACTTTTGTAAAAACAACTAATTTAGAACTCAAAAGTAAGCACTGTGAGTGCTTATTAACTTGACAGTTGACTTTGTTTGACCAAACCAAGAAATAAGCTCAAATGAGCTTATGTGGGGTCCACAAGAGTGGATTCTGGTTCACTTAAGTTTGTTGGACTTGATTAAGCAGGAATCTATCAAATAAGCTCACAGGATAAGCTAATAAGCCACAATAAGCAATTGCTTATTGATGGACTGAGACAGAAATGGGACAAGGTTTAGGGGTGAATTAAGGTGGGGTCCACTGAGCTTGAGCTCAAAAGCAAGCTCAAAACTTGAAGGTGGCTAGGAGGGAGGTTTAAGGAACCCACTTGGGGCTTGTAGGACCTACTGAGTTGCTCAGAAACAACCACCAAAGTGGTGGTGGTGGTGGATGTTTGCTGTGCACAGGGGAGGTACTTCCCCTGCAAGTGACTTTGAGGGAGTGTAGATTGCACACAAAAAATTGTAAAAATAAGGTAAAGGTTGGATTACAAAGTTTAGCTGAGGGACTTCAATCCATGAAAAGATCAAACCCTAAAAACATAAAAAAATCAAAACAAATCTTGCAACTTTTGGATTTTCAGCTAAAGGTAAAATTTGACTTTTTACTTAACACTAGTAAGTTGACTAAAATGAACTTCTAATTAATCCTAGTTACTAAATAAGCTGTTATATGTTGTAATTAAGCTAAATTATCCTTTATTACCAAATTATACAATGAAATGACTAGATTATACAATCCAAATCCTAACAGTGAACAAGTTATGAGGATCAAAGGGCGATTTTGACTATTTCACAAATGACACTTGGTTTTTATGGTTTATCGGATCTAATGTGAACCTAAGTGACAGAAGTGAACCAAAATTAACAACAAATTTCCACTACAACACAGTGAACACCACTATGCCAAACACACTTTAATGAGATTGGATTTATGAGTTTTGATGATTAACACAGATTCAGACCAAGCTATTTGTTTCTAACTCATTTTTAGCCTATTATAAGATCAATTGAGCATAAATAAACACAAACACAAGCATATATCACACTAATCACCAAATTTGCAATTTCAACTATGAAATCAAGTTTTAAGCAACAACTAATTTCAACAAACAACTTAACTATATTATGCAAGATTATGATTAATTAGTACAAAGGAAGCATAGAAACACAGATATCAACAATAATAACCAACTTATATAGTGAACAAGAAAAATTATCAAAAGGCTTACAAATGAGTACCAAGCTGAAAACTTAGAACAAGGACCAAAGAATCAACCTATAAGCTCTCCACAGAACCACTAACCCAAGGGCAATCCAAAATACACCCTGCTCCTTGCTTTCTTCATCACTTCACTAATTTTTTATTTTATTTTCTATTTTCTTTGATTTTTTAGTATTTTTCTATTTTATAAGAATTACTAGTTTTAATTATTCTAATAGCTTACAAAAGCCATATAAGGAACTTATATGAGCTTATGAGTCCCTAATCAACACTTCTAACAACATTCAGATACTATTGAGATTTTTGAAGTAAAATAGCATAAACTGAATTCAAAAGACAATACTTGAAATTGATACTGAAAGTAACTTTGAGGGTGGGTTTTGACAACTTTCCAAAAGTACTAGCAAGGGTAAAACTTGCCAAGTTTCAATAATGTAAGGATCATAGTTAACTTTTCCACTTTTAAAACTTCCAGGGACCTTTTCTGCCAAATCTTCAAACACCAGGGACCAAACATGTAATTTCCTAAAAGTTGAAGGGTTGAACATGTAATTTCTTCATAGTTATCACAAGGACCAATTATGCCATTAATGAATAGTACAAGGTTTGTTTTTAATATTTTTCCATTTTTAAAACCTTAAGGACTATATTTGACATTTTTCAAACTTGAGGGACTAAAGTTGTCATTTTGTAATTTTTAACTTTAAAGGACTAGTATTGACAACTTATGAATCCCTAAGGACCTTTAATGATTTTTTTACATGTTTTGGATTACCAGGGACTAGATTTGCCAATTTTTCCAAGTTTGAGGACTGAAACTGTAAATTATGTGAACTTTGTTGTTTTTCATCAGTTTTCAATCCTTTTGCACTTGTAACTCATAAAAACACAATTTATTGATATTTCATATATTTTAAAGCATATCTGTATGTTTTCAGATGTTTTTGTAGCTTAAATGTGAACAAAATGATGAGTATTTAGATACTCATCAATCCCCCACACTAAACTATTGCTAGTCCCTAGCAATCTTTTGAGAAAATTTTAATGGATTTTTGTCTCTTTACCAAAAGCCATCACTCCTGTAGTAGCCAAATGTTTCAGTTCAAGTAAGAACTATGGTCCACTTGATAACCATGTGATTTTGAGCAAACCACAAGCTGTCATCGGATTTGTTTTGTCTTTACCAAAAGCCGTTTGCTTCTGGACTAGCCAACTCTTGATGGACAAAGTCATCTTGGTGAGCTGATTACCAATTATTGTTTTTCCACTGCCTTTACCACAAGCCATAATCTTGCGGGCTAGCCGACTCTTTCACTTTTTAGGATATGGCGAGTTGAGATACCATACAATTTTGGGCAAATTGTAAGCCATAAACGGATTTGAGTTATCTTTACCAAGAGCCGTTTGCTCCTGGATTAGCCAGTTCTTATGTGGGTTAGACATGGTGGACTGATAACCATTTATTGCATTTCTAAGTGTGAAAAAACTTTAAATTTTGATCAAATGAGGGTGCTTGATGGAACATGTGTTTGAATTCGTGAGAATCCCCCCCCCCCCCCCACACTTAGAAATGAATATTGCCCTCAATATTCAAAGCACCGGGTGTTAAACCAACACTTAGAACGTAAGAAGGAAATATTAATAACCTTTATTTTAGTCTATTTACATTTTTTTTGAGGATATATGCATATATACAACATGTGGGGCATCTCCCCCACACTTGGGTGGTAGAAAGGAGTAAGAAGACAGAAATATGGGTGAAAACCCATATTGAGCTACTGTTTTTGATTACCGAGTCGCTAGCTTGACTCGACCCCGAATTTAATTGTTCATGAGGAAGCTACTGTTTTTGATTACCGAGTCGCTAGCTTGACTCGACCCCGAATTTAATTGTCCTTGGGGAAATTTTGGAGATCCGGGACAACCATGGATGGTATGTCCTCTCCAAAGTAGTGTTTCAAACGATGCCCATTCACTTTAAAACATGGACCATCATTTTGAGATAACTCAACAGTACCATATGGATAAACCTTAGTGATAGTGAATGGGCCAGTCCAACGGGTTTTGAGTTTACCCGAGAAGATCTTTAATCTAGAATTAAATAGAAGGACTCGGTCACCAACGTTAAAAAGGCGGTTCTTTATTTTTGAGTCATGAATCTTCTTTGTCTTTTCTTTATAGATTAAAGAGTTCACGTAAGCCTGATCATGTAGTTCATTTAATTCATTCATTTGAACTTTTCGGTGATCACCCACAGTTTTGAGGTCAAAGTTGGCATGTTTCAATGCCCAGTAGGCTTTGTGCTAAAGTTCCATCGGAAGATGACATGTCTTTCCGTACACAAGCTTGTAAGGCGTACACCCAATGGGTGTTTTATAAGCTGTACGAAAGGCCCATAGTGCGTCATCCAATTTATCCGACCAGGCAGCACGATTTTCTCCTACAGTCCTCTCAAGTATCCTTTTGATACCACGGTTTGAAACCTCCACTTGCCCACTTGTTTGTGGGTGATACGCGGTAGAAAGACGGTGAGTTACACCATACTTTTGCATGACTTTGTCAAATTTGTCATTGCAGAAATGCGTACCACGATCACTTATGATAGCACGTGGAGTTCCAAAACGGGCAAAAAGAGATTTCAGGAATTTCACTACAACTCGGGCATCATTTGTGTAGTAGAATCTCCACGAAAAGCAACCGCATTGAGTGTTTCGAGAGGAAATGTTTCATTTATTTCCTTTTTCTCATACACATCTTGACGAGGGTTTTCTAATCAGGACAGATGATCAGCAGCCAGGTTCTCAGCTCCTTTTTTATCACGAATAATGATATCAAATTCCTGAAGGAGGAGAACCCAACAGAGCAATCTCAGCTTTGCATCTTGTTTTGCAAAGAGATATTTTAGAGCCGAGTGATCCGTATACACTACGCATTTGGTCAAGATTAAGTATGTACGAAACTTTTCAAAAGCATACACCACGGCTAATAATTCTTTTTCCGTAGTGGTGTAATGAGTTTAAGCTTCGTTCATAGTTTTGCTTGCGTTGTAGATAGGCTGAAAGTGTTTCGTTTTGCGTTGCCCCAAGACTGCACCGATAGCAAAATCACTTGCATCGCACATGAGCTCAAAGGGTAAATCCCAGTCGGGGGCAACAAGAATGGGTGCCTCAGTAAGATTTTTCTTCAATGTTTCAAAAGCTTCGATGCACTCTGGTGAAAAGATAAAAGGAGCATCCTTCTCGAGGAGATGAGTCATAGGCCGGGAGATTTTAGAAAAATCTTGTATGAATCTACGATAGAAACCGGCATGACCCAAGAAACTCCTAATACCTTTGACGGTAGTAGGGTGAGGTAATTTAGCAATGACATCAACCTTAGCTCTGTCAACCTCAATCCCATTATTGGAAATCTTATGGCCGAGGACAATGCCCTCTTTGACCATAAAATGACTCTTTTCCCAATTTAGACATAGATTGGTGTCTTCACACCTTTTCAGCATTTTTTCTAAATTGGTGAGACATGTTTGGAATGAATCCCCAATGACCGAGAAGTCATCCATAAAGACCTCCATTGTTTTACCGATCATGTCGGTGAATATGGCCATCATGCACCTCTGAAACGTACCTGGAGCATTACATAAGCCAAAAGGCATACGTTTATAAGCAAAGGTTCCATAAGGGCATGTAAAGGTAGTCTTTTCTTGATCCGATGGATCAATGGGGATTTGAAAGTATCCTGAGAAACCATCAAGGAAACAATAGTACTCGTTTCTTGCTAATCTCTCAAGCATCTGATCCATAAAGGGCATCGGAAAGTGGTCTTTGCGGGTGGCGTCATTCAACTTACGATAGTCAATGCAAACACGCCACCCGGTAACCAGCCGAGTTGGAATCAACTCATTTTCCTCATTACTGACAACAGTAATGCCACCCTTTTTTGGGACGCAATGGATGGGACTAACCCATGGACTGTCAGAGATGGGGTAAATCAATCCTGCATCAAGAAGTTTGAGAACCTCTTGTTTAATGACATCATGGATTTTTGGATTCACCCGTCTTTGATGTTGCACTGCGGGCTTGAAGTCATCCTCCATTAAGATTTTGTGTGTACAAAAATCTGGGTTAATATCCTCAATATCGGAGAGCTTCCAAGCAATTGCTTGCTTGTGTGACTTCAAGACCTTTATTAGAGCAACCTTTTCCTCATTACTTAAACCTTTAGCAATAATGACGGGTAATTTATCATTACCCTCCAAAAATGCGTATTCAAGATGAGGAGGTAAGTCCTTGAGCTCAACCTCAGGAAATTCATCATTTTTATCAACCGATTTAATTTCCTCATTATGAAGTTCTACGGGAGGGAGTGGAGGAGAATTGTCCTGATTTAGCAATTTCTCAAGGAGAAGAATATCTCCCTCCAGATCAATCTCAGTGTTATCAATTCCTTCTGGAACTGAATCACTTCTGAGAAAAGCCTCGACCTCTTCCAAAAGGAAATCACTTCCCTCAAACGGAGTGAGAGAAGGAGAAGAGTCGAAAATGATAGGTTGAGATTGTTGACATAAATAATGCCTAAAAACATTATTAACATATTATCAATATCTCTATGTTTTGATTATTACAAAATATAAACTCATAGAACTAAAACTTGTGACTTAAACAAGTATTTAGTGATTAACATTCTCATTACATCCAAATCACTTAAGGTATGAATAAACAAAGTGTTTAGTGTAATTTATGATCAAAGGAAAAGTTAATTAAGTATTACAAAGTTTATTTAATTATATAAACATATTATAAATTTTTGAAAAACACTTTTGGTAATAAAGAAAAATGTTTTATTCATACTAAATATATGAATTCAAATTTTTAACCAAAATCAGTTAGTTTTTCACCAAATAAAATTTCCCCACTAAAAAACAAAAATTCTGGCCGTTACAGCTGGGCGGCCCCCTTAATTATAAGGGGCGGTCCCCTTAATTTAAAGGGGGCCGGCCTTGATTTAAGGGGACCGGCCACGCTCCTCTGTCAGAATTTGTTGCCTATAAATACCACATTAAATCTGGAATTTTTCTCACCATTTGCACTCCTAAACTTTCTGTTCTAGATCTCCATTTCCAATCTCTAAATCCTTTGATCATACATTCTTAAATCTTTGTTTCAAAGTGATCCAAAGATCATCCTATCAAGTGCAAGAGAAGAATACTTCTATCCCTCAAGACAAGAAGTATTACAACTTGTTGTCACATCTAAGTTGTTAGAGCATCATCATTATAAATCATCTCATTGTGTGATTAGTTGTGAATATTTGTTAGAAGATAGTTTAGTTAGATATATATATATATATATATATATATATATATATATATATATATATATATATATATATATATATATATATATATATATATATATAGTGTGATTGGTTAGTAGTTAGTTGTGAAGAAGAAAAGTTAGGAAGAAGATTGGTGTGAAGAAGATAGTTGTAAAGAAGATTGGTGTGTTGAAGATAGGTGTGAAGAAAATTGGTGTGTAGGAGATAGGTGTGAAGAAGTGGTGTGATTAAGTAGTGAATAGGTGTGAAATAGTTGTGTAGAAGGTGTGAATAAGTTTAACTTTAAAGAGTGTCTCTCCTATCCGGCTCGATATGAACAAGGTAGGCTGGTAAATTGGTGTGACGTAGTTGTGGTGTGTAAATTGGTGTGTAAGGTTTTCTCCACCATAAGGGATTTTGTTGACATAGTGAAGAAAACTCTCGAGTTAGGTGCTCGGGGAGTGGAGTAGGGCAAGGAAGGTGGCCTTGTAGCCGACCCACTATAAATCTCTTGTCTCGCGGTTCGATCTTTCCAACTCTCATCTATTTCTTTACTTACATTATTATTGCTTTATCGTACATATTTAGTGTTGTTGATATTGTGCATGACTTGATTTCATATAGCATCGAATCTATATTTTTGAAAACAAAGAAAACTTTCAAACAATCTTTTATAACAAATTAAAAAGACGTAAAACTATTCAACTCCCCATTCTAGTTTTCCACAATTGGTATCAAGAGCCACGTCTAGCAAGATTTTTTAAAATATATTGTATTTTAAAACTTGTAACGATCTATGGAATCTTTAAAATATTTAGAAGGGACAATCTATGCAAAGACCACCACTATTTGAAAGTGATGGATTTTTATATTGGAAAAATATATTCGAAACTTATGTGAAATCCAAAGATCTTGATCTTTGGCATATTATTACCTTTGGTGATTTTCCCCTATTCAATATAATGTTGAAACTAAAATGGATGAAATTGTATCTTTTGAAAAACAAAATGATGATTTGAAAAAGAAACTTGCAAAGAATAATGAGTCTAAAATGGTCATTTATAATGCGTTACCACACAAAGAATATGAAAGAATTTTTATGTGTAAAACCGCAAAAGAAATTTGAGATTCTTTACTAATTATTCACCAAGATAATAGTCAAGTTAAAGATAACAAAATAGATCTTTTTGTACAACAATATGAACAATTTACGATTCCGGAAAAGGAATCAATTGATAATGCTTTTGCAAAATTTAACACTATTATCACAAGTTTAAAAGCACTTGATGAGACATTTTCTAGTAAAAATTATGTTAGAAAATTTCTTAGGGCATTGCATCCGAAATGGCGAGCTAAGGTCACGGCAATTGAAGAATCAAAGAACTTGATGATGTTATCACTAGATGAACTTATTGGCAACTTGAAGGTCCATGAAGAAATTATAAGAAGAGATTCGGAAACGGTCAAAGTCAAGAAAGAACAAACCAAATCCATTGCTCTAAAAGCCAAAAAGGAACCTAGTGATGATGATGATTCAAGTGACGAAAGTGAAGATGAAGAATATGCAATGGCCGTAAGAGAATTCAAGAAATTCTTCAAGAGACGAGGAAGATTCACTAGATCATCACGAGACGAAAGAAAACCATTCCAAAGAAATAGAAGTGACAACTATGGGAAAAGAAAGTGCTTTAGATGTGGAAGTACAAATCATCTCATTGGCGAATGTCTAAAGCCGCCGGGTTATGAAAATCAAGGCGCTTTTGTTAGTGGAACATGGAGTGATAGTGACAAAGAATAAGTGGAAAAACCAAGAGACGAAAAGTGTTTTATGGCAAAAGGAACCGACGAAATATGTTTAGGAATTGACTTGGAGCCTGACGAATGGTTCAAGGATAGCGGATGTTCGAGGCACATGACGGGGAACCGCAAGCTATTCTCTACATACAAGGCATACAATGGAGGTAACGTTATTTTCGGTAGTGACTTACGTGGAAAAATCATTGGCAAAGGTACGATTTCTCAAGACTCACTTACTATTGAAAATGTAGAGCATGTAGATAATTTAACATATAACTTGCTTAGTATAGGACAAATATGTGATAATAAATGTAGAGTCACTTTTTCCGAAGAGGATAGCGAAATAGTTAAGAATGGAAAAATTATAGGTAGATGAATTAGAAAAGGAGGCATATATGTTATGAAACTAGGAAACAAGCCTGAGGATAGGATATGCCTAACGACCCTAGATGAAAACTCCACATTGTGGCATAGGAGATTAGAACATGCTAACATGCAACAAATACAATTTTTGGCCTCTAAGGAACTAGTTAGAAATTTGCCTAATCTAAAATATGACAAGCATTTTTGTGATGCATGTAAAATTGGAAAACAAGTTCATGCTAGTCACAAAGCTAAGAATATAGTATCCACTACTAGGTGCCTAGAATTACTACATATGGATCTTTTTGGTCCATCCGCTATGCGGAGCTATGGAGGAAACAAATATACCTTAGTAATAGTAAATGACTACTCACGATACACGTGAACTAGGTTTTTAAGTGACAAGACCTAAGCCTTTGAAAAATTCGAAATATTTAGTAAAATGATTCAAAATAAATTAGAATGCACAATAGTAGCCATTAGGACGGACCATGGTAGGGAATTTGACAATGAAGTACAATTCGGAAAATATTGTGATTTAAATGGAATATCTCACAATTTCTCCGCTCCTCGTACTCCTCAATCAAATGGCGTAGTAGAAAGAAAAAATAGGTCACTACAAGAAATGAGTAGAACAATGTTAAATGAACAATCCATCCCACAAAAATTTTGATGTCACGCCGTAGATACTTCAACATATATTATTAATAGGGTATCAATTAGGAGAATTCTAGGAAAAACTCCTTATGAGTTACTAAGAGGTAGAAAACCAAACTTAAGCTACTTTAGGGTATTTGGAAGTAAATGTTATCTAAACACTAAGGACTACCTTACTAAGTTTGATCCAAAATCGTATGAAGGAATATTTTTAGGATACTCACAAAATAGTAAAGCATATATAATACTTAACAAACACTCCATGAAAGTAGAAGAATCACTAAATGTAACATTTGATGAAACACCACCACCTCCTAAAACTTTACCTTTAGAAGATGATGACTTAGTCGAAGAAGAAGCTATTGAGGTTAGTAAAACAAAACCCATAGGAAATGATAATGAAGACATTAACTTAGGAAATAACGAAATTGTAAATGTTAAAGAATCTAGATCACATCCACTAGATAATATAATAGGACATCTTAACAAAAGAACCCTTAGGTCACAAGCTCAAGATAAAAATAATTTCTTTTTTTTCCTCTCAGCAATAGAACCTAAGAATATTAATGAGGCTTTAAAAGATGAAAGTTGGGTTATAGCTATACAAGAAGAATTAAATCAATTTAAGGCAAATGATGTTTGGGAATTAGTCCCAAATCCAATGAATATGACCATCATAGGAACTAAATGGGTATATAGGAATAAATTAGATGAAAATGGAGTAGTTACTAGGAATAAAGCTAGGTTAGTTGCCCAAGGTTATAATCAACAAGAAGGAATTGATTATAACAAAACTTATGCCCCCGTAGCTAGACTAAAATCTATTAGGATACTACTTGCCTATGCATGCGCCCTAGATTTTAAGTTATTCCAAATGGACGTGAAAAGTGCATTCCTTAACGGTTTTATCAATGAGGAGGTATGTGTGGCACAACCTCCAGGATTAATTGACTTCGCAAAACCTGATTATGTTTATAAGTTAAAGAAAGCTTTGTATGGACTCAAACAAGCTCCCAAAGCTTGGTATGATCGATTAAAAGCTTTCCTTATTAAACATGATTATTCCATGGGAATGGTAGATAACACTCTTTTCACTAAAAGGAAAAATCCAAATCTCATCATTGTTCAAATATATGTTGATGACATCATATTTGGATCGACTTGTCAAGACATGTGTGATGAATTTGCCAAAATCATGCATGATGAGTTTGAGATGAGCATGATGGGTGAACTTAACTTCTTCCTAGGATTACAAATAAAACAATTAGAAGATGGAACATTCTTTAACCAATCTAAGTAAATTAAGGAAATGCTTAACAAATTTGGCCTAGAAGACTCAAAACCCATGAAAACTCCCATGTCTACGGAAGTAAAACTCACAAAGGATGATGAAGGTGAGTCCGTAGATAACACCAAGTATAGAGGAATGATAGGTAGTTTACTATACTTGACGGCAAGAAGACCCGATATCATGTTTAGTGTCTGCCTTTGTGCCCGTTTTCAAGAGGATCCCAAAACCTCTCACCTAGAAGCGGTTAAGCGTATCTTCCGATACATTAAAGGCACTATACACTTAGGATTATGGTATCCTAAGGGATCCGGCATAGAAACCATCGTCTATGCGGATTCGGATCATGCGGGAGACTACGTAGATAGAAAAAGCACTAGCGGTATTTGCACGTTTATGGGATGTTGTCTAACATCTTGGTTTTCGAAGAAGCAAACCGCTCTTGCTATTTCTACCACCAAAGCCGAATATGTAAGCGCTGGAAAGGCATGTCAACAAGCACTATGGATGAAACAAGCTCTTATAGACTATGGCATTAGGTTAGAAAACGTTCCCATTATGTTCGATAACAAAGGTTCGATAGATTTAAGTAAAAATCAGGTGCAACACTCTAGGACTAAACATATAGAAATACGCCGCCACTTTCTTAGGGATAATGTACAAAAAGGGAACATATCTATAGAAAAAGTTGCATCAGAAGATAACATTGCGGATATATTCACTAAACCCCTTAAGCGTGAATTATTCAATCACTTGCGTTTAGGATTAGGAATGATGGAACAAGTTGACTAAATTCTATTGCATTTAGAAAATTTTTCTTTTAAGATTTGCATAAGATTTACTTTTCTTCCACCTCTCCATTTTTGAGTCTAGGAATCTATTTCGCATAAAATTAAAAGATTGGGAAATATTATTTTCTTTGCATATACTCTTTTGTAAAACCCAATCAATTTTTTTTTAAAAATTATTCTCACATCTAGGAATTACATGAACATCATTTTCCTTGCATTGTTGACTAATGCTAAAAACATTTTTCTTCCAAAATCATGCATAAACTCTCACATAAATCGTCAAGTTATATAATCTAATATATATCTTTGACATTCATGATCGAGCAAAAATCGAATCAAGGAGATTTTGGATTGTTTCTTAAGAATTTTTTTTTATTTAGAAGTCGAAACAATCACAACTCCACATTTGTTGCATATAGGCACACACTAGCACAAAATCACTCATAACATTGTCATCTTGTTTCATCACTAGATTTTTGACTTGCTAGTTGCCTTTGCCTTTGATCTAAGATAGTTGCCTTAAGTAGCTCTAATGCTCTTGCCTTAATTTGTCTCTTTTAGCTTATTATGTGTTGCTTATTTGCTCTTTTGCTTAAGTGTTTTTGCATGCATGCTATATCTTGATTAGATTAGATGCTATATTGCCTAAAGGAATTGAACTTGCTTGAATCCAAATCCAAAAACACATCCTTTCTGCAAATTTTCTGCCAAAAACCCATTTCTGGTAATCTGGGAACCATCAGATAGGCGGCCCCCTTAATTATGCAAGGCGGCCCCCTTAATTTTAAGGGGACCGCCCCCTAATTAAGGGGACCGACCATCTGCCGGACGGATTTACAGAATCTTTTCTGCTTTTTAGCCCATTTCATCCTACACTTCCTATTTTTCACCAACATATTTTGTCCTAATCTCCCAAACAAACTTCATCCATCCATAAACACACAAATCTTACACTATAAATATCCTCAATCTTCCACACTCTCCATTCATCCCTTCATGACTTCTCCAAACAAACCAAAACCAAAAGCCTCAAGGCTTGCAAGGATGACGGAAAAACCCGTTTGGCGAAGAAAAAGCCCTCGAAACAAATCCATCATAACCAATGAAGTTGGAAACCACTCAATACCTCCAACCACTTACTTCCCAAAATTTACACCAAATTCACAAGGACATTCAATTGATCCTCTTTACAAACCATACAACATTGGCCAAACATCTTCCTTCATGCCAAGCCACTTATTTCATCCTCCAACCATTTATAATGATCCATACAAGTTTGATCAACCATCCAACTACAATTCCAACTACACAAACCCAATTCATCCATATCAACACAATGACTCTCTCCGCATTGCCACGGAAAAGCAAAAGTTCCGTGATTAAATATCCCAAATCCATGATCTTAGTGATCTTAATGCCATGCATCTTGCACAACGCAACAAAGGGTAACCTCCATCATCACCCTACAACAATTGCCTACCTCACTCTCTCAACTTGGATCAAGTTACAAATCACACTCACTATTGCCCTTGTTGCATCTTCCTTCAAAAACAAATTCTATACTTGAGTGAAGATATTTCTTTGATTGAATATCTCCTCACTCGTCCTCATCCCATACCACCCTTAACACGATACAACATCGTAAGATCCACCTCTTCCGCTCCATACCCCACTCCATATCCCTCTCCATCTAACAACTAAGCTTTATGCTTATGTTCCCCTTTCAAGCAAAATAAAACAATCAACCATGGGTTGCAAGCAAGTCCAAGTGCTCTCTTAGGCAATATAGGACTATGTCTCTTCCTTTGTTTTATTGTAATCAATATGCTTCAAACATATTGAATGTTGTAATGCTTATTATTTCTATGATGCTTGAATGAATTTATTTGCATAATTGTTGTTTTGCATGTATATGTGTCTTGTTCTCTTCAACTATTTGTGTAGCCAAGACTTCCATAGCTCGTTCACTTGGTGCTCTCAAATGAGGGGGAGCATTCTACCCGTTTAATCTTCTTTCACGAAGCTTACTCGGCTTATCCTTTTTGATTTTACAAAAAGGGGGAGAAGAGAAATGTAAACTCTATAATACTTGTCGAAAAACAAATTTTAGAGTTATTGAGTTTAAGGTTTTGTAATAATCAAAAAGGGGGAGATTGTTGACATAAATAATGCCTAAAAACATTATTAACATATTATCAATATCTCTATGTTTTGATTATTACAAAATATAAACTCATAGAACTAAAACTTGTGACTTAAACAAGTATTTAGTGATTAACATTCTCTTTACATCCAAATCACTTAAGGTATGAATAAACAAAGTGTTTAGTGCAATTTATGATCAAAGGAAAAGTTAATTAAGTATTACAAAGTTTATTTAATTATATAAACATATTATATATTTTTGAAAAACACTTTTGGTAATAAAGAAAAATGTTTTATTCATACTAAATATATGAATTCAAATTTTAACCAAAATCAGTTAGTTTTTCACCAAATAAACTTTCCCCACTAAAAAACAAAAATTCTGGCCGTTACAGCTGGGCGGCCCCCTTAATTATAAGGGGCGGTGATGCGTGGGAATCGCAACAGGCTTTACCTTTCGAGGGATCTCGAGAAGCTTACAACCCCCACCAGGCAGTGTACCTGATCGTTGTAGTATAGTATAGTGACAAGTACCGGGGGATTGATCGTTCAGCTTAGGAATAGTGTCGCTAGGATTAGAAAGCCTAAATACTAGTTCTAAAGGTGAGGGATGATTATTTTTGTGTTTTTATATTTTATGGAAAGCAAGTAAAATTCTCGGGTTTGAAGGATTTGGGCGGAATTAGTTGCTAATCAACTAACCCAATACTAAGATGCAATCAAAATAAAATACTAAAAATGAAAATAAACTAAATTATACTAAAGTTGTGAGCAGTAATTGGAGAAAATTTGTTTACTTAGATTTCACTACTCCCTAGACATCTTTTACACGTTAATTACTTGTTATAATTGCATGGATGATGGATCGTATTCCTTAATACCATTCATGGGGTGGCACACTTAACTCCCCAATTCTATGAGCTCTTATCTCCTCCTACACCATGCCCAGCACAACTATAGGGATTGTAAACAGTGGCTCATGCATTAAATACAACCAATAAAGACCTAGTGCGCGTTGGTTCATGTTTCTTAAGATGTTCAAGCATGTTACCAATTGGAGATCTGCCAGTTTTCTTAAGCCTAACATATAAATCATTCATCCAAGACAAGAATAAACAAGTAATCAACACATAATTAACATCTAGGTTTCATTAGATCTAAGCAAACACAAGATAGATCTAGCCTAGCATGATGAAATTAAGACAAGAACAAGATATAGACAACCAACACATAGACATATTGATTGAATTAAAGGAACACTTATCTTGATTACACATGCAAGGTATCAAGGGGTTGGAACCCTTGAAAAACCTGTAAAGTTACACCAAAATTGTACTTAGGGTTTCTCCCAAAACTTCTCTCTTTTAATGTGAAAAATTAGAAAACTATATATAGGAAAAGGGGTATGACGGCGTCAAGACCAATTAGGTGACGCCGTCACCTCGCCGCCAAAACTAATCTCGGACTGCCTTGATCTACATTTGACGCCGTCAAGTATTAATCATTTCCAGGCCGTCATGACTTTTACTCTTGACGCCCTACCTTCATGACGCCGTCAAATCTCTTCTGGACCGTCATGGAATTTTGCTCTTGACGCCGTCAGGAAATTACTCTTGACGCCGTCACCTACTGTTCCCAGCATGAAAAATTAAGACTTTGGCGTTTTATTCACTTTTATGCTCCAAAAACGTCCGAATTGCTTCCTTTTCCAGATTTCACTCCCAAAGTACCTAATATCACAAAAGGAACGATTTAGGGCAATATTTGATCAAATAAATTTGAATTCGGGCTTAAATGACCCCCTAAAAACGGATCATTTTTCGCCTCATCAGGCGGTCCCCTTAATTTTAAGGGGGGCAGCCTTGATTTAAGGGGACCGGCCACACTCCTCTGTCAGAATTTGTTGCCTATAAATACCACATTAAATCTGGAATTTTTCTCACCTTTTGCACTCCTAAACTTTCTGTTCTAGATCTCCATTTCCAATCTCTAAATCCTTTGATCATACATTCTTAAATCTTTGTTTCAAAGTGATCCAAAGATCATCCTATCAAGTGCAAGAGAAGAATACTTCTATCCCTCAAGACAAGAAGTATTACAACTTGTTGTGATCTCCACATCTAAGCTGTTAGAGCATCATCATTATAAATCATCTCATTGTGTGATTAGTTGTGAATATTTGTTAGAAGATAGTTTAGTTAGATATATATATATATATATATATATATATATATATATATATATATATATATATATATATATATATATATATATATATATATATATAGTGTGATTGGTTAGTAGTTAGTTGTGAAGAAGAAAAGTTAGGAAGAAGATTGGTGTGAAGAAGATAGTTGTGAAGAAGATTGGTGTGTAGAAGATAGGTGTGAAGAAAATTGGTGTGTAGGAGATATGTGTGAAGAAGTGGTGTGATTAAGTAGTGAATAGGTGTGAAATAGTTGTGTAGAAGGTGTGAATAAGTTGTGACGTAGTTGTGGTGTGTAAATTGGTGTGTAAGGTTTTCTCCGCCATAAGGGAGCTTGTTGACATAGTGAAGAAAACTCTCGAGTTAGGTGCTCGGGGAGTGGAGTAGGGCAAGGAAGGTGACCTTGTAGCCGAACCACTATAAATCTCTTGTCTCGCGGTTCGATCTTTCCAACTCTCATCTATTTCTTTACTTACATTATTATTGCTTTATCGTACATATTTAGTTTTGTTCATATTGTGCATGACTTGATTTCATATAGCATCGAATCTATATTTTTGAAAACAAAGAAAACTTTCAAACAATCTTTCATAACAAATTAAAAAGATGTAAAACTATTCAACCCCCCTTCTAGTTTTCCACAGAGATGATGGAGTGGGATCCCCACTCACAGAATTATGAGAATAACCAAGAAATTCTTGAGAGTACTCCTCTGAAGCAATGTCTATGATATCTATTTGATT
Source organism: Artemisia argyi (assembly GCA_030686995.1). Lineage (NCBI taxonomy): Eukaryota > Viridiplantae > Streptophyta > Magnoliopsida > Asterales > Asteraceae > Artemisia > Artemisia argyi. Next base: position 240,694,321 of record CM060700.1, on the reverse strand, counting down.
AACCGCTTCGGAATCATAATTTGAGGAGTACCTCGAGGTTTGATTGAGGTTAAAGGTAACGGCTTCATTACCCACACGCAAGGTGATTTCTTGCTCAAATACATCGATAAGAGCACGACCCGTTCTAAGGAATCCCCTCCCAACAATGAGAGGGACCCTTTGATCAGCATCGAAATCAACAACCACAAAATCAGCGGGGAGATGGAACTTTCCTACTTTCAAAAACACGTCCTCGGCAATGCCAAGAGGACGAGATATCGATCGATCTGCAAGCTCTAGAGTCATGTAGGTAGGAGTAAGATCTGGAAGAGAAAGTTTCTTCCAAACTGAATAAGGCATTAGGTTGATGCTTGCACCAAGATCGGCCAAGGCATAGCAATCAACCATTCCTGGAAATACACAAGGTATTAGAAATTTTCCACGATCTCCAAGCTTCTCGGGAAGCTTCTTTAAAAGAACTGCTAAACAGTTCTCATTCAAGGGAGTTTTTGCCATTTCAAATAGTTTCTCTTTGTTGCTTAACAAGTGTTTGATTGTTGATGCAAATTTGAGCATCAGAATAATAGCATTCGCGAAGCTAATGTCAAAATGCAAATCTTGGAAGATTTGAAAGAATTTATCCATTTGGTGACTAGCCTTTTCGCGGAGCTTTTGCTCACTCAAACGTGAGGGGTAAGGAATAGAAGAGGTAGAAGGTTTGGATTTAGGGGTTTCAACTAGGATATCATGTGGTTCAAAAACAACTCTTGGTTTTGGTTTGGGTTTCGGGACAACTTGAGGTGGGACGTCTTGGGTACCTCCATTATGAGTAGGAAGTACTTCGTCCTTATTTACCTCGGTTTCATTTTCCCCTACCTTGGGAGAAGAAGAAGAAGGGGTAGTAGGAACAGTGGGTCCATCATATGAAACTCCGCTCCTGGTTGTGATCTCTTTTGCATCGCCCCTCGGGTTTGCAATTGTGTTGCTCGGAAGTTTTCCAGAGCCCGAGGGTCGTTCATTTAAAGATTTCTTGATTTCAGAAATCTGGCTGACCAACAACCCGTTTATCTCTTCTTGAGTTTTCATGAACTGCTTCAACAACTCATCAGATGATGATTGTGGAGCTGGGAGAATGGCTTATGTTTGGTTGGGGAAATTTTGGACTCGGTTATTTTGATTATAACCTTGTTGTGGTTGAAAATTTCCCTGATTTGGATTACCATTTCCCTGAAAATGATTTCCCGGGTTGAAATTGTTTCTGTTAAAGTTTCCTTGGTTGTGAAAACCTTGATTCTGTCCAGGATTGAAATTCCCTTGGTTTTGATAACCTTGGTTCATTCGAGGTTGGTTCTGGTTTCGATTTTGCAAATTTTGGTTTTGGTTGAACCAGGTGGTCCCATATGTGTGTTAGCACCGTAACTTGGTTCCATTTGAGGACGGTATTGACTACCTCCCTGATTTGTAGTACCGGCTAAGGCATTGGCTTCAAAAGGACTACCATCGGTGGCAGTACAGTTGTAGTATGCATGTGGGCCACCACAAGTGACACAAACTTCCACCTTTTTTACTTCAGCATGTGAAGGGTTTTGTGTGAAAGTGACTTTCTTTTGGTTTGAGAGAACCAAAGCTTGAATAGCGTCCGTGAGTTTGTCTATCTTAGCATTGGTGCTAGAAGTACTCACGGGAGATGAAGTAGAAGGACCAGCACTCACTTGGGAGTTATATGGCTTTGTGCATGTAGTGCGGACCTTGGACTTATTTTCAATGATGGCTAAAGCTTCTTTAGTGGTTTTGCTCAAAAAATTACCTCCCGCGGAGGAATTGAGAGAATCTTGGTCAGATTGACTCACACCATTATAGAAAGTGTCAATTTGCATTAATTCAGTGAAACCATGATGAGGACATCGACGAAGCAATTCTTTGAAACGATCCCATGCGTCACCAAACGATTCATCAAACCTTTGAGTAAATTTGATGATTTCATTTTTAAGACTTGTTGTTCTGGATGGGGGAAAAAATTCGTTTACAAATTTGGTAACTAAATCCTCCCATGTTGCTATTGAACGAGGGGGTTGTTTTTCTAGCCAAATCCGGGCTGCCCCCTCAAGAGAAAATGGGAATAGAAGAAGCTTGACTGCTTTGGAAGGGACGTTCTTGTATTTGATGGTAGATGTAATCTTGTTAGACCATCGAATATGAGCATGAGGATCATCCCTCTCAAAACCATAAAATTGGCTTGAGGTTACGAGATTTAGTAACCCGGTTTTGAGCTCAAAGTATTCAGCCACAATGGCTGGGACAACAATAGCGTCTCTGTAACCCTCGATGGGTGCTTGGAGAAGCTCATTCATCGGACGGTCTTCCGCCATGATAATTTTTTCTGTGGTAACAGCACGTATCTCAGATACGGCTGTTGGGGCGGAACGTCTACGTCGTCTTCGAGGAATTCTGACAAGCTCACGAAAAGGGCTTGTTGACCTAAAAGAACGAGTGCGCATGCACTAGAGACGACTCTAAGAATCCTTAGAGTGACGGGGATTTAAAAATAGAAAAGAAAAATCTTTTTGGATTTTTGTTTTTATAAAGTAATATAGAAATATGGAAAAAGATGATATATAACAATGAGTGATTAATTCAAACTCACAGATGCTTCAAAAGTCGTTATACGTCACTACTACAAAAAAGTTCATAGACACCGGTTAGAATAGCCCATAGAGACTGGTTTTATAACCACTCTCTAAAGGGGGGTATCTCTATGACTGAAACTTATAGAAACCGGTTCCATAACCAGTCTTTAATAGAAGCATCAAAACCGGTTTTGTGGTAAGAGAACGTCTCTATTATAAAGTAAAGAAACCAACATTGATCTAAGAACCGGTCTTGCTGAGATGTTCTAGATTTAAAAAAATTAAAATAATAATAATAATAATAATAATAATAATAATAATAATAATAATAATAATAATAATAATAATAATAATCCAAAATTTTCCAATTTTTCTATATAAATTTCAAAATACATGACTTAATTAAAGTGTAAAGTTTCACTTGAAGCTAATGTCACCATCTACAACCATGTTTTCTATCATATCACTTCTTCTCTACTAAGTAATAAACAAACATAAAAGCTAACACATAATTCAACAACTAAAACTAAATTGCATTTTCAAGCATGCTTCTCTTCAATACTAGTGATACTGCAGTATCAAGCCCTCTTCTTTATAACAACAATTCTCGCAATAATGCTTTATCTTCCTTTTCAATTTTAGCAACACCTCATCTGTATCCCTTTCGTGATGGTTTCCATCCAAATCATCCAAGTGTGCAAAATTGCTGAGTTGTACCTCAATCTAAATAAAAGCAACCTGCTTATAAAAAAAAAAAGTGTTGGTTAAAATTTATATTTAAATAGCCTACTATTATCGATATATTAAAGAGACAAAAATAACAAATGCACATTCAACTTATCTTGTCGCGACTCTTTTGCATTCATAATTCAACCAAATATAAGGTCTCATTGACCAATTAGTAAAGACAACTCATGAATGACAAGAATGCATCTGTATATCGAGCTTATTTTCATAGTGGCCTATATGAAGATATATTTTGATATGAAAGTAAAACATATTTGTGAGTCTTCTTTTGGGTATTTCAGTGTGTAGCTTATTAGTTATTACCCACTGCCTTTACTGGTAAATATTTATATGTTAACACTAGACATTAAGAAAACTAAAATGAACATACCCATGGCTTTGTTGCAAGTTTTAAGTAAAACCAATTGATCTACATCACAAGTATTATAATATGATCCGGTAGTTTTCGGCTTTTCACTGCACAACAAAATCATTAACAATCAATAACTTAAAGATAATCCTTTGTATGAATAAACCAAATAGAACCGTAAGTCCATAACATATATGGTCGTATTTTGATCCATTTTATTACACATTTCACCGTCATCACTAGGGGTCGGGTTCAGGTCAAATCGGGTCGGGTCACGTCGGCTCGGGTTAAGTCGGGTTCGGGTATGAGCCATTTACCAAATCACAAATCTTAGAATTTGATTTTTGCATAGTCATAGAATTTTTTAGTCCATATATGTAGCACAAGTTTACTACGTCATTTGCATTTAGTCATAAACTCATAGACTTAAGTTGTATAGTCAATTAGAAATAAAAGAAACTAAGAAAGATCAGTATAACACAAGTATTGAATGCCCAAGCAAATCAGTATACGCATTTGCTACATCACTACTTCATTTGCATGTGCAACACTAAGTTTCGTAAATTATATGTACTATGTTTTTGACAGCTTTATCATGTTTACTGGCAAAGTTATAAAAAACACATGAAAAAAAAAACCAAATAAGCAAAATATTTTGACTCGATACCCGACCCTACTTCGTACTCGGGTTAATCGGGTTGACCCGATTGACCCGAGCTAGATTTTGGACTCGAGTAACCCGACCTAATTATCCTTATTCGGGTTCGGTCCGGGTCGGGTCGGGATTTATGACACCCCTAGTCATCACTGAATTACACACTGCAACAACAGTCAAGAACCACATAACATATTTTATTTTAAACACAAAATATACAAATGCTTATGAAGACAAGAAAAAAAAGCTTTTAGTAATATCTTACCTGGTGCATTTATGTCTAGGTAATTTAAAACGACTGTCATTGTTGTAAGTACGGATGTTTGCTGAAACAATGAGATATAATAGTTAATATTGTAATATGAACACACAACTTGAATACGTACATTTATAAAAATAAGTAAATAACACATGACAGGCTAATTGTCGTAAGTGCATTAGCACTCAAACACAGTCAAGTGTGATCCGATCTACTATGTGGTCTTGTGTACATACAAATATTAAAACTCCCTACTGAGGGTTATGAAATTACCAAATTGACTACTTAAATATAAAGCTAATGCAAGTGGTAGAATAGACGGTGGATAATAGATAGGTCTCAAAATTTAACATTCACAACACGGCTGTTATAACCATAAGGTGGGAAGCCTAGAAACTTTTAAATAAATAGTACAAAATCACACTTCCTATAACAACAATCAGTTTCAGAAACTCGTGAAAATAAGTAAGAAACAATAAAATAAACTAGGATGTTTGAGATTGCTTATTAAAGTTATTTAGGATTGCTTATTGAGATTGCTAATAAAGAAACCCGTTTGTGACCGCTTATTAAACTACAGTAGTTGTTTGAGATTGCTTATTGAAACTACTTATCCCATTATAAGTAGTTCCTATAAACAATCCCAAACAACCCTTAATAGTCAATCAAAGCAATCACATGTAGCCTTTTATGTAGTTAACTCAATAAGCAATCCAAAATAACCCCATAAGCAATTAACTTAATAAGAAATCCCATATAACCCAATAAGAAGTTAATTCAATAATCAATCCCCTATGGCCATTATGAATCATGTCTTTTATTTATAAATAAATTCACTCAACAAAAAAGATATCAACAATAAGTAGAGTAGTAAACATGTCTAGTTCAAGTATTATTGAAGTGCTGCTAAAACCATCGGTGCAACATACCATTAGAACAATTACGAATCCATTATGAAGTGGGTATTACGAACACCAGCCCATCATTTGTATCATTAACAACATGTGAATTCATAAGACTTGCACAAACATTCTTTACTTCATCTTTAAAATTTAAAGTTTTTGCAACAGTTACACCATTTTTCTTCACTTTTGGGGCTCATAATTTCTTTCAATTACCACATTAAGCTCCTAAAATTTTATCATCAAGTAGCATATTACCAAATTCATCCCGAATTAACTCAAACTTGTTAAACTAATTTCTTTCAATCACCACATTAATGACTATAGCTCATTTTGATTCACTAAAAGACCATTACACCTTCATGACTAAATGTTTCATCTATATGCAACTTGGAATAAGAAGTGCATGGTTAAAGGGATTACTTAAACACAAGTGGCACTTGCAGTAGCCACAGTACCATATTATGCTAAACCTTCATCAACATAAAGGTTATATAAACTCTTCAATTTTTAATAATACATTGTTAAATATAAAGCATTGTTTACTGCCCAACATCAATTAAAACAAGATTAAAGGGAACAAATTTGCAAGACCACATGTCATACTCTTATAGCTAACCACAAACACTGACTTGAGCAATGACTATGTTTTTATGCTATACAAAATAAAGAAGAGAACACTAGTGGATTGTGAGTTTGAGTAGGAATACATTTCATATACTATAGTGCCAAATTCATGGCTACTCCATCAACTGCGATTATTGCAATATCAATAAATATAGAGTTACGAATTGCTGAAAGCCAAAAATAGTTAGATAATCGTAAATTAACTCAATATTCAATTATCTTAGCAAAACTCCTTGCCAAATTATCCAAACATGGTAATCTTGACCTTGTAGAATTATAAAATGATAACCATATATCATTTAACACAACCACGTGAAACTGATTAAAAGTACTGGTATGCTAGAGATAAAAAAAATACCTTTAAATATCATAAGAAGGGTGTCCTAACAAGCTGTAGTTGCTCCCTAAACACATCAACATCTCACATTCACAACACCGTATATCAGTCCAACTTCGTACCTTTCCGGCGTAACCATATATCAGTCAACATCAGTTCCTAAATATATTCAGAGTACGAAAAGAGAGATAATAATATAGATGCAATAATCAATATAGAACCTAATTCACATTTTTTTAGCATAGCCTAATTCCATTGAATTAACAAATTTACAAAACCCTAATTTCTAGTTTGGGGTAATAACCTTAATTTCAACATTCATCGAATAACAATTACAAATGCAAAAAATAAATAAATACCTAAACTGTAGAGAAATAGACTTGGTATGACAAGTATTAAAGTTGACCCATGAGATCGGTAGATGTGGATAGGTGACGGTGGTGCAGTATATGGTTTTTTGTTTGCCTCTTTTGTGAGGCTCTGTTATATAATTTCCCCCTTTTCAAAAAAAGAAAAAAAGAAATGGTAATAGCTTTAAAATTTTGTGAAATTGATAAAGGGGGAAAAACCCCACTTAAAATTTTGGAGGATAAAACCGGGCATCCATAAAACACCGGTGTTTGTATATGGGTTCTTTTAATTTCTGCCTGTCAATCCTTAAAAACACCGGGTATTTGTGAAACCTATCTCTATTTGGGGGTCCCAATGTGCTTTTTTGTAGTAGTGTACGCAGCACACCTCCCCGGCAGCGGCGCCATAAATTGATTGGTGGTAAACAGTCAGAAATTATCAACCAAGTAATGGTCAATAAGTCAAACAGCCTAAACCAATACTCTGTGGAGTGTAGTGTTTCCCCGGGTCGTTAGATCCCAACGAGGCGTGAAATCTGAAATAAGACGACTTTGAGATCAGGTGAATGGAAAAAGGGTTCAAGTGATTATACTACTGAAATATAAGTGAAAATAGCTTTGATAAGCTATATCAACTAATACGTGAAATCAGATAATCACAAATTTAAAGGGACTGGAAAACGCGTATGTTTAATATTTTATCATAAACATACGAAACAAAACGATTTTAACTATAGTAGGAATTTGCATGCCTTAGGGGCTTAAATGCAAATTAAATAAACTTAAAATATCTATTTTATAATTACTAATTTATTTAAAAGTTAAGAAAACCTAAAAATGTAAAAAGAAATAAAATGTGCGTTTAAATTTGAATAAACGTAAACGTACAAAATTAAACGTGAATTTTGTCCAATACAACTCCCACAAATGTGAAAATTATATTTTTGGAATCCTAAAAGTATAAGAAAATTATTAGAATTTTAAAATTATTTTTATAACTATTTAATTAATTATTATTATTTAATAACTATTTTTAATTATTTATAATACACTAATAAATAAGAAAATATAAAATAAGCCTAGAAAAATAAAATTAAAATTAAGAAAAATCTAAAATATTATAAAACTTATTTTAAAACTAAAATTATATTTTTCACACTATTTATCTAATTATTATTAATTAATTTATTATTTAATTATTAATTAACTAATTAAACTGATTTAAATTATTACAAATACTAAAAAGACTTAGATAATTAAGAAGATTTTTATAAATCTAATTAACCATCACAGGAATCTAAAAAATTATAAAAAGCTGGTTTTATGTATTTTTAAACTAATTTACTAATTATTAATTAATTACCAATTAAACTATTTATATTATAAAAAATAGAAAATGAACAGTAGAAATTCTAGAAAAATTCCTAAAAATGTATTAACTTATATAAAAGCTAGGAAAATTATAAAACTAGGTGTTACTTAATAAAATCTAATTTTGCTATTTAATTCTTTAATATTAATTAATAATTAATTAAACTAATATTAATTCTAAATATCACTAAATGACAAAGGAAAAATCTGGAAAAATTTATAAAAGTACTTTAATATAAAAGAGATTCAATAAAAATATGAAAATGCAAGAGTGCTTATAAATAAGCTAAAAAGAAAATTAAAAAGATAATTTCTATTAAATAGAAGCTATCACTTCTATTAAAGTTGGCTTTTTCTAAATTTTCTTTTACAGAACTACTAAAATACTAAAATTAAGAAACTTTTGTAAAAACAACTAATTTGGAACTAAAAAATAAGCACTGTGAGTGCTTATTAACTTGACAGTTGACTTTGTTTGACCAAACAAAGAAATAAGCTCAAATGAGCTTATGTGGGGTCCACAAGAGTGGATTCTGGTTCACTTAAGTTTGTTGGACTTGATTAAGTAGGAATCTATCAAATAAGCTCACAGGATAAGCTAATAAGCCACAATAAGCAATTGCTTATTGATGGACTGAGACAGAAATGGGACAAGGTTTAGGAGTGAATTAAGGTGGGGTCTACTGAGCTTGAGCTCAAAAGCAAGCTCAAAACTTAAAGGTGGCTAGGAGGGGGGTTGAAGGAACCCACTTGGGGCCTGTGGGACCCACTGAGTTGCTCAGAAACAACCACCAAAGTGGTGGTGGTGGTGGATGTCTGTTGTGCACAGGGGAGGTACTTCCCCTGCAAGTGACTTTGAGGGAGTGTAGATTGCACACAAAAAATTGTAAAAATAAGGTAAAGGTTGGATTACAAAGTTTAGCTGAGGGACTTCAATCCATGAAAAGATCAAACCCTAAAAACAAACACAAAACTCAAAACAAATCTTGCAACTTTTGGATTTTCAGCTAAAGGTAAAATTTGACTTTTTACTTAACACTAGTAAGTTGACTAAAATGAACTTCTAATTAATCCTAGTTAATAAATAAGTTGTTATATGTTGCAATTCAGCTAAATTATCCTTTATTACCAACTTATACAATGAAATGACTAGATTATACAATCCAAATCCTAACAGTGAACAAGTTATGAGGATCAAAGGGTGATTTTGACTATTTCACAAATGACACTTGGTTTTTATGGTTTATCTGATCTAATATGAACCTAAGTGACAGAAGTGAACCAAAATTAACAACAAATTTCCACTACAACATAGTGAACACCACTGTGCCAAACACACCTTAATGAGATTGGATTTATGAGTTTTGATGATTAACACAGATTCAGACCAAGCTATTGGTTTCTAACTCATTTTTAGCCTATTATAAGATCAATTGAGCATAAATAAACACAAACACAAGCATATATCACACTAATCACCAAATTTGCAATTTCAACTATGAAATCAAGTTTTAAGCAACAACTAATTTCAACAAACAACTTAACTATATTATGCAAGATTATGATTAATTAGTACAAAGGAAGCATAGAAACACAGATATCAACAATAATAACCAACTTATATAGTGAACAAGAAAAATTATCAAAAGGCTTACAAATGAGTACCAAGCTGAAAACTTAGAACAAGGACCAAAGGATCAACCTATAAGCTCTCCACAGAACCACTAACCCAAGGGCAATCCAAAATACACCCTGCTCCTTGCTTTCTTCATCACTTCACTAATTTTTTATTTTCTTTGATTTTTTAGTATTTTTTTGTTTTATAAGAAATACTAGTTTTAATGATTCTAATAGCTTACAAAAGCCATATAAGGAACTTATATGAGCTTATGAGTCCCTAATCAACACTTCTAACAACATTCAGATACTATTGAGATTTTTGAAGTAAAATAGCATAAACTGAATTCAAAAGACAATACTTGAAATTGATACTGAAAGTAACTTTGATTCACACTGAAATATCTTAACAAAAAGCTTAAAAGCTTGGAAATACACTGGAAATGTAAATTTGATTAATACGAAATTAAGCAACTAAAATTACACTAGATATATCTTCACATTGCTTCCCTCTTCAATTATATAGATATTTTCTGCTTTCCAGATATGATGTCCACTGAATAAATCCCACCACTCCTGAGCCTTTGATTTAGTCAGAATCATCCTAGCCGTTCAAAATACCTTTTGGCGCCAATTCCGGAACAGGTGGCTAGGGGTAGTTTTAAGCTAATTAAAGCTTTGTGGAGTCTTGTGGAGGTGTAAGGGACATGTTTGATATTATTTGAAGCAAGTTGGGGTGGGTTAGTAGAAAACAGAGGTGTAGATATGGAGGTGGAGTGTTGAGTGGTGGGGAAGCATTAAATGCTTACTGTTGGTGTTGTGGAGGTGGAAGGGTGAGGTGGAAGGTGTAGATTAGCCAGCTGAGGGTGAAGGTGGCACAAAACCACCCTGGTATTGGTGTTTCAGGGGTGAGGGAGGAGGATGAACAGTGTTTGGCGGTTTGGGAGGGTCAACGGGGTCAAACCCCGTTTTATATAAAAAGGGTGTGGGCTGGGGTTTGTTTGGGCCTGAGTGGTGGGCTGGTGATGGGGTTGTGTTTGGATTGGATTTATTTTTTTGGTTTATAAATAAAAAGGGTCCGGTTGGTTTGTTTATTATCACAAGGACCAATATTGTAATTTCTGGATTTTTTAGGGTGGGTTTTGACAACTTTCCAAAAGTACTAGCAAGGGTAAAACTTGCCAAGTTTCAATAATGTAAGGACCATAGTTGACTTTTCCACTTTTTAAACTTCCAGGGACCTTTTCTGCCAAATCTTCAAACACCAGGGACCAAACATGTAATTTTCTGAAAGTTGAAGGGTTGAACACGTAATTTCTTCATAGTTATCACAAGGACTAATTGTGCCATTAATGAATAGTACAAGGTTTGTTTTTAATATTTTTCCATTTTTAAAACCTTTAGGACTATATTTGACATTTTTCAAACTTGAGGGACTAAAGTTGTCATTTTGCAATTTTTATCTTTAAATGACTAGTTTTGACAACTTATGAATCCCTAAGGACCTTTAATGATTTTTTTACATGTTTTGGATTACTAGGGACTAGATTTGCCAATTTTTCAAAGTTTGAGGACTGAAACTATAAATTATGTGAACTTTGTTGTTTTTCATCAGTTTTCAATCCTTTTGCACTTGTAACTCATAAAAACACAATTTATTGATATTTCATATATTTTAAAGCATATCTGTATGTTTTCAGATGTTTTTGTAGCTTAAATGTGAACGAAATGATGAGTATTTAGATACTCATCATTAGGAGATTCTAACGGCTCGACATAGGAGTGAAGTAGGATCTTATAGAGTTAGGGAATATTGTACATGGCCCTAGACTAGTATTAAGGAATACGACCCGTCATTCATGCAATTGTAACAAATTATCAACCTGTAAAAGATATATAGGGAGTAATGAAACCTAAGTAAACACAACTTTCCCCATCATTGTTTACACCACTAGTTTAATTAGATTTCATTTCATTTTTGTTATTTTATTTTGATTGCATCTTAGTTAATTTGGGTTAGTTGGCTAGCAACTAATTCCGCCCATTCTTCCAAAAACCGAGATTTTAATTGCTTTTATAAAATATAAAAATACAAAAATAATCATCCCTCACCTCTAGACCTAGTTTTTAGGCTTTCTTATCCTAGCGACACTATTCCTGAGTTGAACGATCAATCCCCCGGTACTTGTCACTATACTATACTACAACGATCAGGTACACTGCCTGGTGGGGGTTGTAAGCTTCTCGAGATCCCTCGAGAGGTAAAGCCTGGTGCGATTCTCACGTATCAGTCACGAGATATGAAACTATGGATTCTCGATGTTGTGTTACTTGAACTTATAAGTAACCTATGATTTTCTCAACTTATAATCTTAATTGTCTAAACCTTTTCTTCTTAATGACAATTAGATTATGTCTTAATCTTCTCTTAATCCCATTTATACATAAGACAAAACCAATCATATCCAAATCAAATATTCTCTTACACAATCTCTTACACTCTTACATATTCCCTTACACACTACATCTTAACCGTCCATTCCCTTACAACACATCTCATCCCTTCATTTTTAACACATGGGGAATTATTTGAAACCCTAATATGGCTCCTCCCATCCTAGCCATTGAATACAAATCCAACACATCTCAACCATACATCCAATCTCTCTTCTCTATACCATCATACGTGCTTGATCTCAACCATTGAATTCAAACCAAAACCATCCCAACCATTGATCTCTCCTTTCCCTCCAAGCAAAGCATATTCCTTGGAATATCCTTCTCAACCCTAACCTAGGCATCTTTGATCCTAGCCATCCATTTCAAATGAACTCATCACAACCATCCACATTCACCACATGCCAAATTGTTTGAAAACCAAGGGAGGCTCCCTTTGATCTCCACCATCCAATTCAAACCATTTCATCTCAACCCTCCATCTCATTCTTCCCCCCAAGCATTGGAATATTCCTTGGCATATTCTTTCTCTCTTTTCTATGCCATGTGAGGAGATACACTTCTACCCCTTCCAAATTACCCTATCTACACTTTATACCATTGGTAATTTGGTTTCTCTTTAAACACGTCACAAAACATTTTCCAAATTGGCTATTTGAGTTGGCAAACCTTAGAATGATTAATGTTAAGGTTTAGTGTGAAGTACACTTGGGGGTTTAGCAAGGATAGGTATTTATAAGATTCAAACACCCAACACTTGGGAAAGTTTACAGAAGCCTGGCGCGTTGCCCAAGCGCTGACGCGCGGGTGACGCGCCCGCCTCAGTAAAAATTCCCAAGTTTGGGTTCTTGGCCTATAAATACCACCCTTGCCTCTTGTATTCCTTACTCCTTGCCGTTATTCTTTCTCTCTAGATTCTTTCTCTCTAAACACTCTCAAATCTCTATCTCAATCTCAATCTCAATCTCTAATCTTGTGCTCTTGATTTTCTCATTAACATCTTTGGAAGAACACATCTACTTGCAAGGGAAGAATCACAAGAACCTAATCCACTCTTGTGATTGTGTCGAGGGTCTTCTTTCTTATACCCTTTCTATTACAATCGAGTCACTAGGTTAGGTTAGGACTTGATTGAACAAACATTCATTCATTCATTCAATTGTTTGTAAGGGAAGTCTTGTGTCTTGGTGACCAAGCCTAGATCATTGGGGATCTAGTTGGGGTTTGATACTTTCGTTGGGAAGTCTTGGTAGTGGTCTTGGTGACCCTTAGGTAAAGTCGAATCGTGAGATTCTTTTGGGTGGTTTCTGAGGGCGGAATACCGTGTAAGTAACTCCTTCTTTGTGAGCATCGATATTGGTGAATATCTGTGTAGTGAATTGTAACGGTTTGTAGTCCACCGAAAGGATTATACTAGTGAATAGTATCAGAGTCGCGGATTCGCAACTGGACGTACAGATGGTATAAACCCTCCATCCTAAACTAGTATATATCGTGGTGTCTTTCTTTACTCGCATTATATACTTTGGTTGTGTGTGTGGTTGTTTGGATTGATTATATAACCACTTGGTTTTCTTTGAGGCTTAAAGTTTTTAAACGTCTTAAAAGATTAAGAAACCATATTCACCCCCCCTACGGTTCTACAATTGGTATCAGAGCGGTATACTCAAGTTTTTTAGCGTTAAAGCCTTCCCGAGAAGTCGTTTTAAGTCAAAAACTTCTTTCCCAAAAATCTAAAATCCTAACTAAGATTTTTGGTAAAGTAGAGTATAGATCCATGGCTCAAGAGAACTATGTAGAGGGATGTTCTATGCAAAGACCACCTTTGCTAGAAACCGAAGGGTTTTGTTTATGGAAAACCCGGTTTGAGACCTATGTTAGGTCCAAGGACCTTGACTTGTGGGAGGTCATTCAAAACGGAGACTTTGTTTTCATGATGCTTGATCCGGAAACCAAGTTGATGGTTGAGAAGCCATATTCGGAACTCAAGGAAGATGAGAAGAAGAAGATTGTCAAAAATCAAGAGGCTAAGATGATGATCTACAATGCTCTACCTCGAAGGGAGTTCGAGAGAGTCCATGTGTGCAAAACCGTCAAGGTGATTTGGCATTCTCTCATCATCACTCATCAAGGGAACTCACAAGTTAAGGATTGCAAGATTGACTTACTCATTCAACAATATGAGAAGTTTGTAATCTTGGAAGAAGAAACCATTGACAATGGTTATACATGATTCAATGTTATTATCACAAGCCTCACGGCATTGGATCCTAGCTTTTACAACAAGAATCATGTTAGAAAATTCCTTCGTGCTCTTCCGGTGAAGTGGCGACCTAAGGTTACGGCTATTGAAGAAGCAAAGAACTTGGTGGAGCTTCCTCTAGATGAGCTTATCGGGAATCTCAAAGTTTATGAAATGATTCTTGAAAGTGACAAAGTTGTGACCAAAAACAAAAAGGAAAATGGCAAATCCTTGGCACTTAAAGCTAAAGTCACTAAAAGTCATACAAGTGAAGTTGGTGGTAGCTATAAAGAAAGTGATGAAGAAAAAATGAACAATGAAGAATTCAACCTCATGGCTAAGAACTTTAGAAAATTCTTTAGAAGAGGTGGAAAGTTTCAACGAAGGAATCGGCTTGATAACCGCACTAATGATCGTAGAAACAAGAATGGTCAAGGCTCAAAGCGTGATGATGGATGCTTCAATTGTGGTGAAAAGGATCACTTCATTAGTGATTGTCCAAATCCTCTACATTACAAAGCATTTGTTGGTGATGTATGGAGTGACGATGAAGATGGCAATCAAGCAAACAAGGAAGCAACATGTCTTATGGCGATTGAGTATCATGAGGTACAACATAACCCTACTACTAGCAAAACTTCTTTTATAAATCAATTGCAAGAGGAAAATGAGGAATTATTTAATAACTGTGAGGAAGTATTTAGAAAATTAAAATTAACTATGAAAGAAAAACGCTCTTTTCAAAAGGAACTTTCTAAAGCACTTCACAAAAATAATGAACTTGAAATTGAAATAAAGAGACTTGTCACTCTACATGAGAATGTTGAACCATGTAAAGATTGTGAAACCCTCACACTTAAGGTTGTCTCTTTGAGTGAAGAAGTCTCGGAACTTCAACAAAAGTCATTAAATGTTACAAAACTCAAAAAGAGTGGTAATGATTTAAATGAGACGTTGAATCATCAAAAAGTGTCACAAGATAAGGAAGGTCTTGAACTTGCAAACAACGAGAAAACCACTTCCAAAAATATAGCTAAACCCCTAAATTTTGAGAAAGCAAACGAAAATACAACTCTCAAATCCTCCGAATCTGACACGCTGGTTGTCGCGTCAACGCGCCAGAAGCGCGCCAGGATTCTGAGAAAAAGAGGTGTTCAAACTAAAAGTTTTATCAAACCTATCATTACTCAAGTTCCTCTTGCAAATACTCGACATAATCAAAGACCCATTGTATGGAGAGAAACCACAAAACCATACTACAACCCTGGTCCATACAATGGTCTTAAATATACTCACGCTAGAATTGACCAAAGACCTCTCATACCTACCCCAAACATGAGACCATATTCTTTAGATCAAAGATATGTAAGACCCAACTTTCAACACAAAACATATTTTCAAAACAATCCTTGGTCTACCCTTTCAAAATATGGAATTGAACAATTGCATTTATTCCTTCAACTTGGGCTTTTTATGTGCTAACCATGTCGGACCCAAGAAACAATGGGCACCAAAATTTTGAGATGTACTTCAAATGTTAGGTATGCTCTAAGGATAGGCCACTTTCAAGATCTCAACCTAGTAAAGATGTTGACGTTATGCATACCATACTTGAAATCATCTCTAAGGAAAAGGATACAAAACTAGGTAATGTGTCTCGCAACCACACTATTAATCTTGCATCCATTGTAGATAATTCCAATCTTTGGCATAGAAGATTAGGTCATGCTAACATGCGATTAATTCACAACATTGCATCTAATGAACTAGTTAGGAAATTGCCTAAAGAAAAATTTGATAATCATTTTTGTGATGCATGTAAAGTAGGTAAGCAAGTCCATGCAAGTCATAAGCTTACAAACATGATTTCTACATCAAGAGTTTTAGAACTATTACATATGGACTTGTTTGGACCATCCGCTATTCAAAGCTATGGAGGAAACTTCTACACTTTGGTAATAGTGGATGACTACTCACGATTCACTTGGACACTATTTCTAAAAATGAAGCATTTAATAAATTCAAAGCCTTAGGGAAAATTTTGCAAAACCTACTTGGATGTTCAATTGTTTCAATTCGAACGGATCATGGTAGAGAATTTGATAATGAAATTCAATTTGGAGTCTTTTGTGATAAACATGGTATATCTCATAACTTCTCGGCTCCTCGCACTCCTCAATCTAATGGGGTAGTTGAAAGGAAGAACCGGACGTTACAAGAAATGAGTCGCACTATGTTAAATGAACAATCCATACCTCAAAAGTTTTGGTGTCATGCCGTACAAACCGCATCTTACATACTTAATAGGGTCTTGATTAGAAAAATCATTAATAAAACACCTTATGAGATTCTTAGAGGTAAAATACCTTCTCTAGAATACTTTAGAGTTTTTGGTTGTAAATGCTTAATCTTCAACTCATTAGAAAACTCTAACAATACTAGTAAGTACAATGGGATCTTTCTAGGTTATTCACTAACATCAAGGGCTTACATTGTGCTAAACAAGGAAACCTTAAAAGTTGAAGAATCATATAATGTAATCTTTGATGAAACTCCCCCTAAATCTAGAACATTGCCTTTAGTTGATGATGACATCATAGAAGAAGATGCATGTCAAAATAAGATAGAATTGTCTAATAATGATCTAGAGGAAATACTACCTAGAGTGGAAAATATTAAGGAAATAAGAGATCATCCCATAGATCAAGTCATAGGAGAATTAGATGAAAGAACCCTTAGGTCACATGCCCAAGACAAAAGCAATGACTTTGCATTTGTATCAACCATAGAACCTAAGAATATTAAGGAGGCCATAAAAGATGAAAATTGGGTCATGGCAATGCAAGAAGAACTAGATCAATTCTTAAGAAATGATGTATGGATTTTAATCCCATATCCTAGTGGTTACACTATTATAGGAACTAAGTGGGTCTTTAAAAATAAACTTGATGAAAATGGTGTAGTATGTAGGAACAAGGCTAGGCTAGTAGCACAAGGTTATAACCAACAAGAAGGTATTGATTATGATGAAACATACGCACCCGTTGCACGATTAGAGTCTATAAGAATTTTGCTTGCTTATGCTTGTAGTCATAATTTTAAACTTTTTCAAATGGATGTGAAAAGTGCATTTTTAAACGGAGACATCGAAGAGGAAGTGTATGTTGCACAACCTCCCGGTTTTATTGATTTTCAAAAACCTAATCATGTTTATAAGCTCAAAAAGGCTTTGTATGGACTTAAACAAGCTCCTAAAGCTTGGTATGATAGGTTACAATCTTTTCTCTTGCTTAATAAGTATAAAATGGGTATGGTAGATGATACTTTGTTCACTAAGACAAAAGGACAACATTTTATTATTATTCAAATCTATGTAGATGATATCATTTTTGGGTTAACATGCCAATCGCTTTGCGATGAATTTGCAAACTTAATGCATAATGAGTTCGAAATGAGCATGATGGGTGAACTCAGATTCTTTCTAGGATTACAAATCAAGCAATTAAGTGATGGGATATTTTTCAATCAATCTAAGTATATTGGTGAAATGCTTAAGAAGTTTGGCTTGGAAAATTCTAAGGCTACAAAAACCCCTATCTCTAGATAAAGTGTTCTCACCCTAGACAATAACAACAAATCCGTTGATAGTACTAAGTATAGGGGTATGATAGGAAGTTTGCTCTATCTAACAGCAAGTAGGCCTGATATAATGTTTAGTGTTTGCCTTTGCGCTAGGTTTCAAGAAAATCCCAAAATTTCCCACTTAGAGGCCGTTAAAAGAATTTTTAGGTATATTAAGGGAACTCAACATTTAGGTCTTTGGTATCCAAAGGATTCAGGGGTAAAAGTATTGGTTTATGCCAATTCGGATCATGCGGGAGATATAGTTGATATGAAAAGCACTAGTGGAATATGCACATTTGTAGGTGCTTGTTTAACATCATTGTTCTCTAAGAAACAAACTTCCTTCGCCAACTCCATAACGGAATCCGATTACGTTGCGGCCGGAAGGGCTTGCCAACAAGCGTTATGGATGAAGCAAGCATTTGTTGATTATAACGTCATTTTAAACGAAGTACCTATACTATGTGACGATACGTGCTCTATCAATCTAGATTCAAGCCGAATTGATTACCCTCGCACGAAACACATTGAAATTAGACATCACTTTCTAAAAGACAACATCACTAAGAATCATATCACCATAGAGAAAATTCCTTGTGATGACAATATCTCTAAGATCATAGCAAAACCCTTAGATAAAGATCAATTCAATTATTTAAGATTAGGATTAGGAATGAGATTACTAGAAGATGATGAGGATGTAAATGGTAAATAGGAAATGGTGGAAGAATCTTTAGTACAAGTCTTTAATTATGATCCACCAACTCATACTTTTTCACAAATAATCATACAACCTTTTGTATTAATCTTTGGATAATAACCCCCTTTCGCATCTTCATCTTCTTTTAAATCTCTAAAGACTTCTCCTAGAACACATAACATCCTCCACCATACTTTAGAAAATAACTCTCACAATAGGAATCATGTCTCTTTCGGAAGGGTCCGTTAACAATAATCAAGGAAATCAATACCCGGAGAGCTCTAAGAGATTGAAAAGGTCATTCACGGATATGATGAAGAAGGAAGGTGATGATAGGATTAAGTTTGAGTATGAGTTAAGGACATTTGCGGAAAGTGAAGTGTGGGACTTAATCAAAGAACCATTAAGTCCAAGGTTGTGTGAAGATGAGTACTCCATTTGTTGTAAAACACCGCACACACGGTCAATGCTCTCAAAGAATCAAGGATTGAGCTTAGGGTGATGCTCTTATCCATCCATGAAGGAATCATGGAATTGCTTGCCACTATGTCCAAAATGAATAGGAAGTTGGAAGATGATATGGTGAAAGGGAAAGGGAAGATGGTGAAAGAAAAGTTCAACCTAGGCACAAACCTAGGAATCTAGACATCACACCTTTATGTTGCCATCAAGTACTAGTATAGTGCTTTTAGATAAAGTACTAGGATAGTTCTTGTATAATAAAATGTGTAGCATATTTTGTTCATGTATGCTTGGAATGAAATGCAATTTTTTGGAACTCATATAACTTGTTATATTATTGTGAACTAACCCATGTTGCAAGTCTCCAAATGGTAACCTAATCCATTTTCGAACTTTCACATGTGCGGATTTCTTGTTTGTTGCATGTTGTGATGTCTATGTGTAGCTAGGCCACCGCAAAGGTGAGGCTCTTGACCCATGGATCCCCGCCTTGAAACAAGGGGAGCAACGATCTAGGGGGAGCTATGTTCAAGGGGGAGCACATTCGGGTGCACATATAAGCTTGCTCACTTTACCCACAGGCCCAAGTTCGAAACCTGGCTTGATTGGGAGTCCCGCCTTTTTGATTCTACAAAAGGGTGAGAAAGAAAGCAAGAGCGTGAAGTCCATTCAAGAAATGTTAAAGGCTTCACCAAATTACAAGGAAAAGGTCAAGACGCAAGCTACACCAAAGGCGCGCTTTATCTTCGCTAAGTTTTGTAATTTTATTTGATTTCGGTTTTTATTTGTCATCATCAAAAAGAGGGAGATTGTTGAGGCAACATGATCAAGATCTCTTTATGTTTTAATGATGACATATAAACCATCGAAACACATAAAATAACAAACGTTAGCTGAAAATCGCCGGAGCCAATGTCTGCTCCTGGCGCGTTGCCCGCGCGTCAACGCGCTGGTGCCGCGCCAGGAGTCTGTATGGTTCCGGGCGAATTTTGAAAGTCAGCTTTCCCCTTACCCGACAAATGTGGATCTTTCAATACATGTATGAATATGTTATGTGCTTAATTGAGAACACTCGAAACGAGTTTTGAGACTTGAGAGATCCTACTTTTAAAACACCCATTTACGGGAAAACGCCAACTCATGTTTTCTAACTATCGCCTCTAGCCAAGGCTTTTCTAAACTTAGGGAGTTTATATATTTCACGTGACATCGTGTTGAAACATCCATATGCTCATATCTCGTGCTTATGTCTTCTCTAATTACGTAACGGGTTTACTCCCTTATTGGTCAAACTAAGTCAAAGGTCACTTTGCGTAAACGCATCCTTTCCCACTTGGGTTACGCTTTACATCAAGGCAAAGCACTTAAGTTGTTTAAACCAAGGTATTAGTTGAGAACGTCGAGTCGTGGAAAGTCACGAGATATGAAACTATGGATTCTCGACGTTGTGTTACTTGAACTTATAAGTAACCTATGATTTTCTCAACTTATAATCTTAATTGTCTAAACCTTTTCTTCTTAATGACAATTAGATTATGTCTTAATCTTCTCTTAACCCCATTTATACATAAGACAAAACCAATCATATCCAAATCAAATATTCTCTTACACAATCTCTTACACTCTTACATATTCCTTTACACACTACATCTTAACCATCCATTCCCTTACAACACATCTCATCCCTTCATTTTTAACACATGGGGAATTGTTTGAAACCCTAATATGGCTCCTCCCATCCTAGCCATTGAATTCAAATCAAACACATCTCAACCATCCATCCAATCTCTCTTCTCTATACCATCACATGTGCTTGATCTCAACCATTGAATTCAAACCAAAACCATATCAACCATTGATCTCTCCTTTCCCCCCAAGCAAAGCATGTTCCTTGGAATATCCTTCTTAACCCTAACCTAGGCATCTTTGATCCTAGCCATCCATTTCAAATGAACTCATCTCAACCATCTACATTCACCACATGCCAAATTTTTTGAAAACCAAGGGAGGCTCCCTTTGATCTCCACCATCCAATTCAAACCATTTCATCTCAACCCTCCATCTCATTCTTCCCCCCAAGCATTGGAATATTCCTTGGCATATTCTTTCTCTCTTTTCTATGCCATGTGAGGAGATACACTTCTACCCCTTCCAAATTACCCTATCTACACTTTATACCCTTGGTAATTTGGTTCCTCTTTAAACACTTCACAAAACATTTTCCAAATTGGCTATTTGAGTTGGCAAACCTTAGAATGATTAATGTTAAGGTTTAGTGTGAAGTATAATTAGTGGTTTAGCAAGGATAGGTATTTATAAGATCCAAACACCCAACACTTGGGAAAGTTTACAGAAGCCTGGCGCGTTGCCTGCGCGCTGACGCGCGGGTGACGCGCCGGCCTCGGTAAAAATTCCCAAGTTTGGGTTCTTGGCCTATAAATACCACCCTTGCCTCTTGTATTCCCCACCCCTTGCCATTATTCTTTCTCTCTAGATTCTTTCTCTCTAAACACTCTCAAATCTCTATCTCTATCTCAATCTCTAATCTTGTGTTCTTGATTTTCACATTAACATCTTTGGAAGAGCACATCTACTTGCAAGGGAAGAATCACAAGAACCTAATCCACTCTTGTGATTGTGTCGAGGGTCTTCTTTCTTATACCTTTTCTATTACAATCGAGTCACTTGGTTAGGTTAGGACTTGATTGAACAAACATTCATTCATTCATTCAATTATTTGTAAGGGAAGTCTTGTGTCTTGGTGACCAAGCCTAGATCATTGGGGATCTAGTTGGGGTTTGATACTTCCGGTGGGAAGTCTTGGTAGTGGTCTTGGTGACCCTTAGGTAAAGTCGAATCGTGAGATTCTTTTGGGTGATTTTTGAGGGCGGAATACCGTGTAAGTTACTCATTCTTTGTGAGCATCGATATTGGTGAATATCGGTGGAGTGAATTGTAACGGTTTGTAGTCCACCGAAAGGATTATACTAGTAAATAGTATTGGAGTCGCGGATTCGCAACTGGACATACGGATGGTATAAACCCCCCATCCCG
Organism: Artemisia argyi; assembly: GCA_030686995.1. Lineage (NCBI taxonomy): Eukaryota > Viridiplantae > Streptophyta > Magnoliopsida > Asterales > Asteraceae > Artemisia > Artemisia argyi. The sequence goes on along the minus strand of CM060700.1, from coordinate 240,671,962 downwards.
AACCAGTATATATCGTGGTGTCTTTCTTTACTCGCATTATATACTTTGGTTTTGTGTGTGGTTGTTTGGATTGATTATACAACCACTTGGTTTTCTTTGAGGCTTAAAGTTTTTAAACGTCTTAAAAACCTAAGAAACCGTATTTACCCCCCCTCTACGGTTCTAAATAAACAAACTGAAATAAGCTTAGTAATAAAGGAGATATAAGCTAACTAATAAGCAGTAACAACAAACTATATGATTTGATTAAAAGAAAACTAAATTCATTAAAAGAAAAGTATTACATCTAAAACTGAATTTGAGCTATTAAAAATGAAGGAAATTTGGGCAGAGTTTTGGTACTCTAAACTCCACCACTAAAACAAGCTATCTACACCTCTATTTATAGCATGAGTAGGAAGGATCTAGTAGGGAGGGGGTCACAGATTGCCAGCTTGGCAATCCGTGTGCTGTGCTTCTTCTAAGCCTATTCTGAGCCCTTGATCATAAGCAAGTCATTACCCAATGATGAGCACCCTTGGATCACTATTAATGACGTGTAGGAGCAAACAGGAGGCTGCCATGTGTCATTCCTTGTGCTTTCTCATGCTCTGACATCTTCTGACATCACTATTACCCTTCTAGAAGCAAGTGATTGGACTCAATTGTCCTTAATTGCTGTAATTAAGTAGGACGGGTAATTAGGGTTTTAAGGGGAATAGTAACTAGGTAAATTGGGGGTGAATAGGGGCGGGAAAGGGTAAATGATTTTTTTATTTGTTTGACTGAGGGAAAATGGGGTTTGACCGTGGGTAAGATTGGGCTTGGGTTATATTAATAAGGAAATGGGCTTGGGTTTGTTGGATTTGTAACTTGGATTGTTATTATTAGACTAGGATTTGGACTTTGTAATTTGAGCATATGAATTTGGTTTTTCAGATTTATCAAGGACCAATTGTGTATTTTGTGAAACTATACGGGCTGAATCTGCCAAACTTCAAAAGTGGATTCCAAGGGCATTTAATGTAGTAATGTGATTCCCAAAGGTTGACTTTGACTTTCTCTTCCAAGTATCAATCTTGCAAATCTTTCAAACTTTGAGGATCTCTTTGGACTTTTTAAGCTCAGCTTTGACTTTTAGATTCCAACTTTGACTTTTAGATTCCAACTTTGACTTTAGCACTCATTCCGCTCTCGTGCTCGTTTTTGCTGGTTTTCGTTTGTTTTTTGTCATTTTATGAAATATCTGTACATGCACATTCACAATCACAAAAACACACTTTCTTTGGCATTTTGGGTTAGTTTTTGGATTATTAAGTCTCAATTTGATAAAGAAAAGGTGAGTAAATAAGTACTCACCATTGACTTTGTGTGGTATGCTAAAACAAAGAAAACAAAAACTAAAACTGAAACCATGTAGGCTCGGATTTGGAAGTGTTACTCCGTATGGCTCAAATTAGATTTGATATCCATTGTTATTTTATGGTTAAGGATTTCTAATTATACACTCATCTCCTTTAGTTGTCTCGGTCTTGGATTAATCATTGTTCTGCTTATTTGTTTCGTTGGGTTGTTTTCGGCTTATTGAGTTCGATGTCCTAATGTGTGTTCTATATGGAACGGGTCTGGGTAAACCTTCAATTGAATCAGGTCAGACTCAGTTAAGCCAGTTTCGGTTACCGATTCATGGCCACACCAACGTAGGGTGTCGGTTTTGCATTTGTGTCATAATGGCAAACTACTCAAATGGGCGATCTGTTTTGCCTGGTGTCTTGGTTCAACAACCCAAGTGGGCGTGTTGCTTTGCTTTTTAGTTTATCAAGAGGCCACAAAGGTGGTCTTGGGATCATTGTTTACAATCCTCGTCAGGGTTGTCAAATGTCGCTCAGTTCATTCGCATAACAAACACCAAAGTAGTGATTGCGACTGCATTTGGGGGTGGGTATTTAAGCTTATACGTTGTGTCAAAATGGATGTAAGAAAGGTAGCAGAAAACTTGTTAAAAGACCTTGTATGGTAGGGATCGTTATGTGAGTCAAAACCCACTGTGGTCCACAGTGGTGAAACTTGTTGAGTTTTAGTTTAAGAAGATGATTTGGACTTTGGGTGTGTCGAATATAGGATGGGTCGAAACTAATTTTATTTCTTCTTCTTCCTACTGTCAAGTGATTGAGCAAATGAAATTTAGGAGATCTATATTGTGAATTATATTCTGGTTGCTTGTCTCATCATTGGGCCAAATCCCATTTGCGTCTAAAAGGGTTTCTGCTTGTTTCACCTTGGGCCACAACCTATTTTCCATGCGTAAGGTGCGTCTGTTTTAAAAACAGAATGCGTAAGGGTTTCTGCTTGTTTCACCTTGGGCCACAACCTCTAAGATAACAGTGTATAACTTGTTTTGATAATCCATACAGGTGACGATGTACTTCATACTCGACTTATTCCGCAACTCATTCCTGACTCATTTCATACCACTCGACCTCGAGTTCGCGACATAATTTATAACGAGCTTATAAAACTTACTTATAATCAAAACTATATATACATTTAAAACTTTTAAAATTAGACTAAACCAAATATTGAGTTTTGAACTTGCTATTAATGCTAATGGTTTATATCTAAATTTTTATTGATTTATTCCGGCTTATAAAGATTACATTGAGTTTTTATAAACAATATTCAACGGCTTATTAATCAAGCATGTACTTGGGTCATGCCCATTTTTCGTCAAAAATATATATAATTAGTTTACACTTCTTTTAACCAACAATGAGGAATTTCATTCGTAACCTACCCTTAAAAACAAGAATATTAACTAACGTATTTTACTTAACTCTTTTTAGGTATTTTTATGAATAACATATTTACATATATAAAAATACCCATTTAGTAGTATATATTCTCTTCACAATGATATATACAAAGTCCTTCAACGCCTAACATCTATTCGTAATTATTTTCCGTGCCTCATCTTTTGGTTATTGTCGAACCAAAGATTTATTCATCCTTGATATTTTATTATTTACTTAAATACTTGTACACTTCCAAGAGCCAATACTTACACACACTCAGAAAATTGTTTTCAAACATAAATGCTGCCACACAAGCAACAACGACGCAAACACTTTAAAACCTTTAAACTTATCGCGTCTTAAATTTGAATTGTGAACTAAGCTTGCCGTACTAATCTAGGTCGTGTGTCGGTGCCGCACACTATCACTACTTGTCTATTTACTATCATACTGCTATTTACTAAGGTGAGTTTTTACTTGTTTTATAACTGTTTTGGGGGAGAATACATGCTCATTTTTAACTAAACTCAATGCTTGTTTATACTTAAACTCGTTATTTGCTCTTACTTGAAACATGAATTATTTACTTGTTGCACATTGAATTACCTCATTTTGGACGCAAGTGTTTAAATCGTATATGTGAGTTTGTAGCCCTACTTTACTTATACTTATTTCACAACTATGGGGTGAGAATCATGCAAAACATTTTCTGGACCACTATAATGTTTTTACTTTCTCAAAACTATTACGTGGAATTAGCCTAAGACACTGAATCCCACATGCCCAAACTCATGAACCGTTAATTCCTACGGGGAAGCGCGAATGCTATAAATAAATCTATTGGGGATGACACCCCCGTTCGGTTTGACCGGATAGGCAAACGCGAGCGTATAACATGTCGAAACACCAGTGTCACGGGATAGACACTTACAAGGGCTTTTTTAACGTGCTTCTAGAGCATGCACACTGTCAAGCATCAGTTGCATGAACTTAGTGCTGACGTAATAGGCATCACTTTTGTGTGACATTATATTTGTTGTAATGGTCACATACTCTGCTCATGGTCCACACTTCAAACTTTGCTATAAGATAAACTTTATGACATTGTGAGTGACACAATGGCTGCAAAACATTCTATTGAACTCACATTACTTTTACTCTACAATGTTATTTGTACAAACCTATGAACTCACCAACCTCATTTTGACACTTTTTAGCATGTATTTTCAGGTTTAAGGCGATAGCTAACTGTTGAACGCTTTTGGCATGGCATGGCATGGTCATAGATTACTCTGATGTATCTGGGACCACTTTATTTATTCTATGGGCCTATTTTCCGCACTATTTTTTAAGGATGTAAACAAAATACTTTTGACTATGAAATTTCTTCTAAAACGGATATGGTAAATTCGTTCCCTATACTATATGTTGTGATCCAGTTTAGTAGCACCCAAACATATACGCTTTCGCTAAACCAGATTTTAGGGGTGTTACAATTGTATTCCTTAATACCGGTCGTGGGGGCGTGTACGTCCTTCCCCAACTCTATGAGTATCAATTTCTTCTTATGATGACACGTTTAGTGTCCTACCATAGAATCATCAACATTTACTCATGCATTAAATACAATCAATAAAACCGTAGTACACATCCGATTACGTTTTTAAGACATTCAAGCATGTTACCGTATAGGAGATCTAAGCCTAATGTGAGTCAATCAATCGAACAATCAATAACAAATCAACAATCAATAATTAACAACTAGGTTTAATTCGATCTAAGCAAACACTAAGAGATCTAAGCTAGCATGTTAATGAAAAGAAAAGACAAACATTAAACATGGAAGAGAATAGGGTTTGAAACCATAAAGTTGCTGTAAAATTCGGAGTACAAAGTTCCCTTAAAGTTCCACAAGTTCCACCTCCTTTTTTAATGAAAAAATCTAAAAGTATATATAGATTTACATAGGTGACAGTGTCACCCTTTGGGTTGTGACACCGTCATCTCGCCGTCATTAGAGTTTCTTGATGCACAATTAATCATCTTGACGTCGTCACTCTTTACAATCACTGGGCTGTCTCTTGTTAATATAATACGTGACGGCCTACTCCATTTAACACATGACGCCGTCACGTGTTATTCCTCCAAAAGTTCTATGGTGCGTCAAATGAAAAGAATTCCACCACTTGAGTCTTCAAGTGACGGTGTCACCCTGTAAGGCGTGACGTAGTCAGGTGCATTTTCCAGCATATTTTCTTGACTTTGTCGTTTTCTTCACTTTTAACTCCAAAAACGTCCAAAATGCTTCATTTTCCAGAATACTCGTCCCAAGTACCTAAAATGACAAAAGAAGCGATTTAAGGTAATATTTGACCATATATTTACGATTTAGGGCTTAAATTACCCCTAAAAGCGTATCAAATAAATTCTTATCAAATACCCTTACACTTGAGATTTGCTTGTCCTCAAGCAAATGAGCTTTTATACCAATCAAAATACAAGTTAGGGGTCATTTAACATTAATATAAAAGTAATTACAACAAATGATCATTCTTCCTTAGTCAAAACAAGCACATAAATTATACACTAGCACCTCACATATAGTGTTTGGATACTCTCATCTCTCGGGTGTTATAAATTTATATATCACAACTGAAAATGGAAAAATATCTCTCACTACCTGTCATAGCAAATAGATTATCATAGGGTTGGGAAAGGATCAAAACCTGCATCACTTTGGCGTAAGCACCTAGGATAAACTATCAAATAAGTCTTTTAAAGGGTTGTAACGTTAGGTGTGAAAGAGTCAGCATATGTGGATCGAGTTAAGATAACATTATGGTATATATCTTATCATGATTTTGTCCCAAACAATTGTACTCCTAGACGCTTAGTGGCTCACCTACTTTGACCAATTACAGAAGTGTTTAGGGGTTGACGTCTGTTTACCAAACAAAATCCACATGGTATTCGTTCATTCATAGATTTATGACACCATAATTGTATCCGGTAAAAATTGGCTCAGAATAATGGAAGATAGCTTGCCAAATAACAGGAATCGGGTTTATCCTGTTTCGTTATTTTATCTTAACCTTTAGACTCACTTTATTATCCTCGAACCTTCTAAACCAACTTTCTCACTCTGACTTTATTATTCTGGAAAAAATATTAATCGGTGTTACATCTTCGAATACATATCTTAATAGGCTATTGCTTGGTTTATTAAATGTTTTTTTATGTTTTATTTATTTATTTATTTATTTTATTCTTATTTTTTAGATCCAGGCATATCAGTGGTTCTTCATGGTGAAACAAGGTTGCTCTTATGTTCGTCGATCGACTCATGTTATAGAAAGTGATGTTGCGAGATTGCCTGATGTAGAAGTTCAAGGTCAATAACACTTATGGTCTACTTTATCGTGTTAATTTCAAAATATGATTTTATAAGCCACCGAAGTTTTTATGTTTTGCCTTTCTTTTTAAGAACAATTCCATACATGTGTCTCTTCTTCTTGCAATTTAAGATAAGTGGTCACCAACAGCCTATACTGATGCCACAGACTGCCTATGATGGTTTACAAATTCGTGCGTTCAACAGGTACTCCTGTCAGTCATGTTAAAATGGAACTTCTCTTCTAAAATATAGTTTTGGCCTTTGCTATTATGGTTCAAATTCATGTGTGTATCACAGGCTCTTTGTACTCAGTGGGAACAAGCATACTCTTTTGAGACGTAGACAACTTATGATACAGAAAGTCAGCATGCGAGATTAATTGACATTAACGTTGAAGGTGATTAGGTGAATAACATTTTTTTGGTAATGCATTGCCTTATTATTAAAATATAACTTTCATCATTATCCTTCATTGTTCATTCTCATTTTCAAAAATGATTGGCTGCAAGCGGTTTTTGTTCCTGCGATAATAGACCGCCGGTTGAAACACATGGTAGCGACAGGTATTTGGGAGTATATGATTTGGTTGGCTTCGCAAGGTTGTGGTGTCCTCAAGAGCATTTGCGACAAAAAGAATCCCGTGATCTTTTAATCACACGTACTTCTGAAAGTTGCCATGTCAACTTGAATGCCAATGAAAATATGAGGTAAGGATGTTTTGTTTTTACATCTTTCTTGCTGTCACATTCTATTTATCGTGACATGTTTTTTTTTAAAGTATTAAATCAGAATATAAGTACTGCTTATTATTATTATTATTATTTTTTTTTATGATGAGAATTGAGAAATGTAAGCATGTATATCTACTATTTTTCATCAGGTTGTTCATATAGTTATAGATGTCAATATGCTACATAAGAACAAACAAACATCGTGAAATTTATCATAAGGCAAAAAGAGAGATTGAATAACTCATTCTTAAAGGCTACAGTTATAATGTTGATGAACCATATTGATGTAGAAGCATATGACTAACTTTTTACCCTTTTTGACCCATATATGTTTGCAGAGTATATTTTGGGCTTTGCTTACTACCATTGGAGCAACACTTCTTCATCGTGCTTGCCCGGGCTTGACTTGGTTTAGAGATCGCCTATTTTATCAACATTCTATATTTTTATAAATCATTATTGCAAATGCTAACACTTGATATCAATAAACATCTTCAAACTGAAAGTGGTTCTCTGGACTTATTGTTTGTGTTAGTTTAGAGAAATAGTCATGCATTTTAAATAGCTACTACTATCGTGTATAAATGCTCCACCGCTACCTTAAATTTAAAAAATAAACTACTTCTAACAAATGCTTAAACTAGGAAAACCCAGGCCCAATAAAATAGTTAATCCAACTTTTTCAACATAGTAATACTCGATAAAATTTAAGATGCCTTTACACATAACAACAACAAACGATAAACACAAAAACATAAACATAAAAAAAAAAATTGCCTCTACAAGTTCTACAACTATTAAAAATCATAATTATAAAAAATAAAATAAAAAAATTATACCACAAACATCGTAAAAGAAAAAAATATAGAATGTACAAACATACTGTTGCAAAACACACCCGCAGCATCACGCGGGCTTCTCCTCTTGTTTACCCCTAAAAATTATGCACTAATTAATTAACCAGAAACTAGATAGATATATAAAGTCAGAAGTGCAATTTCTTGAATAGAAGAAGGATCTTTTGTGAAATTTAGCATAGATTAGCTTATAAAATACTTATGCATCTGACCATCTGAGTACGTGAAAGGTGGTTTGGAGAGTAGATTGAAAAGTCAACTAAACGATGTCTGACTCATCTGTGAAATTTAGCATGGAGGTTTCTGAATTCCTTGAAAGCTTTCCAAGTTATCGTCTTCACAGCAAACCTCGATTTAATTTTGATGGATCATTATGGGTTTTTAGTAGCAAGGATGAAAGATATGAAAATAATGCATGCTCATCAGGTGATTGATCATAATCAACTAGCCTGTTTCTATCTATCTTCATTTTACCTTTTTAATTTGTATACAAAATTAATGTAGATAATTACGCAGATGATGTTGGCACTCGGATGATGATTTACGACAAGATTATTTCTGCTATTTCCAAGATTGATCACCGTGTAGGGATAATAATTCAGTTTTGGCCTTTGGGCACCAGTAACAATCAGCGGCAAACATCGACTTTCAACTTCCGGTCAACCTTTTGCCATCGGCTCTCTTGACTCCTCTTTCGAAAAATATAGAAGACTTTGTGTGGAGTTTAGGTATAATATTGATTTGAATAATAACGAAATTAAGTTTAGGGGTACACCTGCCTCTGCATTCCTCAATCGTTTTCCAGAGATAGCATCTATACACGAGGTGGGCCCATTGTTGCATAATGCGTTTCAGGAGTGTGGTTTGTCGACTTCTTTTATGATGCCTATATGTTGTCCTTCCCAAACCTCTTCCTCTTCTGATTGTATTGGTGTTATTGAGTGCTCATCATGGAATAGTGATGTTGAATTATTCAATGAGATGAAGATGAAAATAAAGGTAGGTATGCCCCCCCACTTTTTTATTTTATTTTATATATATATTTTTTATTATTTTTTTTTAAGTTTCTATTAATTTAACCAATTTGCTGAATCATTGAATAAGATGAATATGAAAATAAAGGTAGGTATGCCCTATATTCTATTAATGTAGTTATAACCATCTCAAACCAATTTACTGAAGCTATTACTGCGCCATGCATCCAGGAAATGAGTCTGAGTGTGTACAATGTCAAGGATCGTATACCATACAAGGTAAATATGGTTTCTGTAAATATGCTCTTAATAATAAGTTAAATTTATCATCTTTTCTCACTTCTTTATCCTACTGTGAGAAATTACATATGTATAAATACTTTACACTTGTGGAACAGACTATAAATGGTCTCAAACTTGCTACGGACCAAATTCAAGAGGTGTTAAAGATTGTATGTCAATCGCATGACATTACTCTTGCTCAGGTTTGGATTGCTCTTCTAGATGAGAATTATGTGCACTTTTCATCTTCTAGGAAGGAGGCACAAACAAGACGATTGTTAGGGCTCAAATTGACTGGTTGTATTGATGAGCATTCCTCAACATATTGGAGATTTCAAAATTATCATGAAGCTTGTGATTCGATTCCCTTACAACTGAGGCAGAAACTTGTTATGAAGACACTTCAAGATTATAAACCACGTTTCTGTAAAAATATATCTCAGCTACTAGGATTTCGATTACATGCTAATAAAGGAATTAAGTGTCTTACAATATGCATGAGGAATACTCATACTGGTGATTTTAATTATGTATTCGAATTCTTATGGAACCATAATTCATTTTATACTATCTTGTTGGAGGAAATACTTCTAAACATAAAAAGGTGTTTGCCAAGTTTCAAGTTTGCTTCCGGTACAGAAATAGGTGACATATTACACGTAATAGAAGTTAACAATTCAACAGGTAATCAAATAAAAAAGTTCAACATTTTCCAATTAAAAAGGTTATCACCAATGCCTGAAGCATTGCAAGAAGGGGATAAACAAGTGGCTGTGGACTACACAGTACCTTTACATACCAACTGCAAGACAGCTCCAGACCTCCTACTTCAACAAGTCATTGAGCAGCAAATTGGAACATCTATCACAGAAGATTTTCTTGGTAATGGAACTCTTCTTTTTTTCCAGAATTACAACTTGTTTTATATAATTCAGTGGAGTTGGTTATGACCCATATGGTCATATATCTTGATATTTTACTGCACTTTAATATGTAACACTAATCCATAAATCAAGCTGCAGAAGACATTTTTGGTAATGGAAATTTGATGGCTGATCGTGATGATGAGAGACTCTTTGAATTCCTTGACACCTTAACAACCTATATTCTTCACAAGAAACCTGAAACAGAAGGGGCTCTCTGGGTTTTTTGTAGCGAAGATGAAGGATCTCAAAAGAATTTATCTTTAGGTGATCATAAGTGACCTCTTTCTATCTTCATTTTCACTGGTTAATTATTTTTTGAATTGTAATTTGATCACCGAGAAATGACCACTGTACACAGATGATCTTGGCACCCGGAAGATTTATGACAAGATTAAATCTGCATTTTCTAAGGTAAGCAACGGTGGGGAATTAATAGTTCAGTTGTGGGCACCCATTACAAGTGGCAACAGACTTGTACTTTCAACTTCCGGTCAACCATTTGCTGTCAGTGATTTTGGTGAAGCCCTCGTAGAATATAGGGGACGTTGTATGGGATATGAGTGTAATATCGATATGAATAATAATAACAATAAGGTTATTAAAGATGACATTGAACAACATCAGGACCGCCATCCTATGACCATGATCAGTGGTCCACCCACCAATGCATTCTTGAATCGTTTGCCAGAGGCAGTTTTGGACACGAAAAATCACCGTGAGGGTTCATTGATGCGATATGCTTCAGACTGTGGATTGTGGACTTCTTATACTCTGCCTATTGGTTGTCCTTCTCAATACTACTCGTCTTGTATCGGTGTTGTCGAGTGCTCATCACTATCATCAATCAATCTTGAAATTGTGAATACTATGAATAGGGCACTAGAGGTGTGTATGTACATTGAGCTTCTAATTATTTATTCATAACCATCTCAAACCAATTATCTGATTAATTTAATTCGATTGACTTTTAACACTCTCATTAATTATATCACTGCTAATTAATGACATTTATTGTTTGGATGCAGCACGAGGGTCTGAATGTGTTTAATGTACAAGATTATATACCATACAATGTAAGGATTTCTAAAACACCTTATTAGTAATCTTCTATGAAAATATGTTCGTTTATTATAGTTGAAAGTAGTGGCCTTTTTCTCACTTATTTTGTGAAACAGACTATAAATGGTCTCAAACTTGTTAGGGACGAAATTCAAGTGGCATTGAAGAGTGTATGTGAATCACATAACATAGGTGTTGCTCAAGTATGGATCTCTTATGAGGATGAGAATCATGTGCCCTTTTCTTTTTCTTCAGACACTAGTGGAAAAAGGATTATTTGGTTCGGTTAAAAACATTTTTAGGAACGGTTTCTGAACCGTCTTAACAAATGGGGTTCCAAAAAATGAGTTTTTTTTTAGTTCGGTTAAAAAACCGATCCTTAAAATGGTTTCTTTTGAACGTTAATTTGCCTTTTTAAATGAATTTGAAGGAACGGTTGTCTTTACTAATTATTTACTAATTTTAAGGAACGGTTGTCTTTACTAATTAGCCTTTCTAAATAAATTTTAAGCTGTTACTAGAAAAGAATTTATAATAAACTGATAAAGTGATAAATACATAATCATCAGTAATCTACTAACAGAATTACATCATTAGACAACTATATATGCAACAACACAAAAAAGAAAGAGTACTCCAACCATTTCATTTTCAAAGCAACATATTACTAAATAAACGAGAAGGTCTAGCCATACAAAGAGTCATAAGCCATCAACAAACAAAAGATCCATATGACTTGTATAAAACATAAACAAACATCCTACTTATTGAAGACAAAGACCTAACACACTTAACTAAAACCTTGAAACAGCAGCAACTAGCGCAAAACCGGGTCAAGATAGAACATTTCCCAAATTGATCTTGTAGAATTCCTCAATTCACCTAATCGTTACTGCAATAATCCACGAAAAACTTTGCTCCCGCACTCAGTACCCATCCGTCCAACTCATCTTGCCTTAAAGCCCTTCTAGAGTCATGAAGCTATATAAACATAATAAGATAAAACGTTCAAATTTCACATAAGCGAATGGATTCAATGCAAATAAACAAAGTGGATAAACATTTACCTGGTCCGGGAAGGATTTTTGTTTTATATGCAAAGTTTCAAAAATGAACTTCATCACGTAGTAACCACATTCCCATAGACCTTTTTGTTGGTTACACTACGATCAAATAACGACCATACATTACATTATATGTATATATATTAAGAAACCAGTAAACACACAAATAGTTGATTTACCTCAAGCATAGTCCATTTGAATGAGTTGTCAAAAGCCCTAAAAAAGAATAGTGTTGAGTTAAAATATTATACGCTTCCATTGTCAATGCAATGTGTATACTAGAAATTACTAACCTTTCCACTATGTTGCTCAGATAAAAAGTCTTTGAGGTCTTTTTCTTATCTCGATTGTATGAATCGAATATATATCCCATCCTTGTCTTAGGGCAAATTAAAAATAGCACCCAATGAGCACTACACAGGAAGTTTAAACATCTTAGTATAAACAATGCATGTTAATTAAAACTATATTATAATAGGCAAAGATTCAGGCTTACTCTTGCAAATAAGGTGCAAGGAATATGTCTTTATCTTTATGTGCTTCAAAATTACTTAGAATATGCTTGATGGCAAAATCACTCTCTTGATCGCACACGCGCTCTTGGATGATTGTCGGGTTAAAAAATGCACAAATGTTAAACTCCTCCTTACTTATCGTCTCATACATGTGCCTAAATCAAGAATTTAATAATTATTATAATTCATTATAAAGAATTTGTGTTATCATAATTATTTAAACATTAACAAACTTACATGCACCACCAATGTAGTATGGTTCCATCAAGCAAGTCATTTGTCATCCACCCTAACAAAGACTCGTGTTCAACAAACTCGTAATAGGTTTGATCGTACATTCCATCAGGAGATGCAATAGGGATGTTTTCGTTTCGGTTATTTCTGTTTATGAAACGATTGGCTAAGACTTGAATCTTTTGTGGCCTCTTTGGTAACATCGCCATAGCTCTTTTGATTGTTTTTGATGGCAATGGCTCTTCAATCTACATTAACAAACAATTTTATAATATCAGTTAGTTGCAGCTACTATATCTATTAACTTATATATATTCCAAGTTTAAGTATACTATGATTAATCCAAACTACCATCTGATGGTGACCATGTCCAATTAATCGTGCTTGTGATGGCATCGGTTCATCAGTCTACATAAAAAAAACAATTACTCAAATCAATTAGTTATGATTTTGGATATGAATAGTATGGTTGCAACTTGATAAAACTTCGATGATTGCATATCTATAAACAATATGATGTAGTTATAAGTAAAACAATGCAGGAATTTGACTCCGTGTACTTTAAACTAAGTTATCCACATGTGTATATAGAGTATAATGATTGAGCGTTTACCAGTGTATGGCGAACACGTGCACCAGTAGTTTGATACCTCGATAGCCCATTGCTAGACGGATGACTTATGAAGTTGTGTGATGCAATTTTCTTAGAGACCTACATTTAATAATGTATAGGTTAATAATTACGTAGTACTATAATATTGCACAAACTCACATATAATTAACGGATATATACCCTAATGTATTTTCTTGGCCATTGAATAAATTGCCCGCCTAACGCTTCATGCAAGGTTTTCACTTCATCAGTCGGTCTAGCAACAGGGAATGCTGAGCATCCCTCTTCTACAGTGTCTACTTGTACCTTCACAAAACCTGGCTCCATAGGTAACCCATGTAGTATCCCATCTCTACTCGGATATACCTGCCCTTTAGCTACTATTTTTTCTGTTCCAAACCATTCCATAATGAGCTCACATGCCTGCACAACTTAGAATTTTGTTAGTATTTCAAATATATAGCAAAGAGGGTTCACAAGATAAAACATCACATGATAGATCATTAAAACTCAGGCATTTATAACATCATTTTATACATAACAATATAAGTTAATCCAAATCAACTTATTAGGATAAACTATTAATAACCTAGTATTAACCACTTACGTTACGACCCATAAACTAATTCATACCCAATATAAAATGGTTACAACTAGCAGGTAGAATCAACATTCAAAATACCATTTATTGTAAAGTTTACCATAAGAATCCAATTCATCACAGCATACATAAACATGTAACAGAATAACCCAGCTCAATGATTAAGTTATATTTACATGTACAAAGTTACCTCGATTTCATTAATATCATCAAATGATCGACCTGAAGCACAAGTAGATTGGAGTTTTTGACTTGTCCCAGAGTCTTGTTGTAATGTGGGTATGACGGCCATCACGTTCAGTGCTACTTTTTTCACAAATGCATCAAAATCGTCAACTTCTACCTTACGCTTCCTCACACCAGCATTCCCTAATCCCTTCTTCTTCCCAACAACTGATGACTTTGCCCTGGTTCGCCCCGGGTGGTCTGGTCCCAGCACCCTTGTAAGCGGATCTTGTCCCACTATATGTATGGTACCATCAGCGATCATTTCACGCTCTTTTCTTGCTTGTTGAAACAATAGTTGAAACATATTACATGTGGAGATGATATAAGGTTTAGAGGCTTGAACATTTGGTTAATATAGTAGTTAGATATATAGTTCTTACCAACTGTTGAAGTCTTTGACGATGAGCTTCCATCAACTCCTTTTTCCCAGTCTCTTTGTTAAGTACTAATCTGCCTAAAACATGTTTCACTGAACGATCACATTGCAACCCCTCTAGGTCAGGGTACTCTTCAACTAGCTCCGCCATATCTTCTTCCCATTGGGCTTCTTTCCCAATATACCCTGATCGTCCTACCCGGGCCGGATCCTTGTTTTGATTTGCACTAGCCTTCGCTTTAGCACTTTTTTCCTGCACGTAAAAGTAAAAAAACAATTAGCAAAATATGAAATGAATAATATACATGAGTTATTAATAGAAAAAGTATAAATTAAAGTCGCACAGACCAAAAAGTCTTTCGATCTTTTGGACGCAACGAAGTCCTCCCAATCACGATCGTCCAAAAACTTGTAATCATCAAATGGTGATTTATTTTTGTTGACATAATTTGTAACAAGGTTGTTCTTAAACTTCCTAAATAGATCGTTGGCTATCCTCAGTTGTGTGCCCTTTGCATTATCATTTGGAATGTTCCAAGTTTCCTAATGGTTTTCAGGAAAAAAAAGGATATTAACTCGCTGATACAAAAACATAAATAAATTAAATCACATATATAATTTTAATAAACATAACACCTTGGTAGATAGCCATAGCTGATCCTTCATCGCCTGTGTTACTTTATCCCATTCCAAATGATAAGAAATACGTGATTTCAACTCGAGTGAGAACCATGAAGCAAATCTACCGCGTGTGGGTCCAATAGCTAGTCCATCCTCATTGAAATCGATATAGAACGACTCAGGTGGATATGTTTTCTTACCCTTGGCTTTACCTCGCTTACCTCTTCGTGACATGGTATTACCTAAATTGCGACAACATAAAAAGTTTTATATAGTGATAGAGGTGGGCCAATATGTGAAAGGAATCATCAAAACTTATGTTAGCTACTAATGTAGTAGAATTGGATATTAATCACCTCAGTATGAAACCAAGTTATCTAATGTAAGCCAGAAGCAAACATGAAGAGGCGAAAACAAAACTTCATAAATGATATTTTTTTCTTAGCATGAAGAGGTGAAAGCAAAACTTTATAAATGATATTTTCTCTTAGCAGAGTTGCTAAACTGCTGTATAAGATTTTATAACTTTTTAGTTTACTGTATGCTAATCCAAACACCCCCATAGTAACATGCTCTTACACACAACATTATAAGCAAATTAATCAAAACCTACTCAAAGCAACCTACACAGAACATATCATAATTAAGTTCACATTCAACTACAAATGCTCAATAATCACCACTAACAATTGACATTAACAATCATTCGACACAAGAAATTAACTAATCACTAATTGGCAAATAATACTAGTTGCGTTTAAAAAAAATAAAAAGTATATAATCTTTACCTCACAAAATTGACTGAAAAGCTTGAAACTTTGATTTTAGGTTTATGGAAATTAGGTATTGAAGAGGTTGTTTAAGTACTAGAGGATAAGAAGTGGTAAACCCTTTGATCCAGGTAATTGGATTGTGGGTGGTTTCTTCCATGTGAAAGAGAATATGTAGCCTTTGATCCGGTAATACGATTGTGCGTGGGTGGTTTTTTAGCATTTCTATGCTAAAGAGAAGAGAAGTGGGGCGCCAATCTTACCGCCAATTAGTTTTGCTATCCACCAGTTAACTTAAGTTACACAAACTTCACAAAGTATCACATTGTGTTACCTAAAATATTAACTCTAATTTTTAAAACAATGTAATATATATCTATCACTTTATTTTTAGTTTGTTGAGCCTAAGGGTGAGCATTCCGACCGTTTGGACCGGATCGACCGACAAAACCGACCGGACCGACCGAAGGACCAACGGTCCGGTCTCGGTTTGGGATTTTTCATTAAGTCGTCGGTCCGATCCGGACCGACCAAAAAAACCGAAAAAACTTGCCAAAATCTTGCCTAATTGGACCGGACCGACCGAAGACCGACCAGACCGAGACCGGACCGACCACATCCGGTCCGGTCCGGTTTTTGGACCGTGATCACCCCTAGTTGAGCCTATGTTCAGAAAAAAAACAAAAACAAAAAAAACCTAGCGAGCTAATGATATTACTAGTAGAATGTTAATAATCCTAATTATTTGAGTAGAGTTTAAATAAGTAAAAGTGTATTCTAAAATAACGTGTTTATTAATTTAAATACAATTTACTTTTTATTGAATTATATAAATACATGCATCATCTTTACTACATATAAAACAAATTTTTTTAGTAAATAGTTACTCCGGTAAAATGTATTACTCATAAAAAAGGTTAACTATAAATGAAATGTGGTTGAAGTATCACATTAACCTCTAGCTAAACTTGATAATCACGAAATAAATAGTGTTTATGACATGCCATAAAAACAAACAATTCTAGCTACAACTAACTACCAATAATCCAAACAGCTAGAGACTACAAAAACGGCCAAGCCAATCCAATGAATAACTCTCCAAGCCAATCCAGCAGCAACATGTAAGGAGCATAAGATACCAAATGAGACTGCCTCCTTAAAAAACCTTCCCAAGAAAAAAACCCAGTGGGAAAAACCTTTGAGAAGGAAAAAAGAGTACAGCTCTCAAATGGAACTTCCGTCTTGGACGATACATAAACTTCTTTTTAAACAATCTTGAGTTATGTTTTTGCCAAATATAATAAACGCAACAAGAAGCAATCTTGAGATAACACTAGTCATGGATCTTCCTTTAGAGATAGGAATAAGATACGAAACCACATCAGATTCTTGGGGTAATAGCGTGCATACCAAAGACAACCCGAACCTTAAGCCAAACCTGCATAGAAAATGGACATTTAAAAAGTAAACGATTATGACAATATCGAATAATAAGCAATCGTATAAATAGTTTTATAAGATAAAAATGACTTAAATGTTTGATACAATTACCATTAGATTGAAATTTTAACACATTAAATAAAGTTACACTTGTCATAGGATAACTTACATTGTATTGAATATAAAAATACCCTTTA
This sequence comes from Artemisia argyi, assembly GCA_030686995.1. NCBI lineage: Eukaryota > Viridiplantae > Streptophyta > Magnoliopsida > Asterales > Asteraceae > Artemisia > Artemisia argyi. The sequence goes on along the minus strand of CM060700.1, from coordinate 240,654,309 downwards.
GATCAGACTTCTTCTAATTTTCTTCAATGTTACACAATCCTGTAAATAAAAAGATAGTATAAATATATTATGTTGGTTATATATATATATATATATATATATATATATATATATATATATATATATATATATATATATATATATATATATATATATATATATATATATATATATATATATATATAAGAATTAAGTTGTATCAAACCTTTGTTGCAGCACGACATCACTCAACCCATAATCCTTCGTTATGGTCGGATCGTAAGTATGTAGGTTCAACAGTATCATCAGCTAACGGAGGAACGCCATCAGAAAAAGGTGGTAACTCGTCAAACTGATCATATTCTTCCTCATCGACCACATTATCAACACCAAGTATACGTCGTTTACCATGCAAGACAATGTGCCATCTTGATTTACTTGGGTCCTTAACATAGAATACCTGAGTGGCTAATTTTGCGAGAATAAAAGGGTCAGATGTATAGCCGTCTGTTGAAAGGTCTACAAGTGTGAAACCTTTTTCGTCTACCATAACACCTCGTGAGTTGTTAGTCACCCGCTTACATTTGAAGAGGGGTATAGTGAAAGTATTATAATCCAACTCCCATATTTCTTGTATAAAACCGTAAAATGAGTTCTTGGCATTTGTAGCCCTTGCATCATGATTACTTCTATCAAATTCCATTGTCGAGGCTATTAATGTAACTCCGCTATTTTGCATTGTACTTTTTTCATCTTGCATTTGAGTGTAGAATGTATAACCGTTAATATCGTATCCTTGATAAGATCTAACTACACATCGTGGTCCCTCTCCCAACCTTTCCACTGTTTTATCAACATTTGGTTGACCTAAATTTTCCGCCACAATGTCTTTAAGCCAATATGCAAACTCTTCGTTATGCTTAGTTTGATACCATTTGTTGGTTCTCCCGCGATATGTCGCACGTAAATTTTGTATGTGTTGTTCAATGTATGGAGTAAGACATGTCATGTGTTGTAGGACTACAGAATGGGCAATCTGTAAAGCATGACGGTCTGGGTCGATCATTTTCAATCCAATTGTCCCAACCCCTGAAAGTCTTCCCTCGTGATGAGAATGTGGAATGCCAATATTCCCGACACCTTTCACAATGTCATTACCGAATTCAATTAACTCCTCAGCAAGGTATCCAGTTACGATACTGCCCTCTGGTCGCGCCCGGTTCCTTACGTATCCTTTTAATACACCCATATATCTCTCGAAAGGGTACATATAACGTAGGAATACTGGACCACAAGCCTTAATTTCTCCTACAATGTGAGATACGAGGTGAACCATGACATCAAAGAAGGAAGGCGGAAAATACATCTCTAATTCACAGAGAGTAAGGATAATATCACTTTGCCATGAATCTAGCACTTCAGGATCAATCACTTTTGAATGAATCATGTTAAAAAATAAGCAAAGTTTTGTGATTGTATGTCGGACGTTGTTTGGCAATAATCCACGAATAGCAATAGGAATCATATGTGTCATGAACACATGACAATCGTGTGACTTCATACCAACCAATTTACAGTCTTGAACTGACACCAACTTCTTAATGTTTGCAGAATAGCTTGACGGAACCTTAATACCATGTAAGCATTGACAAAATTGTGTTTTTTCGGCTTTTGACATAGTATAACAAGCTGGTGGAAGATATGTGCCCTTTTGCCCTTCTTCGGGCGCAAGTTGTAATCGAATACCCATTTCAACCATGTCTTTTCGAGCATTAACCCCGTCTTTTGTTTTCCCGGTAATGTTTAATAATAAGCCTATCAAGCTATCACAAACATTTTTTTCGATATGCATAACATCTAGGCAATGTCGGACTTCTAAAAACTCCCAATAAGGTAAGTCCCAAAATATTGACCTTTTTTTCCATTTTCCTTTTGGGATTCGACTATTCTTTGATTTTCCAAACACAGTGTTTACATTTTGAACTCGGGAAAGTGCATCTTTTCTATCAAATCGTGTCCTTACCCTTCCATTCTCCACCCTCCCATCAAACTCCATTTCCTTTTGCCGATATGGGTGATCTCTCTTAAGCGATCTTCGATGCCCCATGAAAACAGTTTTTTTGCAATTACTTAACCACCTCGAAAATGTTTGATCTTCGCAAACAGGACACGCAAATTTTCCTTTTGTAATATACCCTGAAAGATTGCAGTACGCTGGAAAATCACTTATGGTGCAAAAAATCATAGCTCGCATTTGGAAGTAGTCCTTTTTATATGCATCATATACATTAACTCCCTTACCCCATAAAGTTTTCAAGTCATCAATCAACGGAGCCAAATAAACATCTATGTCATTACCAGGTTGTTTTGGACCTTCAATCAACAATGACATCATGATGTATTTACGTTTCATGCATAACCACGGTGGAAGATTGTAAATGCATAAAAGAACCGGCCAAGTACTGTGTTTACTACTCATGTTTCCAAACGGATTAATTCCGTCCGAACTAAGACCAAATCGTATATTTCTAATCTCGCCACCAAACTCCTCATATTTATTATCAATCTTTCTCCATTGAGGTGAATCAGCCACATGCCTTAATTTTCCATCCTTTTTACGCTCATCGGAATGCCAACGCAACAATTTTGAATCTTTCTCGTTCGCAAATAATCGTTTCAGTCTTGGTATGATGGGCAAATACCATAATAACTTTGCGGGAGGGGGGGGGCATATTTCATTTCGTTGTCGTTTATTTTTGTTTCACTTTTATACCTCGACTCTTTACAAATAGGACATCTGTGTATATTTTCATACGTATCTCTATATAAGATACAATCATTCGGACACGCATGTATTCTTTCAACTTCTAAATCCGTTGGACACATCATTTTCTTGGCTTGATATAACGAAATAGGTAATCCATTATCTTTAGGAAGCATTTCATGCACAGCCTCTAATAGGTCTGTGAAACTTGTATCCGTCCATCTATGTTTTGCTTTTACGCCAAACAACTTCAAAACACCAGAAAGAATAGAAAATTTTGTGCAACCAGCATACAATGGTTTTTGTGAGTCCTCAAGCAGTGTTTGCAGTTTTTCTTGATCATTGTCATCACTCGTATCCTCCACATTATCAGACATCACATTTGAGTTTTCACAGTCATCGTTAATGTACGAATCACCATTTTCATTATCAATAGTTTTACGAACTGATGTGCTGTTATCACCTAGTAATTCACCGTGTTTTGACCAACATGTGTACTTTTGCACAAAACCACGTGTAATCAAATGATACTCAATATCTTTGATATTTTTAACTCTTACAAAGTTTTTGCAATCTATGCAAGGACAATAAATCTTAGCACCTCCACTATTCACTCGATTATTCTCAGCAAATGTAAGAAAATCTTGCACGCCTTTCAAATAAGCTGGATCCGAACGTCGGATATCGTACATCCATGTACTACGATTCATCTGATATTAGAAAAAAATAACAATAAAATGCATGTATCATGCGCATAATAAGAAGGTGTTTATAGTTGTTTCTAACCTACTTTTAATAATGCTTGTCTCATATGCATATACATTTTTTTTATCATATATACAAATGTAACTATTATATTATACAATCAATTGTTCTTAAGTTAATGTTACCTATTTTCTTTCCTAAAACTGGGCAAGGAACCATAGTAGCTTAACTAGTTAAGGTCTTTATTCTCGAAAGGTCGCCATTCGGGCCAAGTAAGGGGAAATCAATATTTTTTCGATTAGAGCTAAAGAATTAAAAATTAGGTATCATCTATATATGTTTTTAATGAAGTTCACTTTCACCACACTCATTTTTTTACGCACTATTTAATCAAACACACAACCATAATTTTATCTAGTATTCTTTATAAATGGGCTATAGTACTTAAACTGATTTTCTTTTATTATTGATAAATTTTCTATATACTAGTTATCTTTTATTTTTAATAAATGGCTATAATTTGGTCTATGCAACAAATGACTTAATCATTCTAACTCTAAAATATATAATCGCTTTGTAGTTAACTCATTCGTTTTAAGACAAACATATATATCTTTTATTACGAATAATACATGGTCATTTAAACATAAACCCACAACATAGTGTGGTAAGCCGTTAATATATAAAAATGCAGGCATATCAATTTACCTATATATGTATTGCATTTAACTCTATATATATCATAAGGCATATCAAATAAACAAAGCGGTTCCATTTGGTACATCCATACTATCTTGAGCAAACTGCTACAATTGTAGATATATTACCATAAAAATTAAAAAAATGCTAATAATGCCATGAATATTAATATCATTATAAAAAAAAAACTAACGATTTACATCACTATAGGTGCCAAGGCATACATTATTTAATTTCAACCCGAGATTACAATAAGTCTCATAAAGCAACCTAAATCGAAAAAGTACCTATTTTCAAAGCAAAGGATGGTAGATTCATTATTAACAACTATTGACCCTAAAGATAACCTTTGTAATATTTAAACATAAACCCACAACGTAGTGTGGTAAGCCAATACTTGTTAATATCAATTTACCTTTTTATATTGTAATATATAACTAAAGATAAAAATTCACACATAAATAAGTAAGGATATTAGTTTACCTTTTTAGATTGGAAGTAAATTGAGCATATGCTTTGAGACCTTTGGTTTGTTCAAAGCTTTTGTTATGATCGATTGACCAGAATGATAGAAGACGAAATATTGAGCATGTGACTAAGACTAGACAATGTAAAGTAATGCACGAATTTTTATAAAAAATGGCTAAACAAATGATTTCCCTTATAGGTAAACCGATCCATAAAATATGGAACAAACTTTGATTTTTTTCTCATTTTTAAACAAATCGACGTGTAAAATACTTGGGCCCACTTTTTGAATTTTTGGAACACTCCACCTAAATGTCGTTCCAAAAAATGTGTTCCATAAAATCCTTTAATCACATTTTGAATATTTGGAACGCTTCAACTAGAAACCGTTCCAAAAAATGCGTTCCAAATACTACTTTTTATAGTAGTGAGAGGACACTCAAACCACACGTAGGTTAGCGCTAAAATTGACTGGTTATAATAGTGTTGATGAGGATTCTAAAGCATCCCATTGGCGTTTAAAGGAATATTATGATGCTTGCGATAAGGTTCCACTAAAAAAGGGGGAGGAACTTGTTGAAATGACACTTCAAGATTATCAACCACGGTTCTGTGAAAATATTTCTCAACTGGGTACTGATACGCTAATGGCATGGGTATCAACCGATGATGTTGCATGTAGTGGTTTTACAATATGCACGAGTATTGATACTGGTGATTTTATTTGCGCATTTGAATTCATATGGCACCATAATGCAAATTATGTTCCCCTGTTGGAGGAATTACTCTTAACGTTGAAAAGGCATTTGCCGCGTTTGAAGTTTGCTTCTGGTGCAGAACTTGGTGACCGGTTACGTGTTATAGATGTTGAAAATTCTACAAAGAATGAGACTAAGTTTTTCGAAATTTTCAAAGAAAAAGAATCATCAAAAATACCTGAAGCAATGAATAAAGGCAAGAAAGCAATGGTTGTCAACTACAATGCGCGTTCCAAGGAGAAACGCGATACAACGGAAAAAAAGTTATCTTGCGAAGACATTGAACAACATTATGGGAAGACCATGAAAAAAGCTGCAAAAGAACTTGGAGGTAACATATTTAACTATCATTTTCGATTTGACGTACACCTTTTTATACAATATGTTTTACAAACCTAATTTCTTATGCTCTGTGTTATAGTTTCCTTGTCTACTTTGAAACGCAAGCGCAATAAATTGGGCATGTCCGGGTGGCAAGGACCAGATTTACCTCAGAGAAAGGCATATAACTTCAACAAAAATCAAAATAATGAAAGCCACACACATGAGAAGGATAAGGAAGTAATTCATGACCCCTTACCTGTCAATAGAAATGAAGATACTGTTATAAAAGCAGAGTATGCAAATGATACAATCAAATTACGTCTCGGTATCTCAGAAGCAATATTTGTTACTGTTGAGAATGAAATTAGTAAGAAGTTCAAGCTGAAGCACGGGACTTTTAAGATCAAGTATCGTGATGAAGATGAAGAGTGGATATTAATGACTTGTGATAAAGACTTGAGTGATTGTATACAAAATTCGAGACGACTGCATGTGCTTCTACATAACCAGTAGCTGGTCATGTTGGCTTCTGTGAAACATGTTATGTTCTGTTTGTTTTTGACTTTTTTCTAAATTTGTTTGACATTTTTTTTTTTTTTTTTTTTTTCTATATTTGTAAACTATCTTCTCAATTATTGTAAAAAGGTTCAAGACAGGAAATGTAATACTTGTATTTATAGATTTCTTGGATCAAAACTAAGAAACTTACGAAACAAAAGAGAGTATAATGGAACCATGTTGATGATTTCTGTTTTCCTTTGCATTAGGATCAGTAATAACATTGACAAAAATAACAACTGTAATGATAAAAGATTTGAACAAGTCGGGTACATTAATTAAAAAAAGTTACGGTGTGTTTGATAGCATCTTAATGGGCCTTATCATGAATCATTAAGTAGGATTGATTGTTTGATAAACTTTTTTTCTTCCCTTAATTGAATTGGTCAGCATTAAAGACATGCAAAATAATTAAGTATCACAAAAATTACATAAATGTCATCTTCGAGTGTGTCCAACAGTCAACTTTTATATATGCATTTAATCACTTCTTTAAAAATAAACTAGTTCTCGTGATTTCATAATCAAATTGATGAGTTATTTTTTAAATGATAATGAGTTCTTTTTAAAATTAGTTCGTAATTAATATTGTTTTATAATCTTTTGATAAGGCTATTTACATTTTATTGCTTACTTTAATATTGTTTTTTTTATATTATATTTCTATTCGAGTCAATAATTTTTTTTATCAAACTATATATTTTGCTGAGTACAAATCTAAACACAAAGTTAAATTGATAATTTAAGGCAACTCAGATTGCTCATTCAGAAAAATTATCAAACAATAATTTTCACACATAATCCATTTCACTTAGCATCTTGGATCATTCAGCAGCTTTAATTCATTCAGTGCTAAATCATATATATATATATATATATATATATATATATATATATATATATATATATATATATATATATATATATATATATATATATATATATATCAAACAGCCCCTTAGTCGGTACTGTGGAAAGGAAGTTCTTGAATCATTTCGAGATAGTGGGTAGATATTGCGGACATTAGTGTCTTGAATGGTGTATGATGGATTGGATGGGTGGTCTGTCATGTTTGATCTGCCAACCCGTTTAGATGTAAACTAGATACAGTTTACATGCCGATTGCCGAACCCGAACCCAAAGTCTTTACAAGATTGACGAGAAACTATTGCCAAATCTTGTCATAGAACATTTGAACACCTGTCCTTCTCATCCACACGTAAATTGCATGATCTCATCATGTATGTTCACAACTCACAAGTTACTTAAGGGAACATATTCGAGTCTCATTAATAACAGATCGAACGCTTCCTTCATCCAAGTATACTGGCAAACTTCTTTAGCTTTTGCAACACTTACCCAAGCTCTTCTCCGAATATTTTTTTCGGGCCAAAACTCAAGTTGCTCCTTCACAAGTAATGGAAACATATGTCCTTCATAATATCCATCATTTCCTTTGCTCTTAAAACACCATGTACCCAATTCTCCCTCATAATCCTATTCTCCTTCTGATAGAAGCTAAAAATGGAAAAGTCTATAAAAGTCAGCTACGAAAGTCAAAGTTACCAAAGTCAACAACAAATCAAATACTAACTGATTTACCCGCCTATTTGTAACAACCATTCCCACTTGTATAAATCCATTAGTAGTTGCTCATTTGTAATCATGCTTGATAAACAAAATTCTCTCCTTTCTTTGTAAACTACATCTCTCAATAACAATCACTGATTCATTAATTCATTGTTCATTCTACTTCATTGAACTTTCTATTATCTTGAATGTTTTCATTTCCTTGTGATTTCTAAAGATTCTACATTCTATCAGTGGTACTAGAGCCCTTTTTTGGCACCATATTACTTTCAAGACTGTTAAACCGACAATCTTGAAATTCCGGTTATCTTCTCCGGTGTAATTCCGGCAAGAAAAACAGATTCCAGCAAGAAATTAGCCACCACTAATTTCACTGTTCTTTTTACAACTGATTAGTGTCAACCAATTGTACGATCACAAGACTAGCGCATTGGCTGCTTAAATCCTCTAGTCTTGAACAAGCTGATCAGGAGCAATTGGGTTGAGTAATCAAGAATAGAACCAACAGATATTATCCCATTGTTGATGAGTGATAGTGTGGTTGGTATTATGGTGGAAACAAGAAATACAAGTAGACCTCAAGATTCATCAATGGAGACTCTTCAACAAACTGTGAATGAGTTACAAAGAATGATGACTGAAATGGGTGATGAAATGACAAGATTGAGGTCTAGTGAGAGACTTAGCAATAGTAATCGTACTCAGGGTGGTTCCAATGGGGGTCAATAGATGCAATACAGTAGAGTGTCAAAGATTGAGTTTCCCAAGTTTGGTGGTGAGGATGTTAGGGGTTGGTTGTTCAGATGTGAACAATTTTTCAAGGTGGAAAACATAATAGATGAAGGTAAAGTCAATCTTGTTTCAATTCATCTGTATGATCTTGCTTTAATGTGGCATAGACAGTTTGTTAAAATCATGGGTGATATTTGGACTCGGAAGTGTATAGTAAGGCCATTTTGAAAAGATTTCGATTGGCTTATGATGATCCATTATCTGAATTCAAAAAGATTAGGCATACCAAGTCTGTGCAAGAATACATTGATGAATATGATAAGCTGTTGTGTATACTATGCTTATTGTCTTGTAAGTCTGAAAATTATGTGCATTAAAGTGGTGTAGATGCATCTTTCCTATTAAAGAAATTTTTTTGCTCTTAAACATTTTAAGACTTCTAAATATAGATGTCCTAAATACATTATAAGGTAGTATGCGTATATATATATATATATATATATATATATATATATATATATATATATATATATATATATATATATATATATATATGAATAACAATACCATTTTATCCTAATATTAAAAAATACTTTTTATGTTTGAAATAACTTTTTTGGCTAAATATCTTTGTATATTTTTTCTTTTCAATTTATGATTTGTTCTGTAAAATATATATCTTTGTTATCAAAATGTCATATTTATCTTCCCCTTTAATACAATAATTAATCAAATGCAGACTTCATTACTTTACATAGGAAAATTTGTGCATTCTTACCTTACAAACACAAATAATAGGACAAAAGTATATCCAAAAGACCAAAATACACTTTTAAATCAAAAATAAGGTATTCATCTCTGTAGGAAAGCAACTTTCTTTCTTACGCGGTTTCAAAACACGGAGTAAAGCCCAAAACATAATATTGGTTACATTGGGCCTGTTTATTGGGTGAGCAGAAAAACCGAAATATCCGAATAAACCGAAAACCAAAACCGAACCGAACCGAAAATAACCGAACCAAACTAATAACCGAACCGAATTTGCCAAAACCGAACCAAACCGAACTTTTAATTTGGTTTTCGGTTTGGATATGGTTTTGGTAATCAAAACCGAAAACCAAACCGAAAACCGAATTCATATAAATTTATATATTTATATATATAAAAGATCAATAAAACATTATATATATATATATATATATATAATATATATATATATATATATATATATATATATATATATATATATATACATATATATGAATAACAATACCATTTTATCCTAATATTAAAAAATACTTTTTATGTTTGAAATAACTTTTTTGGCTAAATATATTTGTATATTTTTTCTTTTTTTTAAATAAAGTGTGTAATTCGGTTAAACCGAAAATCGAACCGAACCAAACTGTACTAGAACTCAACCAAACCGAACCGAAAACCGAATTTGAATTCGGTTTGGTTTGGTTCACGGTTTGACCCTAAAAAAACTTTTAACCGAATTAACCGAATAACCGAAAACCGAACCGATCAACACCCCTATTTTATTGTATCCTTTAAGTCGGTTGTTGACATAGTATAAATAAACATATACAGATGACATAATGATCGAAACCTAGTTTTGATCGATATCATCAACTTCTGCTTGTTAGTTTTTGCAATCGTCTTTATCATCATCGATCAATTCATCATCATCATCATCTATATCGTGCAAAGGTAGTTTTGTCAGCTTTTAACTTAGCTTCCTTTGATAATCATTCATACATGAATAACAGTTGATATATACTAAAAACATAATAAGAATGTCATTACTACTTTACTTGATATCATCATCTTTTGACTTAACTTAGTTTTGTATACCCTTTTCTAGAGTATCGATCAATATTGAAACATCTTTTACAGCCTTGTTTTTCAGTGATTAAAAACCCACACAAGGCGTAAAAGATATATGTGTTTGTTGTATATTTGATAAAGCATTGAGCCCGATTATTGTTTGTATGGGCTAAAGGCCAAGTATTATTGGATAGGGTTTGTACATTATATATGTTGGTTTTGGGTGATGAATAAGAGATTCACAACAATTCAATATGTTGACATAAATAATGCCTAAAAACATTATTAACATATTATCAATATCTCTATGTTTTGATTATCACAAAATATAAACTCATAGAACTAAAACTTGTGACATAAACAAGTATTTAGTGATTAATTGATGCGTGGGAATCGCAACAGGCTTTACCTCTCGAGGGATCTCGAGAAGCTTACAACCCCCACCAGGCAGTGTACCTGATCGTTGTAGTATAGTATAGTGACAAGTACCGGGGGATTGATCGTTCAACTTAGGAATAGTGTCGCTAGGATTAGAAAGCCTAAATACTAGTTCTAAAGGTGAGGGATGATTATTTTTGTGTTTTTATATTTTATGGAAAGCAAGTAAAAATCTCGGGTTTTGGAAGAGTGGGCGGAATTAGTTGCTATTCAACTAACCAAATACTAAGATGTAATCAAAATAAAATACTAGAAATAAAAGTAAACTAATTTATACTAAGGTTGTAAGCAGTAATTGGAGAAAATGTGTTTACTTAGATTTCATTACTCCCTAGATATCTTTTACACGTTAATTACTTGTTATAATTGCATGGATGACGGATTGTATTCCTTAATACCATTCACGGGGTGGCACACATAACTCCCCAATTCTATGAGCTCTTATCTCCTCCTACACCATGCCCAGCACAACTATAGGGATTGTAAACAGTGGCTCATGCATTAAATACAACCAATAAAGACCTAGTGCGCGTTGGTTCATGTTTCTTAAGACGTTCAAGTATGTTACCAATTGGAGATCTGCCAGTTTTCTTAAGCCTAACATATAAATCATTCATCCAAGACAAGAATAAACAAGTAATCAACACATAATCAATATCTAGGTTTCATTAGATCTAAGCAAACACAAAAGAGATCTAGCCTAGCATGATAGAATTAAGACAAGAACATGATATAGACAACCAACACATAGACATATTGATTGAATTAGAAGAACACTTATCTTGATTAATCATGCAAGGTATCAAGGGGTTGGAACCCTTGAAAAACCTGTAAAGTTACACCAAAATTGTACTTAGGGTTTCTCCCAAAACTTCTCTCTTTTAATGTGAAAAATTAGAAAACTATATATAGGAAAAGGGGTCTGACGGCGTCAAGACCAAATAGGTGACGCCGTCACCTCACCGCCAAAACAATCCTCGGACTGCCTAGATTCACATTTGACGCCGTCAAGAACATTGCATTTTCAGGCCGTCACGACTTTAACTCTTGACGCCCTACCCTCATGACGCCGTCAAAACTCCTCTGGGTCGTCATGGACTTTTACTCTTGACGCCGTCATAATCTTCCTCTTGACGCCGTCATGCACTGTTCCCAGCATGGAAAATTAAGACTTTGGCGTTTTCTTCACTTTTATGCTCCAAAAACGTCCGAATTGCTTCCTTTTCCAGATTTCACTCTCAAAGTACCTAAAATCACAAAAGGAACGATTTAGGGCAATATTTGATCAAATAAATTCGGATTCGGGCTTAAATGACCCCCTAAAAACGGATCATTTTTCGCCTCATCATATACCCTTACACTTGAGATTTGCTTGTCCTCAAGCAAATGCGCTTTTATTCTAGTCAAAATACAAGTTAAGGGTCATTTAACACTAATATAAAAGTAATTACAACAAATAATCATTCCACTAAAGACCATTAGACAAGCACGGAGGTCATACACAAGCACCTCACAAATAGTGTTTAGATACTCACATCTCTCGGGTGTAATAAAGTGTAAATTACAATATGGAAACGGAAGATATCTCTCACTACCTGTCATAGCAAAATAGATTACCATAGGCTTGGGAAAGGATCAAACCTCCACCACATGGCGTAAGCACCTAAGATAAACTATCAAAAAGGTCTTTTAAAGGGTTGTAACGTTAGGTGTAGGGATATGTAATACACGGTTTTGTTGGATAAAGGAAATTTTACTGGTGGCGAGTTAACAATCTTGGTTAATTACATGTACAATGTGGCGTTGCTAAGCCAAGACTAGACTCGACTTAAGCTAATAAATGAGAAATAACAAAAACATAAAATGAACATAGAATAAAAACGGGATGGTAGTCCGTATGTTTTTTTCTCTTCTTTCCTTTTTCTATATTTTTTTTCTTTTTTCTTGATTTTTTCGTTTTTTTTTATTTTTTTATTTTTTTATTTTTTTATTTTTTTTTACACTCTTACCCTACCATCCAAAATAATACATCATAGGGGATGAGAATTCCCCTTACACTTGAATCTTTACATACTTTACAATTAACTATTCTAATGACTCGAATTAAGAAAATCAAAACACTTGGAGCACTTTTAAGATTAACGTACATATGGGGGTAATAAATGATGTTCTTCCCCATTACTTCATAAAATAAGTACTTACCCATGAGTCCCAATCGTCCCAAAACAATATGTACAAGGATATGACTCGACTTAGCAACCATGTAATCAATTAGATAGTTAACTTAGGGTTTAACAAATAACAATAATGCACTAAAAATGAGCGCATACACGGAAGGCTAAGGCGATTTGGTTGTACATTTAAGTGGGGTGTAACAAATTCTTCCTTTAAGTAAAATGCTTAAAGTTAGAAACGAAAAGATAGGCTCGGAGGGGTGTACTAGGGGTTTCGTGTACTAAAAATGAGTACAACGCTAAGGGTGTTGGAAAAATTAGTTGACTTAACTAGCCAAGTAATATGACTTAAATGGTCAAGTAATTATAATACGGGTTTAACACAAGGGTGATCCTAATGCCTCTTATCATGTAGTAAATCCTACTACACGAATGTAGTCTCACTAGCGGTCTAGGGATGCATCACTAACGCAAGTTCTAGAATCTAAATGCTACCGGTACACTCATAAGCACTAATAGTAAATGCTTTTCCTATCAAATCTAAAGGCGAACCTCACATATTTGGGTGGAAATTTTTTCTGAATATACGGTTATGTGCTAGTCATACAATCTCCTATCCATGAGACGCTTGCTATGGCTAAAGTTTCACTCCTAAATGTTGTAAAAAAATTTAAATTTGGCGCTAAAATTGCACTAACAAGTATTTCTCATAGTTTTATTACACATCTACCATCAAACAAAACAAACTCAAGTGAAAGTGCATATGTAAGGTATCATCTTTTTACCTTCCCCTTACACTTAAGATGAACATTGTCCCCAATGTTCAAGTAAAGAATGTAAAAGTGAAAAAGTAAAGAGAATGAAATCAAATACTCCCCTGATTCGCTCGGTATGAATAATAGGATGGCCAGGTTAAATCTTCCTCAAAGAAAATGAACAATCAAAGCTTCCCTTCCAGAATATAAATCATCTTCTTGTCATACATAACCTGTTAAACCTGACAAAATAGACAAGACAACCTCGCGTAAAATCGGCGGCATCCTATATAAGCTACTAAATCCTAGAAAACAAGATAAGATATAATGCTTGTGGAATGAAGTTTGCAGATCTCCTGGAGATTATAAAACTTAATAATTCACAAAAACCATAAGACTCCGTTAGAAAAACAAAAACGGTAAAATTTCCAGATTTTAACTCCTGACGCCGTCAAGAGTAAACTCCTGACGCCGTCAGAATGGACCTGCAGAAATTCTTATGTTAAGTTTCCGGAAAATTTCTGGAAAAACTTGGTCCTACTTCCTGGAAAATCCTGCAAAACTTCATTATGACTCAATACAAGCATTTGACTCTAACAAATACAAATATACATGCTCATTTAATATTGTGGAGAATCATGATCGGTTTGTTTCTTAAAAACATATTTGGGGTTTCCCCTTACACTTATCTTTTGCAAAAATACTTCTAGGTGGAGTTAAGACTAGGCCAAAACAACAAAGTAAAGTATTTCCACTATTTAGTTTAGAAACATGATCTACCAACAATAAAAATAAAGCATGCATACGGAAGCAAATAAAAAAAAAACAAACAAATAAAATCACACAAAACATGGGTTGCCTCCCAAGAAGCGCTTTTCTTTATTTACGAGTCTTGTAGCTAGACTCAAGGTCATGGGTTACTACGTGACTTCATCATTGGTTCCATTCTCTAGGTCGTCTTCTAAACCAGTTTTGTATTCCGGACCTAGTTGTAAGCATTCTTTATAGAAACCAAGCATCCTATTCTTTACATATTCTACTCCTCTACGTCTATCCTCCTCATTCCTATAATAAGCCGCTTGCTTGTGTTCTTTTTCGAAATTAGAGAGAAGGCGGTATTGTTCAATCTTGTAGGGCATTTGATAGGCAACCTCATCATTCTCTTCCTTAAATCTAACTATCCCTAAAGTCGGATCATAACTCATCCTAGTGGCTTCAACAAATGGTTTTCCGAATACTATTTGGCTTAGGCAAGCATCTATCATCGGACGAATGTCTTCCACTATCATAAAATTGATTTCATAGGTGAGATTCCCTATAATCACATGTAATCCCTTAACTCTCCCTACAAAATTACTTATCAGATTCTTACCGGGCATCATCCTAAAATTAAGTTGCTTCTTCATCACGCAATTGTAATAAGTCCTAGTCATGATGTTCACGGGGGATCTAAGATCGATGTAAGCTTTCCATATATGCATGTGCCCGATATTGCATGGGATGTTAATGTTAGAGGGGTCTCCCATTTTGATAAGGGGTGTGCCGAAGATATATGGTCTCTCGGGACTATCGAATAGATCCTTATGGTACTCCCGTTCTTCTTCGGTGGGCAACTTATCAAAGTGTTTTTCTATAGGCTCTACCTCCTCTAACTCCTCTTCCTTGTTAACCTTAACCTTCCTACTCTCATCCTTAATCTCGGCCTCTACTCTAACTTCATCCTGGTCACTCTTCTCTATCTCCTTATCTATCGGCTTAATGGTGACAACATTGACAAAGTGGACATGTTTGGATGATGAGGGATCCTTAATTTGGGTTCCACTATTGGTGTCCCTAGTGTCCTTCCTAGGTGTGATTAACGCTTGGTTGTTGAGGGCTTTCAACAAGTTGTCAATCTTGTTGGTCATCTCCGTTTGTTGTTGGTTGAATTCGGTTTCAAACCTAGCTATGCGGGCTTCTTGAGATGCCATGAACTTTGACATCAATCCTTCAAGATTGTTGGTACTACCATAGTTGTTAGAAGGATTGTTGTTGAAAGTACGGTTGGATGGTGGACCGTTTGGTTGGTAACGATTAGGCGGATTGGAAGAATTGGGTTGATTTTGTTTCCACCTAAGGTTTGGGTGATTTTTCCAAGAGGGGTTGTATGAATCACCGTAAGTGTTTGGCTCGGGCTTGAAAGTGTACCACTTATCTCCCGCTTCGTTGGTACGCGTGGATGCGTAGTCCACAAAAGCTGTTCCGGGGAGTTCCACACAATCACGAGTGTCAATGGGACCACTACATAATTCGCATGAAGAAGTGATTTTGTTCACTTGGATTGAAGGCTTCGGAGCTTCGTAAGAATTCATGAGAAACTTGACTTGGTCTTCAAGTTCCATGATCCTACGGTCGGGAGTGCTAGAATTGTTCGAAGGCAAAGATATTGCCTTGACCGTTTTGTTCAAATCATGGGGATCATTCCAACTTTCGTTGTCATAGAGAGCAAGATCTTCTATGAGTTCCCATGATTGTTCCGCACTAAGATCACGTAGCTTACCACCGGTCGATTGGTCAATGGCTCGCCTCGTGGAGATGTCGATATGGTCATAAAAAATTTGGACTTGGAGCCAAAGATCTATGCCATGATGAGGGACTTTTTGGAGTAAGTCCTTGAAACGAGTCCATGCTTCATAAAGAGATTCATTTTGACGTTGTTGGAACATCAAGATGTCATTTCTAAGCTTAGTAGTTCTCCCCGGTGGGAAAAATTGAGCAAGGAAACGAGTGGTGAGATCATCCCATGTGGTGATGGATCCCGCGGGTAAACGCTCAAGCCATTGACTAGCTTGATCCCGTAGAGAGAATTGGAATAGGCGTAAACGGGTAGTCTCTCTAGTTTCAACATCTAGGTCTATGGAATCTACGATTTTGAGAAAGTCCTTAAGATGTTGGTTAGGATCTTCGGAACGAAGTCCATGGAATGCACATCCGCTTTGCACCAACCGGATGGTGTCGGATCGCAAGGGGGTCACATTGGCTCCGGTGAGCTCAATGGTGTTTCGGTAGCCTTGGTGGCTAGGTTGGGAATACTCTCCTAAGGTTCGGGGCCTAAGGGTTTCTAATGGTGGGTTTTGTTGTGGTGGGATGATGGGTTCAAAGATGTTACCACCTTCCATGATGTCGGATGGTAAAGAGTTACGAACAAAGGCACGAAGAAATGAGATAGACTAAAGAAGAACCTAAGAATAAAAATAAAATCATACTAGAAAGGAATCTAGCAAGTAGACCTAATAAAAAGAAATTCTAACCTAGACAATAACTATTCCCCGGCAACGGCGCCAAAAACTTGATGCGTGGGAATCGCAACAGGCTTTACCTCTCGAGGGATCTCGAGAAGCTTACAACCCCCACCAGGCAGTGTACCTGATCGTTGTAGTATAGTATAGTGACAAGTACCGGGGGATTGATCGTTCAGCTTAGGAATAGTGTCGCTAGGATTAGAAAGCCTAAATACTAGTTCTAAAGGTGAGGGATGATTATTTTTGTGTTTTTATATTTTATGGAAAGCAAGTAAAAATCTCGGGTTTTGGAAGAGTGGGCGGAATTAGTTGCTATTCAACTAACCCAATACTAAGATGTAATCAAAATAAAATACTAGAAATAAAAGTAAACTAATTTATACTAAGGTTGTGAGCAGTAATTGGAGAAAATGTGTTTACTTAGATTTCACTACTCCCTAGATATCTTTTACACGTTAATTACTTGTTATAATTGCATGGATGACGGATTGTATTCCTTAATACCATTCACGGGGTGGCACACATAACTCCCCAATTCTATGAGCTCTTATCTCCTCCTACACCATGCCCAGCACAACTATAGGGATTGTAAACAGTGGCTCATGCATTAAATACAACCAATAAAGACCTAGTGCGCGTTGGTTCATGTTTCTTAAGACGTTCAAGCATGTTACCAATTGGAGATCTGCCAGTTTTCTTAAGCCTAACATATAAATCATTCATCCAAGACAAGAATAAACAAGTAATCAACACATAATCAATATCTAGGTTTCATTAGATCTAAGCAAACACAAAAGAGATCTAGCCTAGCATGATAGAATTAAGACAAGAACATGATATAGACAACCAACACATAGACATATTGATTGAATTAGAAGAACACTTATCTTGATTAATCATGCAAGGTATCAAGGGGTTGGAACCCTTGAAAAACCTGTAAAGTTACACCAAAATCGTACTTAGGGTTTCTCCCAAAACTTCTCTCTTTTAATGTGAAAAATTAGAAAACTATATATAGGAAAAAGGGTCTGACGGCGTCAAGACCAAATAGGTGATGCCGTCACCTCGCCGCCAAAACAATCCTCGGACTGCCTAGATCCACATTTGACGCCGTCAAGAACATTGCATTTCCAGGCCATCACGACTTTAACTCTTGACGCCCTACCCTCATGACGCCGTCAAAACTCCTCTGGGTCGTCATGGACTTTTACTCTTGACGCCGTCATAATCTTCCTCTTGACGCCGTCATGCACTGTTCCCAGCATGGAAAATTAAGACTTTGACGTTTTCTTGACTTTTATGCTCCAAAAACGTCCGAATTGCTTCCTTTTCCAGATTTCACTCCCAAAGTACCTAAAATTACAAAAGGAACGATTTAGGGCAATATTTGATCAAATAAATTCGGATTCGGGCTTAAATGACCTCCTAAAAACGGATCATTTTTCGCCTCATCATTAATATTTCTCTTTACATCCAAATCACTTAAGGTATGAATAAACAAAGTGTTTAGTGTATTTTATGATTAAAGGAAAGTCTAATCAAGCATTAGAAAGTTTATTTAATTATATAAACATATTATATATTTTTGAAAAACACTTTTGGTAATAAAGAAAAATGTTTTATTCATACTAAATATATGAATTCAAATTTTTAACCAAAATCAGTTAGTTTTTCACCAAATAAACTTTTCCCACTAAAAGACAAAGAATCTGGCCGTTTCAGCTGGGCGGCCCCCTTAATTTTAAAGGGCGGTCCCCTTAATTTTAAGGGGGCCGGCCATGGTTTAAGGGGACCGGCCACGCTCCTCTGTCAGATTCTGTTGCCTATAAATACCATCTTAAACCTGGATTTTTTCCTCACCTTTTGCACTACAAAACTTTCTGATCTAGATCCAATTCTCCATTCTTTTATCCTTTGATCATAAGTATATAAATTCTTTGTTTCAAAGTGATCCAACCTTCATCCTCTCAAGTGCAAGAGAAGAATACTTCTATCCCTCAAGACAAGAAGTATTACAACTTGTTGTGATCTCCACATCCAAGTTGTTGGTGCATCAACAAAGATCATTTACATTATTCTTTGTGAAGATTGTTGTGAATATTTGATTGTAGATAGTTGTGTTAGATATTGATTGTGTGATTAGTTAGTAGCTTGGTGTGAAGAAGATAAGATAGGTATTAGATTGGTGTGAAGAAGATAGGTGTGGAGTAGTTAGTCGTGAAGTAGATAGATTTGAAGAATTTGTGTAGAAGGTGTGACTTAGGTGTGATGAAGTTGTGGTGTGAAAACTGGTGTGTAGATTGGTGTGTATATTGGTGTGTAAGGTTTTCTCCGCCATAAGGGAGCTTGTTGATATAGTGAAGAAAACTCTCGAGTTAGGTGCTCGGGGAGTGGAGTAGGGCAAGGAAGGTGTCCTTGTAGCTGAACCACTATAAATCTCTTGTCTCGCGGTTCGATCTTTCCAACTCTTACTTATTTCATTACTTATCATTATTATACTTTGTGTAGTATTAATTGTTTATATTGTACAAGACTTGAGATCACATATTTTCGAATCTAAGTTTTTTAAAAGCTAAGCAAAACTCTAAAACTAATTTTTATAACTAAGTAAAAAGACGTAAAACTATTCAACCCCCCCCCCCCTTCTAGTTTTCCACAATTGGTATCAGAGCCACGTCTAGCAAGATTTTTAAAATATATTGTATTTTAAAACTTGTAACGATCTATGGAATCTGAAAAATATTTAGAAGGGCAATCTATGCAAAGACCACCACTATTTGAAAGTGATGGATTTTTATATTGGAAAAATAGATTCGAAACGTATGTGAAATCAAAAGATCTTGATCTTTGGCATATTATTACCTTTGGTGATTTTCCTCCTATTCAATATAATGTTGAAACTAAAATAAATGAAATTGTATCTTTTGAAAAACAAAATGATGATTTGAAAAAGAAATTAGCAAAAAATAATGAGGCTAAAATGGTAATTTATAATGCGTTACCACGCAAAGAATATGAAAGAATTTTTATGTGTAAAACCGCCAAAGAAATTTGGGATTCTTTACTAATTACTCACCAAGGTAATAGTCAAGTCAAAGATAATAAAATAGATCTTCTTGTACAACAATATGAACAATTTACGATTCCGGAAGAGGAATCAATTGATAATGCTTTTGCTAAGTTTAACACTATCATGACAAGTTTAAAAGCACTTGATGTGACATTTTCTAGTAAAAATTGTGTTAGAAAATTTCTTAGGGCATTGCATCCAAAATGGCGAGCTAAGGTCACGGCAATCGAAGAATCAAAGAACTTGATGACGTTATCACTAGATGAACTAATTGGCAACTTGAAGGTTCATGAAGAAATCATAAGAAGAGATTCGGAAACGGTCAAAGTCAAGAAAGAACAAACCAAATCAATTGCTCTAAAAGCCAAAAAGGAACCTAGTGATGATGATGATTCAAGTGACGAAAGTGAAGACGAAGAATATGCAATGGCCGTAAGAGAATTCAAGAAGTTCTTCAAGAGACGAGGAAGATTCACTTGATCATCACAAGACGAAAGAAAAGCATTCCAAAGGAATAGAAGTGACAACTACGGGAAGAGAAAATGCTTTAGATGTGGAAGTCCAAATCATTTCGTTGGCGAATGTCTAAAGCCACCGGGTTACGAAAGTCAAGGTGCCTTTGTTAGTGGAACATGGAGTGATAGTGACAAAGAAGAAGCTGAAAAGCCAAGAGACGAAAAGTGTTTTATGGCAAAAGAAACCAACGAAATATGTTTAGGAATTGACTTGGAACCTGACGAATGGATCAAAGATAGCGGATGTTCGAGGCACATGACGGGGAATCGCAATCTATTCTCTACATACAAGGCATACAATAGAGGTAACGTTATTTTCGGTAGTGACTTACGTGGAAAAATCATTGGCAAAGGTACGATCTCTCAAGACTCACTTACTATTGAAAATGTAGAGCATGTAGATAAATTAACATACAACTTGCTTAGTGTAGGACAAATATGTGATAATAAATGTAGAGTCACATTCACCGAAGATGATAGCGAAATAGTTAAGGATGGAAAAATTATAGGTAGAGGAATTAGAAAAGGTGGCATATATGTTATGAAACTAGGAAACAAGCCTGAGGATAGGATATGCCTAACGACCCTAGATGAAAACTCTACACTGTGGCATAGGAGATTAGGACATGCTAATATGCAACAAATACAATCGTTGGCCTCTAAGGAATTAGTTAGAAATTTGCCTAATCTAAAATATGACAAGCATTTTTGTGATGCATGTAAAATTGGTAAACAAGCTCATGCTAGTCACAAAGCCAAGAATATAGTATCCACTACTAGATGCTTAGAATTATTACATATGGATCTTTTTGGTCCATCCGCTGTGCGGAGCTATGGAGGAAACAAATATACCTTAGTGATAGTAGATGACTACTTACGATACACGTGGACTAGGTTTTTAAGTGACAAGACCCAAGCCTTTGAAAAATTCGAAATATTTAGTAGAATGATTCAAAATAAATTAGGATGCTCAATAGTTGCCATTAGGACGGACCATGGTAGGGAATTTGATAACGAAGTACAATTCGGAAAATATTGCGAGTTAAATGGAATATCTCACAATTTCTCCGCTCCTCGTACTCCTCAATCAAATGGCGTAGTAGAAAAAAAAATAGGTCACTACAAGAAATGAGTAGGACTATGTTAAATGAACAATCCATCCCACAAAAATTTTGGTGTCATGCCGTAGATACATCAACTTATATTTTAAATAGGGTATCAATTAGAAGAATTATAGGAAAAACTCCTTATGAGTTATTAAGAGGTAGAAAACCAAACTTAAGCTACTTTAAGGTATTTGGAAGTAAATGCTATATATTAAACACTAAGGACTATCTCACTAAGTTTGATCCAAAATCATATGAAGGAATATTTTTAGGATACTCACAAAATAGCAAAGCATATATAATACTTAACAAACACTCCATGAAAGTAGAGGAATCACTAAATGTAACATTTGATGAAACACCACCACCTCCTAAAACATTACCTTTAGAAGATGATGATTTAATCGAAGATGAAGCTATTGAGGTTAGTAAAACAAAACCCATAGGAAATGATAATGTAGACATTCACTTAGAAAATAACGAAACTAATAATATTAAAGAATCTAGATCTTATCCATTAGATAATATAATAGGACATCTTAACCAAAGAACCCTTAGATCACAAGCCCAAGATAAAAATAATTTCTTCTGTTTCCTCTCAGCAATAGAACCTAAGAATATTAGCGAGGCTTTAAAGGATGAAAGTTGGGTTATTGCTATGCAAGAAGAATTAAATCAATTTAAGGCAAATGATGTTTGGGAATTAGTCCCAAATCTAAAGGATATGACTATCATAGGAACCAAGTGGGTATATAGGAATAAGTTAGACGAGAATGGAATAGTTACTAGGAATAAAGCTAGGTTAGTTGCCCAAGGTTATAATCAACAAGAAGGAATTGATTATGACGAAACTTATGCCCCTGTAGCTAGACTAGAATCGATTAGGATATTACTTGCCTATGCTTGCGCCCTAGACTTTAAGTTATTCCAAATGGATGTGAAAAGTGCATTCCTTAACGGTTTTATCAATGAGGAGGTATATGTGGCACAACCTCCGGGATTCATTGACTTCGCAAAACCTGATTATGTTTATAAGTTAAAGAAAGCTTTGTATGGACTCAAACAAGCTCCCAAAGCTTGGTATGATCGATTAAAAGCTTTTCTTATTAAACATGATTATTCCATGGGAATGGTAGATAACACTCTTTTCACTAAAAGGAAAGACCCAAATCTCATCATTGTCCAAATATATGTTGATGACATTATATTTGGATCGACTTGTCAAGACATGTGTGATGAATTTGCCAAAATCATGCATGATGAGTTTGAGATGAGTATGATGGGTGAACTTAACTTCTTCCTAGGATTACAAATAAAACAATTAGAAGATGGAATATTTTTTAACCAATCTAAGTACATTAAGGAAATGCTTAAGAAGTTTGACCTAGAAGACTCAAAACCCATGAAAACTCCCATGTCTACGGAGGTAAAGCTCACAAAGGATGATGAAGGTGAGTCCGTAGATAACACCAAGTATAGAGGAATGATAGGTAGTTTACTATACTTGACGGCAAGTAGACCCGACATCATGTTTAGTGTCTGCCTTTGTGCCCGTTTTCAAGAGGATCCCAAAACCTCTCACCTAGAAGCGGTTAAGCGTATCTTCCGATACGTTAAAGGCACTATACACTTAGGATTATGGTATCCTAAGGAATCCGGCATAGAAACCATTGTCTATGCGGATTCGGATCATGCGGGAGACTACGTAGATAGAAAGAGCACTAGCGGTATTTGCACGTTTATGGGATGTTGTCTAATGTCTTGGTTTTCGAAGAAGCAAACCGCTCTTGCTATTTCTACCACCGAAGCCGAATATGTAAGCGCCAGAAAGGCATGTCAACAAGCACTATGGATGAAACAAGCTCTCGTAGACTATGGCATTAGGTTAGAAAATGTCCCCATTATGTGCGATAACAAAGGTGCGATAGATTTAAGTAAAAATCCGGTGCAACATTCTAGGACTAAACACATAGAAATACGTCACCATTTTCTTAGGGATAATGTACAAAAAGGAAATATATCTATAGAAAAGGTTGCATCGGAAAACAACATTGCGGATATATTCACAAAACCTCTTAAGCGTGAATTATTCAACCACTTGCGTTTAGGATTAGGAATGATGGAACAAGTTGACTAAATTATATTGAATTATTTCAAATTTATACTTGCATGAAATTCATTTTTCTTTCATTTCACCTATTCTGAGTCTAGGAATCTATTTTGCACAAAACTAAAGATTGAGAAAAGTTATTTTCTTTGCATAAACCATTTTGTAAAACTCAATCAATTTTCTCTAAAAATTATTCTCACAATCTAGGAAACCCATGAAAATCATTTTCCTTGCATTGTTGACTAATCCTAAAAACATTCTATTTCAAAATCATGCATAAATTCTCACATAAATTGTCAAGATATATAATCTAATATATGTCTTTGGCATTCATGATCGAGCAAAAATTGAATCAAGGAGATTATTTGGATTGTTTTTTAGGATCGTTATTTCTTTTTGCTTCTAGGAGTCGAAACAATCACAACTCCACATTTGTTGCATATAGACACTCACTAGAATAAATTCATTAATAATAGTGTCACCTTGATCCATCATTAGTTATTCACTCACTAATTATCCTTGCCTTTAATCTAAGATAGATGCCTTAGGAAGCTTAATTGTGCTTATCTTTATTTGCTTTCTCTTGCTTGTTATATGTTGATTATTTGCTCTTGTGTTTATGTGTTTTTGCATGCATGCTATATCTTGATTAGATTAGACTCTATATTGCCTAAGAGACTTGAACTTGCTTGAATTCTAATCCAAACACATAACCTTTCTGCAAATTTTCTGCAAAAAATCCAATTCTGGCAACCTGCAAATCACCAGATGGGCGGCCCCCTTAATTCTGTAAGGCGGCCCCCTTATTCATTAAGGGGACCGCCCCCTAATTAAGGGGACCGGCCATCTGATGGTCGGGTTTACAGAATCTTTTCTGCTTTTTAGCCAATTTCAACCTACATTTCCCATTTTTCACCAACACATTTTGTCCTAATCCCCCAAACAAACCTTATCTATCCTTAAACACACAAATCTTACACTATAAATATCCCTCATCCTCAAAACTCTCCATTCATCCCATCATGAACTCTCCAAACAAACCAAAATCAAAAGCCTCAAGGCTAGCAAGGATGACGGAAAAACCAGTTTGGCGACGCAAAAGCCCTCGAAACAAATCCATCATCATAAATGAAGTTGGAAATCATTCCTCACCACCAACCTATTATTTCCCAAAATTTGCATCAAACCAACAAAGCCATTCATTTGATTCACTTTACAAACCATACAACATTGGCCAAACATCTTCCTTCAAGCCAAACTACACCTCTCAACCTCCAACAACTTATCATGATCCATGCAAGTTTGATCAACCATCAAACTACAATTCCAACTACACAAACCCAACTCATCCATATCAAACCTATGATCCCCTCCACATTGCCACGGAAAAACAAAAGTTTCGTGATGAAATAAACCAAATCCATGATCTTCGTGATCTCCTTGCTATGCATCTTGCACAACGCAACAAAGGGCTACCTCCAGCATCACCCTATGCAAATTGCCTTCCCCACTCTCTTAACTTGGATCAAGTTACAAATCACACTCACTTTTGCCCTTGTTGCATATTCCTTCAAAAACAAATCCTCTACTTGAGTGAAGATATTTCTTGGATTGAATATCTCCTCACTCGCAATCATCCAATACCACCCTTAACACGATATAACATCGTGAGATCCACTTCTTCCGTTCCACACTCCACTCCATATCCCTCTCCATCAAACATCTAAGCTTTATGCTTATGTTTTTCTTCAAGCAAATAAAACAATCAACCATGGGTTGCAAGCAAGTCCAAGAGTTCTCTTAGGCAAAATAGGACTATGTCTTTTCTTTTGTGTTATTTTTTTTCATCAATATGCTCCAAGCATATTGAATGTTGTAATGTTTATCATTCCTACAATGCTTGAATGAATCTATGTTTAGTTGCACAATTGTTGCTTTGCATATATGTGCATCTTGCTCTCTTCAAATATTTTTGTAGCAAAGATCTCCATTGCTCGTTCCTGATGAGGCGAAAAATGATCCGTTTTTAGGGGGTCATTTAAGCCCAAATTCGAATTTATTTGATCAAATATTGCCCTAAATCATTCCTTTTGTGATTTTAGGTCCTTTGGGAGTGAATTCTGGAAAAGAAAGCATTTTGGACGTTTTTGGAGCATAAAAGTGAAGAAAACGCCAAAGACTTAATTTTCCATGCTGAGAACAGTACCTGACGGCGTCAAGAGCATTTTGGTGACGTCATCAAGAGTAAAAGTGGTGACGGCCCAGAGAGAACTTGCGCGCGGAATAGCTGATATTGTTTTGGTCATAACTTTTGCATACGAACTCGGATTTAGGTGATTCAAAAGCCTACGCGAAGAGGACGAAGAGATCTGCAATTTGGTGAAAAAATGGTCTTGACGGCGTCAAGAGAACGAGCTGACGCCATCAAGCCTTGCCGACAGAAAACATGCCTATAAATATAACATCATAACTTCACTTTTTGTAAGCCCTAAACCTTAAGGTCGATTCCTGGGTTTAGGTGGGTGTTTTTCCAGCAACTTAGAGAGTTTCAATCACTCCATAAACATCATGTATTGGTTTGATGATTCTATCTTAACTATGTCTTTCATTATTCTTGTTTGCTTTTCTTTGATTTTGTTTTGCTAATTCACCTTGTATCTACTTATGATTATGTGAAACTTGTATATAATTGATTAGATCTCATTGATTTCTTGTTGATGTTGTGTCTATCTTCATCAATGAGGGGCTTGTTGATGTGTGTGTCTATCTCCATCAATTAAGGCGTGACAACTTCAATAGATCTAGTTGGTTTAGTTTATAATTCTTGTTTCCTATTGATTCTTGTTTTGATTGAATGAATTATATGTTAGGCTTAAGAAAACTGGCAGATCTCCAAATGGTAACATGCTTGAACGTCTTAGGAAACATGAACCGATTGCACTAAGGTCTTTATTGGTTGTATTTAATGCATGAGCCACTGTTTACAATCCTTATGGTTGTGCTGGGCATGGTATAGGAGGAGATAAGAGCTCATAGAATTGGGGAGTTATGTGCGATACCCCATGAATGGTATTAAGGAATACAACCCGTCAATTAAAACAAGGTGTATAATTCAATAGGTAGAATTGGATAGCTAGCAAGGAGTAACATATCATGGGTAGACATGCTTCACTTATCTTGTAGAACCTTAGTTTAGTTTTCTTGTTTACTAGATTAATTAGTAGCTTTTGGGTTAGTTGATTAGCAACTAATTCCGCCCCTTCTTCCAAAACCCGAGATTTTCACTTGCTTTTCATAAAATATAAAAACACAAAAAGAATCATCCTTCACCTTTAGACTTAGTTAGATCAATTTCAATCCTAACGACACTATTCCTAGCTGAACGATCAATCCCCCGGTACTTGTCACTATACTATACTACAACGATCAGGTACACTGCCTGGTGGGGGTTGTAAGCTTCTCAAGATCCCTTGAGAGGTAAAGCCTGGTGCAATTCCCACGCATCAAGTTTTTGGCGCCGCAGCCCGGGGAATAGTTATTGTTTAGGTTGAATTTGATTTTTATTAGGTCTACTCATTAGATTCCTATCAAGTGAGATTTTTTCTTTTTATTTTGTAGCTTTCTCGTAGTCTATATTTTCTTTGTGATTTTGTATGTAATTTGCTTCAAATGGACACTACACTTAGACTTCTAAGATTACAAGATAGGGTTGGGCGGCTAACACACTAAAGATTTCAAAATACCTCATTTAGAGACACCTATGAATCATATGAGCCTTCTCCTAGGATAGATTCTTATGAACAACCTCCATGTTTAAGATCTAGTTTTAGTGAGGCCAATAGGAAATGCGACCTAGTTTGCCAAGGAATTATGGACAGAGCCATTGCAACAAATCATAAGTTGGATGAAGCACTAGGTTTGCTATTATCACTACCTAAGAAAACAATTGAGGAGGATTTAGCCGAGCATGATCACATTGATCAAAAAGACCTAGGTTTTATGATCGATGATGATGAATCTCAAGAGACAGATGATGAATCTCTTAGGCAATTTGTATATAGCAGTTAGAATATTGAGGATGATCCTTATGACTCGAACATAGAAGTTGAGATGCCTAGAGAAGCAAGTGAGATACTTGGGAGAATGTTAGGGCTATATCCTGACACATGGAATGATGAGGTAAATAACATAAGCCCACAAAATACTCAACCATCATTTGACGCACACACACCGCCCGTGACTTACCCGGAAGAAGTAGAAGAAACTTTAGGAATTCCAATGGAGGTAGAACCCTTGGACCAGGCACCACTTGAGGATATAGGTTTGAACACTTGTAGTGATAACCTTACTCCTAGTTCTAGGGAATTTCCTAATGTTGATGAACCGAAACCTCAACCTTTACACACCTTTCCATCCTTAGATATATTTCTAGGAGACAAAAGAGGAACCGACCCACCCATCAACCAATATTATCCGGGTACTTTTAGGATGAAGGAAGCCATTCACTCACCCCCTTCAACTCACGTGGCATATTCACACCCTAAGGGTGTGTATCGCTACTTTCACCCACACTTAATCCTAAGTGTAGGGAGAACCTCCCCTATTTCCGTTAAATAAGGGTAGAGTCAGGCTCGTGACTCGAACAAAAACAAGCGCTTCTTGGGAGGCAACCCATGTTTTGTGTGTTTTTATTTGTTTGTTTGTTTATTTGTTTGATTTTATTTGTTTCCGTATGCATGTTTTATTTTTATTGTTTGCGGCTCATGTTTCAAAGTAGATTGTGAAAATGCTTTATTTTGTTTTTAACTTCGTCTTAATTGCATATAAAGGTATTTTGCAAAAGATAAGTGTAAGGGAGATCCAAATTTGTTTATAAGAACGAAATTGAGCATGAACCACAACAATATTAAATGGACATGTGTATTAGTACTTGTTAGAGTCAAATGCTTGTATCGAGTCATAATGATGTTTTGCAGGATTTTCCAGGAAGTAGGACATAAGTTTTTCCAGAAATTTTCCGGAAACTTAACATAAAGATTTCTGCAGGTCACTTCTGACGGCGTCATGAGTTTATTCTTGACGGCGTCATGTGTAAAATTCTGGAAATTTTGCTAGTTTTGTTTATACCAGAGTCTTAAAGTTTTTGTTAATTCTTTAGTTTTATAAACTCCAAGAAATCTGCAAACATTCATTCCACAAGCATTATATCTTTAATTGTTTTGATTTTATTCCTAAGTCTGGAATTACATCTAGTTGTGAGTTCTCTTTGTTCGGGTTGATGCTTTGGGTTTTTGTTTGTTTTCTCAGGATTTACAGGTTATGTATGACAAGAAGATGATTTATATTCTGGAAGGGAAGCTTTGATTGTTCATTTTCTTGGAGGAAGATTTAACCTGGCCACCTTATTATCCATACCGAGCGAATCAGGGGAGTATTTGATTTCATTCTTTTTACTTATTTCACTTTTACATTCTTTACTTGAACATTTGGGACAATGTTCATATTAAGTGTAAGGGGAGGGTAAAAAGATGATACCTTACATATGCACTTTCGCTTGAGTTTGTTTTGTTTAATGGTAGATGTGTAATAAAACTATGAGAAATACTTGTTAGTGCAATTTTAGCGCCAAATTTAAAATTTTTTACAACATTTAGGAGTGAAACTTTAGCCATAGCAAGCGTCTCATGGATAGGAGATTGTATGACTAGCACATAACCGTACTTTCAAAAAAAATTTCACCCAAATATGTGAGGTTCGCCTTTAGATTTGATAGGAAAAGCATTTACTATTAGTGCTTATGAGTGTACCGGTAGTATTTAGATTCTAGAACTTGCGTTAGTGATGCATCCCGAGACCGCTAGTGAGACTACATTCGTGTGGTATGATTTACTACATGATAAGAGGCATTAGGATTACCCTTGTGTTAAACCCATATTATAATTACTTGACCATTTAAGTCATATTACTTGGCTAGTTAAGTCAACTAATTTTTCCCACACCCTTGGCGTTGTACTCATTTTTAGTACACGAAACCCCTAGTACACCCCTCCGAGCATATCTTTTCGTTTCTAACTTTAAGCATCTTACTTAAAGGAAGAATTTGTTACACCCCACTTAAATGTACAACCAAATCGCCTTAGCCTTCCGTGTATGCGCTCATTTTTAGTGCATTATTGTTATTTGTTAAACCCTAAGTTAACTATCAAATTGATTACATGGTTGCTAAGTCAAGTCATATCCTTGTACATATTGTTTTGGGACGATTGGGACTCATGGGTAAAGTACTTGTTTTATGGAGTAATGGGGAAGAACATCATTTATTACCCCCATATGTGCGTTAATCTTAAAAGTGCTCCAAGTGTTTTGATTTTCTTAATTCGAGTCATTAGATTAGTTAATTGTAAAGTATGTAAAAATTCAAGTGTAAGGGGAATGCTCAATCCTCTATGATGTATAATTTTGGATGGTAGGGTAAGAGTGCATGCAAAAAAAAAAAAAAAAAAAAAAAAAAAATCGAAAAAATCAAGAAAAAAAATTGAAAAAAAGAAAAAGAGAAAAAACATACGGACTACCATCCCGTTTTTATTCTATGTTCATTTTATGTTTTTGTTATTTTTTATTTATTAGCTTAAGTCGAGTCTAGTCTTGGCTTAGCAACGCCATATTGTACATGTAATTAACCAAGAGTGTTAACTCGCCACCAGTAAAACTTCCTTTATCCAACAAAACCGTGTATTTCATATCCCTACACCTAACGTTACAACCCTTTAAAAGACCTTTTTGATAGTTTATCCTAGGTGCTTACGCCATGTGGTGGAGGTTTGATCCTTTCCCAAGCCTATGGTAATCTATTTTGCCATGACAGGTAGTGAGAGATATCTTCCGTTTCCATATTGTAATTCACACTTTATTACACCCGAGAGATGTGAGTATCTAAACACTATTTGTGAGGTGCTTGTGTATGACCTCCGTGCTTGTCTATTGGTCTTTAGTGGAAAGATTATTTGTTGTAATTACTTTTATATTAGTGTTAAATGACCCCTAACTTGTATTTTGACTAGAATAAAAGCGCATTTGCTTGAGGACAAGCAAATCTCAAGTGTAAGGGTATATGATGAGGCGAAAAATGATCCATTTTTAGGGGGTCATTTAAGCCCGAATTCGAGTTTATTTGATCAAATATTGCCCTAAATCGTTCCTTTTGTGATTTTAGGTCCTTTGGGAGTGAATTCTGGAAAAGAAAGCATTTTGGACGTTTTTGGAGCATAAAAGTGAAGAAAACGCCAAAGACTTAATTTTCCATGCTGAAAACAGTACCTGACGGCGTCAAGAGCATTTTGGTGACGGCGTCAAGAGTAAAAGTGGTGACGGCCCAGAGAGAACATGAAGGCGTCACCCAAGGCCGTCACGTGTTAACTTGTCAAAACTTGCGCTCGGAGTAGCTGATATTGTTTTGGTCATAACTTTTGCATACGAACTCGGATTTAGGTGATTCAAAAGCCCACGCGAAGAGGACGAAGAGATCTGCAATTTGGCGAAAAAATGGTCTTGACGGCGTCAAGAGAACGAGCTGACGCCATCAAGCCTTGCCGACAGAAAACATGCCTATAAATATAACATCATAACTTCACTTTTTGTAAGCCCTAAACCCTAAGGTCGATTCCTGGGTTTAGGTGGGTGTTTTTCCAGCAACTTAGAGGGTTTCAATCACTCCATAAATATCATGTATTGGTTTGATGATTCTATCTTAACTATGTCTTTCATTATTCTTGTTTGCTTTTCTTTGATTTTGTTTTGCTAATTCACCTTGTGTCTACTTATGATTATGTGAAACTTGTATATAATTGATTAGATCTCATTGATTTCTCGTTGATGTTGTGTCTATCTTCATCAATGAGGGGCTTGTTGATGTGTGTGTCTATCTCCATCAATTAAGGCGTGACAACTTCAATAGATCTAGTTGGTTTAGTTTATAATTCTTGTTTCCTATTGATTCTTGTTTTGATTGAATGAATTATATTTTAGGCTTAAGAAAACTGGCAGATCTCCAAATTGTAACATGCTTGAACGTCTTAGGAAACATGAACCGATTGCACTAAGGTCTTTATTGGTTGTATTTAATGCATGAGCCACTGTTTACAATCCTTATGGTTGTGCTGGGCATGGTATAGGAGGAGATAAGAGCTCATAGAATTGGGGAGTTATGTGCGATACCCCATGAATGGTATTAAGGAATACAACCCGTCAATTAAAACAAGGTGTATAATTCAATAGGTAGAATTGGATAGCTAGCAAGGAGTAACATATCATGGGTAGACATGCTTCACTTATCTTGTAGAACCTTAGTTTAGTTTTCTTGTTTACTAGATTAATTAATAGCTTTTGGGTTAGTTGATTAGCAACTAATTCCGCCCCTTCTTCCAACACCCGAGATTTTCACTTGCTTTTCATAAAATATAAAAACACAAAAAGAATCATCATTCACCTTTAGACTTAGTTAGATCAATTTCAATCCTAACGACACTATTCCTAGCTGAACGATCAATCCCCCGGTACTTGGCACTATACTATACTACAACGATCAGGTACACTGCCTGGTGGGGGTTGTAAGCTTCTCAAGATCCCTTGAGAGGTAAAGCCTGGTGCAATTCCCACGCATCAGTTCCCTTGGTGCTCTCAATTAAGGGGGAGCATACATTAAGAGGGAGCTTTCTACCCGTTTAAACTTCACTCGCGGAGCTTACTCGGCTTAACCTTTTTAATTAATACAAAAAGGGGGAGAAGAGAAATGTAAACTATATAATACTTGTCTAAAAACAAGTTTTAGATATATTGAGTTTAAGGTTTTGTAATAATCAAAAAGGGGGAGATTGTTGACATAAATAATGCCTAAAAACATTATTAACATGTTATCAATATCTCTATGTTTTGATTATCACAAAATATAAACTCATAGAACTAAAACTTGTGACATAAACAAGTATTTAGTGATTAATATTTCTCTTTACATCCAAATCACTTAAGGTATGAATAAACAAAGTGTTTAGTGTATTTTATGATCAAAGAAAAGTTTAATCAAGCATTACAAAGTTTATTTAATTATATAAACATATTATATGTTTTTAAAAAAACACTTTTGGTAATAAAGAAAAATATTTTATTCATACTAAATATATGAATTCAAATTTTTAACCAAAATCAGTTAGTTTTTCACCAAATAAACTTTCCCCACTAAAAGACAAAGAATCTGGCCGTTTCAGCTGGGCGGCCCCCTTAATTATAAAGGGCGGTCCCCTTAATTTTAAGGGGGCCGGCCATGGTTTAAGGGGACCGGCCACGCTCCTCTGTCAGATTCTGTTGCCTATAAATACCACCTTAAACCTGGATTTTTTCCTCACCTTTTGCACTACAAAACTTTCTGATCTAGATCCAATTCTCTATTCTTTTATCCTTTGATCATAAGTATATAAATTCTTTGTTTCAAAGTGATCCAACCTTCATCCTCTCAAGTGCAAGAGAAGAATACTTCTATCCCTCAAGACAAGAAGTATTACAACTTGTTGTGATCTCCACATCCAAGTTGTTGGTGCATCAACAAAGATCATTTACATTATTCTTTGTAAAGATTGTTGTGAATATTTGATTGTAGATAGTTGTGTTAGATATTGATTGTGTGATTAGTTAGTAGCTTGGTGTGAAGAAGATAAGCTAGCTATTAGATTGGTGTGAAGAAGATAGGTGTGGAGTAGTTAGTCGTGAAGTAGATAGATTTGAAGAAGTTGTGTAGAAGATGTGACTTAGCTGTGACGAAGTTGTGGTGTGAAAAGTGGTGTGTAGATTGGTGTGTATATTGGTGTGTAAGGTTTTCTCCACCATAAGGGAGCTTGTTGATATAGTGAAGAAAACTTTCGAGTTAGGTGCTCGGGGAGTGGAGTAGGGCAAGGAAGGTGTCCTTGTAGCCGAACCACTATAAATCTCTTGTCTCGCGGTTCGATCTTTCCATCTCTTACTTATTTTATTACTTATCATTATTATACTTTGTGTAGTATTAATTGTTTATATTATACAAGACTTGAGATCACATATTTTCGAATCTAAGTTTTTTAAAAGCTAAGCAAAACTCTAAAACTAATTTTTATAACTAAGTAAAAAGACGTAAAACTATTCAACCCCCCCTTCTAGTTTTCCACACAATAACTTACATGGTATCGAGCCTAACCCTAGAAATCATAACCGATCCTTAAAGCCTTTTTTTTTCCAGTCGATAGTTGGTATTAAGGGATAACCAGTCGACTTGTTTAATTTGTTAATATTGGTCGATCGTTGGTTGAATTTGAGAACCAGTCGACTTGTGTTTATGATTTACTTCGTTGTTGCTACTTGGTTGAATTTGAGAACCAGTCGACTCGTGTTTGTGATTTGCTTCTTTGTTACTGCTTCTGTGGTTGTGCTTTTTCTTTTGTTCTCTTAGTGCGCAGGTCTCAGCATCAAGATTCAATTAATACGGGAATAGGAATCCAAACAAGGAACGCCCAATTTTTGTATCAACAAGTGGCGCCATCCGTGGGACCACACACTAAGAACTCTACTAAGAACTAGAATGACAAAGCACAGAAACTTAAACCAGCGGACTTCGCAGGTGAAGAAAACGTATGGTGACCTACAGGGGAAGAAGTAGCAAAGTGATTCAACCCCTAAGCAGGCCTCTGGAACAACCAGTGCACCCAAACACCAAGGATCAGGCTCAGATCTGATCTTTACAATAGTAGGACCGCTCACAGGGACTACCCAAGCCACTACGACAACCACCAGCACGAAAGATCTACAGCGCACTCCTTTCACCACCCCCACCAAACGGTGCCAGAAACAGACCCCACTGAGCCGCCACGTGCACCTATTCGAGACAAGGGTCCTGATTTGGAAACAGACATCCTCGCGCTAGAAGGAGTCGCGCCTGAACTAGCGCCAAGTGATTTCGTGTCTCAAAATTATGAAACCTTTGCTGCCCTTATGCAAGAGGAAGCAAAAAAGAGGTAAAGTCAGAGCCTGCAAGCCTGGCTCAACTTTGACCCTGAGTATGAAGCATCTCCACCGCGTTACCGAACGGAGAGGCGCGAGAAGGATAACCGCCGACCCCCCGTGTTTACTAGGATCGGAAGGAAAGTTGTGGATGATGAAGCAGCTGACTTACAGTACCTAGAGGAGCCCAAAGACGATGGATGGCTTACCAATGTCCACACTAGGCTTGGTAGTCACAGAGTTCATGATAGACTTGGGCAACGGCATTCCCCAAGCGAAAGCCCTTCAAGCTCGGATTCCGATGACAGTCGATGCAAGCGCCGCAAAAGGGTAAGCTGGTCCTCAAGTTACTCCTCGGACAACGAGGACGAAGAAACAGGACACTGGAAGTCCAGGAACAGATACCGCGACCAGGAGGACGAAGTTATGTCTTGTCCCAGGCGCCGTCAAAAGGTTGACGCATTCACTTGGCGCATCAATGATTTTTCAGAAGATAAGAGAAGGCGCATGCCCACTAATGTTAAAACTTATGATGGGACAGGTGATCCCGACGACCACCTAAAAATTTCGAATCAGCCGCTACCATCGAAAATTGGCCACAACTTATGTGGTGCCACATGTTTAACTCTACATTAGTAGGGAATGCGCGAAACTGGTTCAGTAAGCTGCCACGTAGAAGAATCGATGGGTTTGAAAAGTTGCGGAAGGCGTTTCGCTTGAACTTTATTCAGAGGAAGAAGTGCGCCAAGAACCCTGTCGAGCTTGCTGGGGTAAAACAGCGCCAAGAGGAATCCACAAGCGCTTATGTGGAGCGCTATAAGGACGAATGCATACACGTCAAGGCATGCCCCGAAATACTAAAGATCTTAGGGTTTATGAACAGAATTAATAACCTGGAACTTATCAAAAGATTAAACGATAGGGTTCCCCAAACCTTTGACGAACTTATGAAGCGCACGAGGTCCTTTATCCAAGGAGAAGCCGCCGCTGCGGATAGCAAGAAAGGCTACTCAAACTATAGGTCACAAGAACAGCCTAGAAGACAATCCAACTACCAGAGTAGCAACCGTAACAAAAGCTACCGTAGTCAGGGGCGGACGAGAAAATGACAAGTATACCCCACTAACGAAGACTCCGAGGGAGATATTTGTGACGGAAGGCGCGAACTTCCCGAAACCCCCACCAATGCGCACCCCAAAAGAGCGGCACGTAAGGAACGGGTACTGCGATTATCATGGACAGAAGGGCCACACCACCAATGAGTGTGTCCAATTGCGCTAACTAATTGACAAGCTAGTAAAAGAAGGCAGATTGGACCATCTAGTTAAGAACATCAAGGATGGGAAAGACAAACAAAAGACCGGGAGCAAAAAAGAAGCACCTAAAGATAAGGCTGACACCATTTACATGATACAATCATGGCATTGAAAGACTAGGCAAAAGGTTAGCCAAAAATTTTCTTATGGAAGCGAAATCTCTTTCCCCACCTTGGCTGCGGACAACACAGTAGCGGAACCACTTACTGTCGAGATAAATACGGGGGGTCACGATATCCACTGCATGTATGTTCATGGAGGGGCATCCGCAAACATAATGTATGAACATTGTTTCAAAAGATTGCGACCTGAGATACGAAGTCAGTTAAGCCCGACCACGACGTCGTTGACTGGCTTTACGGGAGAAAAGATATGGCCCATGGGGCAAACACGATTACTAGTTGCTGTTGGTGATAAGGAACACTCCACGGCGGCCTGGATGAATTTTATGGTGATTAGATCTCATTCGCCATACAATGGCATTATTGGAAGACAGGGAATATCAGCCATACGCGCGGTACCATCCACAACACATTGAATGGCGGTACTGCGCATATGGCAAATTCAGATCTCCATTGTATGGCCATATGGCGAATTCAGATTAGATCTCCATTGTATGGCCATACGCGCGGCACCGACCACAGCACATGGGATGCACAAATTCGCCATACGCGCGGTACCGCCATACAATGTGATGTGGACGGTACTGCGCGTATGGCTAATATTCCTGGTCTTCTAATAATGCCATTGTATGGCGAAGGAGATCTTATCACCATAAAATTCATCCAGGCCGCCGTGGAGTGTTACTTATTACCAACAGCAACTAGTAATCGTGTCTGCCCCATGGGCCATATCTTTTCTCCCGTAAAGCTAGTCAACGACGTCGTGGCCGGGCTTAACTGACTTCGTATCTCAGGTCACAATCTTTTGAAACAATGTTCATACATTATGTTTGCGGATGCCCCTCCATGAACATACATGCGGTGGATATCGTGACCCCCCGTATTTATCTCGATGGTAAGTGGTTCCGCTACTGCGTTGTCCGCAGCCAAGGTGGGGAAAGAGATTTCGCTTCCATAAGAAAATTTTTGGCTGACCTTTCGCCTAGTCTTTCGCTGCCATGATTGTAACATGTAAATGGTGTCAGCATTGTCCTTAGGTGCTTCTTTTTTGCTCCCGGTCTTTTGTTTGTCTTTCCCATCCTTGATGTTCTTAACTAGATGGTCCAATCTGCCTTCTTTTACTAGCTTGTCAATTAGTTGGCGCAATTAGACACACTCATTGGTGGTGTGGCCCTTCTATCCATGATAATCGCAGTACCCGTTCCTTACGTGCCGCTCTTCTGGGGTGCGCATTGGTGGGGGTTTCGGGAAGTTCGCGCCTTCCGTCACAAATATCTCCCTCAGAGTCTTCGTTAGTGGGGTATACTTGTCATTTTCTCGTCCGCCCCTTACTACGGTAGCTTTTGTTACGGTTGCTACTCTGGTCGTTGGATTGTCTCCTAGGCTGTTCTTGTGACCTATAGTTTGAGTAGCCTTTCTTGCTATCCGCAACGGCGGATTCTCCTTGGATAAAGGACCTCGTGTGCTTCATAAGTTCGTCAAAGGTTTCGGGAACCCTATCGTTTAATCTTTTGATAAGTTCTGGGTTATTGATTCCGTTCATAAACCCTGAGATCTTTAGTATTTCGGGGCATGCCTTGACGTGTATGCATTCGTCCTTATAGCGCTCCACATAAGCGCTTGCGGATTCCCCTTGGCGCTGTTTTACCCTAGCATGCTCGACAGGGTTCTTGGCGCACTTCTTCCTCTAAGTAATGTTCAAGCGAAACGCCTTCCGCAACTCTTCAAACCCATCGATGCTTCTACGTGGCAGCTTACTGAACCAGTTTCGCGCATTCCCTACTAATGTAAAGTTAAACATGTGGCACCACACAAGTTGTGGTGAATTTTTGATGGTAGCGGCTGATTCGAAAATTTTTAGGTGCTCGTCGGGATCACCTGTCCCATTATAAGTTTTAACATTAGCGGGCATGCGTCTTCTCTTATCTTCTGAAAAATCACTGATGCGCTGAGTGAATGCGTCAACCTTTTGACAGCGCCAAGGACGAGACATATCTTCTTCCTCCTGGTCGCGGTATCTGTTCCTGGACTTCCAGTGTCCTGTTTCTTTGTCCTCGTTGTCCGAGGAGTCAATTGAGGATGAGCTTACCCTTTTGCAGCGCTTACATCGACTGTCATCGGAATCCAAGCTTGGAGGGCTTTCGCTTGGGGAGCGCCGTCGCCCAAGTCTATCATGAACTCTGCGACTACCAAGCCTAGTGTGGACATTGGTATGCCATCCATCGTCTTTGGGCTCCTCCAGGTACTGTAAGTCAGCTGCTTCATCATCCACAACTTTCCTTCCGATCCTAGTAAACACTGGGGAGTCGGCGGCTATCCTTCTCGCGCCTCTCCTTTTGGTAACGCGGTGGAGATGCTTCATTCTCAGGGTCAAAGTTGAGCCGGGCTTGCAGGCTCTGAATTGACCTCTTTTTCGCTTCCTCTTGCATAAGGGCAGCCAAGGTTTCATAATTTTGAGACACGAAATCACTTGGCGCTAGTTCAGGCGCGGCTCCTTCTAGCGCGAGGATGTCTGTTTCCAAATCAAGACCCTTGTCTCGAATAGGCGCATGTGGAGGCTCAGTGGGGTCTGTTTTTGGCACCGTTTGGTGGGGGTGGTGAAAGGAGTGTGCTGTAGATCTTTCGTGCTAGTGGTTGTCGTAGTGGCTTGGGTAGTCCCTGTGAGCGGTCCTACTGTTGTAGAACTTACGCGCTGTAGATCTTTGCTGCTTCTTCCCCTGTAGGTCACCATACGTTTTCTTCACCTGCGGAGTCCGCTGGTTTAAGTTTCCGTGCTTTGTCCTTCTAGTTCTTAGTAGAGTTCTTAGTGTGTGGTCCTGTAACAACCGTGGTTTTGGCAGGTCAGTTTGACTGATAGTCTTGACTCGGTTGACGTTTGTTTGGTGTATCCTAGGTGTTTGGAGTGATATAAGTGTGATATAGGTGAGTTTTAGCACTAAATCCCTTTGCGTAAATGGTTTTATTGTGATTTGGAAAGTTTGGAATTTGGGAAAGTTCATTTTGATCACCTTTATGGTGTAGAAATGACTTGTGTAGTTTTGGTATTTTTGTGTTTGTGTGTTTTTGCGTAACGAGGATTCGTTCAAGTAATTGAGCGTTAGTAAGTTACGTGGGATTTGTTTTTATGAGTTAAATTTCAAAAAGAGTGAAATTCTATTTTTGGAAACTTAGTTTTGAAAATGATTATTTTCCGGTTTGTCGAAAAATTAAGGTTTATCGCGAAAGACGTTAGGTTTTGTGTTGGGAGTTTATAAAATATGAAAAGTATGAGGTTTTGAGTGTAATAAATAAATTTTAAAAAATATATAAAAATATAAAGGTATGTATAGAAAATCGGCTAGGGAGTGGTTTTAGGGGAAAAAGGAAACTCAATTTTATTCCAAATACAATTTCTAGCAATAAGGAATCCTAGTCCAACCCAAATAAGCTCAACCCTTACCCATATAATCAATACAAACGACCCATAAACCTATTTTTCTGCAAATTATGATCAACCAAAGCAAGAGGGGAAGAAGAAAGATTAGGGTTTTTATTATTGAAGCTAAAATCAAGAACCAAGGTAAAATCTTTAAACCCTATGTTCAATTAATTGATTAATTAACTTAATTCATGTAATATTAAGTATGACGGATTAGGGTTTGTGTTAACTTCTATAAATTAATTAATTAAAACATGTTGGGATCAATTAATGATTATATTACGATGATTGGTGAAGGGAATTGAGTGTAAAACGCGTTAGATTACGAGTTAGGGTTTGGACAGATTTGTAAGGCTGTAAAGATGTGAGTGTAAATAACAGATGGTGATGAGTTAGGTCACGAATTTTAGGTCTAAATTGAAGTATAATGAAAGATCTTTCCAAAAAGTCCAGCCACGATCGATTTTAAGGTTGGTAAATTGGTCTTTTGATTTTTCTTTATTAAGGTGTCAAAGCTGTCAAACCAGGACAGATTTTGGGTAAAAGTTTGAGGGTGTCATGTGGTTGTAAAAGTGTTATTTTGACTAGGCCTTCTGGAATAGCTAAGTATTAGGTTATATTAGACTACCACGAAGAGGATTCACGATTAAAACTTGTGGAAGTATTTATTTAAAATCAAAACTTTTTGGTGTGCGTTCAGATCCGAATTTGAGTAGTTGACAAGTTTGAATTTCTTATGAGTATTTGTGTGTGTTATTGGTCCATGGCCTTCTGGGATTAGCTTGTATGCTTATGAGATACCATGGTAAATTTTTTGTGTGAGTTTTTGAGCTTTAATTGTCGTGATTTCATGTGGGTGAATGTACCCAAAAATTCTGCATTTTTAGATTTTTAAAGTGCAAGGGATTTAGTGAGTTTTAAGTTATAGTAATGGATAGTATGGTGTTTAGGAGATCCATGGTGGGTCATATGAGTCTTAGACATCCATCATATATGTATTACATGGGTTGTAGCTTTTAGCTTGGCCTTGTGTAACGTGGACTTATTTGTGTTGTTATAGATTGTGATTTGTATTGTGGAAGCTGCAAGGTTTGAGGTGAATTCATAGTCCCATATTTTTACTTTGTTTTAAACTTGGGATGGGAATGATGCTTGTCTTAAATTGTTTAAGTTACTGTGATTATGTGTGTGTCAAAAGAGCTTGGACTTACAATGTTATCGTATGCATGCTATGTGTGATTATTTGCTTATATGGTCCAATTGGGGGGGGGGGGGGAGTATCCAATTGGAGAGTAATACTCCTACTCGTACCAGATTATGTGATTGGATAATGTGATGATAATGCTGTGTGGTCCAATTGGGGGGGAGTATCCAATTGGAGAGTAATACTCCTACTCGTTAATGGTTTATGTGTTCCAATTAGGAGGATGCTTATCCTGTTGCTCGCACATGCGACCTAATTGTGGTTTATTGGGGTCGGATGACACGAGCCGTCCTGTTGTAATCATTGTAGGGTCGGAGGACACGAGCCGTCCTATTGGTTGCCTTATGTGTGTTGTTGCCTTGTGTGTGATTTTTGACTTGCAAATACATGTAGCTATATGATAACTGTAATTTATTCGTCCAGCTATGTTTTTATAATCAAGGTGAACTGGTTGCCTTGAGAGTGTTTGTGTGTCTAAACCTATGAATCTCACCAACATTATGTTGACGTTTTAAGCATCATTTTCAGGAGACGAGACCTTAGTTGCATTGGAAGTGGTTTATCTGAGTGTTTGGAGTTTATCATGTTGTTTTCTTTCGGGTATTGTTATGACACTTTGTGTCTATACTTTGCCATTTTTATTGTATGTAGTTATTCTCTATATAGACACCATGTGTTGTGATGATATCCATGAAGTTACACCCTCGCGTTTCCGTCATGGCAGGGTGTGACAGATTGGTATCAGAGCCTTGGTTATAGAGGTGTAGGTGGTTGAACCTAGACTATAACTTAGGAGTCCCTCATATAGTTGCATTTAGGATCTATGTGTAAGTATAGTATTTTATATGCCTATTTTCCTATATTTATGCTATGTTTTATTGAATTTCGGACGTCTATTCTATCCCCTATACGTAGTATTATATATATCGACTTTATTATATCGTCTTCCGCGCGTAAGATGCTTCGTTGGACAACCGTTGTCGCTATCGGATGCGAGAGAAGTGGTAGGATGAAGCGGACTAACCATAGAATCTGAGTTTCCGATAGCATGTATCTATGTTCGGACAAGGAGAGGATGTTTATGGGAAATGTTGGTGGAGAAGAAGTGGAGAGGTTTGGAACCACGACGACTTTTGGAGATGGAGCCGTTACCAAATACCCTTGGTAGTGTCCTCACTTCACCTAGGAAGGAGATGTGGTTTAGTCTAAACCTCGTGATTTGTATGCGCTTGTGAATTATGTAGGATTGGAAGAAAAGAATAGAGATGGTTTTGCATGTTTTCGACTACCTCAACATGTAGGAAACATGAATGGGTGGTTGAGTAAAGAAGTATGGGAGTTAGGATGAAATGGTGTGGATTCGGATCTAGAGTCCACAGCGAGTAGTAAGTTGAATTGATCTGAGTTGGGGAGATAAGTGCGAGAGTGGAGTGAGCCATTATGCGACGTCTTTTGTTTTGTGTTATGTTTTGGAATTTGTATATTGTCTTTTGCCGTCTGGAGCCATGTTAGAGCGTGATTACTTCTGGATATTTGATCGACCTTATCCAAGTGATTTTAATTGTAGAGTTTACATGATCGTTGGAATTGTTCCATGTGAGATGATTGTTTGCGACATCTTTTGTTTTTGTTTGCGTGATTGTTTGCATGATGTATTGTCATAGGAGTGAGTACACTTGTGAAAGGGGGCATAGATAATTATGGTGGCCAACATAATTATACATGCGTCACGACACAAGTGGACTTGTAAGTATGATGGCATGGATTGCCTAGTGTATTAGGTGTTATTTGGTATATGTGTGTTATCATTGAGATGTGTGGTTTTGGAAGTAAGTATGCATGTGAAATAGGCTTATAACTATGGTCGCGAACATAATTATAAGGGTATCACACACGTGGACTTGTGACCATTATCGCATTGATTGATGTTTGTTGTTATATGTCGTGGCAGATGGTATATGATACCATGATTGGTGATGGCTGTATGGTTAGAGAAGTATTCTCTTAACCGTTTTGGGCAGTCGTTATATGTTGGGGTGTGTAGGTGGTAAGATTCCATCCTACCTATCATATGTTGATACCTCAATTATCGATGGGTACTTATGTTGTGGTATTTAAGTTGATTCGTTTGCTAGCACTCCGTTTGTGTACCTAATTCTTTGGTTGGCATTCTTATTCGTACCATGATGGTACAGATGCCATATTCTTTCTATTCGACGTCGTGATAGGTGTTGGAAAATCGAATTCATTTTTGTTGGATATTGGTTCGTTTCTTTGGTTATTCCATACATTCATTCCTCGGATGAATGTTATGCTATTCATCAAGTATTGTTGGTTCGTGACGAGTTGGTGTGGATATTTAATCCCTCATTTACACACACCAATTGAAGTTCGTGACATGTTTTGTGACCTGTTAGTAACAGTGTTTTTATGTGATTTTGGTTTGATTGCTATATGAATGAGTCTTTGCGTTCTTCACTTGGTTTGCAATGTATTTGCGTGAGTGTTCACTGGTATGAGTTCGTTTGAGGATTATTTTGACTACGAAATTCTTCAATGTCTTTCGCATTCGATTTAGAGGTTGTGT
The DNA here is from genome assembly GCA_030686995.1 of Artemisia argyi. Classification (NCBI taxonomy): domain Eukaryota; kingdom Viridiplantae; phylum Streptophyta; class Magnoliopsida; order Asterales; family Asteraceae; genus Artemisia; species Artemisia argyi. The sequence goes on along the minus strand of CM060700.1, from coordinate 240,610,787 downwards.
TAGAGTCTTTATGGCATTTTACAAATTCGTTTTGGGTATTTCAAGGTCGTTTGATGGAAACTATTATTTTTATGGTGAAAATGAAGTGTGGAAAAAAAATAATAAAACAAATGGTTATGTTGATGTCTTACATAAAATGGTTTATATGTATTTTATAAAAAATGTATAAGTTCAAGATATTTCTTATGAAAAACGGTGTTCATTTGTTGTTGGGAAGGTCGAGTACGGGAATAAGAACTGTCTATGGTTCTCATTTACCAAACTTGTTATGTATTTGGTTCATCGAGTGTTTCTTTTGTTGAGGGTACTCTTGTGGATGTTTTATGGGTACGTGTATTTTATATTTTCTTTGTATGAGTTTTCATGAACATTTTCTCCGTGTGTACTTTTATTGGGGGAAAATTTCTCATTGTGTTTTTTTTCTAGCTTTGATATTGATGTTCGTTACTTCGCTAGTCAGTAATTCGTACCCCTTTTGAGTTCGTTGATATACGTTTTAGTTCGACCGGTTTCATGGTTCACGTCGTTTACTTAGGATAGATTGTCATGCTGATTATAAATTTGTTCGTCGAAGAAGAAGAGGGTGTTTGCTAAGTTGTTCAAGTGAGAGGTGTAGCTTTAAGATGTACGTTCTTCAGGAAGGTGGTCAACGATAGCGAGTGTTCGTGGACACTAGTGAAGCGTGGAAAGTACCTAAGACACCATATGAGAGACGATTGTCCTTAGGAATGGCAGGTATTATTGGCGATTCATTTCTATCGTTCTTCAGATTGCGTAGGCATCGCAGAGGTAGAAGATCCATAAGAGGAACTATGTGATGCATAACTTAGAGTTTGGGAGTAGAACTTGGAGACGATAGTTGTATGGAGCAAATAGCGTTATCTTCACAGATCATAAGAATCTTTAGCATATATTTGACAAGAGGCTAATATATGTCGGAAAGAAGTTGGGTGTGGAATTTCTCAGTGACTACGATTGTCTGATTCGCTACCGTCAAGGAAGGGCGGACATCATGGTAAGAGCGCTGAGCGGAGTGAACGAGTGAAACTTAGATGATTGTGAGCAATGATTATGATAACTCAGTTTGGAGTTAAGAGGATGATACTGACAGCCTAGAGAGAGAGGTTCACGGATGAGAACATGTAAGAAGAATAATTACTTGGTTTAGACCAATAAATGGAAAGGAACGAAGATGGAGGAATGTACTTTGTGGACCAGCTATTGGTTTCATTAAGAGGAAGCATAAGTACATCAATCATGCAAGGTATTTGATACATCCGAGAATGGATAAGACGTATTATTACCTTACCAAGAGATGTATGGAGGAGTAGGTGAGACTTTTTCGCTTGGTGAGTTGGTAAAGAGCCATGGGGTGTCGCGTTGATCATCAAGAAACATGTGAAATACTTACTTCGCGATTGTGGTAAACGTGTTATAGAGTCTTGAGAACCCGTATGTAGAGGAGTACGACTTATCATTCTCTAAGGAGTGAACTAAGTGAGCGTACAAATCAGGCGTTGGATGGTGAGCTGAGAGCACGGGTGTGTTTTATTTTGGAGGAAGCCGGGGTATACATTTACCCTTAGCTGAGTTCTCCTATCTCAACAATTATCATTCTAGTATGGAGTGTGTGTCGTGTGAAAATTCTATGGGAGGTAATGTAGGTCACTTGTTCTGTGGGCAAAGGTTGGAACAAGCCAACTAATTGGTCCTGAACTAGAACGAGAGACTACGAATAAGGTTTTCTGACTAAGGAAAAGACTTAAGGCAGCAAGAGATCGCCAAAAAGAGTTATGCGAATAATTGTTGTAAGCCCTTAGAGTTTGGTGTTGGTGATATTGTGAGGTTAAAAGTATCTCCTTGGAAGGGTGTTGTGCGTTTCAGTAAGAAAGGCAAGCTAGCACCGGGATACGGAGGACCATTTGAGATTTACGGAAAGGATTGGATTTGAGACATATCGGTTGAGTTTGCCTGAGGAATGAAGTAGAGTGCATGATACGTTTCACGTATCTAATGGAAAGAAGTGGTTGGCAGATTCTAGTTTGCATGTGCCATTAGATGAATGTAAGGTTGACAAGACTCTTTGTATTGTCAAGAAACCTATTGAGATTATGGATCGAGATGTTAAGGGTTTGAAGTTTGGTGAGATCGCGTTGGTAAAGGTATGGTGGGATTCTAAGCGTGGTCCTGAGTTTACTTGGGAACGTGAGGATCATATGTAATTAATGTTTGTTTTGTATGTATCCATTATATGTGGTGTTTCTTGCGGTTACCATTTGGATTTTCATTTGGTTCGAGAGTATCGTACCTATTTGTGAGAAGTCGTTCGGATCGTTGGTGTTATTGAATCGGTGTAGTGTATCTATTTTCGTGTATTGTTGGAGTGTCGGCATGTTTTCTATCGTGTGAATTCGGGTATTTAGTCGGTTCACATTTTTGCGATTCTTTCTTTGTGATTTTATGGTGTGGTATTTTTCCACTTAAAAATCCATAAATTTCTTTTTGCTGTTGTGAGTGGAGACTATAGTAGTTGAAATCTCGGGATGCGATTTCCCTAAGTGGGGGATGATGTAACAACCGTGGTCTTGGCTGGTCAGTTTGACTGATAGTCTTGACTCGGTTGACGTTTGTTTGGTGTATCCTAGGTGTTTGGAGTGATATAAGTGTGATATAGGTGAGTTTTAGCACTAAATCCCTTTGCGTAAATGGTTTTATTGTGATTTGGAAAGTTTGGAATTTGGGAAAGTTCATTTTGATCACCTTTATGGTGTAGAAATGACTTAGTTTTGGTGTTTTTGTGTTTTTGCGTAACGAGGCTTCGTTCAAGTAATTGAGCGTTAGTAAGTTACGTGGGATTTATTTTTATGAGTTAAATTTTAAAAAGAGTGTGAAATTCTATTTTTGAAAACTTAATTTTGAAAATGATTATTTTCCGGTTTGTCGAAAAATTAAGGTTTATCGCGAAAGACGTTAGGTTTTGTGTTGGGAATTTATAAAATATGAAAAGTATGAGGTTTTGAGTGTAATAGATAAATTAAATATATATATATATATATATATATATATATATATATATATATATATATATATATATATATATATATATATATATAAATATAAAGGTATGTATAGAAAATCAGCTAGGGAGTGGTTTTAAGGGAAAAAGGAAACTAAATTTTTTTCCAAATACAATTCCTAGCAATAAGGAATCCTAGTCCAACCCAAATAAGCTCAACCCTTACCCATATAATCAATACAAACGACCCATAAACCTATTTTTCTGCAAATTATGATCAACCAAAGCAAGAGGGGAAGAAGAAAGATTAGGGTTTTTATTATTGAAGCTAAAATCAAGAATCAAGGTAAAATCTTTAAACCCTATGTTCAATTAATTGATTAATTAACTTAATTCATGTAATATTAAGTATGATGGATTAGGGTTTGTGTTAACTTCTGTAAATTAATTAATTAAAACATGTTGGGATCAATTAATGATTATATTATGATGATTGGTGAAGGGAATTGAGTGTAAAATGCGTTAGATTACGAGTTAGGGTTTGGACAGATTTGTAAGGCTGTAAAGATGTGAGTGTAAATAATAGATGGTAATGCGTTAAGTCACGAATTTTAGGTCTAAATTGAAGTATAATGAAAGAGCTTTCCAAAAAGTCCAGCCACGATCGATTTTAAGGTCGGGAAGTCGGTCTTTTGATTTTTCTTTGTTAAGGTGTCATAGCTGTCAAACCGGGACAGATTTTGGGTAAAAGTTTGTGGGTGTCATGTGGTTGTAAAAGTGTTATTTTGACTAGGCCTTCTGGAATAGTTAAGTATTGGGCTATATTAGACTACTACAAAGAGGATTTGCGATAAAAACTTGTGAAAGTATTTATTTAAAATCAAAACTTTTTTGTGTGCGTTCAGATCCGAATTTGAGTAGTTGACAAGTTTGAATTTCTTATGAGTATTTGTGTGTGTTATTGGCCCATGGCCTTCTGGGATTAGCTTTTATGCTTATGAGAGACCATGGTAAATTTTTTGTGTGAGTTGTTGAGCTTTAATTGTCGTGATTTCATGTGGGTGAATGTACCCAAAAATTCTGCGTTTTTAGATTTTTAAAGTGCAAGGGATTTAGTGAGTTTTAAGTTATGGTAATGGATAGTATGGTGTTTAGGAGATCCATGGTGGGTCACATGAGTCTTAGACATCCATCATATGTGTATTACATGGGTTGTATCTTTTAGCTTGGTCTTGTGTAACGTGGACTTATTTGTGTTGTTATAGATTGTGATTTGTATTGTGGAAGCTGCAAGGTTTGAGGTGAGTTCATAGTCCCATATTTTTACTTTGTTTTAAACTTGGGATGGGAATGATGCTTGTCTTAAATTGTTTAAGTTACTGTGATTATGTGTGTGTCAAAAGAGCTTGGACTTATAATGTTATCGTATGCATGCTATGTGTGATTATTTGCTTGTGTGGTCCAATTGGGGGGGAGTATCCAATTGGAGAGTAATACTCCTACTCGTACCAGATTATGTGGATTGGATAATGTGATGATAATGCTGTGTGGTCCAATTGGGGGGGAGTATCCAATTGGAGAGTAATACTCCTACTCGTTAATGGTTTATGTTTCCAATTAGGAGGATGCTTATCCTGTTGCTCGCACATGCGACCTAATTGTGGTTTATTGGGGTCGAATGACACGAGCCGTCCTGTTGTAATCATTGTGGGGTCGGAGGACACGAGCCATCCTATTGGTTGCCTTATGTGTGTTGTTGCCTTGTGTGTGATTTTTGACTTGCAAATACATGTAGCTATATGATAACTGTAATTTATTCGTCCAACTATGTTTTTATAATCACAGTGAACTGGTTGCCTTGAGAGTGTTTGTGTGTCTAAACCTATGAATCTCACCAACATTATGTTGACGTTTTAAGCATCATTTTCAGGTGAGCATTCTAAGGCTATGATAGAAGGAAGTGATTAGACGAGACCTTAGTTGCATTGGAAGTGGTTTATCTGAGTGTTTGGAGTTTATCATGTTGTTTTCTTTCGGGTATTGTTATGACACTTTGTGTCTATACTTTGCCATTTTTATTGCATGTAGTTATTCTCTATATAGACACCATGTGTTGTGATGATATCCATGAAGTTACACCCTCGCGTTTCCGCCGTGGCGGGGTGTGACAGGTCCCACGGATGGCGCCACTTGTTGATACAAAAGTTGGGCGTTCTTTGTTTGGATTCCTATTCCCGTATCAATTGGATCTTGATGCTGAGACCTGCGCACTAAGGGAACAAAAAACACCGTTAGGATTACCGTGGGATTGTCTCCCACGATTATCCTCCGGCGTGAGAGTAAGTAATTGGTTTTAGGGTTTTAGTGAAGAGTTAGGGTTATGAGATGATACCTTAATGAGAGCCGAGATACCCTTTATATACACACGAAATCCTTATTGGTTTCGTGTTCCTTACCTTTCGGCGTATCCCAACTTATTCGGTCCATTGATCCTTATCCCATAAATAAGAGATCCTATATCAAGACCATAAATAATTGATTCGAATTTGGGCCTTTGTAAGCCCAAATCTTTATCATAATTGCCCACGCGTGATGGGCTTGGGTATTAGTAACTTCCATTGGTCAGGTTCGTAACCCGAGTGCGGACTATACGTCATCAGCTACACCTATCAATACAAAGTCCACTGTTACTTTGGTTTTTACTTTAGTTTTTACTACAAACCTTACAACTACACGTTAATTACTATTACTACACTCCTACACCATTCCATGTTTCATTAATTACGAAACTCTAACCCTACAAAACAACTCCTTCGTTCACTATTAACAACATCCTTCAAACATGACCGGTCAAAACCCTCCTCCACCCGTCATCTTGCTTTCGGATAAGCTTATGACTATTACAAACCTCAACAACCTTATTCCCGTTAATTTGGATGTCAATGAGATGAATTACCCATCATGGGTGTACTTCTTCAAGAGCCTATGTCGTGATTCTAACCTATCTAACAATATGTATGATTCTTAGGTTGCAAATAGCTTAGTAGAAACAAGTTTTATGCATTTTGCCTTGTTAAGAATGTGATGTTTATTTGATTTGTTTAGGTTTGTTATTTGAGGAATCATGTATTAATAGATACCAAGAGATTTGGTTTATTATGGAGAATGGTTATAAGACACTGGGGTCGAACTAGTGTGCAGAAAACGGACAACACAACATCACGAAACTAGAGATGGTGATAGTGCTTCGAAAGCTTATTATAGCAACAAAATGCGACGTATAGATATACCTAATAAAGAAGAAAGTTTAAAGGCCATAGACTTTGTATCAAGTCGTAAGTGAAAACAAGAGAGTATCTTCACTTCTACGAGATGTGCTAAAATGTTTAAAGAAGATATAACACATAGTCGCGCAAAGGAATTAGGGAACACAAAACAGAATAAGAAATTGTATCAGTTAAAAAAAATTGACATCGAGTCAAAGTTGTTGGAAAGAATGAGGTGTGAAGGAGGCGGGTTAGGAAAATATGGACAAGGTAATTTCCTCCCCATAGAAGTAAATACATGTCCTAATAACCTTTTGACAACTAGTTTTATAGCATCACAAGTAGGGATGATCACGGTCCAAAAACCGGACCGGACCAGACCGGCCAAGACCGAAGACCGAGTAAAGGAAAAACCATAGACCGAAACCGGACCGAATGTGGTCAGTCCGGTCTCGGTCCGGTCGGTCCTTCGGTTGGTCCGGTCCAAATAGGCAAGATTTGACAAGTTTTTCGGTTTTTTGGTCGGTCCGGACCGACAGGACCGAATTAACCAAAAAGCCTAGACCGAGGACCGGACCGAATGTGGTCGGTCCGGTCCGGTCCGGTCGGTTTTGTCGGTCCATCCGATCCATTTGCTCACCCCTAATCACAAGAACCCGTTGAAGAGAATGAGGAGGATGGGCATTAAGTCAACATTTGAAAAAGAAAAAAACGGAACATGCCACTAACGATGATTTGCGGTTTGTTGAGGTTGATAAACCATTGATGATTCTAAAAGAAAACCATGATGATGCTAAAAGGAAACAACTGGATTGTTTGGAAGTAATTACATGTGCTTTAAATTAGTTAAATAATGAGCCTCGTTCGGGTGCTTTAAATACCTGAACGAGACTCATTATTTAACTGATTTAAAGCACCTATAATTACTTCCAAACCATCGAGTTGCTTTCTTTTAGGATCATCATGGTTTTCTTTTAGGATGATGAATGGTTTATCAAGCTCAACTAACCGCAAATCATCGTTAGTGACATGTTTTGTACTTCTTCTTTTTCAAAGGTTGACTTAATGCCTCATCCTCCTCGACCGCTTCAACTAGTTCTTGTGATTCTATCACATTAGTTGTCAAAAGGTTATTCGGACGGGTATTTACTTCTATGGGAAGGAAATTACCTTCTCCATATTTCCCTTACCTGCTTCCTTCCCACCTCATTCTTTAACTTTGACCCGGTGCCCATTTTTTTTAACTGATACAATTTCTTGTTCAGTTTTGTGTTCCCTAATTCCTTCGCACGACTATGTATTATATCTTCTTTAAGCATTTTAGCACATCCAGTAGAAGTGAAGTTACTCTCTTGTTTTCGCTTACAACTTGATACAAAGTCTATAGCCTTTAAACTATCTTCTTTATTAGGTATATCTATACGCCATTTTTTGTTGTTGTAATAAGCTTCAGAAGCACTATCACCGTCTCTAGTTTCGTGATGATGTGCTTCACGTTTTCTACATACTAAATCGACCCCATTGTCCTTATAACCATTCTCTATATCAAACTTGCCAATCTCTTTGTTTGTATTAATCCATGATTTCTCAAATAAAAAACCAAACAAAATCAAATAGACATCACATTCTGCAAAATACACAAAACTTGTTTCTACTAAGATAGATGCAATCATGCAACCTAAGAATTATACATATATCTTTTACGCCTTGTGCAGTTATAAATCGGACTGGCCTCAAAGGTGTTAAAATTGGAAAGAAATTTTCCAGAGTATTTGTTGCGATACTATTGTGATGTTGCTGCAAATAAAGAGAGTATGTCTGTTCTTCTTCAATTTACACACATATCATAATAATTTATTTCTTGTTTATTGAGTTTTAATTATACTGAATATTCAATATCTTGCAGATATCAAGATGCAGACTGGCGATTGCGGCCACTGACTGATGAAACTCTGAAGTAGTTGTTCATTCCAGTTTTGCACTTTTTTTTTTTCTCTCACACAATATTTCGCCATGCTTGCTTGTCTCTTTGTTAATTTAATAGATATGCCAGAGAAGACACACATTCTCTTCTGTACATATATAATGTTATGAGAAGAATGTTGCTTTCATCATCAACTGATCCCTACTGCCCAGAAGCTATATACGTGGTTGGCTTAATAAGAGTATGCTAACGCAGTTGTGATCTATGTATGCAGCTATATCAGAAATAGATTCTTTCTGAGAACTCGTATCTTAGCATATATATGGATAGATCCTTTTTTCTGTTTCAAAATTCATTGCATTTTTTAAAATGTTCTACAATTTAAAGTGTGCATTTTGCTGATTTCAGGTTGCATGCAACTGATCTCACTGTAGATTTTTCATAAAGGTTAACAAGTGACTGTAGATTTTTCATAAAGGTTAACAAGTGACTGTAGATTTTTCACATAAAGGTTAACAAGTGCTGTAGATTTTTCACATGAAAATCTTAATAATGTTGGGACATGACTAACAACAACACACACCTTTGTAAATTCAAGTAAAAAAGTGAAGTTTCAATGTGTTTGAAAAAACATTGGAAATAAAAGATAGGGATTTTTGCATATATATCTTTCCGAAAATATATAATTGCATATATATCAAAATCAATTTTTAGTCCATTGCTAGAAGTTGTGACTTTATTTAATTTAAAATAGGTTTTGAGCAAGATATCAGGTTAAGCTAATTTTGGTTTCATGTTAAACAAACATTTTGGAATTAGCACAAATTGTTTCATGTTAACCAAAATGTTAAACAAACATTTTGGTTTCATGTTAAACAAGAGGTTAAGCTAATTTTGGTTTCATGTTATGGGTCAACCAAACAGATGCATCTCTGTTGATGAGAAGACAATCAAGACATCTCATTTGTATAGATCAAAAAACAAATAATCAGGTTAAAGGAAAAAGATCCGATATAAAAAAGAAAAAAAAAAAATAACAGTATTTCTAACCACACATTTTAAATAAGAATGAGAAATTTAAAAGATAATGCATATATTTTTTTAAATACATCTAAAATATGTGAAATAAAGGTGAGAAATTTAAAAGATAATGCATATATTTTTTTAAATGTATCTAAATATTTGATTGTGGTTTTTTCTCACCCTCTTATTTTGGTTTTACCTGGTTCTAATGCTTATTTGTTATGCCCTGAAGGCCTGAAATAAGCTCGTAAGTAGAAGTATCTTGTCGATCTAAACCTAAAAGTGCTAAAGAGCTCCCATGGAAATCAAACTTTACCGAAACTAACATCACATTTCTTTGTTATTACAAGTATTAGGAAAGGAAACAAATAAATATACTTATTCATGAAATATGAACAATAGAAATTAAAACAAGAGTAAAAAACCTAAAAATCTTTTACAAATTTTATCCTTAATCATTTCTAATCAACACGTACTATACTTTACTTGCATTTTAGCTATATCCGCCTGGACGATCCCTAACATCTTCACAAGCACTATCAGTCCGTTCAACACCGTGATTTTGATCAGGGTCTTTGCTCGGTTTTTTTGAGCTAGATCCCGACCCCGTGGCCTGATCTTTAAGTTTTTGAGCAGCGTCTTTAGCCGCACCTAATACATCATCCGTCGTTTGTTTAGCCTTTTCTTCCATGCCTCTAACTGCATCACTTCCACCCTATAACAGCATCCACAATTAGTATTAAAAAATCCATAGGGGTCCGGACACCCACGGGCTGGTTCCGTCCCTGTATATCACTATGTTACATTCTGTGTTTTTTTTTTGTCTGTGGACAATTATACTAACGAGCTAAAATTCGTTAATGTACCTCAGGAATGGTGGCGAAACAATCGCCTAAGGAAGCGACTCCACAAAGAGGCGGTCTCGTGGCATTAAGGAGAGTATGTCGACGTAACATCATTGCTATTCCGGTCACCTTCGTTGTAGACATTTTATCAAACACTTATTTATTTATTTATTTTTTTCTATCTTCTTGTTTAATTAGTTATCAATCTAGCAAAATGAAGGATGATGAATTGTTCTTATAAGGTAGGTAAAATGAAGGGTTGATATGAAAGATGAGATCGGTGGGATTGCATGTTTATCGACCGACTACATAGTATAATTTTGACATTTGTAGGTTTCATTTGCATGGTTGTCAGGTCCTCATTTATCGGTTAGTTTGTTTTGACATCATCTATAAACATTTTTCTCCGATACTAAAAAGAAAGTATCAAATCACCTTATCGATTCAGTAGGGGTGTTTGTTATGTGCTTATCAACTTATATAGTAGTAATTAAAATAAGTTAACAAAAAACTTTCATGCCGCTATATAATTTTTATGTTTACGTGCCTTTTAATCATTTTATCTCATTAACTATCATAAACTAGCTAAAACCATAGACATAGACATAGACATGCAAACACCCTCTTATTAAACTCAAAATAGTTGTGACATTTTATGGGCTCTAGCTTGACAGGCACCCATACTACAGTTAGGTACCAACTACCAACATTTAAGTATGCTGACATGCGTTTGACTGACTAATGTATCTTGCATGCAAGTTAAGTGCTTGACATTTTTTTAGCCATGAGTCGCAATAACTAAAAATGCACCGAAACACTTGAAAGTTTCCGTGACTTACATGACTAGTGTTGGCATATGATTTTGTCATTTGTATTAGAGTTCTAGGTGCAGGTGGTGTTATACGTCAGGATATAGGTGTGTCACATCAACTTTTACTATATAACATTCTTATGACATAAAACCTCAAAAACACAGTCCTAAATAATATTCCTATAACACACAATTAAAAAACCTTATTTTACAAAAAAACCAAAAACACGATATTAATAAATAAAATATTAGGCAACATTTTCCCTAAATAAAAAGAATCACACACATAAACATGCTCGTTATTGCCACAAGTGCCTCTATAACGCGCTTATAACGCACTTTACGGTACAATTATAACGGCGTTACAGGCAATGAAATGTGTTTATAACGAGTTGCACCCAGCTCTCTTAGACGATAGATATGACCCCTTAATGGACTCAAACCCACGCCAAGCTTGGACCATATCTAGTTTTTTGGACCATATCTATTGTTTAATAATTTAAAGTCTTGGACTTAACAACGCAACCATGAGCACACTTTTAAGACACAATGCTAAAAACCCCTTAATCCAATTACTTTCAAGGTGCTACATTCGCCCACATACCACTCAGTTAAATGATTGATGGCATCCTCACCTCTGGCTTACCTTCTTCAACACTAAAGGTGATTAAATAGGAATATGTTCTTATTATTGGGTTGCAACTCATTCCTTGTATATAATAACAAACAAAAAAAAAGCTTCTTTTTGAGCATATATAATGTCCATCATAGACTTTGAGACTTAGAGAAGTAAACACATACACATAGATATGAAGTTCTTGTTTCAAGTCCCGTGTTGTTCGTGTTTCTGCTTTCTAAAGCCTAAACACCGAAAACCGAAACAGGTTGAAGCCATGGATGACAAGAAAATGGAATGAACTATATATATATCGATTTGGCTTTTGTTTTCGATATGCTTTCTGTTTGGCATGTTTTAGACATTTGTGTTTGTAAATTCATCTTTGTAAGGGGTTGGCAAAGTGATCAATCATGGTTATTTTCCATTCATGTAAAATAAATTTATGAATTTTTATCAAATCAAGATGTTGTGAATTCGTTTTTTTTCATCCGTTTGAGAGGTTTGCAGTTTGCACATGGCGTGGTCATTTTCAAATTTGGTTGAAATCATTACACTATTTACGTACAAATATCATGTGTATTTCATGTATGGTTTTACTTTTATAGAAAAGTTTGTGTCTTTATCGTAATAGCTAATAATTGTGACAATTGATCATGGAAATTTATTGCGTACTCGTCATTGTGGTCCTCTAACTCTCAAAAACGTATGGGTCTTCTTAAACGACGGTTTGACGTTGGACAGTGGCCGATACAGAATTTCGAACCATATGTGGCACGATTTCAGCTTGTTTCGTTTCACGAATAATTTTAAATTTTAGTGGTTTATTGATTAAGGTAAAGTAAGTTTTTTTTTTTTTTTTTTTTTTTTTTTTTTTTTTTTTTTTTATGTCTCAAATCCGAGTAAGTTAAACATAGTACATAAACAAAAGAGATCTTTCGAATTATAGATAAAATTTAAACATTTACGATCAGGTCTAAGATTTTAATTAAGGTCCAAAACATTTTATAGTTTTTCAATTGTCTCCTTAACTTAGAAAATACTAAGCTCATTTGAAAGCATTAATTATTGTTTTATGATATGAAAAGTTTTACAAATACATTTTTCTAGAGTGGAAATAGGTTTACAATATGTTAAGGTTTGTAAATTGATGATGTGATAATGATATAAACAATTTAGAGGGTGTTTGTTTCGGCTTATATACCGGATTTATGACTTATTTGATTTTGAGTTTATGTTTCATAAGCTCGTTTTTTGTGGTTTATTTTGAATCTTTTCAGCTTATATATAATAAGCATATATAAGCCGAAAAGATCCAAAATAAGCCACAAAAGTGAGCTTGTGAAACATAAGCCGGCTATATAATCCGAAACAAACATCTTTTAAAAGTTATATTATAGTGGATGTTTTTAGTAAAATGCACAAAACTCAACACGTACAAAATTATAAAACCCAAATTGGTAGTTTGGTACTATATTTAGTTCTTGTTATGGTGGAAGAATCGGTTTTCGCTTTTAGTGTGATTTGATATTGGTTTTCTTGTTTTAGCAAATAAAAGATATACAAGTAATGAAAAATGGCAAGTTGAGTAGAATAAAGAATATTATTTATTGAGTGAGAAGCAAAATTTGATTTGGTGTACAAATAACACCATGTGCAAATCAATGGCATTGACTTACAAATTTTCATTTTTTATATGTAAACACATCGGGTAAAAAAATAAGGTTGAAGGCATTGGTTAAAATGATTATTTATAAAAAATTTATGTCTATTAAATTTAAAAACACAGTTAATTAAATTATTTTATAAGTTTAATAAATGTGTATTAAATGCAATACTTAATTGAAAAGAAAGTTCGTGATGAATTAATGTACCTTAACCAATGCCGACGCCGGTCTGACAAACCCAAAATGATATATATATATATATATATATATATATATATATATATATATATATATATATATATATATATATATATATATATATATATATATATATATATATATCGGATCTAAGTAAGACGTAGTTGGAATTAACATTTGTCTTATACTTCCTTTTAGAAATAAGTATCTAGATTTTAAAAAATATATTTAAAGAATTAGTTTAAATTGCCTTGCTAACTACTATAATGTTTTAATATATCATACTCTTTTCGTTTCATTTTAATTGTCCTCGTTACTGTCTTAGTTTTTTTTTTTAAATTATTTAAGATGTTTATATTTATTAAATTTCTAATTTCACCCATTTGAATCTTTTTTATAAAAAAAGTATTTACTATCTTTCATGCATTTATAGGATAAATTTGTCATTTGTAACAAGTTGTTATAAGAGAAAGTTCTCAAAAAAAATAGAGAAAAAGTTGAGTTTTTTCAAAAAAAGAAAAAGGTTACAAAAATAATATTCATTTCTTAAATGGTCATGTGCGAACGTGTGAATGTGCGACTCTATTATTTTTTTGAACTACAAAAGTACAATTCTAATAATTAGCACATAGGGTAGCCGTCATTCGCACATTTGTTTATAAAAGTCAAAAAACACGTGAGGTACAAATGTGTGAATGGTGACTACCTCATGTGCTAATGATTGAGATTGTACTTTATACATGTCAATAAATTAGCTGGAAATTGGTATTATGTTTTACTTTTTTTTGAAAAAAGTCAATTTTTTCTCAGTTTAAAGAATTTTCTCTACTTATAATAAAACAAACCAAACACAGTCAAACCAGTAGTAGTATAAAACATCCTCATAAATGTTGTGTTGGTTCTTGTGATCCACAACCACAAGTACCATGTCGGAACACACCACCCCACTGCTACCCAAACCAGATGACATCAACAATTCATGGTGGAAAAGATTACTAGATTATGAAGAAGCAAAGAACCAAATACTATTTTCATTGCCAATGATAATTACAAATGTTGCTTATTATTTAATACCATTAGTTTCTGTTATGTTTGCTGGTCATATTGGTGAAGTTGAACTTGCTGCTGCTAATCTTGCCAACTCTTGGGCTACTGTTACTGGCCTTTCATTTGTAGCAAGTTTTTACTTTATATTTTTTACATGCAATGGGTAAATATGTGTGGATTTTATGTGTTGGATGTTAGTTTAGGTGTGATCATGTGTTTTTGCTCTATTGTGTTATGTGGGTATGATTTGTTTGTGGACTGTGGTAATGTGTGGATGTGGTTTGTGCACCAAATGTTGAAGACTTGAAGAGTGCATGGGATTCTGTGTTGGGTGTGATTTTCACATGGTTTAAATCGGCGGGGAAACCTCACCTAGTGCACCTTTTGGGTAGTGATATATTTAGAAAGGAATTTACTTCATACACATAATTTTAGTGGGCTCACATAACTTTTACAAATAAAAGTTATGTGAGCCCACTAAAATTAAAATTATGTGTATGAAGTAAATTCGTATGTAGAGATCATCTCCCACACCTTTTTAGGCACTAACTTACCCATCTTAAGAACCTAGCCCCAGGCAATGAGCAGCTAATTTAGTTGTGACATTTTGCTAGGAGTTTGGATTAACCCATAACTATTTCTCCAAAAGCCCTCCTTGGCCGGTCAGCTGGACGTTTACCAATGGTAGTGATTATTTGTGTTTGCAACAAACCATTAAGAAAAAGTGATTATATTCATTTTAGGGAGAAAATGCTTAATATATGTACGATGGGATTATGATTAATTAATTAATTAATTACTTAGTGTCAAATAATTGAGTTTGTGCTAGTTTAGTAGTAGCCGACTAGCCGGAATGAAATTGGCTATGACTATTTGATTATGCTTATTGAGTTTCTAGCTTTTGGGTATGATGAGCCAATCTTATTATACAATCAATTAGTGGTCTAATTGTTGGCCCTTTGGGTGAAAACGTTATCCCGCATCCAAAAAAAGTTAACTAATATAAGTTGGATGGTTTACTACTTGTGTCCCCAATTGGTCTTAAAGTGGTACCTGATGTGGGCTTATATGTCGGTCATATGAGTATATGCTATTTTACATGAAAATTTCTAAATGATGCCAACCTTAAGATCTAGGAGGTATGTATATTATAATCTCGAAGAGCTAGTTGATTATGAATCTGTCTACATTGATGTCATAGTAAAGTTATAATATGACATGATGCGATTGAGATATTGAACTTTTCAAATTATTTGTTCTTAGTCAACCACCATATTTCATAGCAATTGGTTCTTCTATAAAAATAGTTTATAATCGCTATTAGCATACTAATAATTCTCTACTTTTTGTTTTTAAGTTGCTTGTTCATATTCTGAATAGATTGAGACGTATGAGATTTTCATTCTTGATATTTTATCTAACAAAAAAAATCTGAAATATGCATCTTATGCTCTCTGCCTACTATGTCCAAAATCTCTATTAAGAATTTAGATACAGTTTATATAACTTTTTCATCATCATTGTCCTTTTATCATCTTTGTCCTTTTATTATGAAAACCCGAAAGATACAAAATGTGTACAAAAATCCGTTTAGATGTGTATCTGAGTGATTCCCTTTTCATACCATTGTGCTTCTCTTTTAAGATAGTTATCATTCTTGCTAGAAAACTATCATATTTAGCATCATTGTGCCTAAAATTGCTTGTTTTGTTTGCATTGAAAAACAAACACAATGGCCTAAGAAGTTGATCAATATTTGATGTTATGTAACATAGAGTCTTGAAGTGTGTTTGGATACGTAGACCAGAAGTGATTATCTAATTCCTTGTAATTACTCTATAGTTTTTGGTTGACGTAAATTATGTGCCTAATTCTTTAGGCGGTCGAATACTGTGTTACTTGTTGCAAATAAATCAATCCTTAATGACAAAGTAAATTACTTAATATCAACCAGAATTTGACTGACACGCAACATTATCCAAAGCACTCATTACAAACTCAAACCATAAGAGGTCCTAAGCTTACATTCCTTAAGCAACACCATGGGGACACCTGTCCTAAGCTTACATTGCTTAAGCAACTCCGTGCTAACATTTCCTAAGGTGATCAGTGTCGTAAATGCCGTTTCTCTTTCTTTGATCAGGTTGGTTTAAGTGGTTCATTGGAGACATTATGTGGGCAAGGATTTGGAGCAAAACTCTACCGAATGTTAGGAATATATCTACAAGCATCTTGTGTAATTTCCATACTCTTTTCAATCCTCATCTCAATTATCTGGTTTTTTACCGAACCTATCCTCCTATTACTTCAACAAGATCCTGAAATCTCTAAAATGGCTGCTCTCTATATTAAGTATCTTATTCCAGGACTATTCGCATACGGGCTTTTAAATAACATGTTGAGATTTCTTCAAACACAATCTATTGTCTCCCCGTTACTATTATGTTCTGTAGCCCCGTTAATCCTTCATATAGGGATTACTTATGCACTAGTAAATTGGACTTCCTTAGCTTACATTGGAGCCCCTTTGGCTACTTCGATTTCTTTGTGGATCTCAGTGTTTATGTTGGCTGGATATGTTCTTTTTAACATAAAATGTAAGGAAACATGGCGAGATTTTTCGATGGAGGCATTTAATCATGTTTTTGTTAGCTTAAAGCTTGCTCTTCCGTCTGCTGCTATGGTTTGGTAGGTAACTCTTCAATCTTTGAAGTTTTGAAATATATATGTTGATTTCTTATTCCGGGAAGTGTATTTCTAGCCAATTTAACCGGCTCTTTTGACCCTAAAGTAACCCATTTGACCTAAACCTATTTTGACCTGTTACCCAAACTGCCCATTTTGACACCTGAGGTAGATACTATGAATAGCGAATATGCATCGTTCATTTGGATCAAAGGTGATGTCTTTTTGTTGTTTGTTTTGCAGTTTGGAATATTGGGCTTTTGAGTTACTTGTTTTACTAGCAGGGCTCTTCCCAAATTCGGAAATAACGACTTCCTTGATTGCAATGTGGTAAGAATGTCTTGCACTTAATAGTGTTTAGGTAAAAGTGATTATAATTCCAATCTCTTACTTTTTAAGGTCGATTTTAGATTTAGAAAGGCAAGTAACAAGTGAGTAAAATGATTATTCTCTAGCCTTGGGCATGTTTGGGATTGCTTATTTTGAAGTGCTTAACTGCTTAATCTATCAGCCTACTTATTGTTAAGTGCTTAATTACTTTAAAACAAGCAGATAAGCAGTGTCATCCAAGCTCTCATAACTGCACATCTTTGTTATAGATAAGCAAATAAGCACTTAAAAATAAGCAATACCAAACACCCTCTTAATCAAATGAGTTTTCAAGTATCAGAATTTGATGTTTCAAGTCAGGTTATGGAAATAAATGCAAGATTACTTACATGTCTCTTATGTTACTTTACTGATTATTTGATTATCTGATCTCACATTCTTGATGGCAGTGTAAATACAGAAGCAATCGCCTACATGTGTACGTATGGGCTCAGTGCGGCAGCAAGGTTAGATCTAAATAAAGAACAACATTTCGTCTTCTAAACTTGACCTTATTTAACAACGTTATTAACTTATCAGCACACGTGTGTCAAATGAGCTGGGAGCTAGGAATATCAATAAAGCTAAGAATGCAATGGGTGTGACTCTAAAGCTGTCTGTCATTCTTGCGCTTGTTGTCGTTTTAGCTCTTGGGTTCGGTCACGATATTTGGGCTGGATTTTTTAGTGACAGTCCCGTGATCATAAGCAGCTATGCTTCCATGACACCTCTCTTAGTGATATCAATCATTCTTGATTCTATCCAAGGAGTCTTATCAGGTTTGCGTATATCCCCAAATTTTTCATTGCCAAATCAATATTTGAAGCAAATAACTCAAACTCTACTTTATAATGTTGTAGGGGTGGCGAGAGGATGCGGTTGGCAACATTTGGCTGTGTGCATAAACTTAGCAATGTTTTATTTTATTGGCATGCCAGTTGCAATTGCGCTTGCTTTTCTGTTAAAACTATATGCAAAGGTGAAACTTCTTTATTGCATAATCTACGAGAATGCATCCATTTTGCTTGATCATATTTGTGTCTAATCCTATATTCCTTGTGTCTGATGTGTAGGGTTTGTGGATTGGCTTAATATGCGGTCTCTCATGTCAAACTGGTGGCCTCCTAGTACTCGTGTACATCAAGAAGTGGACGCGAGTGGAACTCAATGGTAGCAACAATTTAGACAACAACATTATTGTTTGACCAAATTTACGCGTTTATGGTCAAACTAAGCACACGAACAAGATCGAAGTATATGATCTCATGTACAATCTGTATGAATGGCAATGTAACACTTCAGCTCAAAATTAGTGACAGACCTAGTATTTTTTAGTAATTTTGAGAGGGTGTTGCACAATATTTTTTTATTATCGTATGTACTAAAGTTGCACGACAAAGAACTTTTTAGCTCAACTAACATTGCATGGTACAAAAAGAAAGTAGCACAAAAAATGATCGGGGTTGCATGTACCAAAAGGTGACACTTATCAGATTAATTTTACACTTTTTGACTTAAAATCAAGTGTAGCCCGTGCCACGTCCGGCTCTTAGGTAGTAGGTCCATCCATGCTCATAATTCTTGTGCTTTACTGTAGCTTTTTCTTGTTTCATTTATACACAAGATTGGCGACGATCGCCGCGTTTCCGGCGTGCCTGTTTATTTTCTCCTTGTATTTTGTTTTGTTTAATGGCGTTGATTGTTGCACGATACTTTTTTCAAGTAGAAAGTTGGTCCAACGGTTGTAATTGTTTTTTACACTTTACAATTTAGCTTAAGGAGCAACGGGTCAAACATGTTAAAACTCTAAACCATTGTAACATCAGACAAATCCTTGAAGTGATGAATTAACAAAAACAAAACTGTATGGTTTCAGCCAACTGTGTAAAGCTTCAAAGGCATATTTGACAAAACTGTATTTAGTCAAACTAAGTTACAAATAAGTTGCTAGTATAGCCACAAAACATTCAAACCATGCTTAATTGTCCACATTTCTACAAATTAAGCCTACACATAACACATGATACATTTTAAGGCAGTAGACTAACAAAAACAATATAATGTAACAAATGACAATATACGTTTCAATATTAAACGAAGTAGCTGAGGAAACTTTCGCTGCGAAGCAACACCATCTCTATTATCAAGCTCCATTTCAGTAGCTTGACGATCCCTTATAATCTGATCCAAATTTCTTTCGTCCTCAAACGAAGCATGCAGCCCAGCAGATCCATATTGATCTTGCTCACCCAACTCACGGTAATCACTGATATTGTTTTCTGTTCTTACAATAATCACTCACTTTTTACAAACAAATAAAATAACCGAAGAAGTTTTCAACATGTATGTTGTTGCTCCTATCCCATAAAAACTTTTCCAACTGAACAATTGAACCACTTGACAACCGGTTTGATCAATAAAAAATGGAAACTTGTTTGAAGGTGAAGAAGCATTTGAATAACCCGACTGCGGCATTGAAAGGTGGTGCAACGGCTCCATTTGCTGTTCTGAACAATGAAGCATTTGAATAAACAGGCACGCCACAACCACAGCAGGTACCTTTTCCTGTCAACATGAAACAGGAAATACAGTTTCAGTCATTGAGGTTATCATCACAATTTTCCTTTAACTATTATACAATATCTGTATTCGTATACACTATATGAGAAGTACAATAAAATTTTAAACTGTACAAATATAAAAATGGCATTCAAGGCTTACACTGAATAAGTTCGTTGCCAAACTTTTCCTTGCGAATCCAAACACTGAAACACCACTCTGCTGCACTCAAAGTTTGAATAGTTAGATGAAAAAAAAATAATAATAAACAGGTTATAAATGTGCTGGAACAGTTGAAAAGCTTTTCTTTTTTTTTTCTTGGGCATTTTTTTGTGTTATATGGTCAAATGTTTTGGTCAAACTGCCGGAGATGTGAAAGGTTGGGTTATATTCATGCATTAGCAATGATTGGTTACTATTCATGGGGAGTGGCTCAAGAGTTGCAATTAAAGATTTCAGGCCTTTTAAATGCTGTATTAATAGCCATTCACGAATTTTAAGAAAGAAGGCTGCTATTTAAACACACAAACATACAAAAAAACTAACTGTTTCAGAATCAAAAAAAAAAAAAAAAAAAAAAAAAAAAAAAAAAAAAAAAAAAAAGATGACAACTCCCTTGCCATTTTGCAAAGAGCTTGGTCATGCTGCTGGTGCAAGTTATGTGAAGGATATGATGATTGAGAAGTTTAAGAGAGAGGAAAGTGCTTTGTTGTTGGATGAGCTTGAGCTTAGGAAGAAAGCCCAAGAAATAAGGTCTCGTATAGCTGAAAGGGAGTTTGTGATTGAAGATCTAAAACAACTGTTCCCTTTTGATTCTGCTGTGATGAGCATTTCGGAGTTGACAAACATGCAAATCCAGGACTCGGCAGAAATCTCAGAGATTCTGGCAGCTGTTTCGAAGAAACAGACCCGGGCAGCTAAGGTCCAGAAATTCATCGAATGGCTGAATGGGCAACCATATTAAGCTTTTGTTGGCTGGTATTCACAAATTTACTTTTTTGGGCATAGTCTTTTATTGGTCTGGTTAGGTATGGGGTATCCTGTGATGGAATCTAAGTATGACCTAATTTTGTGGATACTTTGCATGTAAACAATTGCTTAATTACATATTATGTCTAGCGTTATCTAATCATTGAAAAGGCATTCTCGTAACGTACCTGTTTTTTAGCGAATAGCATGGCATTATGTGATTTGTTTGCTAGAGCTATTTGATATAAACGTGCGCTGTGTGACCTAGTACATAAGCAGAGCGCCTTTGTTAGAATAAAACTGATAACCAAATCTAATCTATAAACCTGAATGTAGTCAATATCGATGTCTAAAAACTTACAGCATGATATGATTCGTGTAAGTAGTCAAGATAATATGATTTGTTGCAATCCCTGAAAAAAGTATGCATAATTGTGTAAGGACGTGTTTTCACATATTGATGGGATTGATTATCAAAGTTGATCATTATGGTTCAATATAGAAAAGACGTTTTTTTAGAGTGTTTGCGATTAGGCATCCAAACTGCTTACGTGATGATATGTAAGTTAAATAAGCAGTTTGGAATCTGCAAATTCACACAGTTAAGTTTAAAAAGAACGGACACTTTTAAAAAGCAGCATCAAACATTTATTTTTCAACCCCAACGGTGTCAAACATTTATAAGCGTGAGCGAAACAAATAACCGTGAAATTACTTGACTGGTGATATGGAACTTAGATGTAACAGAACATGTTATAAAGCTTTCATAAGGCCTGCATAAGAGATAAGACAATTGTCATTACCATATGCGACAATCTAAAAAGAGCATGAAAAAATCCTTTTTCAAGGCCGACAGTGCGAATTATTTATAAGCACTAACGAAACAAACAGGTATGAAATTACCTTGGCTGGTGATGAAGGATATCGGATTGTTTACTGCAAGCCTGCAACATGCAGTGAATGGGAAAGACATCATGAAACCATCTCAGGCGTATAATATATATATATATATATATATATATATATATATATATATATATATATATATATATATATATATATATATATATATATATTATATATATATATATATATATATATATATATATATATATATATATATATATATATAAAGAGAGCGAAATTTCCTCTAGTGCTTGCTGTACGATCGCTGGCAAACTGACAATTTGATTGCCACATCCTACACACGTGTCGTAGGCTTCCACATGCTCAAGATAACCCCTGACGCCAAGTAATCAATCTATGAATGCAAGTATAATAATTACTAAATAGATTAGGGATTCCGGTTTTAATTAGTCGCACCTGATGATCCCAGTTGGCTGGGCGAATTCTAACTGTAAATAGCCAAAGGTCGAATAAAAATAGCAAAGCACACACACAAAGTGGTGCATAGGCAACACTGTATCATTAGCAAAGATGCTATGGTCAATCGAGATCATATATTCAAATCCAACCCAGCTTCGCCGTAGAATGGCATGTCAGATAGCTAATAGCTGGCTAGATTATTCCAGGTCTGACATGCCATTCTATCAGCAAAGCTAGATTGGCAGAACAGTTAACAGGATTATTTCAGTGGTCGACTTCTGAATTATCTTCCATTGTGTTATTATCATCTCATTACACTGCAACCCCATGATTGGTTTCTGCGCATCTACTGATAATTCCGTCTGTGCATGAGATGATTTGTTACGGCAGTGCTGGAAAGTAGGTTTTCTGCAAGAGTGTGTTGTTAGAATAAAGTCAGTAGTTATATGCAAGCATAAGACTGAAAACTGAGTTCTTCATCAGAACCATAAGAGGGTTTTAAATTTGAATGTAAAGAATGTTTGAAATTTTAGTAAAACTGAAGAAGTTCAAAGTCGCAACTGTTATTAGGTACATGTTAAGTGTTTTATAAAAAGGAAAGGTGATTAAAAGACATAAAAGATAGATAAATGTTGCACCATTTGAAAAGGAATGAGTCCATGTTTATGCCAATCAGTAACAATGGGTTTGGTTGTAAGATATTCAAAAACAAATTGCACACATGAATGATTATATGAAAGTAACAAAGTGGCAGGCTATACATACCAGTAATAAATAAAGAGTAACTGTTTTTTCTTTAAAAAAAATCTTTTTAGGCTGTTAAAGGCTACTTTGTGACACACAGATCACATGATTTAGTAGATTTGTGTCACACAAAATAACATTTAACAGTTCAGTTAGATATTTTTTTTAAAGGCTCTTTTGGAGCAATTGTTGTTTGCGTATACAGAAGACCTGTTGGTTCAGACAAAGTTGCGCGTCCCCAATCTGTTACAACAGATGCAAGCGGTTCACGTATGTAAAACCCGAAAATCTGAAAACCAAAAATGGGGTCTAATTTTGCGTCTAATTTTAAATTTTGCCTAAGTATATAATCTCTAATAACAAACCTAAAGTATATGACATATGATATTAATACATTGTGAGATGTAAGCTAAAGTATTCTACTTAATAAATTTGTCACCAATCACACTCTAATCCAAGTCCTAAAATTCGGCCCTTCCCTCCCCATGTACACGTTTCATATTGATAAAATATACAAGATAAGAACCAAATAAAAGAGTGTATGATTCTATGTAAATTTAAGATACTCTCTGTACACTCCTTGACTTCCTCTTTACGACACACTAATTAAAATGCAATATTCGATATTATTTCCTTTCCAAACAAAATACACGTTTTCCATCTTAAATACTTTGCCTCCTTTTTCTGTTTCCATCCGACACCAAAAGCAAAACACAAAGTTCTGGTTATACTTTTTTTTCTTTCATTCGAAGGCTAGAAGGGTTGAAGGTTGCTACTGTTGGGTATTGAATTCGTGGGGTTGTGATTGTCTTTCTTGTTCTCTTTTCCTCTCTATCTCGTTAAACAGCAGGTACCCCCCAACACATTCTTGTTTCCTTTGTCCATTCAACACATACACATACATGCTAATCCGAATTAAATACACATAAAACCTAACAGTTAACATGCTACTCAGATCTTTTTATTGCGTACTGTTCGTTAATCTATATGCGACACTTGAAATCATAACTTAACTTGCTAAAAACCTTATGTATACGATCTGTTGTACCTGTCCTAATCGACTTCTTTAAAACATGTTAAGATCAATTTTAGGCTCATTAAACATTAAATTCAAATCTGGAAATCTTTCTATTTTGTTAACGAGGGCAAAAGGGTCTAAGGTTTCGTATTCGTTATTTCGTGTGTGTGTGTTTCATAAGAGCTGGGTAACATGCGTACATATTGAGTATGGAACCTGTATAAATCATGCATGCTAAATAAGATTTAAACATATTTACCATTTAAGAAACTTGAGTACTATAAAAGATTTGTAAACGTTGGTGTGTCTTGGCTATTTTGCATGATAAAGTCGACACAATAAAACAACACAAGACCCTATGTATTCAACTATATAATCTGGTAAACGCCACATGAAATCATAGACTAAACATTCTAAAACCTGGTATATATGACTGTTGTTTTTCCCCTGTTTTGATCAACCCATGTGACTGAAGTTGGACCCATTATTATTCATCCCTCAACCTGACATGTGAACCCTCCATTAGACCATTTAATACGCTTCACAAATCTGGAACCCAAGTGCGTACATGTCAACGAAGGCTAGGTCTGCTTTGTG
The DNA here is from genome assembly GCA_030686995.1 of Artemisia argyi. Taxonomy (NCBI): domain Eukaryota; kingdom Viridiplantae; phylum Streptophyta; class Magnoliopsida; order Asterales; family Asteraceae; genus Artemisia; species Artemisia argyi. The sequence goes on along the minus strand of CM060700.1, from coordinate 240,586,107 downwards.
ATTTATGTGGAGTGTGTATATGTCGTTATTGTTGTGTTTGTGTGTGTGAGTTTTGTGTCGACATATAGAGTATTTTAAACATGTGTATTAATGGCTAAATGAGTCTATGTAACATGTATCTAAACCAGATCTAAAAGAGGTTTGACATTAGGATATTTTAGTCTCGTGAAGGGGGTCGTGGGTAGGCTTATTATGTTCGGTCATGTTGGCTTTGTTGAGGGGCGAGAAAGGGGTAAACTAGGGTGTGTTTCAGCTTGTTATTTCAAATGGGTGAGTCGAATGTATAGGCTGTTATGTGTTGTCGTATGGATCTGATTATAAGCTTAACAAATAAAGAGGGTAGGGTGATGAGGCGAAAAATGATCCATTTTTAGGGGGTGATTTAAGCCGGAATTTGAATTTATTTGATCAAATATTGCCCTAAATCGTTCCTTTTGTGATTTTAGGTACTTTGGGAGTGAATTCTGGAAAATGAAGCATTTTGGACGTTTTTGGAGCATAAAAGTGAAGAAAACGGCAAAGTCTTAATTTTCCTTGCTGGGAACAGTACCTGACGGCGTCAAGAGCAATTTGATGACGGCGTCAAGAGCAAAAATGGTGACGGCCCAGTGGAAACGTGAGGACGTCAAATCAAGGCCGTCAAGAGTAAAAGTGGTGACGGCCCAAAACAGCAATACACATGACGGTGTCAGATCTGGATCTAGGCAATCCGATTATATTTTTGGCGGCGGGTTGACGGCGTCAGAACTTTCTTCTTGACGCCGTCACCTTAGAAAATCTATATATAGTCTTTGCAATTTTCATTCTAAAGAGAGGAGAATTTTAGGGTCGACTTGAATAAACCCTAGCTTGTTTTTAACAGTATTTTCAAGGGTTTTCACCCCTTGAAACCCTTCATGTTCAATTAAGATAAGTATCCTTTCAATCCATTCAATATGTCTATGTGTTGTTTGAATATATCATACGCTTGTCTTGATTTTAACATGCTAGGCTAGATCTCTTGTGTGTTTGTTTAGATGTAATGAAATCCAGATGTTGATTATAGGTTGATTGCTTGTTTATAGTTGTATTGGATGAATGATTTCGATGTTAGGCTTAAGAAAACTGGCAGACTTCCATTGTGTGACATGCTTGAACGTCTTAAGAAACATGAACCAATGCGTACTAAGGTTTTTATGGTTGTATTTAATGCATGAGCGAATTCTAGTGATCCCATGTTAGGAGCTTCTTGCAGGCTCGACATAGGAGTGAAGTAGGAGCTTCATAGAGTTGGGGAAGTACGTACGCCACCCCACGATTGGTATTAAGTAATATAACCCGTCATCCACGCAACTGTAACAAACAATTAACCTGTAAAAGATATCTAGGGAGTAGTGAAATCTAAGTAAACACAATTCTCCCATTTATTGTTCACACCACTAGTTAAATTAGTTTTATTTTCATTTTTGTTATTTTATTTTGATTGCATCTTAGTTATTGGGTTAGTTGAATAGCAACTAATTCCGCCCACTCTTCCAGAACCCGAGATTTTTACTTGCTTTCATAAAAATACAAAAGGAATCATCCCTCACCTCTAGACCTAGTTTTTAGGCTTTCTAATCCTAGCGACACTATTCCTGAGTTGAACGATCAATCCCCTGGTACTTGTCACTATACTATACTACAACGATCAGGTACACTGCCTGGTGGGGGTTGTAAGCTTCTCGAGATCCCTCGAGAGGTAAAGCCTGGTGCAATTCCCACGCATCAAGTTTTTGGCGCCGCAGCCCAGGGAAATAGTTATTGTCTACGTTAGAATTTCTTTTAATTAGGTCTACTTGCTAGATTCCTTTCTAGTAACACTTTATTTTTATTTTTAGTTTTTTTTAGTGTATCTATTTCTTCGTGTCTTTGTTCGTAACTTTTACCATCCGACATCATGGAAGGTGGTAACCTCTTTGAACCCATCAACCCACCACAACAAGACCACCTACAAAACCCACCACTAATTAACCAACCTCTTAGGCCCCGAACCCTAGGAGAGTATTCCTGACCTAGTACCATGGCTATCGAAACATTATTGGGCTCACCCAAGGAGCCAATGTGTCTCCCTTGCGATCCGAAACCATCCGGTTGGTGCAAAGCGGATGTGCATTCCATGGACTTCGTTCCAAAGATCCTAATCAACATCTCAACGACTTCCTTAGAATCGTAGATTCTATAGACCTTGATGTTACAACTAGAGAGTTGACCCGATTACGCCTATTCCAATTCTCTCTACGTGATCAAGCTAGTCAATGGCTTGAACGTTTACCCGCGGGATCTATCACCTCATGGGATGATCTCACCACTCGTTTCCTTGCTTAATTTTTCCCACCGGGGAGAACTACCAAGCATAGAAATGATATCTTGATGTTCCAACAACGTCAAGGTGAAACTCTATATGAAGCATGGACTCGTTTCAAGGACTTACTCAAAAAATTCCCTCATCATGGCATAGATCTTTGGCTCCAAGTCCAAATCTTCTATGACCATATCGATCTCTCCACAAGGCGAACCATTGACCAATCTGCCGGTGGTAAGCTACGTGATCTAAGTGCGGAAGAATCATGGGAACTCATAGAAGATCTTGCTCTCTATGACAACGAAAGTTGGAATGATCCCCGTGATTTGAACAAAATGGTCAAGGCAATATCCTTGCCTTCGAACAATTCTAGCACTCCCGACCGTAGGATCATGGAACTTGAGGACCATGTCAAGTTTCTCATGAAATCTTACGAAGCTCCTAAGCCTTCAAGCCAAGTGAATAAAATCACTTCTTCATGCGAATTATGTAGTGGTCCCCATGACACTCGTGATTGCGTGGAACTCCCCGGAACAGCTTTTGCGGACTACGCATCCTTGTGTACCGACGAAGCGGGAGATAAGTGGTACACTTTCAAACCCGAGCCAAACCCTTACGGTGATTCCTACAACCCTTCTTGGAAAAATCACCCGAACCTTAGGTGGAAACAAAACCAAAATAATTCTTCCAATCCGCCTAATCGTTACCAACCAAACGGTCCACCCTCCAACCGTACTTTCAACAACAATCCTTCTAATAACTATGGTAGTACCAACAATCTTGAAGGATTGATGTCCAAGTTTATGGCATCTCAAGAAGCTCGCATAGTTAAGTTTGAAACTGAATTCAACCAACAACAAACGGAGATGACCAATAAGATTGACAACTTGTTGAAAGCCCTCAACAACCAAGCGTTAACTACACCTAGGAAGGACACTAGGGACGCCAATAGCGGAATCCAAACTAAGGACCCCTCACCATCCAAACACGTCCACTTTGTCAATGTTGTCACCATTAAGCCAATTGATAAGGAGATAGAAGAAAGTGATAGGGATGAAGTTGGAGTAGAAACCGAGACTAGGGATGAAATTAAGGAAGTTGAGGTTAATAAGGGAGAAAAGTTAGAGGAAGTAGAAACTGTAGAAGAGTACTTTGATAAGTTGCCCACCAAGGAAGAACGGGAATATCACAAGGATTTATTCAATGATCCCGAGACACCATATATCCTTGGTTCACCCCTTATTAAAGTAGGAGATCCCTCTAACATTAACATACCATGCAACAATGGGCATATGCATGTATGGACAGCTTATATCGATCCTAGGTCTCCTGTAAACATCATGACTAGGACTTATTATAATTGGGTACTGAAGAAACAACTTGGTTATAGGATAATGCCCAACAAGAACTTGCTAAGTAACTTTGTAGGTAGAGTGAAAGGATTGTATGTGATTGTCAGAAACTTCACTTATGAGACCGATTTTATGATAATGGAGGATACTCGTCCGGTGATAGATGATTGCTTAAGTCAAGTAGTGTTCGGAAAACCGTTCTTTGAGGCCACTAAGATGAGTTATGATCCGACTCTAGGGATAGTTAGGTTCAAGGAAGAGAATGATGAGATTGCCTACCAAATGCCCTATAAGATTGAACAATACCGCCTCCTATCGAACATAGAAAAGGAACACAAACAAGCGGCTTACTATAGGAATGATGAGGATAGACGTAGAGGAGTAGAGTATGTGATGAATAGGATACTTGGTTTTTACAAAGAATGCTTGAAACTAGGTCCGGAATACAAAACTAATATAGGAGATGACCTAGAGAGTGAAACCAACGATGAGGTCACGTAGTAGCCCATGACCTTGAGTCTAGCTACAAGACTCGTAAATAAAGAAAAGCGCTTCTTGGGAGTCAACCCATGTTTTGTGTGATTTTTATCTTGTTTGATTGTTATTTGTTTCCGTATGCATGCTTTATTTTTATTGTTGGTAGATCATGTTTCAAAACTAAAATGGTGAAAATACTTTATTTTGTTGTTTGGCTTTGTCTTAACTTCATCCAAAGGTATTTCGCAAAAGATAAGTGTAAGGGGAAACCCCAAATATGTTTTTAAGAAACAAAATTAATCATGATTCTCCACAATATTAAATGAACATATATATTCGTATTTGTTAGAGTCAAATGCTTGTTTCGAGTCATAATGATGTTTTGCAGGATTTTCCAGGAAGTAGGACATAAGTTTTTCCAGAAATTTTCCGGAAACTTAACGTAATGATTTCTGCAGGTCACTTCTGACGGCTTCAGGAAGCAATTCCTGACCGCGTCATGTGTAAAATTATGGAAATTTTGCTAGTTTTGTTTTTCTAACGGAGTCTTAAAGTTTTTGTTAATTCTTTAGTTCTATAAAATCCAAGAAATCTGCAAACATTTATTCCACAAGCATTATATCCCTTTTAATTCCTAGAAAACAATTTAAGATATATATGTTATTTTTCTAGGATTATTAGTATATATAGATTGCCACCGATTTTACGCGAGGTTGCCTTGTTTGTTTTCTCAGGTTTAACAGGTTATGTATGACAAGAAGATGATTTATATTCTGGAAGGGAAGCTTTGATTGTTCATTTTCTTGGAGGAAGATCTAACCATGTTACCACACTATCCATACCGAGCGAATCAGGGGAGTATTTGATTTCATTCTTTTACCTATTTCACTTTTACATTCTTTAATTGAACATTGGGGACAATGTTCATCCTAAGTGTAAGGGAAAGGTAAATGATGATACCTTATAGGATACACTTTCACTTGAATTTGTTTGTTTGATGGTAGGTGTGTAATAAAACTATGAGAAATACTTGTTAGTGTAATTTTAGCGCCAAATTTAAAATTTTTTACAACATTTAGGAGTGAAACTTTAGCCATAGCAAGCGTCTCATGGATAGGAGATTGTATGACTAGCACAAAACCATATCATTCAGAAAAATTTTCCACCCAAATATGTGAGGTTCGCCTTTAGATTTGATAGGGAAAGCATTTACTATTAGTGCTTATGAGTGTACCGGTAGCATTTAGATTCAAGAACTTGCGTTAGTGATGCATCCCGAGACCGCTAGTGAGACTACATTCGTGTAGTAGGATTTACTACATGATAAGAGGCATTAAGATCACCCTTGTGTTTAAACTCGTATCATAATTACTTGACCATTTAAGTCATATTACTTGACTAGTTAATTAAATTAATTTTTCCCACACCTTAGCGTTGTACTCATTTTTAGTACACGAAACCCCTAGTACACCCCTCCGAGCCTATCTTTTCGTTTCTAACTTTAAGCATCTTACTTAAAGGAAGAATTTGTTACACCCCACTTAAATGTACAACCAAATCGCCTTAGCCTTCCGTGTATGCACTCATCTTTAGTGCATTATTGTTATTTGTTTAAACCCTTAGTTAATTATCTAATTGATTACATGGTTACTAAGTCGAATCATATCCTTGTACATATTGTTTTGGGACGATTGGGACTCGTGGGTAAAGTACTTATTTTATGGAGTAATGGGGAAGAACATCATATATTACCCCCATATGTGCGTTAATCTTAAAAGTACTCCAAGTGTTTTGATTATCTTAATTCGAGTCATTAGATTAGTTTATTGTAAAGTATGTAAAAATTCAAGTGTAAGGGGAATGTTTATTCCCTATGATGTATTATTTTGGATGGTAGGGTAAGAGTGTATGCAAAATAATAATAATAATAATAATAATAATAATAATAATAATAATAATAATAATAATAATAATAATAATAATAATAATAATAATAATAATAATAAAATATAAAAATAGAAAAAATTAAAAATTAAAAAATTAAAAAAATTAAAAAAAAAATAGAAAAAGAAAAGAGAAAAAACATACGGACTACCATCCCGTTTCATTCTATGTTTGTTTTATGTTTTTGTTATTTTTGATTTATTAGCTTAAGTCGAGTCTAGTCTTGGCTTACCAACGCCATACTGTACATGTAATTAACCTAGATGATTAACTCGCCACCAATAAAGATTGCCTATATCCAACAAAACCGTGTATTCCATATCCCTACACCTAACGTTATAACCCTTTAAAAGACCTCTTTGATAGTTTATCCTAGGTGCTTACGTCATGTGGTGGAGGTTTGATCCTTTCTCAAGCCTATGGTAATCTATGCTATGACAGGTAGTGATAGATGTTTTCCATTTCCATATTGTGATAAATACTTTATTACACCCGAGAGATGTGAGTATCTAAACACTATTTGTGAGGTGCTAGTATATGACCTTCGTGCTTGTCTTTGGTCTTTAGTGGAACGATTCTTTGTTGTAACTACTTTTATATTAGTGTTAAATGACCCCTAACTTGTATTTTGACTAGAATAAAAGCGCATTTGCTTGAGGACAAGCAAATCTCAAGTGTAAGGGTATATGATGAGGCGAAAAATGATCCGTTTTTAGGGGGTCATTTAAGCCGGAATTTGAATTTATTTGATCAAATATTGCCCTAAATCGTTTCTTTCGTGATTTTAGGTACTTTGGGAGTGAATTCTGGAAAAGGAAGCATTTTGGACGTTTTTTGAGCATAAAAATGAAGAAAACGGCAAAGTCTTAATTTTCCTTGCTGGAAACAGTACCTGACGGCATCAAGAGCAATTTGATGACGGCGTCAAGAGCAAAAATGGTGACGGCCCAGTGGAAACGTGACGGCGTCAAATCAAGGCCGTCAAGAGTAAAAGTGGCGACAGCCCAGAACAACAATACACATGATGGTGTCAGATCTGGATCTAGGCAATCCGATTATATTTTTGGCGGCGGGTTGACGGCGTCAGAACTTTCTTCTTGACGCGGTCACCTTAGAAAATCTATATATAGTCTTTGTAATTTTCATTCTAAAGAGAGGAGAATTTTAGGGTCGACTTGAATAAACCCTAGCTCGTTTTTAACAGTATTTTCAAGGGTTTTCACCCCTTGAAACCCTTCATGTTCAATTAAGATAAATATCCTTTCAATTCATTCAATATGTCTATGTGTTGTTTGAATATATCTTACGCTTGTCTTGATTTTAACATGCTAGGCTAGATCTCTTGTGTGTTTGCTTAGATGTAATGAAATACATATGTTGATTATAGGTTGATTGCTTGTTTATAGTTGTATTGGATGAATGATTTCGATGTTAGGCTTAAGAAAACTGGCAGACTTCCATTGTGTGACATGCTTGAACATCTTAAGAAACATGAACCAATGCGTACTAAGGTTTTTATGGTTGTATTTAATGCATGAGCGAATTCTAGTGATCCCATGTTAGGAGCTTCTTGTAGGCTCGACATAGGAGTGAAGTAGGAGCTTTATAGAGTTGGGGAAGTACGTACGCCACCCCACAATTGGTATTAAGGAATATAACCCGTCATCCACGTAACTGTAACAAACAATTAACCTGTAAAAGATATCTAGGGAGTAGTGAAATCTAAGTAAACACAATTCTCCCATTTATTGTTCACACCACTAGTTAAATTAGTTTTATTTTCATTTTTGTTATTTTATTTTGATTGCATCTTAGTTATTGGGTTAGTTGAATAGCAACTAATTCCGCCCACTCTTCCAAAACCCGAGATTTTTACTTGCTTTCATAAAAATATAAAAATACAAAAAGAATCATCCCTCACCTCTAGACCTAGTTTTTAGGCTTTCTAATCCTAGCGACACTATTCCTGAGTTGAACGATCAATCCCCCGGTACTTGTCACTATACTATACTACAACGATCAGGTACACTGCCTGGTGGGGGTTGTAAGCTTCTCGAGATCCCTCGAGAGGTAAAGCCTGGTGCAATTCCCACGCATCATAGGGTGTATTTTAAGTCACGAACAAGAATGGGTATGAATGTGATTGCATGTTAATTTTATGGGGCGTGAGGTTGTGTTGTATGTGTGTGGCGTATAATGGTTGAATGTATGTGCATGAGTGAATCGTATGGGTTATATTGGAATATAAAATCATGGGTTATGTCTATACGTGTGAGTGCATGCGTGTTGCATAGAGTGAAAATCAACCAGGTCTTGTTGCCTTGTGTCTTGTGTTTGTGTGGCAGGTTGTAATTGCATTTGTGTTTGCTAGTATTATCTACCTAGTGTAAGAATTAATATATGTGTATCTTAATAATTAAAACTTGCATGCATGTGTATGTCGTGGACGAATTTGTAAGAGCATGAGAATGTAGTATTATGTGTCAGTAACGTGTGTCATGGAGTGAGTAAAACATAGTGTTGTTTAACTTGTTGCACTCTTTATTGGTTTTGCTTTACTATTTTTTATCGCCTTAACCTACCTTCTAATTCGGTATCACCCTAAATCTCAAATTCGGCTAAACCTAATTTGGGATCACATTTATAATCTAATTAAATTATGCATTAATTAATGGAACCCTAAACCTATGTTTTGAACATTTTAACCTAAGTAAACCCTATATATGAAGACGTAATTAATAACAAGCATTAAAAATTCGTTATGATATTAAATAAGCGTATGAGTAATATGTAATTATAATTCGTGTAGATTCGGTGAAGAAGGAGTGATCCACCTTTCCTTGTGTTCATTTTTCGTTTGCTTTCATTTCCTAAGGTACAGATATTCCGCCTTTTTAGTAAAGGCCATCTTTCTCTCTTTTGTTTAATATTTCGATTATGATCCCTTCAGTTAAGCCATTGCTATGTTCCCTTTGTTTGATTCATGTTTGTTGATACTTGATATTGATATGAGCTTGATATTCGTTTGCATGCTATATTTCTTTTCTATAGCATTCTTGATTCTATGTCCATTATTTGTATATGATTTGATTAATTTGTAGCCAGTCATGGGGAGTCCATGGCCTTGCCACTGATGCACCAGTGGTATTGACACTATCTGTGGAGGTGGGTTTTAGTCCACAGCGTTCCCTTTAAGCTAGCTATTCAGGCCTATATTTATTATTGTATATGTTTACTTAGCCTAGATCTTTGTGCAAATATATCTGTTCTGCAGGGGGTGTATGGATGTATCCTAGGTACTTTGTTTAGTATTATTTGGTGAATGGTTTAGTGTGTGCAATACACTCCATTTCACATTAGTACATTGGAGTTGCAAATCCTTTGTGCAATTTGTATGATTATCTAGGCATTTCTTTGTTATCATTTGACATACTTATATTTCTATTCTCTTTATGCTTATTATTCGTTTGTATTCTCTTTGCTTATGATTACATCCATTTCATATTTCTTCTAATGAATCCTTGATTCATTATCACATAAGCTATATTTCGTTGACCTTTATCTTAGCAGGTTCTCGTGGACTCTTATTCGTCTATTCTTTTCGTTTATGCTTATTACCTATCTTTGTTTATATCTGTTCACTGAGCGTTAGCTCAGCCCCATTTTCTTTTCTCTGTGGCAGGTAATAAGCGGGAAGCGGGGCTTTGAGTAATGAGTGTAGGATGCTAGAAGACCTATACTTAGGTGCTGTTTATTTTTCACTTAATGGGCCACATGTGAAGGAATCTTTATCTAGAAGATTAAAAATGGTGTTTCTTTTTCTCACTTAATCTATATAAGGCTCTTGTTCTGGAGAGGGTTTAAAATGGAAGTCTCCACATCCAGACACAACAACACTCTCTAGTGACCCCACTTTGACAAATCTACCCTAATTCTTTTTGGCGCTAAACTTTTTATTTTTTCCCTCCTTCACCAGTATAAGACAACATCTCTCCCTCTTTCTCACATCAACATCACTCCCTCACTTGTTCTTTCCAATCCTATTCATCCCATGTATTAAAGGTACCATTTTGGTTCATTCTCAAATTTTTATAACATTACTCAAATGTCAAATAATAAAGTTTCTTTTTATATGTCCTTCATAGGTATAATTTTTCATTTGTCCTTCAATAGGTTTCATGGCATTAAATTACTTATATTTGCTAGTTGTTGTTGAGGGTTAAAACCTGTTATTTGAAATATCATGTTAGATTTCGAAAGCTCATGTTTTAGTCTAAACAAAACATATTACTTTTTGGTTTTAAGGTACTGATTATGAACAAGAAAAACCCATGTTCATTATTTTATCTTTTTTCTTTTTTGGAGCAAATGACTAATTTTGGGTACATTTTTAAGGTATGGAAGATAACAGTAACTCAAAAAGAAACATGGAAGAAAATATTAATTCAAGCAAAACAAAAAGAAACAGGGTTAGTTGGAAGCCCATTAGCATAGTGAAAACATTTCTTGAAGAATGTCTTCACGAGATTGCTATTAACGGGAGAGAAGGTGTGGGTTTAAAAGTACTTTCATGGAAGAAAGTTGCGCAAGTTCTTAAGGATAATCATAATTTTGAGGTTGACCAAAAACAGATGAAAAATCACTTTGATTATCTCAAGATTAAGTACACAGCATGGTTGTCGCTAAGAAACAAGACGGGAAATATCTATGATGAATCAACAAACACATTTAACCTGTCAGAAGAGGAATGGAAGATAGAAATTCTGGTTAGTTAATATATTCTTGAATCTGTACCTAGCTTGTTTGTTAATTTATTTATATGATAATAGCTTCTTTATTACAGAAAAATAAGAATGTCGAGTCACTAAAAACTACGACATTACCATTTCCGGAACTTTGTGCACCACTTTTTGATGGAACTTTGTCTACTGGTATAAAAAGTAATGGCCCGAGCTCAACAGATTCTAGGCGGGTTGTTGAGCCCCATGTAGTTGAAGATGGTGAAGATATTGAGGTTGTGAATATCGAGTCTCCAACACCCCCATGTTCCTCTCGGCTTCCTTGTCATTTGGGTAAAAAAAAAAGGTAAACAAATGGATGTAATGGAAGAAGAAATCTTGAGTGTTCTAAAAGTGATAGCTGATAAGACAATTCAGCCTGGACCGTCTCCAACATCTGAATCATCTCTAAAACCACCTTCAATTGAAGATTGTGAAAATAAGTTGAATGGCCTTGAGTGGGATGAAACTGACCCGTTGTATGAAACCGCGCTTGCAATATTTTGTGACCCAAATGACCACTACAGGGAAGGTTGGATGAAACTAAAGCCGGAGAGGTGTATCAATTGGGTAAAAATGATTGGACGTAGTAAAGGGTTCATCCAATAATATAAACATGTATTTCGTATTATGGTATTTTGTTAGAAATATGTAGACCTTTAAACATGTCTATATGGATGTTGTAGTTATGGTCTGTATTTTGGGTAGATGTCCTATGAACATGTATTTTGGGTAGATGTCCTATGTTAAAGCTTTTGATGAATGTATGGTTATTATGTTATGTTGTATGTACTGGTGCTTTTTTCTTTGACATGTATGTGTTCCAAAGTTTATGTAATGGTGTAGAGTTAGGCAAAAGGATAAAAATGTCAATTGTTGTTACAAGAGGTTCATAGGGAAAAGAAAAAGAAACAAGATTTTATTTAGTTGCACTTGTTCCAGCCAACCATGCCATATGTGGAAAGATGCCTTATCTAGAGAGAGAAATAAAAGAAACAACACCTTAGTGTTTCCCCATTGTTATGGATTTTCAGACTTAATACTTTGAATTGTCACTTTCCTTAGACTTATGCATTTCGAATTATTTTCCCTTTGTTTAGCCCTGGTTAAGGATATACTTTTTTAAGTCATCGTTTCATATGACTTGTTATTTATCTTTTAATAAAGACTTCCGCTTGCATTGTTATGTTCTGATTACACACCATAATGTTACATTCTAGTCCTTTTCGGGTTGGGGTGTTACAACGTAGTACACCCTCAGCAAAACGTCTTAAAAGTGCCTATTTTACCATGATGAGCATATCAATATTTTCCACAATAAAAGGACAAAGCTTATTTCGGATAGTAAAGCTTAAGATGGAAACTAAGGTGGTGTATGGCTAACCTTCTCAATAAATCGTATAGATGTTTGGATTAATGCCAATCAAGTCCACACATTGTAGCAGTACCTGCTCCTTTCCACACTTCAGATCCATCATCATTGCCAAGATCATCATCATTGCCAAGGTACCATCCATCATCGCTGCTTCACCTTACGCAAAATTTATAGTTCACATCTGTGCAGGAAAGCAAACAAAAAGATGAATACAAAATTAGAAAAAGAAAAACAACTTAAGGGAGTGCTTGGGATTGCTTAATAAGAGTGGCCATCTACCTTAAATGTAGTGTAACATGGGTTTCTAAAATTGCCAATCCATAACGCAAAATTTTTCACCTGCAAGACACCATAAACGCTTTCATGAAAAGTGAGCTCATAAAAGGATGAAGTTGATGCAAAAGAAAGAAAGAGACAGCATATCTCAAACTGCTTATCAAAAAAGCTTTTTTTTTTTTTTTTTGCGTCCTTTATAAAAGGATAAAGTTTGAAAAAGAAAGAAAGAAACAACTTATCAAAAACTGCTCTTTCAAAGCTCAATCTTTTTTTTAAAAAAAAATCATTGACCCTGAACATGTGATTCCAATAGATTCACAAAACTTCGCACCAATCTCTTAAACAGGTATCCTAAAACATATAAGTGGCACTCGACTTGCGTATCTTGGTGCGGTCAGAGTTGCACTCGCGACCCGTCGCTGCGTTGGAAGTGGCCCTACGATGGGAGTGTCACCAACTTTGTGCACCTCATAACTGGAAGAATCGCTGGTCTTATCTCAGACTGCCTCATCAAGGAAGCTAAGAATTTTGGGCCCGGAACTATATTCTGCAACAACATGAAAGTGCGTTTATAACATTTAAAAGATAAAAGTAAATGACACAATCACAATTAGGGAAACCAATAATTTAGCCCAAATACCATTTACAAAAGTACTTCAGCTTTAATAGGCTGATTTGAAAGATCACTTGGATTGTGAATGACATAAGGTGGTGTATGGCTAACCTTCTCGATAAATCGTATAGATGTTGGGATTAATGCCAATCGATTCCACACATTGTAGCAGTGCCTACTCCTTTCCACACTTCATTGAAACCCAACACTACGTTGTTGTCAATGACATAAGGTGGTGTATGGCTGATGTTTGGATTAATGCTAATTGAGTCCACACATTGTACCAGTACCTGCTCCTTTCCACACTTCATTGAAACCCAGCACTACGTTGTTGTCAATGCCTTCTCATACATCTTCATTATCACACATTCACAGACTCAGGTAAGGCTGGTCTGCGATGGCAACAGTCCCTACAATACAGAGCATTTCAGTCATCAAACAACAAAAAAAAAAACGATACTAAAGAGATCTTCCTAGCTAATGTTAAAGTTTCAACGGTTTTCTGGACAACAAATTTTCGGACAGTAAAGCTTAAGATGGAACCTAAGGTGGTGTATGGCTAACCTTCTCAATAAATCGTATAGAAATTCATCGCATTATATAACTGAGTACTATTTGTCTATTGCATTTTCAAATGACAGTCTCACACATAATCAGGTTCTACACACCTTATGCGTTTCTTGGCAAGCCTCTTTCTTTCTTTCCCTTCTTCTTTGAGTTCTTCGCGTTATAATATTCCCCTTCAACAGCTTACTCGTCACTTCCATCTTCAGTTTCTGGTTGAACAATCAAAAGTATTAGTCAGACATATTCCACTACCAGCACCGCATATGGAGTATGGGTAAGTATCTGAAATTGAAAATGCTTTACTTCTACACACCGTCGGTACAAAGAAAGTCAACATGCATATGGAAAAACAGCAATACGAAAAACAAATATATACTTAAATTTGTCTAAAAAACTACAACACATAAACTACAACTAACATTTGTCTATCGAATAGGAAAAGGTTTAGGGTTCGACTTTACGAAACTTTTAAACGCTTAACTCACCTTTTCGTCAGTTAATTTTCGATTTTTACAGCTAAACGGTAAGCCGTACGAAGCTCTTGTTTCGTCATCCGATCCACTTCTATATCGTATCACCTGCACTTGTTCTTCGAATCTGAAAAGAAACATGACAAAGCTCAAAAAAGTATTCCACAAAAATAATTTCCACTGAAATCAGATTAGAAAAAGGACATAGAATGGCAATACTGACTCATATTAAAAAAAACAAAGATAATTGGAGATCATAAAATCCGTTGGTAAATATACGCAAATTTGACTGTTTTTAGTTCAACTCAATTATCAAGACCCTAATTATGAAAACCCCAGTTATCAAACCCCCCAATTAAACCCTAATTATGAAAACCCTGATTATGAAAATCAATCAACTATCAAACCCTAATTATCAAAACCCCAACTATCAAAATCCCTAATTAACAAAAGCAACGGCAATTATCAAAACCCTAATTATGAAAACCCCAGTTATTAAACCCCCCAATTAAACCCTAATTATGAAAACCCTAATTATGAAAATTAATCAACTATCAAACCCTAATTATCAAAACCCCAACTATCAAAATCCCTAATTAACAAAAGACACATACATAATTGTTTGACGCAACGGCAAACATACCTTGATCATCATCATTGGGTTCTCGAAACATGGGAAGAAACATGTGTGTAGAACCAAACCCAGTGTAGCCGAAGATCATCATCATCAGCAGCAGACCTGTGCGTGCGGTTAGGTATGTACGGGTATGTGTGTAGCGGTTAGGTATGTATGATTATCTATGGTATCTATGGGCCAGCAAATTAGTAAACGGGCTACACAAAATAGGCCAAGACTCGGGCCTGATTTTTGGCGGGAAAAACGGTGTCAAAACGACACCGTACGTAAGTAGGTTTAATATAAACATTAATGGGCAGCTCCAGACATTACTATATATATAATATCCCGTCAAAAACGACACACCTATTGTCGTTTAGGCTAGGGGGTTTTAGCCCGGCCCAGTACTGCTGCCCATTTGTTGTTAATGCAAAGATGAAAGCTCAACTAGTGTGGGCTGGATGATGGATACCCAAGTAGTTTAAATAATTAGCCCAGCAAGTATTTGTTGATGGCTTTGTGTTAAAGTCTTAAAGAAATAACGTCCGGTCGTGAGTCGTCCACTATCTTATTTATTTATAAAGAGGTCCTGGTCCAATCCCACGCGATACAACCAAGCGCGTGAGTCAGTGAGTTTATATAAAAAAACATTGCATGTATTTAGTATGTAGTAAAGTAATTTTTTAGCGTGACGCAGTGGCGAAGCTAGGAAATTTTCAATGGGTGGTCGGGATCTAATGTTTTTTTTCGTAACACTATTTTTCGGATAATACCGAAATTTTGGGGGGTCGAAACGAATATACCGAAATTTTTCTACACGAAAACAATATACCCCCTACATCGCAAAAAAAAATTCGAGAGGTCGGGCACCCCTCCCCACCCCTATGTAGCTGCGCCCCTGGAGTGACACGCTTTGTATCGTGATCTATCCCCTCGATCGACTTGGATATAATTACTATATAACTAATAGAGCATCGAATGACGTCAAATTTGCGTCACTTTCTGAAGCCCAAATATTAGCCCACTAGGTTGCTTGGATCTTGGTCCATTAACTGGCACGCTAGAATCTTTTCCTTATAAACCATACGATCCCTTTACCCACAGTTATGGTATGAATTGTTTCAAGATTCTTTGCATTTAGATCGTATCATATAATTTGAGTATTTTTTTACCATTACTATGTAAAAGTATTAGTTCTTATATCATTTTCTAAAATGAGAATTAATTGATTTTTTTTTTCAATTTATTAATCTTACGACAACTTGAAACTTTTAAATGTCGAAAAGAAATATAAATAATGAGTTACATGAGGTGATGTGGATTTGATTAACTACATATGTTTACTTCACATAGTTTCATACATATTTGCGGAAATGTTCGATTTTATTTTGGCACATATTTGCAAAATGCCAAACAATGCACCCTAAACACGCTATAAAAAACTGCCGCCCATTTATGCATAACCAATGCCCCGCTGCAACGCGGCGGCCTAAGCCATCCTCGTTTATTATTAATTTATTATGATGAGCATAGTCCACATACTCCATTTAGCTATAAATACATCAAACAGTGAAACACGTATCAACATCTATGGTCTGTTTTCTAGCCCAAATTCCATTATCTGGGCCCTGATTTAAGTGCTCAAAACTTTCAATCTTTGTCTCTTTATATTTTATGCAAATCTCATCATTCTCATAATCTCATGAGTCATGAACTTGTGATAATTTGGCAAACCACATGCGCATGATATATTACTACTAATATTGGGTAATACCGTAATACAATTGGTTATTTTGGGGGAATGTTAATTTGTGTAATTTGCATAATAATGACTTGATGAGTTTGATTACAATATAAATAATGTCAAATGATCAAACGGGTTTGGCCAAGTACTAACATTAAATGCTAGTCCACAAATAGTATGCACTATAAATAGAGCCATGGGGTATGCGCTATAAATAGGGCCATGTGGTGTGAAAATAACTAAACTCGACATGAACTATCGTTTGAGTAAAATTATGCGGGCTAAAAAAAACATTATTTGGGTTAACTTAATTAACATGAACTCTATCCACGTCGAGTTTCGGGTTGACCCCAATACCTGTGCAAGTGGATTTTTAATTTTTTGTGTTACATATTTTTTTGTTTTCTTTTGTAAAAATTTTACCCATTTTTGTTGTTTTTCGTGTTATAATAGGCTCATTCAGTTGAACCTAGCTAAATCATATCCAAATAACCCAAAAACTGAATAACATGAACCTTTATCAGGGTGGAGGGTGGTCAGGTATAAGTGCGTAAGACTTTTTTCTACAAAACCCGAATAAACCCTTAATCGAGTCAGAGTAACCCGAATGACAGCTCTAACTATGAATAACTCGGCCAGAATATATACCACAAACAACATATATTTTATATATGAATTTATATTTATATTTGTTTGTATGTATTTTACATATCATTTACTTCATACATTTAAGCATTGAAGCTTTCTCCGTATTTGACATATTTTAAACTAAATATTAATTTTCCTTTCTGACCCAAACCTACCAAAAGTAAAGTATAGTACATTAGTACTCATGCTATACCTTAAAAAGTAAATCTATGTACGTTATACACCATGGTTTTAACTTTTAAGTTTAACTCATTTTATTTACTTATTTCCAATATGGTGAATTACGACTTAACTTTGCTTGTGCACTACTATTTTAATAGCCCTCACAGACTTATGGTATATCTTAAATATGTCCTTATAATATTCCACCTTTATATTCAATAATTGCACACTTTTTTCATAAAACCTCCAATAACATAAAGCCAACTTTAGTATGTCGGTAGGGGACTACCAATTTTCCACATAAAATTAAATCCCATTTAATAAATACATAAATAAAATATCGTACCGTTAGAGTTACATGTATCTGCCGTGTGTGGTCAGTGTGATACTTTGCCTATTTTAACACCATAACGTACTTTCATTTCATATATTCTACACACACATTCATCACTAGCTCTCTTATTTCAACATGGCGTTACATAAATTATCACTTTGTTTCTTAATGTTTTTGGTTACGTTAATATGTTGTACCCATGCTAGAACATTTGAAGTTGGTGGTAAAGATGGCTGGACTACCAATCCTTCTGAGAATTATAACAGCTGGGCTGGTAGATTAAGGTTCTTGATCAATGATACGTTACGTAAGTCTCGTTGTTAAGCTCGTGTTCATATGATATTGTTTTCTGTTTCTTGATCATTATTTTATTTGACTTTTTTTTGGTTGTGTGCAGATTTTAAGTATAATGGTGCTGTGGATTCTGTATTGGTGGTGAATAAAGGTGATTATGATGGATGTAATATTAATAATCCGATAACGAAGCTTGATGGTGGTGATTCTACGTTTAAATTGGATCGTTCGGGTCCTTTTTATTTCATTTCGGGTAATAAATCGAATTGTGATCAAGGTGAGAAGATGACTGTGGTGGTTTTAGCTCTTAGAAATAAATCACCGCCACCTGGCACCGCTACTCCGCCGTCTCCCGCCGCAACACCGCCATCGGCCACCATGACACCACCACCGGGTGCCGCTATGCCGCCTTCTCCCACCGCGACACCGCCGTCGCCCGCCATGACACCGCCGTCGCCGCCCACCGTGTCCCCAAGCCTTCCACCTTCACCATCCCCTATTTCAGCCTCCCCACCATCCCCTATTTCAGTCTCCCCAGAATCGTCCCCTGTTTTGTCACCATATGGAACACCTATTTCGACTCCTCCAGGGGGTGCCCCTGCTTTGAGTCCATCAGGGTCATCCCCTGGTCCTGGAGGAGCGGCAAGTGGTCCAGGAGGCGCGGCAGGTGGTCCTGGTGGAGCCCCTGGACCAGGAGGTAGTAATCCGTCGGACGCCAACGCGCCATCTGCCGCGACCCGACCACTTTCGGGTACCATAATGGCATCATTTGTTACTATGATCTTTGGTTTATGGTTGATTAGTTAGACGTTTTAAATATATACATTTAAAAGGTTTAATACTTTGATTATGTTTAAACCTTGAGGTTTATCATGATCTATTTATTTGTCTAGTTTTATTTCTTTTTGTTATTGTTGGATTGATACAAGTAGTTGAGAGTGGTATATATTAATAAAACGAGTGTTCATCTCGACTACGTTGTGAATAAACATCATGTGTATCGGTAGCTAGAAACATTGATGGTGTAATAAATTTGTTTGGTTGTAAAATCTTTGCATTTATGCATTTTTGCTATTATTTATTCTCATTCTATGTTTTTTATGTTACATATAGTAGAAGCTTTGAATAAAGGATCAAAACCTTCAAGCCATTAATTACATTTAAGTTGCTATCTGTAACGCCTTTTCTATTACTGTTATATCAAACTTTACAAGTTAGTATGTATGTAGCAGGAGTTTGGATATGAATGATAATGTAATTATCTGATAATTACTATTTGTAAGGATAGTTATCCCTTAAAAATACATAATTGATATGAAAGTGATAAGATACATAAGGTCAGGGTTTCTCTATCAATCTATAAGCTTTTGAAACATATATTTTAATCAACTTTTAGGGTGAATTTCATATTTTCCTTTTAAGACCTCACTAATTTCATACATAAGTGTCCATTACTCATCAAAAACTCACTTTAGAATTTAATATTTTAAATATAATTGTCCATTTGTGAAAATATGTAATTGTACCTTACTAGTTTTGTTACTAGTTTTGTGTTTGGAAAGTTATTAAGCTAATCTTTAGCATTATTTAAAGAGGTACACTCATAAAGGAATGAACTAGAAGTATATTTGTTCAATTTTAGACATAAAAACAAACATAACAACCATCAACTTTAATGATATTTAAAAAAATGGATAGAAAGGAAATGAATGATTTAATGAGTCAATTAAAACATTATCTAGAAAATATTATCCAACTGTAAATGTGTACACTTGTTCAGCTTATATACATTTTGACAAATCAAATAAATTGTGACCAACCACCTATTAAGAGTTAAATAAATTGCAATTCTTATAAAAATGAGGTGTCCTTTTTTTGTTTTCTGAACTGTGAATCAGATACCACTTTTCCAATCAACTTTTTGAAGGGTACTATTCCATTGATTGATATTGGATAAAGACATAAAATAGTAGTAAAATATATAGTGTTAGTTTGATGGGAATGTATTCTAACAACTCGAATTATATTTACAATTTTAAATTGGGTATATTTATTTGTCACAATTTTGAAAATAAAAGGGTTGTAAATTAATATATATATATATATATATATATATATATATATATATATATATATATATATATATATATATATATATATATATATATATATATATTAGTTTAGTGGGAATGCATTCTAACTACTCAAATTATATTGGAAATTTAGATTATTAAATTTATGAAATGACAAGGTATTATTTATTTGTTACAGTTTTTGAAAACGAAGCTTGAACTGTAACATTTTTCTTTTTTATTACTCCCTCCGTCTTAAATTACAAATGATTATTTATACTTTTAGTTGTTTTAAAATATTTGTCCATTTTCGTATTTCAATCAAGAAACTTTACATTGTGTTTCTAAGAGAAGAGAAATGAGTAGAAAGAAAACAAAATAAATGGCTAAACTTCTCTTCAAAACTTTTTTTTCTAAAAGTTAAGATAATTTGAAAAGAGTTATATTATGAAGCTTTTAATAAATACAAATACTTAAAAGACCTAATATAAAATATAAATTTTATATATAACAAATGGTATAATTGTAATTAAAAACTCGGGAACAGATTATTAGTGAAGAGAAAAAATATTTGATTGATGAATAGAGTAGTTACTAGTTAGTGTGAATTTTTAAAACTTTGTGCAAATTAAAAGTTGACTTATAATAGACGAAGTATTAATTTTTGTTGTTGATGGCTGAAAATTTTAAATTCATTTGATATACATGTTAACTATAAGGGGGGTGTTTTGGATGTGTGTTATGATGGTGATTATCTGATTATATCGCTTACAAAACGCCAATAATCAGTTTTTAGTGTTTGGGAACTTTTCTTAGTTAATTGATTATTTGCGTTGTGTTGGAGTCAAAATATGGTTTTAGATAATTTGAGAAGGAGCTGCAAAAACGCAAAGAAGCTACAAGTGTCTAACATACAAAGATTTGTTTGTTTCATCACATATTTCTAATGGTTATAATGCTCATATCACTTTCAAATAAAGACCAATATACATTTTTCACTTTGGTCTATCACGATTATTTTGACTTTTGACTTTTGACTTGTACTTTCGTCGTGTCTTCTCGTTTAAGTAATTACTCTACTAAGTTTGGATCAAATAAGAAATATAACAAAGATGAGAAGGATGAGAAGAATGAGAAGGAACCACAATCACCGATCTTAGATACATCTATAAAAATAGATTAATCTCCCAATTATTTTTCTTTTCTTTATTTGAATTTTGTAACTAGAATTTTTTCTCACTCTTCTTATTTTAATAACTCTTCTCAGTAAATCCATTATAATAGTTGGAATCATTGAAAATATATTATTTTGTGATAAAAACTGGTATAAATATTAATAACAAAATGATAAATGATAAACATAGGTAATTCAATATATATAGTCTCTTTTTAGTAATTTTACAGTTCAAGTCATCAATAATCTATTTGCCAAACAATTAAAAACTGATTATTTGATTATCGCGTTATAATACAACATAATCAAATCCAAATACTATATTTCAAAATCATGTTTTGTTACCATTGGTTATCTGATTATGTGATATCAAAAAAAAAAAAAAAAAAAAAAAAAAAAAAAAGGAATCTCAAACATCCTATAAGGTTAAAACACAACAGAGACCATGACCGACCTTCATTTGCGTGACACATCAGCTTTCTCTATTCGACAACCTACAGACGATTTTTTTTTACCACAAACTACCTACACTACAAAAAACCTATTCCACAAATATTCGTTTTTAATTAATTAACACACAAAAAAAAACATATACAATTTTTGCTATCCAGACGACCTAAACCAAAAGAAAATGAGCCCTCGACTTTGAATGACCTACTTTGCACACGAAGAGCGACCTTCATTTGATTTGGTTGACCTACACTACGGCCAAATCATATGGCCTTACTGCGCTAAGCCTAAGTGGACATGATAAATTAGTTGGTATAATGGTTTGAAAATTAAAAGTTTTGCAAAGAAAGACATAACTTGCTAGTAAAATATACTCCTTATGTTGTTAGTTTAGTGTGAATATATATTCTAACTACTTGAAGTCTTGAATTATATTTGAAATTTCAGATTATTAAATTTATATGAAAATAATGTGTTTACTTATTTGTCACAGTTTGAAAACTTATCTGAAGCTTGAATCGTACGGTGTGTGTATATATATACATATATATATATATATATATATATATATATATATATATATATATATATATATATATATATTTTAATTGTTGCTGCCGAAAAACTTAAATTTGTTCGATATATGTTTAATTTGTTCAGGTTATTATTATGTGACATATTTCCTTAATTATAAGTAGACATTATAAACTACTTTGGTATAATTGTTTGAAAACTACGTTCTTCTTTTGCGAAGAAAATAAAAGATAACAAGGTAGTTTTCAAATAAAACTAGCTGAAATTATATCTATCAAGTCTATAAACATACTAATCATGTAATAAATTAAGTTCATGCTTAGGTAAAGACGACTTATTAATCAATTTGTTATCAAATCCACAATAGGTTCTTCTCATTAAATGGTTTGAATCACGACTTCTATTTACATAATTACTTGGTCGACATTAATAGGTTGTATGTCAAAGTCATACACATTTTTATTGTCGCACGATACCATTTTCTAATATTTCCCTTCATTTTCTCAAACAATAAAGTATCATGAAATTTCAATATTTGTTTATCAAATTATTTATGAAAGTCTTGTGTATACAATTTATCATTATATAACATTTTATAAACCTGCATATTATTATGTTTTAGAAAGCGGAACGAATCGACCAGTTGAATGGAAAAAAATTGGAACCTTTTAAAAAACATGTTAGATGTCCGATTTAATTTTAAAAACCACTACTTCTTATAAAGTGTGAATGCTCATTCTTAAAATCGTGAAAACTTAAGTTAATATAGTTTGCCTAAACTACTCTTAAGTACCCTTTAAACTTGACAACTTTTGTTTTTTTTTTGAACGGCGGCTTTTTTATTAGAAGATCTAGCAAGATGCTAGAAAGAACATTACATAATTGGAGAGATGGCTAAAGTCGGGTTTTTCACCCATAGATCCCAATCTAATCTAAAATTCTTACACCTATTACTAACCCAACAAAATGATAAGCTTTGAACATCCTTGAAGATATCACAACCGTTGGAGTCTTTTAAGCGGAAAACCTTATCATTTCTACTTCTCCCAATATGCCATATAGAGGTGAAAATGATTGCTTCAAAGCATTGGAGTTGAAATGGCGAGAACATCTTTTTTTTCTCGGTGCTCAAATGATTAACAAAATTGCAAACACTTTTGTAATCTAGGTCCCCAAAAAGAGAGAAACCACACCATTTAAAAATGAGGTTCCAGGTGTTACGAGACCATGAGCAGCGACCCATCAAATGGTCTAGAGTTTCAACATCATCTTCACACATCGGGCATAGAATCGAATGCAAGTCAATACACCTCTTATCTAGATTACATCTTGTTGCAAGACTATCTTTGTCGGCTTGCCATACTTAGATGTTCACCTTCTTCGGAACTAAAGGATTCCATCTTGTTTTCTCGTGAGATGAACTGAGAATTTTCTCATCTAGTTTGACCCGAAGGGATTTAACTGTGAATTTTCCGGAGTTCTCAAGAGCCCAATTCCAACCATCAGGCCCTGATTTTAACTCTACTCCTTGAATTAAACAAGCCAAACTATCCAATTCCTCTTTTTCTCTACCGCCACGAATAGATCGACGCCAATTCCATGCCAATGAAAGATGACCATTCGATTTAAAAATTCGATCAGCTATGTTGTAATCTTTCCTGGACTCTAAAGCGTATAATCTAGGATAGACTTCAGCTAGCTTGAAAGTACCGAGCCACTCTTCATCCCAAAATTTTATCGAGACTCCCTCACCAATAGACCGAGTAAAGAAGGAAGAGAGTGGAATATTGAGACTATTCACATCGTGACACGCCTTTAAGATATCATACTAGGTACCCTTAATGTCAATAGAAGCATAGTTTAGAAAATCACCTCCCTTTGAACCATGAATCGAGTGAAGAATGTGCTTCCATAAGGCGTCCTTCTCTGTGTGCCACCTCCATAGCCATTTAGAGAGAAGACTAAAGTTAAGAGCTTTAAGAGATCCTATCCCGAGACCTCCCGATTTCACAGAGGCAGCAACTTTACTCCACGCGACCCATGAAATTTTCCTTTCTTCAACTCCACCCTGCCAAAAAAACTTGCTTCGGATCTGCTCAAGCAGTTTGATAACTGAAATTGGAGCCTTGAAAAGAGAGAAATAATAAATCGGCAAGTTAGTCATGACAGCTTTGAGGAGAGTCAAACGCCCACCGAAAGAAAGAGATTTCGCCTTCCATTTCGCCAATTTTAGTTGGAATTTACTGATAACAGGATCCCAACTATTTGTTTTTCTCATACTTGAACCAACAGGTAATCCCAAATATGTAAAAGGGAGGCTTGCATTTTTACAGTTGACATTCCTCGCAACTCTTTTAACCTCATCCTTTTTCACCCCCACACCCAAAAGACGACTTTTATTAAGATTAACTTTAAGTCCCGAGGATACTTGAAAGCATCGTAAAATTCTGATCAGATTAGTAATATTTAACTCAGACCATTCACCTACAAGAAGAGCATCATCTGCGTATTGTAGATGAGAGATCTTGTAACACCCCCAATTCATGGATGCAGCGGAATTCAAACTGGGTGTTACTCGACGGCACAATAGTCACAATGATAGAAAACGAACTCTAATTGAGTCGTTTTAAGAGATTTATCATTCAAATTATATAAATATCAGAGATTACCAAATGAGGTCCCAGATGGTTCCATGTTTACAAATTACATTAAATGAGTTTTTGAATGATAATAAAATTTATAGCCCTCTTGAATATCCGTGCCCTTCTGTGCCATCCTTGATCATCATGGATCTGAAATACATGCTTAAGAGGTCAACACAAAGGTTGAGTGATATTCATAGAGTTTGTTTAATGGTTGAACACAATATGTTGGTAGTGTGAGTTATAGGCTCACACCAATGGTTGGAAAACAAAGATGGGCTACGTTGTTATACGCCCGGAACGGTTATTAATTCACTAAGCTTATGACACCAAAACGTTAACGGGTACCAATATCAATCGGCGGAGTTATCCCGGTAGGTACTTTGCCGTCATACCCAGGTCTCAAATATTAATGCATTTGTTTGAACTTAGTCAATACAAATGGGATTCGTCAATCCCAATAGGCCTATTCACAATATTCGCGCTCACTATTACTAGTGATTAAATGGTTCATAATAAGGGATCTTGGTTTGGCAAGGATGGCACTTAGTGATAATAAAACAATCAGATAGCATATAATTTGAAAGCATTGTGTTCGGTTAAAATAGCATGTATTCCCCCCAAGGGTTTGTAAAACAATTAAGTAATGAAAAGTGGGGCTATGAACTCACCTTAAGTTATATAGCAAGTAGTGAATGTGATGGTCGAATCGCGAAGGTTTCTACGAGCTACCTATAATAGAATGTTGCGACTTAGGATTGGAGTAAAGAATATGAAGAATTGCCTATATATGTCTTGCATTTAGTCCATGATGTAGTACTTAGTATAGTGTAAGTCTTTGAAAAGAAATGGTTTATGAAACATGTATAGTTTATATATCGCTTACTACCGTTCGGGCCAACATAATTCAGAAGTCATGTAGTAAACGTTCGAGGAGTCAGGATACTTTAATTCGTAAATCCACAACTCATCTCGACGGCTTACTTAATGAACTCCTCACATGAGGCTCCCTACTATTGTAGTATTTGATAAAATATATATATATAAGTTTTGACCCGAAAAGTTATATGTCCAATACTTAAATAAACTTAGGAAAGTTTACTTTTACATGCAGATTGTTATTAGAATGAGTTTCTTAATCTTGTATGACAATTACTTGTAAGATCTCATGGTTCTTTAGATGAAGTAGATCCAAATTGTATGTTTAAGTTATCGCTAACTCTTTAGCTCATGTTTTCGCCTAGGTAAGTTTATATGGTCATTTAGTCATGGCCTTGCCGTGACCTTTGGTCATTGTTCCATGGTCTTGAGACTCAACCTTGGCTTTAGCCATGGTTGTAGTCTTGAATTTAGGTCATTAGACCTCTTGGTCTTATTAAACCATAACTATTATATAGTAACTTTGGTATATAAAATAGATGTTAAGAATAAACTGAAGAAAAATATCACTCTAAAAGCGTTTTCAGGGCTCGAGCTTCTTACCTCCTGAACGAAAACGTCGTTCCGGACAACTTTCGTGTTTTAAGTTTTTGATGAATCAGACCAGAAGGGCCTCGAAAAAATACGGATTTTGATCAGAATGCTATTTTGGCAGATTCGGCGTTTTGGTTTCGCTAACTTCTTTTGGCCATAACTTTTGACTCGTGTACTCGTTTTAGGTGGTTCAAATTGCTATGTTTTCCTTGTTAAGTCCTCTACTACAATATGTAATTGTCCAAAATCATGATTATACCATTTTGATCAGATTTCACCAAGAAAGTCACTAGTTTACTTGTTATCTTAATATAAGTTACCATATATATACCATAACTTGTTTTTTCAAATTTTATACATCATGAACATAATAACAAGACAATATATAGTATGAATGAAATATAAATAGCATGAAAATGATATTTAGCAAGAAAGTATGTTAGGGTTTCCTTACAACTTTAGGCTTTCTAAAAGAAAGGAAGTAACTAGTAAGGATAGGACTTTGATTGACAAGCTTCTCTTCACTTTAGCAATCCTTCTACTCTTGTATTCTTGAAGGATTTGTGATGAGGGTTTAGGTGACTTGAATGGATTTAAATTCAAGAAGAATCACCAAAGATTGCAAGGATTTGGATGTAGTTTACTTGTAGCTTGAATGCTTGAGATAATACTTGAAGTATAAGATCAAATGAAGAGAGTATGTGTTGTTTATGGTGGTGAACGACCAAATGAGGAGGGGAGGGCTTTATAGGGCCTTGAGGAGGTGCTAGGAAGGTGTTAGGAAGGTGCCATGAGGAGGTGCAAGTTTAGGATATTTTATCAAAGCTTACATGAGAAGTTTTACACATGTAACCATCCTAAGTGATCAAGGCTTCATCACAAGCCAACAAGGCTTGTGACTTGCTCAAAAATTTCGTGCATAGCTTATCTTGGATGACTAGATATGATTCTTGATGTTATCTTGCTTTTACGGAGTGTTTTTTGTTTCCGTTAATCGCTAACTGTAAGTTGTTAAGTCCTGAAACTTAAAATCGGGTATCTTAAAAATATGAAACTTATAAATATGTTAAAACTTATTAATATAACCTATCTTAGCATATTTAATGAGTGACAAGTTCTATCGGGTTGCTTAAACGCTGTTAAAACTGGAAACGCGGGTCTAAAACGCGTAATTCGCGTAATACGCTGAACTGGAAAACGTAAAATTCCAAAACTTTTGGAATTGTCGTAAAATGAGAGAAAATCATATTTCTATTGTTTATAATGTTTTATGGATATATCAGGATGCTGGAATGACGTTTAAACCTAAAAGTAAATCTCGGACACGGTTTCGTGATTTTTGCAGAAATGATCCGACGAGTGTTAAACTCTCGGATTATCATTAAAATAGTTTAACTTACGAGAATATGAAATAAAAATTTTGGGAGTGAATAGTAAAAGTGAATAGTAAAAATGCGGGAATAGAAGTTAACCTGAAAATGCGAATTGTTACAGTCTCTACCCCTTAAGGGAACTTCGTCCCGAAGTTCTATGTGTGTTATATGTTGGAGTGGTGTCGATGAAGAGGTGTGGTTACTTATGAGGACTAGAGTCTGTGGTTACTAGTGATGTAGTTTGATTTGTCTCAGAATACGGTGTGTCAATAGAGATTGATAACATAGTTGAATATCAGTAGAGATCCATATAATAGTCGAATATCAAAGGAAATTGATATAGCAGTCGAATATTAATAGAAATTGATATAGTAGTTGCAATCATAGTCTAGTAGGTAATCTGTTGTTGTACCTAGTGTTTATTGACTTCATACTTATGTTATTTCGGATACAAATAAGCCTACTTGTTTATAATTCTTTATTTACATAGAGAGGCATCCCAAACAATGTAAATAGAGGAATATAAACTTATGGTTCGGTGATTTATAATTTCTTTATTTAAATGAAAAGGCATCCCAATCCATTCAAATAATTATAAATTATCCTACTTAAGAATTCCCAACACAACATTCATACTTAGCCGGTGAGTTACAAGGTAGTGTATTACGAGATGATACTGGTGTTCCAAAAGTACAAAATGAATATTCAATCTTGTAAAGCTGATGAGGATGCTTGTGGTGTAACTAAGGATGATTTGAGCTTTAAAAGTGCATCAAGATCTGTTAATGAGCTTGTGGTTGTAACGGTTGTGAAGATAATGATATGATATGTTGATGAACAAAAGTGTGTAGTGTATGCTTAACAGTAATATTCTTAGGTATAGATGTTGAGTTTGCTTTGAAAATCTGAAGAGATTTTAAAGGTTTATGACGGAATGGTATTCTTAGGACCTAAACAGGATAGTACTTCTACGGGATAAAGAGAAGAATTGATAACTATCCCAAGATAGTAGTTCGGATTATCTTATAAATGAAAACTTTCAAGAATGAAATTAGATAATACAAATAAGGTGTTAAGATCTTGCTGAGTGGTAAGACACTATCGTGTCTCTAGATCGTTTTAAAGAATTCTGGTGGTTTATTGAGTTCAAGTAGGAAATTAATCTGAACATAACCCTAGTACAACTAATCTCAGTATTTGAAAATTTTAAGTCGAACATAGTTAGCCAGACTATGTTTCACTGTCCCTTGGTTAAATATAGGTGACTAGTCTATATTTAGCCGAGGTTCGATAAAATTTTCAAATACCTAAATTAGGCATACTTGTGATATGTCCGTTGCTTTTGAGAAACTGTCCACTAAACAAAGTCGATGTCAAACCATTCAGTTGCAAGTCCCGCCCATACAAGACTTGTAACCTATGTTTTCACATTCCATTGCATAGAAGATAGTACGGGTAGATACGTGTGGAAAGGAAGTTTTAGGTAATTCTAAAACAGTCCATACTTGGCCAGGATCACAAACTTTTAACAATGAAGGTTTCAGAAGAAAACTTTGATGAATGTAGAGAAAGTTGCTAAACTTTGATGAATGTAGAGAAACTTCAGCTTTTGTAGATGATGGATTAGTTTATCCTTTAGAAATCTCATATTTCTATTTGGAAATCGATAAATTGTGATGGGTTTTTGATATCATATGAATTAATATTGATGAGGTGGTGGAATAATTCCAGAGACCATTGCACAAATCACAATGTCTCGGAAGTAGATTAGACCATTGTGCAATTCACAATGTCTGGGAAGTAGGTTAGACCATTGTGTGACCCAAAACATTTGAGAAATGATTAAGACCATTGTATCATACAATATCCGGAAATAGGAACGACCATTGTAATTAGTTGATGCGTGGGAATCGCACCTTGCTTTACCTCTCGAGGGATCTCGAGAAGCTTACAACCCCCACCAGGCAGTGTACCTGATCGTTGTAGTATAGTATAGTGACAAGTACCGGGGCATTGATCGTTCAGCTAGGAATAGTGTCGTTAGGATTGAAATTAATCTAAATAGGTCTAAAGGTGAAGGATGATTCTTTTTGTATTTTTATATTTTTTTAAAAGCAAGTAAAAATCTCGGGTATTGGGAGAGTGGGCGGAATTAGTTGCTAATCAACTAACCCAAAAGCTACTAATTAAACTAATTAACAAGAAAACTAAACTAAAGTTCTACAAGATAAGTGAAGCATGTCTACCCATGATATGTTACTCCTTACTAGCTATCCAATCCTACCTATTGAATTGTAACCTTGTTTTAATTGACGGGTTGTATTCCTTAATACCATTCATGGGGTGGCATACATAACTCCCCAATTCTATGAGCTCTTATCTCCTCCTACACCATGCCCAGCACAACTATAGGGATTGTAAACAGTGGCTCATGCATTAAATACAACCAATAAAGACCTAGTACGCCTCGGTTCATGTTTCTTAAGACGTTCAAGCATGTTACCATTTGGAGATCTGCCAGTTTTCTTAAGCCTAACATATAAATCATTCAATCAAAACAAGAATCAATAGGAAACAAGGATTATAAACTAAACCAACTAGATCTATTGAAGTTGTCACGCCTTAATTGATGGAGATAGACACAACATCAACAAGAGATCAATGAGATCTAATCAGTTATATACAAGTTTCACATAATCATAAGTAGACACAAGGTGAATTAGCAAATCATCATCAAAGAAAAGCAAACAACAATGATAATGGAAAACATAATTAAGATAGAATCATCAAACCAATACATGATGTTTATGGAGTGATTGAAACCCTCTAAGTTGCTGGAAAAACACCCACCTAAACCCAGGAATCGACCTTAGGGTTTAGGGCTTACAAAAAGTGAAGTTATGAAGTTATATTTATAGGCATGTTTTCTGTCGGCCCTTCGTGACGGCGTCAGCCCGTACTCTTGATGCCGTCAAGACCATTTTTTCACCAAATTGTAGATCTCTTCGTCCTCTTCGCGTGGGCTTTTGAATCACCTAAATCCGAGTTCGTATGCAAAAGTTATGACCAAAACAATATCAGCTACTCCTCGCGCAAGTTTTGACAAGTTTACACGTGACGGCCTTGGTGACGGCCTTGGTGACGCCGTCATCAACCACGGTATTTTATTCTTGCTATCTGATGCCGTCAGGGTGTAACTCTTGACGCCGTCACCTAGTGTCTTCAGCATGGAAAATTGATACTTTGCCGTTTTCTTCACTTTTATGCTCCAAAAACGTCCAAAATGGTTTCTTTTCCAGAATTCACTCTTCAAACACCTAAAATCACAAAAGGAACGATTTAGGGCAATATTTGATCAAATAAAGTCAGATTCGGGCTTAAATGACCCCCTAAAAATGGATCATTTTTCGCCTCATCATATACCCTTACACTTGAGATTTGCTTGTCCTCAAGCAAATGAGCTTTTATTCTACTCAAAAGACAAGTTAGAGGTTATTTAACACTAATATAAAAGTAATTACAACAAATAATCGTTCCACTAAAGACCAATAGACAAGCACGGAGGTCATACACAAGCACCTCACAAATAGTGTTTAGATACTCACATCTCTCGGGTGTAATAAAGTAATATAACATTATGGAAATGGAAGATATCTCTCACTACCTGTCATAGCAAAATAGATTACCATAAGCTTGGGAAAGGATCAAACCTCCACCACATGGCGTAAGCACCTAGGATAAACTATCAAAGAGGTCTTTTAAAGGGTTGTAACGTTAGGTATAGGGATATGAATTACACGGTTTTGTTGGATAAAGGAAGTTTTACTGGTGGCGAGTTAACAATCTTGGTTAATTACATGTACAAGATGGCGTTGCTAAGCCAAGACTAGACTCGACTTAAGCTAATAAATGAAAAATAACAAAAACGTAAAATGAACATAGAATAAAAACGGGATGGTAGTCCGTATGTTTTTTCTCTTTTTCTTTTTCTTTTATTTCTTTTTCTTGATTTTTCGATTTTCTTTTTTTTTTTTTTTTTTTTTTTTTTTTTTTTTTTTTTTTTTTTACATACACTCTTACCCTACCATCCAAAATAATACATCATAGGGGTTTGAACATTCCCCTTACACTTGAATCTTTACATACTTTACATTAAACTATTCTAATGACTCGAATTAAGAAAATCAAAACACTTGGAGCACTTTTAAGATTAACGTATATATGGGGGTAATAATATGATGTTCTTCCCCGTTACTCCATAAAATAAGTACTTACCCATGAGTCCCAATCGTCCCAAAACAATATGTACAAGGATATGACTCGACTTAGCAACCATGTAATCAATTAGAAAGTTAACTTAGGGTTTAACAAATAACAATAATGCACTAAAAATGAGCGCATACACGGAAGGCTAAGGCGATTTGGGTGTACATTTAAGTGGGGTGTAACAAATTCTTCCTTTAAGTAAAATGCTTAAAGTTAGAAACGAAAAGATAGGCTCGGAGGGGTGTACTAGGGGTATCGTGTACTAAAAATGAGTACAACGTAAAGGGTGTGGGAAAAATTAGTTGACTTAACTAGCCAAGTACTATGACTTAAATGGTCAAGTAATTATAATACGGGTTTAACACAAGGGTGATCCTAATGCCTCTTATCATGTAGTAAATCCTACCACACGAATGTAGTCTCACTAGCGGTCTCGGGATGCATCACTAACGCAAGTTCTAGAATCTAAATGCTACCGGTACACTCATAAGCACCAATAATAAATGCTTTTCCTATCAAATCTAAAGGCGAACCTCACATTTTTGGGTGGAAAATTTTTCTGAATATACGGTTATGTGCTAGTCATAAAACCTCCTATCTATGAGACGCTTGCTATGGCTAAAGTTTCACTCCTAAATGTGGTAAAAAATTTTAAATTTGGCGCTAAAATTACACTAACAAGTATTTCTCATAGTTTTATTACACATCTACTATCAAACAAAACAAACTCAAGCGAAAGTGCATATGTAAGGTATCATCTTTTTACCCTCCCCTTACACTTAAGATGAACATTGTCCCCAATGTTCAAGTAAAGAATGTAAAAGTGAAAAAGTAAAGAGAATGAAATCAAATACTCCCATGATTCGCTCGGTATGGATTATAGGTTGGCCAGGTTAAATCTTCCTCCAAGAAAATGAACAATCAAAGCTTCCCTTCCAGAATATAAATCATCTCCTTGTCGAACATAACCTGTAAATCCTGAGAAAACAAACAAAAACCCAAAGCATCAACCCGAACAAAGATAACTCACAACTAGATGTAATTCCAGACTTAAGAATAGAAACAAAACAATTAAAGATATAATGCTTGTGGAATGAATGTTTGCAGATTTCCTGGAGTTTATAAAACTAAAGAATCAACAAAAACTTTAAGACTCCGGTATAAACAAAACTAGCAAAATTTCCAGAATTTTACACATGACGCCGTCAAGAGTAAACTCGTGACGCCGTCAGAATTGACCTGCAGAAATTCTTATGTTAAGTTTCCGGAAAATTTCTGAAAAAACTTCGTCCTACTTCCTGGAAAATTCTGCAAAACATCATTATGACTCGATACAAGCATTTGACTCTAACAAGTACTAATACACATGTCCATTTAATATTGTTGTGGTTCATGCTCAATTTTGTTCTTATAAACAAATTTGGATCTCCCTTACACTTATCTTTTGCAAAATACCTTTATATGCAATTAAGACGAAGTTAAAAACAAAATAAAGCATTTTCACAATTTACTTTGAAACATGAGCCACAAACAATAAAAATAAAACATGCATACGGAAACAAATAAAATCAAACAAACAAATAAAAACACACAAAACATGGGTTGCCTCCCAAGAAGCGCTTGTTTTTGTTCGACTCACGAGCCTGACTCTACCGTTATTTAACGGAAATAGGGGAGGTTCTCCCTACACTTAGGATTAAGTATGGGTGAAAGTAGCGATACACACCCTTAGGGTGTGAATATGCCACGTGAGGTGAAGGGGGTGAGTGAATGGCTTCCTTCATCCTAAAACTACCCGGATAATATTGGTTGATGGGTGGATCGGTTCCTCTTTTGTCTCCTAGAAATATATCTAAGGATGGAAAGGTGTGTAAAGATTGAGGTTCCGGTTCATCAACACTAGGAAATTCCCTAGAACTAGGAATAAGGTTATCACTACAAGTGTTCAAACCTATATCCTCAAGTGGTGCCTGGTCCAAGGGTTCTACCTCCATCGGAATTCCTAAAGTTTCTTCTACTTCTTCCGGGTAAGTCACGGGCGGTGCGTGTGCCTCAAATGATGGTTGAGTATTTTGTGGGCTTATGTTGTTCACCTCATCATTCCATGTATCAGGATCTAGCCCTAACATTCTCCCAAGTATCTCACGTGCTTCTCTAGGCATCTCAACTTCTATGTCCGAATCATAAGGATCATCTTCAATATTCTGACTGCTATATACAAATTGCCCAAGAGATTCATCATCTGTTTCTTGAGATTCATCATCATCAATCATAGAACCTAGGTCTTTTTGATCAATGTGATCATGCTCGGCTAAATCCTCCTCAATTGTATTCTTAGGTAGTGATAATAGCAAACCTAGTGCTTCATCCAACTTATGATTTGTTGCAATGGCTCTCTCCATAATTCCTTGGAAAACTAGGTCGCATTTCCTATTGGCCTCACTAAAACTAGATCTTAAACATGGAGGTTGTTCATAAGAATCTATCCTAGGTGAAGGCTCATATGATTCATAGGTGTCTCTAAATGAGGTATTTTGAACTCTTTGGTGTGTTAGCCGCTCAACCCTATCTTGCAATCTTAGAAGTCTAAGTGTAAGGTCCATTTGAAGCAAGTTACAAACAAAATCACAAAGAAAAGATAGACTACGAGAAAGCTACAAAATAAAAAGAAAAAAATCTCACTTGATAGGAATCTAATGAGTAGACCTAATAAAAATCAAATTCAACCTAAACAATAACTATTCCCCGGGCTGCGGCGCCAAAAACTTGATGCGTGGGAATCGCACCTTGCTTTACCTCTCGAGGGATCTCGAGAAGCTTACAACCCCCACCAGGCAGTGTACCTGATCGTTGTAGTATAGTATAGTGACAAGTACCGGGGGATTGATCGTTCAGCTAGGAATAGTGTCGTTAGGATTGAAATTAATCTAAATAGGTCTAAAGGTGAAGGATGATTCTTTTTGTATTTTTATATTTTTTTAAAAGCAAGTAAAAATCTCGGGTATTGGGAGAGTGGGCGGAATTAGTTGCTAATCAACTAACCCAAAAGCTACTAATTAAACTAATTAACAAGAAAACTAAACTAAAGTTCTACAAGATAAGTGAAGCATGTCTACCCATGATATGTTACTCCTTACTAGCTATCCAATCCTACCTATTGAATTGTAACCTTGTTTTAATTGACGGGTTGTATTCCTTAATACCATTCATGGGGTGGCATACATAACTCCCCAATTCTATGAGCTCTTATCTCCTCCTACACCATGCCCAACACAACTATAGGGATTGTAAACAGTGGCTCATGCATTAAATACAACCAATAAAGACCTAGTACGCCTCGGTTCATGTTTCTTAAGACGTTCAAGCATGTTACCATTTGGAGATCTGCCAGTTTTCTTAAGCCTAACATATAAATCATTCAATCAAAACAAGAATCAATAGGAAACAAGGATTATAAACTAAACCAACTAGATCTATTGAAGTTGTCACGCCTTAATTGATGGAGATAGACACAACATCAAT
Organism: Artemisia argyi; assembly: GCA_030686995.1. NCBI lineage: Eukaryota > Viridiplantae > Streptophyta > Magnoliopsida > Asterales > Asteraceae > Artemisia > Artemisia argyi. The sequence goes on along the minus strand of CM060700.1, from coordinate 240,550,628 downwards.
AAGAGATCAATGAGATCTAATCAGTTATATACAAGTTTCACATAATCATTAGTAGACACAAGGTGAATTAGCAAATCATCATCAAAGAAGAGCAAACAACAATGATAATGGAAAACATAATTAAGATAGAATCATCAAACCAATACATGATGTTTATGGAGTGATTGAAACCCTCTAAGTTGCTGGAAAAACACCCACCTAAACCCAGGAATCGACCTTAGGGTTTAGGGCTAACAAAAAGTGAAGTTATGAAGTTATATTTATAGGCATATTTTCTGTCGTCCCTTCGTGACGGCGTCAGCCCGTACTCTTGACGCCGTCAAGACCATTTTTTCACCAAATTGTAGATCTCTTCGTCCTCTTCGCGTGGGCTTTTGAATCACCTAAATCCGAGTTCGTATGCAAAAGTTATGACCAAAACAATATCAGCTACTCCGCGCGCAAGTTTTGACAAGTTTACACGTGACGGCCTTGGTGACGGCCTTGGTGACGCCGTCATCAACCACGGTATTTTATTCTTGCTATCTGACGCCGTCAGGATGTAACTCTTGACACCGTCACCTAGTGTCTTCAGCATGGAAAATTGATACTTTGCCGTTTTCTTCACTTTTATGCTCCAAAAACGTCCAAAATGGCTTCTTTTCCAGAATTCACTCTCCAAACACCTAAAATCACAAAAGGAATGATTTAGGGCAATATTTGATCAAATAAAGTCGGATTCGGGCTTAAATGACCCCCTAAAAACGGATCATTTTTCGCCTCATCATTAGTCATAATATCTTGGACATAAAATGTTGGAGTAGGAACATGGTTGGGAGAATGTGGTTGTGCCGAAATGCCCTAGAATAGGCATGTGCAGATATGTTTAGATAAAACAATTGAAAATAACTCGAATGTATATATCAATATACTAATATGTTCATGTAGTATAAAATGCTTACGGGGAAAATGCTCAAATATGCTAAGGGTACATATATCAATATGCTAAAATGTTTGTGTAATATAAAATGCTTAATAAGTCCATAATCGTCTGGAGGATGGAAGGCACGAAGAGCGGAAGGCTATAAAAATGTTTTTGCTTGTAATTGTAGTTATAGTTTAGGTCTCAATTAGACCCGTTTCTCTATAACCATGGCTCTGGTACTGATTCGCCTCAAACGGTCAGATAATTATTGATCAGCCACTTGTGAATGGTCAATAGTAAAGTCAAACTAATCAGAGGCAAATGCTTCCGAGGAATACAGTGTTTTCCCGGGTCGTAAGTCCCAACGAGGTTGTGATGGTATTGAAAACGAATCTGTGATTAGTGAATGTGAATAGGAAAGGTATAAAAGTGTGTGTGTGTTTTAAACTAGGGTTTTATAACTTAAAATGACTTAATTAAACTATATTAATGATTACGTAAAACCTAGATATCTAAAACGTTAAAACGTACACCAATTTAAAAATCAAACGCGACTGCGTACTGAGAAAAATGTGAGTTTTAAGAAAAATAAACTACAAGGGTTAAAAATGAAAATTCTATAAATTTAAACTTAAAATAAAATTAAAATGAAAAGAAAACTATTTTTAAGATTATTATATTATTTATTATTAATTATTTAATTAAAATCTATTTAACTTTTTAATTAAAACTAATTAAAATAAAAACTAAAAATGATTAACACTACAAATTAAACTAAAAACTTATAAAAATATTTTCTAAACCTAAAATAGAACTTGAAGAAAGTATAAAAAATAAAAATAAATCTTTTTGTCTTTTTATGAACTTTTTATTAATTAAAAACTATTTATATTATTTATACTAATTAAACTATTTTAAATTACAAATAATACTAAAACAACTTCGAAAATTATGAAAAAATTTATAAATCTAATTAACCATCACAGGAATCCTAAAAAATTATAAAAACTTTATTTTATATATTTTTAATTTAATCTACTAATTATTATGCTATTTATTAATTATTATCTAATTAAACTATTTAAATTATGAAAACTATTAAATGAACAGTAAAAATTCTAGAAAAATTACTAAAATTATATTATGACTTATAGAAGCTAAGAAAAATATAAAATATAGGTGTTACTATATAAAAACGAATTATGCTAATTATAACTTATTTATTTATTAATTACTAATAAAATTATTTTTAATTCTAATTAATACCAAATGACAATATAAAAATCTAATAAAATTATTTAAATTACTTTAACCTAAAATGAAATTAATAAAAATATAAAAACACAACTTTACTTAATAAAAATGTAAAAATGAAAATTAAAATTAAATTATATTAAATAGAAACTATCACTTATTTTTATGTTGTATTTTCTTGAATTTTCTTTTACCAAACTATATTATACATAAAAATAAATAACTTTTGTAAAAACAATAATTTTATAAGCTAGAAATAAGCACTGTGGAAGCTTATTGCTTCCACAGTTGACTTTTGTTGACTGAGATGGAAAATAAGCTCACAAGAGCTTATGTGTGACCCACTTTGGATATTTCTGGTTCTAATAAGTCTTATGGACTTGTCAAAACTTAAATTGATCAAATAAGCTCAGTAGATAAGCTAATAAGCACAATTAAGCTATTCCAAAACTTAAATGGAACACAGAATAGGGACAAAGTTCAAGGGCTTATTTAGGTGGGGTCCACAGTGAATCAGGTCAAACAAAAAGTCAATCTAAGATCTATGGTAGGAGGGGGGTTGGGGGAACCTAACTAGAGGGTGTGGGATCCACTGTGATGGTCACAAATCACCACCAAAGTGGTGGTGATGGCCATGGATCTGCTGCACAGGGGAGTACTCAGCCCTGCAGCTGTCTTTGAGGGTCTGTGGACCCCACAACAAAAATGCTAAAAATATAACAACTATGGAAAATCAAAGATTAGCTAGTAGGCTATTAATACAACAAGTTTCAAATCCTAGATCTAATCACAATATTCAAAACAAATCCTTGAAGTTTTGTCAAAACCTGAGGGATGTGAATTTGACTTTTGATGAAAACTTGGAATTTTGACTTTAACCAACTTTGATCCTAATTTAACTACTGATTATGATATTTTATGTTATATTAGACTTAGATTAGGTTACTAGAACAAGGTTAAAGCCAAATGGTTGAATTCCTAACCCACAGTCCCTAACAGTGGACTGTCAATGGTGAATGGGGTATGATTTTGACTTTCTTAGTAAAGGCTCATAGGTTTTATGACTAATATGAGATATTAGGACTTAGATTAATCTGTTTATACTAAAAATAGCAACTAAAACACAGGACTCAATGGTGCCATCCACTAATCCAAACACACCTATAACTGCTATATAAAACTACAACTATTAAATTTACCCTTTAACCTACAAGATTTTTACTTGAAACATAAACTAGGAACATAATTAAATCTAATTGAACACAAATATAACAGAAATAATAATAAGAACTAAAAAATACAATTATAAAGTTTATGACTTACAAATGGTACATGACTGAGATTATAGAACCAAGGAACAAGATCACTTCCTATTGACTTCCACAAGTCTACTAACCCAGAAGCAATCCAAAACACACCTTGCTCAGCTCTCATCTTCCTAAACCACTAATTTTTTATTTATTTTGGATTTTCTTGATTTTTCATGAATTTTTGAGTTTATAACCTAAATGGATTATGAGGATGTTTAAAAGCTTCCAAAAGCTTTGTCAGAGCTTAAATGGACTTATAAGATCATAAAACAACAACAACAAACAACATACAACTATGTGAGATTTTTGAGAATTTAATGAAAACTGCATAACTGAAACAACAACTGAGACTGGAAATTGATGAATGAAAAAGATTAAAGATACATTGAAACAGATTAACTGATTAATTAAAAGCTTTAAATTACTCTAAGAAGATCAAATTACACTAGTCTACACTAAGTTACACTACTCCTAAACTAATACTTCATCCTTCTGGCTTCTTTTCTCTTTTAAAGAGACTTCCAGGGTTTGTGGGACCCACTGGGTCCTTTCCCACCACATCTTAGCCGTTGATAAGGTTTAATTAATCCACACCGTTCAAAAATACTTTTTCGCGCCAAAAAGTCCAACACGTAACTTGGGGACAACGTACGGGTTTTAAGGGTTTTTGGAGGGTTGTGTGAGGTGGAGAGTTTGCGTGGAGAAGTAGAGGTATGAGGTGGAAGTGATACTGTGGGTGTGGAGTGGTATTGGAGTTGCAGAGGTGAGGGGTAGGGGATGACTGGAAAGGGTGGTTTTGGTTTTGTTGACCGGGCGTTGACCCTGGTAATAAAATAACGGGGTGGGTTTGGTTTGTACTTGGGCTGTGGGATTGGGCTTTGGGAAAGTGGGGATGGGCTTGGGTAATGTTTGTTGGATTTGTTTGGTTTTATATTTTTGGGTTTAGTAAATATTTAGGGTCCGGTTTGGTAATATTAACACAAGGACCAATTATGTAATTTAAGCAAAGATGAAGGGCTGGTTTTGTAAGTTTCCAAAGTTTATCATAAGGACTAAACTTGCCATAAATAAATAGTACAAGGACATTTTTGATGTTTTTCATATTTTAAATATCCGAGGACTATTTTTGCCAAACTTGCAAAGTTGAGGGGCCTTTTTGCAATTTCTCCAAACTTTTCACCCAAGGACCATTCCTGCAAAAGATTATTAGTACAAGGACCAAAATTGATTTTCTCAAAGTTTTTAACATCCCAGGGACCATTTCTGTCAATTTCCAAAGTACAGGGACTAAACTTGTAATTTTATGAAACTTTGCACCAAAGGACTAAATATGTAACTTTATGATTAAAAAGGACCTTTGGTGACTTTTTCATGTTTATAGAATAACTAAGGACTAGTTTTGCCAATTTATGAAACTTGAGGGACTGAAACTGCCAATTATGCAAACTTTGTACGTTTTTCATCTGTTTTTGCATATTTTGCATTTGAAACATATAAAACACACTTCTAAGATATTTTAGGTATTTTGATACATATTTGAGTGTTTTTGTATGTTTTGGCAGCTCAGATTAGTATTAAATGATGAGTATTTAGACACTCATCAATCCCCCACACTAAACTATTGCTAGTCCCTAGAAATCTATTTGAGAAAAACTTAATGGATTTGAAAAACTCTTTACCAAAAGCCATCACTTCTAGAGTAGCCAGGTGTAAGAACTGTGGCACACCTGATAACCGTGTGATTTTGAGCAAACCACCAGCTGTCAACGGATTTGATTTGTCTTTACCAAAAACCGTTTGCTCCTGGATTAGCCAATCCTTATGTGGGTTAGACATGGCGGACTGATAACCATTTGTTGTATTTAGTGCAAAACACTAATACCAAGTGAAAAAATTTTAAATTTTGGCCATTTTTGGGAAAAAGGGCATAAGTGATCAAATTCGCCAGAATTCCCCCCACACTTAGAAATGAATATTGTCCTCAATATTCAAAATCCCGGCTATTATGCCGAATCCTTGAACGTAAAAAGATAACATTTAAAGCTAAGTGGGGTAACACAACAATTATTTTATTTTTCTGTATTTACAATTTTCAAAGTTTTTCAGATCTATATACGAAATGTGGGGCACACCCCCACACTTAGTTGTTAGAAAGGGGTAAGAAATAGGAGTGGGGTCCACTCACAGAATTATGAAGAATTTATCAGTCTAAGGATCCTTTTTGAGCGTAGAAAACTTAGAAAATGATACGAAGATTCTTTTTAGATTTTATATGCATATTAATTTTTATATATATACAAAGAAATGGTTAAAAATGAAACCTAAATGAGATTTTCAATACATGAACTGGATAAACCTAATCTATATCTTTCCAGGAATTATACTAAGCACAGTAAACCTTTTTTTAGTGTAAACATGGTGTTTAATCACATTTAGACCTAGGAATATCAAGATTAGGAAAATTAACAGTCAAGTGCAAATCAAAGCACAGATAGATTTCAACCATTAAAATCTTTTTGTATTTTATATTTTATAATGTTTTTGTATTATATACAGAGAAAAGAAAAAAAAATCCTAACAACTGCCCCTCGAAAGGGAATCTGGGCCTGACAGAGCTCAGTAACTGAAAATAGCCAACAACCAAATGTTGTAACTGAGGGACTAATCAAACTGGGCAAGTTGTGTGCATAGGAAAAATGTTTTTGTATTTTATATTGTTTATGAAATAATATAATATATGTAATCACTACCTCCCAGGCTTGTGTCAGGTTTACCACGCAAGCTAATCACTTGTGAATGATTAACTGTAATAAATTTGTCCTGACAGCCCGGAAGTTGAATGATAAAGTATAATGTACATACAAGGATAGAAAGTATTTTTGGTTTTTTGTGTTTGTTGAAAACTAATTTTAAAATGTTTTCGGGAATTGTTTTTGTTTTTATATTATAATATGAATTTTATCAAAGATAAACAACATTTAAACTAATATGCAAGATTCTAGGGTCTAACAACATCACAGTGCTCATGCAAGATGATCAAAGTGTCAATTTTGACTTTCTGCAAGCTACACCACTAAATTGAAGCTATCACTGAGTCAAAAATAATCATATATGGCATATATCAAACAAGAATAACACCCTACACAACCTCTAACACAGTTAAACCATTAGATCCAAACAATCCTTAAATGAAACCTAATTAAGTTACAAGAACATGAAACTAACAAATAATAACAACAATTGAACATTTATGCAAGGTTATTAGATCACACAATCTCACAGTACTCATAATGAGATCATCAATGTGTCAAATTGACTTTCTACCATGCTATACCCTTTGATTAACATTTCACTGAGTTATTTAGATCACATATGCAGTACATCAAACAAGAACAACTACAAAAACAACCCTTAACTCAGTGTAACTATCCAATCTGAACAACCCTTTAATGAAATTAAAACGAGCTTTTCAAAGCATAGAACTGTATAAACCAATTTCATCCAATCCAGAGATCATAATTTGTCAAGATTCAAATCTTTTTAAGCATAAACATGTTGTCAAGCAGCTTAAGGCTAGGATTATCAAAAATTATGTATATTGACAGTTAAAATACCATTTCAAACCATAGTCAAATTCCAAAACATAAACGCCAAATATTATGTTAATTTATTAAGAAACAACAAATAAACAGGAAAGGTAAAAGATGGTAAATATACAATGAGCGTGTATCCATAATCACTAATACGTAAAAACGTTTAAAATAAGCGCACAACCTCCCCGGCAGCGGCGCCAAATTTTGATTCGCCTCAAACGGTCAGATAATTATTGATCAGCCACTTGTGAATGGTCAATAGTAAAGTCAAACTAATCAGAGGCAAATGCTTCCGAGGAATACAGTGTTTTCCCGGGTCGTAAGTCCCAACGAGGTTGTGATGGTATTGAAAACGAATCTGTGATTAGTGAATGTGAATAGGAAAGGTATAAAAGTGTGTGTGTGTTTTAAACTAGGGTTTTATAACTTAAAATGACTTAATTAAACTATATTAATGATTACGTAAAACCTAGATATCTAAAACGTTAAAACGTACACCAATTTAAAAATCAGACGCGACTGCGTACTGAGAAAAAGGTGAGTTTTAAGAAAAATAAACTACAAGGGTTAAAAATGAAAATTCTATAAATTTAAACTTAAAATAAAATTAAAATGAAAAGAAAACTATTTTTAAGATTATTATATTATTTATTATTAATTATTTAATTAAAATCTATTTAACTTTTTAATTAAAACTAATTAAAATAAAAACTAAAAATGATTAACACTACAAATTAAACTAAAAACTTATAAAAATATTTTATAAACCTAAAATAGAACTTGAAGAAAGTATAAAAAATAAAAATAAATCTTTTTGTCTTTTTATGAACTTTTTATTAATTAAAAACTATTTATATTATTTATACTAATTAAACTATTTTAAATTACAAATAATACTAAAACAACTTCGAAAATTATGAAAAAATTTATAAATCTAATTAACCATCACAGGAATCCTAAAAAATTATAAAAACTTTATTTTATATATTTTTAATTTAATCTACTAATTATTATGCTATTTATTAATTATTATCTAATTAAACTATTTAAATTATGAAAACTATTAAATGAACAGTAAAAATTCTAGAAAAATTACTAAAATTATATTATGACTTATAGAAGCTAGGAAAAATATAAAATATAGGTGTTACTATATAAAAACTAATTATGCTAATTATAACTTATTTATTTATTAATTACTAATAAAACTATTTTTAATTCTAATTAATACCAAATGACAATATAAAAATCTAATAAAATTATTTAAATTACTTTAACCTAAAATGAAATTAATAAAAATATAAAAACACAACTTTACTTAATAAAAATGTAAAAATGAAAATTAAAATTAAATTATATTAAATAGAAACTATCACTTATTTTTATGTTGTATTTTCTTGAATTTTCTTTTACCAAACTATATTATACATAAAAATAAATAACTTTTGTAAAAACAATAATTTTATAAGCTAGAAATAAGCACTGTGGAAGCTTATTGCTTCCACAGTTGACTTTTGTTGACTGAGATGGAAAATAAGCTCACAAGAGCTTATGTGTGACCCACTTTGGATATTTCTGGTTCTAATAAGTCTTATGGACTTGTCAAAACTTAAATTGATCAAATAAGCTCAGTAGATAAGCTAATAAGCACAATTAAGCTATTCCAAAACTTAAATGGAACACAGAATAGGGACAAAGTTCAAGGGCTTATTTAGGTGGGGTCCACAGTGAATCAGGTCAAACAAAAAGTCAATCTAAGATCTATGGTAGGAGGGGGGTTGGGGGAACCTAACTAGAGGGTGTGGGATCCACTGTGATGGTCACAAATCACCACCAAAGTGGTGGTGATGGCCATGGATCTGCTGCACAGGGGAGTACTCAGCCCTGCAGCTGTCTTTGAGGGTCTGTGGACCCCACAACAAAAATGCTAAAAATATAACAACTATGGAAAATCAAAGATTAGCTAGTAGGCTATTAATACAACAAGTTTCAAATCCTAGATCTAATCACAATATTCAAAACAAATCCTTGAAGTTTTGTCAAAACCTGAGGGATGTGAATTTGACTTTTGATGAAAACTTGGAATTTTGACTTTAACCAACTTTGATCCTAATTTAACTACTGATTATGATATTTTATGTTATATTAGACTTAGATTAGGTTACTAGAACAAGGTTAAAGCCAAATGGTTGAATTCCTAACCCACAGTCCCTAACAGTGGACTGTCAATGGTGAATGGGGTATGATTTTGACTTTCTTAGTAAAGGCTCATAGGTTTTATGACTAATATGAGATATTAGGACTTAGATTAATCTGTTTATACTAAAAATAGCAACTAAAACACAGGACTCAATGGTGCCATCCACTAATCCAAACACACCTATAACTGCTATATAAAACTACAACTATTAAATTTACCCTTTAACCTACAAGATTTTTACTTGAAACATAAACTAGGAACATAATTAAATCTAATTGAACACAAATATAACAGAAATAATAATAAGAACTAAAAAATACAATTATAAAGTTTATGACTTACAAATGGTACATGACTGAGATTATAGAACCAAGGAACAAGATCACTTCCTATTGACTTCCACAAGTCTACTAACCCAGAAGCAATCCAAAACACACCTTGCTCAGCTCTCATCTTCCTAAACCACTAATTTTTTATTTATTTTGGATTTTCTTGATTTTTCATGAATTTTTGAGTTTATAACCTAAATGGATTATGAGGATGTTTAAAAGCTTCCAAAAGCTTTGTCAGAGCTTAAATGGACTTATAAGATCATAAAACAACAACAACAAACAACATACAACTATGTGAGATTTTTGAGAATTTAATGAAAACTGCATAACTGAAACAACAACTGAGACTGGAAATTGATGAATGAAAAAGATTAAAGATACATTGAAACAGATTAACTGATTAATTAAAAGCTTTAAATTACTCTAAGAAGATCAAATTACACTAGTCTACACTAAGTTACACTACTCCTAAACTAATACTTCATCCTTCTGGCTTCTTTTCTCTTTTAAAGAGACTTCCAGGGTTTGTGGGACCCACTGGGTCCTTTCCCACCACATCTTAGCCGTTGATAAGGTTTAATTAATCCACACCGTTCAAAAATACTTTTTCGCGCCAAAAAGTCCAACACGTAACTTGGGGACAACGTACGGGTTTTAAGGGTTTTTGGAGGGTTGTGTGAGGTGGAGAGTTTGCGTGGAGAAGTAGAGGTATGAGGTGGAAGTGATACTGTGGGTGTGGAGTGGTATTGGAGTTGCAGAGGTGAGGGGTAGGGGATGACTGGAAAGGGTGGTTTTGGTTTTGTTGACCGGGCGTTGACCCTGGTAATAAAATAACGGGGTGGGTTTGGTTTGTACTTGGGCTGTGGGATTGGGCTTTGGGAAAGTGGGGATGGGCTTGGGTAATGTTTGTTGGATTTGTTTGGTTTTATATTTTTGGGTTTAGTAAATATTTAGGGTCCGGTTTGGTAATATTAACACAAGGACCAATTATGTAATTTAAGCAAAGATGAAGGGCTGGTTTTGTAAGTTTCCAAAGTTTATCATAAGGACTAAACTTGCCATAAATAAATAGTACAAGGACATTTTTGATGTTTTTCATATTTTAAATATCCGAGGACTATTTTTGCCAAACTTGCAAAGTTGAGGGGCCTTTTTGCAATTTCTCCAAACTTTTCACCCAAGGACCATTCCTGCAAAAGATTATTAGTACAAGGACCAAAATTGATTTTCTCAAAGTTTTTAACATCCCAGGGACCATTTCTGTCAATTTCCAAAGTACAGGGACTAAACTTGTAATTTTATGAAACTTTGCACCAAAGGACTAAATATGTAACTTTATGATTAAAAAGGACCTTTGGTGACTTTTTCATGTTTATAGAATAACTAAGGACTAGTTTTGCCAATTTATGAAACTTGAGGGACTGAAACTGCCAATTATGCAAACTTTGTACGTTTTTCATCTGTTTTTGCATATTTTGCATTTGAAACATATAAAACACACTTCTAAGATATTTTAGGTATTTTGATACATATTTGAGTGTTTTTGTATGTTTTGGCAGCTCAGATTAGTATAAAATGATGAGTATTTAGACACTCATCAGGTACCAATCTGTAACACCCCTAATTCATGGATGCAGCGGAATTCAAACTGGGTGTTACTCGACGGCACAATAGTCACAATGATAGAAAACGAACTCTAATTGAGTCGTTTTAAGAGATTTATCATTCAAATTATATAAATATCAAAGATTACCAAATGAGGTCTCAGATGGTTCCATGTTTACAAATTACATTAAATGAGTTTTTGAATGATAATAAAATTTATAGCCCTCTTGAATATTCGTGCCCTTCCGTGCCATCCTTGATCATCATGGACCTGAAATACATGCTTAAGAGGTCAACACAAAGGTTGAGTGATATTCATAGAGTTTGTTTAATGGTTGAACACAATATGTTGGTAGTGTGAGTTATAGGCTCACACCAATGGTTGGAAAACAAAGATGAGCTACGTTGTTATACGCCCGGAACGGTTATTAATTCACTAAGCTTATGACACCAAAACGTTAACGGGTACCAATATCAATCGGCGGAGTTATCCCGGTAGGTACTTTGCCGTCATACCCAGGTCTCAAATATTAATGCATTTGTTTGAACTTAGTCAATACAAATGGGATTCGTCAATCCCAATAGGCCTATTCACAATATTCGCGCTCACTATTACTAGTGATTAAATGGTTCATAATAAGGGATCTTGGTTTGGCAAGGATGGTACTTAGTGATAATAAAACAATCAGATAGCATATAATTTGAAAGCATTGTGTTCGGTTAAAATAGCATGTATTCCCCCCAAGGGTTTGTAAAACAATTAAGTAATGAAAAGTGTGGCTATGAACTCACCTTAAGTTATATAGCAAGTAGTGAATGTGATGGTCGAATCGCGAAGGTTTCTACGAGCAACCTATAATAGAATGTTGCGACTTAGGATTGGAGTAAAGAATATGAAGAATTGCCTATATATGTCTTGCATTTAGTCCATGATGTAGTACTTAGTATAGTGTAAGTCTTTGAAAAGAAATGGTTTATGAAACATGTATAGTTTATATATCGCTTACTACCGTTCGGGCCAATATAATTCAGAAGTCATGTAGTAAACGTTCGAGGAGCCAGGATACTTTAATTCGTAAATCCACAACTCATCTCGATGGCTTACTTAATGAAATCCTCACATGAGGCTCCCTACTATTGTAGTATTTGATAAAATATATATATATAAGTTTTGACCCGAAAAGTTATATGTCCAATACTTAAATAAACTTAGGAAAGTTTACTTTTACATGCAGATTGTTATTAGAATGAGTTTCTTAATCTTGTATGACAATTACTTGTAAGATCTCATGGTTCTTTAGATGAAGTAGATCCAAATTGTATGTTTAAGTTATCGCTAACTCTTTAGCTCATGTTTTCGCCTAGGTAAGTTTATATGGTCATTTAGTCATGGCCTTGCCGTGACCTTTGGTCATTGTTTCATGGTCTTGAGACTCAACCTTGGCTTTAGCCATGGTTGTAGTCTTGAATTTAGGTCATTAGACCTCTTGGTCTTTTTAAACTATAACTATTATATAGTAACTTTGGTATATAAAATAGCTGTTAAGAATAAACTGAAGAAAAATATCACTCTAAAAGTGTTTTCAGGGCTCGAGCTTCTTTGAGCCTGAATGAAAACGTCGTTCCGGACAACTTTCGTGTTTTAAGTTTTTGATGAATCGGACCAGAAGGGCCTCGAAAAAATACGGATTTTGATCAGAATGCTATTTTTGCAGATTCGGCGTTTTGGTTTCGCTAACTTCTTTTGGCCATAAATTTTGACTTGTGTACTCGTTTTAGGTGGTTCAAATTGCTATGTTTTCCTTGTTAAGTCCTCTACTACAATATGTAATTGTCCAAAATCATGATTATACCATTTTGATCAGATTTCACCAAGAAAGTCACTAGTTTACTTGTTATCTTAATATAAGTTACCATATATATACCATAACTTGTTTTACCAAATTTTATACATCATGAACATAATAACAAGACAATATATAGTATGAATGAAATATAAATAGCATGAAAATGATATTTAGCAAGAAAGTATGTTAGGGTTTCCTTACAACTTTAGGCTTTCTAAAAGAAAGGAAGTAACTAGTAAGGATAGGACTTTGATTGACAAGCTTCTCTTCACTTTAGCAATCCTTCTACTCTTGTATTCTTGAAGGATTTGTGATGAGGGTTTAGGTGACTTGAATGGATTTAAATTCAAGAAGAATCACCAAAGATTGCAAGGATTTGGATGTAGTTTACTTGTAGCTTGAATGCTTGAGATAATACTTGAAGTATAAGATCAAATGAAGAGAGTATGTGTTGTTTATGGTGGTGAACGACCAAATGAGGAGGGGAGGGCTTTATAGGGCCTTGAGGAGGTGCTAGGAAGGTGCCATGAGGAGGTGCAAGTTTAGGATATTTTATCAAAGCTTACATGAGAAGTTTTACACATGTAACCATCTTAAGTGATCAAGGCTTCATCACAAGCCAAAAAGGCTTGTGACTTGCTCAAAAATTTCGTGCATAGCTTATCTTGGATGACTAGATATGATTCTTGATGTTATCTTGCTTTTACGGAGTGTGTTTTGGTTCCGTTAATCGCTAACAGTAAGTTGTTAAGTCCTGAAACTTAAAATCGGGTATCTTAAAAATATGAAACTTATAAATATGTTAAAACTTATTAATATAACCTATCTTAGCATATTTAATGAGTGACAAGTTCTATCGGGTTGCTTAAACGCTGTTAAAACTGGAAACGCGGGTCTAAAACGCGTAATTCGCGTAATACGCTGAACTGGAAAACGTAAAATTCCAAAACTTTTGGAATTGTCGTAAAATGAGAGAAAATCATATTTCTATTGTTTATAATTTTTTATGGATATATCGGGATGCTGGAATGACGTTTAAACCTAAAAGTAAATCTCGGACACGGTTTCGTGATTTTTGCAGAAATGATCCGACGAGTGTCAAACTCTCGGATTATCATTAAAATAGTTTAACTTACGAGAATATGAAATAAAAATTTCGGGAGTGAATAGTAAAAGTGAATAGTAAAAAAGTGAATAGTAAAATTTCGAGAATAGAAGTTAACCTGAAAATGCGAATTGTTACAGATCTCCACGTTATTCTTGCCTACTTTAACACCTTTAAAAACTCCTTTTTCTCTTGCTTCCATCATGGCAATGTGCAGTGCTTCTATTGCAATTATAAACAAAAAAGGCGACAACGGATCTCCTTGTCTCAAACCTTTGCTTAACTTAAATTCCTTGGAGGGACTACCATTTATGAGGATCGAAGAAAAGCCAGAGCGAAGGCAACCAAAAATCCACTCTCTCCATTTAATACCAAAACCCATTTGACCCATAATGTCATCTATAAAATTCCAGTTTATTGAATTGAAAGCTTTTTCGAAATCCACTTTGAAGATCATGAGTTTTCCATTCACTTTCTTGGTCCAAGAAATCACTTCATTTATGATTAATGGCCCATCAGTAATTTGTCGGCCTTTTACAAATGCAGTTTGGACGTTGCTAATGATAGTACTCATGACCGATTCCAATCTATTAGCAAGCAACTTTGAAAGTACTTTATAATAGCAACCCAAAAGACTGATGGGACGGAAATCTTGTGGAAGAAGTGGATTACAGACTTTTGGAATTAAGGATATGAAAGAAGAATTGCATCCTCTTGGAATTGATTTATCGATCTCAAAACACTTGACTGCTTTTATAAAATCATCACCGATCATATTCCAAAAATGTTTAATGAACCTGAAAGTGAATCCGTCAGGACCAGGCGCCTTATCCCCTCCACAGCTCCAAACAGCGTTCTTAATTTCATCATTTTCAAAAGGTCTTTCAAGAACACATTTTTGGAGCTCCGATAACGTCTTGAACTTGTTACTGTGAAAGCGAGGTCTACGAGGGATGTTCTCCTTAAATCTATCAGAATATACTTGAAGAAAATGCTCTTTAATTTTATACGGATCAGTCTCCCATACACCATTAATCATAATGCCATGAACCAACCGACGTCAATTTTTGCCCTTGATAATTGAGTGAAAAAATGCGGTGTTCTCGTCCCCGTCTAAAGCCCACCGACATCGAGATTTTTGTTGCAAGTCTTGTATGTTTTTTGTTTCTAACTCGAACAAACGTTTGGAAATATCACACCTTAAATTGCAATCCGCCTCAGACAAAACACCAATTTCAGCTTTTAAATCAAGTTCTTCAAGATGCTTTGTTAAAAGTGCACTATCCTGAACTGATTTTTGCCTAAGGTTTTTACTCCACGGTTTTAAGTTGGCCTTTAATGATTTCAACTTCAGAGATTAACATCAGGACGATAACAGCCTTGGTCACAAACCCAAGAAGATTGAACTAACAGGTTTAATGAATCCTCGTTTAACCAAGAATTAAATAACTTGAAAGGGACAGGTCCAAAATCAACAGAATTTGACTCCATGAAGATTGGGCAGTGGTCCGAAAATTTACGAGGAAGCGCGGTACAATGAAGTGTTGGCCAGGTTTGGATAACCTCAGAGGAGACTAAAAATCTGTCTAGCTTGCTAAGTTTTGTCCCTTTCTTGTTAATTCTTGTAAAATTTCTGACGCCCATAACAACTTCTTGTAACTCAGCATCATGTATGAATTTATTAAAAGAATAGGTTGTGATGGGATCGAACTCGGTGCCTTTCCTTTCAGATTCCTCCCTAACAACGTTAAAATCGCCGAAACAAAACCAGGAACCCAATTTGGTGTTTTTTAAATGAAGAAGATCTGACCACAATTTAGACTTCTCGTGACCATTTTGAGGTGCATAGACATTAACCATGATAAAATCACCAATGACATCCCTCCAATTACCAATAATAGCTGTGAAACCATCTCCTAAAACAACTTCTTTTTTAAAAAATGAATTTCGATCCCACACGTTAAGTATGCCCCTGAATTACCATTCGAAGGGTTGAAAGCAAAATCAAAATCATCGTTTTCCCAAAACGAACTTATTAAAAGTGAATCAATTACCTGTTTTGTTGTTTCTTGAATCCCTACGAAAGCTGGTTTGAACTTTCCAATTAACTCCCTTAACCATGATCTTTTACAGCTACGCCCCATACCGCAAATGTTAAGAGAAATAACTTTCATTGGGAAAATGAAGGTGTCACCAAGTCTTCTACGATGTTTCTAACATGGGTACTTGCATCTTCCATGTCAAAACCAATTGAGTTGCCCACTTTTAAAGTTTATTCAACTTCTGCTGAAACCATCTCAGAATCCATTGAAGCCGTAATTTGAGAACCACTCTTCTTCAAACTTTTAATTTTGCATCTCCTCAAATTGGATTCAGAGTCTGAGACACCAAGATGTGATCTTGCAATATCCACACCTGTTCTGAAACAACCCCCTTTAACTCTATTGTGATCTTTCTTTTTATGAAATTTACTTTTTGAATGGACAACATCTTTTAGTTTGTGGATCGGAATGGGCGAGTGAAGTTAGGTCTTCTTTTGTGAGAAGCTAATTTCCCCTTTTGTTTTGCTATGAAAGCAACAAGAATTTCGTTATCAGATATAGAGGCATCTGAACTAGAATTGACTATGTTTTCATTAGAGTCAACCTTAAAATCTAAACCCTTTGCCCTCTTTTCATTAAGCCCAAAAACTGAAATATCACGGTCATCAAGTATATCACCCTTAGGCCCGTTTTCTTGAGAGGTGAAAAGGTCATCAGGTCCGCTTGAGAGATATTGGGTTTTATTGAAGTTGATAGGCCCATCACAAGGATAATGCTCATTGACCTTCTCGCTATGACTTTTCACATTGGACCCACTTGTATCACGAGATAAGGATTGAGAACCATTGGGAGAGGGGCTGACAGCATCTAAACCCTCATTGTTGACATTCTGATTTCCCACTTCTTTTGTTGACCTTGACTTATCACTGATAAGGGAGTCTTCAACAACAACATCTAATTCAACTTTGTCAATATTACCCAAAGTGTTTTTAGGTGAGAGAATGGCATCTTTTTTGAAACTCGCTGGAAAAGCTGACTTATCATTGTCCTCCAAGTTACCGACTTCTTCCGTAGCATTTTTATGACCCAAGACAGCTTCATGGTTGGCTATGAAATTATCACCATAATTAGTTGATACTTGCTCGTTTGATGTGGTTGCGATTGCAGGACATAATTCATAGCACTCGCCTATGAGTTCCCGAATACGAACGCATGTGTGCATACCGTCCACCAAGACTGGCATATTATGTTGAATGATATTCATGCACTTGGTGTGGATACAAACTTTCCCAGCAACAAGGTTCAAGTTATTTGTTTTACACTTCTCCGGGAAAATGATTTCACCCCATTCTTGGGCAATACGGGTAAAATTTGCTTCATGCCAAGCTTGTGGGGGTAGCCCTTCAATTGAAATCCAAGCAATCCAATTAAGTAGTTGGAAGTTTTTGGTCCACGGTTGAATGTTTTTTAAACACTTTTGGTGAGATGTGTTGGAGAGGATGGTACTGATGTCGGATTTAGGTTGTAGTTCTAAAAGTGCATGTAAGCCTCCAAGGTATTTTATTTTAGTAGTGGGTATACCAACATCTTCACAAATGGTGTGGAGATTTGAGAAGGTGTCAATCGAAACAAGTTCAACAACAAGGGAGTTAGCGAGAGTGTTGTTTAGGTCCGGGCAAGAATGGATGGTCATTGGTGTAGGTGGTTTTGATGAATTTTGTTTTGTTTTTTCTTTTAAGATATCAGCAAAGGTTTTGTGAGTTGGGTGTACGGGTGGAATTGATGAAGGTTTAGAAGCTTTTTCATGGAAATCATGGTGTTTTGGAGGATCGTTTGAACGTTGGTATCTCGCGATATTAACACGAAGTCGTTGTTGATCGATGATAGTATTGTTGTTTAAGGTTTTTTCAAAAGCAGATGGATCTGTGATGTTGAGAAATCTAGTGAAACCGAACTCCTTACCGTTGGTTGTTTTTTTCTTTGCCAAGTAAATGTCACAAACCAGACCATGTTTAGCAAAAGCTTTCCAAAGACCAGACACAGTTGCTCCCGCGGGAATGTTGGTGAAGAAAAACGAGGTTGTTGAAGGTGTTCCAGCCGTTGATGTCTTCCTGCTGCGTCGTGAAACATGTGTCCATCCGTTGTCACCGTCGTTGCCAGGGGTGAAATCTCCATCTTCTCTCTCCATTCTTTTTGTTACACATTAAACTTGACAACTTAAATTATGTTTTTTTCTTAATCAATTCTAAAGTTGACAACTTTTTAAAAACACACATTATATTAATAGTGAAATCTTACATGCTTTACAAAGCAGGTAAGTTACCTACTTTCCTTTGAAAAAAAAAGAGAGAGCAAAGATTAAACATAGAGAACCATGAAAGTGCAGGGGCTTAATTGTAAAAAATTTAAATATTTTACAAAAGAAAGAATGTAACTTACCTGCGATGTAAGATTTTCCCTATATTAATTTTCCAACCACACGCTTTATATTTTAAAAAACACGTGTTTTGCATCAAAGGTCAAACCAAACTCATGATTTCGTAAGTATAATTATTTGCCGTTATAAACTGTCACTTTGCGCGAGTATACGTCTAGTTTGGTATATATGCATTTTTGTCATTTTATGCTTAAAACCATATATTGGACGTTGAGTTAATTTTTTGCCGACTAGTTCATGAGGCTCGAGTCACCGCTGCATCGAATCAAATCGAGTAAAGTCTTCCATCTTTTAAGATATATATTGGCCTCCTTATAGTTGTAATTTCTTATCAGAAATGAAATTCAAATATCTCACATTTTCTACTAGGCTAAATGGTTTTACATTGGACGTTTTGGTATATATTAAAATTTAAAATCCAAAGGTCGTTTATATCCTTGCAAGTGGAATATCTATCTTTATGTCGACCATCCACATGAGGGATGATGACACTCGTTCGACATCTGCATGCTTCACATGTCGATGGCCAAACTGCCATTATTATAAGTTGGCTGCATGAACACTATACTCTTTCTAAGAATAGTATATATTCCTTGACCGAACTTGAGAAGGATCGAGAGCGGTTCAAGAGGGGTCACATTCATACAAAGACACGATCACACGATATTCATCGACATATGGGGAAAATGTCTAGGACATAACATGAGGCTTTCTTTCTTCATATGGAGCACTTGAATACTTGATCGAACTTGAGAAGGATCGAGAACACATAAGAAAGGACTACATTCACGCGTAATCAGGTTAAGATCAAAGCTGGTCTTAGCTAGAATCGACGACCATTTATAAGATCTAAATACCAAAAAAGGTTTTCGATGTATGTTTTAGAAATGATCTTCATTTAGTTACTGTTCTCAAAATTTTAAATAGATTCTTTTAAGCCAAGTATGTTACTATATTTTTAAGACTTTTTATACTGTATCTATTTGCGTACCCTCACACTCACAGGAAATTTTGGCGAGTCTTAAGTTAACTTTTTAAGTTGAATATGTTATTTTTAGGACTTTGCATAACGGGTCAAAAGATACAAAAAATAAATAAAAATTAATAACAGATTATGTGATTCTTATTACATGCCTTAATTTCAAATAGGAAAACTGTATCAAATTTTGTGGATCATAGATCTAAAACCACAAAAAAATACCACTGTTATTTCTCCCTCAAAATCTCAACTTCTAGTCTCATTCAAAACAAGAACACGAAAAACCTCAATTCATCGTTCGTCATTTCCATCGTATTGTCTGAAAAATGTTCAGTCGTTTCACGTTTCTCATCATTTGCACATTAGCATTCTCTCATTTTGCACTTTCCTCGTCTATGAATGTACCATTTCAACCAAATTTGGCTACATTGAGTCGTCTATCTAATGAGGCCGGTCAACTCGTGGGGGACGCCATTGATCCCGAGGAAGAGACCATGATGGAGAATGAAGGTGCTCGACGTATCCTAGCCGGAAGAGGTTACATTAGCTACGGTGCAATGCAAAAGAACAACGTTCCATGCAACCAACGTGGTCAATCTTATTACGACTGCAATAGTAGAGGTAAAGCTAACCCGTATAGTCGTGGCTGCAATGTTATCACAAGGTGCGGTGGTCGATAAGACATACATTTTGAGTATAGTTAACTATATAAATCGTAAGATACAATAATGTTGCGTTTTTTGTAATTGGAATGAGATTCTTTCTACGTTGTTATGTCTTGTTAAACTATCATATGGTTATTTTACGATGGTCAGTATGATTCACGAATAATTGAATTGAGAAAATTAACTTGTTGACAGAATCATTAAGATAATCGCAAGTTGTTATTGTTGACAGAATCATTAAGATAATCGCAAGTTGTTAGACTCGCTTTTATTTAGGGACGGAGGGAGTAGTATAATCTTTTCTTTTACAGTAGAGCAACTTAAAAGCTTTACACGATTTAATACGATTAGACGCCTTTTTAACTAATCTAACCAAGATCAAGCTTCTTTTAATCGAATTTTCGAACATGAGTTGTACAAGAATCTGCTCCTTAGCTTTCGGCAACACAAGAAAATTCTTATGTTCACAGAGAATAATGCCCAAAATCATATGCTCCCATCAAGTATGTTGTTCCTTGACATCTTTTGCAAGAATAAAGCTTGTTAACCACCAAAAGCCAGATGCCAGCACTTAATAATAGTACTTTTGGAAAAATTGATTGAACCAAAATTTTAAGTAATGTATGCTTACACAAATCTAAATTAAATGTATTTTACATATATCGAACACTACAACAACACTCTTGCTAACTAGCTTTCTTACCGCTTTTAGAAACCGGCGTATATCTCTCATTATCAAAACAACCACCATCTTTTTGGTCGACGATTCCTCTGTAGTATACCAACATAAATCAAGAAAACAGAAATGAGAAAAAAGTTGTATCATTTGCAAAAATAAAAAATAAAATACTTTTTCATTGTCACGTATTAGTCATACTCTTTTGTACATATAAGTTTAACACTTGTTATTAATAAAAATGTCATCTTAAAAAGCCTGATTTGAAGGGCTTTTCAGTTAGAAAATGACTCAAACATGAAAAAACTTTTCGGATGTACAATTGCAAATGAACAAAAAATGAAAAAGTAGCATTTGATACTATATGAAAGAAAATGATGCATAAGTGGATGACGAACCTTTTGATCGTTTTTCGGAGGACCCGCTAGTATTGGTTGAGGAAGAACACCATTGTCAATGTTCTGAATGTATGGCTGTAACTTCTCTTCCAACATCTTGTTCAACTGGAAATTACACACGACACATGCAACATTATGTGCTTAAAAAAGTGTCCATCAAGGCCCAACACGTGGTTAAATATACACCCTAGTGCGTTGGGATCGCCCAACACATGGTGAGGCACACGCCTCAATGACGCATCAACTGTGGCATGCATTGTCACTTTTGGGCGCATCATGTGTAGTGGACCTTATAACATAAAAAAGGGACTTCTTTTATGTATACTGGGCTTCTTCTTATGGGCTCTACGGTTTACATGCGAGTCCAATCTGACTAATTTTTCAGAAAATTTACAGTTACTACCCAAACCCTAAAAGTCGAACACTTTCTGGTTCTTTTAACGTTCAGACTCACAAACTTACGTGTTGTTGAATGTGGTATTAATGTGTTTTGTGTATTAAATAGAATTTAGAAGTATTTTGGTTAAAAATAGGCGCCTTGCGTATGTGATGCCTTTGCTTTTACCTCGGCACCTCACGCTCCGGCAACATTTACACACCTGTTTGGTGTATATTCAAATACTGAATTCATTATTGTTACCTTCTCTTGGCGCCATTTTGCTTCCCACTGATCGTCTAAAATCTTTTCCGCAATTTCTCTTTGAGCATTCAAAAGAACTGTCATTTCGTACAACTTTTTAGGATCTTTTAGGTCTTCCTCACTCCATGAAGACGCATTTAGTGGAACGTTTAGCTCCTGTACACTCAGTTGTGCAATGTCAGATAGTAATAATAAGTAACCATTTCTTTGTAAAAGGGTCAATCTGGGTTATGTTTTTAGCTCCAATGGGCCAAATAGACCAAACTTCAAAAATGTTAGCTAAAAAACTCTGCGGGTCAAACGCTTGAGTCGCTCAATCTAGATGAAATGAACACTTACCCCCCAGTTTTGAGGTCGTGGTGGTGGATTGAGTTTCATAACTTCAGTCTCTAACGCGCTTTTAGCTTTGTAGTAAGGGATGTTCTTCACTACCACTGGATCATTTCTGGCACGTTCAGGGTCCATTGAGATCAAGCCCTGAATTTCAATATAAAAAAATTAAATATTTGCTTAATTCTTATCTTTTTTTCTGTGTAAAGGGTTGGCTCGAAGTACATTTCAGGGGAGTAGATCAAATCGGAAGACGAGTGAAACTGAAAAATAAAAGAATAATGGACTGAAGACCAAAACAATCTGTACCCGTCGGGTCCAAACCGAACCATGAAACAAACACATATTTGGGGTTGTCACATAAAACTTAAACAGCACCATTTGAAGTTTGACAAATAAAAGACCAGTTATGGGTTCAAACCCCGTGGATTAGTCGGCCAAAAGGTCGGAAGCCATGGTTACCCAAAAAATAAAAGACCAGTTTGGTTTGATAAACCTAACAGCTTGAGAAAGCCGATAACCAAACTAAAAACCAGTTTTTATAAGAATCTAGAACCACAAAGTGAACCGGACATGGCTCGTTTATTACTCAGTTTGGTTTTGGTCCTGGTCCCATTAGTCAGCTTATGCACACCCTAAATGACATTGTTTTGTGAGAAGCTCCCCAACCAAATGGTTGTGGGTTCAAGTCCTGCTTAGGACATGTGAGATAGTTTGTGGTTGTATATGGTGAGATAGGTAGTTGCTGTTCTAAAAGAAATAAATTAAAAAATGACATTGTTTTAGATTAAATAAATTTGACTCACTTCTTGCAAGTACTCCCATCCAGGTTTTCTCTTGGCTACAGCATCACGAAGTTGATCATACCGCATATTTTCCTGAACGTTACATCAAACAAGAAACCAGAGTAAACCAAGGAAACGAAGGAAGTGGTGATTCTTTAGGCTATCCAACAGCTAGTAAAGTAGAAAAGATGAACCTTGTATTGCCACCAAATCTTCTGCTTGACTTCGTCGTCGTATTCAAACCCTCCCATAATCTGAGGCATGGTGATCAACCAAAACGCAGCAATGCTGGGGTCTTTCATGCTGTCGATAATATGCTGCAACAAACATTTTGAGGTTTGTTAAAGCATCTTAAAAAAGGCTCGTATCCACAGGTGCAAGCTAGAGAATTATATTAGATACAACTCATCACTAATAAGGAAAGAATTTAATACCTCGTAAGGATAGTCCATTTTCTTCATTATGTTGTACGCTTTCCATGGAGGCTCGATGATCTGCAGTGACATTGACAGTAAGATACCGATAAAAAAGGCTCGTATCCACACGTGCCATCTATAGTTAAAAGTCCATAGATTATAGCTTTATATCAAATTGTGACCGATAAATGATGATGAAATAATTTACAGAAAGAGGTAACAGTTGGTTAAGTACTCACATCATCGGCAGAGATCCTGACTTGTAATTTATCCTTGCACTCGGGGCATTTCATCACACCCTGCAACAATATTAATGCTACTTTACAAGGGAATTGTCAAAAAAATGTAATAAGTCCTTTTATGTTTAAGGCCTCAAGTACTCACGGATCCATCACAAGTCTCACAGTCTTTGGACGGCAATGGAACATTAAGATCCATGGTGGCTGGAAGATGCACGATTTCCGCTCTATTCTCAGCAATGGCATCAGCAATAGCTTCGGCTGTTGCCTTTTCTCCACTGGCAAAAGTTTTCACCAATATTAATTCTAGTAAAGCTTGAATACGGTCATAATGGATTCAAGGATATGATCGTACCTACCTTCTCAATGTGTAATTCTTCACCTGATACTGGACCCTCCCTGTGCCTTTGCACATGGTGCACCGTAAAGCATTCCATCCATTGCAAGTCTGACAATCCCTAAATTTTGATGCCGAAACAATGTCAACTCAAAGAAGACCATAACAAGTGAGATATTAAAAAAGTAAGAAGCACCTTTGACATATCACTTTTTTCCCCAACTCCAGTGCAATGTCACAAGTCCCTAGAGCAGCAACCGCCTGTGAATAAACAACGATAAGCGCAGTACACCAGAATTTGTAAGCAATAGAATCAAGGGGAAATGTCAAAAATTGTAAATAAGTTTCTACGTCATTTAAGAAAGGCCACCCAAATTTCAAGGGTATTTTCCATTGCTTACCAAGTGTTTCTCTGCTTTTTTTAAAGCTTAATCAGTTTTGAGTGTTTGGATGAAACTGCTTATCACCCTTTTTAGAGTAAAGAGGCACTTCAAATAAGCAGGTTGATAAAGGCGTGATTATTAAGCCAATAAGCTTACACACCCCGTAAACATCTCAAGTTTCAACATTAGAAAATATTTACTTCCAAAACCTATTATCCTATACAACCTGATATATATTTCGCCGTATGGCATTGTGTAAAAATACTGACGAGTCCTAATTGTACCAAGCTTACACATGACGTCCCGTCAACTATGTTTGGTTTACGCAATAGGCATCCATGTCATCAATCTTACAGAACGGGGATACCTGTAAGCTATTTTACACTATGTAACTTGTAAGCTAGTTTACTTAATCTGTGCGCATAAAATCTGGTGACATATGTAATAGGATAAATGGATAATAAAGGTTGCTGGTCAATGTTTCAAAAAGTTTCACGTCCTTGAAACAATATTGAAACTGGAGTACCTAAGTGAAACCTTATTATTATCTGGGAAGTGTTTTTTGCGAAAATTCCTTCTTAGTGGGAGTTTGGTATTGCTTATTTTAAAGATTTTATCGACCTAAACATAAGCACATGGTAGCCTGCTTAATTTTAAGTGCTTATTGATGGGTAAAATAAGCAGATAAGCAAATAAGCAATTTCATCCAACTACTTATCTGCATAAATTTAAACAAATAAGAACTTAAATAAGCAATTCTAAACACTCTCTTAATGATAAGCAATTTGTTAGAAGTGTCTGGCTAAGCGGCCTAAGCCCTTAGTGGCATTTTCCCTAAGTCAATACCATTAACATCATATAGCAGATTAACCTAATCAACAACATCTTAAAATTTGAGTTGAGTGGCATAGCCGTTATGTTACTAATACCTACCCTAAAATCAATGCCACAATACATTGTTACAGCTCATAAAACTTCACAACCTAAGGTAACCCAACACAACAAAATGACCCAATTCAAGAAAACATTAAACACGTAAAAGTAACAAACCTTTTCTACTTAATTTACACAGCTTTATAGCTTAAAGATAATATGTAAGGGGAGTGTTTGTTTAAGCTTATATTTCTGGCTTATGACTTATTGAAATTTTGAGAAGGTAGTAAGCTAATTTATCTTTTTTAGCTTAGGAGCTCATATGCCTTAATAAGCCATAGGCTCAAGTTGATAAGCTTATAAGCCCTAAAATTTCAAAAGCTAATAAGCCCTTTTAATTTAAGTCGCATCTAAACACTTAAAAAGGGTATTTCACTCTTACAAAACCCAATAACCTAAACACTTTAGTACTTTACACAATCTACATAACACGGTCAGTTATTTAATACATATGAGTTCTTCCAAAATTTTACAACATTGTAACAAAAATCAAAACTTTAGTACTTACATATATAATGAACAACAGTTAGGGAGTGACACTATCCATTATGTTCACATTTCACAACCTTATAACCATCATATCTAGCCTAAAACCCTCAATGAAAACAGATTCAATCATAACATCTAAGATATTAGTTTTTGACTTTTTTCTCGTATTTTATCGCATTTTAAACAGCATAGGCTAATACAAACACCCAAATTTTCACATTACAGTAACAAAATCAAAACTTGTGTGACCTAGGTGATATAACGATGAAACGCTAATTAGTACTATTCAGTGACATTTCCCTGATATCAATAACAATACCTAAGTCACAACTCATAAAATGTAGCAAAAATTTCACAACATCAAAATATAACACAAGAAAATGACCCAATACAAGAAAACCAAAAAAAAAAAAAAAAAAAAAGAAAGAAAAATCATAAAATACCTAACTTTATAGCTTAAAATTGAAATTTAAGCACAATTAAAGCTAATCCAATTCAAAAAAACCAAAAATATACATAAGTTGCACAATTTTATAGCTCAAAAATGAAACTAAAGTACTAAACAAAATTCAAGAAAACCCATAAAAAGACATAAGCTATTTTAAACAATTGTACGCTTGTCAACAGCTACTTCACACAATTTGCAAGCACGTAATCTGGTGACATATGTACTGGATAAAAGATTTCAGATCAATGTTTCAATAAGTTTCACGTCCTTGAAACAAAACTGAAACTTAAGTAGTTAAACCTCCTTAAAAAAATTGGAGTGACCTATGCGAAACCTTATTACTATTTAGGAGGTTTTTGGCTTAGCTTATTCAAATAGCCTATGTTTTTTTTGCGTAAAGCCATTCTTAGAGAGTGTTTGGGATAGCTTATTTTATGACAGTTATCTACCTATAAATAAGCACATAGTAACCTGCTTATAATCTAGTGCTTATTTCAATGTAAAATAAACAAATAACAAATTCATTCAAAACTGCTTATCTGTTTAGAAAATAAGCAGATAAGCACTTAATAAGCAATCCGAAACAACCTCAACACTTACCATACATTGCATAATAACACTTGAACTGAACTAAAGTCACAATTAAGTCAACAAAATGACCCAATTCAAGAAAACCCAAAAATATAACATTTTTAACATAAATTTCACAACTTTATAAAATTTAAGCACAGTTAAACATAACCCATTTCAAGAAAACCAAAAATATACATAAATTACACAACTTTATAGCTTAAAAATGAAAATTAAAGATAACCCAATTCAAGAAAACCCATAAAAACTTACAAAGATGGCATGATAAGAGAGTTTAGAAATGAATTCAGGAATGCCAAAGCCACGAGGAGCAGAGCCAGAAAGATGATCAGCAATAGTAAAAGGAGCAAGAATGACTTTAATTGGTAAATCTATTAAATGACCCAATGGTTCTCCTAAATGTTGGTTCAAGAATTTCAAGTTGTTGTCTATTAACTGCTTTGTGTTCTTCACAAATTTTGCTGTTCCTTTGCCCATTCTTGTTGCTGGTTGGATGAGTGTTGGCTGATGGATAATCCTTATGGGGATATAAAGGTTTTAGGATGGTGTTTGGTTTTGGTGTTATGGGTTGGGATGGGTAACACACTAGCACTGTATCCAAACACCCTATTACTATATATATATATTTTTTTTTATTTTTTTTTTTAATTAATAACAGTTTTACTAATATCCAATTACTCAAGACTTTGTTTTAAGTTTTGTAATTTTATTTTTGGTTAAGGGAATTTTAATAAACTTTTATTAACTATTTTCATGTTAAGTAGCGGCAAGGTTGCAAAAATTACGAATCGTTAGTCCGACGGTCGACCACCTTGTAGCTTGTAATCGGTTTAGGCGGGATTAATCGGTGATTAACCGGATTGGCATTACGGACAAATTTTAGTTATTTCCGGCAAGTTTTGTGTATTTCTGGTGAGTTTTAAGTATTTCCGGCAAGATATTTCTAAAAAAAACCATTTTTAATAGACTTAAATAGTTAGTATAAGTGATCAAATAAGTTTACAATGAGTTTTGGGTACTTCCGGAAAGATTTATAGGTTTCTGGAAAGTTTGACCACCATTGATCGCCGTTGACCACGGTTGACCTATTTGTTTGACCCAGTTACATAAATCAGCAAGGTCGGTGGCCTTGTAGCACCTAATCGGCCTTGTAGACCTTTTTTGCAACACTGAGTAGCGGATAACTAATTTAGAAAAAGTCAAATAAAAACGTAGGCAGTCACTACGAGACCAAGCGACTAAATATATGTATAGCAATTATTTTTCTTAAGAATTCAGAACGAAGGCAAAAGAAAATAGGTTTTGTGACTTTTAACACTTTCATAAATAATACTCCGTCCTTCTGAAAATGGAGACAAGAATCACACAGTTTAATAAAAGTGTGACCACTTTAGTTTTCAATCACTCAAAAAGAATATTCTCCTACTATATTCTCTAGTTTTTACATAAAAATGAAAATGGATAATTATTTTAAAACATACTGAAATAGAAATATTATATATATATATTCTAAAACCCAGGCAAGTTGCCACAGTGTGACACGTGGCAAACCACTGTAGCAACTACAGTGCTACAGTAAAATCGCTACAGTATTTTTTTTTTTTTTTTACATAAATTTCCTTAAGAATTTTTTTTTTTAAATAATAAAAAAATACAAAAAATAATACATTTTTTTTTACGTCGCTACAGTACTCGGTACAGTTTTTTTTTTTTTTTTTTTTTTTTTTTTTTTTACATAAATTTCCTTAAGAATTTTTTTTTTTAAATAATAAAAAAATACAAAAAATAATACATTTTTTTTACGTCGCTACAGTACTCGGTACAGATTTTTTTTTTTTTAACGTAAATTTCCTTAAGAAAATTTGTTTTTAAAAAAAATACAAAAAATAATACACTTACAAAAAATTTCTTATACAAATTTGTTTATTTAAAAAAAAAAAAAAACAAAAAAACATACCGAGAAAACAAACAACCAAAAAAAATTTCAGCTGCAACACCAAAAAAAAAAAAAAAAAAAAAAAAATCCGTAAATATAAACAAATTATGCTTCCAAGTAAACATATGCATACTTCAAATAACAAAATTATTAATTATACCGTACAACCGACAAAACACAAAACACACCCGCCGCAACGCGCGGGCAACCCCGCTAGTTACTATATATACAAAAAAAACCATTAGGACAAATAGTAAAAGCACTGTTGTGCACTGCCCAATTTTTGCTTTTAAGTCCTGTGGTTATAGATTTATTGCAAAGTTAGTTCTTAACGTCCGTTAATATTGTACAGAAAAAGCCTCTCAGGTTAATTTTTAATTTCAACGTTAGTCCCTAAGGACTAACTTTGCAACATACCGACAATCTCAGGCAGTAAAAAATCATGCTATTTTCAGAAACACTTTTCGAAAATAGTACTTGCGGTTATCGACCTTTTGCGTATATAGTCCTTAATAACAAAAATAATTTTTTTACAACCGTTTCATTAAGAGTTTAGATTAAACAAAACATTCCCGCAGCAACGCGCGGGTACCCCCACTCGTTAACAATAATTTTGAGACGGAAAGAGTAGCTAACTATTATATAAGCAAACATACTTTTTTTAGTAAAAGAGTTACATTTTGGCTATAAATTTTAAAAAACTGAAATGTTACATAGTAATGTGGTTGTGTACCTCACTTAGTCACTACCAACGACTACTAAAATGAAAAAGTACAACTATTAAACCGTTACTATGGGATGAAATCATCATCCCGAGTCTCATAGCAACTAAAACGAAGAAAAGTCACACGTGAAACAATTTTTTTTTCTGTTTGTCGATTAAATATAGAGTATAGACATAAATAACAACATATTTTTATTTTTACTGTGGATACTCACTCCTCATGATTAGGGGTGAGCAAAACCGACCGAAACCGACAAGGCCCGACAAACCGACCGAACCGATAAAGCCCGAAACCGACAAGAGTATTGGCGGGTCGGTCTTCGGTTTTAGTAAAGTTTGTATGTCGGTATCGGGCCGATATCGGGTTAAACCGACTGCAGCCCGACTTAAGCCCGACAAGGCCCGAATATACATTAGGTTATCTATGTAAAATATAGCCGCTTTCTTGTTTTTATCCATTTGGAAGTTTTGTCATCACAAGCCCGACTCAGAAACACAAAAGACATGAGTCATGATATCTATTTAAATTGTTGTGTGTCGACGACGACGACAACAACAATATTCATTCTTGTTAAAACAAGATATAAGAAGATAAGATGTAAACAATAATATTATTATCTGATGTCAAAAGACTATAGGCAATGCTAGAAAATTTTATCACTTCATCATATTCCTAAGCTAATACGTAGTATGGCTCATCTCATACTAGATATCATTCTTTTTTATGATGATATGTTTCGAAAAGAAATATGAAGAAAAAAATGATGTTATGTGAAAAAACTTACTAGAACAATGTGTAACTTACTTTCAACAATTTCGTATAAAGAGAGTAATAGCATAATGGTAATATCTTTATTTGTAGATTATGATAACACACTACAAGAATCAGGAGAACAGGCGACGAGCACAATGCCGACGACTCAATGTCGTCGGCACCATACGCTAAACGACAAAAAATTGGCTTGACCCAGACAAGGCTGCGTTGAATTTTTAATCTAGAATATTACCGACGTCATGTCGTCGGTATAATAACACCATGTTTGACTATTGATAAACATGGTGAAAAAATAGGCGGGAATTTGACCGCCAAAATACGTGCCGACGTCATGTCGTCGGTGATATATAAATACACAAATAATTGTGTTTAGCGTGGCATTAACCAATGATTAATAATTAATAGCCCCTAGTTTAAAAACGCCGACGACATGACGTCGGCAACAATTTGAGTCAAAATTTTGGTTTTTCCCTTTAGTGAATTATAGCGAATAATTGGGCGGGGTTTTTTCCCGCCTTAACGACGCCGACGACATGACGTCGGCACTTATTTTAACCGCGTGTACATTATAGCCAATAATTGGGCAGGAATTTTCCCGCGTTTTTTTCCCGTCGACATGTCGACGGGAATATCTCTCCCAAAATTCAGGCTATATATAACCTAACAAATATATTCCTGTCTCATTTTTTACCTATATACATTCTCACAAAATCATTTCCGTCTCATTTTACACATCTACATATACATTTTCACAAAATTATTTCCGTCTCATTTTACACATCTCACAAATAATTCAATCGTCAATTCTTACAAGACACACATGACTTGGCGTGGTTGCACAGTTGAAGAGGAGTACTCAAAAATCTTGTCACACGAGCTCCTCTTTAATGAAGTTATGTTAACTTTTGGTCATTCAGTTTATGAGGAATATGGTGATTTTAAGGATGCTGAACCGTGGATGAGAGACAAGATTATCGAATGGTGTAGGAAAAAGCCGTACTACAAAGAGTACATGGACGAGCTAGATGCTGCTGAAGCTCAAGCTGCTGCTGAAGCTCAAGTTGTTGTTGTTGGAGGTGACGACGAAGCTGAAAGTACGTTGGAAACAAAAGTTGATAATCTGGGAAATAGGATCACAAATCTTGAAGCTACGTTTGCACATATCAAGGAAATGAGAGCAAGGAAGGGAAAAGATGGTGCGAGTTCGAGTAAAGCGGGAAGTAGCCGCAAAAAAAAACGGGTTGTTTCGTTTGATCTGTTGTTTTAGTTGTCGAGTTGTTTAGTTTGAGTTGTTTCGTTTGGTTGTCGAGTTGTTTAGTTTGAGTTGTTTCGTTTGGTTGTCGAGTTGTTTAGTTTGAGTTGTTTCCTTTGGTTGTCGAGTTGTTTAGTTTGAGTCTGTATGAAAATGCATGTGGTTAAGAACTCTTGCTTGTTTTAAATAAACAGTTTGCCTTTGTGTTTGATAATTATTGCTCCTTCAGTTCTAATTATTGCTCCACAACAACAACATTTTATTAAACAACAACAACAACAACAACATTTTATTAAACATCAAAAACATCAACAACAACAGCAAACAACAGCAAGAACAACGATAACAGTACTACATATGAAATTTATCCATGTCACCTACAAGGTCACGGAGTATTGCATCCGACTGACATGCGTGGTCGTGGTTGGGATACGTTGCCATGTCAAGTTTTGCCTCCAGCACCCTTAATTTTGTCTCTAGTACCTGTTTTTGTGCCTCCAACACCTGTTTTTGTGCCTCCAGCAAGTTTATTCTAAGATTTTTTCATGACAGTTTGAGCACCTTTTTGGAGCAGATCCAGAACCGCTTGATGTTGAAGCTCCCAGAGAACCGATCATCATTTTGGCGAGTCGTTCCTCCTTCCATAAAAAAAATTACATCCATGGTCTTCTGTCCCAGGCTGTTAAAGAGTAAAAACTATTATTTTTAACAACTAATTAACCAAATGATTTAAAGAAAAAATATATAATTGTTCACCTGCGAGAAATGACACGCATAGTATAGTTTACCACGGGAGTAAGATTTACACGATTCTCGCAGAATCACGTCTCCTCGTTCACAAGGACAAGGAAAAGCTTCAAATTCTGCCATCTTCTTCACCATGATAACAGTGTATGTTTGTGGTTGTGAGGTTGAGTGGTTGTGAGTGGTGGAATCGTGACCGGGGTGGCCCGATCTACAAGTTGAGGTGATAAAAGGTGGTGGCCGGGAAAAGATTCCGACGGCCGGAAACTGATGGTGTCGCCGGAAAACGAAAACTGCTAGAGTGTGTGAGAGAGAGATAGTAAGATGAGTGTGTGTGTGTGTGTGTGTGTGTGTGTGTGTGTGTGTGTGTGTGTGTGTGTGTGTGTGTGTGTTTATATTGTGAGGATGAGTTGTTAGGTAGGGACAACCATGCTCGTTCGTTTAACATCTCGTGTATAACCATTGCATCTTGACTCGTTCGTTTAACATCTCTTGTATAACCATAGTCGTTCGTTTAACATCTCGTGTCAAAAAGAAAAACAACAAAAAACCAAATTTAAAATTAGTGATAGCTTCTATTTAATAGATTCTATTTTTTTTTTAATTTTCCTTTTAGCTTATTAATAAGCAATTTCATCATTTTCATAATTTTCTTAATTTCCTGTCACCTTAAAGTATTTTCAATAATTTTCTTATATCAATAATATCTGACGGTTTATCCCCAATCACATCTCGAATCGTTCGTTTAACATCTCATGTAGAACCATAGAATCTCGACTCGTCTGTCTAACATCTCGTGTATAACCATAGCATCTCGACTCGTTCGTTTAACATCTCGTGTATAACCATACCATCTCGGGTCGTTCGTTTAACATCTCATGTACAACCATAGCATCTCGACTCGTTCGTTAAACATCTTGTGTATAACCATACCATCTCGAGTCGTTCGTTTAACATCTCATGTACAACCATAGAATCTCGACTCGTCTGTCTAACATCTCGTGTATAACCATAGCATCTCGACTTGTTCGTTTAACATCTCATGTATAACCATTGCATCTCGACTCGTTTGTTTAACATCTCATGTATAACCATTGCATCTCGACTCGTTCGTTAAACATCTCGTGTATAACCATAACATCTCGGCTCGTTCGTTAAACATCTAGTGTAGAACCGTAACATCTCGGCTCGTTCGTTAATCATCTAGTGTAGAACCATAACATCTCGGCTCGTTCGTTAATCATCTAGTGTATAACCATAAAAAATTTAACTACTTATTTTTTAATTTTATAAAACTATTTTTATTTTATTTTTTTAATTTTATAAAAGTATTTATAATAAATAAAAAATTTAACTACTTATTTTTTATTTTATAAAACTATTTTTATTTTAATTTTCTAAAAGTATTTATAATAAATAAAAAATTTAACTACTTATTTTTTTATTTTATAAAACTATTTTTAATTTTTTTTTTAATTTTATAAAAGTATTTATAATAAATAAAAAAATTAACTACTTATTTTTTATTTTATAAAACTATTTTTATTTTAATTTTCTAAAAGTATTTATAATAAATAAAAAATTTAACTACTTATTTTTTTATTTTATAAAACTATTTTTAATTTTTTTTTAATTTTATAAAAAGTATTTATAATATTACCGTCGACTTGTCGTCGGTAATATAACCGCCAAAAATTTCACCAAAATTTCATACATCCCGCCAAACTAGAAACGACAAATATCTTTACTTTACCGACGACATGTCGTCGGTAATATTAAAGGATATAACAAAATAGATCTGGGGTCAACACTTAGAAAAAAAAACTTATAATTTTTTTTCTCCTCTCTCCGCCGGCGATAATCAACACCACTACCACCTCCTCCTCCGACACCACTACCACCTCCTCCTCCGGGGATAATCAACACCACGTACACCACCACAACACACCACCTCCTCCGGCGATTATCAGCACCATACCTCACCGCAGCTCCACACAATAGCACCACTGTGCACCTCCTCCTCCTCCTCATTCGTTTAATTCTTCCCCAACCCCTCCTTTGTTTAATTCTTCTTCTTCCCCAACCCTCCTTTCTTCAACACCACACAGCAGGTATTTTTTTCTAATTTTTGTTATTATAAAACTATTAATAATAATTTTGTTATTATTGTTGTTAATTTTTTTTATTATTATTGTTAATTTATTTTTTGTTTATTAATTTTTTAATTTTTGTTTATTTTTTGTTATTATCCAAGACAGCAGGTAAAGAGGGTGAGAGCCGAGAGCGAGAGCCGAGGGTGAGAGCCGAGACAACCAAGACAGCAGGTAATGTACCTCGTTTTTTTTTTTTTTATTAACTTTTGGTATCCCGACGGCATGTCGCCGACAACAGTTTTTTGTTTAAACTTTTGATATATATTAATTGTTGCTCTCTTTTATTATAGCCCGATACCACAGCCGATACCACAGCCGAGACCACAGCCGAGCTACAGCCGAGACCACAGCCGAGACAGTATGTATTCCTTTTTTTTTTTTTTTTTTTTTTTTTTTTTTTTTCATTTTTATGCTTTGTTGTAGTTTAGTATATTAGGTTTTGATATAAAAGGGATTAATTGTTGCGGATTGTGAAATGTGATTAAGTATTAGTTTACGGATTAAGTATTAAGTAGGATATTGCGTTTGGTTAGTTTTTTGGTTGGTTTTAACGACACAACCAAGGTATGTATTAAGTAGGATATTCCGAAGGTTGCAAATACTAAACTAGTAAAAGAAAGAAAAAAAATAGTGTGATTTTAGAGTGTGTTTGTTAGTAACTATATAATTGTTTAACTTTAATTGTTTGGTTTTCGGCTTATATTGTTTTGTTTTCGGCTTATATTTCATAATTGTTTATATTCTAATTGTTTAACTTAAAATATATGCTATTGTTAGACTTTTGTGACTGTTTTAGGATTTTAGTGATTAATTTCGGAAAGTCCCCGTCCGAAGTTAATCATCCTATAGAAAACCCGTCCGGAATTAATTTATTAGAAATTAATTTCGGAAAGTCCCCTGTTTGGGACTGCTTTTTGAATGTTTTGTCTCATTTAGGATATGGATGCGTATAACTGATTTACTATTTGAGATTATTTCGACAGTGTTTCTCCTTTACTCCTACGAATATGTCCTTCTTAATGCACATATTTGGGGAGTTGAGGGGAAATGCTGCCGAAATTTTCTCAAATAGTAAATCAGTTATACATATTCATATATGGGACGAATCATTCAAAGAGTGGGTTAGGATTGCCTTCCATAGTTGCGCTAGGTGAACAAAACAACTCGTAATCATTAATTAAGTGCATATAATAACCGATTGCATCATAAAAATGCAGTTATGATAATTGATAAGAGTTGGACCCGTATAGATCATCGTGGTTCAAAAGAATTTCTTGATGGTCTTGCCGCCTTCCTCCATCATTGCAAACCGTTATTGAATAATCCCGGAAAAATAAAATGTCCGTGTCGTCGTTGTTGTAATGTTCCATGGGTATCTCTCGAAGGTCTTAAAAACCACATAGGTCAAAATGGGTGGGACCCAACTTATACACAATGGAAGGATCACGGTGAACCGGATCCTCCGAATAATGATCAAAATGCTATTCTTGATAACACAACACAACGTGAGATGAGTGACATGGGTGCCCGCCTAAATGATATTCTTGATATTCCTCCGAATAATGATCAAAATGCTATTCTTGATATTCCTTCGAATAATGAGCCGACTCACGGAAATATTGGCGAGACAAGTAACGAGCCTACTCAAGCAGCGACACCTCCTCTGCGTAACGAGTATGAAGAGTTACTTGCAAGTTCCAACCAGCCTCTGTACCCGGGTTGTGACTTTATGACAACATTGGATTTTATGGCAAAGTTTACACATCTCAAGGTCAGCGGTAAATGGAGTGATACTTCATTTAACAAAACGCTAAAATTTCTCCAGGAGGTATTTCCGCCCAGGTTAGGTTACAATCTCCCACCGTCATGCTATCATATAAAGAAGACATTTAAAAAAGGTCGGGTTAGGGTACGAGTCGATACATGCTTGTGAAAATGATTGCTTTCTATATCGGGGGGTTGATTACGAAGATTTGGAGTATTGTCCGGTTTGCAAAACGAGTAGATGGAAAGACAATAAAACAACGGGGAAGAAAGTTCCTAACAAGGTGTTGCGTTACTTTCCTATCATTCCTAGACTACAACGTTTGTACAAGTCTATTCACACTGCAAAACATATGACTTGGCATGCTACTGGAAAGTCTACGGACGGTAAGATGCAACACCCGGTTGATGGTGAAGCATGGCAGAAGTTTGACAATAAATATTCAGATTTTGCTATAGAACCACGAAACGTTCGATTAGGGTTGGCTGCTGATGGTTTCAATCCGTTCGGAAACCTTAGTCAGACTTACAGCATGTGGCCGGTTATATTAACAACATACAACTTGCCTCTGTGGTTATGCATGAAAGAGACTTCTTTGATGTTGACGTTGTTGATTCCTGGCCCTAAATCACCGGCGAAGGACATCGATGTTTACTTGAGGCCCTTGATTGATGACCTTGTGAAATTATGGAAAAAACCAGGTATCTTGACTATGGACGTTGCTACAGGCACTCAATTCCACATGAGAGCGATGCTTTTATGGACCATCAATGATTTTCCTGCTCGAAGTAGTTTGTCTGGTTGGCAAGGGCAAGGTTACTTCGCTTGCCCTACATGCAAAGTAGACACTCCGGCTACGCGTGTGATAAGCAAAACAGCTTATGTTGGTCATAGAAGATTCTTAAAAAAAAACCATAAATGGAGGAGGGACGATACTACATTTAGTGGTGAACCCGATCATAGAGAGCCTCCTAGAAAAGATACCAGAGTTGATATCTTGACTCAACTTGCGAAATTGCCCACACGTGTGCCGGGGAAACATCCGGATTATGGGGGTGGGAAGATAAAACGTAATCATGACGACGAGCTGAACTGGACTAAACGGTCTATCTTCTACGATCTTAAATATTGGTCTTTTCTTTCTCTACCACACAATTTAGATGTCATGCATATCGAAAAAAATGTGTTGGAGAGTATCTTGAACACCTTGTTAATGAATGACAAATCTAAAGACACCGCGAAGGCAAGACAAGATTTGGAAGCTCTGGGCATTCGACAGGAGTTGTGGCTCGGAAACAAAAAAAAGGGGAAGTGCTCGAAGCCTCATGCAAAGTACTCCTTCACACCCGATAAAAGAAAACTCTTCTGTCAATACATCAAAACAGTTAAGCTACCAGATGGGTTCGGATCCAAGTTCAAGTCAAAAGTGACCAAAGATGATAACAATATAACGGGCATGAAGTCTCATGACTGTCATATAATGATGCAACGGTTACTTCCTTATGGACTTCAGCAATACTTGGACGCACAGACTTATACACCATTGACCGAGCTTTGTTTCTTCTTTAAGCAAATTTGCGCCCGAACTTTGATGGTGAAAGACATGGAGAAAGCTAAAGACCAGTTGATCAGTATTTTGTGCAGTCTCGAGCAAATATATCCTCCTGCTTTTTTTGACATTATGATTCACTTGGTTATGCATTTACCTGAAGAGGCTATTCAAGGCGGTCCTGTTTCATTCCGGTGGATGTATCCATTTGAAAGATACATGAAGAAGCTTAAAAACTATGTCTGAAATAAAGCTAAGCCGGAGGGTTCAATAGCGGAGGGTTATATTGCAGATGAAGCATTAACTTTCTGTTCTCGTTATTTTCGTGGTGTTGGGACAAAATTTAATCATCCCGCTGCATCTCAGGACCGTCCTCGCCCAACCAGTGATTTCCAGGTGTTCCGATCACTATGTACCAATTCTGGTAAAGAGACATTGATTAAGTTAGGTCTCCCAGAAATGAAGAGAGTGATATGGTATGTACTTCACAACAGTCCTAAGATCGACAAGTACATGGACGAGTTCGAGAAGTATGCGTTTATATTTTGAAATTTCTGTTTCCCAAGTTATCTTTTCGATTTATTCTAATATCATGAACATTTTCAGCGAATTTCCTAATATCGACATGCAACAAGCATTTCCGAGCTGGTTTGAGACGAAGGTAAACTTATTGTATGTATTTCCATGTATAAATAACGACTATTACTCATCTCCATCTATTCTTATCTTTTTTCATAGATCCGTAAACTTTACATAGCCGATTACCCAAGCTGTACTCCCGACTTATTCGCTTTGGCTTGTGGACCATCACCAACCCCAATCTCAGTCAACTCTTGCGTAGTCAACGGTGTGAGGTTTGTCGTACACAGCCGCGATATAAAACGTACAACTCAGAACAGCGGAATTTGTTCACCTGGTGAGAAGGAGGGAGAAATGTATTATGGTCAACTAGAAGAAATTCTGGAGTTCGCATATTCCCAGTTCAAAGTTGTGTTGTTTCGAGTTAAGTGGTTCGACTTAAGCAACAAAAACCGTAAAGTCCAACGTTTTACCACTAGAAACAACATGACAAAAATTTTGGCATGTAGCTATGCGTTCGAAGATCAACCTTACATTCTCGCAACACAAGCAAAACAAGTCTTCTACCTTGAAGATCCTGCCAGACGACCACTCCATTGGAAGGTCGTCCAAGAAGTAAATCACAACACAATCTGGGATGTCATCGTGGTAGAAGACGATGATGATGTGATACATGGCAACAACTCATCCGATCTCCAACTGTCTGCTAATTTGAATGATTTGGAACCTGGAACCTTAAATATCGATGGTGAATCAATGTTAGTTGAGGCACCACCACCACCAATCATTCCTGTTGATGACGACGATGATTTTATTGATGATGAAGACGACGATCCTTATGATTTAGCATATTCTGATAATGAAGTCGCAAACAATTCTGATGATGAAGTTGAAGTTGCGACTAATGTTGTTTATGATAGTGATTTTGATTGTGCAGATTGATCTTAAAATGTAACTTGTAAAATGACACTTATTTTAATGAAATTGTTATGGATTGTTTAAAAGTGTATATTTCTTTTGAATGTGTATGTATTTGAATGTGTGCATGCTTATGTTAATTTGTTCCCGAATTTCTATATGTTACTCAACTTGTACTTTTACAGATGGCAGCAGCAGTTGCACGGAGTCATGGTGGTGACGGTGCCGATGATCCACCACCTTCCCCTACCCGTCAGATTGAGGGCGGGCACTGTGCTAGTGGTAAGAATTTCTAGATTACATATATATATATATATATATATATATATATATATATATATATATATATATATATATATATATGTATATATATACACATATTATGTATATATATAGATATATGTGTATATATATATATACATATATCTATATAAGTTACTTTATGACGTTTTCACTCCAATTGCAGGATCAGGGCGACCCCGCCGAGGAGGTCGGGCCAGGAGGGGAGGCAGGGGTAGGGGAGGTCAGAATGGCGGTAGGCAACGACCACGCGAAGAAAATAAGAATGTGAAACTCAAGGCTGCCGTGAGACTTCGTGGCCTACAGTCTATTGACTTTGAGATTGGTGATAAGGGGACTTACACTCATGTGGGCCCGAACCAAGCATGGTTTGGCAATTACGTCGGCGAGCTCATTCGACAGCTGCCGCTAAACTATGACTCCTGGTACGATATAGAACCGGAGCTGACGGCTAACTTCCTTCCAAGCGTCGGGGTCAGTTATTTCATTTTCCTTTTATATATATTGTTATGTTACCGTGTTTATTTATTTAAATGTGCATATTTATTTAAATTTGTTTATTTATTTATTTATATCTCTGTATTTAATTATTTGAATGTGTACATTTATTAACATTTATTTATTTATTTATATCTTTATATTAATTTTAACTATATTTGATTGCAGCGTATGTTCAATTTGGAGCGCCACAGGACCAGACCGGAGTGGGAGACCATTCGGTCGGCGCTCACAGCATATTTCGCCACCCGATACCGTGACAATAAACATGATCTGAAACGCGATTACTTTACGAGAAAGGGTGGGGCTGCGAGAGTGGACGAGATCAGAAGAAATCCTCCTCCGAACTTGGAGCCGGCTGAGTGGAACAAGTATGTCGACCAGTACATGACGGAGAAGGCCCAGACACGATCGGCTGTGAACAAAGAGAATAGAAAGAAGAACAAGATTCTCAGCCGCCACGGTTCGAAATCATTTGCCGCATCTCGACACGAATATGTAAGACATATTTTCTTTTTATAAGATTATTTAATTTTAATAATATATTAATTAAAAGTATTTATACTAAATAAAATATATATGGTGTTTGATTAGTCATTTTAATTTGTTTCATCCTATATGCATGTGTATATATTTATACAGTTCGAGAACAGCGAGGACCACCGGTATCCGTCCATGTTCGATACCTATATTGACACCCACTTCAAGAATGGTGTTTGGTTGCAGGACGAGGCTCGTGCTCGGTTTGTAAGTATCGTTATTTATTTATTTATTTTTTCCAAACACGCACTTAGTGATTTATTGAAACATAATCTAGTAATTAACCCGACTAATATATTAATTTTCTCATTTTTTTTCAACTACACAGGAAGAGATGGTCCGACTACGGGAGCCTAGATCCGATATGCCGGTAGACGAGCCGTGCCTCACGGAGGAGGAGATATTTGCTCGGGTAATCGGGGGCAAGCAGCGTGGCCATATACCCGGCATCGGCAAGGTGGTACCCTTCTTGAAGAGGCCACGGGTAGACTTGCCGCCTCCAGCTCCACCAGGTATTTAAAGTTGGATAATCTTATGTATTGAAATGACCGTTTTTAAATTTTGATTATTTCGTTTATAGGTATTTAAAGTTGGATAATCTTATGTATTGAAATGACCGTTTTTAAATTTTGATTATTTCGTTTATAGGTACGTCCGAGCTTGACAGGAAGCTTGCTGAAGCTCAGGAGAAGATTGATGAATTTAAAACAATAGTGGATGAAGCTAAGAAAGAGAAGGAGAAAGAAAGAAAGAAAGCCAAGAAAACTGAGAAGCAGCTTGAGTTGTTGACACGTTTTGTCTCGACAAACCCAACATGGGAGGCGTTTATTAGCCAGAGTGGTTCTCGTCATGCAGCTGGAGGCGGCGCAGGCACTCCCGCGAAGGGCTCAGGCGGCGAGAGTGGCTCTGGCAGCGAGAGTGGATCTGGCAGTGGGAGTGGCTCTCGCAGCGGGAGTGGCTCTCGCAGCGAGAGTGGCTCTCGCAGCGGGAGTTCTGATGATGATCAGGATGACGACGAGGGGCTGTATGACGACGATGGGTTGTAGAGGTATTATTTTGTGTTGTTTTGTCTTTGGAACTATGTCCGGACGACCCCAATCTTATTATCTTTGAACACTTAGGATATTGCAACATTTGTAGATATAGTAGCTACGTTTAGCGATTATAACACCCGTTTTGTAAACTTTATGATGTATTTTGAGGGTGTTATAAAGTTTATGGCCGTTTTGTAAAGTTTATTAATTGTTTAGTGGTTATATATAACCGTTTTAGCCGTTATAAACTTTATAGTCGTTTTAGCCATTGTTTTGTGTTGGAATGTGTTGTTATGAGAGCAGGACATGAAACTGGAATTGGTAGATTTTTGCTGCACAATTTTGCGGCAAAAATCTGGGCAGGGCAGCTGCAGTATAACTTCTTGCCGACTACATGTCGTCGGAAATATAATACACATATTAACTATTTTCAAATGTTGCCGACTACAGATCGTCGGCATAATAACGCACATGGTAACTAATTTCAAACGGTACCGACTATATGTCGTCGAAAATATAATACACATATTAACTATTTTCAAACAGTGCCGACTACCAGTCGTCGGCATAATAACGCACGTGTTGACTAATTTCAAACGCTACCGACTATATGTCGTCGGCAACATTTACAAAAAAATTTGACTTTCGTTGACTAAATTAAGTTAATCTAATTAATGCGCTAAATAATTATTACATTCCCGACGACCTGACGTCGGTAACAAAATGTCGGACACATCCATTCGTTTGACCAAAAATCATGTGGGTCCCACACTGTCGTCGGCATTATTCGTCGGTAGGGACGTTGCCGACGCGGCTCTGTCGACTAGTTTCTGCCGACGACATGACGTCGAGAAGGTATGTTGCCGACGTCATGACGTCGGCACGGTTAAAAAAAGGTCGACGCCGGAGGTTGTCTTTGTACTAGTGACATGTTACATGTTATGTAAGGTGCTATAGAAGAGGTGAACACTTTTATTTTGAACAATAGTCAAACTAACTATATTATGAAAAAATATATTGGGTGTCCAAAAAGAACGACAGTCAAATCCGCTAGGGACGGAAGTCAGTTTGTGATCATAGCGAATTTCCAGTTCCCTCAAAGAGCCACCAAGGTTGTACAAATCGGGTATTCCTAATAGACTTAGACACTCGGAGATCAATAGACTTTCAAGAGATGTGAGCCCTTGTAAACTCCGAATGGAATCGATATTTGTGCACCTGGATATCTCTAATTTGACTA
Organism: Artemisia argyi; assembly: GCA_030686995.1. Taxonomy (NCBI): domain Eukaryota; kingdom Viridiplantae; phylum Streptophyta; class Magnoliopsida; order Asterales; family Asteraceae; genus Artemisia; species Artemisia argyi. The sequence goes on along the minus strand of CM060700.1, from coordinate 240,507,683 downwards.
GAGGATGGATATGATGTTCATCAAAGAAAATGATTTTCGGGCAATCTTCAATGGACAACGTCTCGAAGACAGGCTATATCATCGTTGAGGAGTTCATTGCTGAATCGATCCACTTTTCCAGGCTTTTCATACCATTTAGTTCAAGCTTTTTCAACGATAAAGATAAGGGCTTACTTGATCCTAGGCCAGAAGAACTACTTAAACTTGTCAAGTTGTCCATATCCTTCAACACAAGATCATAAAGAAGTGGTAGGTTCCGTACTATTGGAAGATTGAGGACGTTGCGACACTGAGTGATTGGGTCGAAACTAGTCAACCTTTATTAGTCAACCACTTGTGAATGGTCAACCGTAAAAGTCAAACTAATCGAGCCAATTCTCCGTGGATAGTATAGTGTGTCCCCGGGTCGTTATGTCCCGACGAGGTTGAAATGGTGCTTTGGAAATCGTTTTTGAGAAAGTGGCACTGAGGACAGTAGCCCAGATGATGTGGAATTGATATTGCTACTGTTATTTTGGTATTGGTACACAGATATAATATTCACAAAAATCAGATAACAGATATATGCACGTATTCACAATTCAGATTTACGCAATCGGACTGAAAAAGTGGGATTTTGGTATTTAACAAACTACAGGGGGTGCTTTTGACACTTTTTAAAACTTAAAATTAAAAATGAAAATGAAATTATGAAAATGATTAAAATATTATTTAAGTACTATTTAATTAATTAAACTAATTAAAATCTAATTTAAATTAACTAATAATTATAACTATTACAAATTAAACTAAAAATTTGCAAAAACAATTTCTAAACTTAAAATAGAACTTGAAGAAAGTATAAAAAATTAAAATAAATATTTTTGTCTTTTTATGATTTTTATATTAATTAAAAACTATTTAACTTAATTAAACTAATTAAACTACCTTTAATTACTATTAATACTAAATTAACTTAGAAAATTAAGAGAAAATTTATAAAATTACTTAACCATCACAGGAATCCTACAAAATTATAAAAACTCTAAAAATAATGTTTTAAGATTAATCCACTAATTATTTACCTTTTAATTACTTTAATTCTAATTCAAACAAATTAAATAAGAAAAATAGAAAATGAACAGTAGAATTTAAAAATATATTTTCTAAAAATCTATTATACTATATTAGAGCTAGGAAAAATATAAAAACTGAGTTTTACTTTATAAAAACTAAATAAGCTATTTAATACTTAATATTAATTAATAATTAATAAAACTAAAATTAAATCTAATAAATACTAAATGACAAAATAAAAATCTAAGAAAATTACTAAAATTACTTTACTATATAAGGTATTTAATAAAAATATAAAATTGACAATTACTTAATAAAAATCTAAAAATGCAAAATCAAATTTAAATTACATTAAATAGAAACTATCACTTAATTTTAAATTAACTTTTTTTGGATTTTTCTTTTACAAACTTGTTTTACACCTAAAAACAAAGACTTTTAATGAAAACAACTTTTTTGAAACTTAAAAATAAGCTGTGCACACCCCCTTTAGCTTATCAGTTTGACTTTGGTTGACCATGAAGCAAATAAGCTAATATTGACTTGTGTGGGACCCACTAAGGATTATTCTGGTTCACTAAAGTTAAGTAAACATGTTTGAGCCAAAATAAGCACTTGGGGTACTCAGAATAAGCTCTTTTTTTTTTTTTTTTTTTTTTATCAAAATAAGCACTTTGCCAAAACAAAACCAACTCAGAAAAGGGACAAACTTATGTAGCTAAATTAGGTGGGACCCACATAGTTTCAGGTCAAACCTAAGGTCAAATAATGATCCCTGGTAGGAGGGGGGTTGGGAAAACCTAAATCTAGGGTGTGGGGATCACTATGGTGGCCACAAACCACCACCAAAGTGGTGGTGGTGACTGTGGTGTCTGATGTGCAGAGCAGAGGTTTGCCCTGCAGCCCTTTTTTGAGGGTTGTGGGGCCCACAAAGAAAATACTAAAAATATAACAACTATGGGGAATCAAAGTATAGCTGGTAGACTACCATTCCACAAAAGCACAAGGTCTGAAACTAACTACACAATTCATGAGAATTCATTCTATTTTGAGAAAAACTAAGAAATTACAAACTTTGACTTTTGCAATTATACTAACAGTTGACTAAAACTAACTTTGGATGATTCTAAAGGACTAAGATTGGTGTAATATGTTAACATGAGGATAACTAAAACAATTTTAACAACATTAGAGCAGGTTTGAGAGATTTGGACACCAATGCTCTTAACAGTGAGCTGTTAAGGGTCTTGATGTGTGAAGTTGACTTTTTTCCAAATAGGCCCTTGCTTTTGTGACTCAAATATCCTAACTAAACCTAAAGTGGACTGTAACAAATAATTATAGCAACTAAAACAAATCAAAGGTCATAGAATAAGCTTAAGCCAAACACCCTCTTATGCAAGCTAGTTCACAGACAAAGACTAGGATAAGCAACATGTAAACACAGGAATGATAGACAGATAAATAACTACTCAAATGAAGATAAGAGATTTAATTAATAGGACATGTAAGCTTATGAATGAGTGAATGAGCAATAAAACTGAATATCAAGTAAATGCTAAATCAAAGTACAATGGAACTCACTGATTTTCTTTGCTCAAAACAGGTAGGATACACTTTTACAGAATCTAGTTTGTTAAAAACAAACTAATACACCCATGGTCCTTCCAAATCTGACCCATCACCCATAAGTACCATATTAACCATTATCTTTGACTTTCCTTGACTTTTTGAGCATCTATTGAACTGAACAACTAGAATACTTCTGAGCTTATAAAACCTCTTTAATGAGCTTATAAAAGCTTTTGGAATATTAAACTACCATTGCTAATATATTTAATACACTTTTGAGATTTATTGAATTGAAAGTAAAATGCATAAACTGAGATGGGTAATGAAACTTGAAATTGAGATTATAAAAAGTTAAGTTACAATGGAAATGTGAATTACAAGCTTTAAAAACTGGGAATTACAACTGAATTACTAAATTGCATTACCTACGATTACACTAAGTCTAAACTATTCTAAATCTATTCTTCCACTGCTCCTTCTTCTCTTTTATAAACCCAATTGTGTTGTGTGGGTCCCACTGGTCAAATCCCACCAATCAAATAGCTGTTTGGATGAGTTTTGTCCCCTCTATCACTTTGGCGGGAAAAACAGGTATTTGCCAATTTGTACCTGTGGCTATCACTAGGAGGGGGGTGGCATTTATTGGCCTTGGGATGTGGAAGGGATAAGGTGGGTGGTGGTAGCAGAGCAAGTGGTGCAAGGGGGGGGGGGAAATACCAGGTCTGGTATGGTGGTATCTGGTTTTGGAGGTAAAGGGGAAGAAGGGTGGGTTTGACCCAACGTTTGACCTGGGGGTGGACTGGGCTAAGTGTGGGCTGGGTAGGGGTATTGGGTAAATATAAAAAGAGTGGGCTGGTTGTTTTATTTTTGGTTTTGGTTTTATAAAGTTTGGTTTTGTAGTGAAATAACAAAAGGACCATTCTTGTAAATTTCTGTTTTCAAGGGACTGATCGTGTAATTATTCCAAAGTTGTCACAGAGGTGTAATTTGCCAAGTTTGAATAGTACAAGGTCCGTAGTTGACTTTTCCATTTTTATTACACCTCAGGGACTAAATCTGCCAATCCTTAAAACTTCAGGGACCAGATGTGAAAATTCACCAAACTTTCCAACCAAGGACCAAACCTGCCATAAAAGATTAGTATAAGGACAAAATTTGTTTTTCTCAAAGTTTTAATATCCCAGGGACCATTTTTGACAATTTTCCAAACTTCAGGGACTAAACTTGACATTTTGTGAAACTTTTCACCAAAGGACTAATTGTGTAACTTTTTGATTTAAAAGGACCTTTGGTGACTTTTTCAAGTTTTTAGAATGACCAGGGACTAGATTTGACAATTTTTGAAAGTTGAGGGACTGAAACTGCCAATTATGCAAACTTTGTGCGTTTTTCATCTGTTTTTGAGATTTTTGCATTTGAAACATATAAAACACATTCCTGGGATATTTTCACTATTTTGATGCAATATTGAGTGTTTTTAGATGTTTTGGCAGCTCAGAGAAGGTAAAAATGATGAGTATTTACACACTCATCACTGAGATAATGTAACATCCATATGCTTGTTAAGGGGAATCCATGTCCCTCCAGTATTAGCTGACATATTCATCACCCACGCAGGAAAACAATCACTTGAAAAGTTTTTGATTGTCAAGCTTTTCTCGTTTGCATGAGTTTGCAGGCCTTCCAATAAATCCTTATCATTTCGCCTCACGCCCTCATTGCTTGTCTTCCAACATAAATTTATCTTGTATAGACTTTTCTTTTGAACTAAATCTGCCTGGCTAGCTTTGTCTTTGCTTCCAACTTCTTTAAGATAATAAATGTTAAGCTTTCCCCAAACGTGCAAATGGCCTAGCTCTTTAATTTGACGTCCTTCCTCTCGACCCACTCTAAATAAGGACAATGTCAATAATAAAAAGAAGGGTAAGCAAGGTGGGTCTACGACGCAGGGTAAAGGAGGGTTTACTTAACCGGTTGTGGGTAAGCAGTTTCAGTATCAACCCAAAAAGAATCCTCCGGAACCTAAAAAGGTGGATGGCACTAAGAAGAAGGCTTCTGATTTTCCTAGTACGAGTAGAACAAAGATTTCTTTATCTAATCAGTTTGCTGCTCTTAATATGGATGATACAGATGCTTTTGGTATTCCGTCTAATGACAACAACAACAACGATGTGGATGTTGGTCGTACAATGGAAGTTACTGCGGATGAGTCTACTAAGACAGGTAATATAATGGAAGTTAATGAGGAAGAGTCTATTAAGATTGGTAGTGTTTCACAAGATCCTCTTGTGAGTGATTTAAAAGAGAAGGAGTCGGTTGTGGCTCCTACAACTGGTGTTTCTTCTTCTCCTCCCACCTCTTCTACTAAGAGGGTTAACCCTTTTTCTAAGGTGGGAGAGATCGTGGTTTCGGATTCTGATGATGAGGTAGTTGTTAATCCATTTGATGAGTCTGCTAATTTGTTTGGTGGTGGCCAAGAGTTTAAAGATGCTGATGATGACTATGACTATGATGACTATGCGAACCAGGTTTATGATCTTCCAGGGAATTTGGATGCCTTTAATGCCATTTATGGCACTAGGCTTCAAGGTCATATGATGTAATTTATTTCGTTATGTCTTATGTTGTCATGTGAGTAATGGTGTGTTTTCTTCTTTAGAAAATAGGAAGTATCTTGTTACGTAAGTTTGCCTATGTAACGGGGTGAGATATGGGATTCACCCATATCCATTGTACTTAAACGTTTTGGTTTATATATTTATCAGGGTGCAGGATTACTCCCCTTTACCAAAAAAAAAAAGAAAAAAAAAAAGAAAAAAAGGACAATGTTCGAAGAGAAGTCAGTTTTCCCACGTCCTTGGGATAGATAACACGAGTTTCAAACTCGAGATATCGCAGGCTTATCAAATTCCGCATGCCTTCTGGGAACTTCTTAAGTAGTAGAAAACAATAACATAACTTGAAAGTTTGCAGATAGTGAAGTTACTAATAGATTTCGGAATAACATCGATATTTGTACCTGACAAATCAAGATACCTAAGATGCACCAAATTATCTTTGTTAGTGTAACACGACTTAACTTTAGGATACGCAAACACTTGAAATCTTGAAATGATAACTTTGTCACAACTCCTCTCAAGAACAGCATGTGCAGAGTTCTACTTGCCATGTCTTTTAACAAATTGCTAGTTGTCTTTTGCTTGGTACAGAGATAGATGTTTTACGTGAGACATGTGTACTTTATTACTAGTCGGAATCAACAAACATAAGCTTTCATCACTCGAAACATGTAAAGAAAGATCATGCACTAGATCATGCATCTTACAACTTAAAACGTAACCATACTCATCCATTTCAACATCTTGGAACAAGGAATTGCTTACCAAGATTTTGAAAATACCATTTCCAACATCCTCTGCATCACTATTTCTCGTGTCATCCACTCAAAGCAACCCCAATGCCATCCAAAGTTGGATAAGTTCTTCCTTTTTCATGACGTGATATTTCTCAAAGATTCAACAATATACAAAACATTGCTTGGCAATCGAATTCGGCAAACTATCAAAGCTTAGTTTCAAGGTTCTTAGAACCATGTCACCTTCTTCTGCACCCCAAACCTTGCTTTCTTGGACGGACAACCACTTATCTTTGTCACTATTGTAATTTTACAACTTCCTATTATCTTTACTAACAATGGCACACCACGACTTTTCTTCACAATATCACGCCCTATTCCTCCAATTCCGGCAATGGTTTTGCTCTTTCTTTACAGATGAACCAACCCTCATCATCTGAGAGACCTTGCAAAGTAGAAGAATTCTTTGTCATATCACTTGTTCCGATTTCAAGTTTTCGTGTGGTGACAATAATGGCATTTCCATTATGTGAATTCACATTTACCATACAACTCCTAAATTCATCCCAGTAAATCCTCTCTTCGTCCAAAATATCATCCAAGACTAGCAAATATCTTTTTGATCCCAGCTCTTCTTGAAGCTTTATAATCAAATTTTCCGTAGCTGGTAGCTCACATTGCTTCCAGGTTACGGATTCATAGATCATTTCCGGAAGTCTATTGATGTTATCCTTAACCGGCACACACAACCAAGCTTTAACATCAAATCGTTTTTAGGTTTTTGGATTATTGTAGACCAATTTAGCTAATGTGGTCTTCCCAATCCCACCCATTCTCGCAACAAGATCAATTGTAAGTTTTTCTTCTTTTTTTGATTCGGTTAAAAGCTCTATAATTTGCAGTTCGTCGTTCTCCCTCCCAAAAATCTTGAATTCGTGTAAATATGAATGAGTCTCCTTACGAAGACTATTTGGAATAGGGCCTTTCTGTTCAATTTGAGGTCCTAACTCGAGTGCTTTTTTGTTGAACTATGACAACTTCGTGATAATGTTTTCGATATTATAACCCATTTCTCTACGAAATGAAAACTTTTTAAAACTTGGGCGACAACATATCTTTCTAGTTGTGTGATCTCGTTTCTTTACCTCACGCCTTAACACTTCATATTTAACCTCATCCAACAGATTATCAACTTTGCTCACCCAGGTAATGTGATAAACTATAAATTTTAATTCTAATTATATATGGTAAACTATAACTTTTGTAAATAAGTTTATTTAAACACCCAGGTAATGTGTGTATGAAATTGAAAAATAAACAAAATGTGGTAAAATGATTATTGAGTATTCATATTTATTAAAGTTAAAACAAAATTTGAAAGTTTAACATATGTTAGAGACCGATTCTTACGAGTTTTAAAACGATAGCAAATAGAAGTTTCATCATTTTTTTTTTCTTCTTGTGTTTCTCAACAGTGAAAATGATAGAGGCCTTTGTAACTGCAGTTGCTGACGAGGTGATACTGGAAAAGGCATTTTCATCGGCTGCTAATGAATTTGCCATTGCTTGTGGTTTCACGGATAATTTGAAGATCCTTCATAACAAGTTGGAGATGATTCGGGCCAAGTTATGTGATGCCGAGCGACAAAAGGGTTTAGAGGTTGTGACAGCCTGGTTGAAACAATTAAAAACTATGGTGAGCGAAGCTGATGATCTATTGAATAAGGTTCAGTATGAAGTGTTAAGGTGTGAGGTAAAAAAACGAGATCACACAACTAGAAAGATACGTTGTCGCCCAAGTTTTAAAAAGTTTTCATTTCGTAGAGAAATGGGTCATAATATCGAAAAATATTATCATGAAGCTGTCAGAGATCAACAAACAAGCACTCGAGTTAGGACATCAAATTAAACAACAAGGCCCTATTCCAAATAGTCTTTGTAAGGAGGCTCATTCATATTTAGACGAATTCAAGATTTTTGGGAGGGAGAACGCTCGACTGCAAATTATAGAGCTTTTAATGAATCAAGAAAAGAAGAAAAACTTATAATTTTGGTATCGGAATGGGTGGGATTAGGAAGACCACTTTAGCTAAGTCGGTCTACAATAATCCAAAAACCCAAAAACGATTTGATGTTAAAACTTGGTTGTGTGTGTCGGTTAAGATTAACACCAATAGACTTCTATAAATGATCTATGAATCCGTAACTTGTAAGCAATGTGGGCTACCAACTATGGAAAATTTGATTGCAAAGCTTCGAGAATAGTTGGGATCAAAAAGATATTTGCTAGTCCTGGATGATATTTGGGACGAAAAGAGGATTTACTGGGATAAATTTAGGAGTTGTATGGTAAATGTGAATTCAAAGAATGGAAATGCCATTATTGTCACCACATGAAAACTTGAATCGGAACAATTGATATGCCATATAATTCTTCTACTTTGCAAGGTCTCTCGGATGATGAGGGTTGGTTCATATTTAAAGAAAGAGCAAAACCATTGCCGAAATTAGAGGAAATAGGGTGTGATATTGTGAAGAAATGCTGTAATTTGCCATTGTTAGTAAAGATAATAGGAAGCATGTTGCAAAATTACAGCAGTGACAAAGATAATTAATAACCCATATTTTTATAAATATGACTAGTGTGGCCTAAAATTGTCGTGGTCTGTTTTTTTATTTTAAAAAATATGACTGGTGTGACCTAAGATTGATGTTACTGGAATTTCTTTTTCTCTAAATAGGTAAACCAACATAATTTTGATTTTTTTATCGGGTGGAGGGCCTTTAAAAAAATAAATAAATAATAATAATAATAATAATAATAATAATAATAATAAAATTATTTTGATTCAAAAATACTATCTTATATCTATACTACATATAAAAAGTGTATGGTCAAACCTTGAAAAGTGGAATGTTGAAACTTGAAAGTCATCGGTGAGAGAAATGCATATTGTAATGTTGAAAACTAAAAAAGTAAAAAGTGAAAAGTTGAAAATAAAAAAGGAAATGTTGAAAAATATATTTCAAAAGTAAACTATTAATATACATCGAAAACCGGGTTGACCCAAGATGCTTCAAACCCGGCGGGTTGACCCGGTTTAATTTGACCCGTTTTCAACCTAACCCGTCAGCTTGACTCGGTTTAAATCTACCCGTTTTTCGACCGAAACTGTTCAACCGGTTGAACCACCCGGGTCGAACCAGGTTTCAAACATTATGTTTAATCCCTAAATCTTCAAACTTTTATTACTTTTCGTTTATAACTCATAAACTTTTTTTATCACTAAACGATCTATCGCTATAAATTCTGTTGCTATGCACGGGTACTCGTCTAGTTACATCAAAAGCATATTAGCAGTAGCATAATTGATAACCCATATTTTTATAAATCAAACAAGTAAATACAATTACACCAACACTATAGACAAGATGATCTAAACTACAAAATACTAGTTACAAACTTGTTATCATAAAGACGAAACCCAATAGATGAGAACCACATAGAAACTTAAAGAGAAACTTGTAGTAGGTAAAAGAATGATTGGGTGAATGAGAAACTCTAAAGTAGATGAGAGATTATATACTAGCATGTTACATTGTGGTCCCTGCACTATCATAAACCAAACAAATTAGAACCAAAGTTAGAATATAACAAAGTCAGTTATAAATATTTACACAAAGACCCCTGAAGTTTTATAAGCTTGCTAAAGAGTATTAATTTTAACAACAAATCACATGTGAAACAATTTTTTTCCGTCGATTAAATATAGACATAAATAAAAATATATTTTTATTTTTACCATGGATAGTCACTCTTCATGATATTTATTTAAATTGTCACGTGTCAACAACAACAATAACAATACACATTCCTGTTAGAAAGGGTTATAAGAAGGTAAGATGTAGACAATAATACTATTATCTAAAGTCATGAGACTAATGATATAAAATTTATCACTTCATCAGTCATATGTTAATTCTTTTCTCATATGGGTATTGTTGTCAGTACTTGTTAGCTTGCCTTTTGTGTAAGTCTCTGTAGCACGTATTAATCAAGGTTGCAAAAATTGTTAGGAGGTAGATGGGTGACTGGGTAGTGCCTAGCGATTTACTCGAAGATTAATTTGATTGGATTTCTTATATATAAAATTATAAAAATTTGAAACTATATGCCTGTTTTGGCCGATCTAGCCATTTTTTTTTCGATTTGGCCGATTTATACCTGATTTGGCTGATTTATATCGGTAACCGAGTTGACGGATTTATCCGATTTGGCTGATTATGACCGATTTTGCCGATTTTTATCCGCTTAATCGGTATGTTGACCGATTTTTACCAAACCGATTAATAAGGCTGATTAGTGAAACTCGGGGCTGTTATTCCCCACCTGCGATTAATCACCAATTAATCGGCCGCCTAGCCCGATTTTTGCAACACCTGTATTGATTAGTGAGTACTAGTATTTTTTTTTTCTTGTGAGGTTTTAGTTAGTTTGGTATCTTTGTCATGATTTTGTTCTTGTTTTGTTTGGGTCCCTTTCTCTTTTAAGTAGCTTGTTAATCGAGGTGAGATGGCTTGTATTGTATGTTGTTTTTCTTTTTTGTGGTCCAATAAATGTTGTCTTTCAAAAAAATAAAAAATAAATAAAAATAAAAATCCCTATGCTAATATTAGGCTCATCTCATACTAGATATCATTCTTCTTTATAATGATATGTTTCGAAAAGAAATATGAAGAAAAAAGATGATGTTATGTGAAAAAATTTACTAGAACAATGGGTAACCTACTTTCAACCATTTCGTATAAAGAGCGTAATAACATAATGGTAATATTTTTATTTGTAGACTAGTTATAATTCCCGCGCATGCGCGGGTTTTTTTTAAAAAAAAATTTTTGAATCATATATTTTCATTTATTAAAAAACAAATAATTTAATCTTTCTTTTGTTTGATTTATTATTTTTAATTATAGTTTTTATTATTAAAGATAATCATTTAAAAATTTTAATCCTATTCTTAATTGCATCTTATTTATATTTATCTTCTACTTGTGTTATGGATAAATATAAAATGTTACCTAATAAGAAAATATTTTTTTTTAAAATAATATTATTACTAAATAAGGTATGGTTTAGTTTTTTGAAAATGAAAAAGCCCCCACTTGAGGTTTTGTTTTATTATATAAAAGATTGGGTCATGTTGGGAAATGGGGATACCCTCTAATCCAATATGATTCTAAACCACCCCCTATCACTTTGAATTTTCCCTTTCTTCAATCAATTCTAAAACCTTCTGCCACTTTGAGTTGTCCCTTTTTTCAAGTGAAAATCTATCACAAGTGGTTGCTTTGCAGAGGGTGGGTTTTTCTTTCATTCCCAAAAGGGCCACTAATCTCGCTGCAAACATGCTAAACCAATATGGGGATACCCTCTAATCCAATATGATTCTAAACCACCCCTTATCACTTTGAATTGTCCCTTTCTTCAATCAATTCTAAAACCTTCTACCACTTTGAGTTGTCCCTTTTTTCAAGTGAAAATTACTGCAGAGGCAACTGTCACAAGTGGTTGCCTCGCAGAGAGTGGGTTTTTCTTTCATTCCCAAAAAGGCCACTAATCTCGCTGCAAATATGCAGCGAATTTAAAACCATCCACGTGTCGTGCTTTGGTTAATCTAAAAACAAAAAAAATAAATAATAAATAAAACTCACATAAAGTTTGCAGCGAATTACTACAATACTTGAGGGCCCACTAAAAAAAAACATGTAATTCACATATATGTTGCAGCGAATTACAATATTTGAGGGACCACTTGAATAAAATAAATATATACAGTATATATGTAATTCACATATGTATTGCAGCGAATTACAAAAGTATGGGCCCTACAACATTTTTTTTTAATTTAAAAAATAAAACTTACCAAAATCACCCTAAACATTTTATTATTTACAACTTTTTTATATAACAAACTTATTCGTCAAATATTTATCAAATATATAGCGAATTCGTTAATAAAAAAAATACTGTTGCGAAGAGCTTTGGATTACGAACAAAATGAGCCCAATATTGATATGCTTTTGATGAACGTACGATTTTATAAAAAATGTTAAAGTTTGATAAATAAGTTTAGGGTGGTTTTGGTAAGTTTTATTTTTTAATTTGAAAAAAGTTGTAATGTATATATTTATCAAACTTTAACTTTTTTTATAAAATCGTACGTGTATCAAAAGCATATCAATATTGGTTTCATTTTGTTTGTAATTTAGAGCTCTTCGCAACGGTATTTTTTCATTAACGATTTCGCTCTATATTTGTTAAATATTTGACGAATAAAGTTTGCTATATAAAAAAGTTGTAAATATTAAAAAGTTTAGAGTGTTTTCGGTAAGTTTTATTTTTTTTAATTTCAAAAGGTTGTTGATCGCTGCAAGTTTGATGTGAATTGCATTTTTTTTATTGTAGTGGGCCTAGAATACCGGAGAGAGAAACAAATCGCTGCAAGTGAGAAGCGGATTACTTATTTTTTTTTTTATTTTTTATTTTTAAAATTAACGAGAGCACAACACGTGGAAGTATTGTATTTCGCTGCAAGATTGCAGCGAGTTTAGTGGCCTTCTAGGGAACACAAAAAAAACCAACCCTCTGCGAGGCAATCTGCTTTAACAGATGCCTCTGCAGTAATTTATCATATTCATTTAAAATATTATATTAGGTTTTTCTTTTGCTACATTTATGTTTCATTTAAGTTTCAACTGCTACATCTATGTTTCATTTAAGTTTCAACTGTTTCAACTTTTGCTACATCTATGTCATATTCATTTAAGTTTTAACTTTTGCTACATTTATGTTTCAACTGTTAACATTTCAGTTGTTAACATTTAAGTTTCTTTTGCTACATATGATGTGTTGTCAAATTTTTTGCAATAAATATTTGATGTGACAAGTGCTAAACACATTAATTATCTGATTTGACCTATATCTAACCAATTTGAGATAATTCTGTATCTATATGAGTACAATTCACAACTCAAAGCTATCACAGTCAAATAACATCTTACAAACAATTTACAACTTAGCAAATTCACCAAATTTAAAAATTTTGCGGAGTTAACTTTGGGTAAAAGGCGTGTATCAAGTCTGAAAATTGTCGCACACATCTTCGTTTTGCACTTATCGGGTAACATACATGTTCTCTACATTTTTTTTAACTATCGTGAGTTTTGCATTATGTTAAGTTATTAATTTGGAATGAAAATTATTCAACAATGTATTTCAAAGTCAGACAATACTTTTGTCAATTGTCATTCACATGTTTGAGATTTTGAGCATCTTACTTTTTGAAATATAACATTTTAATTTCAGTTTATAATTAAAAATACGATTGTTTTTGTTTAGGAAGGATTTATTAGATAAAGAGAGTAAAAATAGCATAAACAGAATGCGTAGGTGCATAGCTTACAAATGATAAATACACCAAATGTATTCAAAGTTGGGTCACTCAAGCGCTATCACATGACAACAAATCAAATCCACGGTTAACCAACAAAACAAAAAACTATTACAAAAAAATACTCCGTAGTTATTATCACTAATTACTTTTTAGAACTCGTATTTTTATGTCATGGTTTTACTTTCTATCTCCATTTTAATTATTATTACTAATTACTTTTTAGAACTCGTATTTAGAAAAACTATTACAAAAAATAGATGAAGAACACACACATAAAAAAAAAAAAAAAAAAAAAAAAAAAAAAAAAAAAAAAAAAAAACTTTTGAAAAAACTTGACTTCTATAAAACAAAAAACAAGACAGATTTTCCGGCGACCTTTTAAGACACTAATGTATTAACAAATCTATACTAACAAAATATATATGTTAACAAATCTATACAAACAACACCTTTTAAGACACTAATAATTACACTAATAATTTTCCGGCGACCACAAAATTTTCCGGCGACTATTACAACATTTTCTGGCGAGAGAGCGGCGGCTACAGCAGCGGCAAGCGGCGGTAAGTGGCTGCAAGCGGCAGAACTAACAAAAAAAATACAAAAAACATTAGATATACAAATAAAACCAATTGATCTATAAAAAAAATGTACGGATCTATTAAAAAAAACTATAGACCTACGAAAAACACTATAGATCAACAAAAAAAAATATAGATCGATAAAAAATATGTATAGATCGATTAAAAATTTTCAAAGAAGTTCAACTATCTTTCGTCGAGGAGTATTGTGGTTGTCAGTTGCGGACAAGTTGTGGGTTACCATGTGCGCACGAACTGCACGACTATTACAATAACGGTAATTATATTAAACATATGACTATTAAGTTAATTTTTCCATATAAATATCATTAATTTATATAAGTTATTTTTAATGATTGCAGATTTGTGTATTCCGCTAGAGTGTATTGACATTTTCTGGAAAACACTAGATGTTCCGTGGTCAGATGTTGCGCATGAAGATGATCTTACTTGTGATGATGAGCTGCAAAACTTCAAGATAGTTTATGAGCAACAACCCCCACTTGTAAAGAAAAATCTTTTAACAAAATTAAGAGGGATAGTTAATCCAGGATCTGTTACAATTGGCGAACCTGCTGTTCACAAAAATACTCGTGGACGTCCGAGCGCAAAGGACAAAAGGAAACAAACAAACCAGTTTGTTCCACCAACTAAAGTCCCAGATTTGAACGAAGAACCTGCGAGACACAATTCCAACGTGAGGCAAACAAACGAGTTTGTTCCACCAACTAAAGATGAAGGTGATGAAAGCAATTATTTGATCAATCATATTCCAATGGTTTTCCGTCCATACATCAGAGGAATACACGATGTTGAAGGTGATGGGAATTGTGGATTTCGGTCAGTTGCTGTCGGTCTTGGTTTTCAGGAAAACATGTGGTCCGAAATTCGACAACATTTTTTGCATGAGTTAAGGTATCACAAACAAAACTACATGGATATTTGGACTCCTGAAGGCCTGGAATACATTAGGAATGCAGTGGATTG
The DNA here is from genome assembly GCA_030686995.1 of Artemisia argyi. Lineage (NCBI taxonomy): Eukaryota > Viridiplantae > Streptophyta > Magnoliopsida > Asterales > Asteraceae > Artemisia > Artemisia argyi. The sequence goes on along the minus strand of CM060700.1, from coordinate 240,492,678 downwards.
GGCGGGAACTGGAATTGCGCCGCGGTCAAAATGGATGATTATGCTTCATTATGTAACCGACCAGTTATATTTATATCTATGGCAGGAGATGCTCTGTGTTTTCCACTTTGGTCCGGTCCAAATGAGTCGCAACCAAATTCTCCAAGTGTGATTGCACGTGTGGGCGAACATTACATTAATTTGAAGCTAGATAAAAGTTGTCCAATTCCGAAAAATCATCCACAATAAAGCAGGTATAGAAGTGAGATTGCAGCTGCATGGGAAAATATATATTTAAGTTGACAACACAGATATGTTGAATATAATCAAAATCAATGACTAATGTATCATTTTTGTTAATGTAATCATGAATCCTTATTTTATAAAGTTATTGCACTTGTTACATGTTACCGTTTTATTAATAGAAACATTCTTATGTCGTAAAGTAAATTAGAATATGTTAGTTGTAAAAAAATGTCAACAACACAAAATACAAAAAAAAAAAAAAAAAAAAAAAAAAAAAAAAAAAAAAATCCAAGATTCGACTAGTCGCTCAACTTTTATATCGTCTCTAGACCAAAAAAAGTGCTCTTCCCAAACTAGACCGAACGACTTGCGACTTTTTTACTTTTAATTAGAAGTCACCAAGTGGCACAAAGAGTAAGCGATTTTTTTTTTTTTTTTTTTTTTTTGCACTTTTTTGTACCTAAATTAAACGACTTTTGTACTTTTAATTGACTTTTTTGTGCCACTTGTCAACTTCTTATCAAAAGTAAAAAAAGTCGCAGGTCGCTCAGTCTAGTTTGAGAATAGCACCTTTTTTTGTCTATAAAAGGTATAAAAATTGAGCAACTAGTATAGTATTGGAATTTTCTGATAAAAATATCAAAAGAAAAAAAATAATAAAAATGAACAAAATGAAAAAACTACTGAAAGACAAAACTTCTAAAATGATAAAAACCAATGGGGACCAATGTACTTAGGGGTGTGTTATTTGTAAAAAAGGAGGTCAAGGTGTGTATATCGTATCCCCTAATCCATTATGATAACATGTTACATGTTATGTAAGGTGCTATAGAAGAGGTGCACACTTTTATTTTGGACAATAGTCAAACTAACTATATTATGAAAAAATATATTGGGTGTCCAAAAAGAAAGTATGGTGGGAAGAAATGTATGTGTTATCTCCAAGTGGGTCTATCTTACTTTCTCCATTGCTAAAGCCTTACCTTCACAAACCACCCAAATGTTCAAATTATGCTCCTCTTTTCATCAAGGTAAATTACAGTACAATTTACAAATCTATCTTCTCTAAGTTACCCATTTGGCCATTTGCTTAATTCATTCAGTCATATGATGGCAAAATGCCACTTCTGGCAAAAGAGTTTATGCTAAAGGGTGTTAGGCATTATGATTTGAAAGTTATTATATAATTATTGCTCTCAAGTAGTAGATAATTTAGTAACTAGTATACTTACAATGTCGAGGTAACGGAAAGCTGATTATCTGAGTATTAATCAGCAGTTGCAAGAAAACTGGTGCCAGTCTATACTTTGCAAACACTGAAACATATAATCAACTAACTACTTAATGCAATCTATAGTTAAGAGATGATTTAGTTTACTATTGGCATGTCGCTAAGTATCAGACCAGTTTAATTCTTTAATCCAATCTTTCAGGCAGAATGCCACCACTCACTCTTTACTGCTGATATCAAACTTCACAAATTGGGCCTAAACACGACGTTCCCAGCGCATGGTCGGCGGACTACAAGCACATCCTTCAAGGCAGGGGGTGTTGGTTCAAATAATGAGACCGGAACGAGTCCAGTAAGTTATTAAAGAAAAGTAGATAATTTGTCAAATGCTGTTTTTTGCAAATTGTTGTAGAATGATCAATGCACTTTCAATCAGTTCTTACATTAATATAATTGATTTTGTTGCAGCGTTGTGTTGTTCTTGACATTGAGGGGACAACTACACCTATTTCATTTGTGACGGATGTTCTTTTTCCATATGCTCGTGACAATGTGCGTATGCATTTGGAGGAAACATATGACAGTGTCTATACTCAAGAAGATATCAAGTTATTACGCTCTCAGGTAAGTACTGATAAATCCAAAGAATTTAGAAAAGAAGCACGTAATCTTTAATATATTTTGGTTGCTTTGCAGGTAGACGATGATTTGCAAAATGGGGTTGTTGGTGCGGTTCCAATTCCATCCGATGATAAGGGCAAAGATGAAGTTATTGCTGCTTTGGTTGCTAATGTTGAAGCAATGATAAAAGCCGACAGGAAAATTACTTCGTTAAAACAGTTACAAGTAAGAAAAATGGCATTCCAGAACATGCTTGTTTAAGTTGGGTCTCGTTGCTAATATTGTTTGATATGATTCAGGGGCATATATGGCGAACGGGTTTTGAGAAAAATGAGATAAAAGGAGTTGTTTATGACGATGTTCCTGGAGCTCTTGAAAGATGGCATGCTTCTGGTGTAAAGGTTGGTTCTACAGGTTTGAATTTCAACATATTTATATGAAAACAGGTCAATTTGAGGTGTATTTGATGGATAACAGATCAATCGAGTTAGGTAAATTAGCTGAAAATGAAATGGGTTAAAAGGGTTGAACAAAATGGGTCAAAAGTAGCTAAGCATATATGTATTCAAATGCTTCGCCATCCTAAATTATTTTTATTCAATACATCAGTTATCTAAATTTTTTAAAACAATATAGACCCAGAAAGGTTTTTAGGATTGCTTATTTATTAGTTGGCCAAACCCCCTAAAAGGTGGTGTTGAGATTGCCTATTTATCTGCTTATTATATACGGAGTAAGTAGATAAGTATCATTGAGTATTTGAGTGTTTGGGTATGACTATGTATATGCTTATTTTAGAGTAAATAAGCACTCTAAAATAAGCAGGCACCTGCTTAATTTTTTTAGCAGATAAGCAGATTAAAATAAGCAGTCCTAAATACCCCACCCCCTAGTCTGCAATTATAAGAAATCCCAAACACCCCCCTTAATCTGCTAAAATAAGCAGTTTAAATAAGCAATCCCAGACACCCCTAAATCATTGATTTTACCTATAGTAGGATCATCTTTTGAGTTTTGAGTTTGACTTTGCTTATGCCAAACCTGAGCCTGAGCATGCGCCTATATGTCAATGTCATTGTCTTTGATCAGGTGTACATTTATTCAAGTGGTAGTAGATTAGCACAAAGGCTAATATTTGGATATACAAATCCCGGTGACTTAAGAAAACACTTGTGTGGATTTTTCGACACTAATGTTGGGTAAATCTTGATGCTTTTCACATATATAACAACCTTTTGATCTTAAACACCATCTATCACAAAACCTCATTTTATTTTCTACCATTCACAGGAACAAAAGAGAAACCAAAAGTTATATTGAAATCTCGGAATCCCTTGGAGTTGACAAACCATCAGAAATTCTATTTCTAACTGATGTCGTTCAAGAAGCTGCAGCAGCAAAAGCAGCTGGTATAGTACAACACACAAACATGATTATTTGATGCATTGGGAGGTTGTAATATGCCGTTTCACTTTGAGTTAAACTAATATGATTTCTTGTCTCAGGTTTGGAGGTGATAATTTCTGTTAGGCCTGGAAATGGACCACTTCCTGAGAATCACGGATTCACTACGATTAATTCTTTTACGGAAGTACCCTTTTGAAGTTATCGCATTTTTCATTTCTTGTACATATAAATATAAAAAATCAAACACGTGTTTTCTATGTATGGAGTTACATAACTTGTGAATGTGTTATATTTCTATCGTGTCAATAGTAACTGATTTCTAAAATAATCCAAAATAGGAAGAAAAAAAAAATTAGTAGCTAGTGAAAAGGATTAATCTTGACATTCAAGACTCATTCCTCAGGCTTGAACTTGGGAATAATTAGCGTTACCTCTCCGTCATTTTTCTTACTAATGTTGCATCTCTTGTTTGGTGAATCAATGTCGGGTAAATCAATCCAGCAGACATACTTTTCAAAACCATGATAAGTTTTGAACAGATCATTCCCGTGAGCTTCGAGCCTTCGACCATCAAAGTGTTGTGATGAACAGTTACCTTAACGTTCTCATGGCCAACTCCATTAACGAGTATAATAGTAGAGAGCATCACGATTTTTCACTGTTCGCCATGGTTTAATCCACTTGGCCGAAGGGACACATGTGATCCTCTTATAAAAACTGCTAAGAGTTCTAGTTGGTAAATACCGATTACGTACATCTAACCAATTTTTTTTATTTTTTTATTTATTTTTTTATTATTTTTTTTTTTAAAAAAAAGAAAAAGAAAAAAGATGCTCCATTACTTTACATAACAAGAAAACACTAAAGGGCTTCTGCTTGTGATCGACTAGCTATCAACCAAGACGATGTGGGTTGAGTTGAGATATACATATAGCATAGTGAGTAGTCCAATTGATTACCAGCTCACTAGATTATAGTATTTTGTTATAGAGACTTTATATTAGCCAACCTACAACAAAGAAATTCTAGACTTCTGTCAAAAGTTTGTCCCGTTTTCGAATCATTCTTGTTGATCGTTGCCCCCTTCGATTAAATTTACTGGCTCCACCAAATATGATAAATATGCGGTTATCATAAGCTATGTAGTTAGGACTCGCGGTTGAGTTCTTGGGATGGAAAATTTAACCATTCAATCATCCCAAAATATGAGAGACGACTAATCGATATAAGTTCTTAACTTTGTGTGACCATGATATGTAATTAGTACTTAACTTTTGGTCATGTTTGCGATGTAATTTGTACGTTATTTTATATAATATTTATATTTATGAAGGTAAACTTTATGTCTTGTTTTTAGAATTTTGATATAAAGAACATAATTATTATCTTATTACAATAAAAAAGATGTTGTATCTCTTTGAGCAACTTTTATGAAAACTTGTAGAAAATCTTGAGTCCCACATCGGCCAAATAGTAGAAACTAGTCTCTCCATCACATATAATCTGATGTCCTCAAGCATTGTTATTATAGGCTTTGTCCTTTGTACCAGAATGGCCCTATTGAAATTCTCACATATTCCATTCTCAAAATTTGGACAATTTATGTAAATTATTTGAGGACTAAATTTGCAATAAACCACTAAGATGAAAGACAAAGTGTGTACAATTTTTTTTTAAATGTTAAAGATAACGGTCGTTAGTTAACAGCCGTTAAATAACTAACGACCGTTAATACTAAAAAAAAAAAAATTGTAGAGACAACTGTAGCAAGCACAGTGCTTGCTACAGTAATCTCTTACCTTTTAGTATATTTATAATTGTGCTTCTTTATAGGGATGACACCCGTGGGCAATGGGCACGGGTACCTCTAACCCGTCACCAGCCCATGTAGTTTTTTTCTCACCCGTCACCTGCCCGTCACCCACCAATGGGTACAATTTTCTACCTATGCCCTTACCCGTGGGTATTTGTTGCCCATGGGTAAACCCCACCAACTATTATTAGATTGATACTATCCACTATTTTCCAAGAAACTTTTTTTCTCCCACTGACCTGCGACCAGATCTAAACATTCCACCGGCGGGATCAAACGCCATATACACCTTTAATCACCTCCCATTTCACAATCATTTTTCAATCCCCAATCACCTTTCAATTACTACACCCTTTTCAATCCAAAAAAAAAAAAAAAAAAAAAATTATTTTGAATCATTAATCAATTCGAATGGTATATCAGAGATGGGACACTATAGTTGGGACGTCATAGGTGGTACATCCTTGTGGTGGGACACCAGAGGCGGGACAACAAAAGTGGGACATCATAGGTAGGACATTTAATTGATTGATTCGTGGGGGTTTTAATTTCTTTTACCGTACCTCTAATTTGCTGGTTTTCGATTCGACGTGAAAGTAGGTTTTATTTGTTTTGGGTTCAATTAGGTATTTCAGATTGATCTCCCTTCAATCCAATCGGTTGTGTTTTGGTGCTATCATGGGTACTGAGGATTGGCAAACTGCTTCCAGGAGGAAGTATACTTATAGTACCAAAGAAGATGATGTGGCTAAGATCTCTACATCAATTTTTGTTACGAATTTCCCTGATTCAATCTCTGCCAAGGACCTGTTTAACTATTGCAAAACATATGGCCATGTTGTGGATTCGTTTATTCCAACCAAAAGAAATAAGAATGGTAAGCGCTTTGGGTTCGTCAGGTTCATCAATGTGTTTAATGTTGACAGGTTGGTGGGGAACTTGTGCACAGTGTGGATTGATAGACATAAACTGGTTGCCAATGTTGCTAGATTTAAACGAAACTTGTTTAATGGATCTTTTGAGAAGGGTAAGACATCTGGAGGGCCCAAGGTTCACCTTAACAATCCGCCTAACCATTCGTCTAGGCCTGGAACCACCACCTCTTCGTATGTCTCGGCTGTTAAAGGTGATATGCCCCCTCCTTCTTTTATCTCTCCTGTCTTGGTTTTAGATGATACTTGTGTGG